>JBBGZY010000724.1:1972102-3449204 GCA_037952925.1 Lithobates clamitans | reverse complement strand
TCCTTTAGAATCGGGGCTGCCACTATGGCTAACCTATTGGGTTTCCCTCCTGAGAGTCAAAAAAGGGTTGGCAGATGGGTTAGTAATAGGTATAAGCTTTATGTTCGCCTTGAATTGTTAATTGTCTAATTTTATTTTTCAGATCCTCCTAAATACATTATTTGGATTGTAGGCCACTCCTACGTTTATTGGGCTGAAAGGCTGGCTGCATCCAGGAGCTATTCCAGCAATTTAGGTCTGGACTTTAACAAATTTAAGATTTTGTGGTCTGGTGTTAGGGGTCTGAGATGGCGTAATCTTAGAGACCATTTACTATATTTATCTTCTATTTGGCCCGCCCCGGTAGTTTTGGTTATTCATTTGGGAGCGAACGATATTGGCAAGGTTAGGACGTGGGAATTGCTTTGCGAGATGAAAAACGATTTTTGTGCCATCAAGCTGCTATTTCCTCGTTCTATTTTGGCCTTTTCTGAAATGGTTCCTAGGCTCCTTTGGTCCCCCTGGGGTAATTTCTTTTATGTGGATAAAATTAGGAGACGTTTGAATAGGACCATTCATAATTTCCTTACATCATCTGGGAGTTTGTCCTTCCGCCACTTAGAGTTGGAGGGTTTTATTCCAGGATTATTTAGGGAAGATTTGGTGCACCTATCAGACATTGGTATAGATATTTTCAATATGGGTCTGCAAAGTTTGGTTGAGAATGCCATGGTGTTGGGGGGACCTCAGCCAGCAGCTGCTCTCCTGGCCTCGGTCGGTGGGGAATAGTCGTCCAGCATTGTCTGGATGGACACCGTATAAATTCTGATGGTTATATAGCCAAGATGGCTTCATATTTATTTGTATTTATTTAAACATTGACAGGTTACCCTTGAACAACACCATGGCGAATATTTATTACCAAATTAATAAACGGTTAAAGAAAGATTTGTTGTTGTCTCTTTGTTTAATAACTCCTTTGTGCTAGCCCATGAAAGGTCCATGCAATATGCAGGACCAACATGGGAGAGCCAAAGGGGAATGCATGTTCCCTGTTCTGTATTTCAGGATGGCAATTGGTGGGCAGCAGCCTCCGCAGGGTAGCAACAAGCAGCTGATTGGTGCAATCTGGCGGGCCCCTTAAGCCCGCGAATTTCAGAGGTGATAAAAGAGGGCCGTCCGGCCGTTACCGCCAGACCGTGTGGAGCAGGACCGGGACTCCCACCCCCCCACTCCTTTATTTAATGCATTAGTCATGGGTTGTTCAGTGGGGAATAGTCGTCCAGCATTGTCTGGATGGACACCGTATAAATTCTGATGGTTATATAGCCAAGATGGCTTCATATTTATTTGTATTTATTTAAACATTGACAGGTTACCCTTGAACAACACCATGGCCAATATTTATTACCAAATTAATAAACGGTTAAAGAAAGATTTGTTGTTGTCTCTTTGTTTAATAACTCCTTTGTGCTAGCCCATGAATATGGTGTTTTCTTACCAATCTGAAATTTCTTTACATTTTTAAAGTGTAACAAAAAAAGAAAAAAAAGTCCTGTTTGTTTTTAATAATGCCAACACAATTTACTGTATGTATGAACCCTTTACGTATGACACTAACTATACCTTCATGAGAACTAGATACAGCAATGTTATCCTGAGTGCCAAAACACCTGCTGAGGATTCCAATTTGTATTTCTGATTGAATTGGATTGCAACTGTTTATCCACATGCTATGCAAGGTAATGACATATGAATACCATGGACAGTCTGAAATAGTAACCAGAATCCCAGGGAGAAGCCATAAATGTGCTTGCCTTAAGTCTTGAACTTGAACTAAGAACTTGACTTAAAGGCAAATTGAGTTCACATTCTGATTTTTTGTGTAATTAATTGCATTAACAGTTCACTGATTGATTTTACTTGTTGCATGGAGATTCCCAGGATTTGACCATTTTTATTGATTATACCATGATGTTGTCTTTAAGATCTTTCATATTAACATACCCGCAGCAGGGTCTAAAATCTTCCTGCCAGGTCCCAATTTCAGCATGGTCACTCATCGAGTTAAGTAGGGGTCGCACCACAACCACAAGCAGAACACTTACCGTATCTAGCAGTTTTGGTGCAGTTCTGCAATTTTAAGCCTTGTACGCACGATCGTATTTTCCGACGGGAATTGTGTGATGACAGGCTGTTGGCGTAAAATCCGACCGTTTGTATGCTCCATCAGACAATTGTTGTTTGATTTTCTGCGGGTCCATCAGACAAAAGTCCAAAGTACAAACAAGCATGCTTGGAAACAAGGATGAGCCAGAATTGGTCGGTTTTGTAAACTAGCGTTCGTAATGGAGAATTCGCATTTGTGACGCCGCAAATTATGAAATCTCGAAATGCAGAGCACATTTCTTCTTTAATGGGATAATAATGAAGCTGCTTTGCTGGTGATGCTAATGGAGTTCTGCCAAACGTATTTTAAAAGGCTTTTTATTTTCTAGTGATATCAAGAATAATATTATTATGCTTGTTTTTTGTTTTTTTTGTTTTTTGTTTTTTCTTTTGGGCAAGTTACCACAACACCATTATCCTGTAGTTTTTAAGATCAAAGATACAACTATGTTGGTGTCCCTTGTCAATTTTACATTGTATTTTTTTAAATGTAACTGCCCTACTCCCAAACTGTCATTTGAAGTAAAACACATCGCCAAGTATTATTCTCCATAATTTTTTTATTGTGCATTAAAAAAAGAAAACAAATAAAATTAGACGCTATCTGCCAATAGAATTGAACCAAAAAGTGCAATCTATGCATCCAAATATATAGAAAATATACCAAATCAAATCAAATCATTATTGAACCGAAATGCATGTGCATGAGTTGGTGAAAGCAGGGGTCCTCCATCCGGAGATAATTCTGAACATCATCAGATTATTCTCCTGGAGCTCCCGCAGCAAAGGCATATGACAGAATTGGTCACAATTAATAAAGCAACCAATTTTTGGTCCAAGAAATCCTCCTCCTCCTGTTCCTGGACTGGACTTAGGTCAAAGCAATAACTCCAAGGCCAATAATATATATCACGTTATCTCCACCGATTCCGCAACATGTCTGGTTGACTAACGCCGTTCAGAAACAAACTGAAGAGCACGAAATGAAAAGCACGAATCAACACCCAAACTTCTACTAACATGAAATTAGCAGAAGGAGTCCAAAGGGTGGCGCCTGACAATTGAACTTCCTCTTTATCGGCTCGTAGTACGTCTTGTACGTCACTACGTTCGTGTTTGTTGGCCAACAATTGTGTACCGTTTGTATGCAAGACAAAATCCAGGCACACGCCCTTCGAACAAAAGTCCAACGATTTGTCTGCGGAAAATCTGAACGCGAGTACGAGGCTTAACTTTGCCATTCGGCAATTTAAATTTAAAAGTTAAAAAGAAACAGGGTGGCAGAAGTGCACAGTTGTACAAGCTCTTCTCCTATGCTGAAATTGCTAACATTGGAGGGGATTTACTAAAACTGGAGCACTCAGACTCTTGTGCAGCTGTGAATGGTAGCCAATCAGCTTCGAACTTCAGATTGTTCATTTAGCCCTCGTTCACACTGAAGGCGGGTTTGAAATTGTGCGAGTTCAGCTGAACTTGCACGATTTCGAACCCGCCTTCTTATTGCGGGTTCGGAGGCGATTTAAAAGATATCTGTGCAGGTTCATGCACAGATGTCTATTGAAATTGCCCCCAAAGTCACCAAAAGTAGTGTAGGAACTACTTTTGGAAATCAGTGCAGTGCTGCAAAGTCAGCATTGCACCGATTGGGACAGTGCCATTGCTGGCAATAGGCTGCAACTTGACATGTCAAATCGTTCCAATGTGAACGGGGGCTTAGCCCTGGTTTACACCTATGCAGGTTGCAGCTTGCATATTCCAGGTGCATTTAGCGTTTTTCAACACACATTTTTGATCTATTGAGGTCTATGGAACCAAAAACCAGAAAAAAGTCCCTGGCCCTTTCCATAAAATGCGTAGATGTGAACGTGACCCATAGGAAACTATGTTAAATGGACAGTAGTGTGTTTCTGCAAAACTGAAAAAGCACAAAAAAAATGCATAGGTGTTAACTAGGCCTTAAGCCTTGACAGTAAAACCTGGAAGCTGGTTGGTTTCTGGGAAGAGCTACACCAGATTTTGCACACTCCAGGTTTAGTAAAACTCCCCCATTGTTTTTGCATCACATGATAAACTTTTCACCGTGCATAAAGAAGCACAGGGACCCAGTGATGTCACTGAGTTTAATCCCTTCAGATCCGCGCTATAGCCGAATGACGGCTACAGCGTGGACCTACTTTGCCGGGAGGGCGTCAATAGACCTCCTCTCGTGCTGGAGCGGCCAGCGCACCCGCTGCAGGGCGCGCGCGGCGTGCTCTGTGAGATCGATCCCGACCCCTTACCACGTGATCAGCTGTCAGCTAATGATAGCTGATCATGTGATATAAACAGAGCCGGTAGTCGGCTATTTTTTCTCCTTACGATGACAGCGTGAGGATATAAAAAAAAAGAAAGATCACCGGCGGCTGTCAGAGGGACATTGGTCCCGATCAAGGAGAGCAGCCTCTGCCTCATCTGTGCCCACCTGTCCCACCTGCCAGTGCCACCTACCAGTGCACAACAGTGCTGCCTACCAGCGCCACCTACCAGTGCCCATAGTGCTACCTATCAATGTCACCAATCAGTGCCTCATCAACAGTGCTGCCCATCAGTGTCACCTACCAGTGCCCATTAGTGCCACCTACCAGTGCCCATCGGTGCCACCTATAAGTGCCCATCAGTGCCATCTATCAGTGGTACCTATCAGTGGCCTTCAGTGCCCATCAGTGCCACCTTATCTGTGCCTATCAGTGCCACCTTATCTGTGCCCACCTGTTCAGCCTATCAGTGCAGTCTCATCAGCACATATCAATGAAGGAGAAAAATTACCGTACCTGTTTGCTAAATTTTATAACAAACTGTGAAACGTATTTTTTTCAAAATTTTCTGTCTTTTGTTTTTTTAGCAAAAAATAAAACCCCCAGTAGTGATTAAATACCACCAAAAGAAAGCTCTATTTGTGTGAAAAAAAAATTATAAAAATTTAATTTGGGTAGAATGAATGCGCATTATCCATTCAAAGAGTGACAGCGCTGAAAGCTGAAAATTGGTCTGGGCAGGAGGGGGGTTTAAGTGCCCAGTAAGCAAGTGTTGAAAGTAAAGTGTGTAATAACACCTTAACCACTTGACCTCCAGAATGTTTAATCCCCTTCATGACCAGAACATTTTGTGCTATTCAGCAGTGCGCTACTTTAACTGGTAATTGCGTGGTCGTGCAATACTGTACCCAAAATAAATTCATATAATTTTTTTCACATAAATGGTGCTTCAATCAAGCACGGAAGTGGAAACATTATGCTTTGGGACTGTTTCTCTGCTAAAGGTACAGACCAACTTGTGCTGCATTGAGGGACCAATGGATGGGGCCATGTATTGTAAAATCTTGGATGAGATCCTTCTTCCCTCAGCCAGAAACCGGAGGTGGGTCATGGATGGGTCCTCCAGCATGACAAAACATACTGCCAAGGCAACAAAGGGGTGCCTCAAGAAGAAGCACATTAGGGTTATAGAGTAGCCTAGCCAGTCTCCAGACCTTAATCCTATAGAAAATGTATGGGGGGAGCTGAAAAAGCAAGTTGCCAAGCGACGGCCAAGGAATCTTGAGGATTTAGAGAAGATCTGTAAAAAAAGTGAACCAAAATCACTCCTGAGATGTGTGCAAACCTGGTAAAGAACTACAAGAAACGTCTTACCTCTTTGCTTGCCAAAAAGGGTTTCTCCACCAAGTACTAAGTCATGTTTTGCTTGGGGATCAAATACTTATTTTACTAACTGAACTGCAACTCCATTTATAACATTTGTATCATGTGTTTTTTCTCGATTTTTGTTTGATATTCTGTCTCTATCATTTAAAATACACATATGATAAAAATTATAGACCCTTCATTTCTTTGTAAGTGGGCAAATTTACAAAATCTGCAGGGGATCAAATAATTATTTTCCCCAATGTGCATGAGATGCAGGAAAAGACCATTCGGTATTTAAATTGAGGAAGGTAGTTTTAAACTGTCATTTAGTAAGTGATCCCTTACTTTCAATAGATACTAAGTAAGATGTGACAACAGATGTAACACTGTGAACATTTTAAGGTTAAATTCTAAACACAGCAGAAATGGCCTATGACAATCCTATTTCCTTCTTTACTTTGGCAAAACAGGATAAAACCTGGCCATTATGTGTCTCATGCCGCGTACACACGGCCGGACTTCCCGACAGAAAAAGTCTGATGAGAGCTTTTGGTCGGACATTCCAACCGTGTGTATGCCCCATCGGACTTTTTCTGTTGGCATTTCCGACAGACTCAGATATAGAACGTGTTCTAAATCTTTCCGTTGGAAATGGCGATGGAGTTTAGCCCGGTGGCAAGTCCGCTCGTGTGTACGCGGCATTAGGCTCTGCTCTGTTGGAAGAAGTGAAACAATAAATTCTTATAGTTTGAAAAAGAAAAATGAATGGCAAATATCAATTCCTACAATGTATATATTGTAAAGGCTTAAGGTTTTTCACTTTACCTTCATGCATTGTATGCATGAAGGTAAAAAAAAAAACCTTTGTGTGCAGCCCCCCCAACCCCCCTAATACTAATATAAGCCGATCTTGATCCAGCGATGTGCACAAGAGCCAAGGCTCTCCCAGGTCTCTTCCTCCTCATTGGCTGAGATGCAGCAGCAAGAGTCATTGGCTCCTGCTGCTGTCAATCAATTCAAAAATGTGGAAATAAAATAAAAACGCATTTTTTTTTTTTTTTTTTTTTTTACACAAAGTTGTCCTTGTATAAGATATTTATGAACATAGCAAAAATGACACCCCAAAATCCTGAACTCTATTGGGTCGTTCTTACCTTTTCCTTTCACTTGATTTAATGTGAAAAATGCTTTATCCCGTACATTCATGGTTGCAGCGACTACTTCATCCAAGAGAGGCACCTACCTCCTACACCATTTAGGCTCTGTAGATTGTTATTGCCGGGTGTTCCGAAAAGGTCGCCCATGAACTTCATGCTATTTATAACCGATGTTGTATTTCCGGTTGGTTCAGGATCTCTCTGGGGTCACGTCATCATGTATCTGTCTAATGTGATTTACTGCTCTGTGTATGCTGGATACTTTAACCACTTCTGGACTGCCCCATGCAGATATACTGCAGCAGAGCGGCCCTCTTGTGCATGTACGTGATTTCATGCACTGGGTCTGGGGCGTGCCCGTGTGCCGCTGGCGAGCCACTCCCGCTGTGATTGGACACAGAAGGAGCCAATCAGCGGGTTTGGCGGACCCAATGTTACTGGCTCCTTCACGAATGTTCTATGTAAACAAGGCAGAGCACCATACTGTGAGAGAGGAAGATGGAGATCTACCAAGCAGGAACACAGATCTCTATCTTCCCCCAGTCAAAGCACTCCCCACACAGTTAGAAAGCACTCCATAGGAGCACATTTAACCCTTTAGATCGCCCCTGATGTTAACCCCTTCCCAATCAATATACGCTTATTGGGATTTTTTTTACCAAAAACATGTAGCAGAATACAAATTGGCCTAAATTGATGAGCAAATTAGATTTTTTTATTTATTTTTATTGGGTGTGTTTTATAGCATTAAATAAAAAATATTGTGCTTTTTTCAATATTTTTTTTCAAAATTGGCGGTCTTTTTTTTTTTTGTTTAAAACGCAAAAAATAAAAACCGCAGTGGTGATCAAATACCACCAAAAGAAAGCTCTATTTGTGGGAAAAAAAGGACATTTATTTTATTTGAGTACAGGGTCGCATGATCATGCAATTGTCAGTTGAAATAACGCAGTGTCATATTGCAAATGGCTTGGTCGTGAAGGGGGGGAAATCTTCTCAGGCTGAAGATGTTAAATAAAGAAATTGAAAAGAAAAAAAAAAAATGGTAGAGTATATCTGCATTCAGTGTTGAAGCAAACATCACAAAATACAAACTAATATTTAGAATAGAAGTGAACTTTATTTGTTTTGGTTCTTTTTTTTTTTGCATCTCAGTGCTGCTAATCTCCTCCAGCCTCTTTCAGCCATTTCCTGTCTACATGCACTCAATCCAGCATTATCTGTACACCATTGTCTTGGACCTGCTCCCTGATAGTGACAATGGAGGACTATACTTACATAAAGTTTGTGTTCATGGCCATCTATAGTCTGAAATAGGAGTACACGTGACAGCACAATTGGAAGACAATTGTCACCATAAAGCAGAAAGGCCTGAATGTAGACCTTCAAGTTATTCATTTAACTAAAGCATCAAATTTACTTACCTTTTGCAAAAAAAAAATAAAGGTGAACTGACTCCATACACCTATAACCCCCCCCCCGGTGTCAGCTGTACTTACCTCTGTGAGTGATGAGCTGTCAGTCCCCGCACAGCGGCTTTAAATTCCCCGCTCTTCTCCCTCTTCTTTCTGCAGCACTCCAGGATCAGAGAGATTCTGGTCAGTGTTGGCCCCAGAAGTGCTGCAGAAAGTAGAGGGAGAAGAGCTGGGAGTTTAAAGCCCCGGACCGCTGGTGCGGGGACTGACAGCTTATCACCCACAGAGGTAAGTACAGCTGACACCGGGGGGGGGTGGGGGTGGTAGGTCTTCTTGAATGCCTTGCTGCATCTTGCAACCATGCACAATGCACGCTGTTTCAGTGCAGTGGTACAGGATAAAGCCTCCTCACCGCCTGTCAAACCCCCTCTGAAAAGTGACCCACCAATGCAAATGAGCTCTTATAGTGATTTTGAAGTGACTTTCACATGTAACTGATATCTTATCTCAGCAGGTGTAAAGCATTTAGTATCATTGTAGTGCCTAATCTTCTGTGCCTCTAGTGGCTATTCTTTACATTTAAAGCAGAACTTCAATCATTTTTTCAACTTTCCATCTATTAAATCCTCAGACCTTGTTGTTTTAACTTTGGAAAGTAAAATTTTTTTTTTCTGCCAGTAAATATCTTATCCAGCATACTTCCTGTTTGTCTGATAAAAAGCCTAGGCTTATGACATCATGCACAGCTCTCTCTCTCGTGAGAGTTTGCCAGGAAGGGAGGGGGCATGAGTCATAAGAGGGCCAATGAGAGCTGCCGGTGTGCCTCTGTAAATCCAGGAAGTGAACAGGCAGCAGCTTCAGCTGCCCACAGTTAAAATGGATGCAGCCAGACTCAGTGGAGATTTCTGCAGCACATTTGGTAAGTACAGAAACACAGTATATATAAAATAATATGCAAAGTGGTTGAAGGGAAGCTTCAGAATGGCAAAGATGTTTTTATTACAAATTATGTGAGCAGACTGCAGTTCCTTGTTAACCGCCCTGGCGGTATTCCCGAGTCTGGCTCGGGTTGGATTTTTTATACCAAAAGCGGTATCCCCGAGCCAGACTCGGGCTTGCATCGCAGGATCCAGGAAGAGCATACTTACCTTGTCCCCAGGATCCTGCGATGTCTCCCCGCTGTGATCGGCGAGCCGCCGTGTCTCGCTCGATTCACAGTGCCGAGCTCCGTTCCCTGCGAGCGGTGCGACGCACGGGGACGGAGTTCGGCGGTAAATTCAAATAGTGAAACACACAGTATAGATACAGCATACTGTAATCTTACAGATTACAGTACTGTATCAAATAACTACACATCCCCTTTGTCCCTAGTGGTTTGCCCAGTGTCCTGCATGCAGTTTTATATATATAAAACTGTTCTTTCTGCCAGGAAACTGGAGATTGCCCATAGCAACCAAAACTGTCTCTTTACATCAAAAGTGGTTTTAGACCAGCTAGAAAAAAGCGATAATAAATTAGAATCACTTGCAGAATTGAGCGATAGTGATTTGTGAGGAGATCCGTCATCAAACACTAAAAGTAACAAAAGCTACAATTCTGCAACTGAGCAAATTTCAGTGTTTTTGATTTGATTACATTATTATATAATTTTTATTATTATTATATTATTATTTGTTATAATTATTTATAGTTATTTATTATATTATAATTTTTTATTTAGTTTTTCAAACTTTATCATACCCGGGATGTCTACTAGACTCTTGTTTGGACAGATTTAAGTGAACTATTCCTAAGAATTACAGGCCTACAATATAAAACGCCAAATTTCTGTGCAAAATAATTGTACCGCTTTCAGCACCTAAAATCAGAAATAATCATACCGCCAGGGAGGTTAATACAATTAAAAAAATATGGAATGTGTAGAAATGTGAAAGTCACATCAAAATCACTTTAAGCTAAACTGCCATAAGAATTCTGAAGACGCAATTACTGAAAATGCATCATACTTTCCCTTTAAAAAGGTGCTGTATACCCAGATGGATCCAGTCTTATTTACATAGGGATAAAACCTGTTGGCTCCTCTGTAACTTTAAATACAGGAAGTAGACTCTCACACGAGCGTTGGCCCACATTTAGTCTGCAGTTAGAAGGCTCCATGCACAGTAGTGTACAGGGTGAATGACTTATATAACTCCTCACGACTTTTCCAATAATATCTTTGCACATTGGAAAAGCCGTGCGAATTCTTACGCTGGCTGTGAAGCGATGGGAGAGCATAAAAACAGATGAATCATTCATCTGTCATGCGTTTCAGTCTGATCCAGCCCGCCCTGTCCCTAATAAGGTCATAAACGACTTAGCCAGGAGAGCGCTGACCTAGTTTTTGCAAGAGGTTTGTAAGTTCCTTCCCAGTATACTGTATTATGGTAATGGACTTCACCACAGAGTGCTGGCTGCAGGAGTCATCAGTTCAGCAGACAGTTCAGAGGTTTTGGTCTGCTTGTCATGCTGGTTGATAGGCCCAGAGTAATTCCTGATGTTCTATTATCTGCTGACGGTGTATCAGTCCTTCCATGCCAGCTGAATAGCTGAGTTTGTTTCCGTTCCTCCAGACTAGAAGCATTGCTGACATTCTGTAAACCTGGCCTTAATTTGCTCATGTCTGGATTGCATAGCTTGTAAGGACACAGGCCAGTATTCTGTCATAGAATAAACAGAATGTGCACATTACAAGTTCGTCACCAAACTGAGTCACACCGTCCTTGTCACCATCGGCCTTTTACCACAGACAGTGTTTTGCTATGGAAGTGGTTTGGGAGAAAATGATTTTCCTAGAATCTAAAAGACATTTCCAGGATGTACAGAAGAAGAAGGAGACACCCCTAAAAGTCATATAGAGCAATCATTCTTAACCACTGTCTGGGGAGACACTTATAGATTTTTCTCATATACTACATTGCACAGGTTTTTTAAACCAATCAGAATTGTGCTTATGAATATCACTCCACTTTATTCCAGTAATACATAGTAGTATTCTAACAGTGACACGTTTCATTTTTTGCGCCTGTTTCCAACTTTTTATAGTGTTCATAATCATAAATAGTATTAGGCAAACGGTTCATCCCGAACATCACCTGTTCGGCGAACACCCGAATTTGTGGGGCGCTCAGCGGGTTATTCACCCGCCAAGTGCCCCACAATGCACTGTGCAACGTGCAGTGCATTCTAAGCCCTGATTGGGAAGAGCTTTGCCCAATCAGGGCACAGTGAAAGCTGGTTGTTAAGGAGCGGGCTGGGAAGCTGGCCTCTGCGTCCTTAACAACCGACGAGTCATCGGCTGTCAATGGGTTTCCCCACTGACAGCTGAATGAAAAAAAAAAAAAACAACAACTTGGGGGTCCCCCCCCAATCCATACCAGGCCCTTCGGATCTGGTACTGGATTTTAAAGGGAACCCCACGCCAAAGAAAAAAAAAAAACGACATGCCCCCCTTCCCAAAATCCATACCAGACTCTTATCCAAGCATGCAGCCTGGCAAGCCAAGAAAGGGGGGGATGAGCAAGCCCCCCAAAGCACCTCATACCCATGTTGATGGGGACAAGGGCCTCTTGCCCATCACCCTGAGCTGTGATTGTGGGGGTCTGTGGGTGGGGGCTTATCAGAATCTGGAAGCCCCCTACGTGAATGAGTATGGGGTACATAGTACTCCTAGCCTTCAACAAAAAAATGGAGCCATTGGCTCCTACTGCTGTCAATCACAGCCAGTGAGCCAATGAGGAGAGAGCAGGGGGTGAGGCTGATCTTCAGCTCTGTGTGTCTTATGGACACATAGGGCATGGGAGCGAGCACCCACCAGTGCCCCCGTAGCAAGTGGCTTGCTATTGGGAGCACTGGTCAATGGGCAGGAGCCAGGGGCGCTGGTGGGGGACCTGTGAAGAGGAGGATTGAGGCTGCTCTGTGCAAAACCACTTCACAGAGCAGGTAAGTAAAACATGTTTGTTTTTGTTTTTTTAAACAAAAAAGCCAAACCTTTAATACCACTTAGGTTATAAGGGGCATTTGGAGCACTGAGCAGAGGAAAGATAAACTACATTAAATAGATTCTACCTTGAGTGGACATTGTTACTGCGGAAGGGTGGTTATACAATCACCAAATATACAGTGGGGTTGGAAAGTATTCAGACCCCCTTAGATTTTTCAGTCTTTGTTATTTTGCAGCCATTTGTTAAAATCATTTAAGTTCATTTTTTTCCTCATTAATGTACACACAGCACCCCATATTGACAGAAAAACACAGAATTGTTGACATTTTAGCAGATTTATTAAAAAAGAAAAACTGAAATATCACATGATCCTAAGTATTCAGACCCTTTGCTGTGACACTCATATATTTAACTCAGGTGCTGTCCATTTCTTCTGATCATCCTTGAGATGGTTCTACGCCTTTCTTTGAGGCCAGCTGTGTTTGATTATACTGATTGGACTTGATTAGGAAAGCCACACACCTGTCTATACAAGACCTTACAGCTCACAGTGCATGTCAGAGCAAATGAGAATCATGAGGTCAAAGGAACTGCCTGAAGAGCTCAGAGACGGAATTGTGGCAAGCCACAGATCTGGCCAAGGTTACAAAAAAATTTCTGCTGCACTTAAGGTTCCTAAGAGCACAGTGGCCTCCATAATCCTTAAATGAAAGACGTTTGGGATGACCAGAACCCTGTCCAATACAGTCCCAACAGTGAAGCATGGTGGTGGCAGCATCATGCTGTGGGGGTGTTTTTCAGCTGGAGGGACAGGACGACTGGTTGCAATCGAGGGAAAGATGAATGCGGCCAAGTACAGAGATATCCTGGATGAAAACCTTCTCCAGAGTGCTCACGACCTCAGACTGGGCCGAAGGTTTACCTTCCAACAAGACAATGACCCTAAGCACACAGCTAAAATAACGAAGGAGTGGCTTCACAACAACTCCGTGACTGTTCTTGAATGGCCCAGCCAGAGCTCTGACTTGACCCCAATTGAGCATCTCTGGAGAGACCTAAAAATGGCTGTCCACCAACGTTTACCATCCAACCTGACAGAACTGGAGAGGATCTGAAAAGAGGAATGGCAGAGGATCCCCAAATCCAAGTGTGAAAAACTTGTTGCATCTTTCCCAAAAAGACTCATGGCTGTATTAGATCAAAAAGGTGCTTCTACTAAATACTGAGCAAAGGGTCTGAATACTTAGGACCATGTGATATTTCAGTTTTTCTTTTTTAATAAATCTGCAAAAATGTCAACAATTCTGTATTTTTCTGTCAATATGGGGTGCTGTGTGTACATTATTGAGGAAAAAAAATGAACTTAAATGATTTTAGCAAATGGCTGCAATATAACAAAGAGTGAAAAATTTAAGGGGGTCTGAATACTTTCCGCCCCCACTGTAAATAGTTCATTTAGTAAACCTGGTGCAAACTTTTCTTTTTATGGTCATTGCAAATAACAAGGGGCACTCCTTGCAACTAAAAGGGGTTTAACCCCCTTTACAACAGAAATCCACATACAGTATATGCAGCAGCAGGGCGGAGTGAGCCTGTAATGCCCAGCTGTCACATATGTGTTGCTGCGCTATTCTGGGGTGCTTTCCATCAGCACCCCTAAAACTGTGACAGACCCGTCACCTGCAGCTCATGGTCAACTACTGACAAGAGCTGGTAGGCTCCCTATGACATCAACACTGTGTGCTGGTAGGAGGGGCTCTAGATCATGCAATCACAGTGTGCATGATCTAGAGCCCCTCCTACCAGCCTTGGACCAGTTCCTTGTGTTGGTAACAGGTTGACCACTGCATACAGAAAAACTTCTTTACAGTAAGGGCTGTAAAAACGTGTAGACTTCCAGTTCTAGCCCTAGCCATCTCTGGGTGTGTTTCTAATTGGACAAACTATGCCTGGATATTATTATTTATTATAACAGTTATTTTTAAAATAGAACTATAGGCAAAACGTTTTCATTTTGTATTAATTATAACCCCTGTCAGATTTTTTTGCCTCAGTCTGCAATTGGGGAGATGTAACACTTCCTGTCCCATAGCTAAAACAGGACATAAGAGGAAATCCCTGCAAATGAAGGGAATTCCTTGGGGACCCTCAGGTCACCAGGACTAATGTCTCCATTGGAAGATTTCCCATTCTTTTTTTTTCTGGGGACAAGCCAAAATTTCATTTTTTTTTTTTACTTTCACTTTCAGTGACAATGGTAAGCAGGACAAATTGAGAGAGTGAATCTCCTTAATGGGGCACAGACAGCAATAAAAAAAATCTGAGTTTTCTAATCCTTCGCTACAGTGTCCAAAACTACAAGCAAAATTTGCCTTTAGATATACTTTGGATCCGCTGGGAGTTTGTTGTTTTGAGAATGCAGGTTTTTTTATTTATTATTATTTGACGTTTCCTTAAGGTTGATGGAGGAGCCTTTAACCTGAATATACAACATTTATCTGATGACCATGCACCTGTATCTACTTCAGATTTAGTCTGTACTTGCTTCAAGTATGTACTTTCTAATAACAGATAGTTTCATTTGAATGCTAAATATTACATATACTGCCTGAGAAGGGTCTAGCAGGAAAAGAGCAAAAAGATGGATCTGAAGAGATCCAATGCTAGGTCCATCTTGCCCAAGTGCTTTTCAATGGCCATATGGACTCTGTGTATGGTAGGGCATCCATGTGGTGAAATACCTTCCTGACAAAACTGCATCTTACCTGCTGGGGAAATTATACCTGCCACTATGCATCAAATCTGTTTTCCGATATACACTATATTACCAAAAGTATTGGGATGTCTGCCTTTAAACCGCACATGAAATGTAAAGGCATCCCAGTCTAATGCCCCGTACACACGGTTGGATTTTCCGACGGAAAATGTGTGATAGGACCTTGTTGTCGGAAATTCCAAACGTGTGTGGGCTCCATCACACATTTTCCATCGGAATTTCCGACATACAAAGTTTGAGAGCAGGCTATAAAATTTTCCGACAACAAAATCCGTTGTCGGAAATTCCGATCGTGTGTACACAAATCCGACGGACAAAGTGCCACACATGCTCAGAATAAATAAAGAGATGAAAGCTATTGGCCACTGCCCCGCTTATAGTCCCGACCTACGTGTTTTACGTCACCGCGTTCAGAACGATCGGATTTTCCGACAACTTTGTGTGACCGTGTGTATGCAAGACAAGTTTGAGCCAACATCCGTCGGCAAAAATCCTAGGATTTTGTTGTCGGAATGTCCGAACAAAGTCCGACCGTGTGTGCGGGGCATTAGTCCGTAGTCTAATAGGGCGTACACACGGTTGGACTTTGTTCGGACATTCCGACAACAAAATCCTAGGATTTTTTCCGACGGATGTTGGCCCAAACTTGTTTTGTCTACACACGGTCGCACAAAGTTGTCGGAAAATCCGATCGTTCTAAACGCGGTGACGTAAAACACGTTCATCTCTTTATTTATTCTGAGCATGCGTGGCACTTTGTCCGTCGGATTTGTGTACACACGATCGGAATTTCCGACAACGGATCTTGTTGTCGGAAAATTTTATCTCCTGCTCTCCAACTTTGTGTGTCGGAAAATCCGATGGAAAATGTCCGATGGAGCCCACACACGGTCGGAATTTCCGACAACACGCTCCGATCGGACATTTTCCATTGGAAAATCCGACCGTGTGTACGGGCCATAATTAGTCAATATTGAGTAGGGAAGGCTGTCCACAAGGTTTACACTCCACAAGGAGTGTGTCTATGGGAATGTTTGACCATTCTTCCAGAAGTGCATTTGTGTGGTCAGGCACTGATGTTGGACGAGAAGACCTTGCTCGCAGTCTCCGCTCTAATTCATCCCAAAGCTGTTCTATCGGGTTGAGGTCAGGACTCTGCGCAGGCCAGTCAAGTTCCTCCACCCCAAACTCGCTCATCCATGTCTTTATGGACCTTGCTTTGTGCACTGGTCCAAATAATGTGGTGAAAGGGGGATTATGGTGTGTGGTTGTTGGGCTTGGCCCCTTAGTTCCAGTGAAGGGAACTCTTAAGGCATCCGCATACCAAGACATTTTGGACAATTTGATGCTCCCAACTTTGTGGGAACCGTTTGGGGATGGCCCCCTCCAGTTCTAACATGACTGCGCACCAGTGCGTGTAAAGGCCGGAATCCCAATACTCTTGGAAATATAGTTTATGTAGAAATGCTGTTTGCCACTTCACCAAAAAACGATGGAATGAAACAGAATTTGTTGTAGAGTAATCTGTACATCCTCTAAGGTATAGCTGTCAGTTTCCATTCAGAATGACAGCTTAATGATTCAGTAACTGGTAAATAATGGACAAATGAATAGAAATAGTTCTTTGTTAATATTTACAGTATGGGTTCCTTGAATAGCAATGACAACACAGGAAATAGATATACACAAATGACATAAGATTTGTCAACCACTTGCTGTCATAAAGGTCTATTTGAAAGGTAATTTGGCTTTCAAACTGAACAAATAAGCCTATACTAACATTTTGTACTATAAATGCTGTTAGTTAAATTAAACCTAGAATGGCAGATATTATCCGTTTTCAACAAGATAGAGATTAGAGGATCCATGTAATTCTCCCTGTTTTCTCTTGTGGGAGTTCAGATCAGCTTATCTGTCTTTTTTATTTTGTTTTTAAATAGTTTTTAATTAATAAAAAAAGCATGATGATGTAAGCATAGTTAACTTACTCCCACTTCGGTGGAGAATGAAATGGTAAATTACTTTCATTAAAGTAAACATGAAGGTTGAAAAGAAGCTGCTAAGCACTATGCATTAAATAGACTATTAGAAGTAAAATTCACTATTTCCTATGTTCACCCAATCAAGTTTACAAACTATTTCCTATGTTCACCCAATCAAGTTTACAAATTATTTCCTATGTTCACCCAATCAAGTTTACAAACTATTTCCTCTTGTAGCACTAACTCTCTGTGGAGCTGCTGGTTAAAGCGGGCTTGTTACCTTCACTCTCCTTCCCTCTGTTTCACCGGCACCGGGTCTAGGGTTCCGTTGAGTTCACCTCTGGACGATACACGCACCATCACTTGAATACGTTTTCAATGCTTTATTAAACATAGAAAAAGTTACCCCCTTTTTAGGATTAGTGGGACTTTACCGGCAAGTACGCAGGAAAGAGGCAGAAGGGAAACTGCAGAAGAAACTCAAATATCTTCTTGTAAGATTCTTGACAAATGTCCTGGTAGAATTTGGATATTACAATAGAATGCGCTCCCCTCCTGGGACACACTCTTTGCTCGCCTGGATAGGCCTCTCTCACTTGCCTAGCAGCCAGTATGTAGCACGAACAAAAGTCTCTGCCACAGACTTGTTTGGGATAAACCTGTACGATTCCTCTGCCACAGGATGTATTGGTTTTCTGCAATGAACGTCAGTCACAGTGCTTGAACCTTTAAGCCAACCCGGCAACACTATGCTGTATAGTTACTTTTAGGATACGTCCTCCAACCACCAGACCCCTCTCCAGACCAGCACGCTGCGTGATCCTTCCATGACGGATCCTCCCCTGGGATCTCCTCGGTTGTCCAACTTCTTCCCTTCTGGATAGACAGCTCAGGACCATTCCTCGGCTGCTGTGGTAGGCCCCAAACAAGCTTCTGGGCCCACCCCTGCGCCGCAGCGGCATGGGCCTCCAGAACGGAGGACAACGAGATTGCTCTCTAACGCATACCTGTCGTCCAGAAGGGCCAGCAGGTGGCTGTAAAACGAACCCCACAATATGGCATCTGTCCCATAAATACCCTCGCCCAGAATGCAACTCGGAGGACCACCTCCACTGAGTTGTCTCCGGGACAGAAGATCATCCATACGCTTCGACACGTTTCCTTTCCAACACTGACCAGTGATAACAGCGACACCCACCGGTCAGTATGGAAACACACACAACGTCAGCCAAGCTGTAACAGAGGCAAACCTAACCTATTTAACAAACAAGTTACTAAATTTACCTAACATATGGTAGATCGCAAATCTACCAGCGCTACACTATGTTCACCCAATCAAGTTTGCAAACTATTTCCTATGTTCACCCAATCAAGTTTACAAATTATTTGAAGGAGTATTCTAGGTCCTAGGCTATGTTTTTCCACATGGAAAAAAAGTCAGCCAAGATTAATGTTTGATAAACAAGACAAGATAGAGTAGCGCAAAGAACTTTCATTGTGTAGTATACCTTAGAGCATGTGTTAATTAACCACTTCTGCTCCAGAAGGTTTATCCTCCCCTTTTATGACCTGGCCATTTTTGCAATACGGCACTGCGTTATTTTAACTGACAATTGCGCAGTTGTGCAACGCTGTACCCAAATAAAAGGTATGTCCCTTTTTTTGCCCCACAAATAGAGCTTTCTTTTGGTGGTAATTGATCACCCCTGTGGTTTTTATTTTATGCACTATAAACAAAAAAAAATACAGACAATTCTGAAAAAAAAAAAAAATTTAGGCCAATATGTATTCTGCTACGTATGTTTGGTAAAAAAAATCCCAATAAGCATATATTGATTGGTTTGTGCAAAAATTAGCATCTACAAACTATAGGATATATTTATGGAGTTTTTATTTATTTTTAATTTTTTTACTAGCAATCAGTGACTTATAGCGGGACTGCAACATTGCAGCAGACAAATCGGACACTAAATGACACTTTTGACACTTATACAGTGATCAGTGCTTAAAATATGCACTGTCACTGTACTAATGACACTGGCTGGGAAGGGGTTAACGTCAGGGGCAACCAAGGGGTTAACTGTGTGCCTAACGTGTGCTTGGTTACTGTGTGGGTGGTACTTGTACTATGGGAAGGCAAAGATCTGTATTCCTGCTTTGCACAAACACAGGATCAATATCTTCCATACTGACAGAACGGCAGTCTGCCTTGTTTACATAGGCAGACCGCCGTTCTGCTTGTGTCCCAAGTGATCAGCATGTCCTGGCGGACATCAAGCCCACCGGACTCGCTGATTGGCTCCCGGTGTGTCCAATCACAGCAGGAGTGGGTTGCCATGATCATGATAGTATTTTTCTGGAACTGCCTTTTCCATATATGAATGCTATGGTGTAATTTATGTTATTCTACTGTTTGGCCCTTTTTGGATATGGTTTGTTGAATACTTTATTTCTAAATAAACAATTTGAAACGAAAAAAACATTGCAGGAACTCAAACTTTTCTTTTTCTGAGTGCACGTCCTCTCAGCCCTGTTCATAGAACTTACATGCTGTGAGCCATTGCTTCCACAACCATACTTCTATCATTTAGCACATTGTGGTGGGTCAGACAACATGCAGCAGTAACCTAGTTCCTAAATATAATCTCCTGATACTGTATTGTCAAGTCAACACTGACTAACAAACCATCTTGCCTTAGTTATACCTACCAACCACCATCTTTTCCAGACCATGCCTAAACATATTTATTTTATAAAAAAGAAAAAATTACTTAAAGTGGGGTTCCACCCAAAAAAAAAAAACTACATGAAAAATCCTAAAAAAAAATACAAAAAAACATTTGGATATTTTTTTTTTTTTACTTACCTCTAAATGCCTGTTGCTAGGGGGTCCCTCGTAGTCTGCCTCTTCCAGTGCCTGGGCTGGTGACATCACTTCCCCCTCGGCACAGGAAGGGCTCGGCTCTGCTCCCTCCCTCCTGTCAATCATCAGGGACCCATTACAGGTCCCAGGTGACTGAGCCGCCAATCACGGCGCGCGGCGCCGCTCGCGCATGCGAAGCCCGGCGCCCACAGTTGCAATGCCTGCGCCGCTGAACAGAGGGGGAGACGAGCGGGGCTTCGATCCCCCGCATCGCTGGACCCTGGGACAGGTAAGTGTCCATTTAAAAGTCAGCAGCTGCAGTATTTGTAGCTGCTGACTTTTAATTTTTTTTTTTTTTTTGACTGGAACTCCTCTTTAATCTCATTTACCTTCATGATTATCATTCGTCACCCTCTTTGTCCAAGACATAAAAATCACATCTCTTGCTTAATTCTGTCTTCAACCTATTGCTCTTAGTCATTGTATATTTGCCCAGGCTAAAAAGTACTTGCTGATGCTGTCTTTTGATGTTGCCACAACCTGGAAAAAGTCTTAAGAATTTCAGTTTTTGCCGTGTTTTTCGTCATTAATAACTCCCTTAGCAGCCCAATACTGATGATGTTCCTGATACTGCAGGGTTGGGAAAATACTAGATTCTAGAAAATATTCTATAAAAAAAATTATATATTTGTTTTCTATTTCATTGTCAGCCCCTGGCTGCTGTGCTGCTCCTGCACAAAAATAAAGTAAATCCTCACTTAAGTTGCTGATGGTGGGAACAATCTATAAAATTAAATATTCTATTTTTGCCTTGTTCTTAATGCTAAAGCCTAGTACACATGATCAGAAAATCAGATAATAATACTGCTTTTGAAGCGATTGTACAATAATTTGATCATAAATACATAGCTTTTGAGAGTCAGTAATGACAATTCATCGGAAATTCATCGGAAATTATCCAAAGGGACAAACACAAAAATCTTTCTCGTAAGATACCAGATTGATTTTCGTTTAATCAGCACAGTATTTGTCCAAAAAAAATGGTAAGAACAAGACCATACATGGAAATGAAAGAACACATTACAATACAATACATTACAACACTTCGGAAGTTGTATTCGGTTGTATGAGAATTTTTGTAAGTTTAGTAACCTCTTTATTTTCGATACGAGACTAGCATGCAAAAAAAAAAAAGCGAACGATCATTCATCCGATATTCTCAGTGTGTGCGAGGCTTTAGCCTGCATGTCCAGTTGGTTCATCATGCTGGTCTTGGAACTCCACAGGAAGATAAGGATATAAAAGCATTCAATTATTGTCTTCCGTTATTGTCTTCCTAGTAATCAGCCTCTTTCCCAGGCCAAACTGTTTACGGCACTGATGTCTGTGATGTGGTGCTACCATCAGCCACCATCAGCAACTGGGAAAAGAATCTGGTGGTTATTTTGTCTTTTCATTTGGGGGGACCTCTGGTGTGCTGAATGACATGCTGGATTTACACATATAAGAGGTACGATTTCCCCACTACGCATCTCTATTATGCTACCATGTACTTTGCAGCTGAATTTCTCAAATATCTGTTCAGTCTATATTTAAGATTCTCATCTGGGAGTTTAGAACAATAATACTTTGGCGTTTTAGTAGCCACAGAACATACAGTCTGGTGAAGATATTTTCTGAATGGAGTCTGTAAGAGCAAGGAGGATGTCAATTATGTTGCAAGTGAATATGTACAACTGAAATACTGTTTTTAGAGTTGAGCGATAAATATTCAGGAGTGCTTTTATATAGATTGTTTTATTCAGGGAAAAGTAACAGTCTCTTTAAATCCTGCATACGTTCCTGTGTTCCCTGCTATTTAGTGGTGCCATTGGAGCTACTGTCAAATATTTGGTGCTTTATTCCCTAGCCTGTGACTTTCTCCCATAATGTGGCCAATTTCCATCATCGCATGAAGAGGAGGATATGCATCATTGGACAACATGATTAATGATGATTTTACAGTGTGGGACTTTTTTGGAGTTTATTTTTTAATAAATGATTTTTATTAATGGCTTGTAAAAATGTATGTTTTTATGTATTTATTTCTTTTTGTTGTAAAAAATAAAAAACTTTTTTTGGGAATTGTACAACCACACTCTGAATTTTATAGCACTGACCTGTTAACTGTTACCTGTGTCCCTCTAAAAACAAAGTGTGCAAATATGTACTTCAAAAGAAAATATACAAACTCTATAAAGTGTCCGTGCAATATAATAGTCTCTTATAAGTGTGTAATAAACACCAAAAAGTGCTATAGTGCTGGGCAAATATTCTTCAACAGGTGTTCCAGTGATCCACCACCTCCACACCAGAGAACTCACCAACTATACATGATCACCTGCTACAGGTAAGTCATGTAATGCATGTTATCATTAAGGGGTCCACATCAGCTCTGGAGTTCCCCCACGCTTGATATCACCAGGGGATCACCCCTCCTCAGCGACTTTGTGCACCACTCCTCTTACAAAAAAAAGGTGTGCTGACAAGTTTCACATACAGGAATCAAAAACAAGATGGGCTTAACTGGAAGTGACATCTTTACCCAAACTACTCACAGAAGTGGCATCTCTGTATACCTGGGATCAAGCAGGAAGCAACCACTGAGAGTGGTATGCATGGAAGGAATTGCTGGATCGAATTTACTGGATTTTAGGAGGTTTTAACATGTCAATACTCCTTGGTGCAGGGTGTAGTACCTTAGAATGTGAGTAGGATTACCTAATTGTGTGTTACAATAAAAGTTAAAGGTGTTAACACTATGCCGATTCCTCCTTGTGTTTTAATTCCTGTATGTGAAACCTATCAGCACAACTTTCTTTTTTGGTGAGAGGAGTGGTGGATAAAGTCTCTGAGGATGGGTGATCCCCTGGTGATATCAAGCGTGGAGGAACTCCAGAGCCACTCTGGACCCATTAATGATAACATGCATTACATGACTTACCTGTAAGTTATGTATAGTTGGCAAGTTCACTGGTGTGGTGGTGGATCACCAGAAAACTTTGTTGAAGACCTCCAATGTTGTTTTGAAGAATATTTGCACAGCACTATAGCACTTTTTGATGTTTATTACAGAGATTATAATATTGCACAGACACTTTATAACATTTTTTTATGAAGTACATATTTGCAATTTTTGTTTTTAGAGGGATACAAGTAACAGTTAGCATGTCAGCACTGTATAATTCAGAGTGTGGTTGTGTAATTACATTTTAAAGGGATTGATAAGGTAAATAGCTGCTTTATCTGTTGATAACATCCCAGCGCTGGTGATATTAAAGCTTAGATTTTTAGGAATTGTTAATGTGGTTGTGCAATTCCTAAATAAATAAATAAATAAAACCCCCATAAATGTCCCACACTGTAAAATCATCATCAATCGTGTCCAGTGATGCATATCCTCATCAATAACGAAAAATGATACCCAACACACTCCAAAACAAAAATTATGCTGGCACGTTTAATCCCGTTGCTGCATCTTGCTGAATGAGACTCCCCGCTGACAGCTGAAATGTAAACAAAAGGGCAGGGATGGTGGCTAATGTAATTAACCAAATGTGGACCATTTCTTTCAATACTTTGGTAAACTTTGAACAAGCCGAATTTGGACTGGACATGGCTTCAGTTTTAATCCAAATCTTATCCCTACTCTACACTTATACCTCACACTACTAGTATTTGTGCACAAATAAGCAGTATTGCATTGTGTCTTAGCCTTCTTCTAGGCAGTCATTGCCCACTAATATGCATTCAGAGAAACAGTAATTTCAGCATCAACTGGCCATATACTGCATTCATCAGAACATGATGCATTACATTACGCAACAGATGACCAGATGAACTCTGTGAAGACAAGCTCCCTTTTGCATACAAGACCTAAATGTGCCATCCATGATGACAATAAATAATGGATACGTAAACATGTCTCTGCTTACTTCTAATTTCCTTATAATTCTTGGCTGCAGTCCTACAGAATGTTGAAACAGATCGTTTAGTACGTAGGAGTAAAAGACTGTAAAATTACATTTTAAGTTTGTTCCATGGTGTTGGTAATATGAAGAAAACGTCTTGAAAATCACTCATCTATCTTCTAGGTTAACGTTTTAGCTCTTTCCCAGATAGCAAGGATAAATTGCTACAAATTTGTGGCAGTGTTGAATTGTAAGTCTGTTAACTTGCTGCACATTTTCACTGGCAAGTTGTACACTCACAGAATACTTTTCCAATTCGTAGCAAATTTGCGTGGCAAGTCTCTAGCAAGAGCAAAGTTGCAGTGGTGAGTCTACAGCAAGAGCTGTGCAAGTCTACAGCATGAAAATTCAGCCACAGTGACCCCTGCGAACTATTGCACAACACAACAGAACCAGAACTTGCAGCAGACTTGCAGAATGTTTGCAAAGAAAGCTGATTTGGAGTCACGCAATGCAGATTTGCTGCAATTGTGCAAAAAACTTGTGAAACCTGGCAAGTCTGGCAATAGCTTATCAAGTCATTTTTCAAACTTGCAGCTCAATTGTTTGCTATCTGGTTTGATAGTGTTGCTTGATTAACATGGTGCAACCCAATGTATTTGCTATATTTCATTTACCTTTATTTGTGAAGTTAGAGGTATGTTTTCCCATTTCACAGACCTAAACAAATAAATTAATTGAAAATGCTGGACAAAATATCTGGATAAGGCACCTTCAGATTAAATAGTTACATAGTAGGTGAGCTTGAAAAAAGTCCATCAAGTCCAACCTATGTGTGTGATTATATGTTAGTATTACATTGTATATCCCTGTATTTTGTGGTCGCTCAGGTGATTATCTAAAAGTTTTTTTAAACTATCAATGCTCCCCGCTGAAACCACTGCCTGTGGAAGGGAATTCCACATCATTGCCGCTCTTACAGTAAAGAACCCTCTATGCAGTTTAAGATTAAATCTGCGGTAATTTCTTCTCATTTTAATGAGTGACCACGTGTCTTATTAAACTCCCTGTCATGAATGTAACGTCTACCTTTCCGTTAAGACAAGCAGGCCTACCGGTACTTGGTTGCCCCCAGGACTTCTACACAATGCTATAGTGTCTGGCTACCATGCCAAGGCAGATGCGAGCAAAGCAAACAGGTACTTGCTGTTTAGCAGACAGATAGCGCGGTTCAAAGACAGTTCAGGTAAAGGCTGGCTGAGTTCAGGGGATAATCCAGTATCCGTTCCAGGTAAAAGGAAGGCTGATTTCAGGGGATAGTCTAGTATCCAATCCGGGTCATACGCAGGGGATCCAACAGCAAGCAAGGCAGACTAACTGGAGGCTTGATCTAGAACGATGCAGGTAAGTCTGTCTCTATCACAAGCGAGGGATAGAGTGTTCGGTTTGCTTATATCAGGTGACTGACCAGATCAATCAGCTAACAGGTGAACACAGACAGGGAAAAAGCAACAGCCAACACCCGGGTGCTGGAATGAGGAACAGGGGCACTAAGTGATCATGACATTACCCCCCTCTGAGGAGAGGCTTCCGGACCCTCAAAGACCTGCTGGACATCCAGCACAAGACCAGCAGACTGGACAGGGGTCCGTGGATCCACGAGGTCAGGCTGGTAAGCAGGGGATGTGTCACAGGGGTCAAGCCAAACAGCTGAAACATGAGCGGAATACAGAGAGCCCTTAAAAAAGGCTTGAAAGCCCCACCGGGTCGAATGAGGCAGTTTATCCAAAGGGTAGATTGAACCTCTTAGACAGGTTAGAGAAGTAGGGTGTAAGGCGTAGGGACTGTTTGAATCGTATTGACTTCTAAGGACTTAGAGGAAGTTTCCAAACAGGGCTCAAGGCTGCGAGACAATGGATAAGTTTGGCTTCTAGGAGGAGAGGATTCAGGCTGTGGCAATTGGCTGGAGAGGTGACCTGTAGAGAATAATAAACTTGTCAGTGTCTTTTGCTATAGCAGAGTCATGTAAAGGGACATGGTCTATGCAAACGGAAACGTTGTCATGAACAGGATCTGAATGGGACTGGAAAAAAGGCACGTGACTTGTACTGGCCACACAAGAGTTGTACATGGACAACTGGTCAGCGGTTTTAATGCAATTATGGATGCAGGTCTGGGACCAGGGCTCAATCTCTTCTGTAGCCCAGTCTATGTGCGGGTTGTGCAGTTTAAGCCAGGGATGCCCTAAGATAAGGGGATAAGCAGGAGATGAGATCAGGTAGAAGCTTATTGTCTCCTTATGCGATTCACCAATGGTAACAGTAATGGGTACTGTGCAAGAGGTCACCAGGCCCATGGACAAGGGAGAATTATCAACAACTAATACTGAGAAGGGTCTGTGTATCTTAATCACTGGAATCTGTAGATGTTGTGCTAGGTCCCTATCAATGAAATTGCCAACAGTACCAGAATCAATGAAAGCAATGAGGTGGTGAGAAAACCCAATCAGAACTAAGTTGTACAGGAACAAATAAGCCATCTCTGAGGAAAACAGACACCGTATGATCTATAGAAGCAAACCCCACCCGCACTAGACTCTTGGCGTTTCTCAGCTTATTATGACAGCTAGCGATAAAGTGGCTAAGGTTGCCACAGTATAGGCAGAGTCCCTGAGATCTCCTTCTAGCCTTTTCTCCAGGGGATAAACGGGTAGCGCCAATTTGCATTGGATCATCCTCCTGGAGAAGTTGAGAGGGCACAGAAAATGAAGAAAAGGTGGGTAGCGTACTTGGGGGGCAAGGAAACAAACCTCTCTGTACGCCTTTCCTGTAAACGCCTGTCTATGCGGATGGTTACTTGCATGGCTTCATTCAATGACTTTGGTTCAGGGTAGCGAACTAAGGAGTCCTTGATGGAGTCTGATAAGCCTAACCTGAATTGGCTTCTTAGAGCGGGGTCATTCCACCCTGAGTCAGGTGCCCAGTGGCGGAAATCAGAACAGTATTGTTCAGCGGTGCGTTTATCCTGACGTATTGACCTAAGGTTAGCTTCAGCTGAATGGGCACGGTCAGGATCATCATACAGTAACCCTAATGCCGCGTACACATGACTGGTTTTTCTGTCGGAATTAACTCTGAAGGTTTTTCCGACGGAGTTCCGACGGAATTCCGCTGAAACTGTCTTGCGTACACACGATCACACCAAAGCCTGACCGTCAAGAACGCTGTAATGTACAACATGCACGACGGGACTAGAAAAAGGAAGTTCAATAGCCAGTAGCCCATAGCTTCTGTCTCTTGCTTGCTTCAGAGCATGCGTCGTTTTTGGTCCGTCAGAACAGCATACAGACAAGAGGTTTTCCAAATAGGAATTGGTTCCATCGGAAATATTTAGAACATGTTCTATTTCTAGGTCCGTCAGAATTTTCAAAAAAATAAGTCCGATGAGGCATACACACAATCGGAATATGCGATGAAAAGCTTCTATCTGACTTTTTCTGTCGGGAATTCCGCTCGTGTGTACACAGCATTAGGCTTTGAAAAAGGCTTCCGACTAAATGTCTAAATGACTAAATGGGGAGACTAAATGCCCAAGACTGGGGATTCCCCTGCAACCACATAATATTCAGGCTGACCCGCTGTGCTTCAGAACCAGAGGAGTGTGGCTTAAAGTATAGCATACTACTGTTTTTAAAGTTAGAAAACACATGGGGGTCACCAGAAAAACGGTCAGGTAGGTTAACTTTGGGCTCTGGCTCCTGCGTTACTGCTGGAGATGCATTTACACACACAGACAGTTCCTGGACTTGGCCTGTCAGTTTGCAAAGTTCCTCAGCAAATAATCGAGCCTGTGAAGAATCCATCTTGACAGAAAATTTTGTTATTGGCTCGTGATAATGTCACGAATGTCATGTCTACCTAAAGGCCGGTGGTCAGACACTATAGCTGGCTACTGTGTGCTTCACCTATTGCAGCCCCCTTTCCCTTAAGACAAGCAGGCCTACTGGTACTTGGTTGCCCCCAGGACTTCTACACAATGCTATAGTGTCTGGATACCACGCCAAGGCAGATGCGAACTGAGTAATGCAAACAGGTACTTGCAGTTTAGCAGACAGATAGCGTGGTTTTAAAGACAGTTCAGGTAAAGGCTGGCTGAGTTCAGGGGATAATCCAGTATCCATTCCAGGTAAAAGGCAGACTGAGTTCAGGGGATAGTCTAGTATCCAATCCGGGTCATACACAGGGGATCCAACAGCAAGCAAGGCAGACTTGATCTAGAACAATGCAGGTAAGTCTTTTACAAGCAAGGGATAGAGTGTTCGGTTTTCATACATCAGGTGACTGACCAGATCAATCAGTTAAAAGGTGAACACAGACAGGGTGCTGGAATGAGGAACAGGGGCACAAGTGATCATGACACTCCCTTCCACAAAAAAGTTTTATCTCTATTGTGGGGTGACTAGTGTGGTATTTGTAAGCTGAAACCATGAATTGAAATCATATTCCTCTCAAGCGTCTCTTTTCCAGAGAGAATAAGTTCAGTGCTTTCAACCTTTCTTCATAACTAATATCCTCCAGTCCCTTTATTAGCTTTGTTGCCCTTCTCTGTACTCGGTCCATTTCCAGTACATCCTTCCTGAGAACTGGTGCAAAGAACTGGACAGCATACTCCAGGTGAGGCCAGACCAGAGTCTTGTAGAGTGGGAGAATTATCTCTGGAGTTAATCCCCTTTTTAATACATGCCAATATTCTGTTTGCTTTGTTAGCAGCAGCTTGGCATTGCATGCCATTGCTGAGCCTGTTATCTACTAGGACCCCCAGGTACTTTTCCATCCTAGATTCTCCCTTGAGGTTCCCCACCTAGTGAGTAGATTGCATTCATATTTTTGCCACCCAAATGCATTATTTTACATTTTTCCACATTAAACCTCATTTGGCATGTAGTAGCCCACCCCATTCATTTGTTCAGACCTTCTTGCAAGGTTTCCACATCCTGCAGAGAAGTTATTGCCCTGCTTAGCTTAGTATCATCCGCAAATACAGAGATTGAACTGTTTATCCCATCCTCCAGGTCGTTTATGAACAAATTAAACAGGATTGGTCCCAACACAGAACCCTGGGGGACCCCACTTTCCACCCCTGACCATTCCAAGTACTCCCCATTTATCACTACCCTCTGAACTCACCCTTGTAGGCAGTTATCAATGCATGTACTCACCCTATGGTCCTTGCCAAAGGACCTTACTTTGTACAGTAAACGTTTATGGGGAAATGCTTTTGCAAAATCCAGATACACCAAGTCTACGGGCCTTCCTTTATCTAGAT
Organism: Lithobates clamitans; assembly: GCA_037952925.1. Taxonomy (NCBI): domain Eukaryota; kingdom Metazoa; phylum Chordata; class Amphibia; order Anura; family Ranidae; genus Lithobates; species Lithobates clamitans. Next base: position 3,419,943 of record JBBGZY010000724.1, on the reverse strand, counting down.
GGCAGCTCACCTCCTCAAAGAAGGTTAATAGATTGGTTTGGCAAGAACGATTCTTCATGAATCCTTGCTGATTACTGCTAATGATACAGTTTTATTTACTAAAATCTTGTATATAGTCCCTTATTATCCCCTCCAAGAGCTTGCATACTATTGATGTTGGGCTAACTGGTCTGTAATTCCCAGGGATGTATTTTGTCCCTTTTTTAAATATTGGTGCTACATTGGCTTTTCTCCAATCAGCTGGTACCATTCACGTTAGTAGACTGTCAGTAAAAATTAGGAACAATGGTCTGGCAATTACTTGACTGAGTTCCCTAAGGACCCTCGGGTGCAAGCCATCTGGTCCCATGTGACTTATAAATGTTAAGTTTTCCAAGTCTATCTCTAATTCTGTCCTCTGTTAGCCATGAGGGTGCTTCCTGTGATGTGTCATGAGGATAAACACTGCAGTTTTGGTTACTGAAACCGGATTCCTTTGTGAAGACTGAGGAGAAGAATAAATTCAATACCTTCGCCATCTCCCCATCCTTTGTAACCAGATTTCCTTCCTCATTCTTTATGGGGCCAATAAGATTTGTCCTCCCTTTTTTACTGTTTATATACTTAAAGAATTTATTGGGATTTTGTTTGCTCTCCTCCACTATGTGTCTTATGTGTTCTATCTTATCCACCCTAATTGCACCCTTACATTTCTTGTTACATTCTTTGTAAAGTCTGAATGCTGATGATGATTCCTCAGCCTTGTATTTTTTGAAGACCTCCTTTGCTTTTATATGCATTTTTACATTGGAGTTAAACCATCCAGGATTTTTTTTGGCTCTTTTAAATTTATTTCCCACTGGGATGCACTGGCCCATGCCCTTATTTAATATGCTCTTAAAGCAAACCCATCTCTCCTCTGTGTTCTTTGTTCCTAAGATTCTATCCCAATTTATATCTTCTAGCAAGATTTGTAGTTTAGGCAAGTTGGCTCTTTTGAAATTCAGTGTCTTTGTATTCCCCTTATTTTTCCTATTATATTGTTTTAATTAATTTTAGAGTCAATGCCCTGTCTATGAACCCATTTATTCGGCAGCAGGGTGGGTGGGCCTTCACACCCAGCTGTTGCAAATAAGCATCACTGTATTGTTCAGGGGCATGCTCCATTGAAGCCCCTAGAAGTGTGACACAGAGATTATGGTCAGCTGTTAAAATGGTTATGAAGTCACATATACAGTAGCTCACAAAAGTGAGTACACCCCTCACATTTTTTAAATATTTTATTATATCTTTTAATGTGACAACACTGAAGAAATGACACAATGCTACAATGTACAGTAATGAGTATACAGCTTGTATAACAGTGTAAATTTGCTATCCCCTCAAAATACCCCAACACAGCCATTATTGTCTAAACCGCTGGAAACAAAAGTGAGTACACCCCTAAGTGAAAATGTCCAAATTGGGCCCAATTGGGCCCAATTAGCCATTTTCCCTCACCAGTGTCATGTGACTTGTTAATGTTACAAGGTCTCAGGTGTGAATGGAAGGCAGGTGTGTTAAATTTGGTGTTATCGCTCTCGCTCCCTCATACTGGTCACTGGAAGTTCAACATGGCACCTCATGGCAAAGCACTCTCTGAGGATCTGAAAAAAGAATTGTTGCTCTACATAAAGATGGCCTAGGCTATAAGAAGATTGCTAAGACCCTGAAACTGAGCTGCAGCATGGTGGCAAAGACCATACAGCAGTTTAACAGGACATGTTCCACTCAGAACAGGCCTCGCCATGGTTGACCAAGAAGTTGAGTGCACGCGCTCAGCATCATATATAGAGGTTGTCTTTGAAAAATAGACATATGAGTGCTGTCAGCATTGCTGCAGAGGTTGAAGGGGTGGGGGGTCAGCCTGTCAGTGCTCAGACCATACGCCGCACACTGCATCAAATTGGTCTGCATGGCTGTCATCCCAGAAGGAAGCCTCTTCTAAAGATGATGCACAAGAAAGCCAGCCAACAGTTTTCTGAAGACAAGCAGACTAAGGACATGGATTACTGGAACCATGTCCTGTGGTCTGATGAGACCAAGATAAACTTATTTGGTTCAGACGGTGTGAACCAAATGAGGAGTACTAAGACAAGTGTGTCTTGCCTACAGTCAAGCATTGTGGTGGGAGAGTCATGGTCTGGGGCTGCATGAGTGCTTTCGGCACTGGGGAGCTACAGTTTATTGAGGAAACCATGAATGCCAACATGCACTGTGACATACTGAAGCAGAGCATGATCCCCTCCCTTCCAAGACTGGGCTGCAGGGCAGTATTCCAACATGATAACGACCCCAAACACACCTCCAAGACGACCATTGCCATGCTAAAGAAGCTGCGGATAAAGATGATGGACTGGCCAAGAATATCTCCAGACCTAAACCCTATTGAGCATCTGTGGGGCATCCTCAAATGGAAGGTGGAGGAGCGCAAGGTCTCTAACATCCACCAGCTCCGTGATGTCGTCATGGAGGAGTAGAAGAGGACTCCAGTGGCAACCTGTGAACTCCATGCCCAAGAGGGTTAAGGCAGTGCTAGACAATAATGGTGGCCACACAAAATATTGACACTTTGGGCCCAATTTGGACATTTTTACTTAGGGGTGTAGTCACTTTTGTTGCCAGCGGTTTAGACATTAATCGCTGTGTGTTTTTATTTATTTATTTTGAGGGGTAGCTAATTTACACTGTTATACAAGCTGTACACTCACTACTGTACATTGTAGCAAAGTGTCATTTCTTCAGTGTTGTCACATGAAAAGATATAATAAAATATTTACAAAAATGTGAGGGGTGTACTCACTTTGTGAGATACTGTATCTGATACTTGTATAATTTCTGTATTATATAGCTATAAAGTAGTGTGTGTCAGTTTTTTCTAAATTCTAATGCCAAATACCTTTTTTTACAGCACCGTGCTGCGGTCACATGATCCCCCTCCACTCTCCCTCCTCGATCTCAGGAGAGCAGCAAGAGGGGCTGAGATTACCCACCAAAGTCAGCCGGCCAGCAGAGAGAGGTCACGTGACTGCAGAACGGCGCAGTGAAAGAAGGTAATTGGGATTAAATAAAATGAAAAAGAAACGAACACACACTACTTTAGCTATATAAAACAGAGAGGATACAAGTATTGGGGGTATGTATTGCAGCAGAATAGAGGCAGGAAGAGAGGGGAGGAGCAGGGAGCAGTTTGGCTCTCACACACAGAATGATGCTGACAGGCAGGGAGGGGGTGGGGGGGTGGGGAGACACTCAGAACACAGTGGGATGATGGAGGCACATAAACTGACCATGTTATCATGGATCAGCAGCAGGCCCGGGACAAGGGGTGGGCAGGAGGAGCGGCTTCCCTGGATACTGTGAGGTAGGGGCACCATAAGGAGATTGGAGAGAGGGAATTTGTGTTGGGAGTAGGAATTTTGGGGGTGGCAGTGGGTAAGAATTGCTCTAGGAGGGGAAATTTGGGGAGGTGAGCTAGGAGTGGTGATTTGGGGGGGGTTTGCGTTGGGAGGGGGAAGAGGATTTGTGCTAAAACGGGGGGATTTGGGGGGGGTTGTGCTAGTAAATGTGATATGGTAGAGGGGGAAGGGATTTGTGCTAGGAAGGGAAATGTTGGGGGGAGGGGGAGATTTGTGCTAGGATGGGGGATTGAAGAAGGGGAATTTGTGCTGGGGGGGGGGATATGTGCTCAGAGGGGAAATTTGAGGGGTAGAGGATTTTTGCTAGGAAGGGAATTTTTTTTGGGGGGTGCGGACAGATTTGTGCTAGGGGCATATGGGGAGAGAGAGGATTTGAGCTGGGGGCAAATATTTTTGCTGGTATGGGGGATTTCAGTAGGGGCGGATTTGTACTGGGAGGAGGGGGAATTTATGCTTAGGGAATAAGCATGCAGATTAACCACTTCAGCCCGGAAGATTTTCCCCCTTAATGATAGGGCCATTTTTTGCGATACGGCACTGCGTCACTTTAACTGACAATTTTGCGGTCGTGCGACGCTGTACCCCAAAAAAATTGACATCCTTTCTTTCCCCACAAATGCACAAATAGAGCTTTCTTTTAGTGGTTTTTGATCACCTCTTTTTATTTTTTTTGCGCTAAAAACAAAAAAAGAGTGTAAATTTTGAAAAAAAAAAACAATATTTTTTACTTTTTGCGATAATAACTACCCCCCAAAAAATGTTGTCAGTGTAGGCCAATATGTATTCTTCTACATATTTTTGGTAAAAAAATATCATAATATGCCGATATTGATTGGTTTGCGCAAAAGTTATAGCGTCTACAAAATAAGGGATAGATTTATGGCATCTTTATTATTTATTTATTTTTTACTAGTAATGGTGGTGATCTGCAATTTTTAGCAAGACTGCGACATTGCTGCGGATACTTTTGACACTTTCTTGGGACCATTGACATTTATACAGCAACCAGTGCTATAAAAATGCACTGATTACTGATTAAATGTAACTGGCAGGTAAGGGGTTAACACTAGGGGGGATCAAGGGGTTAAATGTGTTCCCTCATGTGTGGTTCTAACTGTGGGGGGTGGGACTGGCTAGAGGAGGCGACAGATCACTGTTCCTAATTACTAGGAACAGATGATCTGTCTCTCCTCGCCAGTGGCGGCTAGTGCTCAAAATTTTGGGGGGGGCACAAACAAACTGAAAAATTCTGAAAAAAAAACATCAATCGCAGCCACTGTCATCAAAATACAGCCACTGTGTCATCAAAAACGCATTCACTGTGTCATCAAAAACGCAGCCACTGTGTCATAAAAAACGCATTCACTGTGTCATCAAAATACAGCCACTGTGTCATCAAAAACGCATTCACTGTGTCATCAAAAACGCATTCACTGTGTCATCAAAAACGCAGCCACTGTGTCATAAAAAATGCATCCACTGTGTCATAAAAAACGCATCCACTGTGTCATAAAAAACGCATCCACTGTGTCATAAAAAACGCATCCACTGTGTCATAAAAAATGCATCCACTGTGTCATAAAAAACGCAGCCACTGTGTCATCAAAAATGCATCCACTGTGTCATAAAAAATCGCATCCACTGTGTCATCAAAAACGCATTCACTGTGTCCACTGATCCCAGAAACCATGATTGTCTCCTTAATAGCAGCCAGCATCTCTTTGAACAAGGGGGAAGAGGGGCAAGTTATCAAAGAAAGATAATCACAGTGATTTGGGGGGCTGGGAGAGAATGCTTTATGTGCTACGGGCCACTTTGGGAGCAGAGAGGATTTGTGCTGGGGGGGGGGGTCTAATTTTATATTCAACCCCCCTTCTAGCACAAATCCTCTTTAAAAGCCCGCAAATGAAGCGCCGCGTCTGCAATCTCGTGATTGCATTGACGTGGTGCTTCCCATAGTGCACTGGCATCCGGCGCCACAGTGCACTTTGTTAAAGGACTTTTTTTTTTTTTTTTGTTCTTAAAGGGGCCGTTTTAAAAAAAAAATTTTTTTTTTTTAATTTTTTTTTTTTTACTACAGGAGGGGGGGCGGCGCCCTGGCGCCCCCTATGGACGGGCCGCCACTGTTCCTCGCCTGTCAGAACAGGGATTTGTGTGTTTACAGACACGAATCTCCATTCTGGCTCTTGTGCCCACGATCGCGTGGGCCCGACAGACATCGCACCCGCCACGAAATGGAATATTACAACTGCTATAGAAAAATATTTTTGAAGTAACGGAGTCAAAATTTGGATTATTTTATGGACTTCAATTTTTGTCACTTCTGTCACTAATGTTCACAGTGACTTTCACTTGTCACAGGGTGTTTCATTTCATTTATGTTCGTTTATGTTACAGTATTGATTGTCATATTTCAATATCAGTGCCACTATTTACTTTACATGTTAGGTAGAGGGTAAAATACCGTTTTTATTTCTGAGGAATGATTAGAGGAACTGAATCTATTCCCTCTTGATAAGAGGAGATTAAGGGGGGATATGATCAACACGTATAAATACATAAGTGGTCCATATAGTGAACTTGGTGTTGAGTAATTCACTTTAAGGTCATCACAGAGGACACAGGGGCACTCTTTACGTCTAGAGGAAAAGAGATTTCATCTCAAATATGGAAAGGTTTCTTCACAGTAAGAGCTCTGAAAATGTGGAATAGACTCCCTCCCGAGGTAGTTCTGGCCAGCTAGATTGCTTTACAAAAAGCCTGGATTATTTCCTAAATGTACATAATATAAATGGGCGCTAACATTTATAGGTAAAGTTGATCCAGGGAAGATCGGATTGCCTCTCCGGGAATCAGGAAGGAATTTTTTCCCCTGCTGTAGCAAATTGGATCATGCTTTTCTGGGGTTTTTCGCCTTCCTCTGGATCAACTTTGGGTATAGGATTGTGTATATGGGATTGTATGTTTTTTTTTGTTTATGGGTTGGACTGGATAGGTTTGTGTCTTTTTTCAACCTGACTAACTATGTAACTATAATGTATATAATAGTGATCTCCGGCACTCCAAATAACAAAAACATTTACATCTAATGCTGCTACTTACAACCATAAAAAAACAGTGAAAATGAAATATATATACCATAATGCAGCCCTAAAAAATTCCACTCGCATTTTGCGAGTGGATTTTGAGGGCTGGTGAGCGTGGGCTGCCTGGGAGTGAGGGGGGATGAGCACTGCCAGCTGGCGGGTTGTATGGGTGTCCATTTTCGCAGCGCTCGTGGAGGGGAATAGAGGAGAGCAGGTGGCCTGATCATCAGAGTGTGAGGAACATCACTAGCAGCTTTCATTTCAATAGCAGAGTGTTCCCCGCATTCTCTGTCACACACAGCCCCGCCCCCTGGTCCCGGGACTTTGATAGATCACCCGGGACGAGTGTAGTGTATCAAAGTTCCCTGGCCAGGGGGCGGGGCTGTATGTGATGCCAAGTGGCGGGAACACTCTGCTATTGAAATGAAAGCTGTTCCAGTGATGTCCCTCGGTGCTCTGATCATCCGGCCGGCAATCCTCTTCCTCCCCTCTCTTCCTCTGCATGGTGGGCACAGGTAGGCAGCATTATGGACACATGGAGGCAGCATGGTGGGCACAGGTAGGCAGCAAGATGGACACATGGAGGCAGCATGGTGGGCACAGGGAGGCAGCATGATCGAAACATGGAGGCAGCATGATGGACACATGGAGGCAGCATGGTGGGAACAGGTAGGCAGCATGATGGACACATGGAGGCAGCATGGTGGGCACAGGGAGGCAGCATGATGGAAACATGGAGGCAGCATGATGGACACATGGAGGCAGCATGGTGGGCACAGGGAGGCATCATGGTGGGCACATGGAGGCAGCATGATGGACACATGGAGGCAGCATGGTGGGCACAGGGAGGCAGCATGGTGGGCACATGGAGGCAGCATGATGGACACATGGAGGCAGCATGATGGACACGGGCAGGCTGCGTTGGTGGACAGAGGCAGGCTGCGTTGGTGGACACGGGCAGGCTGTGTTGGTGGGAACAGGTGAGGCTGCGTTGGTGGGAACCGGTGAGGCTGCATTGATGGGATGGTTAAAGTTGTTGTTATTTTTTTTTTAGAACTTAATTCTGCATAAAACATTTAAGTGTCATTAATGAGATAATTTATGAGGGCGTGTTTAGGGGCGGAATTAGGGGCGGGGCAGGGTAGGGGTTGGATCGGGTGGCGAGTAACCCTTGAGGCCTGGCTAGTAGCTTAGGACTTGAACTTTTGAGCTTTGCCTTAATGCATATATTGCAAAATTTACAGAAGCTCAACAATAACACATAATTAATTCAGTGTTCAATACAAAAATAGAATGATCGAATATATATTAAATTCCATGTGCAAAGAAAATATATAAAAGATGATAAAAAAGAATAAAATTAAAATGTCATAAAAAGAAAAACAAAACAAGAGTCCAATAGCAGTCCTCTTTAAACAGCAAAAAAAATGTGATGATATTCCCAGTGATGTCCTAATTAAGAAAAAACACCTTAAGGTATCCACCACCGTATGTGTCACATCAGACCCACTCCCATCAGGTGGAGACTCACCAAATTTATTTGGCAACCACTCTCTTGGTTAGGCTACTAAGCCATAAGAATCAATTGTTCAAAGATTCCTTAATAAGCCAATCTACTTCTCTACAGTTCCTTGTAGAAAAGGTGCATATCCATGGGTACATGAAAAAGAAAGGCTCCACTAGTGTAATATTGTAAAGCTCAATCTTTAATCTAAAAAAAACAGTCCACTCACATTTAAAACATCTTGTATCGAACATTGTATAGCTTGTGACATAATCAAGCGATCCCCTTCAGTCTCACCACCTCCACATTGGCTGACGACTATCCATGGATATGACAATCGGCAGGGGCGTTGCTAGGTCTACAAAAGATCTGGGGCTAGACCCCCTAGCAGCGTAGTAAAGAAAGTCATATGCTTGGGTGGGCATACACATGTATATAATTTAGGTGTGTGTGTATATATCCCCAGAAAGCCTCCCCCTTGCATCAGGGTCCCCAGAGAGCCTCCCCCTTAGATCAGGGTCCCCAGAGAGCATCCCCCTAATTCAGAGTCCCCAGAGAGCCCCCCACTTACATCAGGGTCCCCAGAGAGCCTCCCCTCCCCTTGGGGACCCCTGCAGAGACTTGAGGCTATGGGCCCCAGATTCGGGGATATAGCCCCAAAAGCCACCCCCTAGTGACGCCACTGCCAATCGCTGTCACAATGTTAAAGCGATTATTCCGGTTGGCGCCAGTCACACCCCGACGTACGTTTCGTCCCTTCCGACTTCGTCACAGGGGATGTAACTATATTGTTTTGTTTTAAATGCATGAATAATAAGTAATGTGTAAATGTAACAGGTACATGTATTTATTAAAGGATAGCGCCATCTTGGTGCAGACATCATCCACGGTCAGCATGTACCTGGACTGAGTGTTCACAAATGTATGACACAGATCAGCTCCCACTGTACCCTCTCAGATTGCAATTTACTATAAAGTTACAATACAAAGTCTGAGTGATTACTGGGAAGAGGAAACTGATTAAATACTATCTCCTGCCTGCAGCGATCTGATGAAATCATCTTAGCTCATGCAAAGTCACTAAACTGACATGTCAGGAATGTATACATTTGTACTTGTAAAGTTACTGAATAGTCCACTTTAAAGCTGAACTCATGTCAAATAGCTAAATACACAAAATATTTTTATTTCTGTTCATCCATTCCTGTGATGTATACAGCTCTGCCACACAACAGAACCATATACGCTTGCGCCGTCGTCATCGGCGCATACACACTAAAGAGAAGGCATGATCGTGCCATTTCTATAGGGCCCGTGCCATGACCGTCGTCTCCCACACATACACGGGAGTGACGCCACGTGACCAGTGTTGCCAACCCCCGAACTAAAATTTACTGACAGGACGCCAAAATTTACAAACAGCACCAATTTATTACTGGCAAAAAAAATTCATGAAATTTACTGGCAGAGCCGAATTTTTTACTGACATTGCACGAGTACCTAAAATTTCTGTTTTCGGTGCTAAACAGTGCAAATATCAATCTCAATCAGGAAGTGGGTGCTGAGGTCTGTCACCTGATTGGCTGAGAGGAGAAGCAATCCTATTGGCTGTCGAGGAGGAGGCGTGAGGAGACACAGGAAAAGCCGCCATAAAGCACCAGGAGGAGGAGAAGCTGCCTGCAGGAAGCGCTGCCCACGACCTAGATGGGGCAAGTGCAGGGCTGGTGACCCTCTGACCGACCGGGGGGGGGGTACTTTGTGCCCCTGTGACCCTACCGACTGACTGGGGGGGGTAGGGGAGTGTATCGTTTGCTGCCCCCCCCAAAAAAATATTCCACCAGCCACCACTGCTGCTGAAAACAGGTCACAGGAGTGCAAAATAAACTGCACTCCTGTGACTGAGCTTTGGCTGTACTTCTCCTTTAAGACCCCATTCACACCTGAGCATTTTGAAACTCCAAAATTCTCGGGAGAAAAAAATGAAAAAAATCAATGCATCTTTATGGTGGTGGTTCACATTTCCACTCCAAAACTCCAGAAGGCAAATGCTTGAAGCGCAAAACAGTTTTACAGCTACAGTAAAACCTTGGTTTGAGAGTAGTTTGGTTTAAGAGCGTTTTGCAAGACAAGCAAGATTTTTTAATAAATTTTGACTTGATATACAAGCGATGTCTTGAGATACAAGTAGCGTCATGTCACAAAAAAGAGAGGCGCCTCTAAGTGTAGCAATATGGTTACATTTAAGGAAGGTACAACATTTAGCAACTCACATGGTTGATGATTAAAACAGGCACATCTAAGAGCCCATTCACACAGGGGCAACTTTGGATCTGACTTCAAGTCGCCCCAAGTCGCCCCTAGTCACCTCAAGTCGCACTACATGAATAAATCAATGTAAGTGAATGGATCCGTCTTAATGCACACTACTGCAGTCGCTCCGACTTCAGAAAAGGTTCCTGTACTACTTCAATCCGACTAGAAGGCGACTTGTACCCATTGATTTCAATAGAAGTTGCCTCCAGGTCTGATCACTGTTCATACTGAGGCAACTTTACAGGAAGCAGAAAGTAATTTACTCCACTAAACAGCCAGCCCCCTTCTTCTCACACACAGCTGATAAGCTCTGATTGGCCACTTGTAAAGTTCCCTGTCCTGGAGGCGACTTCAAGTTGTGTTGTAAGTTGCCCCAAGTCGTGCTGTGATTCATACTCAAGTTGTGTCCAAGTTGCCTCCCAAAGTCGTGCTGGAAGTCGGGTTGCCCCTGTGTGAATGGGCTCTAAGTATGCAGGCATCTGGGGTAAAGCTGTCCACATAAACCATCCTCTGCACCACCATTGATGTCGTCCCTTTCACGCTGCGCTCCACGAGCGATTCAAGCCTCACTTTCAGATCGCTCTACTGTGGGTCACGATTGCAGACTGACAGCAGTGAGAGGCGGCGATGAGGAGGATGGTCTATGTGGACAGCTTTACCCCGGATGCCTGCATACTTAGATGTGTCTCTTTTAATCAACCATGTGAGTTGCTAAATGTTGTGCCTTCATTAACTGTAACCATATTGCTACACTTAGAGGCGCCTCTCTTCGCTTTATACTCTGTAGCTCCTACTGGATTTTACTGATTACCGTGTGGGGGCTGCCATTTATGAATGAACATTTTATAGTTACACAACCTGTCACATTGTTGTAATCTTTTTATATGGACTATAAACTGAAGGATTTTTGAATAAATGGTTGTGAAACAAATAATTTGCGTTTCCATTAGTTCTTACGGGGAAATTCACTTTGATATACAAGTGCTTTGGATTATAAGAATGCTTCCAGGACGAATTAAACTCACGATCCAAGGTTTTACTTTTTGTAACTCAATTTGGGTAGATTGGTGCATTTTGGGGCATTTCAAGCCCCATAGAATTGCATTGGCGTGCGCAAAAAATGCGTGTTTTTGGTGTGTGTTTTTAAGCTGACATGCCCACACAGCAACAAAAGATGTCACAGATGAAAATGTTTAGGTTATAGGCTAATACAGAAAGACCTGAAGCTCAAACACTGTAATGAAACAAGCAAAAATAAATAAATAAATACAAAAAGGTGATGCTCAGGTGTGCATGCCGCCTAATGCCCCCTAAACTGCACATGTCATTTTAGTAGGGGTTCCCGGAGACCTGGAAATTATTTGAAAGGTTCTTCTCGAATAAAAAGTTTGGGAAGGATTGATGGAAGACCGTGCAGAGCTCCCCCGAACTCCGCACATTGGAGGTGTATGGGGAGAGGTGGAAGGTGCGGAGTGATCGGTGGGCAGAGGGAGGTCGGCGCAGGCGGTAGAGGGAGATCGGGGCCAGAAGAAGATCCGGGCAGGTGGCAGAGGGAGATCAGGGCAGGTGGCAGAGGGAGATCGGGGCAGAGGGAGATTAGGGCAGGTGGCAGAGGGAGATCGGGGCAGAGGGAGATCGGGGCAGGTGGCAGAAGGAGATCGGGGCAGAGGGAGGTCGGGGCAAGCAGAGGAAGATCAGGGCAGAGGGAGATCAGGGCAGAGGGAGATCGGTGCAGGCGGCAGTGTGCCACCATTAGCCGGCTCTCTAATGATCAGGCTGTGTGTAGTGGGTGACCTAGTTTCTGCAGTAGTTGCTCTGTGTGCCGCCTCTCCCTCTCCCTCTCCCTCTCTCCCTCTCTCTCTCTCTCTTTCCAGCTCTCACTCCCTCTTCTCCGTACACAGGCCGGGAAGGAGGAGCTGGATCATCACAGTTACACAAGCACCCGGCAGCGCTGCCCTAGCCAAGTGTACCCGGAGAGGTGCCAGCCTCTGACACTGGGCACAGGTGATCCAGGGGAGCGCTGCAATTACTCCCATCGCTGTGGATTCTGTTTGCTGGATACTTTTTTTGGGGTTCCCGAGTCATGATGACATGTTGAGGTTTGGTTTTCTGGTTTTCTGGCTGTTGGATGTAATCATCAGGATCAGTACTGTCCCGGGCTCCTGGCATGGCACACACTCACCACTTCTGATATAACAAGGTAGGTATACAGGAGCTGGGCTGTCATGGGTTAAACACGTGTATTCTGCCATATAAGACATTACTTATAGAATGTGATAATAGTCCTTTAAGAGTCCATTCACACCGCAACGTGGGCACTGAACGCGCGTAAACGCACGTGCGTTGACATGCATTGCGTCACATTTTAGCATGATCAATACTTTTTGAAAATGTGTTGGTTTCCATTCACACTACAATGTGTGCGTGTAGTGTATTTAAACGCATTTGCATTGTGTTGCGTTGGAACGTGCTGCGGTGCATTGTAATACTTTTTTTCTTGTTTTAGTAGTTTTGTTACATTTTCAGTAAGCTTTATTTGTAAAGGAAACTTCAATGGATTGTTCGGACTCTTGTGTCTATGTGTGTTGCGGTGCGTTTACCTGCGTTTTCACACATTGCGTTGCAATGGCTGGAAAAAGTAGAGCCTGTTTTACTTTTGTTTTAAGCATAGGGCAGTATACATCAGTGCAATACACTAGTGCAAACTACTCAAAATGAAGTACATTGCGTATGTGTGTTTGTGTGTGTGTATATATGTATATATATATATATATATATATATATATATATATATATATATACACACACACACACACACACACACACACACACACACACTGTCTATATTTGAATCTTGTATATTTGGTACATATATGACTTAACTGAGAAAGCAGGAGTAGGAAGTATTCACAAAACCCAACAAACACAATAATATCGTTCCATCAGATGTATCCAAATGCCAAATATTTAAAACATTACTTTGATCTCAGAAATTATTGTGGAAAGTTTGGCAATCCACAATCCTTTCTTTTTTTTTTTTTTCTTAAGCACTTGGAAACCGTCTATGTACTAAATAATACGGGTGAAGTGAGTAGTCTAGTACAGAGGAATCAGTGCTGTGAGTCCAGTGCAAAGCTAAAAGTTGGTTTGGAGAAAGTTTTCGAAATAGTCGAATGTCAAGTTGGTGAGAAGTGGCCGTGGCTCCTACATAGAGAAGGACAGGGAGGGAACTTTCATTGGGTTTGCACATGGTATGGATCTTCGGTTTTATGACAGTTTTTCTTTTCTTGGGAAATACACCTCTGTGGACTTCATTCCTGTATCCTGGCATGAATTTAAATATTGCTTTAATTAGTCGAGTTAGTTCCAGTTTATTATTAGGCAAGTCTGTAAAAGATGTGAAGAGATTGCTTTGTTGGTGTTGTGAAATAGTGCTGTTCTACTTGGCGGCGTACCTGATTTTAATTGCAGTGCCAGCTCTCCAATCACATAACCTAAAAACAAAGGGCACACAGGAGATATTATGTATTATGGTATAGTGGGTAGTTTAGTTTTTTATGTCTATCTATCTATCTATCTATCTATCTATCTATCTATCTATCTATCTATCTATCTATCTATCTATCTATCTATCTATCTTAGTGTTTCTCAACCCTTTTTCAGTCAAGACACCTTCTAAAATTATGGACAGTCTCCAGGCATCTCATCCTAAAATTTAAAAAGCTATTCTAATAGTTTAACATAATGCATCAATATCCACACCTGCAGGACACCCAACGTTAGAGGTGTTTTATTCTTCCAAATCAAATACACTTATGCACACTGGCACTGACTAGTGTTCCAGTGTTTCTCTTCTTCCTCAGTTTTTCTCCATCACTTACTAATGTGATCTCAGTTGCCACGGAGAGGGGCAGGGGAGAATCATACAAGGATGCTGTGCAGACGACCGATATCCTCCTTATAAACTGATATCATTGGTTGTTAGGATGCCGGCGGCTAGAAGGTCATATTGGTGCACAATGAAAACCTGTGGCTTTGTGTAAGTAAAAGGCAGGCATGATCCACCCTCTGGCTTGTTTACAATTTTTGGGCAATTTTTAGGCATTTTGCCAAGGCACCCTTGAAGAAACCTCAAGGCACCCCAGGGTTCTTTTTGTGTGGTCCTTGGGGCCACTGTAGACAGTAATCTGTGTTTCTCTATTTTTGTGATCTCTAGCAGTCTCATGTAATGTGGCACTAGTTTATGTCTCCTGAAGCATGCCCCCAGTCTTCAGCATCACCTATAGAATATTTACAGTCTCTAACCATCTCTTGTAGCATGCCTGTAGTCCTTGACCATCTCCTGTTGCATGTCTGCAGTCTCTGAGAGCTTTCTTTAGCATTTTATGTGTTGAATATAATGTGTGGTCATTTGGTGATATCAGGGGCCCCACTTGAGGCACTTCTTGTATTGGGTTATACAATATACACTTGTAAAGTGATTCCCCTTTAGGCCCCTTTCACACTGACGAACCGATTGAGTCCACCTGTCAGTTTTTCAGGCGGACCCGATCGGACCATTCATCCTGTCCGCTAAACACAGATGGATGGGGATTCCTTTTCCCATCTGTCTGGCGGAGCGTATGACAGTTGGATGGAAACAGACAGGCGGTCCGTATCCATCCGACCGCCCATAGAGAACAGCAGAACGTGTCCTTGTCTGCTCTGCATCAGCCAATCAGACATGGACCCGACATCCGCCTGCTCAGATCCCCCGCTGAAAGGAGCCTTAAAGGAAACATTTCCTGAATGAATAATGGAAGTTACTATTGCCAACTTCTCATTTTGCGAATTCTAGCTGCCTGGCTGGCATGCTAATCCTCTTGCTTCAATACTAGCTTATGGAGATAAAGAGTTCTAGCTTTACTCTGTGTACAGTGCGTTGAAAAAATATTCATACCCCTTGAAATGTATAACATTTTGTCATGTTACAACTAAAAATGTAAATGTATTTTATTGGGCTTTTAAGTGATAGACCAACACAAAGTGGCTCATAATTGTGAAGTGGAAGGAAAATGATAAATGGTTTTCAAATTTTTTTTACAAATAAATATGTGAAAAGTGTGGCATGTGTATTCAGCCCCCCTGAGTCAATACTTTGTAGAACCACCTTTCACTGCAATTACAGCTGCAAGTCTTTTTAGGTATGTCTCTACCAGCTTTGCACATCTGGAGAGTGAAATTTTTGCCCATTCTTCTTTGCAGAATAGCTCAAGCTCTGTCAGATTGAATGGAGAGCGTCTGTGAACAGCAATTTTCAAGTCTTGCCACCGATTCTAAATTGGATTTAGATCTGGACTTTGACTGGGACATTTTAACACATGAATATGCTTTGATCTAAACCATTCCATTGTAGCTCCGGCTGTATGTTTAGGGTTGTTGTCCTGCTGGAAGATGAACCTCCACTCCAGTCTCAAGTCTTTTGCAGACTCCAAAAGGTTTTCTTCTAAGATTCCCCTGTATTTGGCTCCATCCATCTTCCCATCAACTCTGACCAGCTTCTCTGTCCCTGTTGATAAAAAGCATCCCCACAACATGGTGCTGCCACCATTTCATGGTGGGGATGGTGTGTTCAGAGTAATGTGCAGTGTTAGTTTTCCGCCACACATAGCGTTTTGCTTTTAGGCCAAAAAGTTCAATTTTGGTCTCATCTGACCAGATCACCTTCTTCCACATGTTTGCTGTGTCCCCCACATGGCTTCTCGCAAAATTGCAAACTAGATTTCTTATGGCTTTTTGAACAATTGCTTTCTTCTTGCCATTCTTCCATAAAGTCCAGATTTGTGGAGTGCATGACTAATAGTTGTTCTGTGGACAGATTCTCCCACCTTAACTGTGATCTCTGTAGCTCCTCCAGAGTTACCATGGGCCTCTTTGCTGGTTCTCTGATTAATGCTCTCCTTGCCCGGCCTGTCAGTTTAGGTGGACGGCCATGTCTTGGTAGGTTTTCAGTTGTGCCATACTCTTTCCACTGTTTCTATCCCCCTGCAGATTTCCCCCAATAGCAAGCCTCTTGCTATGGAGAACTCAAGCATGCTCTCTCCCAATCCGCACTCTCTGTGTGTTCATTCACACACACAGTGAAGCCCCACTCTCTCCTCATTGGCTCAGTGACTGTGATTGACAGCAGCAGGAGTCAATGGCTCCCAGTGCTGTGTGAGCCAGAGAGGAGAGAAAGCCAGGAGAGCTGATGCAAATTGCTGGAACGAGATGGGGCTCAGCTAAGTATAAGGAGGTGGGGGGGGGGCTGCATCCAAAAGATTTTTTACCTTCATGCAGAGAATGCATGAAGGTAAAAAAAGACCTTCTGCCTTTAGAACCACATTAAGAATACATACTTTAATAGATTTTTATTAACTAGAGTTTAGTGTCACTTTAAAGGCTAAGCTCACTTTTGTAGAAAAAAAATGTGCATTTTATTTATTTATTTTTTTATAAGAGCCTGCAAAGCATTACATCCATGATCAGTGGTTCACAGGTACAGTGTCAGGCTCCTGCAAACACTACCTCCAGCTCTCTGCCTACTCCTCTGTAAAGGTTGTCAGTTAGAGAGCTGAATGAAGATTCAATGGACTGGGAGTGCATTAATTACCACACTCGTAGTCTATTGAGAACTACAAGTCTGTCAGCGAAGGTGGCAGACAGGACTAGTAGTTCATTCATTCACAGATCCCTGTGAATGAATGACACACTTGTGCGGGCAGAGCCCTGCACAGCTGCACCATATTTAAACGTGATAGCAGTTGTGGGGGAGAAGAACCCCTGCCTGCTGTCATGGGTGCAGGGGTGCAAAAGGTGAACCTTAATTCTGTTTGAACTGTGCTGCTAGATCACATTAACAGTTACAAACTAGATGTGAACACTCACTGTCCTAACAAAGGGTTAAAAGGGTTAAATATTTAGAATCTAATCTAATATTTAGAATGGGCTTCCCCGTTGTACGTTAATTAGAAGGAATTCTTTGTATCCTAAAGCCGGGTATGCACCAACAGTTTTGACCCCCGCCAGAACACTCCGATGAGCGCTCTCTGCCATTGGCTGAGAGTGCTGATTGGGAGTCTGTCGGCTGCTGGTTTTCCAGCATGCACGGTCAACTTCTGTTGGACTGACTGCCATACACACGGGCCGAATGTCGGCCGTTGCTTTTTGAACCGACATGCCTCCCGACATTCGGCCCGTTTGTGTACGGGGCTTTAGCCTTATTACTGAGACAGACTCACTCTGAACTTGTTGAGAAATGCTTGCAGTCGACCTTCCTGTAACCTTCTGGGAAACCTTAGAGGTCCCAGAAGGCTGCGGGACCATTCAAAAAGTGTAGTGCTGCTTGCGCATGCGCAGTGGATATCGGGCTGTAAAGCCGTAATGAGTCACAGCCGGCTGCCCACAGTTAACATGGCGGCACCGGGGACCCGAAGACTGGTGAAGAATTGGTCCGGGTGAGGGCGGTGCTGGATCTTTGGAGAGGTGAGTGTCTGTTTAATAAAAAGCAGCTACAGTTTTTGTAGCTGCTGACTTTTAATTTTTAAAAAGTGACTGAAGCTCCTTTTTAGTGGCTTCCGAAACTGCTTTTAACTTGTTCCAGTTCTACAACAAGTAGCAGTATCAATTACATTTGTAGAACATCTGAAAATCAGAAACATCCTGTAGATTAAACCAATCTACAGGATATTTCTGGTTTTCAGATGTTCTACAAAAATAATTGATTCTCCTTGATTCTCTTAGTTGTCCAGTCTTCACCAAGAACTCTATCTAGTAAGAGCTTTATCTAGTAATTTGTATCTTCCTGTGGTTTGGTGATAACCTTTCCCGCCTGGTTTCATGGTGGTTTCATGGTGCCATTCTGGGGGCTCAGTTATAATGTGTTCGGTTAATCTGTAATAACTAATCTGATTTCAGTTTCAGAAATACCTGATCAGAAAAATGTGAAAACTGTAATTCTGTTGGGGGCATATGTCTTCGATTTCACACAGCCCCAAACATGAGTACTGCTCCATTCACCATCCAGCCACCTTGTAGTTCAGCCTGTCATAGATTTTTACCGGCTGTGGGTTGGCACTGCCCCTGTGCCTCTTGGGCACCTGAGAAACACCCGGATTTGATGCTGATGGGTCAGACCACCCATAGCCAGGAGGCCTTAGTGGGAAAATCAGTATTCCTTTCACTATCGCTGTTGTGTTGCTTTTATTGTTAATTTAGAGATATTTTCCATTCATCTTTATAAACAATAACAAAATGTGTTTGGTACTTTAAATAATTTAAAGGAAGCTTGTGTGGTGGGAATTGTAGGGGTCCCATTGCTGACCTCCTGAAAATGCTAGTTGCCTGGTACTCAATTTAATCCTGCATTTTTATAGTGGATATGTGAGTCAGAAAAAAAAGTAACACTGAACTTTGTGGACAAACAATTTAATTTAGATAAACTTCTCAATATATACCAAATACCTTTGCAAGCCCAGATATTACTTTATAAAGAAAGCAGTAACACCTTCACTGTGCTGCAGATAGTCTGTGCAGAGAGCAGAGCTGTGGGAGGAACCCAGCTGGCTCCACCCACTACAGGCTGTCTGCATAAAACTAAAGGAGGGGGCGGAGACAAGGCCAGCCACCCTGCACAAGGAGAGGAAGCAGCAGTGACTGGTCTTTATTACAGGAAGCTGCTACACAGAGGCAAAGTTTCACACTGCATTACTGCACAAGTCTGGAAGATGTACACATTTTTATCTTGTCTTCTGTTGGGGAGCATTCACTGCTTTAAGCAAATATTTTTACTGAATTACAGTGTGTAGACACTGTGGGGTTAATTTACTAAAGGCAAATAGACTGCACACTTTGCAAGGTGCAGTTGCACTCTGCAAGTGCAGATGCTTCAGAGGTTAGTATGACTTCTGTTATCCAATCATGTGCAAGCAAAAATGCATTTTTTTTTCCTGGCACGTGATTGGGTGTTCTTTGCAAAGTGGACCTTTACCTTATTTACTAAATTATGGAGCAACTGCACTTGCAGAGTGCAATTGGACTTTGCAAAGTACACAGTATTTGGCTTTAGTAAATCAACCCTTGTGTATTGTGATTAGCTGTGATTTTCCACAGCTAATCACATGTACAAATGGGCTGTGATTGGCCAGTCTGTACCATGTGATCACTGTGACCAATCACAGCTAGCAACACAATTGTATACAATGAATGGCATGAAAGGAAGGCATTCATTGTTTACAACTGTCATGTGATCTGCTGTAATTGGTCACAGTGATCACATGGTATTAGCAGTGGTCTGTTACACTGATTAGTCATTTGCTGTGTCCGCTGGACACAGCGGGTGACAGATCATTCTGGAGCACAGCCTGTTCTCGGGAGTATGTCATATGACATCCTCCTAGAACAATAGGGCTCCCGCCCACCCGTTATTTTTACAATGGCGTGGGTGGGAGACTGTAGAGAAGAGATGGTTGCATACGTAATGGTTTTAAACCACTTTAAAGCCCAATGCCAGGAAAACTTTAAATTAACCTTTGCAATTTGGATTTGCCTGCTTTGCAAGCGTTAGTTGCTCATTTTGTTTTGGCAGATGCTGCTGCCCCAATCTCCATTGGTGGCATTTCATCCAATGCAGGGCTGTGGACCCTGCTTTGGCCTTGATGTCAGGGCCCTAGATCACTAAAAGGTGGGGAAGAAGAAGCTGCGGGAACCTGCCTAGCTGCAGGGAAGAGTAGGGTTCAAGTAAGTAAGTGTTTTTTTACTCCCCTAGACCTAAACAAGCAATTCAAAAAAAGAAAGCAAGGCGCTATCACCCATAAATGTAAAAAAAAACAACAATCATAAAAACTGAAACGCAGTGAAAATGATATGAAAATTATGAAAAAGTCTATAGAAGTGCATTGTGATCCACCACCACACATGTAAATCTTGCATGTGCCCTTAAATGGTCTTCCAACTGTGCAACCATAAATCACAAGCCACTGTGAAAAATCCGCACTCACCATCAATCCAGCGACTTCTATGTTACTAAAGGTCAACAAGCGCAATGGGATAAATCCTCCAGATCGATGACACCATACATCAGATGGTCTTCAAACTCCCCCTAATTCTTCAGTATTCACACCACAGCATCAAACCAGAGAAGTAGTTATAGTGTAGTATTTATTGTCCCAGGTGTACACAAAGGCAGAATATAGCACTCGCTTGTTTTAGTGCCCAGACTCGGCACCAATGTTACCAGCCTTTCTGTCACCCAGCACAACCGTACCGCTTGGTAACCCGCGTGAGTTCCAACAGCCGGAAGTTTGGGCCGGACGTGACATCACACTAGAACCGGAAGTGACAAAACCCGTAGAGCCTCGACTAGTTTCGCTGATTGCATCTTCAGGAAGCAGGGCCTTTATTCATGTTATATCTTTTTTTAGTTGCCTGGAGTTGGGCTTTAAAACAGACTTCTGTGTGGGTGTTGTCATTCTGCATAAAGCCCATGTCTGACAGGCAACTGTTGCCAGCGACATTTTTCTGTCAATTAACTTTGATTATCCTGTGGAGGCACTCCCTCACTGCCTGAATCAGTGATGTGTCATTCCTCCACCGCTGCTCACTTTCAGCAGGCTGCTGTGTTCGGGAAACATGATCTGCAACCAGTGCACCATGGGACATCTTGTTTCCAATGGGCGGGAACCTTTGTACATTTTAGGACCCCCTGTGCACCCTCCACCTATTGGATAACTATTTTTCTAAACTTTGAGTTTTTGTCCACTAGGAGATACCATTGCTGACCTCCAGCGTAATGCTGCCTGGCTATTATGCTGACTTCAGTACTGTAAATAATTGACCCAGAACAAGTACACAATTCAAAAAAGTCAGAGTAGAGTCAGAAGTCTTAATCTTCTGGGATAGTTGCTGAGAGCCAGAGGGTTCAGTGTGACAGCCAGGCAACTGGCATTTTCAGAATGAGAAGCAGGAAATGGCATCCTTCATATTTCTCCCATGTAAGGTTTCCTGTAATAGAAGGTGCCCAAATCTTGGCAAGGGCAGCATTAATTTAGGAAGCAAAGTTATTTCAACCCTTCTGTTCTGTAAAGCTGTGCTCTGATATTACCCGCAGTATTATCTTTGGGATTGTCATTTGTTGTTCCTAGTTACAAAATGTGTTTAAAATTGTCCTGAATGGACCTTACAAGAGTTATTTTATTGTGTCTTCATGTACCAGACGTCACTTTTTCTCGACTGAGGATGACATGGAAGCCCCTTTTTAGCTGTTGGGTGGATTGGCATAAATACAGCTTGAAAGCAATGGGCATGCCGCTTAGGTATGCAGCCTCTCTGCCCGTGCTGTCATGTCAGGCTGCTTGGCATGACGCAGCTGGGTGTAACGGCTATTCCTAAGGTGTGCTCACCTTACCTCAAATAAAATAAATGCCAGCTTATTCCTTTTGTTGGGCGAACAATTAATAGATACTTTTGTGCTGCTTTTTGCATATTACTGTCTGTGACTCCTAAAGTTATTTTAAGGTTGAAAGTCCTGTATGGCAATGAACTTCACTGCTATAAGCAAGAATTTTTACTGAATGAAATAGGTTAGTTCAGTGTGTATTGTTGTGATTGGCCACAGCTAATCACATGCTACAGATGGGCTGTAATTGTCCCTGTCTGTACAATGTGATCACTGTGACCAATCACAGCTAGCAACACAATTGTACACAATGAATGGCATTAATGGAAGCCATTCATTGTTTACAATTGTCATGGGACCTGCTGTGATTTGTCCGGTGGACACAGTGGGTGACAGATCGCGCTGACGCGTTCTGAGAAGGATGTCATGTGGCGTCCACCCAGAACAATAGGGCTCCCTCTTGGGCATCATTTTACAATGGCCTGGGCAGGAAGCAGTATATATCACTGTTGGAGCTCTCACATTCTTTCATCAAGTGTGCCCGACTATGCCCTCCCTTTTTTGCCCAGCTCCGCCATTCATAGAAGCGGGTACTACAACTTCAATGAATGACATGTGATCCCAAATGGAGGATTTAAAGGTCTGCTTTTCCATTCATAGATCCTGTCTATTCATAGAAGCTGTACTACAGCTTCTGTAAATGAAGCAGCTACTGTAAGTGGAAAGAGTGGGCACTCCTGATAAGAGCCTGTCACAGCTCCCACTGTTCTTTTAACCCCTGCCGCACTGGAAGAATATAAAAGAATATAACGGTTGGGGGGGGGGGGCATGAAAGGAGGATTTCGCCTAACTTATGTACCCTGTGTTGAATTTTCTTTTTTCGGCTGCACTTAAGCTTTAACCACTTCAGCCCCGGAAGATTGGGCTGCTCAATGACCAGGCCATTTTTTGCGATACGGCACTGCGTTGCTTTAACTGACAATTGTGCGGTCATGCGACGTTGTACCCAAACAAAATTGACGTCCTTTTTTCCCACAAATAGAGATTTCTTGTGGTGCTATTTGATCGCCTCTGCAGTTTTTATTTTTTGCGCTATAAACAAAAGAAGATTGACAATTTTGAAAAAAACACAATATCTTTTACTTTTTGCTATAATAAATATCCCACATTTTTTATCAAAAAAACAAAAATTTTCCTTAGTTTAGGCCGATGTGTATTCTTCTACATATTTTTGTTAAAAAAAAAACGCAATAAGCATATATTGATTGATTTGTGCAAAAGTTATAGCGTCTACAAAATAAGGGATAGATTTATGGCATTTTTATTATTATTATTTTTTTTTACTAGTAATGGCAGCGATCTGCGATTTTTATCGGGACTGCGATATTGTGGCAGACAAATTTGACACTTTTGACACTATTTTGGGACCATTGACAATTTTACAGCGATCAGTGCTATAAAAATGCACTGATTACTGTATAAATGTCACTGGCAGGGAAGGAGTTAACACTAGGGGGCGATCAAGGGGTAACTGTGTTCCCTATGTGTGTCTAACTGTAGGGGGGATGGGACTGTCTAGGAGGAGAGAGAGATTGGTGTTCATACTTAGTATGAACACACGATCTGTCTATACTTCCCTGAAAGAACCGGGATCTGTGTGTTCACACACACACAGATCCCGGTTCTCGCTCTGTCACAAGCGATCGCGTGTACCCAGCGGTCATCGCGCCCGACGGCACTCACATCGGCTCCGGGCATACGCTTGTGCCCCTAGTGGCCAAAAGTCAAAGCAACGTAAGGTAACGTCGTTTCGCCCAGCCGTACCATTCTGCCGCAGTAAAACTGCGGCGGCTGGTCAGCAAGTGGTTAATCTCACCAGTTTAAACCTCCTTGACTGCTATTGGTACTTGACCCTTCAGTTTACTGATTTCCCATTAATTGTTTGCTTTAAAGACTAAGGATGTAAGCTTTCGAGATTTCTTGGATCCCTTCTTTGGGGTTTTTACATTTTAAATGTATAAAACTTTAAGAAGTGATATAAGACATCCCAAATGCATCAATAACTTAAAGTGGCTCTAAAGGCTGAAGGTTTTTTACCTTCATGCATTCTATACATGAAGGTAAAAAAACCTCTGTGCAGCAGCACCCCCAGCCCCCAAAATACTCACCTGAGCCATCTTGATCCAGCAATGTGCACAAGAGCCTCCGCTCTCCAGGGACTCTCTCTTCTTATTGGAGACAGAAGTGGGAGCCATTGGCAATCACAGCCAGTGAGCCAATGAGGAGAGGCGAGGGCAACCCACAGCTCTGTGTGTGAATGGACATGCAGAGTCACGGCTCGAGAACACACTTGCTTAGGTGCCCCCTTTGCAAGCTGCTTGCTGTGGGGGCACTCAGCAGGAGGGAAGAGCTAATAAATAATAATATTCTAACAGTAACATGATTTAGCTTTTGTGCCTGCTTCCCACTTTTTGTAAGGGTTCATAATTATAGGTTGATGTTGATGTCACCTCAGCTGGACAGACTGTAGATAAAGGCAACTAGATTAACCACCTCAATATGTATATGTAAATATATTTGAATGACAATTGCGCGGTCATGCTACAGTCTAACCATGTGAAAGTTTTATAGTTTTCTTCACACAAATAGCGCTTTATTATGGTGGTATTTAATCACTGGCTGGGTTTTTTATTTTTTACTAAAAAAAAAAAAAGAGAGAACATTTTGAAAAAAAAAAAAAAAGTTTCTTAGTTTCTGTCAGTAAATTTTGTAAATAAGTCAGTTTTCTCCTTCACTGATGTGCACTGATGGGCAATGATGAGGTGGCGCTTATGGGCACTGATTAGGTGGAACTGATGAGGAGGCACTAATATGCCGCACTTATGGGCACTGATAGGTGGAACTGATGAGGAGGCACTAATATGCCGCACTTATGGGCACTGATAGGTGGCACTGATATGTGGCACTGATGAGCATTGATGGGTGGCACTGGTGGAGACTGATAGGTGGCACCAGTGGGCATTGATAGGTGGCACTGATAGGTGACACTGGTGGGCACTGATAGCCGCCACTAATGGGCAGCACTGATGGATGGACATTGATGGGTGGCACTGATGGAAAGCACTGATGCGCATTGATGGGCGCACTGATGGGCACTGAAAGCCAGCACTGACTGGCATCACTAAAGAGCACTGATTGGTGGCACTGGTGGACGCTGATTGCTGGCAATGGTGGGCACTGCTTGCTGGCACTGGTGGCACCTAAGTGTAATCTGGGCACTGATGATCAGTGCCCTGATTACATGTCTTGTTGTCCCCTGCAAGGAGATGCCGCTGATCGGCTCTCCTCGCAACACACTCTGTCAGTGTGAGGTGATGAGTGACAATTACTGGCACTTCCTGTATTTACATGTGACCGGCTGTGATTAGACACAGCCGATCACATGGTTAAAGAGATCGGGGTCGTGCTGTGTCCTAGCAACATGGTGCGGCCGCGATCACCGCAATGCGCGCCCCCAGAACGAGAGCCGCACCGTGCCTCCATCATTTGAAGGTGGGCGGGCAGCAACTGGTTAAAGTTGTTGTAAAGGCTAAAGGTTTTTCATCTTCTGTGTGCTGCTCTCCCCACAAACCCCCATTACTAACCTGAGCCCCCTCCCAATCCAGCGGTGTGCACAAGAGTCTCGGCTGCCCTGGTACTCCCTCTCCTCTTTGGCTGAGACAGCTGGAGGAGTTAATCACAGCCAGTGAGCCAATGAGGAGTGAGGGGGTAGGACCAAGTCGCGGCTCTGTATGTGAATGGACACGCAGCGCTACGGCTTGGGAACAAACCTGCTTGGGTGCCCCCTTTGCAAGCTGCTTGCTGTGGGTGCACTCAGCAGGAGGGAAGGGCTAAAATGACTGTTTTATATTTGTATTTTATTATATGTTTACTTCTTTAAAAGAAATGAAATAAAATGTTACAAATTTCAATAAAACGTTGTGCCTCAAAAATCCCATATGTTACTACAGACACCTTTTTGATACACCAGATTTAGGGATGTGGTATGCAAATTGAACTATCTTTGATCAATTCATTCTCTCACTTCCTGTTGAGTCTACGGTACAGGAAGTAAAGAGAAATCTCCGTAATTAGACACAGATATCAAAAACAACTGGCAACAGTTTTAATTATCCTCTCTACTCTATCCAAAATAGAACATATATATTTTGTCTTTGCTTCCATTCAGGCGCTAATAATGCATCTATCTCAACGTGACACCACTGAAGAGAACACTGCCCAACTCCTGTTTTTAGTCAAAGATTTCTTGTACAAGTACAACCTGCATATTAAATGTGGGAATGGAAGAAGAGAAATCACTCAAAGCTAGAGTTTACCTTTAACTCGTTTATAGAGTTGTTTGAAGGATGAAAAATGACTGTTGATAGGTTAGAGCACCGTACCTGATTAAAATGGGAGTCTGAATTTGGTTTGGAAGAGGATACTCCTTTCTCTGTTTCCTAACAGTTTAGACCCTTAACCAAGGTAGTATATTGGACTTTTTTTGAACATTTTGTATTTGGGAAGAAACACTTTTAGAGCACATTTTAATACAGTAGTTTACTTTTCAGCCTGTATGTTTTGGGAAATCAGATATTGCTGTCCTTAGTAAACGAGGAACACTTTCTTCCCCTATTTACAGTTTTATGTGCATGCCCAGACAGGATAGTAGTACGAAGGGTATGCTACCCGACTCGTGTTTAGTCGAACACTGTGCATTTTAATATATTCATACATACACATACATATATAAATATCCATTTACACCACACAAAAGTAAATATTGGGATGAGCAACCCAAAGCAGCTTATCAAAGTACTATACATAGTAATATGTGTTTATAAAAAAGCATTTAAAACATTCATAAGATTATTTAAATATTTAGTCTTATTTACAAAGCATAGCAAGGATCCCCAGAACCTCGTCAGCTTTCTAGGTTTAGAAGAGTCCTTCAACCTTCCTTTTGCTTTAGTAACATTGCCATGACAACTATTGTATTAGTCAGCAAATGCCTTACATATGTTTTATATAATGGTGTATTGGGTACTGTGCAGAATGCTTTTTTTTTGTGGTTAAAGCCTATTTTCTTTGATACTGTACTCTATATAATATGTCCACATAATCTCATGAAATGTTCTTGACCTTAAAAAAAAAGAAAGGTTTGTTAGTGTTTGACTACTTAAAGAGATATAATCGACATATTATGATACTTCAGAAAACGTGTTTAATGGGTTCTGAAGTATCATCTTTGAAGAAGTCTTGAATTGTACAGGCCCACCACTCTGCCTACACCACACACTTCAGAGGAATTTTTTACTCTTTGTTCCAAATCTTTGGGTGCTGTGGCGGAGGAGATAAGGCTGGGTCCACTGGGGAAATATGTCATTTTAAGCCTTTCTATGCAATTTTTCCTTTTTCTGGTAGACTCCTTTCACTCTTCAGGAACTGGATCAACTCGTAGGCTGAATTTATGAGTTTGCTGGGAGCCCATTTTTACTGTGGGAAACTTGAACACTGTAGTTATTTTGATAGCATATAGACTATGCCCTGTATCATTTAGCTCTATTTTTTTGAATACCTGGCTGACTAAATGTTTCCTATATGGAGGTGGAACTACCCTGAAGCCAGAGTATTCTATTGTCGCACAGGGGGATAGCAATATTTTATATTATTGGTTTATGACTTGCCTCTCAAGATGCATTGTCTAGTCTCAATAAATTGCTGCAAAATTGCACCGCGTTTGGGGTGCCAATAAGAAATAATGGCATCACAAACGCATTCTACATTTTGCCGCGATTCTGGTATCCGGGGCAGAATCGCAGCCATTCCACTTGCAATCCGGACCGTTCAGGTGTGAACGAAGCCTAATAAGGCTTTTAGGGCTCATTGCAGTTTGTTTAAACTGGAGGAGTATTCTTCCTTCTGTACACCTCAAAGGATATATGCTTCCCTTGTTATATTGATGCCGGTTAAAGGACTAAACGATATGCTGCTGGTGAACATAACTGCTTAGAGCCTCTACACTCACGGGACGGGCCCTTGACTCACAGGGAGTACTGGGCATCCCGTCTGAGTGTATAATGTCACTTTCTGGTATCCCTACTGTGCGCAGGGGGTAGAGGGAGGTTTGATGGAGGCTATTGATTGGGCCCCCCCCATGCCCCGGCCGCAGGTCATGGGACTATACTTTCACTATATTTTTGTGGACAGCACCCCCTGGCTCACCACTAGGGGCAGGGTTGTCATACAGGAAGGCCGATATACTCTCCTTACGCTTCACACCTCCACAGCTGTTCATAACACTATCCCCAAGGCTCCTTCCTTAAACTACTAACCGGTGAAGGCCCCTAGGCCATCTCGCACAACACCAATAAACATTGCTTCTTTTGTTGTTGTACTTGTTTCTCTGTTCAACCTGTTTATTCGTACTGTTTACACACGCAAGACCCTGATGGGTCAGTAAATTTATTCTAATGCAAATGTTGGACATGTCCTGTTATATGTTTCTCTACAAAATTAAATAAAGATTATACAAAACTGGAGGAGTACAATCTTTTTAACAACACTTCCATTGAATCATATAAGCATCCTAGATGCTCCCTCACAGTAGAGGAAATAGAGCTTGTCATAACTATGTTCTCAAAAACCAAACTTCTGGATGGTTATCCTACTGAATGGTATAGAAATTATAAAGGCCGTTTCATGCCACACGTTTTTAGTATGTATAATTTTGCAATCTACCCTCATTGCTGAAGGAAGTACTTACTCCTAAAGATGCACAAAGACCTTCTATATTTTAACTCTTACTGTCCCAATTTCTTCATTAACACAGATGCCAAAATACTTTCAAATGTTGTGTCCCTGTGTTTAAACAAATATATTTCAATTTGGATTTCATTGGATTAATTCCAGGTAGAACTATTAATGTTAATATTAGGAGACTATTCATCAATTTACAAATTTTTCATGATTATACAGGGAAGAGAATTAAAATCTCCCTGATATGACCAAAGAGTTTGATTCAGTGGAATTGCCCTTCCTATGGATGGTTCTTCAGAAATTTGGCATTAGACCTAAATTTATTAATTGGCTGAAGTTACTCTACAAAGATCCTAGATCTAGAATACGGATTAATAACCAAGTCGCTGACAACTTTAGCATTCAGTCATGGTACTGGACAGGGATGCCTTCTTTTCATGCTCATATTTCCTTTGTCTTTGAATCTCTGGCCAAACATCTACCAATATTCATGGAAACTGGGTGCTTTGGGAGAAAGAATGATTTCTAGCCTACTTCTATTAATCTGAATGCTTAAAAGCCTCTGGACTGCTTTTACAAGCAGTGGGAGAGAACCCCCCCACCGTTTTCCATGGTTTTGTTTGGCTCTCCTGTCCCAAGAAGGAACCCAAGAATGCAGCCGGTGATTCCACCAGCTGACCATAGCGCTGATCGAACACCAGAATGGCTCCAATCATCTCTTTGCCCATACGAAACCGGAAGCTACGAGCATTTCATGACATGGGTTCCGCTGGATATAAACAGCACCATTGTGAAATTGGGAAAGCATTTTATCACACCAATCTTGGTGTGGTCAGATGCTTTGAGGGCAGAGGAGAGATCTAGAGTCTAATAGACCCCAATTTTTTCAAAAAACAGTACCTGTCACCACCTGTTGCTATCATAGGGGATATTTACATTCACTGACATAACAATAAAAATTATTAAAACAAGTTTTAAAATGAAAGGAACAGTTGAAAAATATAATAAAAAATAAATAAATAAAAATAAAGCACCCCTGTCCCCCCGTGCTCACGCACAAAGGCGAACTCAAGTGTCGGTCTGGTGTCATATGTAAACAGCAATTGCACCATGCATCCATGCATGTGCAAGGATTTAAAAGGCTTTTAAAAATGTATGTAGTTTGTCGCCGCTGCACATTTTAAAGCATGTTGTGTTTGGTATCCATGTACTCAGCATAAGATCATCTTTTTTATTCCATCAAACATTTGGGCAATATAGTGTGTATTGGTGCATTAAAATTAAAACAAGTGTTTTTTTTCCCAAAAAATTGCATTTGAATAATATCTGCGCAAATACTGTGTAAAAAAAAATTTGCAACACCCACCATTTTAATCTGTAGAGCCTTTGCTTTAACCTCCCTGGCGGTATGATTATTTCAGATTTTAGGTGCTAAAAGCGGTACAACTATTTTGCATGGAAATTTGGCGTTTTATATTGTAGGTCTGTAATTCTTAACAATAACACACTTAAATCTGTCCAAACAAGAGTCTAGTAGATATCCCGGGTATGATAAAGTTTGAAACACAAAAACATAAATTTTAATATAATAAATAAAAATAAATAATTAAAAAAAAAAAAAATAATAATAATAAAATAAATTTCCCCACGATTCACTATCGCTCAATTCTGCAAGTGTTCTAATTTACTATCGCTGTTTTCTAGCTGGTCTAAAGCCACTTTTGACGTAAAGGGACACTTTTTGGTTGCTATGGACAATCTCCAGTTTCCAGGCAGAAAGAACAGTATATGCAATAAGAAAACTGCATGCAGGGCATGGGCCAAAGCACTGGGGACAAAAGGGATGTGAAATAATTTCATACAGTACTGTAATCTGTAAGATTACAGTACTGTATGTGTTATGATTTTTACATGTTTTGAATTTGCCGCCAGGCTCCGCCCCCGTGCGTTGCGACGCTCGCAGGGAACGGAGCCTGGCACAGAGAGGCTTCGGGAGGAGGACGGAGCCCACGGACACTGCGGGGGACATCGCAGGATCCCGGGGACAAGGTAAGTGTACCGCTCCAGGATACTGCAATGTAATCCCGAGTGTGGCTCGGGGTTACCGCTAATGGTGCTGAATTTTAACCCCGAGCCACACTCGGGAAAACCGCCAGGGAGGTTTTAAAAAAATATATAATGCTTGGGGGTTCAAAGTAATTTACTAGCAAAAAAAAATATTTTCTCATGTAAACAAAAAGTGTCAGAAAGGGCTTTGTCTTCAAGTGGTTCGAAGAGTTGATGATGTGTGACATAAGCTTCTAATGTTGTGCATAAAATGCCAGGACGGTTCGAAACCCCCCCTAATGATCCCTTTTTGGAAAGTAAACACCCCAAGCTATTTGCTGATAGGCATGTTGAGTCCATGGAATATTTTATATTTTGCCACAAGTTTTGGGAAAATTACAAACTTTTTTTTGCACAAAGTTGTCACTAAATGATACATTGCTCAAACATGCCATGAGCATATGTGGAATTACACCCCAAAATACATTCTGCTGCTTCTCCTGAGTACGGGGATACCACATGTGTGAGTTTTTTTGGGAGCCTAGCCATGTACAGCACCCCGAAAACCAGTCACCACCTTCAGGCTTTCTAAGGGCGTAAAATGGTGATTTCACTTCCTCACTACCTATCACAGTTACGGAGGCCCTGAAATGTCAAGATAGCACAAAACCCCCCAAATGACCCCATTTTGGAAAGTAGACACTTTGCTAAGAGGCATGGTGAGTATTTTGCAGCTCACATTTGTTTTTGAAAATGAAGAAAGAAAATAATTTTTTTTTCTTTTTTCAATTTTCAAAACTTTGTGACAAAAGCGAGATCTGCAAAATACTCAACATGCCTCTCAGCAAATAGCTTGGGGTGTCTACTTTTGGCCTCCAAAACTGTGATAGGTAGTGAGAAAGTGAAAACACCATTTTACGCCCTTAGAAAGCCTGAAGGTGGTGCTTGGTTTTCGGGGTCCTGTACATGGCCAGACTCCCAAAAAGTCTCACACATGTGATATTCCCGTACTCAGGAGAAGCAGGAGAATGTATTTTGGGGTGTAATTTCACATATTCCCATGGCATGTTTGAGCAATATATCATTTAGTGACAACTTTGTGCAAAAAAAAGGAAAAAAAGTTTATAATTTTCCCGCAACTTGTGGCAAAATATAAAATATTCCATGGACTCAACATGCCTCTCAGCAAATATCTACTTTCCAAAATGGGGTCATGGGGGGGGGGGTTGTGCTATCTTGGAATTTTATGGCCTTCGAAACTGTGATAGGTAGTGAGGAGTGAAATCAAAAATTTACGCCCTTAGAAATCCTGAAGATGGTGCTTGGTTTTTGGGGTCCTGTATGCGGCTAGGCTCCCAAAATGTCTCACACATGTGGTATCCCCATACTCAAGAGAAGCAGCAGAATGTATTTTGGGGTGTAATTCCACATATAACCATGGCATGTGTGAGCAATATATAATTTAGTGACAACTTTGTGTAATTTATTTTATTTTTTTGTCATTTTTCAATCACTTGTGACAAAAAAATGTAATATTCAATGGGCTCAACATGCCTCTCAGCAATTTCCTTGGGGTGTCTACTTTCCAAAACGGGGTCATTGGGGGGGGGGTTGTACTGCCCTGCTATTTTAGCACCTCAAGAAATGAGATAGGCAGTCATAAACTAAAAGCTGCGTAAATTCCAGAAGATTTACCCTAGTTTGTAGATGCAATAACTTTTGCGCAAACCAATAAATACACGCTTATTGACATTTTTGTTTACCAAAGACATGTGGCTGAATACATTTTGGCCTTAATGTATGACTAAAATTGAGTTTATTGGATTTTTTTTTATAACAAAAAGTAGAAAATATCATTTTTTTTTAAATTTTTGGTCTTTTTCCGTTTATATCGCAAAAAATAAAAATTGCAGAGGCAATCAAATGCCACCAAAAGAAAGCTCTATTTGTAGGGAAAAAAGGACGCAAATTTTGTTTGGGTACAACTTTGCATGACCGTGCAATTACCAGTTAAAGCAGCGCAGTGCCAAATTGTAAAAAGTGCTCTGGTCATTGAGCAGCCAAATCTTCCGGGGCTGAAGTGGTTAATAAACAAATTGAACAGCATTGGCCCCAAGACAGAACCCTGGGGGACACCACTCACAACTTTAGACAATTCAGAGAATGAATAATTGATCACTACTCTCTGGACCTGTTCATGTAACCGGGGTCCTATTTAGGTACGTTCAATTTCATCAACTCCAACAGACCTTCATTTATAGAGGAAATCTTTATGAGGTACAGTATCAAAGAAAATCTAGATAAATTATGTCCCCTGGATTTCCACCATCCGACTTCTTGCTTACTTCCTCACAAAGATTTGGCCTGACAATATTAGACTTTCATAAATCCATGCTGGTTATCACAAATTTCTGTATAGAGTCCCTTACTATTCTCTCAAATACCTTACATACTGTTGATGTTAGGCTGACTGGTCTGTAGTTTCCTGGTATTTATTTTGATCTTGTATAGAAATATGTGTATTGAATTTTCTAATAGGGTCTATTAGTAACTAATCTTGTTGAAATACCCATCCACCTAATTTTATTCCAGCTTGTAATGTTCATAAGAATTGCGCCCAAATATGCTTTCATTTGACAAGTGGACCTCCTTCCGAAACCTGCATGAGTTACTGCTTGGTTAAACATAGTAATTATTGAGAAACTGCATTTCGTTGTGTGTCTGTCTTCTACACACCTGTAAAACTGTTCTTAAAAAATACGTTTTACCTACATTTATAGAATAGAAAAGCTATTTTTAGGAAAAGACACAATGATACTTCGGTTCACGAACAACTCGGTTTGCGAACAGAAGAGTTCACAGAAATTCGCTTTGGTTCATGAACACGAACCGCAGCCATCTTCCCTGCTCTGACACGTTCATATTGAGAAGAGCAGTGCAAGATGAGAGTCTTAGGAGAACCAGTCCACTCAGATAGGGGTTACTGCCCCCTGACTACCATGAGGGTGGGCTCA
Organism: Lithobates clamitans; assembly: GCA_037952925.1. Lineage (NCBI taxonomy): Eukaryota > Metazoa > Chordata > Amphibia > Anura > Ranidae > Lithobates > Lithobates clamitans. Next base: position 3,386,332 of record JBBGZY010000724.1, on the reverse strand, counting down.
CTTGATTGGGAATCATTGAAAAACTGTTCATATGAATTCTACTTTATCATACCCTCAGATGATCTTTTTCTGGATGCACAGTGCTGTTTTCTGGCCCCTAGATTAGTCTTTTAAATTGGGGGTTGGGATGGTTTCAAACAAGGATTAAAGAGGTGCTATAGTTTTCTTTTTAGATGTACACATGAAAGAGGTCGTCAGCTTAATGTAAAAGACCTTATGTAATATATGTTTAAAATCCTTTTTTTGTACTGTACATACATTTGTCATTTTATATATAAACAAAAAAAAGTTCAGAACGAATTAACCTGATTTACAGTGAACCCTATTGGAAAATGTGCCTCGGTTCACAACCAATTTGATTCGTGACCAGAGTAGTTTCACTAATTAAGTTTGTGAACCGAGGTATCACTGTATATGTCTTCTTACATCTTGTTGGATCTGAAGAAAAAGGTATTTGTGTTATTGTGTCAAATATGCAGCCCTAGAAAAATATTTGTGTCAGTTAAGTGACATTTTATATTTTAGTTTCTGCCTTAGGACAAGGAATAATTAGTTATTTATGAGTTCAGGCCAGAAAGGTATGATTGGGATGTCTCTAAGAATGAAGTTTTAACTTCCAACAGCTGCAATGTTTAGAGCAAGTCGTTTTCACCATCATATGTCCCCCTGCACACTCACAAGTCTTGTCTATGTGTTAGTGTACGGGTGCACATATACACTATATATATATATATACATATATATATATATATATATATATATATATATATATATATATATATATATATATATGTATGTGTGTGTGTATTTATTGTGACAGTGAGAAGCCCTGTCACTATGAGAGTATAGGGAAATGTGACACAGATTCACATTTAGGTTTATTGCGAGGTTCAGGACTATCATTTCTGAGCAGAGAAAGCTGTGTTTTTGGCTTTCTTTGAATTCTGCAGTTCTGGATCAGAACTTACAATCCTGTGTCCGGGTTTTGCTAGATGCCTGAGTACACAGGTGTAAAGGGTCGTTCTATACTCAGGTCTGAGGATAGCTCAGAGCTCCCAGTTGGAGAATGCTCCCATTATGGGAGAGTGAAGGTCTCACCCAGGGGTCAGAGGTGCCCCAGCCAGAAGCCAAGAAACAATCTATAGGCCTCCATTTGCCGTATTCACATTAATATAATATAGTGTAAAGACCTCTGTGTGTGTCAGGGAGTGTGTCTGGGACTCATCGGTGTCCTCAAAAGATGAAAAAAACAACAGGTATGTCAGATCATCAGTGATTCCCAACTTGAAATATGAAACAGAAAAAAAAATTCACGAACATTTCTGTAAATGTTTATTTTAAAAGTTCCTTTTCTTTCCTTATCATTTCAGTAGTAGACTAAATGTGCATATTTCCCTCAAAGATTTACTCATCTCAAGACACACTTTAATGTTTCCAATGATAGTTCTTTTGTTGGTTTCATTTTTAAGTAAATCATGTGATAGTCATGTGTTTAGGAAGCTAAGTGGAACTGCTGTGGGCAAAATAGTTTATCTTCTGCGACTCAACAAATGTGATTGAATAATGTTTAAAGGAATAACTGTATATTTTTTGCTTGTGCTTGAATCCATAGTGTGCGCATTTTCTGTCTTGTGCTATCCCTATCCCTATCCCAGTTCGCAGATCATTTGGGATTTAGCTACTGTAACATATCTATTGATGTATTAAACAGAAGTTTAGGCATGTTTAAATCATTGAAGTATCTAAATCCAAGAACAAAAGTGTATTATGCTGCAACTTACGTCCTTAGATGCAATTCCTGCATTCGTTTGCTTTTTTCAGGCCTTTTTCCTTTGTATTGACCTGGTGATCCTGCCAGTAACACACTTCCTGTCATAGGGTGACAGCACTTCTGTTCTGCATCTATGGAGCAGCACTGTGACCCTAGGTTGTTTGCCTGATTTGGCTTATAGAACACCTCTCCTTACCTCCTTTCATTTATCAAACAGATAATATAACAAATCATTTTCAGAGGTATTTTTTACAGACCAAAAAGGAAGAAACAAGTTATAAGATAAGTTAATTGTTATGGTTTGAACACGGTTTAAAGTAATTGTAAACCTTAATAATAAGAAAAAAAGAAAAAAAGATAAACATGTTATATTTACCTGCTCTGTGCAATGGTTTTGCACAGAGCAGCCTCAAACAGTTCCCCCGCCGGCGTCCTGGCTCAACCTCTTCGGCGAGCATGCAGGCTCAATCCTGAGCCACACTGTCTGCATTTATAAACACAGACAGTGCAGATCTGCCCCACCCCCTGCTCCATCATCACATAATTTGATTGACAGCAGTAGGAACCAATGGCTCCCACTACTATCAATCTGCCCTGTGAGGAGAGGGAAAGTGGCTGCTCTTGGGCACAGTGCTTGATTGAAATCAGGCTAAGGGGGGGGGGGGGCTGTGGGAATACCCAGACACAGAAGGTATTTGTTTAATGCAGAGAACCGCTTTAAGTTAGCTGTATTCACATTGGTTTATTAATAAATTAATAAAATAATATTAATAAAATTAAAGGAACACGTTTGCAGGTTATCATTCGATTTTTGTTTTCTAGGGTCCAGTCTAGCTATGTGTGTATGTTGCTGCATATAGGTTGACATTATTAAAGTCCAATGAGTTACACCCTTTTTACCTCTTTATAGTGCTGCACGCCCTGTTTTCTTTTGTTTGTTTTTTTCTTTTCTTTTTGACTGATTTTGTGTACAAAAGACTCAATACAAAAAAAATACTCTCAATGAGGAAGCCTGTTGAGTCCACAGACCCATAATAAAGTGAAGGAGAGGGTATGTCTGGCCTGGTCTGTTACAGAGAACACTGGGTCTTTTCCCATGCACAGTCATAGCTAGACACACCTGCTAAAACAGGTAAAAGGAGATAAAATTATAAACTTTACATTGTTAGTACAATGACTATCTGACTGCATATTTATTTCTGTAATTTCAATGGTGCTATGAGCCTGACACATTATACAACCAAATCTTTCAGATACATGCCTTACCTTACATTTCACCCTATAGAATAGAATGGTCAGTGTGTATGGAGCAGAGATATAACATTTTGGTCCCTCATGGTTTCTTCATTCCATGTTTATTCTAGGTAATATGCTTCACCACATGAAAGGGTTGCCCTCTTCTATTGTTTAAGACCCCTATATCATAAGTCAGCACTCCTCTTTAAAGGAAAGCTCCAATTTTGATAAATAAATTGCATAACATATGTAATTGCAATACAGATCATTTTGTAAGCATGTGTTAATAAAATTACCTTTCCAATTCAATCTGCAGCCAGCTATAATTTTCCAAAGCAGAAAAAAAATAAATGTTATGCCCGTACATACGAGTGGAATTTCCGTCGGAACAATCTTTGATGGTTTTTCCGACAGAATTCCGCTCAAGCTTGGCTTGCATACACACAGTCACACAAAAGTTCTCTGAACTTTCGACCGTCAAGAACGCGGTGACGTTCAACACTACGATGAGCCGAGGAAATGAAGTTCAAAGCTTGCGTGGGAATTTTGAGCGTCGGAATTGGCACAGAAAATCGGAATTTCCAATCGGAACTTTTTCCGACCGAAAAATTGAGAACCTGCTCTCAATCTTTTGCTGGCAGGAATTCTGCCAGCAAAAGTCCGATGGAGCATACACACGGTCGGAATTTCCAAACAAAAGCTCTCATCGGACTTTTGTTGGCGGAATTTCCAATCGTGTGTACGGGGCATTACTTTCGATGGTCTTATGAACACTAGTACAGTATTCTGTACACTTTGTCCAGTTTTCTGCTTATGCAGTTAGCTCACATGTATTACGAGCAGTTTTTTGCTTACTACATCTGACTGTGAGATCATAGCAGAAAGACCCTCCAAACTTAGCAGTCCAACCTCTACTAGCGTGTGGAATTCTTTGGAACTGTTTTAGTATCTACAGAGGGTTTTTGCCTTTGTCAGGGTAAGCTGGGGGTTTGGGATTCTGCCTCTGTAGGCATAATGCCTTTGTAGACTAATGCCTGGTACACACGAGCTGAATATTGGCCGGTATTGGCCGGTTCAACAGAAACTGACTGACATTTGGCCGAATGGCTAGCTTCTGCTAGAAAATTAGCATCCAATTGGCATCCAATCAGCGCTGGCAGCCAATAGCTGCTGGTGTGTTCTGGCAGGGAGGCAGTCCCCCTGTCAGAACACAATAGCTCAGCACGGCCATCGATGTTACTAACATAGCATAGTTAGTACAGAAAGCTTCTCCCAAGTTCCTCAGTTTTTTTTGGTTTAGCCAGCTGGGTTGAATTAAAAAAAAAACTGATAGTGTGTACCAGGCTTTAGTGTGTGGAAGCAGTTGCACATGTAGTGACAATTTGCAGCCACTATTATTTGCCACTTACACCTTTGTGATTTGTTGTCAGGATTCAACCTTAATAAAAAAAAAAAAAAAGTAAAGATAAACATGTTATACTTACCTGCTCTGTGCAATGGTTTTGCACAGAGCAGCCTCAAACAGTTCCCCCGCCAGCGTCATGGCTTGACCTCTTCGGCGAGCCTGCAGGCTCAATCCCGAGTCACACTGTCTGTATTGCAAGACAATGCACATCAAGAAGAATTCCATTATTGTCCATGGGGCTTGTTCAAACCTAAGTTTCTGTACGTCTTGAGAAAAGGTACAGGTGCATTTTAAGTCCCATCGATTTGAAAGGTAGTGCATGAAAAATACATGGGAAAGCGTGAAAATGCAGACGCACAGGTATGAACCTAGTCTAAAAAATCTGCCAGGGGGAATCGAATTGCCTATACGTGTTTATTATTGACGGTCAACCATATATTCTCATGGTTGATGGCTGACCTTATTTGCTGTTGGTCCGCATTTGTTTATATATATAATAAATATTTAGGTTGGCATAGACTTTTCAAGTCATCCAAATATTGTATTAACATGTGGTTTGTCATCCTGCTCAAGGCATGTAGTCTGTTGGCTTTGTTTAGCTGGAGTGTTTCCAGGTCTGGGAGCTGCGATGCACACTGGTGCCTCCCCTCTCCTCCCTGCTAACTCGCTGGGGGAGTTGGTGGGCGTCCTCACTGTGCATCGGCGCCACGCCCCATGCCGCAGCTTATGACGTCACTCCTTGGTGACTCAGCGGCGGCAGCGTTCCTTCCAGCCCAGCGTGTGTTAGGTGTCTCCCCAGACGCTGGCTGTACCGTGTCAGTTGTTCTGGTGGGAATGCCTTATTCAAACACACCCAGCGTGACGTTGGGGGCATCATATGCAGCAGCCCTGGCGGGTATATATTGCAATCTTGGGGGAGTTATCACTTTTTCCTTTCATGCTGGACACTTCCTATACCACACATGGAAGCCATGACATCTACACTTATATTACCAGGTGCACTGTTTTTCACTCCCCCCCCCCCCCATTGAGGGTTCTCTCTTTTGCCACTTTTTCAGTCCCTGAATCTCTGGACAGGATGGGTCTGTTGTGATTCTAGGACATTGCACCTTTTCACCCTTTGCTCCTGGGTTGTTGTTTTTCTTTGGATTTTTGGTTATTCTCATCACATTTCCCTGTTCTTCTATTTTCTCATCTTTGGTTAGTCCTGAATCCCTGGACAGTATTGGTCTGTTGTGTTTTCAGGATTTTTTACCATGTCTTTTCTGGTTGTTCATGTTACATTTCACATAGGTTGGAGCTGTCTACAGGTTTCTTCCTGCAGCTCACCCTGGACACATTTCATCGCTCCCCTGGAGTGTGGTGTTCTCCGCCTTGGCTGTCTGCGGTTTGACGCCCCCCCAGCTCCCGGTGGGGATATGTCCCGCCCTTCCTTGACCAGCAGGCTTTAGCACTACATGACCATTTTTTAGAGCTGTAAAGTAAGTAATTTGGGGTGTTTTGTTTTTTTTCCTTTCCTTACATCATTGTTCAATTCATTGGAGTAATGTTGGATATATATATTTTTTATAGACATGAATTCTGCATTTGCTTCTGAAGAAGTGGAATGTATCCACGAAACACGTCAAGCTTATTAATGCAGTCTTTTATTCAATCATGTTTGTAATTTTCCTTTGATTTTATTAAGCTTGTGCAATAATGTATTATTATATTTTTTATATGCATTATATGCCCATCAGCTCGTCATACCTGCTATGTACCATGTCCTATGCACTTTGTTATGAATAAACCTGTTTTGATCATGTAATTATTTTTTTGTTTTTCTCTAACACACATCTCATTCAAAGTGCCAAATTTCCCCTTTTCCCCAAGTTATACAATGGATCTGCAGGGTTAAATGTGCCTACAGTGGGGACGGAAAGTATTCAGACCCCCTTACATTTTTCACTCTTTGTTATATTGCAGCCATTTGCTAAAATCATTTAAGTTCATTTTTTTCCCTCATTAATGCACACACAGCACCCCATATTGATAGAAAAAACACAAAATTGTTGACATTTTTGCAGATTTATTAAAAAAGAAAAACTGAAATATCACATGGTCCTAAGTATTCAGACCCTTTGCTGTGACACTCATATATTTACCGTATTTATCGGTGTATAACACGCGCCGGCGTATAACACGCACCCCAAGTTTAGGAGAAAATTTTAAGGAAAAAACTTTTAGGAGGGAAGTTTAAGGAAAAAAAACTTACATTAAAATGGCCATCAATGCAGCCTTATCAGTGTCCATCTGCAGCCTTGTCAGTGTCAGTGAAGCCTTGTCAGTGCAACTTTGCCCCAGTGCAGCCTTGTCAGTGCAGCTTTGCCCCAGCGCAGCCTTGCCCCAGTGGTCAGTGCAGCCTTGTCATTTCAGCCTTGCCCCCAGTGTCCATTACAGATTTAAATATGGCGCCGCAGAGTTCGCAGGTACTTGGCGGAGCTGAACGAGCGTCGCCGAGATCACAGTGACTGGGTGGAGCCGAGATACACATAGCCGAGTGTACTCGACTCTTCTCGGCGCTGCTCACAGTCACGCCCAGTCCCGCCCTATGATGGACATAACACAGGTCCAATGGCGGGACTGGGCATAACTGTGAGCGGCACTGAGAAGAGTCGAGTACACTTGGCTATGTGTATCTCGGCTCCGCCCAGTCACTGTGATCTCGGCGGCGCTCGTTCCGCTCCGCCGAGTCCCTGCAAACTCCGTGGCGCCATTTTTAAATCTACACGCTATGTATATGTCGGCGGCGATCGCCCTAATTGATCAAAATTAGCGGGGATCGGCATATAACACGCACCCACGATTTTCCCCTGATTTTAAGAGGATAAAAGTGCGTGTTATACGCCGATAAATACGGTAACTCAGGTGCTGTCCATTTCTTCTGATCATCCTTGAGATGGTTCTACACCTTCATTTGAGTCCAGCTGTGTTTGATTATACTGATTGGACTTGATTAGGAAAGCCACACACCTGTCTATATAAGACCTTACAGCTCACAGTGCATGTCAGAGCAAATGAGAATCATGAGGTCAAAGGAACTGCCTGAAGAGCTCAGAGACAGAATTGTGGCAAGGCACAGATATGGCCAAGGTTACAAAAAAATTTCTGCTGCACTTACTTAAGGTTCCTACGAGCACAGTGGCTTCCATAATCCTTAAATGGAAGACGTTTGGGACGACCAGAACCCTTTCTAGAGCTGGCTGTCTAGCCAAACTGAGCTATCGGGGAGAAGAGCCTTGTGGAAAGAGGTAAAGAAGAACCCAAAGATCACTGTGGCTGAGCTCCAGAGATGCAGTCGGGAGATGGGAGAAAGTTGTAGAAAGTCAACCATCACAGCAGCCCTCCACCACTCGGGGCTTTATGGCAGAGTGGCCCGACGGAAGCCTCTCCTCAGTGCAAGACACATAAAAAGCCCACATGGAGTTTGCTAAAAAACACCTGAAAGACTCCAAGATGGTGAGAAATAGGATTCTCTGGTCTGATGAGACCAAGATAGAACTTTTTGGCCTTAATTCTAAGTGGTATGTGTGGAGAAAACCAGGCACTGCTCATCACCTGTCCAATACAGTCCCAACAGTGAAGCATGGTGGTGGCAGCATCATGCTGTGGGGGTGTCTTTCAGCTACAGGGACAGGACGACTGGTTGCAATCGAGGGAAAGATGAATGCAGCCAAGTACAGGGATATCCTGGATGAAAAACCTTCTCCAGAGTGCTCAGGACCACAGACTGGGCCGAAAGTTTACCTTCCAACAAGACAATGACCCTAAGCACACAGCTAAAATAACGAAGGAGTGGCTTCACAACAACTTTGTGACTGTTCTTAAATGGTCCAGCCAGAGCCCTGACCCAGATGAGCATCTCTGGAGAGACCTAAAAATGGTTGTCCACTGTTTACCATCAAACCTGACAGAACTGGAGAGGATCTGCAAGGAGGAATGGCAGAGGATCCCCAAATCCAGTTGTGAAAAACTTGTTGCATCTTTCCCAAAAAGACTCATGGCTGTATTAGATCAAAAGAGTGCTTCTACTAAATACTGAGCAAAGTGTCTGAATACTTAGGAACATGTGATATTTCAGTTTTTCTTTTTTAATAAATCTGCAAAAATGTCAACAATTCTGTGTTTTTCTGTCAATATGGAGTGCTGTGTGTACATTAATGAGGAAAAAAATGAACTTAAATGATTTTAGCAAATGGCTGCAATATAACAAAGAGTGAAACATTTAAGGGAGTCTGAATACTTTTCCGTCCCCACTGTAAATGCTGTAGTTCAAATTCATTAAACTATGGCAATCAATTTACTTAAATGTACTGAGTCATTCTGGTCAGTGGTGATCTAAGGTACTAAATTCTAACAGAGAACATTCAAACCACTCCAGGGAAATATGGCGGTATTCCCTTTTTGTGTTTAATGTGTACAAAATTCCATTAGTTTAGAGATTGTCAAAACAATTTTATGATGCAGTTTTTGATTTAGAAGACATTAGAGATGCCTTTTTAATTTGAATATGTTTTATCTTTTCATTAAACGAACAATAAGTAGTAGCAGTAAAATAAAAGCACACAGAATATAGGAGATATGTAATATAGGTAATAATGGTTTGTGACTCAAAGGTCCAGAGGTCAAAAAGAGTAAAAATCAGGAAGAAAGCAAAGAAAGCTGAGATGTGCTATGTGTAAAGGTTAACAAAACCCAACAACGTAGAAAATTGTAGCTTACCATTCCGTAGATATGGTGGTTACATTAGTTATACTTTTTCAGCAAGTATAGAAAATACCTATTGGTCTTGCTAGAAATGCAGTGTGAGATGCACAGAAAGCAAAACAATTTTATCTTTGCCTTGTACAGCAGTAATCCCATCAACCACCGTGTAATGGAGATGAACAAAGGCTGACATACAGTATGTTTATTCCAGCTTGGGTGCCAACCATGGCTGCCTGTCTAGTTACACTGGATGAGTGACTGTAGCTGCTCAGGGACATAAATTATATTAATTGCAGTATTACCAGGTAAAAATAAAGAGAAAACCCCTGAAAAAAACAGAAAACAAATGCAGCACCACATCTAAGGATTGGTAAACTGACACATATTACATTTTTGTTTTTGGGTTTAGATATGTTTTAATCTACTTTCTGAGAAGTAAGCATTTATTTCAATTATTATTCCCTCGTTTAATCTTTTTTCTTTTTTGAAAATAATTGACATATAAAGTGTATTTTTGGCTTCTTTTTTTAATGCTATGAATTGAATTATTAAGATAACACTGTAGCATTATGAAGGACATCTTGACCTGCTTTCATTCTGGTTACACAACAATTGATGACCTTATGTAGCTAGGTTATGCTGAATAGAATATGGATTAATTTGAAATTTCATAACTTGCATTTCACTCTGCCACATGACAGTAATTCGCAATATTAAAGATAATACAAGCATCAATTTTGAAATAACAGTTTAAAGGGATAGTTCACCTTTACAAAAAAACTGCTTATGCAGATAAGTGGCATCTGTAGATAAAAACAAACTGTGCAGCTCTGAAGTTGAATAATGGCCTTGCTACGAGTGTAGGCCAGTTACGTACCTCCTGAAGCCTAATTGGAATATGCCTAGGACAGGGGTGTCCAAACTTTTTTGAAAGAGAACCAGATTTGATGAAGTGAACATGCGTGAGGACTGACCACTTTGCCTGACACTCTTTGAACCATTAACATTCGTTCTAAGTGTGTTCGTCTAAGCACTACACTGCCCAACAAGAATTCTCTTTCCTTTGTGGCTGTGTGAGGTGAGGAGATGAGCTCAAGTGTGATATTTGGCTGTCCCGTATTTATCAGCGTTTAACACTTTCACTTTAAGAGGGAAGTTTTAGGGAAAAAATTAAATTTTAAATAAAGAACTGTAAAGCAAAATAAGGGTCAATGCCTATCTGTAGCCCCACCATTTCCATGAATGCAGCCCCACCATTGCCATGAATGCAGCCTCACCGTTGCCATGAATGCAGACCCACCGTTGCCTGAATACAGCCTTACCATTGCCATACCTTATCATTGCCATGAATGCAGCACCCCCATTGCCAGAAATGCAGCACCCCCATTGCCAGGAATGCAGACTCACCATTACCATCAGTGCAGCCTGATTGATGCCCATCTGCAACCTCAGAGGGGAGAAGGAAGGGGGCAGGATGAGCACCAACAGTTTACGTACAGCAGAATCTGTTTTCTCGCTGGCCTCTTTAATAGAAAGTCCTGCCTCCTTTGATTGACAGAACAGTCGTCCAATGGCAGCACAAGAGACGGGACTTCCTATTACAGAGGCCTCCGTGCAAACAGGAAATTCTCCTGTATGTACGGCACTTGTCCTGCCCCCTCCCCGTCCCCTCCAAGGCAGCCAGCCCCCCAGCGCTCGGGGATTTGTTGGGGACCACAAAAGATATACGTGTCCAAATCACCAGGTGGGCAGTTGGAAATCGTGGCCCGTGGCCAGACTTTGGACATGCATGGGCTCCTTCACCACAAGAGTAAGCTCTCAAATGCTGAGCTCAGTCCTTCTGCATCAGAGGAGAGAGAGAGCATGTGAGGAGGTTTGAATCAGAGAAAAATTGCAATATACTACCCTCTTTCTCCTCATATAAAGGTGGAAACAGAGGGAAGTCAAAAGTGGGACTTTCAGTGTGCCACAGGAAGGATACGTACTACAAAATTGATAAAACATCTTACAAATCTTTATTACATAATTAAAACATAATAAATGACACACATTAGTCAGACTGCCGTATTGATTTTGATAACTTGGTACATGAATCAAATTCCCAGAAAGGTGTAAGGGATCGACGCGTAGTCGCGCTTGCTTCTTCAGAATCCACGGCTTTTGGATGCAACCAAAATTATTTCTAAGAACATAGAAAAAATACAGCTAAGCTATTGTATCTTTTAGCTCCAGCTAAACTATTGTGTCTATTGAGGTCTCTATGCCGTCATAATACACTGATCACAAAAATGCTGTGTGTTGTCAGCCCACAACAGGACCTAGTAGCCGAACTCATTTTTGTCATATCTACAGGTATGTTTGTGTACTTGCATTTTCTTTAAAGGGATAAAACACAGGGATATGTGCATGTATAGTCTATGTTTGTTTTCTTGTTTTTGTTATATACAGTGGATATAAAAAGTCTACACACCCCTGTTAAAATGTCAGGTTTCTGTGATGTAAAAAAATGAGAAAAAAGATAAATCATTTCAGAACTTTTTCCACCTCTAATGTGACCTATAAACTATACAACTCAGTTGAACAACAAACTGAAATCTTTTAGGTGGAGGATAGTAAAACTATATAAAAAGAAAATAATATGATCGCATAAGTGTGCACACCCTAAACCACTTCAGCCCCGGAAGGATTTGCCCCCTTCCTGACCAGAGCACTTTTTTGCGATTCGGCACTGCGTTGCTTGACAATTGCGCAGGCGTGCGACGTTGTACCCAAACAAAATTGACGTCCTTTTTTTCCCAAAAATAGAGCTTTCTTTTGGTGGTATTTGATCACCTCTGCGTTTTATATTTTTTTGCGCTATAAACAAAAAAAGAGCGACAATTTTGAAAAAAAGCAATATTTTTACTTCTTGCTATAATAAATATCCCCCAAAAATATATTAAAAAACTATTTTTTTTCTCAGATTAGGCAGATATGTATTCTACATATTTTTGGTAAAAAAAAATTGCAACAAGCGTATATTGATTGATTTGCGCAAAATTTATAGCGTCTACAAAATAGGGGATATAGTTTTATGGCATTTTTATTATTATTTTTTTTTATTAGTAATGGCAGCGATCTGCGATTTTTATCATGACTGCGACGTTATGGCGGACACATCGGACACTTTTGACACTATTTTGGGACCATTGTCATTTATACAGCGATCAGTGCCATAAAAATGCAATGATTACTGTGTAAATGACAATGGCAGTGAAGGGGTCAACCACTAGGGGGCTATGAAGGGGTGAAATGTGTCCTAGGGAGTGATTCTAACAATGGGGGGGTGGGTTTCAACACAGATGACAGCGATCACTGCTCCCGATGACAGGGAGCAGTGATCTCTGTCATGTCACAAGGCAGAACGGAGAAATGCCTTGTTTACAAAGGCATCTCCTTGTTCTACCTCTCTGTGACACGATCGTGGGCACCGGGCAGTTATCGAGTCCAGGGGACTCGCGGTCACGGAGAACACGGCGGGCACGCACGCAGCACTGCGTCTTAAAGGGGACGTACCTGTACGCCCTTTTGCCCACCCGTGCCATTCTGCCAACGTATATCGTCGTGCAGCGATCAGGAAGTGGTTGAACTAATATTTTGTTAAAGCACCTTTTGATTTTATTACAATACTCAGTCTTTTTGGGTATGAGTCTATCAGCATGGCACATCTTGACTTGGCAATATTTGTCCACTCTTCTTTGCAAAAACACTTCAAATCTGTCAGAATGCAAGGGCATCTCCTGTGCACAGCCCTCTTCAGATCACCCCACAGATTTTCAAATGGATTCAGGTCTGGGCTCTGGCTGAACCATTCCAAAACTTTAATCTTCTTCTGGTGAAGCAATTCCTTTGTTGATTTAGGTGTATGCTTTGGGTCGCCATGCTGAAAAATTAAGTTCCTCTTCATGTTCAGCTTTCTAGTAGAAGCCTGAAGGTTTTTTGCCAATATTGACTCTTAGTTGGAACTTTTCATAATTTCCTCTACCTTGACTAAGGCCCCTGTTCCAGCTGAAAAAAACAGCCCCAAAGCATGATGCTGCCACCACCACCATGCTTCACTGTGGGTATGGTGTTCTTTTAGTGATGTGCAGTGTTGTTGTTGCGCCAAACATATACTTTTGGAATTATGGCTAAAAAGTTCAACCTTGGTTTCATCAGACTAAAACACATTTTCCCACATGCTTTTGGGAGACTTCAGATGTGTTTTTGCAAAATTTAGCCAGGCTGGGATGTTTTTCTTCGTAAGAAAAGGCTTCCATCTTGCCACTATACCCCATAGCCCAGACATATGCAGAATACGGGATATTGATGTCACATGTACCACACAGCCAGTACTTGCCAGATATTCCTGCAGCTCCTTTAATGATGCTGTAGGACTCTTGGCAGCCTCCCTGACAAGTTTTCTTCTCGTATTTTCATCAATTTTGGAGGGACGTCCAGTTCTTGGTAATGTCACTGTTGTGCCATATTTTCTCCACTTGATGATGACTGTCTTCACTGTATTCCATGGTATATCTAATGCCTTGGAAATTCATTTATACCCTTCTGACTGATACCTTTTAACAATGAGATCCCTCTGATGCTTTGGAAGCTCTCTGTGGACCATGGCATTTGCTGTAGGATGGGACTAAGAAAATGTCAGGAAATAACTACTAAAACAGCTAACTTTTTTGGGGGTTAATCAGAGGCACTCTAAATGATGGCAGGTGTGTACTGATTCCTATTTAACATGGGTTTGAATGTGATTGCTTAATTCAGAACACAGCTACATCCCCAGTCATAAGAGGGTGTTCACACTTATGCAACCACTTTATTTTATTTTTTTATTTTTACTTTTCCCCTCCAAAAGATTTCAGTCTGTTTTTCAATTGAATTGTACAGTTTATAGGTCACATTAAAGGTGGAAAAAGTTCTGAAATGATTTATCTTTGACTCCTTTTTTTACATCATAGAAATCTGTCATTTTAACAGGGGTTTGTAGACTAGACTTTTTATATCCACTGTATATATATATATATATATATATATATATATATATAGCCATGATTACACTTTAAATAAGAGTTCACTTGTTCTTCTTGATCAACCAGGGTCTTATATAAGAGCTAATACAATGTTGGCATTTACACCTTGCCATCTATATTTTCATTTGTTTTTGTGTTTTCGATAGTCATGCATTTTTATGCACTGTCATTATGCTGTAGCGCATATCATATTAACCGGTTCCTGACCGGCGCACGCCGATGTACATCGGCAGAATGGCATGGCTGGGCAAATGGGCGTACCTGTATGTCCATTTAAATTCCCCGCCGTGCCATTGCGTGCGCGCCGCCCAGGAGCTCCGTGACGCCTCACGGAGAGGACGAACGGGGACATGCTGATGTAAACAGCATCTCCCCGTTCTGCCTAGTGGCAAGTGTCACTGATCGCAGCTCCCTGTCATCGGGAGCTGTGATCAGAGTAATGACACTGCTAGCCCATCCCCCTACAGTAAGAAATCACTCCCCTGGGACACACTTAACCCCTTCACTGCCAGTGTCATTTACACAGTAATCAGTGCATTTTTAATCGCACTGATCACTATATAAATGACAATGGTCCCAAAAATGTGTCAAAAATGTCTGACATGTCCGCCATAACGTTGCAGTCACAATAAAAATCGCTGATCGCCGCCATTACTAGTAAAAAAAATTGTTAATAAAAGTTCTATGAAACTCTCCCCTATTTAGTAAACGCTATAACTTTTGCGCAAACCAATCAATAAACGCTTATTGCGATTTTTTTTTTACCAAAAATATGTAGAAGAATACGATCGGCCTAAACTGAGGGAAAAAAATGGGTTTTTTTATATATTTTTGTTGGATATTTATTATAGCAAAATGTAAAAAATAATGCGTTTTTTTCAAAATTGTCGCTTATTTTGTTTATAGCGCAAAAAATAAAAATCGCAGAGGCGATCAAATACCACCAAAAGAAAGCTCTATTTGTGGGAAAAAAAGGACGTCAATTTTGTTTGGGAGCCACGTCGCACGACCGCGCAATTGTCAGTTAAAGCGACGCAGTGCCGAATCGCAAAAAACGCTCTGGTCAGGAAGGGGGTAAAATCTTCCGGGGCTGAAGCGGTAAAAAAAAAATGGACAGTGCATACCAACGCAACACAGCAGCAAAAATATGATAATAATTAATAATAATATCTCTATAGGCTAAAATTAAGTTGTTCTAAATTACAGATATGACTGTGTATGGGGTTTTTTTGGCTTTTGAAGGATAATAGAACAATATGTAAATGAGAGCTCCTTTAATTCCATCGATTGCAGAACACCTTAGAATTATTTGTACAAACTACTGTATATAAAATTAGAGAAACAGTATTTTACACAAGAACATAAAATATACTACTTCTGTTTAATTTAGAAGACCTGCCAAAGATTACTGAAGCAAAAAATTATGTGGCTTATTATTTAGTGGAATATTCGACTTTATCTTAATTGAATTCTAACATACTCCTTGTTACAGTTATGTAGTAATTTAAATTTTACTCCAGTGCACATATTCATGCCTGAAAGAAAGAAGTATTGTGAATCCAATTATGTACCTTTTACTCTAATTCTCTTTCAATCCTCTGATTTTTTTTAACTATTTAGGTTGTGCATTATTTATCTGTAACGTCAATCAAGTTGCAAATACTCACAGCTCACCTGCCATGATAACTATTCCCTCTTAGGGGTTACAGACAGTATAGCTAACACTTCCTACTTGCAATAAAAATAAAAAGTACAGAAGGCTGTTTCTTACTAAGCAAAATGTCACTTTTTTGAGAGCTGTCTGTAAATTAAATGATATAGATGCAATGCATTTCAGTGTATCAAAGTCAGAAATGTGTTGAAACAATGTGTTTGTTTTTAGGGGACATTTTTCAATAAACCTAAATTTTACCCAGTAAGAAACAGTGTGATGGATGGTGCATTAGTATGCAACTCTTTTTTTTTCTGTAAATTATTTCTTATTTCTTTAAAAAGAACCAGAAATGCACATAAGCAGCTCTCTTATTTACACAGCCATCTCAATTAGGGCCAAGGAAAGTGCACAAACTGATAGCAAAAAATCAGAAAACAATCTTCATTGGTCTGTTATGAATATACCAAAATCTGACAGCTATGGGTCCTGGAACTTTGCACATTAGCTTTGCTTTTTACACTGCCTAACTAAATAAATGATGTAGACAGAGTTGACCTGACCAGCTGAAGTTTAGGTATGGCACTTTTTACATAGTTACATTGGTTCGGAGCTGTGAGAACCGAGCGTTCAGCTTGGACCAATGCAAATATATATGTGCCATACCTGTGGAAACCCTGAACAATCTGGAAATCTCTGTAGTAATGATTGATACTCTGGTGATCTCCACTAGCTTCCAAGTCCTGTGTGGACCTGAGCAGCTGTCCTGATGGTAACTGAACACAGGAAGTCACTCGCTCGGCATGGGCGTCATTCAGGGAATACTTTGCCCTTTCTCTGTGACTTCTCTTCCAGTCAGTGAACACTTCGCATTAACTGAGTAAAAAGGGTTCGCTGAATGCTGAGTGGGCAGACTTCTGAGTTCACAGTGCAGCAGGGCAGTATCTCAGTATGAGACCCAGAATGTAAAAATTGCAATACCTAAATTTTAACTTTAAACATCACACGTATATGTATGTATATATCTATATTAGCAGACTTTTTAACACAGGCTGCAGTAGATGCCTGCTGGGCAGACATAGTAAGCTAAAAACTGGTCCATTGACTGCTTTTTTTTTTTCATATGAAAAAGGATGTTGTTTTTCTGCCGTTATTCTTAAGATGCTAGCAGAGAATTTTGGTTATATTGATTTTGCAACCTGTCAAAGCATCATCACTTTGACCTTTGAATTCCAACCATGGGAATTCTGTACATTTTACAGAGCACCATGGTTGCAGATTAGAAAATGCAGAAGAAATACATCTCAATGTGCACATTTTACAGACCAAGTCACATAGGTCCAATGTTTCCAGATTTGGAAACCACAGAATGTTGACACCAAGAGGGGCTATTTACATTGTTTTATGCTGGTTCAGCGATCCTATTTGATTCAGTGGAAATTTCAAGGAAATTATACCATAAGAAATTTCTCTTTTATTACATAGTTATGATCCTAAAGGAGAAGTTTGTTCTGCACACCTGTGGCCCATTTTTAGCTGAAGTCCGCTGTGGGGCTGACGTCACAGATACGGTCCAGGCTGGGGTAGGATGGCGACAATATGGTTGGGATCCACCGACAACACTGGATCGGCACCTGGCTCAGCCTCTCAGTGAGCCAGCCCCTCCCACCCCCTCCACATCCCAGTGCTTCAGTGAGTGGGGGGGGGGGGGGCAGAGCAGACAGCGTTTTTTTTTTATTATTATTTAATTTTTTTTATTTAAAATTTTTTTTATATTACATGGCAAAGAACATGGGACCAATAACAGCATACAAAGGATTGAGACCTAGAGTTTCTGACAATTGTACAATCAACGTGAATGTGCCTTTTGTAAAAGAGGATCAAGTTTAAACCACCAATTAAATAAACCAGTCAAAAAGTCTAAACACTGTAACCCACGGTTTGTTTAGTGTGCAACTCAGGCTCGATCACTATGGGAAGTAGTGTGGGTGATGCTGCAACCACTGCAGGAGTGCCAGCGAGGGATGGAGCTCTTCCCAGCTCCTGTAGTCACTGGAAGGAAGAGAGGAAAGATCCCTGGTGCCGCAAATCCATGAAGCCCTATGGTGGTATGTGAGAGATAACCTCAGCCTGGCCTCCCGCCAGACCACGCACCATAGGACCATGTGGATGTGCAGCACCAGAGATCTTTCCTCTCTTCCTTCCAAAAATTCTAAATACATGCTGAGTTCTTGTGAAGATTCTCATATTGTATGTTTTCTGGTTTTAATGAGCCGTACTTGTGTTTCAGGAGTTTGCTTTTGCAACATATATAAGGCTAGTGATTTATAGCAATTTTCACACTAGATTGTTAAACCTATAACAAACACGGGCTATTCCAACTGATCATATAAAATCTTATCAGCAGTGGTTACAGTCATTGAAAACAACACGTCAAAACATTTTTTTAAGTAGAGTGTTTGCCTCAAAACTGTCCCCTTAAAAAATCCCTTTGAAAGTTGAAGGGTATATTTATGAAGCAGTGAATATCACATTCACCAAACATCCAGTACAGCTGAAGTGGTTACTTTAATTTCAAACATATGTACCAGTAAGATACACTTGCAGTTTTGTACCAGTAAGATACATCTGCAGGGAATGATTGGTAAATGTCACATTTACTGTATTATAAGTACCCCCTTACAGAAAACAATAACCCTCTCTGTGAGAAAATAGGGGGGGTAGATGTACTAAAACTGGTGCACTCAGAATCTGGTTCAGCTGTGCATGGTAGCCAATTAGCTACTAACTTCAGCTTGTTCAATTAAGCTTTGGTGGGAAAAAATGGAAACTGATTGGTTTCTATGCAGTGCTGCACCATATTGTGTACTCTCAAGCTTTACTAAATCACCCCCACTGTTTTTTTGGGGTCCACATTAATGTAACAGGCATTAGGACAGTTGCAGCATCTGACTCCCCTTCCTTCTCTGCACAGCACTGCAGCTGCTCTGACATTCTTTCATGATCTCCCAAGAGGAAAACTAAAACTGATATGTCAACAGCTAATAAGATTCAGTGATCGTTCATTATCAGAGACAGTAGACACGCAAAGGATAAAGTCATAGACCAATGGCAAAATACAAGAGTTAGTCAAAGAGTCTGGGCATAAAAGAGATGGTTGGAGATTGAGTTTACTATAGGAGTTGTTGGAGCCTGGGGACATGCCTCAGGAGATAGTCATAGACTGGAAACATATTACATGAGGCAGCTAGAAATCCTTGCTATAACTGGGCAATGAGAAAACACAGGCCCAAAAAGTGCCAAAGGACTGCATGCTGCTCCAGAGGTCTAGCTTCCTGTAATTTTTTTGGTGATAAGTGGCTTCACTAGCCAACAGGCAGGCTCAGGATGTAAACAAGGCAGGATTAAATTTGTTGGAAAAGTCCAGATTTGCATATACCTGCTTCTGCCTATACTTTTGTCATTTTCACATTTAGTTTTTCACTAAAGGTAACCATTGCTTGTGCATTTTTGAATTACGGTATATGCTCAGCCTAATTTGCCCAGGTTAGTGGAAGGTTTACTTTGTTGAGAAACGTACGCTGATGTAATGGAAAAATGGTTTATTACACACTTTTCTACAAAGAAAGTTGAGTTTTGATTACCGTATATGAAAAAGTTAATTTGTATAGTATAATAGAAAATAGGAATTTCTCTTGTAAATGACTTCAAGCTGACATTTTACTGTCTGTAAATATAATGCAAAATAGCTTAAAAACATTTAAGAAACATTTGGAAACATAATTTTCTCCATTTATGTCTGTTGGAGGAAGATCAAGTTCAATCTATTTTTAATCTTACTGAAAGCCTTATAATGAATTAAAAATGACAGATAAAAATGCAAATAAAAGATGTCTGAACAAATAGTTCATTTTGGAGAGTTGCTTCAGCTATTACAGGATTGTGGTTTTGGTATATTGCAACATGATGGAAGAGTGTGCTCTTTGTTAAAAAGAAACCATAAAAGAAAAAATCTAGCCTATGCAAAAGCTTTACTGTAATTTATATTATTATGGGTGAAGGTCTGCTAAAATACAGTATCTAAATCAGCCGTCCAGAGTTATTTTGTTTTGTTATCTGTTATCTTACTTTAAATTGTTACCTAAGACAAAACATTTTGTAAAGTGGGGAAAGGGTAGACTCTTGCTGTCTAGATCCACATTGGGGATTTCTACTCACTCACGTTATGTCCTGGTGGCACCTTATCCAAAAACAGACTTTTCTAGTCTGTGCCCCTCTTGGGGTTTTCCTCTTACTTTCTGTTACATGACCGCACAGGAATTGAGAGAAAACTTCTATAGTAGGAAAATGCTAATAATTATTGCACTAACCAGTGAAAAGAAAAGAGTGAGCTGCTACATAGGAATGTGCAAAAAATTCATAAAGTGGAGGAATGTGGAAATGTAGCGCTAAAAGTGAAAAACAGTAATAATAAATAACTGTGAAAAACTCAAATCTATAACATTCTGAGTCCCAAAAGGGACAAAAGGGGTGTGAAATGATTTCATACAGTAATGTAATCTGTAAGATTACAGTGCACTGTATGTGTTATGAATTTTCTATTTTTTTAATTTGCTGCTGCGACGCTTGCAGGGAACGGAGCCCGGCACACAGAGCTTCGGGCGGAGGACAGAGCCCACAGACACAGCAGGGGGGACATCACATAATCCTGGGGACAAGGTAGGTAACCTGCACCATGATCCTGCAATTCAATCCAAGTGTGGCTTGGGGTTACTGCTAATGGTACTGAAATGTGACCCCGAGCCACACTCGGGAAAACCGCCAGGGAGGTAAAACAAAAGAAAATAAAATGAAAAGTGTTCAGAGCAAAACACTAATGCCCCGTACACACGGTCGGACTTTGTTCGGACATTCTGACAACAAAATCCTAGGACTTTTTCCGACGGATGTTGGCTCAAACTTGTCTTGCATACACACGGTCACACAAAGTTGTCGGAAAATCCGATCGTTCTGAACGCGGTGACGTAAAACACGTACGTCGGGACTATAAACGGGGCAGTGGCCAATAGCTTTCATCTCTTTATTTATTCTGAGCATGCGTGGCACTTTGTCCGTCGGCTTTGTGTACACACGATCGGAATTTCCGACAACGGATTTTGTTGTCGGAAAATTTTATCTCCTGCTCTCCAACTTTGTGTGTCGGAAAATCCGATGGAAAATGTCTGATGGAGCCCACACACGGTCGGAATTTCCGACAACACGCTCCGATCGGACATTTTCCATCGGAAAATCCGACCGTGTGTACGGGGCATAACACAAATAACAGTCCAGAGATATTTAAGTGATATATCTGTGATTCATCAGTTCTTTCAACACCATGTGCTTTGCAGCATGGGGTTAATCCTTCACGCCACCAAAATAATAGGCACTTCTGACCAGAACTCTTACTATATGGAGGTCAAACATGCTTATCTCACAGTCATGGGAATAAGAGGTCTGGCTATCTGGCCTGGGTGCTCTCACCTAAGCAAATTCCCATCCCCTTCTGCCACCCGCAACCTCCTGGGGCATGTCATGGGTCCAGAAGGCTGCAGGTCCATTTACAAACAGCAGCATGACTTGTGCATGCGCAGTAGGGAGCCGGCGGTGAAAATTGCTTCCCACAGTAAACATGTCAACACCGGGGACCCAAAGAAGGGCAAAGAACCGGCCCAGGTGAGCCCAGCGCTGGATCCCTGGGCTGGAAAGTGTCATTATTAAAAGTCAGCAATGACTACTGACTCTTATGTATTTTTTTTTTAAATCACTGAAGAACCTCTTTAAAGTTAATAAATAGCATAATCCTTAAAATAAACTCTAAAGCTTAACCCCTCATTTCATGTGAAGATAGTCTTTAAAGCGGAGTTCCACCCAAAAGTGGAATTTCCGCTTTAAGCACTCCTCCTCCCCTTACATGCCACATTTGGCATGTCATTTTTTTGTGGGGGGGGCCTAGTTTTGACAGGTACTTCCTGTCCCACTTCCTACTTCCGTTGTCTCGCCACCTAGGTGACTCCTTCTCTACCCCTAGGCAGCCCCTCCCTCTCTGCAATCTTCTGGGACACATCACAGGTCCAACAAGATTGCCTCCCCATTAGGAGAGCGCAGCATGACCTGCGCATGCACAGTGCGCACCCGGCTGTGAAGCTGTAAGCTGTCACAGCTGGGTGCCCACACATGCAATGACAGTGCCGCGGAGAGGAGGGGGAGTAGAGCGGGAGAGGAGTGAGGCTTTGGGTGGCCGCATTGCTGGACCGTGGGAGCTGTTGACTTTTAATAAATTTACAAAAGAGTGGAACTCCGATTTTAAACCCCAACACTTTACCTTAAAGCCATGAAATCCATTCCCCACAAACAATACCTCCACTCCACTCTAGCTGAGAATAAAAAAAAAAATAAGTCCCAAATACTCACCTAAAATCCATGGGCATGTCTTTGATGACGCCCTGGAGGAGGGGTGAAACGCGTTGACGCAATATCCGGCTCACGTTCCAACCAGTGACGCTGTTTCCTGTTCCCCGTGGAAAGCACACTATCCCAGCGGCGATCACGGAAACATTCTGAATGCCTGTTCGCAGCCTCCATTCTGTGAGTAGCGCTACCATGCGCACCTGATCCATGTCCCTACGGTATTTCATCATATCCTCTTCTTTTTAATTTTTGGGTGGAATATGATGTCCGCTGTTCTCAAGCTTATATCCCACTGACAACGGCTCAGGTTCCATCTCATCTTCTTATAGTAACTGCAGTATTTCGGGTGACTGCATGTATTCCTTTTAGGCTGTAGAGCTGAAAGTCTGTTATCATTGAACGGTGGGACTTAGGCCCCTTTCACACGATCGGACCGTTCAGGTCCGCCTGTCAGTTTTGACGGCGGACCTGAACAGGCACTCCATGTTAGCCTATGGAGCGATGGATGTCAGTGGAGACATGTCCGCTGACATCCAACCCAGTCCGACCTGCAAAAAGCAGACGGATGGCCCTACGTCCAGGTCCGTCGCTGGCGGATCGGATAGGGTGAGATCTGATGAAAACGGACATGCTGTCCGTTTCCGTTTTCATCCGATCCCTCCATAGGCAGCAGCGGCGCCTGACAAGCCCCTCCCCGCTCAGTGAGCAGAGAGGGACCTGTCATCCGCCAGTTCAGCGGAGACCAACGGAGAGATCTCCCGCTAAGCCGGCGGACCGAGGCGGGCTCCATGGAAACGGAGTCCGCCTCGTGTGAATGAGGCCTTACCTTGGGGAACGTGTACACCCATCCCAGAACTCATCACAATATGTGTGTATGATATAATATTATCACATGCTGATGTCAATTTTCAACTGGTAGCGGGAATCTTTTTACACAGACACATCTACTTTGACAATATTTATTTTTACTATTTGTTTATCCAGCACTTAGTGCATTTATTGTAGTGATTAGGGATGAGCCGAACACCCCCCGGTTCGGTTCGCACCAGAACCCGCGAACGGACCGCAAGTTCGCACGAACGTTAGAACCCCATTGACGTCTATGGGACTCGAACGTTCGAAATCAAAAGTGCTCATTTTAAAGGCTAATTTGCATGGTATTGTCCTAAAAAGGGTTTGGGGACCCGGGTCCTACCCCAGGGGACATGTATCAATGCAAAAAAAACTTTTAAAAACGGCCGTTTTTTCGGGAGCAGTGATTTTAATGATGCTTAAAGTAAAAAAAAAAAAGTGAAATATTCCTTTAAATATCGTACCTGGGGGGTGTCTATAGTATGCCTGTAAAGTGACGCGTGTTTCCCATGTTTAGAACAGTCCCTGCACCAAATGTCATTTTTAAAGGAAAAAATCTCATTTAAAACTGCTTGCGGGTTTAATGTCATGTCGGGTCATGGCAATATGGATGAAAATCAGTGAGACAAACGGCATGGGTACCCCCCAGTCCATTACCAGGCCCTTTGGGTCTTGTATGGATATTAAGGGGAACCCCGCACCCAAATTAAAATAAGGAAAGGTCCCTATATACTCTGAACAGCAGTATACAGGCGGTGCAAACAAGACAGGGACTGTAGGTTTGTTGTTAAGTAGAATCTGTTTGTAATTTTGAACATTTTTAATGTGTTTAGCTCCAGCCAAAAAATCTTTTCTAAGCTTTTTGGAAAACATAGGGAAGGGTTATCACCCCTGTGACATTTGTTTTGCGTCTTTCCTCCTCTTCAGAAGATTTCACCTCACTTTTTTGTCCCAATGAAAAATGTTTTTTGAAAATTTGGGTTTTTTTGTGGAACAAGGATTGGAAAGCATCAGTGGAAAGGAAAAATTGTTTTCCCATATTAACTCTTACAGGAGAGAATTTCCCTTCCTTAGGGGTAGATTTCATCTCACTTCCTGTTGTCTCCTTCCGTTTGCAAGTAGGAGTCGTTTGTAAGTTAGATGTTTGAAAGTAGGGTCCTGCCCTATATACTCAGCAGAAATTTGGGCCTTAGGTGTTGCTGTGGCCAAAACACTGTAAGCCCTCACAGGGCCCTGCTGTGAAATATTAGATCAAGAATTGTAATTACATGCCCCTGTTGAACAGGAGCTGAAAAATTAGGCCTTAGGCACTGGTGCTGGTGCCACAACACTGCAACCCCTCACAGACACTCTAGTTGAAACGCAGGAACAAGCCCAGCTGCAAAGTATTGCATCAAAAATTGTAATTACACGCCCCTGTTAGACAGGGGCTGAAAAATTGGGTCTTAGGCACTGGTGCTGGTGCCACAACACTGCAACCCCTCACAGACACTCTAGTTGAAACGCAGGAACAAGCCCTGCTGCAAAGTATTGCATCAAAAATTGTAATTACACGCCCCTGTTAGACAGGGGCTGAAAAATTGGGTCTTAGGCACTGGTGCTGGTGCCACAACACTGCAACCCCTCACAGACACTCTAGTTGGAATGCAGGAACAAGCCCTGCTGCAAAGTATTGCATCAAAAATTGTAATTACACGCCCCTGTTAGACAGGGGCAGAAAAATTGGGTCTTAGGCACTGGTGCTGGTGCCACAACACTGCAACCCCTCACAGACACTCTAGTTGGAATGCAGGAACGAGCCCTGCTGCAAAGTATTACATCAAAAATTGTAATTACACGCCCCTGTTAAACAGGGGCTGAAAAATTGTGCCTTAGGCACTGGTGGTGGCGCCCAGAACCAAAAATGTTCTTACAAGCTATCAGCGTGATGATTGAGGAGGAAGAGGATAATTACTCAGGGATAGTCACTCAGCATCAGCATAGGCAGTCTTTGAAGGGATCTGAGATTTCAAAAAAAATTATTCGGTTACATCTGCATCAGGTGCTTGGTAGCTGGTGGTGATCCAAGACTGATTCATTTTTATGAAGGTCAGCCGATCGACCGAGTCGGTGGACAGACGCACCCTGTGATCGGTTACCACGCCTCCAGCAGCACTGAATGTGCGTTCCGAAAGAACGCTGGATGCAGGACAGGCCAGTAGCTCAATTGCATACTGTGCAAGCTCTGGCCAGTGATCCATCCTCAAGACCCAGTAACCCAGAGGATTTTCGGTGGGAAAGGTGTCCAAGTCTGATCTTGCCCCTAGGTATTCCTGCACCATGTAAAACAGACGCTGGCGATGGTTGCTGGAACCGATCATACCTTGGGGCTGCGGACCAAAAAATTGTCTGAACGCATCGGTCAGACGGCCACCTTCTCCACCGCTCCTTCTTTGACTGACCGAAGCCTCAGCAACACGTTGTCCAGAAACAGGAGTTTGTAACCTCCCAGTCTCTGGGAACGCGTTGCACAGACCTTTCTGCAAGGCCTCCCGAAGATGTTTCATCCTCTGCTCCCTCTGCGATGGCAAGATAAGGTCCGCAACCTTACCCTTGTAACGTGGATCAAGGAGGGTTGCCAGCCAGTATTGGTCCTTCTCCTTGATACCACGAATACGAGGATCCTTACGCAGGCTTTGCAGGATCAGGGAGGCCATGCAGCGTAGGTTTGCTGAGGCATTCGGTCCGGAGTCCTCTGGGTCACTAAGGACAACAACGTCCGCAGCCACCTCCTCCCAGCCACGTACAAGTCCATGTGTTCCTTGGGACTGATCCCTTAAAGACTGCTGATGCTGAGTGCCAGGCTCCACCTCCATACTGACACAATCTTCCTCCTCCTCCTCCTCCTCCTCCTCGTCCTCTTCCTGTGTGATCGGCGGGCACGCAGGAACACTGTCTGGATAAAGGGGGCCTTGAGAGCTAAGGAAGTCCTCCTCTTCCTGCCTCTGTTCTGCCTCAAGTGCCCTGTCCATTATCCCACGCAGCGTGTGCTCCAACAGGTGGACAAGGGGGACAGTGTCACTGATGCATGCACTGTCAGTGCTCACCATCCTCGTGGCCTCCTCGAATGGTGACAGGACAGTGCATGCATCCCTGATCATGGCCCACTGGCGTGGGGAAAAAAAACCAAGGTCCCCTGACCCTGTCCTGGTGCCATAGTCGCACAGGTACTCATTGATGGCCCTCTGCTGCGTGTGCAGCCGCTGCAGCATGGCCAACGTCGAGTTCCACCTGGTGGGCATGTCACAGATTAGGCGGTTCTTGGGCAGGTTAAACTCCTTTTGGAGGTCCGTCAGCCGAGCACTGGCATTATATGACCGGCGGAAATGCACACAGACTTTCCTGGCCTGCCTCAGGACATCCTGTAAGCCCGGGTACCTGCCCAAGAACCGCTGCACCACCAAGTTAAGGACGTGAGCCAAACAGGGCACATGGGTCAGTTGTCCCTGTCGGAGGGCAGAGAGGAGGTTGGTGCCATTGTCGCAAACCACCATTCCTGCCTTAAGTTGGCGTGGCGTCAACCACCTCTGAACCTGCCCCTGCAGAGCTGACAGAACCTCTGCCCCAGTGTGGCTCCTGTCCCCCAAGCACACCAGCTCAAGCACCGCATGGCATCTTTTGGCCTGCGTACTTGCGTAGCCCCTTGAACGCCTACGGAGCACCGCTGGTTCCGAGGAAGAGGCCATGGAGGAAGAAGAAGAGGAGGGGGTGGAGGAGAGAGGTGTGTCACAATCAGCATTTTGGAGGCGTGGTGGCGGAACAACCTCCAACACTACTGCACCTTGTCCTGCATCCTTCCCAGCTGCCAGCAGAGTCACCCAATGCGCCGTGAAACTTAAGTAACGTCCCTGTCCATGCCTGCTGGACCATGAGTCAGCGGTAATATGCACCTTACCGCTGACCGCCCTGTCCAGCGAGGCATGGACATTGCCTTCCACATGCCGGTAGAGAGCCGGAATCGCCTTCCGTGAGAAAAAGTGGCGTTTGGGTACCTGCCACTGAGGAACCGCACATTCCACAAACTCACGGAAGGGGGCAGAGTCTACCAACTGAAAAGGCAGCAGTTGAAGTGCTAGCAATTTTGCCAAGCTAGCATTCAACCGCTGGGCATGTGGATGGCTGGGAGCAAACTTCTTTCGGCGGTGCAGCAGCTGGGGCAGGGAAATTTGCCTGGTACAATCTGACGTCGGTGTACCAAAAGCAGATTGCCCATAAGTACTTGGCTGTGACACACCTAATTCTACACCTTCATTCCTCTCACTGCAGGTCGCAGAGAGGACTGAAGGTCTAGTGGGGTTGGAAATCTCAGCTGATGAGGAGCAAGGAGAGATCGTCTTTGTTCTTTGGTGTGGGTCTTTTAGATACGCTTGCCAACGAACTGCATGGCAGGTCAACATATGTCTGGTCAAGCATGTGGTACCCAAGCGGGAGATGTTTTGGCCACGCGAGATACGCTTGAGACATATATTGCAAATAGCAGCGGTGCGATCTGATGCACTCGTCTCAAAAAAGGCCCACACCAAAGAACTTTTTGAATAACGCGCAGAGACTGCAGCGCCCTGCACATGTGGAGCTTTGGGGTGTGATGCAGTCAATGTGCTGCCCTTAGGCTGGCCCCTGGAGGGCATCCTGCCTAGTTGGTGATGTGCCACCTCCTCCTCCTCCTCCTCCTCCTCCTCCTCCTCCTCCTCTCTCCTATCAGGCACCCACGTTGAGTCAGTGACCTCATCATCCCCTCCCTCCTCATCACTGGAGCAAACCTGGCAGTATGCTGCAGCAGGGGGAGCATGACTGCCAGATTGCTGTCCTTCTTGGGCACCCCCTCTG
The DNA here is from genome assembly GCA_037952925.1 of Lithobates clamitans. Taxonomy (NCBI): domain Eukaryota; kingdom Metazoa; phylum Chordata; class Amphibia; order Anura; family Ranidae; genus Lithobates; species Lithobates clamitans. The sequence goes on along the minus strand of JBBGZY010000724.1, from coordinate 3,358,292 downwards.
TCCGTGCTCATGTTACTGCCTTCATTGAGCTCAGTATCATCATCAGAGCCTTCCAAACGCTGGGCATCCTCCTGGAGCATGTACCCAACACTGTGGTCAAACAGTTCGAGGGAATCCTCAGGAGGACATGGTGGGGCTAGGGAAGGAGTCACTGATGACATTGAGCTGAGGGAAGAGGCCGCTGCTTTGCCAGACAAAGCACCCTGGGCATGGGTGAGAGAGGATGAGGAGGATGAGGACGGCTTGGTCATCCACTCGACCAAGTCTTCCGCATGTTGCGGCTCAACACGGCCAGCTGCCGAAAAAAAGGCCAAGCGTGTCCCATGGCCACGTGCTGATGAGGATGCACCGTCTCCACGACCAGCACTAGACACAGAGCCTGCTTGCCCTCTCTTATTGGCTTGTGACTGTCTGCCTCTCCTTCTTGGCCTTCCAGACATACTAATGGCCTGTAGCTGCACTAAGCTGGGATAGAACACCTGTAATTTTCTTCAGGTAGCTTTATATACTGTAACCAGACAAGCCTGCCTGTCAGTAGGAAGATAACAGGAACGGATCTAGCTGAACACTGTGAGCAGGACGTACTGCACTAAATGTATATAGCAGGAACGGATCTAGCTGAACACTGTGAGCAGCACGCACTGCACTGAATGTAAATAGCAGGAACGGATCTAGCTGAACACTGTGAGCAGGACGCACTGTACTGAATGTAAATAGCAGGAACGGATCTAGCTGAACACTGTGAGCAGGACACACTGCACTGAATGTAAATAACAGGAACGGATCTAGCTGAACACTGTGAGCAGGACACACTGTACTAAATGTAAATAGTCTAGCTGCCTGACCGTGGTACTAATAGGATCAAAAAGAACACCTGTAATTTTCTTTAGGTAGCTTTATATACTGTAACCAGACAAGCCTGCCTGTCAGTAGAAAGATAACAGGAACGGATCTAGCTGAACACTGTGAGCAGGACGCACTGCACTGAATGTAAATAGCAGGAACGGATCTAGCTGAACACTGTGAGCAGCACGCACTGCACTGAATGTAAATAGCAGGAACGGATCTAGCTGAACACTGTGAGCAGGACGCACTGCACTGAATGTAAATAGCAGGAACGGATCTAGCTGAACACTGTGAGCAGGACGCACTGCACTGAATGTAAATAACAGGAACGGATCTAGCTGAACACTGTGAGCAGGACACACTGTACTAAATGTAAATAGTCTAGCTGCCTGACCGTGGTACTAATAGGATCAAAAAGAACACCTGTAATTTTCTTCAGGTAGCTTTATATACTGTAACCAGACAAGCCTGCCTGTCAGTAGGAAGATAACAGGAACGGATCTAGCTGAACACTGTGAGCAGGACGCACTGCACTGAATGTAAATAGCAGGAACGGATCTAGCTGAACACTGTGAGCAGCACGCACTGCACTGAATGTAAATAGCAGGAACGGATCTAGCTGAACACTGTGAGCAGGACGCACTGCACTGAATGTAAATAGCAGGAACGGATCTAGCTGAACACTGTGAGCAGGACGCACTGCACTGAATGTAAATAACAGGAACGGATCTAGCTGAACACTGTGAGCAGGACACACTGTACTAAATGTAAATAGTCTAGCTGCCTGACCGTGGTACTAATAGGATCAAAAAGAACACCTGTAATTTTCTTCAGGTAGCTTTATATACTGTAACCAGACAAGCCTGCCTGTCAGTAGGAAGATAACAGGAACGGATCTAGCTGAACACTGTGAGCAGGACGTACTGCACTAAATGTATATAGCAGGAACGGATCTAGCTGAACACTGTGAGCAGCACGCACTGTACTGAATGTAAATAGCAGGAACGGATCTAGCTGAACACTGTGAGCAGGACACACTGCACTGAATGTAAATAACAGGAACGGATCTAGCTGAACACTGTGAGCAGGACACACTGTACTAAATGTAAATAGTCTAGCTGCCTGACCGTGGTACTAATAGGATCAAAAAGAACACCTGTAATTTTCTTCAGGTAGCTTTATATACTGTAACCAGACAAGCCTGCCTGTCAGTAGGAAGATAACAGGAACGGATCTAGCTGAACACTGTGAGCAGGACGCACTGCACTGAATGTAAATAGCAGGAACGGATCTAGCTGAACACTGTGAGCAGCACGCACTGCACTGAATGTAAATAGCAGGAACGGATCTAGCTGAACACTGTGAGCAGGACGCACTGCACTGAATGTAAATAGCAGGAACGGATCTAGCTGAACACTGTGAGCAGGACGCACTGCACTGAATGTAAATAGCAGGAACGGATCTAGCTGAACACTGTGAGCAGCACGCACTGCACTGAATGTAAATAGCAGGAACGGATCTAGCTGAACACTGTGAGCAGCACGCACTGCACTGAATGTAAATAGCAGGAACGGATCTAGCTGAACACTGTGAGCAGGAAGCACTGTACTGAATGTAAATAGCAGGAACGGATCTAGCTGAACACTGTGAGCAGGACACACTGCACTGAATGTAAATAGTCTAGATAGAAGATAACAGGAACGGATCTAGCTAAACTGAATACAGTGTATATATATATATGCAACACCTGGGATGCATATATATACACAATACACTGTAAGTGCAGCTAACTGACTGACTGTTCTGCCTAATCTATCTAACTCAAATCAAACACTGTCTCTCTGTCTATCTCTTTCAACGCCGGAACACACACTACACAGGGCCGCCGTGCAGGCGGCCTTATATAGTGTGGGGCGTGTACTAAATCCCCTGAGCCATAATTGGCCAAAGCCTCCTTGGCTTTGGCCAATTACGGCTCTCTGTTCAGGCGGCGCTGTGATTGGCCAAGCATGCGGGTCATAGTGCATGCTTGGCCAATCATCAGCCAGCAATGCACTGCGATGCCGCAGTGAATTATGGGCCGTGACGCGCCACACGAATTTGGCGCGAACGGCCCATATCGTTCGCAATTCGACGGACGGTCGAACAGCCGATGTTCGAGTCGAACATGGGTTCGACTCGAACACGAAGCTCATCCCTAGTAGTGATATCTACATCTATCTTTCACTGGTTTATATATGTTTTGTGTGTAGTTGCTAGCGCTGTATTTTGTTGTACCATTATCATTAAGTCTTAGCACTTACATCCAGCAGCTGTAACAGTTGTTATTATTGATTTTTGCACCTATTTACATATCTTTGCTAGCACTGCTTTTATTTATTTATTTTCATATGAGATGCACATGGTTTAGAGATTTCTCTTCTGTATCACAGATTGTGAGGATCCTTCTTTAGGATGTAATTCTGAAATATTAATCTCCACTAATAACTGGGGTGTTGAAGAGGGCCACTTAACACTGGAATCCAAATAAAAAGGGGATATGTGTAGAAAATATAGTCCAGATTTTATTTTTGCTGCAGGAAAATATTTTTGCAATGTTTCATTGTAATAAAGTCTTCAGGGGGCACCAGTCGATACATGTAGGGCGTGGCTTGTGCGTGGCTTTTAAACTTGAGAGAGAGAGCTGTTGGCTGATAGAGCTACAGTTTCTCACAAAAGTGAGTACACCCCTCACATTTGTAAATATTTTATTATATCTTTTCATGTGACAGGACTGAAGAAATTACACTTTGCTACAATGTAAAGTAGTGAGTGTACAGCTTGTATAACAGTGTCAATTTTCTGTCCCCTCAAAATAACTCAACACACAGCCATTAATGTTTAAACCGCTGGCAACAAAAGTGAGTACACCCCTAACTGAAAATGTCCAAAGGCCCAATTAGCCATTTTCCCTAACCGGTGTCATGAGACTCGTTAGTCTTACAAGCAGAGGTGTAGCTTGAAGCTTGTGGTCCCCAATGCAAAAGTTGGCTTGGTGGTAGATGGTGTCAGTAAGGCAGTGGATGGTGTCAGTAGAGCAGTGGACGGTGTCAGTAGAGTAGTGGATGGTTTCAGTGGAGCAGTAGATGGTGTCAGTAGAGCAGTGGACGGTGTCAGTAGAGCAGTAGATGGTGCCAGTAGAGCAGTCAATGGTTTCAGTAGAGCAGTGGATGGTGTCAGTAGAGCAGTGGACGGTGTCAGTAGGGCAGTGGACGGTGTCAGTGGAGAGAACGGTGTCAGTAGAGCAGAGAACGTGTCAGTAGAGCAGAGTATAGTGTCAGGGCAGTGGATGGTGTCAGTAGGGCAGTGGATGGTGTCAGTAGAGCAGTGGATCTGTCATAGATAGATGCAGATTTAACTCCACAGCTGCTGGGGAGGAAGCTTAATGGGAGGATCAGTTAACCCTTCAATGGTCAGGCACCTTTACTGTTTAACCAGCAGCCACTACTTGAAGCTTGCTAGTTATTTTACACCTATCATTTCTCACAGGCAGTGTGGGGGGCAAGAGTTGGTAGTTGGGGGTCTGTACATTGCAGGTAGGGTTCAGTAGTTGAGGATGATGTGTGTCAGTCTGGGGGAGGGGGGTCTGTCTGTGTGTCCTGCTCTCTTTCTTGTCCTTTGTAAATGAATGGGTGCTTTAAGTAATTGCATCACCCACAGGAGGTGTTTTTTTATATCTTTTCTAACTGTCTGTGTCTCTGTGAGTGTTGGCAGGACAGGTGCTGTGGAGGGCACTGTGTGTTTGTGTACCTGTCCCCACATGAGAGAACACTCCTCCTCGCACAGCAGCATGTCTCTTACTGAAGTCCTGTCCCAGCTCTCTCCTCCTGTCCTCGCTCTGTGTCTGTGTGGCAGAGAGAGGCAGCTCACTGTCCACCTGCCATTGTCAGCAGTGAGCACACTTCCAGGCTGGCAGAGGCAAGCATCACACGTCCCTGTCCTGGGCTTGCTAATGCATGATCTTCTGGGAAACTCAGACTTCTCTCCTCCAGCCAATAGGAGCGAGGGAGGGGTGTGGTCTGGGGGTCTGGAGAAAGCAAACTAGAAGCCCCAGACTAGATTCCAGAGCTAAGCTGGGACCATGGGAGACACAAGGTGGATCGGACCTGGATTCTGTTTCCAGGATTTTATCATTGTAAAATTCAGCATGTAAGATGACTGCTTGTAGCAGAGAGCTGCGGGCCCCCTGGAGCTGAACGTGGGGTTGCTATGGTGACTCTTGCACCCCTTCACGCTACGCCCATGGTTACAAGGTCTCAGATGTGAATGGGGAGCAGATGTGTTAAAATTTGGGGTTATCGCTCTCGCTTTCTCATACTGGTCACTGGAAGTTCAACATTGCACCTCATGGCAAAGAACTCTCTGAGGATCTGAAAATAAGAATTGTTGCTCTACATAAAGATGGCCTATGCTATAAGAAGATTGCCAAGACCCTCAAACTGAGCTGCAGCACGGTGGCCAAGACCATACAGTGGTTTAACAGGGCAGGTCCTCGCAGAACAGGCCTCGCCATGGTCGACCAAAGAAGTTGAGTGCATGTGCTCAGCGTCATATCCAGAGGTTGTCTTTGGGAAATAGTGCTGTTAGCATTGCTACAGAGGTTGAAGGGGTGGGGGTCAGCCTGTCAGTGCTCAGACCATACGCCGCACACTGCATCAAATTGGTCTGCATGGCTGTCATCCCAGAAGAAGGTCTTTTCTAAAGATGATGCACAAAAAAAGCCTGCAAACTGTTTGCTAAAGACAAGCAGACTAAGGACATTGATTACTGGAACCATGTCCTGTGGTCTGATGACCAAGATAAACTTATTTGGTTCAGATGGTGTCAAGCGTGTGGGGCGGCAACCAGGTAAGGTGTACAAAGACAAGTGTGTCTTGCCTACAGTCAAGCATGGTGGTGGGAGTGTCATGGTCTGGGGCTGCATGAGTGCTGCCAGCACTGGGGAGCTACAGTTTATTGAGGGAACCATAAATGCCAACATGTACTGTGACATACTGAAGTAGAGCATGATCCCCTCCCTTCAGAGACTGGGCCGCAGGGCAGTATTTCAACATGATAATGACCCCAAACACACTTCCAAGAAGACCACTGCCTTGCTAAAGAAGCTGAGGGTAAAGATGATGGACTGGCCAAGCATGTCTCCCGACTAAACCCTATTGAGCATCTGTGGAGCATCCATGGAAGGTGGAAGAGCGCAAGGTCTCTTACATCCACCAGCTCCATAATGTCATCATGAAGGAGTGGAAGAGGACTCCAGTGGGAACCTGTGAAGCTCTGGTGAACTCCATGCCCAAGAGGGTTAAGACAGTGCTGGAAAATAATCGTGGCCACACAAAATATTGACACTTTGGGCCCGATTTGGACATTTTCACTTAGGGGTGTACTCACTTTTGTTACCAGCGGTTTAGACATTAATGGCTATGCGTTGAGTTATTTTGAGGGGACAGCAAATTTACACTGTTATACAAGCTGTACACTTACTACTTTACATTATAGAAAAGTGTCATTTCTTCAGTGTTTTCACATGAAAAGATATAATAAAATACTTACAAAAATGTGAGGGGTGTACTCACTTTTATGAGATACTGTATATTTGATGTTTACAATCCATAGCCATCCTCCTTTATAACAACTCATAAGTGAGTTTTAAAGGGTATATTTGCATTATTCTTTTTTAACATGTGAGTGGTATTTTATGTTTTATTTTTGTATGAATAAGAAAGCAGTGAACATTATGCAAGTTTCTATTGACTTTTGAGCATATAACTTGCACATAACCATCCACCCACCACCTGAGCTGCTGATGAGGATTAGATATCCAGTGGAGTGTATGAGGCTTATCCCTGGCAAGATCAAGCAGAGGGTGTACTAGACCTGATTGGTTGTACACCAGCTTATTTGGACCTTTATTGTGAGTGTCAATATAATAGGGTGAGAGCATACTCTGTGAGGGCCACATCACTTGCTGGAAAGAAGCTTTTTGACTTCTAGGATTGTTTTTGGACTTCTCACTTGCAGAGACTGTTTTGGACTCATGTAACAACAATTTTGTTTCTTTGCACACTTATGTTATTTGCTGATATTTTTGGGGTTTCACAAATATATTTATTTTGTATTGTTTATTTTGTAACAGTGCAGCAAATGTATTTGCGGTTGCGAATCATTTAAAAATAAAACAATGACTACATGTTACATCTAGGTGATCCCAGCACTAAATTTCTATGTTGCAAAGGTCAGTCATTATGCCAACACATAATAACATATAATAACAGCCAATGCTTGACTTTCATTTTAGTCACATGAAAAAGACCATGCATTTCTTGTAGGATACATTTGATTTGTAACCGTTGTTAATTAGTTAAAAGGTGTGTCTAGGAAAATAATTAGCTAAAAGGTGTGGTTAGAAAAATTCTGTATAACTTGTAATTATGTATCAAGTATGACTAAGAGCTTTCAGTGATGCAATAACTGAGACCTCACTATTCTCAGTGGATGCAGTAAATTTTACAATTTATCCATGGTATGCTCAAGAATTTGACTATGAGGGTTTTAATTAATTTAGTCTTTTGCCAGATTAGTAATGTATTCACATGTATTTATATATAGATACGTATGTAGCAGACAACACCCAGTTTGTACATTTCAAAAGCCAGTTCTTAATGTTTTAATCTAATTTAAAAAAAATTGACCCAAGGAGAGGGTATGTGAGTCAAAACTGATACAAACTCAACCCTAGTTTTTTTTTTTTACAAAATGTAAAATTTAGCAGGGAGGATTCCCCAAACTCCAGGTGCTGCTCATGTTGCAATGCTCAGCCTGTAAACTGAACTTCCTGGTTCCCCTCTGAAGAATACATACTTCTCATATTAGGGGACTGGTGATATTCTTGACTGGATTCTTCCTGGGAATATATGGGCAATACACTAACAAGGTGAGCCAGGAAATCCAGTTTACAAAGAGTCTAGATCAGGGGTCTCCAAACTTAAGTAAAGGGCCAATTTACTGTCCTTCAGGCAGAGGGGCGGACTTTGAACAGTGGGAGTAGAAAATGCCCCAGCATCAGTGCCCCATCATTGGTTTTAGTGTAAGGAATTGTGCGCCATTGTTGATATCAATGAGAAGAATAGTGCCTCATTGATTGAGTTAGTAGAGGGAATGGTGCCTGATCATTGGTGTCAGTTGGTGGAATAGAGCCATAAGGGCCAGATAAAGGCAAGCAAAGGCCATAGTTTGGAGACCACTGGTCTAGATCTTTGAACAAGGACTAAGAATGAGAGACCAAAATCACATTGTTTAAAAACCCTGGCAGGGATAAAACCATATGTGTTTGTTTGGTTCTGGATGAAATTCTACTTTGTATATATACTCATAGGCTAATCCTTTTTTTGTGCCTCATTTTTTTGTGGATTTAAAGTGAATCTATAGCCATACAAAATCTCATTCAATTATTCTGGAAGAAGTCTCACCCACAATGCATTATATTCGCCACCTAGTCATATCTAAACTGCCTAAATCAAAACTAATTTACGCAGGAGAGGCCTGACCATAACAATTTCATAAGATATGGCAGCCATGGCTGGATGCTTCCATGTCTCAGGTTGCTGATCTACCTATATCCCAACAATCTATTTGATGTTGTACCTTATCTACTGGTCTCCCTCTGTTGGACTTGTATGCCGCTGATCATACCTTTATAGGTAGTAATCTGTATTTTGCTTGGGAGGGAGAGAGAAATGGACACTTGATTGTTTGTGTGTATGGTCTGTGTTCTTTGTCTGTTTTATGTTTCTGTTACCATGGTTAGTTACTGTGAATACATGTCAACCTTTAACACAGTACAGTTGGCAGTAGGCTCTGCGTAGCCATATGTGTGGAAGTGCTAAAAAGAAAAACTATACCCATGAAATAAGGTGACAGGTAAAAATCAAATGTGTAACCATATTATGAAAAAAGTCCATAAGTGTATAGTGAATCATCTGTTAGTCCCAAACGCACATGGGGGTTCCTGGGCGTGGATGGTGTCGTGCCTCCACGTAAAGTGGGGACTGGGGAGGACTCTGTATAAGGAGACACTCTGCACATGGGTCTTCTAATTTCACAGTGGAAACTGTAATCAGTAGAAATGGATATCCTTACCGGAAAAGGTGGACACAGTCACCATATAGTGGAGTGTCATACCGGCTTGAGGGATACACCGATCCCAAAGGTATCTGGCTGAGGGAGTCCTGACGGGGAGTCGCATCCAGGATCAGAATCGCCGGGCGATGGTATGGGGATTCCCGGTCTCTCAGGGTCTCTCTCTCAGATGGAAGAGGTTTGGAAGTGGAAATAGTTGGGGCTCAGCAAGGTCCCGTTCATGAGGGGAGATAAGAAAAAAATCCTCCACATAGGGCATGAATCAGTTAAAAAGAGAAGTTCTATTTAAAAGCTGAAAAAGTGCTAAACAGTGCACTTCAATAAGTAAAATGTGATCACAAAAGGTAAAATAAAATCACGTGGTAACAGGGCATTTAACGGCGTGAGCAACCCGACATGTTTTGGAGCATCGTCCTTCTACTGGGGCATAAGCCTTATTGAAGTGCACTGTTTAGCACTTTTTCAGCTTTTAAATAGAGCTTCTCTTTTTAACTGATTCATGACCCTATGTGGAGGATTTTTTTCTTATCATGAACGGGACCTTGCTGAGCCCCAACTATTTCCACTTCCAAACCTCTTCCATCTGAGAGAGAGACCCTGAGAGACCGGGAATCCCCATACCATCGCCCGGCGATTCTGATCCTGGATGCGACTCCCCGTCAGGACTCCCTCAGCCGGATACCTTTGGGATCGGTGTATCCCTCAAGCCTGTATGACACTCCACTATATGGTGACTGTGTCCACCTTTTCCGGTAAGGATATCCATTTCTACTGATTACAGTTTCCACTGTGAAATTAGAAGACCCATGTGCAGAGTGTCTCCTTATACAGAGTCCTCCCCAGTCCCCACTTTACGTGGAGGCACGACACCATCCACACCCAGGAACCCCCATGTGCGTTTGGGACTAACAGATGATTCACTATACACTTATGGACTTTTTTCATAATATGGTTACACATTTGATTTTTACCTGTCACCTTATTTCATGGGTATAGTTTTTCTTTTTAGCACTTCCTCACAGATATAAATTGTTAATTTATATGCACCTTTTGAGCGCTGCATGTTTTTTATCTTATTTTTTCGTACATTGTCCACCACCTTGTTACATGCCAGCAGCTATTATTTACATCATTCTCTGTAATTATTGTTTGGTTTTATAGCCATATGTGTGTCACATATCTATCTATACTTCATGTAGTAATATATTCTGCATAAAATTTTATCAAAATGTAAAAATAAACAATTATAAAAATATATATATATATATATATATATATATATATATATATATATATATATATGTATACACTATATTGTCAAAAGTATTGGGAAGCCTGCCTTTACATGCATATGAAATATTTAATGGCATCCCAGTCTTAGTCCCTAGGGTTCGATATTGAGTTGGCTCACTCTTTTCAGCTTAAATTTTTCTGGGAAGGCTGTCCACAAAGGTTTAGGAGTGTGTCTATGAGAATGTTTGACCATTCTTCCAGAACTGCATTTGTGAGGTCAGGCACTGATGTTGGACAAGAAGGCCTGGCTCGCAGTCTCCTCTCTAATTCATCGCAAAGGAGTTTAGGTCAGGACTCAGTACAGTCAAATTTCTCCACCCCAAACTCGCTAATCCATGCCTTTATGGACCTTGCTTTGTGCACTGGTGCGTAGTCATGTTGGAATTGGAAGGGGCCATCTCCAAACTATTCCCCCAAAGTTGGGAGCATGAAGTTGTCCAAAATGTCTTGGTATGTTGACGTCTTAGGAGTTCCCTTTACTGGAACTACGTGGCCAAGCCCAACCCCACACCATAACCCCCCCCCCACCAAATGATTTGAACCAGTGCACAAAGCAAGGTCCCTAAAGACATGAATACGTGAGTTTGGGGTGGAGGAACCTGACTGGCCTGCACAGAGTCTTGACCTCAACTCAATAGAACACATTCGAGATGAATTAGAGCAGAGAATGTAAGCCAGGCCTTCTCGTCCATATCAGTGCCTGACCTCACAAATGCGCTTCTGGAACAATGGTCAAACATTCCCATAGACACTCCTAAACCTTGTGGACAGCCTTCCCAGAAGAGTTGAAGCTGTTATAGCTGCAAAGGGTGGGCTGACTCAATATTGAACCCTGTTCAATATGTGATTAAGTATTCTTTGCAAAGTGAAGCTTTACCTCATTTACTAAGCTCTGGAGCAAGTTCACTTGCAGGGCACAGTATATTTACTTTTAGAAAATCAACTCCATTGGGTTAGTCAGTCCTGCCTGATTTATTATTTTGGAGAGAACTGATCCTTTAGGAACTAAACAATAACATTAATGCTAAATTCTTCTTTCCTAATATGGTCTACACAATGTACATTGTGCCCTGTCCAGCTTAATTAAGGGCCTATTCACACCATTGCATTGCAGTAACATGTTACATGCTTTGATGCTATATTGTGCCATTTATTTCGAATGGCACCCCAATGCACCTTGGTGATAGATATGTACAGCAGCACAGCACAAAATATAACAGTGCACTAACATGTATTGTGGTCCACTGCTAGAAATGGTTCATACACCTGTTTCGGTACAATAAGCAGCCCATTCGAATAAGAGGGCCATCGTAATGCAATTCACATTTAAGTGTAGCAAAATATGTTTTAACATACATGTACTAATGCTTTGCAATTTTTTGGAAAGAGCCATATAGATACATATTTACTAAATGCTTTACCTGCAAACATAGGCTGCCAGTTAAAATTTGGATCACTAGAACGCAAAGCCTGTTGGCTCACATGATAATAAATGGCATTATTTGTTTGGGGTTGTTAATAGGGCTTTAGCCCTCTTTCGGCTGAATCTAGGTCACAGGAGTGCAGAAATACGTGCACTCACGTCAGAATAATGACCAAAAAGAGCTTTGGCCATACTTCTCTTTTAAATACAACATTTAAAAAAAATGCCGTTTATAATTAACAGTTCTGTGCAAGGAACAGTAACAGCTTGGTCGGCTGGTTTGTTTTGTCAGCAAACCCATGCGATCTCTATGATTGTCTGTCACAGTGATCATGTGAACAGGAATCATACTGATTGGTTCCCAATCACTAGTTTCTAATTGGTATACTCCATTCTCATTTCTGAATTGCCTTGAACCTTAGCCTACATAAATACAGGACAGTATATTTTCTATTTTCCAAGCATGTCCCAAAGGGAGAGAGGCTGCATGGTCCAGAATCATGTGACAAGAACCTGCAGCTCCATACAGAAGCATGATAAATAGCTTAAAGTTTTTTTCAGTTAAGGCCTCATTGAGGAGCTTGCAACTCAGGCTGGCCAGCTATAGTTTTTAGCTAGATGGTATTTAACACCTCCAAGATTTGGTTTTAGGTCTACCTCTCACCCCTGCAGCTGCTGGTAATGTTGAAAAGTTGTGAATATTCTGTCCTACGTTTGTTGATCTTGTGGCTTCTGTTACAGTTTTGTAAGAGAAAATACATTTTAATTATCCCTGGATCCAATGACCTTTCTTTATGCGTACATGAAAAGGCCACTACTATCAACATGAGCTAGATTTAAAGTCAACATGATCCATTTATGTCTATACATCCTGCAGATGATGGACTTCTTATATTCCTTCTTATATCTATGGAGAAGCTGGTCTCACACAAACCCTTACTTTCAAAAGGAGAAATTACAGTAGAAAGCAAGACACAGCTCTTCTACTCTAACAATATCTGGGCCCCTTGGTTATTGATGATAAATGATGGTGCTAGTCTAGTTAATCAGAAAAGCCTTGGCTGACTGAAATGGTTTACACATTGTACTTTACTGTGGTTAAATATGCTTGTCTGTGTTTACACATTGTGTACTGCGCTAAAATAAATGAAACAAAAATCTTGCTGAATCCGGCTAAATGGATGAAAGGAAAGTTTTGTGAACTTTCTGACTAGCAGAATTGCAGTTTTCACTGGATAGCGTTAATTCCAATGTCAGTCCCCTACAAGTGTTATTCTCAACTGTCCCGTGGCCCGTGTCTCCTACTTTATTTGCACTTATTATTAAAATGCTAGTAAAGGTTTTTTGTTTTTTAATAACAAACATGTTATACTTACTTGCTCTGTACAATGTTTTTGTACAGAGCGTCCTTGATCCTACTCTTCTGGGGTCCCCCACCGACGTTCTCGGCTCTTCCTCTTTTCTGTGTGCCACCATAGGCAGCCGCTTCCTATGGTGGCACACGTGCAGGCTCACTCCAGAGCCAGGCTGTGTGCCTCTATTGACACACACAGTGTGGCTTGGTCTCAGCCCCTCCTCACAGGATTTCATTGAGAAGCAGCAGGAGCCAATGGATCCCACTGCTGCCTCAGTCCCTGTGAGGAGAGAGAGCGTTGCTGCTCTTGGGCACAGCACTGGATTGAGATTGGGCTCAGTTAAGTATTTGGAGGCAAGGGTGGGCGGGAGCTGAACAATAAAGGCCGTATACCTTAATGCAGAGAATGCATTAAGGTTAAAAAAAACCTTTAGCCTTTCCAACTACTTTAACAGTATTTTAGTCACTTGCCTGAGCCATACATAAGGTGAAAAACACTCAGTTTTGAAACAGAGACTCTAAGGTCATGTGATCAAGAAGTTCTTGGGCTCCTGAAAAAACACTGCAGACAGCTTTTCCTGAACAAATGAATGGTTACCCAACACATAGGTTTGGGGAAAAAACATGTGATAGAAGCAATGCCATATACTCATCCTCCTTCATGGCTGTCCAAGTCAATTAAGCTATTTTGAGTGCACTTCTCTCTAAGTAAAGGCACTCTGCAAATTTGCCTATTCTCACCACTGAGCTTCATTTTGACCCTAGAACCTAGATCCTCAATACCAAATACAGATAAGAAATCTCAATACCAAACCTACCAGCAGAGACTGGTATACAGTGCCTTGAAAAAGTATTCATACCCCCTTGAAATTCTCCACATGTTGCCATGTTACTACCAAAAAGATAAATGTATTTTATTGGGATTTTATGTTATAGACCAACACAAAGTGGCACATAATTGTGAAGTGGAAGGAAAATGATAAATGGTTTTCCAATTTTTTTACAAATAAATATGTGAAAAGTGTGGCTTGCATTTGTATTCAGCCACCTTTACTCTAATACCCCTAACTAAAATCTAGTGGAAACAATTGCTTTCAGAAGTCACCTAATTAGTAAATAGAGTCCACCTGTGTGTAATTTAATCTCAGTATAAAAGCGACTGTACTGTGAAGCCCTCAGAGGTTTGTTAGAGAACCCTAGTAAACAAAGAGCATCACGAAAGGCCAAGGAACACACCAGACAGGTCAGGGATAAAGTTGTGGAGAAGTTTAAAGCAGGGTTAGGTTACAAAAAAGATATCCTAGGCTTTGAACATCTCACGGACCACTGCTCAATCCATCATTCAAAAATTGTAAGAGTATGGCATAACTACAAACCTACCAAGACATGGCCGTCCACCTAAACTGACATGCCAGGCAAGGAGAGCATTAATCAGAGAAGCGGCCAAGAGGCCCATGGTAATTCTGGAGGAGCTGCAGAGATCCACAGATCAGATGAGAGAATCTGTCTACAGGACAACTATTCGTCGTGCACCCCACAAATCTGGCCTTTATGGAACAGTGACAAGAAGAAAGCCATTGTTGAAAGAAAGCCATAAGAAATCCTGTTTGCAGTTTGCGAGAAGCCATGTGGGGGACACAACAAACATGTGGAAGAAGGTGCTCTGGTCAGATGAGACCAAAATTGAACTTTATGGCCTAAAAGCAAAACGCTTTGTGTGGCAGAAAACTAACACTGCACATCAATCTGAACACACCATCCCCACCATGAAACATGGTGGGGGCAGCATCATGTTGTGGGGATGCTTTTCTTCATTAGGGACAGGGAAGCTGGTCAGAGTTGATGGGAAGCTGAATGGGGCCAAATACAGGGGAATCTTAGAAGAAAACTTGTTAGAGTCTGCAAAAGTCTTGAGACTGGGGCGGAGGCTCACCTTCCAGCAGGACAATGACCCTAAACATACAGCTAGAGCTACAATGGAATGGTTTAGATCAAAGCATATTCATGTGTTAGAATGGCCCAGTCAAAGTCCAGACCTAAATCCAATTGAGAATCTATGCCAAGACTTGAAAATTGCTGTTAACACACGCTCTCCATCCAATCTGACAGAGCTTGAGCTATTTTGCAAGGAAGAATGGGCAAAAATGTCACTCTCTAGATGTGCAAAGCTGGTAGAGACATACCCAAAAAGACTTGCAGCTGTAATTGCAGCGAAAGGTGGTTCTACAAAGTATTGACTCAGGGGGGCTGAATACAAATGTACACCACACTTTTCAGATATTTGTATGTAAAAAATCTTGAAAACCATTTATCAGTTTCGTTTCACTTCACAATTTTGTGCCACTTTGTGTTGGTCTACCACATAAAATCCCAATAAAATACATTTATGTTTTTGGTTGTAACATGACAAAATGTGGAAAATTTCCAGGGGTATGAATACTTTTTCAAGGCACTGTATATGGTAACAGAAAAAAACAGAAAAAAACAGGACAATCACCGCGCTATATTAAACTAAATAATGCAAAACCACCTATTGACAAATAATGAATATTGTGAATTAAACCCAATCTAATGTGACAAATAAGTGATCAAATATATAAAGCAGCTGCTAAAACGTGAGATACACACATAACAAATTAGGTAAAAGAGGAGCAGCGCTGTGAGAAATGTTCCATGTGATAAACAGAATTAGTACATAGGTAAAAAACCAAAAATTTTAAATTGGGATAGGCTCCAAGTTCATAGATATTATAAACAACTGGACTGTCCTAATGAGAACCAATCTTGATGGTAAATACGGGACGTGAATATGGGAATCAATGAGTCCTTCACCACACCACTGTGATAGTAAAATTGTGCGCTTACCAAATGGCAAGCTTAGAAGAGCTTGCGACCTTAACCCGGTCGGGGCCTTTCAAGGTGGAACCATCAAGGAGAGACACACCTCTTGGTTTGAATTAGGTACACTGTTCTTCCAGTTACCACTCTAAATGGAGATGTGACCCCAGGCTAGGGATAAACCTCCAAGGAGGTGTACCAGAGAAAAAAAGGAAAGCAACATAGCGTAATCCTGCTTCCACTTTTAATAAAATCAAAAGAAATGCACTTACATGTAAAGGATAACAATAAAAACATTAGAGCCGGCCGGCTAGAAAGCGAACGCCCGTCCTGTAGACTGTAGACGGTAAATGCAGCACGTCAGCACGTCAGCACGCCCAGGGCGTGCTGACGTGCTGACGTGCTGCATTTACCGTCTACAGTCTACAGGACGGGCGTTCGCTTTCTAGCCGGCCGGCTCTAATGTTTTTATTGTTATCCTTTACATGTAAGTGCATTTCTTTTGATTTTATTAAAAGTGGAAGCAGGATTACGCTATGTTGCTTTCCTTTTTTTCTCTGGTACACCTCCTTGGAGGTTTATCCCTAGCCTGGGGTCACATCTCCATTTAGAGTGGTAACTGGAAGAACAGTGTACCTAATTCAAACCAAGAGGTGTGTCTCTCCTTGATGGTTCCACCTTGAAAGGCCCCGACCGGGTTAAGGTCGCAAGCTCTTCTAAGCTTGCCATTTGGTAAGCGCACAATTTTACTATCACAGTGGTGTGGTGAAGGACTCATTGATTCCCATATTCACGTCCCGTATTTACCATCAAGATTGGTTCTCATTAGGACAGTCCAGTTGTTTATAATATCTATGAACTTGGAGCCTATCCCAATTTAAAATTTTTGGTTTTTTACCTATGTACTAATTCTGTTTATCACATGGAACATTTCTCACAGCGCTGCTCCTCTTTTACCTACTGTATATGGTAAACTGTCCAACCTGAGAATGAATTTATACAAATCTTGGGCCTTTAAAATTTCCCTCTTATCTATTCTAGCAGACTTAGTTTGTTTAAATCAAGCTGGTCTGAATGAACTATTTACTTCACTAACAATTGCAGTGGCTTTGTGAGCCATGTAAACTGTATGTAGCCTCAGCTACATACAGTATACAGCACTTTGTTCCGGTAGCTGGACAAGAGCTTCTTGTCCTACTCCCAGGAAAAAATTGAGTTGGGCGAAACCCTGTTCTGCCATTCAGAGGAAGCTTTGTATTTTTTATGAAAGAATACAAAGCTTCCTTTGATTGACTGAGTTGGAGTTGGTAATGTCATCAGCCCGCCTCTCTGCCTCGGCCAATTAGAGGAAGCTTTGTATTCATTCATAAAATACAAAGCTTCCTTTAAATGACTGAGCATTGCTCAGAATGATTTGATTCACTTCCTTGAACTGTACATAAAGTTCTCATTCCGCTGCTGGAACACAGCGCTGTATACCGTATGTAGCTAAGGCACACAACCACTACAACTGCTACAACTGTTAGTTCAGCAAATAGCGTCCAAACAAACTAAAGTAAATGAAACATGGAGATTAGCTTTAAGTGGGCAAATAAACATATCACCTATCTAAGTACTAAGATTACCTCTGGGTTTAATGACATATTTATGACAAACTTCTGCCTTTCTTACATTGTATAAAATGGGATCTCTGGAAGTGGACCAAGAATACATATACCTGGTTTAGTAGAAATGCCATACTCAAAATTAATATCCTTTCCAGAATGCTTGTTTGAGTCATTGCCCTTTGACACATCCTGTCAGTTTATTTGTACTACACATCGGTAATTTATAAACTTTTTCGGGGCTCTGAAGAAACCCAGATTAGATTACAAACTCCTGTCTTACACTAAGGTGTATAGAGATGTAGGATTTCCTGACCTCATCAAGTACTATCATGCTACTCGCCACTCCAGAAATATATACAGGTATAGACACTCAACTCACACATTCCATGGTTGTTGAAAAAGCACATACAACCTCCTAAAATTCAACCTACAATTGGTACCACGCTTTGTAGCCTTGTCACTATGGGATGCAGTACTTCTATAGTACAGATAACATGGGTTTGAACCCTGTTAAGGGGGAACCCAGACTTGGACCCAGGGATGCATGAAAAACAGCTTCTACCCTATTCTTCCTACATTTCCCTTTTCTCTGTACAAAGCATACGCATTCTGCCCATGGCACCCCCCCCCCCATCTCAACTCCTATATGCCATACCCTCCCCTCGATCTCAACTCCTACATATCACCCCCTCCATCTCAACTCCTACATATGACCCTTCTACTTAAGTGGGAAGGGGACCTAATGGTGACTTCCACTCTGGAACACAGGGAGAATATCTTTTATACTGTACTTTGCACATCGCTCCTCTGTATCCAGCAAATTTCAAGAATCTACACAAAGTTTATCTGCAAATCTTTGGAACCTGTTGGGGATGTAAGCAAATCAAGGCCACCTTACGCCTCACATTCTAGGAATGCCTACCACTGAAAACTTTTTTGCTCCAAAAATGCAATTAATCCAAAAGTTGACAAACATTAATCTAGAGTAGAACCCTGTTGTGCTGCTTCTTCAATTGAGCCACCTACCAAGAAACAGATATAGGAAGTCAATAGGAATCTACTCACGCAATGCAGCCAAAATTTGCATATGTACGTGTTGGGAACAAGATTCTACCTCATCTGTCAAATGTTTGCTCACCAAAGTAAATAAACTAAAAATATGGAAGAGCTGGCAGCTGCACTCAATCACCTAGTAGAAAGATGCAGTTGTTTTATTGGGTATAATTCCAGCACTCACAGGACCACAGAACTCTTGTGAAGGGGAATTAGAACTAATGAGACTTGTAAGAGTAATGCCCAGTACACACGGTCGGACTTTGTTCAGACATTCCGACAACAAAATCCTAGGATTTTTTCCGGCGGATGTTGGCTCAAACTTGTCTTGCATACACACGGTCACACAAAGTTGTCGGAAAATCCGATCATTCTGAACGCGGTGACGTAAAACACGTACGTTGGGACTATAAACGGGGCAGTGGCCAATAGCTTTCATCTCTTTATTTATTCTGAGCATGCGTGGCACTTTGTCCGTCGGATTTGTGTACACACGATCGGAATTTCCGAAAACGGATTTTGTTGTCGGAAAATTTTATATCCTGCTCTCAAACTTTGTGTGTCGGAAAATCCGATGGAAAATGTCCGATGGAGCCCACACACGGTCGGAATTTCCAACAACATGCTACGATCGGACATTTTCCATCGGAAAATCCGACCGTGTGTATGGGGCATAACTGTGGACCTATGATGTCTGTCTAGAGTGGTGGTCTAGAATGGTGCCAGCAGCAGGAAAGGAGAGATCTTCAGGTCTGCGTGAAGCAATACACTGGACATAATAGTGTAATGCTGCTTTCACACTGATGTGCTGCGGTATACCCATACAGTGCAGTGTACCTTCAGCTTTCCTGCGGGTTTGCTGCACTTAGCCATACACTTCTATTGTATCCTGCTGTTTTACCTCCTCCCAACTTTACATGTAAAGTGCTGTAAAGTGCAAAGAGTGCTGCTGCCGAATTCAACTAAGGGCTCATTCACAAGTGCAGCAGGCACTGCTGCTCCTTTGGAAAGCGATCCAAAACAATGACAGCTATTGCAGTCAAGAAAAAGGACCTTCTGCTCAAAGTGTCCACCTCCAGGTTCCTTTTGCAATATAGAAGGTTAATGACTTTGGATCCCGAATGGGGACATCAGTTTTTATAAGAAGACCTATTAGTCTCTTGGTATGATTCAGTTATATTTATTTGTCTACAGCCACACCTGCTTCTGTATGTCTGATTTTTTGCATTGTTATCTGTACTGTCACTTTATGTTAACCTTTTCTACTAAAGAGAAAAACTTTGAGTGCGCTAATGTGTCAAAACAGGAGAACAAGTGATTTCTGGACATCATTTTTCTTGTGCTAGTAAAAACGGTATATAACTGCTGTCGGTCAGTGATGAGTTACAACAAAAAGTCAGAATCTCATTTAAAGCTTTGCTAAAGCGTTTGTTACCCCAACACTTCTTATTCCTGATATGTGTCTGCTGCATCATGTACTTGTATGAGAAAGTATCATGTTCTCTTTGTATTGCTTCCTTTATGTGAAATCCTTGCTGTTCCTGCATCCCTATTAAAAACTGACCGCACTAAGCAGGAGAGCACACCACGGTCAGTTCGCTATGTATGCTGGGAACTCAGTCTGCTTGTCCTGACACGCCCCCACTGCAGGGCATTTACTGGGAAGCTCAGTGTTCTGTTGCTTCTCCTCCCTCCAGCTCTTATGCAATTGAGAACAAAGGGAATGTGATCATTTATTTTGAAAAAAGGGAAAACAGGATATTTAGAGTATTTTCTTTATATCTATACAAAAATGTTTTGCTTTTCATTTCTATTTTAAACTGAATGTATTTTTTTTAATAGGCGATAATTTACAATCACTTTAAGAAGCTCATATTTTGAGTGGCTGATCATTGACAACTGGTCATTAAAAAACAATCATATAGTCCTTCCAGGCAATTAGTAATAGATATACAAGCTATAGAAAATGAAAGGCCCAAAAATAATATAAAATACCATTTAAGATGTTCATAGTGACCCAAACTTCAAGCTTTGTTTATTAGCCAAACAGAAATGAAAGAGGGCTTAAACTTGTTGGTTGGATCAGTATTTTGGGGCTGTACACTGCACGACAGATGTATCATGCCATGTACATAGAAAACAAAAAGTCACCAAGAACTGGAGAAAAGGCTTTCTGGTAAGATACTTTGCTTGTCTCTTATGCCAAAAAATGTTACCTCCCGTTGATTTTTTTTTTTTTTTTGCCAAAGTGATTTTAGTTTTGCTTTAAAACTAAACACTGATAAGGATAATGATGTCACGTCCACTTATTTATCCAAAGAAGTCAGCTTCTCTGTGTGTAAGTCGGGATGAGCCGATGTTCGACCCCAACATTGGGTGTTCACCCGTTCACCGAATTTAGAACATTATGGGGCATTTGCGGGTAATTCGAGCACCCGCAGAACGCCCCATAATGCACTGCGAGATCGTCAATGCACTCTGAGATCGCAGTGCATTGACGGCTGCTGATTGGCCAAAGCATGCACCTGACCTGCATGCTTTGGCCAATCACAGCGCGCTTTGCTGTGAGAGCCATGATTGGCAGGGTGCCTTTACCCTCCTGAACTAAACCAGGCCACATGCCCTCAACATGGGTAGGGTGCTTTGGGGTCCCGTGATGTCCATCCATCTTCAATCACAGCGCCCACAGTCCCGAGAAAAAAAAAAGGAAAAACTCTGTCTCCATGGGAGGCGTCCCGCTGACTGCAGCCTTTTTGCGATGACAGCCATTATATAACTGAGAGCAGGGCCACCTGGTGACGTAAACGGGTGACCCCACCCCCTCTGACGTAACGTGACTTCACATGATGTCAGAAGGGAGCGGGGTCACCCGGTTACGTCACCAGGTGGCCCCCACCTATATACCAGCTGTCAAAGCAAAAACATGTCAGTCGTGGGGACGCCAACCATGGAGGCAGAGTTTTTCCGTTTATTTTCTCGGGACCTGGTGTCAAAGTTTTGCAGTGCCTCTATAGCAGAGCTGGAGTGAAAGAAGAAGAATCAGTACAAGTAGTATGCTGATAGGAAGAAAAAGCTGAAAAATGAGCTTACTAGCATGTTACTTCTTCTCTCAATGTCCAGTAATAGACTGGGGTGGGTCCAGGGCAGCCTGGCTTCAGAGGAAATGGGATGAATGATGAAGTCCATCAAACTGAGGACATCTAGGAGCAGAAAAAAGTCCTGGAGTGGGAGCCCGTTTTGGTAATTAATCTTATAATTGGCTACTGATTTTTATCCTTACCTTATTTTTAGCTGTAGTTAAAAGATACTGATTCTAATTTGAGAACGTCATTTAGGACAAGTACATACAATAAATATGATTTTCAACACATTTCTACTGTTTAATTTTGCTGTTTTTTATTGCTGTTGTTTCCATGAAGGCAAACCCATTTACTGTATCTCTCCCCTACCTCCTTCACAGGAGAGAAATATGCACCCTCGCCTGGTACATGTGTGCTTGTTTGTAGAGAGATCTTTTATTAGAAGGGTTTTTTTGGTGATTGGGTCATTTAAACATTGCCAGCCAACAAGCAGGTTTACTAAAACCTATCCATACATTGTGTCCCACTGCTTGCCAAATATTAATACTGTTATGGTGGAATTCTATATTGAATTTTATCTTATTATACTCCAGTCCACATCCAGAAAACATTCATCCAGCACAGATAATAGCCTAAGAAAATTTGTTTTGTGTTCCATTTGCACAGAATCAATGTAAATGCAGTTTCACTGGACAAATTGCTATGCAAATGTATATAAATATACCCTTTAGTGTTATTTAACTGCCATAGCTGTTTATATTGTGTTAAACTCTTCGTTCATCATTAAACGGAGCTCCACCCAAAAGGGGAAGCTCCACTTGTCTGCCTTCTCTGCTGCCACATTTAGCATCTTTTGGGGGGGAGTGGATACCTAGTTTTGACAGGTACCTTCTCCTACTCCTGGCTCATTTCGGCCCCCCCTCCTTCCCCCGCAGCCGGCCCATTCACAAAGCGCAATGCGAATCTGGCTTTGAAGCCGCAAGGATTCACTGCCGGTTTCCCTTAGTCAAGATGGCGGCACCAGCACCCGATAGCCAGATGAAAAATTGGCTCGGGCGAGGACACCGCTGGATTCCTGGACAACTGATTGCCCTAATATGACAAGTCAGCAGCTACAGTATTCGTATTTGCTGTTCACTTTTAATATTTTCTGAAGGAGCCTAAAAGTCCTCTTTAAGATTATTGCATTCATTGTTTTTAAACCCTATTATTAACCGCTTTAAGACCAGCCGCCGTCGTTTGATGGCGGCACAATGGCTCTCCTGCGCGAATCGTCATAGCTGTACGGCGGCTCGCGCAGGCTCAGTTGCAGGCTGCACGAGTGTGCCCGTGGGTCGGGAGGACTTGATGTCCTCCAGCGGCCCGCAATTGACTTGTAAGCAGGCAGAACGGAAATGTCGTAGTCCTGATAAAAATTGCAGATCACCGCCATTACTAGTAAAAAAAATCTAATAATAAAAATTTCATAAATCTATTCCCTATTTTGTAGACACTATAATTTTTGTGAAAATCAATCAATATACACGTATTGTGATTTTTCTTACCAAAAATATATAGAAGAATATACACTGGCCTAAACTGATGAAGAAACTTGTTTTAAAAAAAATAAATGTGGGATATTTACTATAGCAAAAAGTAAAAAATGTTTTTTCTTCAAAATTGTCGCTCTTTTTTTGTTTATAGCGCAAAAAAACAAAAAACGCAGAGGTGATGAAATACCACCAAAAGAAAGCTCTATTTGTGGAAAAAAAAGGACATCAATTTTGTTTGGGTACAATGTTGCACGACCACGCAATTGTCAGTTAAAGCGACGCAGTGCGAATCGCAAAAAATGCTCAGGTCATTAAGGGGGTAAAACCTTCTGGAGCTGAAGTGGTTAAAGTGTTACTAAACCCACAACAGTAAAATCAGTCTATATATGCAGTAAAACATGCTTGTTGTACTCATTGTGGAACCTAAGGAGTTAATCCTCTGCATTGCGAAAAAAGGCTGTTTGTTCCTGTATGCACAGATCTTCCCCTTCTTGCACTGTCCACAAAACATGTCCAGATAAGACAGAGTTAGTGGAGTCAGGCTGCACATGCTCAGTTTGGTGTGCATTGCTAAAGAGTTTTTTTTCCCTGGGAGAGTGCATGTAATCAGCACAGGGCCAATCAGCACTGTCCAGACAGAGGGTCAGGGTCCTGCATCCTGATAGGACAGCCAGGGCAGTATGAAAACTCCTCCTACAAGCTTGATAGAAGTCACAAGACTGCTATATACTTCTGATGAGAAAAGGTATATAGCAGTTTATATTTACTAAAATAATTGCATTTCCATGTTCTGTGTACTGTGGGAGACCAGATATAGTGAATGCAAGGTCCTGGGTTTAGTAACACTTTAACCACTTGACAACTGGGCACTTAAACCCCCCTCCTGCCCAGACCAATTTTCAGCTTTCAGCGCTCTCACACTTTGAATGACAATTACTCAGTCATGTAATACTGTACCCAAATTAATTTTTTGCCTTTTTTTTCATACAAATAGAGCTCTCTTTTGGTGGTATTTGATCACCTCTGGGTTTTTTATTTTTTGCGCTATAAATGAAAAAAGACCGAAAATTTTGAAAAAAACAAAACGCATTTTTCTTAGTTTCTGTGATAGAATTTTGCAAATTATTAATTTTTCTTTATAAATTTTGGCCACAATTTATACTGCTACATATCTTTGGTAAAAATAACCCAAATTACTGGATATTATTTGGTCTTTGTGAAAGTTAGAGAGTCAACAAGCTGTGGTGCAAATCATAAAAAATTGATCACACCTGATGTACTGATGGCCTATCTCAGTTCTTGTGACCCTAACATGCCAGAAAAGTACAAATACCCCCCAAATGATCCCTTTTTTGAAAGTAGACATTCCAAGGTATTTAGTAAGATGCATGGCGAGCTTTTTGATGTTGTCATTTTTTCCCACAATTCTTTGCAAAATTAAGATTTTTTTTTTCCCCACAAAATTATCATTGTAATAGGTTATTTCTCTCACATGGCTTGTATATACCACAAATAACACCCCAAAATACATTCTGCTACTCCTCCTGAGTATTACGATACCACATGTGTGGGACTTTTTCACAGCGTGGCCACATAGAGAGGCCCAACATGCAGGGAGCACCGTCAGGTGTTCTAGGAGCATAAATTACACATCTAACTTGTTGACTACCTATTACACTTTTGAAGGCCCTGGAGCACCAGGACAATGACACAAGACACTGACGTGGCACTGATGACAGATGGCACTGATACGTGGCACTGATGACACTGATGTGGCACTGATGACAGATGGCACTAATACGTGGCACTGATGACAGATGGCACTAATACGTGGCACTAATGACACGTGACACTGATGACAGATGGCACTGATACGTTGCACTGATGACACGTGACACTGACAGGTGGCACTTATGACAGATGGCTCTAGTATGTGGCACTGATGACAGATGGCACTGATGACAGATGGCACTAATACGTGGCACTAATGACACGTGACACTGATGACAGATGGCACTGATACGTTGCACTGATGACACGTGACACTGATGATAGATGGCACGTGACACTGACAGGTGGCACTTATGACAGATGGCTCTAGTATGTGGCACTGATGACAGATGGCACTGATGACAGATGGCACTTATACGTGGCACTGGGGACAGATGGCAGTGGGGACAGATGGCAGGGACATGACAGTGGGGACAGATGGCAGGGACATGACAGTGGGGACAAATGGCAGAGACATGACAGTGGGGACAGATGGCAGGGACATGACAGTGGGGACAGATGGCTGGGACAGATGGCAGTGGGGACACTTTTTTTTTTGTTTTTTTGGGTTTTTTTGCACTTACCGCTGCAGCGGTTCGCTCTCCCTCCTCACACGCTGTCTCTGTGTGAGGAGGGAGAGCCGGCGATGAGAGATGATCTAATATGTTTACATATGAGATCAACTCTCATTGGCACCGCCGATCGCGCTGAAAACGGCCGCTATGATTGGCCGTTTTCAGCGATCTGTGACTGGCTGTGTCCAAGGGACACGGCCAGCACAGAACTTCCCCGATGCGCGCCCGCGGGAGCGTGCATCACAGAAGTAGACAGGAGGACGTCTAGGGACGGCCTCCCGGCAATTAGCGTCCGCGCTGCAGCCGTCTTTCGGCTATAGCGCGGGCGCGAAGAGGTTAAGGAAGAGTAGCAGTAAGAAAAAAAGCCTCAGTTGGTGACTATTCTTGTGCTTTCATTTGTCATGTCCTATGTAATTGGGTTTCTGGTGGTCTGGATTTAGTGTATCCTTTACTTAAAATACTAAAGGTTTTCCTATTGGGACCGCAGGCCACACTCGCCCCTTACCTTAATTCCCCGGATACAATCGTATAGTAATACACACACACACACCATTTGTCAAAAATTGGCCATTTTATTGGTTTACAATAAATCATAAAGACCAAACATATTAATTCAATATTCATATAAAATCAAACTTACAGCAAACTTTTGCCCAGTTATCAGAACTCGGACATCATAACTTTATTGAATAAAGAAATACGCCCCCCCCCCCCCCGGATTCCGGGATGACCCGACCACACAAAATGCTTGCGACACGGAGGGAGCTTTTTCTCCTGTAGTCCTGGCGCTGCAAGAGGAAGGAGAGACCCTCTGCAGCCCTTTTATCACTTCCCAGGAACATTCAGAACCTTCCCAGAATTCCCATTGGACCACCTTGCATGCTTAATTTAAATATTTAAAGTGACAGTACCCTACCATCTATACTTTATGTAACTTAATGGCTTACATGCATATTGCAACCAAACAGGGCTGGGTGGCCGCCGTCCCAAGAAGGTGGGCTCAGATGATGCACCCCCCTTTTTACATTCTTAGAATGTTGGGAATTATGTATCTACTATAAGTGTTTAGAAAGTAGACTTTTAGACCACAGCTGTTTGAGGGACATACAGTAGAATCAGAGGTTGAAAAGCTGTGAATTCCTCATCAGATTAAAGTTGTCTTTTCTAAATTTATACAGTTTAAACCCAAAAGGCCTGCTTGTGACACTGAGGTTTTTGCATGTGTTCAGGACTAGGCTAGACACTGAAGTTCTGCCAAAAATGTTTACACTCTTAGAAAAATGTAGACCCACCTGAATCCAATCACCAGTATACAAGCTGGTAACTAGTGCTAAAGTTCCTCATAAAAAAATCACTGCCCTCTCCTAGGCTGCAAAAATCAATAGTTCTAAAAATGATTGGCGGTACCTAAATTTGAGGTGTTCTTTCTGTTATTTTTCATGGAAAATTTAAAAGCTGGTTTCCTGAAATTCCACACTTATGCACTCCTGCAAGGGGCTGAAACGCATTCTCGTGGGACTTTGAGCATCCAGCTGTCCCTGTAGGCAGCAGTGAGTCACAATGATGTTTTTCCCCATTGGAGGTGTCAATAGCTGGGGCCTTTTTGTTTTTTAAGCTTTATTTTTTTAAGGGTTTTTCTTCAAGCTATTTGTGTCTAAGGGAGTAGGGGACTGATAGTATAATGCAGTGTTTCTCAACTCCAGTCCTCAAGGCGCCCCAACAGGTCATGTTTTCAGGCTCTCCATTATTTTGCACAGGTGATTTGATCAGTTTCACTGCCTTAGTAATGACCACAGCTGTTTCATCTGAGGGAAATCCTGAAAACATGACCTGTTGGGGCGCCTTGAGGACTGGAGTTGAGAAACACTGGTATAATGGACCTTACATGTCCCTAGAAGGTCGGCTTTAAAGACAAGGGTTCAGAGATTGGACTACCTGCCTGTTGAATTTTAAATTCTTTTTTCCAACACTGCTTCTTAGTATATAACTTTTTTCCCTGATAATCTCTGTAGGTATTCATGTAAAACTGTCATTAACCACTTCAGCCCCGGAAGAATTTACCCCCTTCCCGACCAGAGCACTTTTTGCAATTCGGCACTGCGTCAATTTAATTGACAATTGCGCAGTCGAGCAACTTTGCACCCAAACAAAATTGACATCCTTTTTTTCCCACAAATAGAGCTTTCTTTTGGTGGTATTTTATCGCCTCTGTGGTTTTTATTTTGTGCACTATAAACAAAAAAGAGCGTCAATTTTGAAGAAAACACAATATTTTGTACTTTTTGCTATAATAAATATCGCCATTGTAAATTTTCTCAGTTTAGGCCGATATGTATTATTCTACATATTTTTGGTAAAAAAAAATTGCAATAAGTGTATATTGATTGGTTTGCGCAAAAGTTATAGCGTCTACAAAATAGGGGATAGATTTATAGCATTTTTATTATTTTATTTTTTTGTCTAGTAATGGTGGCGATCTGCGTTTTTTATCGTGACTGCAACATTATGGCGAACACATCGCACAATTTTGACACATTTTTAGCACCATTGGCATTAATACAGCAATCAATGCTATAAAAATGCATTGATTACTGTAAAAATGTCACTGGCAGTGAAGGGGTTAACACTAGGGGGCCATCTAGGGGTTAACTGTGTTCCCTGGGAGGTGATTCTAACTGAAGGGGGAGGGGACTGACTAGAGGAAGTGACGGATCGTGGTTCCTAGCTAATAGGAACACACGATCTGTCACTCCTGTCAGAACAGAACAGGGAAGTGTGTGTTTACACACACTCGTCCCTGTTCTGTGTCTCCTGCTCACGATCACTCGCGGCCGGCAGTCATCGCAACCGTCGGCCACGAGCATTGGCCCCCCCACTGTCCAGCGGGCACGCGCGCCTGCTATCCCTACCCCGCGAGCCGACATATAGCTACGACGGCTCGCGCAGGGGAGCCAGCCTGCTACAGTATAATGGCGGCAGCTGGTCGGGAAGCGGTTCATGGACAAAAGATAAAAGTGGGTAAAAGATGTGAATGGTCTCCTGCTTCCCTACTGGTCACAAAAGGCCAATAGGTATGCTCAGGAGGTGGTAGTGTTGGAAGCAAACTAAACATTTAGGCTGAATTCACACCTATGCGAATTGGATGTGGTTTTCCCCTGCTCTCTATGGAGCCAGTTCACACATCTCCTCAGCGTCTCCGATGCGTTTGGCAAAGGAGTCCTGTGCGTTTTTTGGTCCGTTTCAGGTCTGAATTCAGCCCAAAATTGGGGCTGAAATCAGACCTGAAATGGTGAATGGAGACGCACCAGACTCCTCCTGTGAGCCGCTGCATGTTCCAGTGTGAACCCAGCCTCACAGAAAAAATTAAGACTTTCAACATAACTGCCTAAGGTAGTCCATATCTATAGATGAATAAAAAAAGGCAGCGGGTTGAATTAAAAAAAAAAAAAAAGACTTGATTCTTCCTTCCACACATTTAAGATGGATGGGGGAAATCTCCCTGCGGAGCTACTGTATTCTGACAGCAGAGAGACTTCCCCATTATCAGAATACATTGATCAGCGCTAGCAGCCATAGCCGGAGGTGCTGATTGAGGCAAATCGACTTCTGTACAACCACCCTGTCCATACACAGATCTGCCAGTTCTGCTGAACTAGCCAAATTTTGATCCAAGTATGGTCAGCTTATATCTCTTGGTGATTGCTTTGTCATGTAGTTTGTCATGTAGTTTGTCATGTAGTTTGTCATGTAGTTTGTCATGTAGATTTTAACAAAGGTAATTATCAATGATTGGAATAGTTTTTTCCTAAATATTGAACCACAGCACAAATAAAATACATTTCTAGTCATTTATATTTTTGTCCACCTTAAAAAACATTGTTTTTCAGTATGAAGCAAAACCTTAGCATTGCTTACCTTTTTTGAAAATCTGCATGCAAATGTTACTTAACTTCCCTGTTTAATTTCATTGTGTGTGACATGGATAAGCTGCAAACACTCTGCACAATTAAATCTGAGCACTGAAATAGCACTGGGCTAATATCCTTAGTGCCTTGGATATTACTGAACTCTGAGATCACCATCACAATCCAAATACAGCTGCTCCTAGACAAAGTAGCTTCGGTCTGCAAGAGGTTGTGATGGCTTGTTTCGTAATTACTAGGTCAAGTTTGTTTTGATGTCTACTTTAAATGTCCTTTTTTATTCTACAGTTAATGTTGTTGACAATCTAAGTGGCACGTTCTAATTATGATTCCTTTTACATCTTATGATGCAAATAGCATGTTATATTAATACACATTATTTTCTGATTTTCTTTATCACACATATTCATTTAGAATTTGTTGGGTACATGTAAACAGCCATTTAAGGGACAACCTACGTCCTGTTAGGTATTCCAGGAACTGAGAAGGCATGAAATAGGCATACATGACTGGGTGGAAGGGGAACCAGGCAGAAGGGGTTAACTATATTAAGTGATGCGGTCATTAATTACGCTTACCTGATTGGTCAATTAGATGTGATTGGGAGGAGCAAGAGAGTATAGTGCTAGGTATCACTTGCAGAGAAGAAATCGTCAGAAGAACGTCCCTCCCTCCCACCCTATTTTTTCAGGTAGTACTGTTATGGCCAATTTAGTACATTGTTTTATGAAAGGCCTGAATTATTTCCTAAATGTACACAATATAACTGGATACTAACATTTATAGGTAAAGTTGATCCAGAGAAAATCCGATTGCCTCTTGTGGGATCAGGAAGAAAATAGGATCATGCTTTATTGGGTTTTTTTTGTTACTCTGGATCAAATGTGGGTATAGGATTGTGTATATATATATATATATATATATATATATATATATATATAGAATTGTATATGTATATATATATATATATATATATATATATATATATAACCAAAAGTATTGGGACGCCTGCCTTTACACACGCATGAACATTAATGGCATCCCAGTCTTCATCTGTAGGGTTCAATATTGAGTTGGCCCACCCTTTGCAGCTATAACAGCTTAAACTCTTCTGGGAAGGCTGTCCACAAGGTATAGGAGCGTGTCTATGGGGATGTTTGACCATTCTTTCAGAAGCGCATTTGTGAGATCAGGCACTGATGTGGACGAAAAGGCCTGGCTCGTAGCTTCCGCTGACTTGTGTCTTTTTGTCAGCCAGACTAACTATGTTATACTTCTTTTGTTGTTCTTCGGCGGTTTGGGGTTCTTGACGAGGGTCTAAACCTGGTGTCATTGGTAAAACAGTGGATACCCATCTTAGGTATGGCATTCTCTAGTTGGTGTGGGTCAATTCATAGTGACCAGGTAGTGGTAAGACTGGTGGGTGTCTGAGGACAGCTGGGTTAGTCCCTGAAGTGGTGTTTGGCGGCTGGGGTCAAAACTTAGCTAACTGGTGCCACAGACACTGTGTTAGTTTTATGGTACCATCAAGGACCTGCAACCAGTTACCTGTATTGATATACTTATTATGTTTTGTTATTTATAAGCTTATGTTTAATAAAAGGCGGATTCAGCAATTTAACTCCAATTACTAGTAGTGTGTTTTTTTCCTAGAGGTTATCAGAAGATGTAGATGTGTGCAGTTTTGTGTAAGAGGTCAAGTATGGAGGTGAGCTCTGATCTACCATGGTCATGCAATGGGCTGCACTCACACTGCCCTGGCCGTTGCTTTTAGGTTTCATTAAACTCTACAGTGTGCAGATTTGCTTGACCTCTTATAGTGGAATTAGAATCAGATATTTTTTTCATATTAAAATGAAACTAAAAGCCTAGTATTAAAAAACTGTGCGCAGGCAGGCTCTTTATTGCAGAAGAGATATGCAGTGAAATAAACCTACCTGCCTGCTCACAGTCTTCTGTAGAACGTACACTAAGCTCAACATACTGTACAGCAGCTCAGTTTACAGTATATTCCAGCACAGTGCCTGTTGCCAGGATAATTTCACTCCTGCGCAAAAACCCTTGGCAAAATGTTTTAGATCTTGGGGTACCCCTGAAATAATTTTCATATCTACAGCTCATAGAACATCAGTTTAATCAGCGAGCTATTGATATTCAAACATTTCTTTTTAGAAATAGCATTAAATGACAGAATACATATTAAAACTTACTTCTTTCTGGGTCGAACTTGAGATAAGCAGACAAAAATTTTATCTTCAACTGAAATTAGACAGGAGTGTCATCAGGGCACAACACGGGGGATTACCAGGGCACAGCACAGAGAGATCACCAGGACACAGCACAGGGGGGGGGTCACCAGGGCACAGCACAGAGCGATCACCAGGGCACAGCACAGGGGGGGGGGGTCACCAGGGCACAGCACAGACTCTGTAATAGTGTTAAGTTTCCTTCACTTGCAGAGCAGTGCAGGAAAGCTGCTGTTACATGTCTATTCTAGCGCTAATCCCTACCAGTCTTCCTCCCCTGTCCATTCCAGCTGATGTCATATACAAGCGCCTGTGGTGGACAGAAGAGGAGGGCTGGTGGAGATCAGCACAGTACAACTATGTATGCTTCCCTGCACTGCTCTGCAGATACACCTCTGTACAGATTTAAAAAATGTGCTCTCCTGCTGCAACATTTGGCATCACATCCACAGCCACTGTGAAGGGGCGACAGGATGTTTCTCCCCCGCTGCACAAGCACCTCTAATTAACCACTGCCCTCTGCAGTGATGTCACAGAAGCTGGGACTATAGGGGAGGCATCAGGTATCAAAGTGCCCAAGCAGTATTCGCTGCCAGTGCGTGATGAGACCACCATTGTTTGGATATACATAAGTCACAGTGGTGAATCTCAGACAGCAAGCATTTGTGCTGCAAGTTTGAAAATGACTTGCTAAGCTATTGCTAGACTTGCCAGGCTTCACAAGTTTGTTGCACAATTGCAGAAAGTCTGCATTACATTACTCCAGATCAACTTTCTTTGCAAACATTCTGCAAGTCTGCTGCAAGTTCTGGTTCCCTTATGTTGTGCAATAGTCCTCCCACCACAGGGGCCACTGTGGCTGAATTTTCATGCTGTAGGATAGCTTGGAGCTCCCAGTTGGAGAATGCCCCCATTATGGGAAACTGAAGGTCTCAGCTAGGGGTCAGAGGGCCCCAGCCAGGAGACAGAGGGTCTCACCCGAGGGGTCAGAGGTGCCCCAGCCAGAAGCCAAGAAACAATCCATAGGCCAGATGTGGGCCATGCAGCAAGATGCTGCAACTAAAGGCTAAGAGAGCCAACCCAAATAGCAAGCAATTGAGCTGCAAGTTTGAAAATGACTGGCTAAGCTATTACTAGACTTGCCAGGCTTCACAAGTTTGTTACACAATTGCAACAAGTCCGCATTGCATGACTCCACATCAACTTTCTTTGCAAACATTCTGCAAGTTCTGGTTCCGTTATGTTGTGCAATAGTCCTCCCACCACAGGGGTCACTGTGGGTGAATTTTCATTTTGTAGACTTGCAGACTGGTGGACGGCAAGTGGTTAAACAAGTAGGAGCTGTGCTTGCAATTGAGGTGAATACAACTTCATACCTACCAACTTTTTGAGATGGAAATGAGGGACACCTATTAGCAAAATTCTATAGACATAGGACACACACCCTGCCACGCCTCCCTTAAAGGTGAATTATACAAAAAAAAAAAAAAAGATTAGTTAAACCCAAAAGTGCTTTTTTTTACCACTACTATTTCTTTATACTGGATTTTGAAATGTACAAATGTGGCAATTTAGAAATTGGATGAAAGGTTTAGCTCTGGGAAACACTTTTTGAAAGATAAAAAGTGCATATTATATACAACTGTAAACAACACTAAAAGGAGGGGCAAATGAGGAGGAAAGAGGGGGAAAGAGGGACTTTGTTCCAAATCAGGGACATTGCCTCGAAAATCAGGGACAGCTGGGAGTTTTGCAACTTCACCTTATTCACTAATAAAAATGAACAATCGCATTGCAAAGTAAAAACACAATTACGTAGCAACCTTAAGTAGTAACTGTGATTTACTATAAGCAAATAGACATTGCAATTTGCAAGTACAGTTGCACTCATTTTCTCCAGAGCTTAGTGAAGGCGGTGAAGCTCTGCTGATTGCCATTATCCAATTATGTGGAAGCAAAATTGTTGTTTTTTTTTATTCTCCATGCATCTGATTGCGTATCTTTACAAAGTGAAGCTTCACCACATTCACTAAGCTCTGGGAAAAAAATGCATGCAACTGCATTTGCAAAGTGCACAGTCTATTTGCCTTTAGTAAATCCCCCATAGTGTATGTGCCTATAACTAGCAAAAAACCCTCATATTGATATATAATTACAATCTATATACAGACACATTCAGGCCCAATTTTTTAGAACGTTGCTTGAAGGCATTCAAAAGTGGCAATGTGCAGGACGTAAACAAAAAGAACCATTAAAATTGCAGCCCATCCACAGTTCCTAATGTAACCTTAAAGGACTGTGCATACAAATAAGACTCTTAAGCTGGCCATACACTGATCAAAGTTCTGTTTATTGTTTAGCCATCATTTGGAAAATGTACAATCTAATGTTCCTAACTCACATTCATAGATGAAGCCAATTTAACCAGGACCTAACCTACCAGCATGTCTATGGAGGCACAGGGAGAATATGCAAATTCCAGGCAGGTAGTGCTGTGGTTGGGATTCAAACTAACAACCCTAGAGCCGCTAGGCAGAATAGCTAACCACTAAGCCACTGTACTGCCTTATAAATTAGGAGAATAGATTTATAGATGGAAAAAAAAGATATCAGATACTGAATCCAATTTCTAGAATAGACTTTTTAACTAAGTAGAAAGTACACGAGACAAAGTGGTAAAACATCAGTAATGAAAAACCTTAATGCATGTAACAAAGGCACTTACATTAAACTGATTGCATTCATCTTATGATATCAAATAATAGTAAAAAAAGAATTAACGAAGACGGTAGAGTTCCAGTACTCTGACTTTGTGATTATGAAATGGATATCACTGGTATCTAAGCTCATAAAGTGTGTGGATGGTAGTGTCCATGCCAGGATAGCTTTTGTTTGCTTTCAGATTATGAATGCCTGGTGTCCATGCAGTAACATTTAGTTATGCTTCCAGATTACCATGTATTTTCATGAACAGACAATAGCTCTACTATTAGCTGTTTTTTTAACAAGGGTGGTTTGATAATCTAAGGTTCCCTTTTTCCTGTAGTATATATTTTTTTATGTGCACTAAAGTGTTACTAAACCCAGGACCTTGCATTCACCATATCTGCTCTCCCATAGTACACAGAACATTGAAATGCAATCATTTGAGTAAATATAAACTGCTAAATACCCTTTCTCATCAGCAGTATATAGCAGTCTTGTGACTTCTATCAGTTCCTGCTTGTAGGAGGAGTTTTCATACTGCACTGGCTGTTCTATCAGGATGCAGGACCCCTGATCCCCTGTCTGGACAATGCTGATTGGTCCTGTGCTGATCACATGCACTCTCCCAGGAAAAAAAAACTCTCTAGCAGTACACACCAAACTGAGCATGTGCAGCCTGCCTCCAGTAACTCAAACAGCCTTTTTACGTAATGCCAAGGATTAACCCCTTTGGTTCCACGGTGAGTATAACAAGCATGCTTTACTGCATATACAGACTGATTTTACTGTTGTGGGTTTAGTAACACTTTAGTAAGTTTTAGTAAGTTTAGAACGTTTTAGTAAGGCTCTGTTCACACTAGTGCAGTTTCAGATGCAATTTCAGTCACACAGAATTATATGACAATGGAAATCACGTTGTTTTCAATGGTGTCTGTTCACATCAATGCAGCCCAGCACAGTGTGATTTTGGTGTAAAAACCAGCACACTTTTGGCCCCATAAAATATGCAAACCACATCCAAGTTGCATCCAAGTAGCACTACTTAATTACACTGAAAATCAGATCAAAATCGCATAGCAGCAGTGTTAACTGAGCCTTTATTTGCATGGTAATCCATTACTGTGCTAGTTTATTAAAGCTGAGCTCCAGGCAGATATAAAAATACCTTTATCAAACCTTTGGGCTTGGCAAATATGAAACAATCACAAAATAATGCTTAAGTTACTGTGCACATTATTGTTAGTCCAACAATGGAAGTGTCCCAACAAGTGGAGAAAATGGCGTTATCCTTTCGGCAGGGTGCTGTTGTATCCTCATTATCCAATGACAGGCAGGTTTTTTTTTTATCGTAGACCAGGTTGTGTTGATCAGGTCCCCTGTACTCATCAGGGAGGGCAGTATCTGGCTGCTCTGTTTGACAAAGGTGCCTCAATCACAAGATATGACTAAACAGTATAAGAAAGTTTACATAAGTAAGAGTAAGAAAGTTTAAATATTTTTATTTCAACTTTGTGGCTGAATTTATATACGTACATCTATGAACCTGTCGTTCTGAAATCAAGTTGAGCACCAGGGAAGCAATATTGTAATGCAATTATGCTAATTTAACACCCCTATTCCAAACTAGAGGCAGGTATTTAATTACACTTTCTCAGGTCTTCACTACATTAACATTTGCAAATTACTATAACAATGGAAGACATTTCAAAGCCTTTCCAACCAGAAGAAATAATTTGAAATTATGTTCAGGTCCTGGGAAATCCCTGCTTAAAATGACCATGTCTACAGCTTATATTACTTTGATGTTATTTGTAAATTGCGGATATGAAAAATAAAACAGCAAAGGATGTGGCATACCAAGAGTATTTTACATCCAGGGAGGATAATTTTCAACAATAACAATCCCCTTCCCGAACCGTGCACGACGATGTACGTTGGCACAATGGCATGGCTGGGCAAATGGGTGTACAGGTACGTCTCCTTTAAATCGCGGCATTGTGGGCACGCTTGCTCCGTGACCGTGCCCGCGGGTCCCGCGGACTCGATGTCTGCCGGGGGGGCCCGCGATCATGTCACGGAGTGGAAGAATTGGGAGAGAAGCCTTTTTAAACAAGGCATTTCTCCATTCTGCCTATGGTCCCAAAATGGTGTCAAAAGTGTCCGATGTGTCCGCCATAATGTCTCAGTAACGATAAAAATCGCAGATCGCCGCCATTGCTAAAAAAAAAAAATGAATGATAAAAATGCTATAAATCTATCCCCTATTTTGTAGACGCTATTGTTTTTACCAAAAATATGTAGAAGAATACATATCGGCCTAAACTGAGAAAAAAAAGTGTTTTTTTATATATTTATATATTTTTCGGGGATATTTATTATAGCAAAAAGTAAAAAATATTGCTTTTTTTTCAAAATTGTCGCTCTTTTTTGTTTATAGCGCAAAAAATAAAAACCACAGAGGTAATCAAATACCACCAAAAGAAAGCTCTATTTGTGGGAAGAAAAGGACGTCAATTTTGTCTGGGTGCAACGTCGCACGACCGCGCAATTGTTAGTTAAAGCGATGCAGTGCCGTATTGCAAAAAGTGCTCTGGTCAGGAAGGGGGTAAATCCTTCTGGGGCTGAAGTGGTTAAAACCAAAAATAACATTGGCTAGAAAAGAAATGTAAATAGAAAAATTATAGTGAGCTCTCTACGGTCAGTGGAAAAATGTCTCCTTACATTGGTGGCCAGTTTAGAGTCCCCCTAATTTGGAGGTCAGTGGACAAAATCCCCATTGCATTAATGATCAATGGGTGAGGTGACATTGGTGAATGGGAGATGGGAACGCTCACATTGTTGGTCACTAACAGCAAGCTTCCTTACGTGCATATGAATTTATGCTACCAGAAGGTGGCAGAAAAATACCTCTAACCTCACATTATTTCACTTGCATTTAGGCAAATTTACATGTGTTTGGCATTTATAAGGGTTTGCACATAAAGTAATTCTATTGGCTAGAATATAAATGTATTCTAGCCATTAGAGAAAATGTATGTGCATAAGCGTGCCTTTACATGTTTAGGAGCATGCATGTGTGTTTACGCAGAAAAAATGCAAAAACAGTTCTCGGGGAATACGCGCTTGGGCCAATTTTTTTTCCTGCTCCTAAACACTGGACATAAAAACGAACTAAAAGGTCTGCATGTGCATGAGCATATTAGCTAACATACAGGAGCGTTCAGATGTGGAAAAAAAAGATAAACACCCCTGAAAGAGGCGTTTTTGTTGTGTGGAACTGCAGTCGTTGCTTATTTATTGATTTATTTATTTTTGTTGCTCTGGTTGGATACAGTAGGAAAAGACTTGAACGTTTCTCTATTTTTATTTTTGTGTCTGTGTGCCAGTTTAAGGGATTTCCCCCAACTTTCTTTCCTAGTGACAACTGTGTCACCAGGACAGGAAGCAGCAAGGCCACAGACCACAAGAAAATCTGGACAGAAGATCTATTTCTCCCCTCACTATATTCAAAATAATAAATACATAAATAAATAAAATACATTTTGTCTAGACTTACAATTTAAATATTATATTACTTATTCTATAGACATGACAAGTAATGCATCTATGTAGACTAGACAATAACATTAGCTTATACAGTAAGGTACATTACAAGAAAATATTTACCAGATAGGATGATAATACAGAACTTTAAATGCACAGGATATACTGTACATGATTGTCATTGAGGTAGCTGCGTGTAGTGTATGTAAACTCTAACAATACATTTCTCTTACTTGCTCTCTTTTGGTCTGGTAAATATACCATTGATGAAATCAGACCATAACACCTTTTTCCTTGTGGCCTCAGAATCTTCAAGGTGCGTTTAAGGTGGTCAGATGAGACTAAAACTGAATTATTTGGCCTCAACACCAAACAATATGTCTGTCAGAAATCAAATACAGCTCACCATCCAAATTCCTAAAGCAAAGCATGGAGGTGGTAATATCTTGATATGGGGTGTTTCTCTGCAGTAGGGACTGGAGCACTTGTCAGGATAGAAGAAAATGAATGGGGCAAAATACCATCAACTTCTTGAGGAAAATCTGCTGTCCTCTGCTAGAAAGTTGTCAATGGTAAGAAGGTTTACTTATGACAAGAACACAAAGCACACAGTAAAAATGACCACACAGTGGTTGAGGGAGAAAAATATGAATGACCTTGCATGGCTTAGTCAGAGCCCAGACTTAAATCCCACTGAAAATCTGTGGATTGACTTGAAGACTGCAGTCCACAAACGGTCACCATAAAATTTAACTTTAGCAGTTCTGCAAAGAAGAGTGAACATTTATTGCAAAATCTAGATGTGCAAAGTTAGTAGAGACATATCCCAACAGACTAAAGGCTATAATTAAAGCAAAGGGTGGTCCAACAAAATACTGACATATGGGGGGTGATCTTTTTTCCAACTCAGTGATTCTGTTTATTATTAATTTATTTTTTTCTGACATATTGGTGTTATATCTTTCACTTGGATGTTATAACGTGCACTAGTAAATACAGCTACATAAAACGAAAACTTTGTCTGTCTTCATTTTAGGCTGCAAAGCAACAAAATTGGGTGATTCTTTCAGATACCCACTGTATGCAGTCTTAACACAGTGTTATGTGGTCCTAACACACTGCCTGCCCTAGGGTGAGACTGCTACTCAGAACGGGTGCCACCCTAGGACACGAAGTGTGTTAATTGTAGGCTAAAATACAAAATAGGGGTGAAAAAAAGAAAACTAGTGTAGCCATCAAATTTCAGGACAAGTAAGCTACTGTACTATTGTTTATTCTTTTTAGGTTTGAATACATTTTAAAGCAGCAGTCACAAACCAGTGGACCTTGGACAGTCAATACTGTCAGCGCGTATTGATACCCAATGCCGTATTGATGGAGTTGCAGCTCCTGTAAACATAGAGGGATGCACCAGGAGTAGTGCAGAGAGCCAGAGGTGAACTAGGAGGGG
This sequence comes from Lithobates clamitans, assembly GCA_037952925.1. Taxonomy (NCBI): domain Eukaryota; kingdom Metazoa; phylum Chordata; class Amphibia; order Anura; family Ranidae; genus Lithobates; species Lithobates clamitans. The sequence goes on along the minus strand of JBBGZY010000724.1, from coordinate 3,318,878 downwards.
ACTTCCAATGGCAGCCCCAATCACAGACTGTGGGAGAGAATATGGAGCTTGAGCACATGGCTGAATAAGGACGTGAGATCCAATGATGAGTCTGTGTAAGGAAGCAGTGTGATGTAGAGTGTGGGGGTGGCAAGAAGGGAACAGAGAGCCAGAGCATTGTGTGTATGAGGCAGGTAAAATTCATGTTAGTGGTCCACAGTAATTACATTTGTGAGTTTAGTGGTCCGTGAGGTCCGAAAAGGTTGGCGACCACTGCTTTAAAGTACTCCTGTCAACAATGTTTGCGGCTAGTCTGTGCTTGTCTAGATGACTTTTTTATTTATTATTTTTTTTAGTTCTCTGTTTGGATTATTTGGAAATCAGCTCTTGCACCGATTGGCCTCAAGCACTGAGTGAATTCTGGTTTTCCAGCATGACTGTTCGACAGAAGCCAGTTGCCAGGTTGGCTTCTGTTGAACAGACAGGAATGTACAGCTTTAGTCTTATGCAAATATGGGTTCTTTTTTCTTATTTCATGAAGAATCCTCCTGCGTTCGTGCCCCCCCCCCCCCCCCCTGCACACCACCGCAGTCTTTGGTGCGACAGTGGAGTTACCGGAAATAAGGGGCTGATACAGGTTCTCATCAAGAATACCCAACTATGCCCGTTCTTTCTGTCCTGCTTCTATATTCATAGAAGTCATACTGCAGCTTCTATGAATAGTAAGCAATCTATGTATGGAGGATGGGGTGATGATTATAGGTCCATCCCCTCCATTTATAGACTGCTTTTCATTCATGGGCAGAAAAGGCATATAATTGGGTATTCTTGATGAAAGCCTGTGACAACCCCTTAGTTATTTTGCCCATTAACCTGAAAGACTACGGCAGCAGAGGGGATCATGGATGAAGGAGGATTCACCTAATAGAAGAAGCAGCAGCACAAGGGACACATCCTACTGGCTGTCCCTTGTTTTGATTTTTGTTTTTTTTTTTATTTCAGCTGCGCTTAGGCCTTAATACTAATGCAAGGCTGCATGGTGCAATCTACAGCACATCTACTATTTACTGTCTTGTGATTGGCTGTGTTGGCTTCCTAATGACTGGCTCTTGACCATCAGCTAAGACAACTTATTCGTGGACAGTAAGGGATGGAATTATATGGTCAGTTGCTATATGGAAACAGCAGAACAGATAGATGATTGTCCAACTCAGCAAAGCTCTGATATGCCTTCTACTGACGCAGTTCTTCATTTTCAGATAGTGGGGAGTATTTTTAGGACAAGGATACATCATCTTTGTTATAGAGATCATTTCGGATTACCGAAAGTGTTAAATAACAACAACCTCCCGATGTGTAATTAGAGCTAAATATTTAAAATAGAGTAAAAATGATTCATCACCACACCCAGTGATCACGTTATCCTAAGGATTGTAACGCTCGATGTCTGCCCAAAAGATATGTATAGCTTGTTCTCTTCAGAGCTCCTCTCAAAGGCTTCTTAGCCATGTAACTGCAGTAAGACAATGTTCTTCTACTACTTATTAACATCTGAACGTGGTTCCCAGATCTTTAATTAGGAAATACCGTATGTCCTTTGAATTTAAAATCCCTTTTCCTCTGTGATATTTCTCTCTACAAGATACAAAGTTAGAATCAACGACTTGGCATCAAGACTGGGAAAACAGGATTAGGTCATTGAGCAATAAGGAAATAAGACTGGCATGGGAAAAAAAAAATTAAAGAAAAAAAAACTTGTTGCTGCTAAGGACAGATATACCTCAGTGGTGGGTGAAGTCGATAGGGTAATATGCTTACTAGGGTAATGTAACGTATGCATTTAATATTTTACATTGCTAGGGTAGTGTAATATATTAAAGCCCAACTACTATTTTGTGTTACTTTGAATAGAGTGGAGAAAAGTTTCATTTTCTATTAGGTTTCCATTTCTGTCTGTGACAGTATTGGAGAGATTTTCCTTTACTTTTTAAACCTGTGACACTTGTATGAGAAATGGGGGAGCACTTGTTAACTGGAACAAGAAGGCTTGGTCAGAAATAAAAAGAATACATATTTACTAAAATTAGGAAAGCTTATCTGCCCCTTGGTCAGAGAGGTTTCTTGTCAATTCCTGTCTTTTCAATAGATAAAGGAAAATTTCTTCAGCAGGGAACTTAAAGTAATAATAAAGGTTCCTGATTTTTTAAATACAATAATAAACATGTCATACTTGTTCTGTGCAATGGTTTTCCACAGAGCAGCCCCAATCCTCTTCTTCTGGGGTCCTCTGCCAGCGCTTCTGGCTCCTCCTCTTTGACAAGTGCCCCCATGAGAGGCTAGTTCCCTTGGGGGCACTTGTGCAGCTCCGCCCCCTGCACTTTGTCACAGCATTTGATTGACAGCAGTGGGAAACAAAGGTTCCTGCTTGCTATCAATCTGCCCAGAGAGGAGTGACACAGCCGAGAGAGCCTCAGCTCTTAAATAGAGCTCAATTGTGAATGGGCTCAAGTAAGTTATGAGGGGCGTTCAAGTCAAACTGGGACTTTTAGGTTTATATAGTAAAAGAACAAATTTCAAGGAGTGGAAACTGCATTTATTTTTAAACATACTCACCTGCTTTATTTATACATTTATCCCAGCGTATAAACTCCCTGGTAGTATGATTATTTCAGATTTTTGGTGCTGAACGCGGTACCATTATTTTGCATGGAAATTTGGCATTTTATATTGTAGGCCTGTAATTCTTAGGAATAACTCACTTAAATCTGTCCAAACCACAGTCTAGTAGAGATCCCGGGTATGATAAAGTTTGAAGCACAAAATCATAAATTATAATATAATAATTAACTATAAATAATAACAAATAATAATATAATTATAATAATACTTTTTATTCAATACATTTTAGTAAATAATATAATCAAAAACACTGACTTTTTTTTGGCCAAACAAGAGTGCAATATTAGTAGTCATATTGCTTCAGTAAACGTCCCGGGTATGGAAAATTTTAAAACATGGTACAGCACAAAGTCCGACGTCACAATCAGGACAATAGAACCTGGTTTCTTTTCTGATTTTCCTTCCAGTGTCGTCACGATTAGAGTAGCAGACCACACACATCCTTGTGGGTGCTGACTTCTTTTCCGTTGGTAGAATGTGGTCCATAAAGTGACAACCAGTCAGGCATTCTGGATTCACAATGCCAGCAGTACGGCGTCCAGATCTATTTACAGTCGTTGGTGTTTGGTGCTTGAGAAATATAAGTTTGGCAACTTTTCAAAGTCCGCATGAACCACAGGCTTGTCACTCTTTTTTTTATCAAAATGATGGCATTCCACATGCACTGTTCAAGAAGATGCCTGAAGATTTTTTTGTAATATTTTTTTTGTTGCTTTCTCATGGCTGGATAAAATGTCATGGCCTGGTCAGCTCTGTCAACACCTCCCATGGTGTTGTTGTAGTCCATCACGACTTGTGGTTTCATTATGTCTTTTCCACCTTTTGTGTGCACACACCTTTTTTGTCGCGCCATCTCAGTGCCATCATTTTGCCTTTCTGCCAGGCAACTATTTCTCCTGCCTTGAGCTTTTTAATGCCAAAGGTTTGCGGCATGTCACGCCGGTTAGCTCTAACGGTCCCATATGCATCCATCTTGTGCTGTAGAAGGAACTCATAGAGTTCTGGAGAAGTGCAAAAATGATCTACAGTAGCCCTGATTCAGCAATGGCTCAATCAAAGTAAGAACTGAAGTGGTTGCCATTCCATAATTACTGAATCTTTTGTTGAATTTGGTTCCTTTCCCGGTTTAAAGGACTGAATCCCATATGTAACCAGTGCTGGATTCACAGAGCATGAATGATTTTATGCCAAATTGTGCCCTCTTAGACGTGATATACTGTATCCAGCTGAGTCTTCCTTTGTAGGCCATTAGACTTTCGTCGATATTGATGTCTCTATCTGGTACATAGGTCTGCTGGAAATTTTTCTGAATAATTTGATATACCTCCAAAATCTTTTTCAGTTTTGGTGCTGGATGAGAAGTCTCATCAAATTTTTCATTATTTTGAAAGTGCAAATACTTCATTATCAGAGAAAATTTGTACTCCGACATGACCGTGCCAAAAAAAGGAGTGGCTAGTAATTTGTTGGTTGTCCAATACCACTTCTGCAGGGGTTTCCCCACCACCCCCTGAAGAATTATTAGGCCCAGAAACTTCCAGATGTCCTCTTTGGTCACTGGTTCGTACTTTCTGCTCCTTGCAAACCTCTGATGCGTAGCAGCTTGTTGCTCCTGGTACCGATTTGTCTCCGTAACAATTTTTTCTATAACCTCATCGGTCAAAAAGAGTTGGATGTATGCCAAGGGGTTGTCATCTTCAAACTCCACTTTGATACTGGGTGTTCCAGTAAACAGGAATCTTGGGGGGCGCTACGTGCTCGGTACCGCAGTCAATCGAGCACCAAGTCCACACATCACTGAGCACAGTCACAGGATCATTGCTGATATCGCTTTCCGTGCCTGATGCCGAACTTCCCCATGAATTGCTAGCACTCAATTCTGCAAGCAATTCTGTATCGCTGTCGCTGTTTTCCAGCAGGTCATATGCCGCTTTTGAGGTAGAGGCGTGCTTTTTTGATGCCATGGTCGTTTTGCAGTTTCCAGACAGAAAGTACAGTAAAACTGCAGGCAAGGGCACTGGATAAAGCACTGGGGGCAAACTAAGGTCAATTTTATTTTATTTAGTAATGTAATCCAATAGGATTACAATGTATCAGTGTGTTTGTGCTTTATACTATTTGAATTCGCCACCGGTTCCACCCCCCTGTGTCACGACGCTCGCAGGGAACGGAAGCCAGGGCACACAGTGCATCGGGCGGAAGATCCGGCCGCCGTACACAGCGGGAGTACATCATGGGATCCCGGGGACAAGGTAAGTAACCTCTTCCAGAATCCAGCGATGTGATGTGTGGCTCAGGGTTACCGCTAATGGTACTGAAATCTCACCCCGAACCACACTCGGGAATACCGCCAGTGGGGGTTAACTAATGCCTGGAAAGCTTTGGCATGGAAAGATTTGTCAGCACGCCTGAATCATCCTAGGACAGCCTGCTTCACTTTGTCATCAGTGTGGAAATGCTGACCTCCAAGGAACTCTTTTAGGGGTCCAAACAGGTGGAAACCACTTGGAGCAAGGTCTGGGCTGTAAGGGGGATGTGGCAATACCTCTCAGCTGAGCTGCTGTAATTTGCACGTAGTGCGGTGAGCAGTATGCACTTGTGCGTTGTCCTGGAGAAACAGGATGCCCTTAGTGATCACACCAGGCCATTTTTTCTGTAGACATGTATGCAGATCACTCAGAACACAACAGTAGTATCCACTGTTGATAGTGGCACCACGGGGTAGAAAATCCTCATGAATAACACCATGTTTGTCCCAGAAAACACTTGCCATCACTTTACCTGCAGATGCATTTGTTGGAAATGTTTTTGGTAGTGATGAGTTTATGTTTCCACTGATCTGATGCTCCTTTTGGATCCGAAGTGAAATGTGGTGCCCAGGTTTTGTCACATGTAATGATGTGATCCAGAAAATCCTAGCCTTCCCTGTAAAAATGCTCCTTCAATGCAGTGCAGACTTCAACTCTTCTGTAACGGTCAAAAGCAAATACTGACTTGGTACCCAGCACGCGCTAACTTTTGCAAAGGTTTGTGAATGATTGTGTTCAAGTGCAGTCAGAATAAAAAAAAAAACACACACAAAATCAGCACAAACTACATAACTTACAATCAGTAGGATGTGTCTGATCTGTCACTGACTGCCTATCACAGCTCTCTGCTCAGAGTGGAGGAGAGAACTGAGTGAACAGCCGAGTTTGTTAGCTCAGTTCTCACTACAGAGCTGTTGGGGTATAGATGCAGCATCGGATTGATGCTGCACCCACCTAGGTGAATAAAATGTTTGTTTTTTTCTAAAAGCCATACTTCTCTTTTCATTTTATTGCTACATCAAGACGTTTTCAATAGTGCTTTCTTGTATGTAGACCTCCATAAGGTCTGGGAATTCTTGCGCAAAAATTGTATTCCATTTTTCTATCACCCACTATATCATTAAAATAGGTTCTGGGATGTTGTATAAACCTTCCCCTGCTGGTAATTTTGAAGTTTATGAATGTGGGGGTAAACATAAAGGGGTTGATATGGGGGTTGGACTCCTAGTGTAGTATTAAGAACAGCAAGATTTATTCAATGAGAACACTCAAAGCTAGTGCAAGTACAAATGTGGTACTGTTGCATGTGACATTGCAGCTGGATCAAGCTGTGGTGTAAGTCCTCATTGTCCCAAGCAGCCCTGACCAGGGGAAGCAGGGGACTCCTCTGTAATGAAGAAAGGATGGGAAGGCTCCTGAGGAACCAACACCAACCACTGTCAGAAGAAGCCACGTCCACTGTGATGCTGATATGTCTGAGCCAAGATGAGATGTAGGGACACATTTTTGGGGGAAACCCCCCTTTCATCGACTAATGTGGGGCTTTTCCTGCACTGACTGTTCCTTCTGAAGCTCCTTGTCTTCACCTTTGCAGTACAGTTTTAATTCAGAAGGCACTATATTAAAGGAAGTAAATTCTGTGAGATCATTCAAAAAGTAAGTTTACAAACTTCAAGACCATTCTAAATATTAGTAGTAGGCTAGAATTAGTGGACATTCAATGTGGTAATTAATATATGATTTTGCATTTTGACCATGAGCCAGGTCAGTGCAAACTGACCATATACTGAGACATGCCTAAGCAGAATTTTCCGATAGTGAAACTGAACGTCAGAATGAACAGTAGATGCAAAAAAGGCTTATGCCGTGTACACATGAGCGGAATGTCTGACAGAAAAAGTCCGTAGGTAGCTTTTTATCGTATATTCCGATCATGTGTATGACCCATCGGACTTTCTACGTCGAAAATTCTGACGGACCTAGAAAGAGAACATGTTCTAAATTTTTCCGATAGAAGAAATTCCTATCAGGAAAACCGCTCATCTGTATGCTGTTCCGACGTACCAAAAACGACGCATGCTCTGAAGCAAGTACGAGACCGAAGCTATTGGCTACTGGCTATTGAACCTCCCCGTTTCTAGGCGCGTCGTAAGTGTTGTACATCACCACGTTCTGGGCGGTTGGAATTTGGTGTGACTGTGTGTATGTAAGACAGCTTGAGCGGAATTCCGTCGGAACTCGGTCGGAAAAAACTTCAGAGTTTATTCTGACGGGAAAACCGGTCATGTGTACAGGGCATTAGGCTCCATTCACTGCGCTTTATATGAAAGCAAGAAAAATTTGCATTGCACTTGCAGTGCCACTGGTACCCCAAACACCGGCCAGAAAAACATGCAGTAAAAAATGTGCAAAGCTCTCCTCCCAAAAAAGGTGCAAGTGCTTCTTTTGGCGCATTTGTAATGCATAAGGCAGGCCATTAAAATGAATAGGCTGCCCAGTGCATGTTAGGAGAAAAATGTGCAAAGGTACACTACTGAGGGATGAACATCACATATTCCTAGTACATGTATATATTCCCGTAAATGCATGTATGCGTACACATGCATAAAAAATTCTTCTAGCTTTTCTTATAGTTTTTTTTATTGCTGGTTCACACCAGAATGAGCACATTCCCATGTGATTTTGACAGCCATTTTTTTTCAATGGGCTGCCAAACAAATGCACAAAAGGTACAGCAGGTGTGACTTTTAAAATCACGCTGCTCCATACCACCTTTGATAAAATATTATGCGATGTGGTGGCTGAAACACGCATGCATTTTCTAGATACATTTGGAGTGGCATTAACAATTAATGGATCCTGTACGTGTCTAACAAGGTAAATGTGTTCCCCTGCATTTCCTGCCACGCAATTGGTGTAAATAGGCTCCTAAATAGCAAACAAAAATGCCAGAATGCCTAAAAACTTGGCATTTTTAGGAATCCTTGTGCAAGAGCCCTTATGCATACTGTTTTCTGCTACAGGGGACAATGCCAGCTTCCAAGGCCAAAGATGTACTTACTTTTTCCACATTACTATATTACTGTTCTATTGATAACTTTGGTAATTAAATATTTAAAAAGACCAGGGGGTTGGCGAAAGGCTGGGCAAATAATGACTTTTCCAGAAATGCATTCAACTTTAGCTGCTTATATCTCTGGATTTATGAATCATTTCCACATGTGCTTTTCACCAACGATTACCACTGCTTCTGTGTTTATTTCACCATGTACTTAGTTTATGTTACCCAGGTTTGTGGTAAGAATACTTTAAAACAAACTAATGCTGATATGTTGCATGAGGCAAAGAACTGTATTCCATATGTTATGTTCTGGAAACCTTTGACTAGCCGCCATGGATAACACTGAAAAGGTTCTGGTTTGGACCACTTTTGGGCCAATTAAGGTGCCAGAATTTATTTATACAAAATTCTTGGCAGAGAGAAGGGGTTGTTGTCAACCATGTTTTACTATGTGTATAAAAGTGGATTAAAAGGTAATTTTTCCACTACAGATTAGAAATGAAAGGTGAAATAGAAATTCCTATTGGTTGCTACAAGCAGCTACGAGCAGCATGTACTGTTTTTGTCAGACTTTTTTTTTGTAAGAGGGCCATTTCATCATCTTCTAGTAGCGACATTCATGAAGATTTGTTCTAGATATATGGTATGATATAGGAATATTTTTGCACAACTTATGCAAATCTTTTACCATCTATTCTGTTTCTTTTACATTTCCCCATCCTTCATGATCAAGACATTCTGAAGTCTTTATGTGTGTTTTATTATAATGATGAGTCTTTCACTTTTAAATATATTTTTTGAAAAAAGCTTCCAGATACATTTCTGAATTTTGTGTGTTAAAATACCTCCCTTAAACAACACCAGTGCAAGCCATGTGTGTAATAATGAGCTATCCCAGCTAAAAATAGGAGACATTGTAGCTATGATGTTGTGTCAGTCAAGTCTACTTCATCTTTTTTCCAACAAATGGTATTTTAATGGATGCATAACTGGACTGGGATCTTTTATATCTGACTACACTTGCATTTGAATTAAACAAACTCTTCCTCTCTAACTGTAATTTTATAGTACAGGTTCGTTATGGTGTAACACAGACCATTCTTTCTCAGATCTTACTAATAAATTGAACCCCATGCACTGGAAGTTCCAATCTGATTCGTTATAACAAACAGTTGAGGGTTAGTTCACCTTTACTGACTTTTTCTACAAATCTCCTGCATTATCGCCTGCAAATCTCCTATGCATTACCTTGCCATCAGTACATTAAAGGAGTTCTAAAATCAAAAGGCTTTTTACCCTAATGCAGGTAAAAAAAAACTTTCAGTTGCCGTTGCCCCCCCCCTTTCCTAAATACTTACTTGAGCCCTACATCAATCCAGCGTTGTGCCCATCTTCAGGTCTTCTGTCTTTTCTTCCCCACTCTCACGAGCTTGGCTGAGAGCAGTGAGAGCCACTGGTTTCTGCCGCTGTCAGTCTAATCCAATGAAGAGGGGGCAGGGGACAGGGCTGAGCAGCATTGTGTGTGTCTATGGAGTCATACAGCCCAGTTTGGGATTGTGTCAACAACATGTGCCGCCATAGGGAGGGGCTACCTATGGTGGCACACGGAGAAGAGCAGGAGCTGAGATCGCCGGTGGGGCGGCCCAGAAGGGGAGGGTCGGAGCTGCTCTGTGCAATACTCTTGCACAAAGTAGGTAATTATAACATCTTTTTAATTTTAGTAAAAAAAATGTACTTTGCAAACTCTTTTGAAGTGGAACTTTACTCTCTCATTCAACATTACCCCTTTTTAATCCTTATGCTACTAGCATTAGTAAATAGATAGGAAGGTATATTATATTCGCTTGTTTTAAAATGTACCTAAAGACAAAACATTTTTTTTCTTTTAGTTTTGGATAGAATGGAGAGGGATTAGAACATCTGTTAGTTTATATTACTGCCTGTGCCCCCATTTGGGAGATTCACTCTATTTATTTGCCCTGTTTACTTTTATTATCAAAAGTGAAAGTAAAAAAAAAATCCAAATTTTGGGTTGACATCAGAACATAATAGAGGGAAAGTCTTCCAATGGGGACATTAGTTCTAGTGATCCTGGTGACACACTGGGATTCCCTTACTTTTGAAGGATTTCCTCTCATTTCATGGTTTGGCTATGGAATAGGAAGTGAAGGGAAATCTCCACAATAGGACCCAGATGGAAAAAAAAACTGATGGGGGAGGGGTTATAAATCTTCCTTACTGTATCCAAAATGAACAAAAATGTTTTGCCTATAGTTGCACTTTATTTTTTTTATTTTTATATATATATTTCTTTTGTTGCTTCCTGTTTTCTGGCCTAGGCCAAAATGATGTCATACATCCCAGGAGTCCTCATAGAAATTTGTTTTTCTTCATATGGAGCAGGAGAAGAGGAGCAGGGAATGAGGTGCTTTCTCTGGGGAAAGTTTATTAGCAGCCCATTTATATTGTACTGTGCATGCACAAGATTTTCTAGGGTGTCATCACACTAAGGGCAGATTGATTGCAGGAAGTACATTGCGATGAATCATTTGCCTGGCTAGAAATGCTGGGGGGGGGGGGTGTTTTTCAAAGTGATTTTTCATCCTAAATATAGCATGGAGACATGGATGGGTGGGCGAGTTTTCTTTCAATACTAAACATGAATAAAGGAATGTTTTTGGTTGGTGGTTCAATGGTAACTGTGTAATCCTGTGCACCCCTGTGTGAGTGATTAATTGAAAAAAGCACCTGCTATACCTCATTTCACAGCTCTTCTCAGCGATCACATGATAGGCTGGCTTTCTCCTCTCCCCGTCTGACAGATGCAGCGGGTGGGGCCGAGATTCCCCCGCTGACATGACTCCGGAGAGGAAGAGGAGTGGAGAGAGAGAGCCAGCCGATCATGTGATCACAGAGAAGAGCTGTGAAATGAGGTATACAGTAGCAGGCTTTTTTTTATAGATCACTCACACAGGGGCACACAGGATTAGAACACAGAGGGGATGGTATGAAGATGTGAAAGTTATTTGAGCAGCAGGAGTTGCGGGGGTGGGCACTGTCATGAGCTGACAGGCTGAGAGGGAGAGCAGCGAGCAGGAGTGCGGATTTGCACTACCTGGACTTGCTGTTGTGTATTTAGTGATTCTGCAAACTTTCAGGATTTGCTGAATTAATTTCTAACCTAAAGTTTATTAATTGCACGTCTTTGGGCACTTCTCTAATTTCCTTTAATTTTCCCTAGCATTCTTAATGTCTGGACTTAACTGTGTTTAGGTCCTTTTTGGTTGTATAAGGAAAGCCCTCACAGCCCCCCCCCCCTTTTGTTGATTTTGCATGTACCTTGTTGCTAACATGGGGTCGCATTAGCAGAGAAAATGAGGGAGAGGAGAAATGCTAGAATACTAGTCAGCACCAATTTACAAAGGAGGAGGAATAAACCGTCTCAAATGTTGTTTGTCCTACATGTGTGGATGTTGCTGTGATATGTACAACTGTTCATTTAGTTTTTTTACACTTTAGAAAGGGGTGCCTCGAGAGTGTGTAGAATTTTAAAGGTTGCCCTGACTGAAAAAAGGTTGAGAAACACTGGTGTATATTGTTAAAGCGGTAGTAAAGCGTCCATAAGAAAAAAATCTTTCTCCCTGCAAGGCAATGTCATAATGGGCTAGTATGCATCACAAACTATGTCATAATGGGCTAGTAGGCATCACAAACTAGCACATTATGAGAGACTTACCTGTGAAATGGATCCCTCCAGCAGCGCACTGTCACCGCTCACAGGTCTTCCCTCCTCACCCGGTCTTCTTTCCAGGTTCGTGGGCTCCGGTCGCATGAAACACCGAGTCACGATGATGTCACTTCTACACATGCACATGGGAGTCACGGCACAGCTCTCTCAATAGACGACATGCTGCCCATTAAGAGAGTAGTGCACATGCATCGGTGACGCCACCGGCTGCTATACATGTAAAAATCTCCTAAACAGTGCACGCTTAGGAGATATTCACAGTACTTACAGGTAAGCCTTATTATGAGCTTACCTGTAGGTAAAAGATACATACAAAAATTAAAATGAAAAGAGTTAGTATTTGCAACAACAGTAAATTGCAACAAGGTCTGTCTGGTAATTTTCCCACTTACCTTACCTGTTTTTGTGTCTGTTTTACCGCTTTAAAGCTCAGTTGAACCTTACACAGACATACAATAGACATACAATACTCAAGGGCAAAAAATACTTATTAAGCAAATCTCACTTATTCTGTTGGTTGCTAAAAAATTTACAGCAGCTGTTGTAAAGTTGATGACTGAGCAGGAAGGTTCAGATGGGACCACGACTCTCTGTGTGAGAGCAGCGATCTCTGGGCCACAGTACAACACACCTTCTGACTCACAGATAAATCTAGGCCAGCGGTTCTCAACCTGGGGGTCGCGACCCCCTGGGGGGGTCGATTGCCGATTTGCCAGGGGGTCGCGAATGCTGGCAGAGACGGACCCGAAGTTACTGTGTTACACCGGAGTCTGTCCATCTCGGTGAGCGAGATGTCATTTCTGGGAGAGGAGAGACCGCACGGAAGTGACGTTCCGTCACCGCCATCTTGGTACTCGCGTCCGCAGTAAGGCTACACTTAGAAATCGGCAAGCGGACATCTTTTTACACCCACCGAAGTCCGCTTGCTGAGGACGAGTCTACCAAGATGGCAATGACGAAGCCTCACTTACGGTTAACACAGCAGCTTGCTGATTCTGTAAGAACACCAGTGACTTTGGTAAGTCAGAGATACTAATTAATAAAAGCATTTTTGTACATCAAACGCTGCCACTGTGCCATCAATTGCCGCCACTGTGCCATCAATTGCCGCCACTGTGCCTATCAAACGCCACCACTGTGCCCATCAAACGCCGCCACTGTGCCCATCAAACGTGGCCACTGTGCCATCAAACGCGGCCACTGTGCCATCAAACGCGGCCACTGTGCCATCAAACGCGGCCACTGTACCATCAAACGCGGCCACTGTACCATCAAACGCGGCCACTGTACCATCAAACGCAGTCACTGTACCATCAAACGCAGTCACTGTACCATCAAATGCAGCCACTGTGCCTTTAAACGCAGCCACTGTGCCCATCAATTGCCGCCACTGTGCCCATCAAACGCAGCCACTGTGCCCATCAAATGCAGCCAATGTGCCCATCAAACGCAGCCAATGTGCAATATCAAATGCTCCCACTGTGCCCATCAAATGCTCCCACTGTACCATCAAATGCTGCCCCTGTGCCATATCAATGCTCTCACTGTGCCCCCCCGCCCGCTGTCTGCCCGGCACTTACCCTACCCTGTCTCTCGGCGGGGCATTTTATTCATTTGTAACTTATATGTTAATTTTAAATAAATATGTTGCGCTGTATATTACAGATTGTTTTTGTGATTAATCACTACGCTTTAAGATGTTAAATTTGTAAGAATGAAAATGCATCCTGCATATCAGATATTTATATTTCGATTCATAACAGTCGCAAAATTACAGCAACGAAATGACCAACGAAAATAATTTTACTGTTAGGGGTCCCCACAACTTGGGAAATTTTATCAAGGGGTCACGGCACTAAAGAGGTTGAGAACCACTGATCTAGGCAATCAGCAAAATTGGTGATCTCTGCTGATTAATGATAAGGATTTTGGAATGATGATTTATTTATGTCCATATCATTTTAACAGAGCAACAGTCATCTTTTTTAGCTCATAATATGTTTCCTCTTTTACATTTTATTTTTTACACTTTTCCCCCTGAGGAAGAATCAACATTTCCCGGTATCGACACATGTTGGGGAAGGGACAGGACGGTTTGTGAGACAGTGGAGTGTTCTCAGAGCGGGAGAGGACACTTCAGCACAGCACCTTTATATTTGTTTGGCTTGATACAGAGTGGTGCGCTCATAGCACCTATTAAATGTGAGCACCCTAATATAGGAAATATTGTCATTTTCAATAAAACTTTTAAAACGGCAATACACTATCCAGTTTCCTCTGTTTTCCATATGAATATCGCTGCAAGCAACCATCCAAGGATCTAAATGCTGATCATAAACCCAGAGGTGGTTTAAAAGCTTGTTTTGATTGAGCTTAGGTGCAAGGTCACACGCTCTAAGGTGAGAGCATACACCAAAGGGGGAGCACAAGAGTGGACACGAGCACTTTACTGTTATATTATCTGTTTCATCTGCAATGAGCACCAGAAGAATGGAGTAGTTATGAATGGACTTTATGCTGCATGAATTAGTTTGGCACAAGAGCACTTTAAACACAGTTCACTTTATTTCTATATTGATTATTGTATATTGATGCACTTTATATAGATTTATGTAAATTACAGGTTGTCACTACAATTATCGCAGTATTGCACTTATCGCACAGGGTTGCAAATTTCTCTATTGCATATAAACGCTACATGTGTATATAGAGGTATGTATGCTACACAGGTTATCATTAGGAGGATTGCATAGGATTGCAATTTTTATTGTTCATGATCGCAACTTATAATCGCATAAGATTGCATTATTGTATTCACTAGATTTTTTATATAGAAATAGAATATCTCACCACCACTATTTAACTGCAGCCAGTAATATTATGATTTAGTACGGTTACCGTATGATTACATTTGGATAGCGCAGCATTATATTGGTACAAAACTTTTTGGCACGAACATATGGGACGTGGTCAATGCTAGCAGCTGTCCTTTAATCATCTCTAATTATTATTTGGATTTTCACATGGTAGCTTGCAAGATTCTGTTTGTTTTTAGATATTTTACACTCTGCTTTCCTTAGCATATATATGTGAAAAGCAGTTTTTTAGACAACATCCACTTTTCAACATTTCCACCGTTCACTTCCGTATCATGGCACACCTTTCTTGTACACTTTCTTTAACACACAAAAACTGTCCATACCATGAAAGGGCCAGTTGGTTGTGTTTGCCACTCAGGCTAAAAGGTCCTCTCTTAAAAGAGAAGTTCAGGATTTTAAGAAACAATTTTACTTACCTAGGTGGATGCAGCATCGATTCATAGTAAGAAATGAGCGATCAAACACTGCTCTGAGCACAGAGCCATGGTCAGCGGTTCTCTGCTTTTGGAGCACTGGGCTGTGAAGGGGAAGAGCGGGGGTGGCTCAGGCTCTCAGCGGATTGCTGAGAGCCTGAGCCAGGTGTCAATCCAGGCTTCTGGGGAGATACCAAACGCATAGTCAGAAATCTTTTAAGAGCCTGGACTGGCTCTGCAACGTCAACCAACAGTGAGCCTCAACTGAGAACGAACTGCACTCCTGTGATCCCTATGAGAATTATGACCAAAATAGCTTCGACCATACTTCTCCTTTAACCCTTTTGGGGCCATGGATGTATAACTTTTGTGGAGCTGACCAGGTTAGTAAGCATTGTGTCTATAAAATTTCCCCTTCTGCTATAAGTTCATGGTCGTTGAACCTATAATAGAAGGTTTCCCCCGACTCCTGCCTGTCAATGACTGTGGGTTCAAAGGGAATCTGACCCCCTGAATGAACACAGATATTCTCTGTACATTGACAACAGATGAAATAGTGAATAACAGTCACATGTTTACCATGGAACCTGTTTGTAAATTAACACATTGTAGAGTGCAGGACTGCAGGGGAGAAGAAGATTTAGGGCTCTGTGTCCTCAATCTTCTTCTTTAAATACAAAAGTTAAACCTCAGGGGGTCTGTTAAGACCACTGATATTTCCCCAAAGTCCCCTGTAAAAAGTAGCTGATAAAAAATATTTAAATAATTAAAAAAAAATGAAATATAAACAAATATTTCCTATTTATTAATGCAATACCACTTTATCTTTTAGTACGAATTTTGTGAGTTGTATTTGTGTCCGCTAATAATAATTTTAGTGTCTTTTTACCAAAACTTTAGCTTTGATGAACGTTTGTGCAACTATCACCAGTTCTAAAAAGAAAAAACAGTACCACAATCTTTTTATTCTACCGATGCTGTTCTTTCAGAAAATTAATAGTTTGGGGGGCTATTACAAAGTCCGAACGCCATAAGGAAAAAAAAATATATAAAAAAATTCTCTGGCCACCTGAATGTAAAAGTGAGGTGCGTGACCTGGATGAGAAAGGGTAAAGCTCTGATATTGGACCTCTTTGGGGCAGTTAATGTTTGCATGCCTGAAATGAAATGAAGGGCAGAAGCAAAAGTAATTCTAAACTATCTATATGACGCAAAACTTCAAACAAAGTTTTAGAATAAAACATACTATAATTTAACACATTTTGAAGTATAAATTTTCAGAGCAAAAGTTAATTGTTTGGGATCTCCCTTCACTACTTTACATTATTTTTCAGGGGGTGATGTGGTTGCAGATGTTCTGTGGACATGTTAAAGTGATACTAAACAGAGAAGTGCTAATTGCCATAATTAATTTACATAAGTCATATATATCATGCCACAGTATTTTGTTTTATTTTTTAATCCTCTAAGTACTTTATTCCTGCAGCACCGTTGTGTGGTCACATGATCCCTGTTCTTTGGCATCTGCATGGAAAGATCCTTGAGAGGGGCTTCTATTAATCTGCTGATGTATGCTCTTTGCAGTATGAGTCTGTGTCTGGCCAGCCTTGATCTTGTTATGCCAGTCACATGATTAAAAGATTTAAAAAAATCAGAGATGATTAACACTAGCTTTCAATTTGTTTAGATGGCGTCTGCATCCAAGGCTCTTTTTTGATTACTTTACAGTTAATCGCAATAATATTTGATATAATACCAATTTATAAAAAAAAAATAAGCATTTTTGTGAGTTTCTTAGTGAATGTAATCAATTAGCATACTATATTGCGTCCCCATAGTGTTTAGCGATAGGAGGATATGGAGGAGGAGGGAGGGAAGGGAGTGTCATTTACCACTGTGTATACACCCACATGGGTGACTCTATAGTCATGTAGGCTGCAAAGATTGCAAAAAGAAGGATATGAACAGCTTAGAAGGGAACTGAAATTTGAGCATGCTCTGTAGAGGACACCAGCTGGTCTACACAATCTCAGACTGCAGTAGGGACACAGAGAAAATGGAAGGGACAGCTGAAGGCAGGATCAACCAGGTATATTTCACTCTACCCAAAACAAATGCTTTAGTGGCTTTGTGAGTATGAACACTCTCTTATATAGCATGTAATGAGAGTTTTTCATAGTCTGGGTTTAATGACACGTTAAAATGAGCTCTAGGCAAACATGGAATACACAATTCAGACCTATTACATATTAATTAAATGTACTTTTGATTATAATCTAGTACAAGTAACTGAATCTGTGCTTATATCTGCCAGCTCTAGTTCCTTGTACAGCAGCTTTTAGAGCTGGGAGAGGGATGAGTAGTGCTCTGATCAAGTTTGGTTCTGTTGCTTTGCACAGTGTTGTCTGTGAACAGGCTTACAAAAGGGGAGAACAAATGTATAACCTCATTAGCGTGATGGTGTAATGGTGCTGTTTCAGTGCCCAGTCACTGGCTGGGGTAGGTAGTAGACCAGGCAGTATTGCTTAAAAGCAGTTATATGGGGGGACTTCCTGTCTGTGACAATGGTCACCAGAACAAATAGGATAAATCTCAATATAAACACAACAAAGGGTCCAGCCTTTCCCACTATATCCAAACCTAAAAGAAAAAGGCTTTATACAATTGAAGCCTTTGTACTACATACTATAGTTGTATGTAGAATCATATTGTATAGTACCCAGCCGGCTTTATGATGAACTTACAGTAATTATTTAACAAAGTATATATAAAAAAATAACCTTTTTCAGCACTGAAATTGGTGGAAGCCAGTGTAATTTTTCAAGGCTCATATTTTTATTGCATAAATTTAACGAACGTGACACCAAGACGTCATTCTTTAGAACTAGTTTAGACTGGTGTTTCAGTTAGAATAATATATCAGTGAATCACAAATAATTAACATATAATCACTGTATTTCTCTGTAGCTAGGCAAACATGTGATGCAATACTGTTGATAGCTTCTACTATCGTGAGTGCAAAACAGACAGATTGGCATGGTGCAGGTTTGATGTGATACTTGAAGTTATTGTAAACCATCACCTTATAAAACAACCCATTTAGTTTAAAATAGTAATGAAAGACAAAACATTTGTTTATCAATAAAAAAAACCCATTATGGATACCCTTTTTTCTCATTTATTATAAGTGATCACATAGCTTGGGGCAGGAGAAGCAGCAGGATACTGAACTTCCCAGTGAAAGGCTGTGCTTGGGGGTGTCAGGACACGTCTGATCATTGGAGGAGAGCAGGCTGAGTTCCCGGCACAACTAGAGACCCGACCACGGTGTGTTCTCCTGCTTAGTGTGGTCAGTTTTTAATAGGAAAGCAGAGGGCCTGGCAGGAACACCAGGGATTTAACACAAAGGAAGCAATACAGAAAGAACAGGAGACTTCTTCATACAAGTACATGGTACAGCAGACACATATCAGGAATATGGGTGTTGAGGTAACAAACACTTTAAAGCTTTTTAGACCTGTTACACCAAAAAAAAAAGTTCTGTAAATAGCTCTTGACATGTCTCGCACATTTAGGTTGTATATCACTATGTAGGACTACAGTTGATGATATCACATAATCCATTCATATAAAAAAAAGTACCTGGTGATCCTGCCAGTAACACACTTCCTGCCCTAGGGTGATAACAGTGACTCACTATACTGCTTCTGTAGAGAAACAGCATTATCACTCTAGTACAGGACTACAAAACACCTGCCCCTCTCCTCTTCTTCATAACATAATGGGAATACCAGTTTTCAGAGGCAGAGAGGGTGCGGGTATTTCTTTTAGGCAGTGGTATATATAATTAACCAAAAGGGAGAAGATAAGGGCCTAATAAGTGCCCAACAAGTCTGCCAACACAATTACAACATCATAAAATTAAAGTGTGTCTTTATATATAAAGGCATTAGGAGGGGAGACACAGACCGTCTAAACTACGTGGCATGTTCACCAATGCCAGGAGCCTGGCAGACAGGATGGGTGAACTAGCGATACTGTTGTATGAGGAGGATTTAGATTTTGTGGGAATTTCAGAGACCTGGTTCAACAGCTCTCATGATTGGCTGGCAACCATTCAAGGGTATTCCCTTTATCGCAGGGAGATAGGTAGAGAGGGTAAAAAAAGGGGGGGGGGGATAATGTACAAGTGACTGAGAGAGATGACATCAATAAGGGAGCTAGGGAGGAGGTGGAATCCTTATGGGTAGAGCTCCAAAGGGATGAAGCTGAGGGCAAAATAATACTGGGAGTATGCTATAGGCCCCATAACCTGAGGGAGGAGGGGGAGACGTACCTCCTATCAGAATTTGGATTAGCAGCAAGGATGGGAAGTGTTATCATAATGGGGGATTTTAATTATCCAGACATAGACTGGGCAGAGGGCACCACGCATTTGTCTAAGGCTCGCCAGTACCTAAATGTCTTGCAGGACAGTTTCATTGGTCAGATGGTAGACGCACCAACTAGAGACAAAGCATTACTAGATATACTGATTACCAACAATACAGACCAGATACAGACCTGATCCCGGATGTGTAAATACGGGCAATTTAGGAAACAACGATCACAGGTCAGTTGGCTTCAGTATAAATCACACAAATAGGAAACATAAGGGGAATACAAAGACTCTGAATTTCAAAAGAGCTAACTTTCCTAAACTACGAACCTTGCTAGAAGATATAAATTGGGATAAAATATTAGGAACAAAGATCACGGAGGAGAGATGGGTTTGCTTTAAGAGCATATTGAATAAGGGCATTAGCCAGTGCATCCCATTGGGAAATAAATTTAAAAGAGCGAACAAAAGTCCTGGATGGCTTAACTCCAATGTAAAAATACATATAAAAGCAAAGGAGAAGGCCTTCAAAAAATATAAGGCTGAGGGATCATCATCAGCATTCAGACTTTACAAAGAATGCAACAAGAAACGTAAGGGTGCAATTAGGGTGGCTAAGATAGAACACAAAAGACACATAGTGGAGGAGAGCAAAAAAATCCCAAGAAATTCTTTAAGTATATAAACAGTAAAAAAAGGAACCATATTGGCCCCATAAAGAATGAGGGAGGACATCTGGTTACAAAAAACGAGGAGATGGCAAAGATATTGAATTTAGTCTTCAATCTTTAGGAGGGAATCGTAGGGGCTTCAGTAACCAAAACTGCAGTTATTATCCTCATGACACATCAAAGGAAGCATCATGGCTAACACAGGACAGAATTAGAAATAGACTTGGGAAACTTAGCATTAATAAATCACCGGGACCAGATGGCTTGCACCCGAGGGTACTCAGGGAACTCAGTTAAGTAATTACCAGACCATTGTTCATAATTTTTTCTGACAGTCTACTGACTGGAATGATACCAGCTGATTGGAGAAAAGGCAATTTAGCACAAATATTTAAAAAAGGATCAAAAAACATCCCTAGGAATTACAGACCAGTTAGCCTTACATCAATAGTATGCAAGCTCTTGGAGGGGATGATAAGGGTCTATATACAGGATTTTAGTAATGAAAACTGTATCATTAGCAGTAATCAGCATGGATTAATGAAGAATCATTCTTCCTAAACCAATCTATTAATCTTCTATGAGGAGGTGAGCTGCCATCTAGATAAAGGAAGGCCCATAGACGTAGTGTATCTGGATTTTGCAAAAGCATTTGACACAGTTCCCCATAAACGTTTACTGTACAAAGTAAGGTCCGTTGGCGTGGACCATAGGGTGAGTACATGGATTTAAAACTGGCTACAAGGGCGAGTTCAGAGGGTGGTGATACATGGGGAGTACTCGGAATGGTCAGGGGTGGGAAGTGCTGGGACCAATCTTATTTAATTTGTTCATAAACGACCTGGAGGATGGGATAAACAGTTCAATTTCTGTATTTGCGGAAGATACTAAGCTAAGCAGGGCAATAACTTCTCTGCAGAATGTGGAAACCTTGCAAGAAGATCTGAACAAATGAATGGGGTGGACAACTACATGGCAAATGAGGTTTAATGTAGAAAAGTTTAAAATAATGCATTTGGGTGGCAAAAATATGAATGCAATCTATACACTAGAGGGAGAACTTCTGGTGGAATCTAGGATGGAAAAGGACCTGGGGGTCCTAGTAGATGACAGGCTCATCAATGGCATGCAATGCCAAGCTGCTGCTAGCAAAGCATGTTGGCATCCATTCAAAAGGGGATTAACTCCAGAGATAAAGCTATAATTCTCCCACTCTACAAGACTCTGGTCCGGCCTCACCTGGAGTATGCTGTCCAGTTCTGGGCACCAGTCCTCAGGAAGGATGTACTGGAAATGGGCCGAGTACAGAGAAGGGCAACAAAGCTAATAAAGGGTCTGGAGGATATTAGTTATGAAGAAAGGTTGCGAGCACTGAACTTATTCTCTCTGGAGAAGAGACGCTTGAGAGTGGATATGATTTCAATTTAAAAATACTGTACTGGTGACCCCACAATAGCGATAAAACTTTTTTGCGGAAGGGAGTTTAATAGGACTCGTTTCCACTCATTCAAATTAGAAGAAAATAGGTTTAACCTTAAACTGCATAGAGGGTTCTTTACTGTAATGCCCCGTACACACGGCCGGATTTTCCGACGGAAAATGTGCGATCAGAGCGTGTTGTCGGAAATTCTGACCGTGTGTAGGCTCCATCTGACTTTTTCCATCGGATTTTCCGACACAAAAAGTTGGAGAGCAGGCTATAAAATTTTCCGACAACAAAATCCGTTGTCGGAATTTCTGATCGTGTGTACACAAATCCGACACACAAAGTGCCACGCATGCTCAGAATAAATAAAGAGATGAAAGCTATTGGCTACTGCCCCGTTTATAGTCCGACATACGTGTTTTACGTCGCCGCTTTCAGAATGATCGGATTTTCTGACAACTTTGTGTTACCGTGTGTATGCAAGACAAGTTTGAGCCAACATCCGTCGGAAAAAATCCTGGGATTTTGTTGTCGGAATGTCCGATCAATGTCCGACCGTGTGTACGGGGCATAAGAGCGGCACTGATGTGGAATTCCCTTCCACAGGTGGTGGTTTTAGCGGGGGCATCGATAGTTTAAAAAAACTATTAGATAAGCACCTGAAGTACTGCAACATACAGGGATATACAATGTAATACTGACATATAATCACACACATAGGTTGGACTTTTCATCCTCACCTACTATATGTAACTATGTAAGAGCAAAACGTTTTGCTAAACACACACTGGCCATAAACAAATCGAAATTTGGCCAGTTCAGCAGAGATTGGACACATTTCAATCTGTGTCTGACTCTCCCTGTTCAACAGAAGTCAATCAGCAGATCAACTTCTGTTGGATGAACATGTTGCAAAACCTTTGTTGATCAGCGGCTGCAACTGATGACCAGTGTACAGGCAGTCCCTGGGTTACAAACAAGATGCATAGGAAAGGGTTAACACCCCTGTAATCTTTGTTTTGCTGTCTGTGCCCCTGTTGAGAAGATTTCACCTCACTTTTTGTCCCTGTGACATTGGATTTTGAAAATTTTGGGTTGTTGTGGAAACAAGGTTTGGTGATAAAGCTTCAGTGGAGACACCTTTTTCCCATAATAACTCTTACATGAGTGAATTTCCCTTCCTAGGGGTAGATTTCCTCTCACTTCCTGTTGTCTCCCTCTGTTTGTAAGTATGAGTCGTATGTAAGTCGGATGTTTGTAACTTGGGGGCTGCCTGTATTCTGGCAGCAACAGCCTCAATCCAACGTAATTGTGTAGATGGTGAAATCTGTTAGGTTTTTTTGCATTCAACCGTCTATAGCCAGCTTTAGGCACGGCCCCATTCAATGTAAGGCACATATCATGTATAATATATCTAGACTTTATTATCTGCATTGTGCCTGAGATATTGAAAAATAACTGTCACATCTATGCAATAAGCCACTGTAAGGACCAATGGAGTCAAAAGTTGTCAGTTTATTATATGCAGCTCTATTAATGAAAAAACTTATATAGAGTGAAACAACTTGTCTCTTACATACATACAAATACAAAGAATGAGTAATTTCTGCTGCCACTTTCCCTACTATTCTTCCATCCATAAGCCCTTCATCTTTAAATTAAATTAATTGGTTACATGTTGTTAATTGTAAAGGGGATTGTAGATGGATTGTTCAGATTGTACTATGTGTGGCCAGTATTACAGAGCAGTCTCCCTCTACAGTATGTCAAATTGGCAGCAGATATTGTTAGTTAGTAGCATAGATATTTTGAAGACTACATGTAATTCTTCTGCTCTGTGAATCATGCCTAAGGCACTGGAAATTTAGAGTTGTCATATTTTTATAAAACGTTTCCGCCTTGATTAGCACAGTACGCAAAGCAGGAGGGTGGAAATATTTGGAACTATGCCAAAATGGGTCAGCTGACACATTGCTCATTATTTGCCTAGAACTTAAAATTCCTGGTTACTTCTCAGAAGTAATGATACATTATGAAGTAAAAGTGTCCAAAGGAAAAAACTTTCCATGTTGACCTGGGTTACAAAAATGATTGTGAATCCATAGTTTACTTTTTTTTTTTTTTAGTTTTTGAAATTGGCAAAATCAGCATTAGCATTTATTTGTACAGATATACAGGATATATATATATATATATATATATATATATATATACATATATATAAAAAAATAGTTTCATATATATAGTATTATATATATATACTGTATGTATACCTATTGTTTTTAGAATATTGCTATTTAGTCAGCAGAATGCACAACAGCACACCTGAGGACGTGGCAACAAAATGAGGCTGATTTACTGAAGGAGTTGAGAATCTTTAGGCCCCTTTCAGATGTAGTGTATTCCGTCAAGCAGATCCGCCTACTCAGCGGGGGATCTGTCCGCTGATCCCTGCTGAGCAGATGGATGACAGGTCCGTGTCCGCACCGCTATGCAGAGCAGACACAGGCACAGCCCACTGTTCTCTATGGGGTGGTCGGATGAAAACAGAACGCTTGTCTGTTTCCATCTGATTATTATCCGATCCAATCCGCCAGATGGCTGGGGAATGGATCCCCATCCGTCTGTCTTTAGCAGACAGGAGCGGATCGCCTGCCGACAGGTGTTTGCTGACATCCGCCGCTCCATAGAGAGCAATGGATGGTCTGATCGGGTCCGCCTGAAAAACTGACAGGCGAACCCGATCGGCCCGTCATTGCAAAAGGGGCCTTACTTTTACATCAATTATACAATCATGTAAAAATCCTGTTTGTTTTTTTTATTTAATCTACATATGATTGAGTATTCACAGTGAACACAGCTTCAGTTTAGGATGCATTCACACATTCTCACTCTGATTAGATGCGGTAACCCCAAGCAGTCTGTGTCCAGGGCTGACCACTCACATGTGATCATTGCATGAGCAATTATATGCCAGGGGTGACGGTAATTGTGGGAACCCCACTGGGGTTCTCACATGGAATCAGAGTGCGGGTGAACTTGCAGGTGTGAATGCACCCTTAAAGCGGAGTTCCACCCATTTGGTATGTCATTTTTTGGGGGGGGGGAGCGGGTACCCTGTTTTTAGAGGCATCCAGCTCCCATTTTCTCCCCTGGTGCCACGGCGCCTTAAGGAAGATCACCTCTTCCCCCTCCCTCCCTGCAAACTTCTAGGACATGTCACAGGTCCCAGAAGATTGCCCGGCCATTCACAGTGCAAAACGCGGGTGCCCACAGTTTGAATGCCAGTGCAGCGAAGAGGAGGGGGAGAGAAGCGAGGCTTCCTGCGCCCACATCACTGGACCGTGGGAAAGGTGAGTGTCTGAATATTAAAAGTCAGCAGCTACACTTTTTGTAGCTGCTGACTTTTAAATGGGTGGAACACCGCTTAAACCTCTTGCTGCCCCCTGCATCCCTTTAACATGGTCTTTATGTCCATGGGGGAGCAGCTGTTCAATGTGATTGGCTGTCACAGTGGTCACATGATCAGGAGCCAGTCCCACCTGCTCCTAATGCTCCTAATTATTATTAGAGACTGAGAGCTGACTTTGACAGCTTAGTCACTGTGCTGGGAGTGTGCGTGCAGCACATAGTGCTTTGCTGCCCATGCACGCATATGTGTGGTGTGTGGGCATTAAAGCCGACCCTCTTTGCTGCCACACATATGCGTTCTGTGGGTGGCAGGAAGTTAATAAATTGGAACCACCTGATGACTCTGATGTATTAAATACCTCACATTCCATATCTGTTTACCAGATTTGGTGTAGCGGTCCCCCTTAAAATCAAATCCCTGTTGCTTTCTAAGTCGACTACACAATTGCAACACAAGTCTCAGAAAATCATTTTCCCTAGTTAGTGAGAAGGAGGCAAATTCAAGTGATTTGTATATTATGTCAAAACGCACTTATGGTCCCAGCATACAATTTCCAACATTTTCAGCTACCCTCGCATACAGTAGCAGTCTTCTGATCCAGTCACTGTCTCAGTTATCTATGTGTACTGGTATCATATAACACACGTAACAGGTTTTATTTTTTGGGGGGTTTTTTTGTTTTTTTGAGGCAGGAAAATGCTGCTACTTGTCTCATATATCTAGTGCAAATAAACATCCTCAAATGTCCCTATAATGATGGGTACATGTTTGCACAAACCACATCCAAAGAAGGGTAAGGAGGAAGTGTTCATTTGAGGGTAAAATGCGTTAGAAGATAAAGGCAAGGTAGGAACAGCTAAAAGACTTTTAACTCTACACCAGTGGAAAAACACTGGCAGTGCAGAATCAGTTTCCCTTTTCTGTGCTTATGTAAATTCATATACAGTATCTCAATTTTCTTTATTTCTGGAGCATCTTTCAGCTTGCAGCGTGCCACTATTCCAAACATCTCGTCAAGAAGCACACTCATAGCATCCTTCTTTGTCACCCGATCAAATAATTAGGGACCACATGTCCCATCATTCTTTGCACAAGTGCGAATGTGTAACTTGGCCTTTCTAAAATTGGGCTGATGTGAGAACATTGGCTTTAAAATAATGTATTTATCAGGGGCAACCATATCAATACATGAACATTACATACACAGGCTTTCTTTCTTGAATCAGTTGCCTTTCACACTGAAAATCTGCACTACACAGGTTCTATTAAACACATCAGGCTATACGAAGTCTCTCTTGACCTGAACACTTACGCTGCTCATGGCAGCAAAAGATCAGGTGATCTTTGCCTAGGGTCACAAAAAGTCAGAAGCAGAATATTCACGACAATTATGTAAATTATTAAATATAAACAAAAGTCTACTAAGCATGAAGGAAAAAGGCCATTACTGTTTTCAGGCCTTTAGCATCACACTAAAGACTTCTTAAATATTTTATCATTTTGCTCCAGATTTTATTGTTTCTAATGGTCATAAATAGACCCAATATTTTCCAGATGTGTTTCTGAACATTGCGGAGCAGAATGGAGAGTTGCCTTGTTGCTAGTGGGGTTCTGAAAAAAATAAGCATTTATACTCAGCTCTATGGCTGCAGCATCTGAAGCTGCAGCTGTCCACCGCCGGCTCTAAGCCTGATCATATAACTGCTGATTGCTCAGTTCTCGGTCTTCAATGAGAACAGAGCGGTGACCGTCAGTCACCGGCTCTCTGCTCTGCCCCTCCTGTGCTCACTGGAGCACTGGGCTGTTGAGGGGGCGGGAGTGGCTGGATCAGGCTGTCATCGGCACTCTGAGAGACTGAGCCAGCTGCTGGTCAGTTATCTGGATGGATCTGGATATCATTTCCAGGATCCTTTCAGAGTCTGTAGCAGCTCTGTGACGTCAGCCCAGTCTGGGTCACAGGAGTACAAAAGTAAGTGCACTCCTGTGACCCAGAAGAGAAGAATGGCCAAAAAAGCATACTCTTTTAATCAATACTGACTTTTTAAGAAAAAAAACAAGCTCCCTTGCCTCTGAACCTCGATCCGTGTTTGAATAGCACTCAAGAGGCTACTGAGAGTTTTAACCTTATTTTTGGCAAAAATTGCGCTGCAACCACACGCATTGCATGCGGTTGTGGGGTGTTTGTGGGGCTTCCCCATTGGCTTGAATGCCACCTGCCAATTGCTACTGTACATGTCCAACTTTGCCATGGACGCGAAGCGAAGCGTTGCACTTGCGGCATGTTAGTAACGCCATCTGCTGCCTATTGCAGCTTAAAAGAGAAGTATGTTGGTTTTTTTTGCCCATTCATACTTATCTAGGTGGATGCAGCATCGGTTCGATGTTGCATCGGTTACCCGGGCCTCTACACTGAGAATTGAGCGATCGAACACCGCCGATGGCTCGGTTCTCACAGATCCCAGAGAGGAGAGCTGCTGCCGGTCAATCAGTAGCTCTCTTCTCTGCTCCTCCACGCTCACTGGAGGGCTGAGCTATGAAGGGGCGGGGAGCGGCCATCTCAGGCTATCAGCGGCTCGCTAAGTGGCTGAGACGGGCATCAATCCAGGCACCTGGCGGATCCAGACTTTTTTGTCGCGATGACGCGGTGCCTGGACTGATTCCTGTGACATCAGTAGAGAGTGGACTTTAGTCCACTCTCTGCTGCAAACGAGTCACAGGAGTGCAAAACGAATTGCACTCCTGTGACCCATAAGAAAAGCCCAGCCAAACAAGCTTAGGCTGGACTTCTCCTTTAAGGGAGGGAGGTTGGCAGGTGGCATAAACGTGGCTCAACTGCACATTTTTTTACGTCCCCCCTCCATCCCCCAACCACAAGTCTAAACGAGGCCTTGGTACTACTATAAAAACCTGTATCCTCGGAACCCTAAACCTGCAGTTGATCCAGATGATCTTATTTCCAAGAAACTCATCTCTTTCAAGTGTAAATAAATTAAAAAATAGACCAAGGTGTCCTTTGATTGTTTACCAAAGCCGAGTGACCAATATCCTCAAGTATGCCTTCTACCTTCACTTTTGTGTGAACTGATCTCGGAGGCTCTTTATAAAACTGTTAAAATAACATTTGCGCAGTTTGTGCCTTCATTCAGATCAGCTTCAGCAGAGATCACGTGATGGATTTTTATATTTTGTCAACAACAACTATTATTTGGGAAATGATATCATATTATTTTTATCTCTCAGGTGCGGGTGTGGTTCTTTCACTCTGCATCGCTGCTCATATTGGTGAAATCATTATATTTTGCACGTGTTTTAGGGAAACTCTGCTGCTTTGTATGACACGTGATGCCCTTTGGCTCCCCTCTGTTGAAGCGCTGTCAGAGTTCTGTGTAGTCTGCCCCACGCAATTCTCTTGTCACAGTGACTAGGATTTCCTTTTCCAAATTTTACTAGTGACTCATTTTATTATTACTCTCCATTCTCTCCTCCCATATTAGAGACTTATCCAATAACCTAGCTTTGGGATTTGGCCTGAAGAGCATACATGACAAAGCACAAGCATTTTGTTTCTCAGAGATGCCTTAGCGAGTCACACACAGCTATACTGGAGTAGATACCCTCTGAGCTTGGATTATACACGGTACGCCATCTGTACGGAGAGGCAGCAGGATTGGCAGGCCGTGCTGAGGATTGTATGCGCAGAATGACTATTACCAACTATTTAAGGTAGTAAAGATTTTATTGTTTTGTTTTTTGTGTTTTTTAGAGCTAGGCAGTTTTAGAAAATGTTTTGGTACTTTCCGTTTTAGAGAACGATAGATAAAACGATTTGAATGATTTATGTCACATATTATGTTTGATAATGTAGATCCCTTTAATAAAGATTTATCTGGTGATCTGTTGTGTAATTCTACTTTTAATACACTAAGCATAAAACTTTAGCACAGAGCATATCACATCCTAGTTCTTTTAGCCACATAAAGACTGATGAACTAAAATGATACTTTAAGAAATATGTTTTGGTTTGTTTTGTTTTTTTGTGGTTAGTTAAAAAGATTAGTAATAGTTTTGTCTTCTTTTTATAAGATGTTGTTTTTGAAATGTTATTTTTTATATAAATCAAATTGTTACTGTTAGTGAAAATTTCATTTTTTTTAATTGAAATGTTCTTAATTTGTAAAAGTAAGCGCATATAAATATTGCGTGAACAGATATGAAAGAGAATGATTTTATTATGTAAACATGTATAAACGATCAGCATGATGTAAACAAATTCCTATCTATATGTGTTAGGGTGTTTAATTTGACGTATGCACGCTGTATGTGGCAGCTATATTTAAAGTGTATCCACGCCCAAAAACTAAAGTTTAATAATATTGCAGCTTACCGATTCTTAGATGTGATGGCTGCTTTAGCTTTCTCTTTTTAGGCTTGTTTTCTTTATTTTCACCAGGTGGGCTAGCCAGTAACACACTTCCTGTCTTAGGGCAGGAAGAGGGGCAACAGAGACACCATTGGACAACAGCCTTGTCTGGTGAGGGTAGTGTGAGAAACACAGATGACTAACAAATTTACACCCAGCTAACACTTTTTCAGCAGTTACTGAAACATGTTTTATTTTTTGGGATAAAGGTTTTACCTAAATGAATAAAAGCTGGTCATTGTAAGCACCCCTGTCATTGTTAAATGGTTGGTCCCAATCCTCTAAGTTGCCATTTTTGCTAGACAGCTTGGTCTGGTAAAGGAAATTGAGAAATAACAGACACACTGGCTAGATCACTAGGTGAAAATATAAGGAAAAATCCTAAACAAATAAAACTAATATAGCCACCAAGTTTTAGTATTGGTAAGCCGAAAAATGTGAAATTGTTGCTTTTGGGTTTGAATATGCTTTAATTTATTTGGCAGATCAGATTTCTTAACTATCCAAGTTACATGCCACCTCTGACATCCCATTGTGGGCGTTTTGGAACTACCTAATTGTGCCCTGATTTCTTTACAAGTGTTGCTTTGGCTCCCTCATAAATGACATCCCTTAACGCTAAGTCCTTTAATGCTTCATAGCCTGCAGCTGTGGGATTCTGCTCGATAATCTGGAAACTTGATGTCCCCTTTCTTGCTTCTTTTACTAATCATTATTATCTCCCTTTTTCCCCTGGGGCCGGCACAACCTCGTTCCTTCTCCTGGTGGACTTCCCATGGCTTTACAAGGGTGCACCACTTTTTAACCGCATGCTTGTTTCCTTCATGGGAGGCCCTTCAGAAGATACACAAAATCCCCAGGCAGGAGCACTTTTATTTATTTGCAATTACGCAATTAGATTTTGTCTCTTCGTCATACTTCCACCTCTCCTTTTCGCAAGACGTCTTTTTAGCATACTTGTCTACACTCCTTGGGGTCCCCTGGTCTTATCTCTCTTATATTGCCCTATACCGGGCCTCTTCGTACCCCAGCAGAAATTGGCTTCATAGCTTTTTATGTCTGCCAAGCGAACCATTGCCTATGATTGGAAGACTCTGTCTGTTGTTTCGTGCTTTCCAGGGGGTGAAAACCAGAATGACCACTCTGATGGTTAATGAGCAGATGTCCAGTATACTGAAGGATTCGCATGCAACATTTTTGAAAATCTAGGAACCGTGAATAAGTTACTCCTTCCTGTCCCTGCCCCCAACTAGCTATGGTCAACTTTAAACCTTGTTTGTGCAGGTCCTGCATCCGTGGTACTCGCCCTCTCTTAAGGACCCTCTTCTCCCTTCTTTCTCTCTCTTTTCTTTTCTTTCTCTGTTTCCTCCCTCTTCTCTTCATTCCCAATATGAATGCTATCAATATAGATTGCTGTCCTCCAGGGAACAGAGTAAAATAGCCTGTGATATCTGCCTAATTTTTAACCCGGTCCTCTGTGGTCCTGGTAACAGTTTACTGTTATGCTACTCATTAGGTGTTCATACGCTATTTTTTTCTTTCTTTTCTTTTTACGATGTTGTCCCTACGTGGGCAAACCATGGCTTGTTATAATCCTTGAAACTTCACTAAAAATATTGAAGCAGAATATGCTTTAATTATTACAGATGCAGGTTCTGCTTCCTGCTTTTATAGCGCTACATAAGTGTATTGTACTGATGCCTCTGACAGAGTATATTTATGATTGCGCTACCATGCTAAAAACAGTGCACTTTCTGTGTGCAATGGTAACTCAAAATATACTTCCCCTTGAAAGTAAGGTGTGTAAAAGCCACTGCTATTTTTTACAAGATTTTACACAATGCAAGAAAAAGTTTCTTTGTAAATGTTGAATGGGTTTTTGTTAACATAGAAGAGTAACAGCAGAAAAAAGACCAGTGGTCCATCGAGTCTGCCCCCCCCCCCCATTTTTAATTTATATTTTTTTATTTTATATATTTTTTTACTTTTTTGTATAGTAAATATTTTGTAAGCTTAACAAACATCTACTGGGTGCAAAGTAGAATTAGGGAATATGTGTTTTTAAAGTAGATGTAAACTCTAACTTAATAACTTTACAGTAAGATTATTGTAAAAAATATAAAATTACATATATGACGTAGTCAGTCAAAAGTGTCAACACAGCAGTTTTGTGTTCTTGAGTTCCCGCTGTAACATAGTTTTATTACCCGGTGATCTGGTCAGTAAAGCTGGCCACAGATGACCCAGTGGGTCTGATTAAAAAAAATTAAATGTATTACCCCATGCACACAAGCGAGGTAGATGGAGGAATCCTCCCTATTGTATTCTGACAATGGGACTCCTCCGCTGATTGACTGCATGCAGTGATCGAAGGAAAATTTACCAACAGTCCCATATAAGAGGAGTCGATCATTATATCAACTCCTCCTGAATGGGAACGGCCATAGATGGATCAAAATTTAGCTGGTCCCTGCTGAACCAGCTGAATTTCAATCCATTTATGGACAGTTTTAGTTTGCTATATTTGAGCTTCCTTTACCAGAACAAGCTGTCCAGCAAAAGTGGAAGGTAGAGGGTTGAGACAAACCATTTAACACTGACGGGTGCTTATAATGGTCAGCTTTTATTCATTTAGCTAAAGCCTCTATTCATAAAGAAAAAAACTGTCTGTGACTTCTTAAAAAGTGTTAGCTGGAGTCAGGCTTTAATTTGTTACTTATGTAAAGTCCATCTAAATCTACTAGTCCAGCTAACAAGGATGGCTATGTTGTGCCTCTATAAATACAATGGATGAGTAAGTGTGGCCATTCTAAAACTGGAAAAGTGTTACTGGCCAGATTACCAGGTAAAAATAAAGCACAAAAGAGAAAAACATTCAAACATGCAGCCACCACATATAAGGATTGGTAAACCTAAATATAATAAATGTTACGCTTCACATTTGCTAAACCATTGTGTATCAAACAAAATACTTTTTACTTTTTTTCATCCTTTGTATCTCGTCTATGCTGTCTATTCTGCTGAGCTCTTGCAGCCTTTTGCAGCCACTTGCTGTCTACATGCACTCCAGAGATGTCTGCATGATGTGTGACAGGGTGACAATGCAGACATACCATTGGGAAACAGAAACAGATCATTGTCACATATTAAAAAAGATGTGCTGAACAAGTACCTTAAAGAGGAGGTCCGCCCACCACTGCAAAAATTAAAAGCCAGCAGCTGCACATACTGCAGCTGCCGACTTTTAATAATCAGACACTTACCTGTCCTGGAGTCCAGCAATGTCGACACTGCAGCTGATGTTTCCATCAGCTGTCGAGTGCATGCCGCCTCCATTGCAAGTAAGGGAACCCAGCAGTGAAGCCTACTGCGCATGCGCAAGGCTCCGCTCCTCTCTCTTACTGGCCCGGCTGTCGGGGAAGAAGGAGGGAGGAGGAGGGAGCTCGGGCGGTGACGTCAATACCTGTGGCTGAAGCTCCCAGAAGTGGGAACAGGATACCTGTGAAAGACGGGTATCCTGTCACCCCGAAAGGTGCCAAATGTGGCACCTGAGGGGGGAAGGAGTACAACGAGCTTGAGTTTAACTTTTGGGTGGAACTCCACTTTAATAGCAGAAACACCAGTTATTATTTTAAATGAAGGCGGCAGATTTAGGAATATTCAAAATTCACTTTGAAATTCATTTTCATGGTAAATCTTTTTAGAGATTTTTGGTCCATGTGTTTACAGCTGCTTTATTGGTCTCTGCCTGTAACCTGCAGATAGTGATTTATATCAGAGTAATACAATTATGACTAGAGAGGTTAAAAAAAACAAAACTAAATGACTTCACAGCTTGTATTATACTATTGCCATTGACAGATGTTGTGTGATATTGAAACAACAAAGTAAGGGCCCATCCACATTTGTGCATTGTAAAATGCAATATGCAGTTTTTGAGGATGTACATTGCATTTTTAGCATGTTTTTAATGAGTTTCTTTAACCACTTTCCGACCAGTTAATGCCGATACACGTTGGCAAAGTGGCATGGGTGCGCATTGCGTCTTCGGTGGCTAGCGGGCGTTCCCGCCACGGGAGTGTGCTTGCGGGTCCCAGGGACTCAATGTCTGCTGGTGGCCTGCGATCGTGACACGGAGAGGTAGAACCGGGAGATGCCTATGTAAACAAGCCATTTCCCTGTTCTGCCTAGCAACATGACAGGGATCTACTGCTCCCAGTGATCGGAGGCAGTGATCTCTGTCATGTTCTAGTGAGCCCATCCCCCCTACAGTTAGAACACACTGAGGGAACACAGTTAACCCTTTGATCATCCTCTAGTGTTTAACCCTTTCCCTGCCAGTGACATTTACACAGTAATCAGTGCATTTTTATAGCACTGATCGCTATATAAATGCCAATGGTCCCAAAATAGTGTCAAAAGTGTCCGATCTGTCCACTGCAATGTCGCAGTCATGATAAAAATTGCAGATCGCCGCCATTACTAATAAAAAAAATTGAATAATAAAAAGGCATAAATCTATCACCTATTTTGTAGACGCAATAACCTTTGCGCAAACCAATCAATATACGCTTATTGCCATTTTTTACCAAAACTATGTAGAAGAATACATATCGACCTAAACTGAGGAAGAAATTTGTTTTTTGAAATATTTTTTGGGGATATTTATTATTGCAAAAAGTAAAAAAATATTGCTTTTTTTCCAAAATTGTCGCTCTTTTTTTGTTTATAGCGCAAAGCATAAAAACTGTACAGGTGATCAAATACCACCAAAAGAAAGCTCTATTTGTGGGAAAAAAAGGACGTCAATTTTGTTTGGGTATACCCTCGCATGACCGCGTAATTGTCAATTAAAGTGACGCAGTGCTGTATCGCAAAAAAGGGCTTGGTCAGGAAGGGGGTAAATCCTTCCGGGGCTGAAGTGGTAAAAATGTAATTTTCATCCATGGTTACCTGGGATAAAATTGACATGTTACTCAAAAAACTTACACTTAAAAAGAAGTGGCGACGGAGGATGCTGCAAGCAGCACTTTTAAAAAGCACAGCGCACTGTAAAAAATGAAGCACACGGATGTTATTTGCTCTATATAATAAACTCAAAAACAAAAAAGTATTATATTGCATTTGCCAATTCTTCTTTAATAATATATTTATTGTTTTCAACATAAGTAAAGAGTTTACATTCATTAGTTTGGACCAGAGATCTGAAAAAGTCATGTTAGGTAATAGGTCCCGCATCAAATATATAACATATCCATTCAAAAAAGAGAAATGTATACAATATTACATTGCGCTGTATCTCAGGAACAGTAGTAGTCCAGAAGTTAAGTATGTGGACCTTTCAGATTCGTGGTGGATGAATCCACCAATGAACATCCTCATTTTAACACAAGCAAACAAAGGCCCTATAGTGTAAACATTATGTAAAATGAGGCATTCAATAATAGAGAACAAAGAGGAAGAAAGAAAAAGGAAAGAGAGAACAAGATTAGAAAGGGGAAAAAAATGCAAATGTTGCTCCTCCTAGTGTGGGTCCCGAACCTCCGTCTCTCCCTGTTTGAAACTGGTGATGGCAAATAGTGTAGCCAGGGGTTCATATTGCAGTTCACATATGATATTGGGCGTTAAAAATGCAAAATCA
Source organism: Lithobates clamitans (assembly GCA_037952925.1). Taxonomy (NCBI): domain Eukaryota; kingdom Metazoa; phylum Chordata; class Amphibia; order Anura; family Ranidae; genus Lithobates; species Lithobates clamitans. The sequence goes on along the minus strand of JBBGZY010000724.1, from coordinate 3,283,862 downwards.
TGTTTTAATATAATTTGCACAATTCACCCTATTTTCTTTAGTATGTTCCTAACGCTTTTGCTAAAAAGAGCAATGTTCAGATTTGTGCAGATTGATAGAACACCCAAAACTACCGTTAAGCTCAGTAAACCTTGTGTGTATCATGGTGTATTTCACAAGCCCTAACATTTATATTTTTACACTAATATTCCAGCTGCCATAATATTCATCTTAAAGTTGAGCTTTTGCCAAAGCCTTTTTGGATACACTGGGGTTAGAAACTCTTTCAATACAGTACAGTAAGCCAAATCAATGAGTAAACTGCTACTGCTGTCCAGGAAACACTGCAGATGTGTTGAAGTCAGTGGGTTCAATCAATTTACTCTAATCCAAGTAATATGAAATCTTCTGAGGATGCTTCAATCAAACAGAATTTTATAAATTATTTAAATAACTCTGATGAGTACTATTTACAAGTATACAAGATATATAACATAACCCTAGTGTAGTCTCTACAAACGTTTAACTTTTTTTTTGTTTAAAAAAAACCCAAAATAAACAGTGGGAGAGATTTACTAAAACTGGTGCACACAGAATCTGGTGCAGCTGTGCACGGTAATCAGCTTCCAGGTTTTAATTTCAAAGCTTAATTGAACAAGCTAACAAGTTAGAAGCTGATTGGTTACTATGCACAGCTGCACTGTATTCCCTGTGCATCAGTTTTAGTAAATCTCCGCCAGTGTGTCCCCAGACATGCAAAATTCAAAACTGAAGTAGCTGTGTGTGTGGTCTCTTCTCCTTAGCATGGCACGGTTGTCAGTGGTGTGTACAAGCAAACACATAATATGGTACTTATTGCTCATACAGCGAGAGGGCAGATACACAAAATGACTGTGATGTTTAGATTAAGGTTAAACACATTTTTTCAGTGCAGCGCATTACCTCAACATACATTAGGCAGGATATGTGCGTTAGCGGTCTGCATTGCACACACCCTACCATGTGGTGCGCTGCATTGCTAAAAAAAATGTGGGCATTATGGTGGTTTGCCAGTCCAAAACAAATTTTAATGCACTACAATGCCAAGGCCTGACTGGGCCCTTTGAATTAAGCTACCGTATATACTCGAGTATAAGTCGAATTTTTCAGCACATTTTTTTGTGCTGAAAGTGCCCCCCTCGACTTATACTCGAGTCAAGCACTTTTCTTCAGCAAAAAATGTCATTTTCCGAACCGACTTTGGGGCCCCGTATCTCAGGGCCACTTGGTGCTAGGAACCCCAAATTTGGTGTGCAAACCCAGTGGAACTGGTGCCACAACATATCCAAAGCTGGGGTTCCTAGCACCTAGTGGCTCTGAGATACGGGGCCCCAAAATCGGTTCGGAAAATGTCATTCTCTGCTGCAGAAAAGTGCTTGACATTTTCTGAACCGAATTTGGGGCCCCATATCTCAGGGCCACTTGGTGCTAGGAACCCCATATTTGGTATGCAAACCCAGTGGAACTGGTACCATAACATATCCAAAGCCGGGGTTCCTAGCACCAAGTGGCCCTGAGATACGGGGCCCCAAAATTGGTTCGGAAAATGTCATTCTCTGCTGTAGAAAAGTGCTTGACATTTTCTGATCTGATATTTGGGGCCCTGTATCTCGGGGCCACTTAGAGCTAGAAACCCCAGCTTTGGAAATGTTATGGTGCTAGTTCCACTGGGTTTGCACACCAAATTTGGGGTTCCTAGCACTAAGTGGCCCCGAGATGCAGGGCCCCAAATTCGGTCAACTGTGTCCATCTGCAGCAATGTCATTATCGGGACCCTTTGGGTTCAGAGACCCCAAATTTTGGCTGCAGTTAGGGGGCATCTAGGAACCCTTAACTACCGAGTTTGACGTTCAGGGGACCTATGGCTGCAAATGGGCACAGCGAGGCTGCAAATGGGCACAGTGATGCTGCAAATGGACATTGTTGACCCTCTTTTCCACTTACAGTAGCTGTGCATTTCTCACCCTCGTCTTATACTCGGGTCAATAGGTTTTTCCCATTTTTTTTGTGGTAAATTAGGGCCTCGACTTATACTCGGAACGACTTATACTCGAGTATATACAGTAAGTTGCATGTTAGCAGCTTACTTTGCTTCAGAAACTGGACCCTGAACACCTCTGTCATTTTTTTTTTTTACCTGGAGCACACATTCTACATTTTATTGTTACATTGATCTTCTATACTCGACATCCTCGCTGTGTTTGCTGTTTTTTCACAGTTATTTTATGAATTACCGAGATACTGAAAATTTAGGTTAGGAAAGGGATGGTCGGCACTCAGGATGACATCCAAAAAGTATTTCCTTAGTAGCCTCCCTGACAGTATTCCCGAGTGTGGCTCGGGGTTAAATTTCAGCACCATTAGCGGAAACCCCGAGCCACACTCGGGATTACATCTCAGGATCCTGGTGCGGTATACTTACCTTGTCCCCAGGATCCTGCGATGTCCCCCCACCGGTGTCTGCGGGCTCCGTCCTCTGCCCAATGCCTGTCTGTGCCAGGCTCCGTTCCCTGCGAGCATCGCAATGCACGGAGGCGGAGCCTGGCAGCAAATTCAAAAAATGTCAAAATCATAACACATACAGTACTGTAATCTTACAGATTACAGTACTGTATGAATTCATTTTGCTTCCCTTTTGTCCCCAGTGCTTTGGCCCATGCCCTGTATGCAGTTATATTATATATACTGTTCTTTCTGCCTGGAAACTTGAGATTGTCCATAGCAACCAAAAAGTGTCCCTTTACATCAAAAGTGGCTTTAGACCAGCTAGAAAACAGCGATAGTAAATTAGAACACTTGCAGAATTGAGCGATAGTGAATCGTGGGGAAATTTATTTTATGATTATTATATTTTTTTAAATTATTTATATTTATTTTATATATTATAATTTATGATTTTGTGTTTCAAACTTCATCATACCCGGGATATCTACTAGACTCTTGGTGGACAGATTTAAGTGTGTTATTGCTAAGAATTACAGACCTACAATATAAAACACCAAATTTCTATGCAAAATAATTGTACCGCTTTGAGACGCAAAAATCTGAAATGATCATACTGCTAGGGAGGTTAAGTAAACATTTATAATGCTTGACTGTTTACGTTTGGAGTGCCCACCATCCCCTTCCTTACTCTGGTACGTTGGAGGTGTCAGCAGCCTCAAAGTCTGGGCACCGTGCGGAGCTTTTATGTGGGAAGGTTGTAGTGCCTATACACCTGTTTTCCTTTGAAAATGTAGGTGAGTGTAAGCTTGAGTCCCAGGAGCCACCCTTATTTAGAACCTACTGCAGCCATTTTGATTGGCTACTCCATTCTACTTCATGAAGAATCAATCTTTGTGGTCATGCTGGAAGTTGTCAATTCTAGTACTGTCAGATAATAATCATACCATCAGTTAGAGCCATTTGTTTGATACTGGGAACCTTTGTTCTCTATATAGATGTGTATGTTCATTTGTAAACATAGCTGGGCTTGGGCCCATTGCTAGAAGATTAAGCCACATATTCAAACATGCAGGTACTTCGGTTGACCTTTCAACAATAGAGTTGATTGCCAAACTGATTTTGGATTTACTGAAACTTATTTTACATTTTCATACAACATCAAAAACATCAGCATTATTATTTTTTTTTTTTTTCAATTAGTTCATTTTTTATTCAACATTTTTTGTCAGTACAATGTCAAATATACAAAAACATAGGAATATCAAAAGAAAAAAAAAATGATAGCAAACAATAAAATACACAAACAAAACAAAACAAAATATAGCCCTTTGCCGACTCAAATGCTTAAGAAGTTCACAGTACATTTGTACATAAGAACCGACTCACGGGTCATAGAATACCTTCAGAGAATCCAGTTAGCAGTGACATTACAGAGTGCCTACTCAAACAGAAAATGAGGATTTTCACTTTAGATAAATAACTGCACCCCATGGACATTGGCCAGTTTATACTTTGGACATTGGCCAGTAGCCTCTCCTATCTCACCCACCTTTAGCCACAGCCGTACATATCTTAATTATTTTCCTCTATGTCACTATAGGGGACATCATATAGTGAGTTATTAGAGTCCACCCACCAGGACCATATTTTTTTAATCTTTCTTGGGTCTACCCCTATGTTTGTACGTTAATTTTATTCTGCGTAATGTAAAGTTAAGAATCTCACACCATTGTTTATGCATTGGGGGTGTAGGGGAAATCCATTTTTGTAATATGAGTTTGCATGCAAAATCATTCTAAATATTCTACTTAGATATAATGCTCTTCTTTTGCAGGTTGCTTTTTGGACACAGGTTTTTTTGCAGCAAATGTTTTTTTTAATGGCAGGGTTTATGCTTTTACTTTTTTCTGTTTGCTCTTTAATATTGCTTGTTGTTGCTGATCTTATTTTAAGCCTATTTAATACATGTATTTGATGGGGACATTTTCACCTTATACAACATTGCCACATGCTAGTCAACCCATTATTTCAATCTTTTCAGAGTGTTGTTTACATCCCTTCCCCTATACTTTGCTCTAGAATTATCCCTGATAATAAAAAGTGTTTGTCTATTTATACCAGCAATCACAAAGATGATTTAAGCCCCAGAAAAAAAACTGTCACCATGGAAAAGCCTTTTTTAAGAGCTATATTCTTTTCACCTCCTCCAATGACAAAACAGGACAAAAGCCCCCTGCAATTTTCTATTTTGCTTTTGTTTGTAAAGTAAGGCTCTTCGTTTAGTCTTTTTCTGTTGTAGTATATGTTGACACATCACTAGTGGCGCAATGGTTATAATCAGGTTTGTTTTTTTTTCTGGAAAAATTCCTTGTTTACCTGAAGAGGAGGTAGATCTTAAAAGAACTTCCATTTAGGCCATACATATCTACATTGAAAAGTTATTTTACTGTATAGACATGTGGGCTATTTTCTGAAAATCTTAGCAGGTCAACTTCTAAATGATAGTTGTTCTGTTCTGACTGCTGACCTGAGGAACCAGAAGTCAGAGTATTGATTCGTAGTGGATATGAACCTCATTTGCTTAAAGCAAACCTGTGGTAAAGATCGACACAACAACTTTGAAGCAGGCACCCCAAGCCACATTTCTTTAATTGTCTTCAGAGAACCTTCAGAGCCCTGAAATCTGACACCCTCAGAGTGTACGAATCCTGATTTTAGCCTCTAGTCGAGCTTTGGCCTATATCTCTCAGGCCTCTCTATCTGTCCCTGAGGATCCCAGTTATAGTTATTGGCTAGTGGGGAGGTGGCTGGAATCTCAACTTTAAAGGAAATTTATTTTGCATCTTCTAAGTGCCCTTAGGTTTCGGTGCTCCAGAATGCTCTAAAAACAGCCAAAGGTATGTGTACTGTCATATTATTAAGTAGATCTTTGTACTTACTTACATAGTTAGTCAGGTTGAAAAAACACAAGTCCATCTAGTTCAACCATTAGAAAATAAATCCATATACACTATTCTATACCCACAGTTGATCCAGAGGAAGGCAAGAAAAACAAAAAAATCAATTAATCATGATCCAATTTGCTCCAGAAAGGGGAAAAAATTCATCCTGCCCCCCAGGAGGCAATTGGACATTCCCTAGATCAACTACCCATGGTGTTATTGCCTACAAATGTTAGTATCCAGCTATATTTTGTATATTTAGGTATGCATTCAGCTCTTTTAAAAAAAAAAAAAATCAACAAAACTGTCCAGAACTACTTCTCGAGGGAGTTTATTCCACATTTTCCCAGTTCTTACCATGAAGAAACCTTAAAGTGGTAATAAACCTAGGACACTGCATTCATTATATCTGGTCTCCCACAGTACACAGAACATGGGAATGCAATAATTTTAGTAAATATAAACTGCTAAATACCTTTTCTGATCAGCAGTATATAGCATTATCAGTGCCTAGTTAAAGCTTGTAGGAGGAGTTTTCATACTGCACTAGCTGTCCTATCAGGATGAAGGACCCCTGACCCTCTGTTTGGACACTGCTGATTGACCCTATGCTGATCACATGCACTATACCAAGAAAAAAAAAAACTCTCTAGCAATACACACCAAACTGAGCATGTGCAGCCTGACTCCAGTAACTCTGTCTTATCCAGACATGTTTTGGGGGCAATGCAAGAAAGGGAGGATCTGTGCATACAGGATCAAACAGTCTTTTTAGACAATGCAGAGGATTAACTCCTTAGGTTTCACAGTGAGTATAACAATCATGCTTTACTGCATATACAGACGAATTTTACTTTGGTGGGTTTAGTAACACTGTAAAACTATTTTTCTCCCCACTTAGAGTATCCTATGTGATGACCTAAAAGTGAATAACTTTACACCAAGCTGGTGATCATATTCGCCCTTAATCACCTCTTCTTAAGAGAGATCTAATTCAGTTCAGCTAATCTTTCCTCATAGCTGAGCTTCTCCATGCCTCTAATCAGTTTGGTTGCCCTTCTCTGCACCTTCTCCAGTTTTCTGATATCCTTTTTGTGCTGGTGCCCAAATCTGAACTGCATATTTCTGATGGGGTCTTACTAATAATTTGTATAAGGGCACAATTATTTCTTTCTTTCTCTGTCTGGAGTCTATACCTCTTTTAATACAAAAAAAAAGTGTTGGCTTTAGAAACTGCAACTTGGCATTGCATGCTATTATTAAGTCTATGATGTACCAGAACACCCAGATCCTTCTACACCATGGATTCCCCCAGTTGTACTCCCCCTAGTATGTATGAAGCATGCATATTTTTAGTCCCCAACTGTGTAACTTTATGTTTATCAATAGTAAATCCCTAACAGGGGTTGTAATCCTTCCATATTCTGTCTGAAAACTAAAAAAAAACATTCTCGACTTTTCATATTAGTTATTACGACACCCTGACTGGCCATGCATATTCATTACGTAAATGCAGCTAAATTAATATTACAGGTTTCTAATTATTTTTCCTGACAGCATCACTTCATTAACATTATACAGTAGCTGGGTGTTTAATAGGAATAAGACTTGTTTAGGTTGTTGTTTATGGTATCAGAATGAGTAAGCCCTGGGAAACTTCCTGAAAGTCCATAACTTATCAGTAATTATTTATTATTTAAATTGATAGATTTCATTGTCTTAGGATGTTTCATCATTAACCACAGAGGGATTTAATACTATAATTGTCTCATTACTTTCAGTTAAGAAATTAAATTTAAAGGGTGAGCTGGGTAACCACTCTCAATTATCTCTCATTTGTAAAGACTGCCCCTCTTTTTTTTATCCAAATTCCTAAGCTCCCCTTTCTTTCACATCTCTCTATATATTGGTATGAATAACCATATGAAAAAAAATGTTCTGTTAACCATTCCAAAGTCTTTATAAGGCTCCTATCTTTATGTCAGTAGGATGCTGTCAGGATAGAAATATAGGACAGCATACATATTCTTGTTCTGTGTTATGGGTCTCTTAGGCTACATGCACGCTAAACATTTAGCCTGTGAGGCCAATCCCTGCATTTTTATGTGGGTGGAGGGCACGGGTGCATCCTCCAGCACCACTGCTGGCAGCCTGTAAAACTTTATGAGGCTGAAAGCTATTGTGGTACAATGAGTGGTACTAAGGTTTAAGGCTATATATCAGAGTTCTCCAAACTATGGCCCTCGAGTTGTTCAGGAACTACAATTCCCATAATGCCTAGTCATGTCTGTGAATGTCAGAATTTTACCATGCCTCATGGGATGTTGTTTTGCTTGCATCTATCTAGCAAGGTTACTTTGCGGTATAAGCAAGGAAGTTCAGACCTCTGCAGTGAACAAATGTGCTTTTACTGAACAAAAATGCTGTACATACAAAACTATTACAATATTATGAATACAAATCAAGACTGACAAATATAAGCAATACAAGCATGATGCCTAGCAAATAAGCAGAAACTATGGTCTGTAACAGTACAAATACGCTTAAAAGTTACTTAACTCCAGTTACCGTGTGTTTGTGATCTCTGTTGACAACTAGGACTCAGGCTTCTTAAGCAGTTTCTGGAAATCAGGTGAAAGCATTCTTCTTCTTTAATAGCTTCTGGCTGGTTACAGATTTTGCTTCTATGGTGTTAATGCATTATGGAGCCCGATACTATCAGTCTCTGCTTCTGCTTTTATTTTGGCTTTTGTTGACAACAGTTACAAACTTGTTTACCTTAACAAACGACCGTTCCAACTATCAACAGTTCCCATTGTTTGAGGACAGCCTGTGTACTTGTTACCAAGGCATTCGTTCTGTCACTTGTCTTCATCCATGTTTCCAAACGTATCCATTAGTAATCCCTTACTTCTTGGACAGACTATAAGTCATGACACAGGAAGGAGTTGACCAGCTGACCTCATTAGCATACACCCTGCATCATCCACCCTTCTACCTACCCGCCCATTCCCAGCTGCATGTTTTTTAAATGAAACGCAATCAATCAGTAATCACCCCTCTCACTAAATACGCAATATATAATCAGATTGCATAGTGTATGGCAATCTTTATGCACGTACATAGGAGGAAGTGGCCAGAAACACTCAGCTGTCAAGCCCGTTCACATCTCTGCATTGCAGGAACTCGCATTCCCACATGCATTTTTTTTCTTTTCTTTTTTTTTTTTTTTTTTTAGGGGGAGGTGTTTTGGAACATTTTCACTCATCACGCATAGGGCAGCCCATCCACCTAAATGCCTTACCTTAGGCATGGAGGCAGGGAGAAGGAAGAGCTAGTGCTGCTCCAGCGAGCACACAGGGAGACGTTCTCTTTCCGGACGATTAGAAACAGGAAGTGTTTCCTGAGACAGGATTGGCCAGGGAGTCCTAGGACTCCCTGGCCAATAGGGGCTTTCTGATTGGCCGTGAAGTGAATAGCAAATATTTATATGAAAGGGGGTGGGATCGGGGCACAGTGCTCTGCACCCCGAGCCCACCATTTTCTGAAGTCTATTAGAGCATCAGGCTCTAATCATGTGTTTCAAAAAAACACACCCTATTGGAATCCATGCATTCAGTGCCTTGTATGTAGATTAGGGGGCCAGATGCATGGATGGGGGAGCACCGCGGCCACCACTGGTATGTCTTTTGTAGAATCTTAGTTTTTCTGGTTTAACCAATTGCTAAAAAGAGTGGAAACCTATTAATGCAGTATTGCTGATCTTTCTGTCTTTGCCTGGTAGAAAGAAAGTATAATTCATCTTTTACTTAAATGTTCTGTTACAATAAAGATCCTTCCTTCCCATTGCAAAACGTTGGGAGGTATGTTGGAGGGGAAGCAAGCTAGGCAGTTTAAAGTGAGAGAAGAGCTCAAAGGTGTCAGGACACTCATTCATTTATAATGCCTCATGCAAGCTAGCACTTAGGTCGCATCCTGGCGTTTTGAGCTGCCTGGGTGGCACAGGTGCAGAATTCCTGCATTTGGTGCATACCAGCTTCCGTGCATTTCAGCCTGTCATAGATTTTGACAGGCTGCTGGCAGCAGAACTGCATGCTGCACCCGTGCAACCCAGGTGCCCCACATGTGAAGCATACAGGCCTAAGGGCTAGAGTGCATGACGCTGTACACAGGGGTTGCAGTTTGCAGCTCCCTGTGTACAGTGTCATGCACTCTAGCCCTTAGGCCTGTATTTTTACAAAATCATAAAGTAATTGGATCAGCATAAAAGCCTGCCAATAAATATTTTAAAAAGCAGAGCACAAGAAAAGGTGCCTCCAATATTTTATTTTCTTGGCCATGTGCAAATTTAGGTCAGACTGTGTTTACACAAATAAAATTAGTTTTAGTTACATGGCCATTCAAAGATTTGGATCAATTAGATTAAAATGTTTATTTTTCTTCTATCAGAATCCTATGCTTGTTTTTTTTATATATTTATTTCCTGCTAATGTTTTGATTTCTCCTGAATTACTTGTGAAACATTCAACTGTCCCTGGAGACTAAACTGGTGTTATATGCAGAAAACTTAATTAGGTTTCTCCTAGGCATAACAGCTGAAACTGACATTTATTTTCTTTTTAGATATTATTTTCTGTTGTACAGATAAAATATAAAATTAATTAATTCCATTTTATTCTGTAGTGTCCAAGACGAAGCAAAAGACTACACTGTGCACGGCCTCATAAAGAACCCTGATGTGTAAGTAATTGAGTAAATGTCAGTGTTCTTCAGTATTGATGAAAGCTTTTAAATGGGTTCTGCAGTTATGCTGAGCCCTTATGTCGTTTTTATACATACATTTTATTCTGGATAAGGTAATCATTGCAGAGCATCACAGTGTGTGCATGGCCAAGCTGCAGTACCAGATATCACCTTCAGGAAGGTGAAAGAAGGCAGATCCCTTTATGTTACTATATGGAGGGGTCAGAGGCAGGATAAAATATTTGTGTTACCTTTGTAAACATAAACCCCCTCACTCACACACACACATACCACCACCACCCTTATGCATCTGCTTGATCATATGACAAATGCGTAGATATTGGGTGGGGAAGGGGAGGTAGCTTTTTAATCTCAATACAACTGTTTTGCTGAATATTAGGAACAGATGATCATAATAAATAGCCAGATGGTTTACCTGGGATGTTTTCAATTATAATCTTCAAATTTCACTTATAGTAGCCCACAATCCAAAACTTCCTACTGCTATTCAGACTATTCTAAAGCCCTGGAAGCTTGAACCTTATTTATTGTGATGTGCTATTTTTGTCTTGTATTTAAAGTACAGCACACACTACAGAAACAGGTAGTTACAAAAAAAAAGTCCGCTCTCCTGCTGATGAAACACATTGGTGAAGGAGCCGAACAGCTGCCTTTCCACCAGTGCAATGGTAGTGTCCAGATAACATGTAGCGAGCCGGCAAGGAGACCACATGTTGCATTCCCCACAGCACAGCATAGAGGGAGGTTATGACAGATTTGTTGCTTACCCACTGACAGAAGTTTGGGAAGCCTACATTTACCTGCTTGTATGAATATTTCCCCCCATTTTGCTATATGTTTCAGGCCTGGTTTACACTAGCTGCGGCTTGCAGCAGGGGGTCCGGTGCATCCCCATTCTCCGTTTCAGGGGCGAATCAGGTCAGAATTTCTGCCTGAATTCGATCCTTAAATGGAGCCAAAGATGCACAGGACCCTTTTCCAGTGCGGACAGTGGACGTCCCGGAGGTGTGTGAATCGGCTCCTTCCAGAGCAGTCACAGTCTGTCATGTGAATTGGATGTGGGGAGACCCACATCCAATTCGCATAAGTGTGTCCCCAGCCTAAGTATTTACTTTATCCTCTCTCCAGAACCAACTGATAGCTGGTTTTGGGCTCCGCTTTTCCTTTCAGTAAAAGGAAGTCTTTCTGTACATGGAAGATGGCAGATGGGTAGTGGAAGTCTTTATGTATATGGAAGATGGCAGATGGGTAGTGCAGAAGGGGCACATGTCTGCAAGATTAGAATGCAGGGCAGCAGATGTTAGAATGAAGAAGCGGAGGTGACTTCAGTGCTTGCTTAAGCTCCCCATAGGATCACCCATAAACTGGGCTTCAACCTGGGGAGGAACTGCAGTTAACACAAACATACAACAAAAAAATGCACAGATCTGAACAGGACCAAGTACTAGGTGTGGGATTCAACAAGGATATTAACCTTCTGATGATACTGTTTAACCTCCAAAAATGTGGCCCATTTTTTTTAAAGATTGTGGGTGGGAAGGGGGAGATAGCATTGTTAGAAACTCTGTACTGGGAGTACAAAATGTTTTACTTATATAGCTTATGCTACCATTTTATGTTTCTCTTTATATTCAGTGAAAGATCTATGTTATGAACAGAGACATTTTTAAAGACTGCATTTTAGATATTATCAATATTCAGTGTATCTGTGAGCGCTAGAATCATCTGTGATATCTGGATCTACTTCTGACTCACTATAGTATACATGTTGTAGTGGTAATAGTTCTGCTGTGAGATAGATGCTGTGATGATGTGCAGAGATTGTCCTTGGGGAAAAGACACAGCTGAGACGAGAACATCAATGTTTGTGTGGACTTATGCTACAAATTTGTATGGATTTTTTGTTTTCTGGTCCTAAACCCAATTTTCACTAAAAGCATTTACTAGTGTCTTATTTTCTCTCACAGAATCCTGTGTTGTCTAAACGAGCTGATGGATGAAGATGAGAAAGATAGAGCAAAGAGGTAACATTCTACCTAGTAGCATAGCGTATATGTGATATTTTTGGTTAGTTTTTATCTTTGGCTTAATCATCTTGGTATGCATTGAGGAACACAAGAAGACTTTTACCTTTGGGTCATACTGCCGCCTATAGGAGGATTGAAAACTGGCAAACAAAACAATTGTAGGCCACAAGGCTATGAGAATGGATGTCTTCTCTTCAGCTCTGCTGTGTTAAAGACTAACCTATTTTTGCTATCACATTTTTCTCTATATTGTTGTGAGAACTTGTGTCTTCCATTGCACCTATTGAGCACGCCCATCCTCAGGCTTGTTTTGGAGTGCTCATCCAGACCCCACTGAATTGGATGTGATGGGGATACCTTGCAAGTGACCTTAGAGCACATTCCAGACTCTGCTGTTCTGTTACAAAGTTAGCCATGGAGTGATTTCCAGTTCCAGAGACTCTGGAAATACCACAGCGCTTGTCATGTCTTTGAAGCCAAATCTTGTAAGTTGGCCAGTCCAAACACCAGGAGCTACCTCAAGTCCACAGGTTGTTGAACTCCTTTAAAAAGTCCCCATTTCATCCCAGCTTTCACCATGAAAAGGGTTAATGCTGTGGGACTGAGCGCTTAAGTGATTTGTTGGGTGAAGTGTTTTCTGGTGCAATACATGCAGTTGCGGGATGTTTCTCAGCAAAAATGGATTATAACAGGCGGTGAGGAGGCGTCACATCTCTTTCTCACCACCTGTCAGTTGCCTCTGAAGCGTGATCCATACGCAGATAATCCTTCAGAGGAAGGTAGAGTTAAATACACTTCTAAATCTTCCCCTAATGTTTTGATTTCCTCTGAATTACTTGTGAAACATTCAACTGTCCTTGAGGCTACCTCAAGTAAATACTGTAGGTTGTTGAGCACCTTTAAAAATTCCCCATTTCATCCCAGTTTTCACTATGTAAACGGTTAACGGCTGTGGGACAGAGCACTTAAGTGAGTTGCTAGGTGGAGTGTTCTGTTTCCTACAATATAGCATCAAAAAAGCATCTACCCGCTATGGCTCTTGGTTGCAAAGAGTAACGTATCATGTGCTTGTTTTTATATTTATTTACTGTTAATGCTTTGATATACCCTGAATTACCTGTGAAACATTTAACTGTCTTTGGAGCTACCTCGAGTACATAGGTTGTTGAGCTCCTTTAAAAATCCCCTATTTCGTCACAAACTTTAACCACAAGAAGGGTTAACTTTGTGGGACTGCTGGGTGGAATGTTCTCATACAGTGTCAAGGAAGCATCTCCCCCCAAAGCACCCTCCCCATGTTGAGGGCATGTGGCCTGGTACGGTTCAGGAGTCGGGGGGCACTCTCTCGCCCCCCCTTTTCCTGCAGCCTGCCAGGTTGCATGCTCGGATAAGGGTCTGGTATGTATTTTCGGGGAACCCCTATGCCATTTTTTTTATTTTGGCTCAGGGTTTCCCTTAAAATTCATACCAGACCTGAAGGGCTTGATATGGATTTTGGGGGGGCCCCTATGCCATTTTTTTTTAATTTTGGTGCAGGGTTACCCCTATTATCCATACCAGACCTATAGGGCTTGGTATGGATTTTGGGGGGACCCCCACAGAATTTTTTTTTATTTTGGTGTGGGGTTCCCCTTAATGTCCATACCAGACCCAAAGGACTCATGCCATTTTTTCAATTATTTTTATCTATATTGCCGGGATCCGACAGTTCATTACAGCCGTGAGCAGTTTTGAATGACATTTTCTCCTTTAGAAACGTCATTTTGCTGTGGTACTGTTCTAAACATGGGAAAGATGCGCTGCTTTACAGGCATACTAAGGACAACCCCCAGCCACGATATTTAAAGGAATATTTCATTTTTATTGTTTCACTTTAAGCATTATTAAAATCACTGCTCCTTGAAAAAACTGCAGTTTTTAAAACTTTTTTTGCATTGATACATGTCCCTTGGGGCAGGACTTGGGTCCACAAACACTTTTGTATGACAATAACTTGCATATAAGCCTTTAAAATAAGCACATTTAATTTTTCATATTCGTGTCCCATAGACTTTAACGGTGTTTGCATGTTCGCACAAATTTTTTGCCTGTTTGCAAGTTCTGGTGCGAACTGAACCGGGGGGGGGTGTTTGGCTCATCCCTACTAGTAATGGCAATCAACGACTTATAGTGGGACTGTGATATTGCGGCAGACACTAACTGACACTTTTGACACTTTGCAGGAACCAGTGACACTAATACAGTGTTCATGGCTAAAAATATGCACTGTCACTGTAATAATGACACTGGCTAGGAAGAGGTTAAACTTCTAGGGCGAGCAAAGGGTTAACTGTGTATCTAGCCAGTGTTTTTGTGTAATGTGTTAGGTGCTTTCACTAGGACGAGTGATGGATTTTATTCCCTGCTTTACAGGAACACAAAATCCACCCCCCCCATCAGAATGGAGATCTGCCTTGTTTACAGATCCTTGTTCTGTGTGTTTTTTACCGATGATCAGTGGTTGCCGGTGGAATCCAGTGCCTGGAACTCGCAGATCAGCTCCTGCTATGATTAATCACAGCAGAAGCGGCTCGCCAGTGGCACGTGCACGCCCCTACAGGCAAAAGTGCAAAATCACGTATATAAATGTGATTCTGCACAAGAGAGCCATCCTGTAGCAGTAAATCTGCTATGGGGCGGTCTTGAAGCATTTAAGGTGAAAAACTTCTTTTATCCTTAATAGACAAGGAAATAATTTTACACCAAGTACAAAAATTCTATATTTTTCTTTTTCTAGTCTGCTATCTTTATTGTTATCACTGGGACAGGAGATGATGGTGAATGGCCCAGGAAGCACACAGACACTAAGCCATAGACGGTTAGAATCTCAGCCGGTTCAGCAGGAACTGGCTGAGATTTGAACCGCGTGTGGGCAGGCTGATTGATCGATCAACTTGGGTACAACCAGCCTGCCGGATTCACATGCGATTAATGCTAGCAGCTGCTTTAGCCGCTAGTAATAATCACTGTTTTCTCCAGGCTCCACCCTGGTGGGGAGCAGACAATTGCTCTGCAGGAGAGATTCCCCTGTTAGTACTGACAGTGTTGACGGGGGAATCATGCAAATTTCTTTTCTATAACCAGTGGTTGCAAGAAAGAAATTTGCACCGTCTATGGCCGGCCTAAGTAAAACCTGATATATAGTGAGAAAAGCACCAGGTACATTTTGTAAAGTTGTTTTGTAAAGGTTCTTCCTTCATCATGGATGCTATGGGAGGGTAACATATAAAGTATGAGTACATGTCTCATATTCACCATACTGGATATAAAGAAACTAAAAAACATAAATGATAACTACTACTGGTGAGACATGTACAGTATATTTTTCATGCTTTTTATGATATCCTCTTATAGGTCTGATGAAAAGGGACCCTTTGAGGCCGCACAACGAATTGGCTTTTATTGAACATAAAGATCCGTTCAAAACAGACCGATGGCCATGCGTTCAGCAGATTGGATCGGATGGAAACGGACAGGCTGTCTGTTTTCATCTGATCTCGCCATAGAGGACAGCGGAGCTCTGACAGGTTGGTCCCTGTACATTAAGCAGAGACAGACCTGTTATCCGCCGGCTATCCGGGGATCAATGGAGCAATCCCTCGCTGAGCTAGCAGAGTCCGCTGAGTGGATCTGCCCAATGTGAAAGGGGCCCTTACTGGAACAGATGGTTTACCGCACCACGTCTTCACCTGATTGAGCAATAAAAACCTAGCAAAGAGTCTAACCCTTCCCCATTCTATTGAAAGCTGAAAACACAGGTGTGCTAAAATTATTTTTAAAATAAACTCATACCTAAAGAAATATGGAAGCTGCCTTTCCTTCCCGGGCTCCTTCTAAAAATACTAGTTTCATATCTGGCTCTGGTTTCAGTACTTTCCAAGTTACTGACCACAAACAAGCAAGCAGAAAGCCAGATCTCTGGAACGTCATACTAGTTCCAGATATGTGCTTCATAATGTATTTAAATCGTATCATTAGCCACTCAGCTAGCTTTTTTGAAGTATAGTTTAGCAATGACCTCCTCTCAGTGCAGGCTTGGTTTAAAGGTTATCTAAACCCAAGAATCAAAATGTAGTCTATAGCAGTTTTCAAGTCCTTATATGGGGTGTCCGCATTCGTTTTTTTTCCAGACCAAATACATTTTTTGCAGGTACAGAAAGTAATATTTTGCCAGAAATCCAGTTCCTTTGTCATTTCCAATGCATGAAACTGAAATATAAAACACTCCTTCCCAGCTAGCGTAGGTTGACAACGCTGCTCCTCCATAGATGCAGTGCTGTGAGTAAGTGTTGTCACCCAAGAAGTGTGTTACTAGCAGGATCGCCAGGGTAAAATAAAAAGGAAAAAGCCAAAAAAAAGAGAACACGAAGTACTAGTAAACTACAATATATTACATTTGTGTCCTTGGGTTTAGGTACATATTCAATTGATAAAAAAGTTTAAAATATCCAATAGATTTCGTTCCACTTCACAATTGTGTCCCACTTTTTGGTGATTCTTCACAAAAAATTAAAATTTTATATCTTTATGTTTGAAGCCTGAAATGTGGCAAAAGGTTGAAGAGTTCAAGGGGGCCGAATACTTTCGCAAGCCACTGTATAGAAATGAGAGAGCTATTCCTGAAATCATTTTCATTCCTCCAGTGCAGTATGGAAAAATGAATGGTAGAATTTAATTGGTCAGTGTATGCAAAAAAGAGCTTTCTTTGTATACTTTTTGCATATGTACTGTATATGTTTTACTGTGTACTGGACCAGTGCTTAGGCCAGCAGGGTAACAGGGGTGTAACTTTCAACCTTGGTTAGGAAATTTCCATGTGTACATACTATTATCGTACAGTTAAAATGGGTTTTTATAAAAATAGTCCCTGAGATTAGAACTGAGTTTACTACCTGTATTTCTTTGATAGCCAGTGTGCCTATTTTCACTGTGAATTCATACAATACAAGGTCCTTATATCTGTTGGATCAGACTTTATATTTACACATACTGGTCATTAGTTGTGAAGGCTGTACAAGCTTTATATAGCTATCATGTTTTTGATTAAAATGGATAGTGATTGAAGCAGAAACATTATGACTACAACTGAAACTCTGCAGGCCTTCACAAAGTCATTCCATGCATCTCCTTTAAAGTATACCTGCTGGTTGCAATCATGGATATTTTCAGAAATGTACATGACTCACATGAAGTTCTTACATACAACATGCCTTATTCTACAATATGGGGTCATTATGTCCAGGTTATTACATTCTCTAAATTAGCAGACTATAATGAAATTATAATTTATTTGATAGTTACCAGTATTTTTCTGGACCAAAAGTACAAATGTAGATCAGTATATTAATGTATTTATTGGCGTATAACACGCACTTTTTCACCCTGAAAATTGGGTGAAAATAGCATGTGCGTGTTATACGCCAATACTTCAATTTTAGCTGCCTCAGAGGGGACAAGGAGGGGGGCAGGACGAGGGCCGTCAGAATTCATACAGTGAGAATCTCCTGTTTACTTGGCGGCCTCTGTAATAGGAAGTCCCGTCTCCTGGGCCCCCATTGGACCACTGTTCTGTCTATCATAGGAGATTCTCACTGTATGTAATCTGTCGGCGCTCATCCCGCCCCCCTCCCTGTCCCTTTAAGGTTGCAGATGGGCATCGATCAGGCTGCACTGATGGCAATGGTGAGGCTGCTGCACTGATGGCAATGGTGAGGCTGCTGCATTGATGGCAATGGTGAAGCTGCTGCATTATTGTTGCCTTTCTATCATCTCAAGCCAGTCTTCCCATTCTCTTCTGAACTCTGACATCAACAAGGCATTTTTTGTCCAACTCCAACAACTGCCACTCACTGGATATTTTCTCTTTTTCTGGCCATTCTCTGCAAACCCTAGAGATGGTTGTGTGTGAGATCCCAGCAGACCAGCAGTTTTTGAAACACTAAGACCAGCCCGTCTGGCGCCAACAACCATGCCACATTCAAAGTCACTTAAATCCCCTTTCTTCCCCATTTCATACTCATGTTGAAGTTCAGCAAGTCATCTTCACCGTGTCTAAATGGCTAAATGCATTGACTTGCTGCCATGTGATTGGTTGATTAGCAATTTGTGTTACCAAGCAATTGAACAGGTGTACCTAATAAAGTACCTGGTGAGTGTATATGGTATTTATGAGGGCTTAATGAAACAAAGTGTAGCGCTACACTTTGTTTCATTGGGTAATTTAACAAAATATTCTTTTTGTTGTGTTAGCTGCTCATTTAGAGTAAGCGCAAGATATACTATTGTTGTGTTTTGCATTTATGAGGGCTTCACACATTCTTTGCTACATCTAATTTGTACATTTCTTTGAATCAGGGACTGATGTGAAAGGTTACAGTATAATATACTCTGTAAAGACCAGTACATTTATTAGTGCTACAATAAAAAACTATCCCTTGCAGTCTGTCAATCATTTATATTCTGCAGGCTCCTGTCATGTTTCATAATACGCAGAATCAATCTCATACTGCAATATCTGACTGTATGCATGACTGCAGTAGGCTCAGGCAGGAAGGTGCTTGAACCAGTGAACAATATGGGGTGTATTTATAGGAAAATTGCAGTTATTCATCCTGTGAAACTGCATGCACATTCATTCTGTGCAACCACTCTATATTTTATGAATGAATATTGTTCGATCTTTAGAGAAAATCGACTAATAAGATTTAATGTTGTCCCCATTCATTTACAGAAAATAAAAAATAAAAAAATACATGCAGTTTCACAAGATGAATAGCTATTTTCACACGGTCTATGTGTCATTTGCAATATTTCAGTATCAATAATGATATATATTGTGCAGGTAGGTTTTATATGTTTAAATGTAAAATGTTCATGTTTAACTTAGGGTGCCTTTTAGGAAACACTGTGATTTACCAAGCATTAATTAAATTGTATTAATAACTTATGAATTTTGGTTTTAGACATGGGCATGATTTATTTGTTTATTTGTAGCATGTCATTATAAGTTTTGTGTTTACTGTATGATAAAGCATGCTATAGTTCAGGGGTCTCCAAACTATGGCCCTCCAGTTGTTCAGGAACTACAATTCCCATCATGCCTAGTCATGTCTTTGAATGTCAGAGATTTACAATGTCTTATGTTCATTATTTAAATAGGTATTATTCACTTCCATTAATTCAGCTATGTGAGAGCAATGTATGTATAGTGCGTTCATATAGCTGCGTTGACTAAGTACATGTCAAAGACATTCCCCTATTATCTTGGTACTATCTGTAACTTTGGAAAATGGGCAAGTGTGCAAATGACCTTTGTGAAGCCTCCATCGTTCATATGTTGGAGGCTCGAAGATCTAATCATATGTTTCATTCTTTATTTCACTCTAGGGCATCACGAAATAAATCAGAGAAGAAAAGAAGAGACCAGTTTAATGTCCTCATTAAGGAGCTGTGTACAATGCTTCAAGGACATGGGCATCCTCTTAAAATGGATAAGTCCACTATACTGCAAAGGACCATTGATTTCCTGCAGAAACGGAAAGGTATATTGCACTGATTCTGGCTCATTGATAATCTGTTTCCACAATGAAGTATATGTATTTTAGTAAGCTACAGTTAAAGTGATACTAAACACATACTTTTATATTGTCCCTTCTATTTCTGTATGTGAATAATGGCACTGTAATTATTTTAATACAAAAAAATCCTAAAAAGTATCTTTTTCTTAATCGATAGCCAGCTGTCACATGACCGAGATCTTTCCCAGCCTGTCTGCAGGGAAATATAAGCAGGAGGAATCTCTATTCCTCTGCTACTTGTCACATGTTCAAAATAAAAAAAAAACAGCCTTTCGAATATGGAGTAAAAATAATTACATAATATCAACAAACTCTTTAAATTGTCATACAAATATATATTTGAAATCAAATCTTTATTATTTTTTGGCAATAACATGGTGTGGGTAGATTTCTGCCAGTCACAGGCTGTGTCACTCCCCTCCAGCCTATGTCTTAGAATAAGAGGGAGGTGAAGCCACCATTAATCTACATGTAATATCTCACCCCCATTGTGTTTAGCTGGTTAGTGGGCATGGAGGAGAGAAGGAGTGGTCTGTCATTTACCACTGTGAATACACCCACATGTGTGGCTCTATAGTCACATGGGCTGCTCAGATGTATTAGGGAGGAAATGCTCAGCATTGAAACTCACTGAAAACTGAGCATATGCAGAGTTTCTACCACAGCTGCAAAATCCCTAGCTGAATTAGGAACATGAACAGAAGGGAGTTTTTTTTTGCAGAATACAAAAAACAAATCTCATATTGACTGAGTAAGTATGAACAGTATGTAATACACCATTTATTAATAGTTTCTTTGTGATGTGGGTTTTTTGACACTTTAATTTTTATTTGTGTTTTATATATTTGTCTTGTTGCAGAAATCACAGCACAGACGGAAGCCTGTGAAATCAGGCAGGACTGGAAACCTTCTTTCCTTAGCAATGAAGAGTTTACCCAGTTGATGTTAGAAGTAAGAATTTTATGGATCAATAGTTTGTAAATTATTGGAGGGGATGATAACCAAGAATTTGCTGATGAAAACAGTTTTATTAGTAGTAATCAGCATGGATTCATGCAGGATCGCTCTTGCCAGACCAATTTGTTAACATTCTTTGAAGAAGTGAGCTACCATCTAGATAAAGGAAGGCCTGTGGATGTGGTATATCTGGATTTTGCAAAAGTATTTGATACAGTTTCCCATAAACGTACTTTACAAACTTAGGTCTGTGGGTATGGACCGTATGGTATGTACCTGGATAGAAAACTGGTTACAGGGTTACAGGGGCGAGTCCAAAGGGTGGTGATAAATAGTGAGCACTCAGAATTGGCTGGGGTGGTAAGTGGGGTCCCCGAACGATCTGTCCGGGGACCAATTCTGTTTAATTTATTCATAAATGATAAAGAGGTTGGGATAAATGGCTCAATCTCAGTGTTTGCTGACGATGCAAAGCTAAGCAGGGCAATAACTTCACAACAAGATGTGGAAACCTTACAGGAGGACCTCAACAAAATAATGGGTTGGGCAACTACATGGCAAATGAGGTTTAGTGTTGAAAAATGTAAAGTAATGCATTTGGGTGCTAAAAATATGAATGCAAGTTACTTGCTAGGGGGAGAACCTCTGGGGGAAATAGATAGGGAAATATCTGGCGGTCCTAGTAGATGACAGGCTCAGCAATGGCAAGCTGCTGCAAGCAAAGCCAACAGAATATTAGCATGCATTAAAAAGGTGATTTACTCCAGAAATAAAACGATAATCCTGCCACTTTACAAGACTTTGGCCACATCTTGAGTATGCCGTCCATTTCTGGTCCCCATTACTCAGGAAGGATGTGCTGGTGCTGGAACTGGAAAGAGTCCAGAGAAGGGCAACAAAGCTAATAAAGGGACTGGAGGACCTCAGTTATGGGGAAAGACTACATGCATTAAACTTATTACCTTTGGAGAAAAGATGCTTGAGAGGGGATATAATAGCGATATACAAATACCTTACTGGTGACCCTAGCATAAGGAAAAAACTTATTAGTGGGAGGGAATTTAAAAAGACACGCAGCCATTCATTGAAACTGGAAGAGAAGCAGTTTAACCTTAAACTGCGTAGAGGGATCTTTACTGTGATAGCAGTGGGGATTTGGGACTCCCTTCCACAAGCGATGCTATCAGCAGGGAGTTTCACTAGTTTTAAAAAACTTTTAGATGGACACCTTAACGATCGCAACATACAGGGATATGGGATTTAACATTGATATAAACTCACACACACACCACAGGTTGAACTGGATGAACTGGAGTCTTTATTCAACCTTACCTACTATGTAACTATAGATACATTTTTTAGCCATTATATTTCAAGACTCCAAATGTCCCATACACAGAGCTAGATTTTGTAGTCTCTGCCACCTAAATAGAATGGTGTTTTTGCTCCTGGTTACAGTTCTGTGGTTTGCTGTGCCATATCACATGACAGTACTAGGCTTTTTGTGTAGCTCACCTTTGTCACTGTCTTCAGTGATGTCTTGTAGAACCCTAGTGTACTCTCTACTGTACTGACTCCTTGTAGCACAATGCTAATTGTGCAGGATAACACATAATGAAGGAAAGATTAAATAGTTTAAGGCCAACACATTCCACTTCAGTCGCTGGTCTATTCTTCAATAAAATATAAGGAAAGTCTACAGCGAAATGACACCCCTATCTTGTTCTATAGCATGCAGTCTACATGATAGTGACCTAAGAATAGGCTCACTGGCTGAGGTGCCAAAGAATAGTTTGTCTGCACTTGGAATGACAATATAAAAGTAGCTGAACACCTCTTTATATTTTTCTGCTTCGGCAATGACTAGCACAGTAAAGCATTCCTCAGTTGTTACTAGAACAGCATCCCAATTACCACTCACACTATAAAACCAGTACTACCTGTCCTTGTTACTTGGGGTACCTAAAGTAGCCATCCTGGTGAGAGATAAACAGAATCAGGGAGCGCTCACCAATGTACTTCTGCTCCTTAGAGTGCACCTGTGCCCAAACTAAGGACTTAAAGTAGTTCTACGTTCACAGCATACACTTTCATTTAATAACATCAGTATTGTAATAACAGCACAGACAATAGTAATTTTTTGACAATGCAATATAAGTTTACTTGAAAAATCTCCATTTATGTTGTAAGTGCTGCTTGTCTGCTGGCCATCTCTTTCCACAACTTCTTGGATTCCCTGCATGCTTTGCAGATTCTCCTCTGCTATTTACTTTAAATTTATAAGGACTACATATCCCATGGTACCTTGCTGCCTGCAAGCTGTGATTTTGGTACTGAATCTGTCTTCTAAACTCCTTCTCTCAACACCTCTGTAGTTCAGAAGGCAGGCTCTGTGACATTGTTCAGATTAATAAGAGTAGACTAGAAGCAGGCTATTTGGCTATTTATACAGGAAGTCCCTGAGTTACAAACACAATAGGGACTGTAAGTTTGTTCGTAATTCGAAGTTGTTCGTAAGTTGCAACACTGCATTTGTAAGTATAACTTCCGGTCGAAACCCTGCATTCTTAAGTGTAACGTCCGCCTGTGCATGGATGTGGGATGTTCCGGGCGTTTGTTATGTTATCTGGGGCTCTTCTGGCCATGCAGTACATGTAGTACTGCAGTATGGGATGTGTCCAGAGGTATCCGGGACCAGCGTGGAGCACAAGTGGCCGGCATTTGAGGCCATTCCCTGACCTCTCTAACTGCATTTAATGTGAAATCATTCATTCTTAAAGATCTTAAGTGATTCTTAAGCTATGTTTCAGTCAGTTTCCAAGGCGAATTTTACTGAAGTTGCAAAGGAGTAATAAAAACAGGTGGTTGATACATGTTTTTATTGACTCAGCCTCTTACGTACAAATTAACTTGATGGCCAGTCAAGTGCATACACAGTGCTTTGGGCTCTGGAACGGTTTTACCCCCTTCATGACCAGACCATTTTCTGCTATTCGGTACTGCCATACTTTAACTGCTAATTCTGCGGTCATGCAACACTGTACCCAAACTAAATGTCATTTTTTTCACACAAATAGATCTTTCTTTTGGTGATATTTGATTACCACTGTGTTTTTATTTTTTACGATATAAACAAAAAAGACAGAAAATTTAAAAAAAAACAATATTTTCTATTTACTGCTATAAAACATATCCAATGAAAAACTCGGAAGAAAGTTGCGATGTACAGGTACGTTATGGTGCCTGTATGAGCCGACCAGCCACAGTATATGTACTGTGGTGGGTCGACAAGCGATTGAGGCCATGCCACAACCGGCAGCAATTGCTGTGTGGTATTTTAACCACTTCAGCCCTAGAAGAATTTACCCCCTTCCTGACCAGGCCATTGTTTGCGATACGGCACTGTGTCGCTTTAATTGACAAGTGCGCGGTTGTTCGACGTTGTACCCAAACAATGATGTCCTTTTTCCCCCACAAATAGAGCATTCTTTTGGTGGTATTTAATCACCTATGTGGTTTTTATTTTTTGCGCTATAAACAAAAAAAGAGCGACAATTTTGAAAAAAACACAATATTTTGTACTTTTTGTTTTAATAAATATAAAAAAAATGAAAAACAAATTTTTTCCTCAGTTTAGGCCGATATGTATTCTTCTACATATTTTTGGTTAAAAAAATCGCAGTACACGTATATTGATTGGTTTGCGCAAAAGTTATAGCGTCTACAAAATAGGAGATAGATTCATGGCATTTTTATTTTTTTTTTTACTAGTAATGGCGGTGATCAGCGATTTTTATCGTGACTGCGATATTGCGGCGGACAGATTGGACACTTTTTTGGGACCAGTGACATTTATACAGTGATCAGAGCTAAAAATAGCCATTGATTACTGTAGAAATGTCATTGGCACGGAAGGGGTTAACACTAGGGGGCGATCAAGGGGTTGACTGTGTTCCCTAGGTTTGTTCTAACTGTGGGGGGGATGGGACTGACTAGGGGAGGAGACTGTTCGGTGTTCCTAATTAGTAGGAGCACACAATCTGTCTCTACTCCCCTGAGAGAACCCAGGATTTGTGTGTTTACACACAGATCCCGGTTCTCGCTCTGTCACGAACACAGTTAACCCTTTGATCGCCCCCTAGTGTTAACCCCTTCCCTGCCAATGACATTTATAGGCGCACGCGCCTGCTAAGGCATCTTAGAGAGCCGATGTACAGCTACGACGGCTCGCATAGGGGAGCCAGCCTGCCGCAGTATCGGCTGGTCCAGAAGCGGTTAATGGAAAATCTCCCTTCAGATCAGAGATTAGAAAACAGGCATTCAGAAAGTGGCAGTATCACTTCGTAAACACCTGAAAACTGCCTTTCAACCGCCTCTAAAAAGCAGCCCAACACATATCTATTTTCAGTGGTGCGGTAGAGTCCATCCATGTAAAATGGGCTGGCAATCTGCCAAGATTTGCTTTCATAGAAAAATGTAATCCTACTAAATCATAAAGACTGGCACAGCAGGCAGATTTTGTGAAAGTGTCTCTCATGCATTCTAAAAGTGGTGAAAAATATCATATACCTGTCTAGAACTTGTGCTTGAATTTGGCTCAGTCTGGACCACTTTTAGAGTGCACATGAGACACTCTCACGAAATCTGTCAGTTTTTTTGCTGTACACCAAAAGAGAGTTGGTCTTAATTAGCTCCACTTTGACATTTGGCGCATTTAATATGACACAATGTAAAAGTGGCGTATTCAATACGTCACGCTATAAAAGCGGTGCGTTTTAGAACTACCTGAATTGGGTGCACAATAGAGGTGCGCATATTCACTGGTCTCACAATTTCATTACGATTATCTTGTCAACTATTCACGATGCATCATGATTACTGCCCGTGATTTTCATTAAAAAATTCAAGTAATCAGAAGAACTCAATTTTTTATGTTATCTGCTCTATAAAAAAAAGGAAACTCCCTGCATGTAGCAAAGTCTGAACACAACAGACAACAAAAGTATTTATTTAGAACAGTAAATGCTAAATGGTGCAGCCCAGATTACATTCCACAGTCCCCCCATTTACATTACACAGCCCATTTTACATTACACAACCCCCCCCCATTTACAGTACACAGCCCATTTTACATTACACAACCCCCCATTTACAGTACACAGCCTATTTTACATTACACACCCCCCCTCCCCCATTTTACATTACACAGCCTATTTACATTATAAAGCCAATTTACATTATACAGCCCCCCTGCACTTCCAGGAGACCCCTGCCTCTCCCGGGACAGCCCTGACAGTGCACTCTAAAGGTAAAACATATCACGGTCAGTCCCACTGCTTCATGTATTCCTTCCTACATGTGTAAAAGTTAATGTAAGGCAATGCCTCTACAGTGCCGTGCCCTGTGGCTGGGAGGAGAAGAAAAGCCCGCTGGAGAGCACGATACCGTGACCTGCGATGGAAGATCGGCGATAATGAGGTAGAGGCATCGGTTTACATTAACCATTACACACGAAAGGAAGGAATACATGAAACAGAGGGACTGACCGTTATATGTTTTAACTTTAGAGTGCACTAGCAGGGCTGTCCCGGGAGAGGCAGGCGAAGTCGGGATGACGTCATCCATGCACTCGTTGCGGCTGTTCTCCCGAATTGATGCTGAATCGTGCATGGCTGCATCGAGATCCATCGATTCTAGGATTATTTTCAACACCCCTAGGGCATAAATCGCTGTCAGAACCAAAAGTGTCTCAAATGCTTTATAGATTTGGTGCAATACATTAACAATAGGGATTAACTCCAGAAAAGTGCTGCACCAGTTTTATTGAATTCCCCCCATTGTCTGTTTTGTAAATTTTGAAAATGTATTCCTTTACAGTGCTTATAGATACAGAGATGAATGAGGGATTGTTTTAGGCTGGGTTCACAATGGAGCCGGTTCACACATCTCCGGAGCGGCAGCGTAACGAATTGCACAAGGGTCCTTTGCGTCTTTGGCTTTGTTATAGGTCCGAATTCAGACAAAAATTTGGGTCTGGTTTGTTCCTGAAACGGAGAACATGGACCCACCAGACCCCTGCCATCAGCCGCATTTGTTTCAAGTGTGAACCCAGCCTTAAAGTAATTGTAAAGTCTCGTTTTTTTTTTCTATAAAAATAACAAACATGTTATACTTACCTGCTCTGTGCAGTGAATTTGCACAGAGCAGCCCAGATCCTCCTCTTCTCGGGTACCTCTTCTGTGCTCCTGGCCCCTTCCTCCTGTTGAGTGCCCCCACAGCAAGCAGCTTGCTATGGGGGCACCTGAGCCAAGTCACAGTTTCCTGTGTCCATTCAGACACAGAGCTGCGGTTCGGCCCCACCCCCTCTCTCACCTTATTGGCTAACTGACTTTGATTGACAGCAGCGGGAACCACTGCTGTGTCTCAGCCAATCAGGAGGGCGAGTCCCGGACGGCTGAGACACTCGTTTACATTGCTAGACAGAGATGGGGCTCGGGTATAATGCATAGAATGCATTAAGATAAAAAACCTTCTGACTTGGCAACTCCTTTAAAGTGTTTTACTGCTTGCTCGAAATATATAAATACTTTAGTGAGCAAGATATGGGTGCAGGTTTACTTTAGGTTAGCAATCAGAAACTGGGCAGGTCCTTGACCAATATGTATTGAATAACTGCAGTATAGTCTGTATCAGGACCTTGCTGTGCTGTCTCGAAGGCATACCCGGGTCATTATGCTTGGTATAATGAATTACATATATTTTGGTGGGCTAAACAGTTCACATACAGTATGTTGTTCAGCTACCATTTTGATGTTTTTGGAGTTCAGTTTTAAGATTCAAAGTAAATAGCAGCTTTAGTAAACAAAGAACAATGAAATCTTGCTGCAAATCGGGTTAATTCGAAAAAAAAAATCTTCCCCAGATTAAAGAGGTTTTCTATTTTTATTGTGGAAAGTTGGCATTCCACCTACTTTTGGCCAACAGTGCTTATCCTCCCAATGACCAGGTGATTGGAAGGCATGATAAAGCAGCTCAAAGGCATTTACCAAGCACAGGGATGTAAAGATTCTTGTGAAGCAATATAGCTAACTGTGGAAACCCATTTAAAATTATCGGATTCCATTGTTTTTATCACACACGAAAAAATAAATAAATAAACTATTAACAGTGTTAGACTCAGAAATGGTCAGCAACTCTGCTGAAAAAGCCAATCAGTGGTTGTCATGTACCTGGTTGAGGCCCAGCTGACAAGAGGGCTTTCCCTTACACCTCCTGTCCTGTTTCCCCTGAAGGAGGTGACAGGATATAACAGGGAACGGAGTGGCACGGGTGCCTGGTTGGAGATCCTGGATGAAAGATATTTGTAACAGGTGCCAAGCAGCAGGCAGACTCAGGGACTGGCAGATGCGGATACACGGCAGCAGGAGCAGGACAGCAGGCAGACTGGTGGACTGGCAAGTGCAGGTACACAGGTGCAGAACAGCAGGCAGCAAACAACCTGGTGAGCAGGCAGATGCAGGATCTCGGGTGATCAGGCAGGTAGAAGTTGGTAATGGCCAAGCAGCAGGGGTACAGAATCAGGCCCAGAGCAGTCAGGGCTAGGCCAGGGTCGGTATCAGGCTAGCAGAGAAGGCACCGAAATGGAAGACAAAAGGCAGAATCAGATCACAAGCCAGGTCAGCAAAAAGGTATTAGGAACAAGCAGAGTCAAACAGGCCTGGTATATACAGGAACAAACACAGGATCAGATCAAAGAATGTAGAAGCTGGTGACCACTCAGCAATCTTCTAGTCTCTGAAGCCACTTTAAATAGGCAAGTGAGTACCCAGTATTCAAGCACGCTAATATGCAGGTGCGCAGGGACGTGTGAGTTAGGGCACATCTAGTTGTCACGCGAGAATTGTTATGTGCATGCACACGAGTTAGAAAACCTCTAGTTGTCACTCGAGAATTATTATATGCACAAGTGGTAGCACAAGCAAAGCACCCCCCAGCCAGCCAGCATGGACAGGGTGGATGTCGACATGTTTTCTACTTTCTAAGTTTACATGAAAAACAAAACCACTAACATTTATATATGTACTTTTCTAAATGAAGTTTCCATCTCAGTTACGCTATTCTAGTATGTGGCAAAGATAATATATAAATCAATTGTGTAGGTTTTGATATGTGGTTCCTCTCAGGTATGTTGTTCAGAAGTGGCATCATTCAGTTTCATTATTTCATAATGTATAGTTAATTACAAAAAAACGTAATAAACACATGAAAGTGAGACACAAACATGTATGGCGTCCCCCTCATCCCCCCTCCGCCTATATTATCATACTGGCTCCTCTCCCTGTACTGCCAATTTGCATGTATTAGAGATCATCGCCAGAATTTAGTCATCAGATTAATTTATTCAGAGGAACAATAAATGCACTGCTGTGTATATTCTGCCTTTTTTACATTTTTTTCCACTTGGGCAAGTAGAGGCACAATATGTCAAGAGTGAAGCGCTTGTTTTTGGAGAACTGAGTGGGTAGAACTGGCATCAGCAATGCTGTAATTAAAGTGGTTATAGCGTAAGCATTTGAAGACGCTGTTCCTTAGGCACAGGCTGCCTGCAGGCTGGTACTAACTTACCGCCACTGTGGGAAATACAGTAGGAAGGTAATAATAATGAGTACACCTGAGGATGAGAATGTTGCACAACCTGGGCAGCTCTGTGGCTTTTGGAAAATGGCCAAGGCCATTAGGTCAGGAAAGCCATCTTTAGTTTTTCATAAACTGTTTGACTAGCTGAAAAATGACATATAATCCTAAGGGTTACATTGCTCTAAGAAGGCTAATCTATAAGCTAGCACTGTAACAAGTAACACTAAAAGTGTTATTAAAGCAGACCTTGCTGTAAAAATGCAAGATCTGCTTATTTCTTTGCTGCTCCGCCAATGTCAAAATGCTAAAATAAAATATATAGAAAAAAACAGCTGTGGAGGAAAAAGTGTAAAAAATATACTTGCCTTACCCTGCCTTTTGCCCTTTGTGCCTTGGCAAGGGCAACATCACCATTCTTCCAGTGAGATCCCAGGGTATATTGAGTATTTCAAATCCCGCAAGAAGATGCTCATATACTGTGCTGGATGCACAGTGAAAAGCTTGATGTAAAAAATGTCAGTATTAAGAATTTTCCCACATTCACCAATCAGAATAAAATGCCCATTAAATTTCGAATGTGCCCACACCGGTTTTCAGCATGGGGGTTCACCTTAAAATACATGCCAGACCGAAGGATCTGGTATGGTCATGGAGGGGGAACCCATGCCTTTTTTATTTTTAAATTTGGTGTGGAGTTTCCCCTAAAGATTCATACCAGACACAGTGCCTGGTATTGTCGGGATCAAAGTCGGATCCCTGTTCATTGAAGTGGGATGGATGTCGGACTTCAAGTTGCAGGGCAAAGTCGAATCCACAGTCGAATGACTGTTGTGTCATACAAGTGTGAACCCGGCCTAACGTTTTTAAGCTTCAGCGTCTAGGAGCAGGAAAAAATATGCTTTTGTGGAGTTTTTTGGAGCCTTTTTTCCAGCAGAAACGCTCCTTAAGGCTACTAATAGCGTTTTTTAGCTTTTTTTCCCTTTTACTGCAAAAATTCTAATAAATTACTAACGCTCCTAAATGCGCCTAAACGCTCTTGCAAAAAAACACTAGTGTCCATGGGGCCTTAGAACTCTGAGATGTTTGGCTGCAGTTAAAAAGAGCAAACTTTCTGTTTTTGCGCAGCTGCAAAGTTTGCTGGTTAATGTTAGTAGCTCAGTGGTTAGTTTCACTTGTTGTTTTGAAGTGCTCTTAAAGGTTTTCATTTTCCTTTGCACTTCTGGCTTCCTATAGGTTAAGCAACCATCCAACTGTGTCTTTTAGTGCATCTGTACACCTATGTGGGACACAGTGGGATAAGGTTTTCCACATTTCAAAGGACCAACTGAGCAGTCCTAAGATTTAATATAAAATGCAATGCTTACATTAACTATTTCAAATACAACAATAGTGAGCAATACAAGATGTAAAAAGGCAGTCTGAAATATATCTATATAATACTGTAAATGTAAGCTACAGGTGCCCCATAGCCCATTCCTATTTCTCAACTCCAAAAAACATTTTTTTTCCGTTTTGGATAATGAGGGAGGGTAAAGTGATCCTGTTTTTTATTTTATTTTATAATTATTTTTGTTTGTTCCCCAAACATTCTTACCATTACCATTTTTTTTGTTTTTCCCTTTTTATTGGTTGAAGTAGATGGACTTTTTTCAACCAGACTAACTATGTAACTATGTAACAGTACCTCAGAACAATGAAGTATATATTTGTGTGAGTACTGTTTTCTGATCCTAATTGGTTTCTGTCCAAAATTGGCCCTAGTATATGAATGGGGACCTTGGATTGAGGGTAGGGATTGATGTGAGTGTGCGATGTTCAGGGTTAGGGACAAGGGTCAGGGTTGTAGACCCACACTCACTCAGGTTGAACTGGATGGACTGGTGTCTTTATTCAACCTTACTAACTATGTAACTATGTAACTATGTAACTATGATAGGTTCACATTTGAGCGGTTCTGCATGCCCAGTTTCTGCAGGCACAGCAGCCCATGCATTTTCCTAAAGCAGTGTGTTTTTAGTGCAGCAGCATGAACACGTGTGATTTACACACAATCCCATGCCCGCACAAACGTGAACCTAGCCCTATTCTTGAAAGATGTTTAGCTAGTAGAGAGATAAACTCATCAGCACAATTGTAGCTAGAATGAAGATACCTTGAACCCCATTTTGGGACAGGGAGCCTTGACTGCTGAAAGCATGGCATCATCGTGGGCATTACCCTTACACAGGGAGGTTACGTGGCTCCATTAGAACTGGCTACAAAGACCTGAGATGATGAGGTGGAGCCTGAACTAGAGATCTGAGGAGATTCAGCTTTCACAAAAGTTGACATTCCTCCCTTCTGTTGTGAAGTTGTGTTACAACTTTATTGGCGGTTTTGACCTTGCCAGCTAATGATGTTGCTTTATGGGCTATGCCCTCAAGTTAAATTCTGGGGTAAGTCTAATGCCTATTTGGCACTAATGGTAAGGACAGGCCTCTTAGGCTATCTGAGTTTATATTTTATGGGTACTTGAGATATACTGTAAATGTGACTGACATTGTTTATTTGGTACATTTTTAAAGTTCAATA
The DNA here is from genome assembly GCA_037952925.1 of Lithobates clamitans. Lineage (NCBI taxonomy): Eukaryota > Metazoa > Chordata > Amphibia > Anura > Ranidae > Lithobates > Lithobates clamitans. Next base: position 3,251,885 of record JBBGZY010000724.1, on the reverse strand, counting down.
AAGTTATGGTCTTGCCCTATTTTGCAATGCAATCAGCCTCCGTATCTTTTTGGGAGGTGGCAAGGTATTGGTTTGTTAGTTGGTCATAGAAGAACCTATGCTTCTCAGCAGTCATGGCTTCAAGCAGTAACCCTCTACAGCTTAATGAAATAGTCTATGAAGAAGCCAAATAGGACAGTGGTGTAGAAAAGGGATTTTACAGATTGTAAACTCAATTAGGCCCCTACTCTTGGGAAACCTTAGTTCTAACCTAATTATATCCAAACACTCTATCTGTTGCCATCTTCTTGAGCAATAGTGCATCCTGGTCACTTATCCTGAAGTAAAGGGGATGTGCAGTACAATGTGGAATGAATTACAGAATTTGAGAGGTAAGTGCAAAGGAGCGTTATTGGGGGTTCAGGGTAATACATATAGCGGATAGTGGAGTGGGCATGTTACCCACGGATAATGCATTAAGGGTTGGAGATGTTAATTCTGGAGTAGTAAATATGGGTATGCAACTTGGGCAAGAGTATGTGGACCCAAGTATCAATTATGTACTTTTTTATAATTTATTAATTACAATGCAGTATTTTAGATTCCATTGATATATTACAATTGCAGCAAGGATTACATTACTCTAACTTTTAGAAATGATGATATCATTGCCCCTAAATAACAAGACCTAAACATAGAATTGACATGTATGACATAGTATCATTTATAGTGATATAGAAATGCCAATTAATATGATAAGGTGGTAGGTTATAGCAATGGTGTGCTGCAGAGACATGAAATAGAGAAATGACAACTGGATCTTAGTGGATTTGACAGCAGTGATTTAGGAAATTACACAGAATTGTGCAGAATGACAGAATGACAGAACTAATAATAATGGTCTTATTTCTCTGTCTAATATGTGTGTGTGTGTGTGTAATATATATATATATAGATATATATATCTATATATCTATATATATATATCTATATATATATAGATATATCTGTATATCTATCTATATATAGATATATCTATATATATATATATATATATATATATATATATATATATATATATATGGCATTGATTGATTCCTGGTAATTTTATGTAGTGCTCCAAGCTTACTTAGCCATCTCTAGAAATAATGTTAGATACAATAAATTGGTCTGCCAACTGTATGTTCTATAAATATCCACTCTTGGCGCCCTCTTTGAAATCAATGTGCTGTTTGGTTCAACACATTAAAAGAAGATTGAGTTTCCGTCTTTCTTTGTTAGGCTCTAGATGGCTTCCTCATTGCGCTCACCACTGATGGGATGATAATTTATGTTTCTGATAGTGTTTCATCTCTGCTTGGCCATTTACCGGTAAGTTATGTTCTCTTACAGGTTATCAGGATAACTGATTGTGATATATACATGCCATTTGTAACAGAACAATAATAATTTTTTTTTGTAGCTAATGTACATCATTTATTATATTCCAGTGAATATATAGTAAGTGTCTGGTTACAGCGTACAGGACATTTTGCATGAATAGCACATTAATGTATATATTTTTTAAATTAAATAATTATAATTATATAAACACCACTGAGAATCAGGAGTGTCCAGCAGCTTAGCTAAGGTTTATAAACAGGAATTACAGTAACTATTATTACAAATAAAATGGCAACTGGAAGCAATTTTATAGCTCTTCAAATCATTCCTCTCGACAATAGTATTAGTTATGTGAGAGACTATGGACCAGATATTGTAGAGGGAAACAGGAGGTTATAGTGATATATATCCATACGATGAACTGTTAAATTAAATCAAACCCTCCAAAGTGACAGTTGTAATGTAGTGCTGGGACCCTTTGACTTCATGGCCCTGAGATCCCTAAAACCCAGGTTATTCTGATATGCAAATATTGACTTTCTATAAGAAATCAAAAACTTTCTGACCCCTTGTCCAGCCTAAATCATCTGTTGGAGATTGGGTCTGCCCTTAATATGTTGGAAGGGGTTGGGTCAGACTTCAGTTTTCGCAGGAGAGGTCGAAATTTGCATATTAGGTCACCCCAGCTTTAGGAGGTCTTTGGGAGCTGAAGATCTTGTTCAAAGGTACACACAGTGCACACATCTGTATATATTCTCACATGAAGCACCAGTATTTTTAATTTTTACAAAATAATTGCTAAAATTTTCTTGTGTTATGTATTGCACAGAAATACAGATTCTTACCATTAAATTTATGTGAAATGCTTAAAATTAATAGTTTGAATTAAATTATGTTTTATTGCCTATATTTACATACATAAAAAACTATATGTAGAATTCATATTTCATAGAGTTACTGCACTCTATGATTTTTACTGAAGCTTAATGTCTACAATCTGTTTGACTGCACTATGTTATGAACATGGTATACAATTTAAAAAAGGATGCATTGAAATATTATTTTGTTTACAGTTCATCCTCATAGGCTTGTATACAAAGCAAATTCTATATAGCCTTCATGGGTTTGCCATTTACATAAAAATGTACTTTACGAATATCTGCCTCTCACAGGCGTTTATAAAGATGTTCATTTATTATGGAACACCCTATAAAGGGGCAAAACATCTAAACACATTATCTGGCTTATTGGAAGCATTTAAAAATGTTTTAGTTTTAAATTAGAATAAGACCTATTATTGTTATCAACATCACCTTGTTAAATATATTTTTATTGACCTCAGTTATTTTTTTCTAAGGGTAAAGTTATCCAGGTGAAATTCTTCACCGTATTTGCTACACTCCACATATACTGTTTAAATTGGGTAAATTATCTTCCCCCTGATGCCCCAAACATCCATCCAATACTGGAACTTTTTATCATATGGTTTGGGATTCCCATTTATACGGGCCTTTTGAAATCATGAACTTTACTAGCTCTCTGCTAAATTTACCCAAAGTATGTAATCCAGCTAGATGCCTGTTGGGTTAGATTTGTGTTAGACTGTACAAAATTACTTTTGCTTTCACTATTCTTCTACGCCAAAAAGATAATAGCTGTTGAGTGGAAATCCCCTGAACTCCCAAATCTTACACATTAGTTTTGACTTACTAACCAAGCCATACCTATGAACAAATTAACATACAAGGCACATGGCTGTCCAAAAAAAGTTTGATTTGGTCCCTCTAGCGTGAAATGCAATCAGCTTTACCTAAACAGTGATACTACTAGTTGTTTTTTTTTTATGTATTCTGTGTAATGTAAGGTTACAATTTGAAAAAATGATATGATTGAGAATGATGAAGCAATGGTATGTTCTTAGCATACTGTAGATTTATTGGCCATAATGAGGAAAGTATAGTACAACTGATACAGATGTATTCTACATGATATTGTTCACATCATCTGTCAAAGTGTGTATAATATTGTCGGACTCAAGTTATGTATTTGACTATATAATAACACGTCAAACGCTATTGCCAAGCCCTGACTAACTAGGACTAGACATATGTTTGTTTATCTTGGTTAAAATGTATGTTGTACATTGTCTTATACAATAAAATAACAATTAAAATTTCCTTTAAAAAATATACATTTTTAAAAAACCATTAACAAAATTAGATAAAATCTTTCAGGCGCATTTTACTTATTTTATCGTGTTCTTGTGTATTCTGAACTTCATTATCTTTAACATTATCTTTAATCTTGGAAACTGCGAATAAATTTAATATCTTGCATAAGTGTCTGAAATTTAAACTCCTCCCATGCAGAACTGGATAATAAATGTAATCTGATTGAATGGTATGGACAGGGCTGAATTTAGACATCAAGCCTTGTGAGGCACATAATGGAGCAGATTTACTAAAACTGGTGCACATAGTAACCAATCAGCTTCTAGGTTTTATTGTCAAGGCTTAATTGAACATGCGGAAAGTATTCACAGTGCTTCACTTTTACCACATTTTGTTATGTTACAGCCTTATTCCAAAATGAAATAAATTCATTATATTCCTCAAAACTCTACCAACAATACCCTATAATGACAACGTAAAAGAAGTTTGTTTGAAATCTTTGCAAATTTATTAAAAATAAAAAACAAAAAAATGACATGTACATAAGTATTCAGCGCCTTTGCCATGACACTCAAAATTGAGCTCAGGTGCATCCTGTTTTCACTGATCATCCTTTCTACAACTTGATTGGAGTCCACTTGTGGTAAATTCAGTTGATTGGACATGATTTGGAAAGACGCACACCTGTCTATATAAGGTCCCACAGTTAACGGTGCATGTCAGAGCACAAGCCAAGCCATGAAGTCTAAGGAATTGTCTTTAGACCTCCGAGACAGGATTGTATCGAGGCACAGATCTGGGGAAGGGTACAGAAAAATGTCTGCAGCATTGAAGGTCCCAATGAGCACAGTGGCCTTCATCCTCTGTAAATGGAAGGAGTTTGGAACCACCAGGACTCTTACTAGAGTGGGCCACCTAGCCAAACTGAGCGATCGGTGGAGAAGAGCCTTAGTTAAGGAGGTGACCAAGAACCCGATTGTCACTCTGACAGAGCTCCAGCATTTCTATGTGGAGAGAGGAGAACCTTCCAGAAGAACAACCATCTCTGCAGCACCAGTCAGGCTTGTATGGTAGAGTGGCCAGACAGAAGCCACTCCTCAGTAAAAGGCACATTACAGCCCACCCGGAGTTTGTCAAAAGGCACCTGAAGGACTCTCAGATCATGAGAAACAAAATTCTCTGGTCTGATGAAACAAAGATTAAACTTTTTTGGCCTGAATGACAAGCTTCATTTCTGGAGGAAACTAGGCACCGCTCATCACCTGGCCAATACCATCCCTACAGTGAAGCGTGGTGGTGGCAGCATCATGCTGTGTGGATGTTTTTCAGTGGCAGGTACTGGGAGACTAGTCAGGATCAAGGGAAAGGTGACTGCAGCAATGTACTGAGACATCCTTGATGAAAACCTGCTCCAGAGCACTCTGGACCTCAGACTGGGACGAAGGTTCATCTTCCAACAGGACAACAACCCTAAGCACAGAGCCAAGATAACAAAGGAGTGGCTATGGGAGAACTCTGTGAATGTCCTTGAGTGGCCCAGCCAGAGCCCAGACTTGAACCCGATTGAGCATCCCTGGAGAGATCTGAAAATGGCTGTGCATCGATGCTCCCCATTCAACCTGATGGAGTTTGAGAGGTCCTGCAAAGAAGAATGGGAGAAACTGCCCAAAAATAGGTGTGCGCTTGCAGCATCATACTCAAAAAGAATTGAGGCTGTAACTGGTGCCAAAGGTGCTTTCACAAAGTATTGAGCAAAGGCTGTAAATACTTATGTACATGTGATTTTTTTTTAATTTGGAATAAATTTGCAAAGAGTTCAAACATTTTGGAATAAGGCTGTAACATAACAAAATGTGGAAAAAGTGAATACTGACCGGATGCACTGTATCAATAAACTACAGAAAAGAAAAATAGTTTCTTGTTTCCCAAACTATATAGAGCTTTCTGCCTCCCTTCTCTCGAGCTGTTTTGTGAAATTTAGGCACCAGTGTCCAAAGTTAGTGAAACTAATTAAGGAAACATTTATCATAAGTAGCATCAAACACTAACTGCCATTGTCACCGGCCCACATGTGCCACTATGTAAATAAAACACTTGGTATGGGCAATAAAGACAGATTTAAAATGTAAAATCTTTGTGGCAAATAAGACTTTTGTTTTACTGAACATGACAAAGCATACTTTTGTACCAGTCAGATTTAGTGGACCAAAATATATTGAATTTTCTGCCGGAGCGAGAACATGGTGAGGTGTACAAGTTGCTAGCACCACACATCCTCATGACGGAACCAATCACTCCAGAGTTTTTCAACAGTAAGTACCAACTCCTGCTATATTTATTGAAATAAATGTGTTTAAGATATTAAGGTATTTTCTGGCTAACTATAATATGTTTAGAGGCTGCAGAGCTTAAGCATTTTCTTGACATCATGTATACAGATCTAAAAGAAATAGAATTAATATAAACAACTGTGCAGAAAGTGGTATAGTCTAAAAAACTGTTAATAGACATCTGAGGCCAGGTATGCAGCTTCAGATTACAACAACAGTATTTAAAACATAATTCTGTTACAAAAAATACAGTCAGTACTTCAACAAAAAAATGAATAAAATGTTAGACAATTATTTTGCAGAGAGTCCAATAAATAAGATGGTCATCTAGTTACATTTATTTGACTTCTTCGTAGAGGTCAGACTTTTATCACCTACTGAAAGTAAACATTGCTTAACCCCTTCCCTCCCACCCTGGCATCTCCTTTACAAGTTCTTAACGCTCGGGGGAGGAAGGGTGTAGGAAGGATCAGCGATCATGTGACCAATGTGATTGGCTTTCACAGTGGTCACATGATTGGAAACCGGTTCCACTGACTAACAATGTCTTCTTGGGGCAGAGAACTATCTTCAGCAGCTTGGCCTTTGTGCACATAAACATTGCCTGCCCAGCAACACATATGAGCGTCATGTGGGCATTAAAGCCCAGCTTTTTGCTGACGCACATATGGGTCACTGTGGCGTAAATGGGTTTAATATAATTAGTACCAACACTGCATTTTTTCTGAGCCTGAAAAAAATATGTATGGTGACCCAGTACATTCTTCATGACTACTTCCAGGTATTATGTACACGAATATATATTCTACTTTGCCCTCCCTGGTTCCTCCTTTTCCCCCTCATCAACATGCTGATGAAATGTTTAAATAAAAGCTTTCCCTTTTCAATACATACTTTATTTTAGATCTATTGATGTCATCACTAAGTCTCTGTGCTTCCCTATGCAATACAAATAGGTCATGGCTGGGGAAGAGATCAGCAGGGTTCTATACATAACTTCCTGAAAATATTAGAGCACCCTACCTCAATACTCTGATGCAAGCAATAGGCTGGCTATTGGGTGGAGTTGTGCAAATATCAAAATGCCTCGATGGGTGGATATTAGACTGATGGGTGAGATGATATTTTGCCTGCAGCCTGTGCAAGTTAATGCCCACATGTGATGCTCAGCCTCCATGATTGAAAGAAGTGAATTACAATGAATGAAAGGGGGTCGGCCAGAAGGCTGGGGAGAAAATGGTTGAATGATGCTAGAAGTACTCCAGCCAGAAAATTAGGCGGTTTTTGTCTAAATTGCTGTAGCTTCTGATGCACACTGTGAAAAGTTAACAGTGTGCAGTGAAATCAGAGTTTCAATTGCAATTTCAGTAAAGAAGAGGAGCGTGTGCAAATGTGCAAACCTGAAGGTAAGGCTGGAGTTTAGCTTTAATTCTTTACCAACCCTTAAAGTGATTGTGAAGTTTTTTTTTTCTTTTAAAATGTTATACTTACCTGCTCTGTGCAATTGGTTTTGCACTGAGCAGCCCTGATCCTCCTCTTCTAGGGTTCCTCGACGATGCTCCTGGCTCCTCCTTTTCTCTTTGTGCCATCATAGGAAGCTGCTTTGTATTGTGGCACACCAGTGGTCTCGATCCCGAGCCATGTTGCCTGTGTCCATTGACACAGAAGACAGCGTAACTGGGCCCCAACCCCCCTCCTTCATCACAGGATTTGATTGTCCTGTGGGGAGAGAGGGAGCAGAGAGAGCAAAGGCAAAAAAAACTTCTGCCTTTAGAACCACCTTAATGGTAATTATTACTTGTTAATTACATTTAGCCTTAGCTTTGTTTTGATTTGTATATATTTTTTCTTATTCATGGATAAACTTTAAAAATTTCCATTTGTTTGCTTTTGTAGCACCCCATTAAAAAATGTGCCCCAAAAAATGTCTTTATGAAAAAGCAGAATAAATTTTACAGCTACCTTAGGCCCTAGACTAAAGAACAAATGTTGATTATCAGTGAAATCGTGGCTTGGTTTCCCCTTGTTCAGAATAACTAAATCACATGAGTTTAATTATGCTGCACACCCCCCTTATGTCTGGGTTTTGATGGACTGGGTGTTAACCCAAGGGCTGTTGGCTGTCATGTCTACACCCTGGACTGGCCTGAGTACTGTTTGTGTGGACATGCAAGTCCCACTTGTATTAGCTTTGAGGATGAGATAGCATCTTGACCAGGCTCTCTGGTACCATCTTGAGTACCAGAGAACCTGGTTCTAATACCGATCTATACAGTAGCCTTATGCCCCGTACACACGGTCGGATTTTCCGATGGAAAATGTCCGATCGGAGTGTGTTGTCGGAAATTCCGACCGTGTGTAGGCTCCATCGGACATTTTCCATCGGATTTTCCGACACACAAAGTTGGGGAGCAGGAGATAAAATTTTCCGACAACAAAATCCTTTGTCGGAAATTCCGATCGTGTGTACACAAATCCGACGGACAAAGTGCCACGCATGCTCAGAATAAATAAAGAGATGAAAGCTATTTGCCACTGCTCCGTTTATAGTCCCGACGTACATGTTTTACGTCACCGCGTTTAAAACGATGGGATTTTCCGACAACTTTGTGTGACCGTGTGTATGCAAGACAAGTTTGAGCCAACATCCATTGGAAAAAATCCTAGGATTTTGTTGTCGGAATGTCCGAACAAAGTCCGACCGTGTGTACGCTCTATTAGAGTATACATAAATGTGAGTTATGGCAATAGGTGGTAAAAGTGGGGGGGCTTAGAAATGAGTGCAGAAAACACAAGGTTTTATATTATTATTCTTCAACTGTATGCAAGATCGAAAAACTTTTTGAAAAACCCTTCCTCGCTCTATCCAAAACGAAAAATAAGTTTGGCTCTAGAAGGCTTTAAATTTGCAGTTAGAGAGTGTATACAGGAATAACCACAGATATATAAGAGAGTGTGTCCGCGCTTAGGATAAAAGTAAGGGCTGCTGCCTATCTCTAATTGGTACCCCTAAGGGTACAATTATATAGTGGATGAATAGAAATGAGACAGTAAGCGGCGCTGCCCTCTAAAAATTAGTGATTAGCAGGAAAAATATCATAAGCTCTGCACCTAGTGCAGGTATCTCTGATATGTGGAATTTCACTAAGGGTAATGAAAACGTATTCTAGGCAGTATAGCGTCACAGACCATCAGTGCTTACAAGTAGATAAATGAAATATGTTCCCCCATCAGGGCATAAGTGTCATCCAAAAATGAGATAAAAACCAAAGTGAATAAAAATTATAATTTCAAAAATATTGGGACAAATTGGCGTCAGAGGGAACGTAATCCCTAATTAAAGATCTATGTTCTACGTGATAACAAAGTGATGTGTGTGTGTCACTTAAATTTGAATGTGCAGAAATAATTAAATAAAGTAATATTAATTAAATATTCAAAAGTATTGGGACACTAATAAAAGATAAAAAGGTAGAGCAGATAAAATTGCTAATGTAAATCCGTGTGGTGATTGTGTATCCCCTTATGTGTTCAACAAACCATTGTAAATAATAAATAATAAAGTGAAATATATTGATTATAATGCCTAATTAACCAAAAGTATTGGGACAGTATGGCAATATGGAGTGTGAGTGATAAAAACTTATTCCTCCTATGCAGTAAAACAAATAATCCTCCTATGCAATAATAGCCAAGTGATACTCATCTACTGCCATATGTAAATTATATTTGGATACTAATGTTTCTAATTAGTTCAAATTGCTCATGTTTAAAACTGGTATTAAGGTTAAAAATCCATATATAAAATCCATGCAGATCAAATGTTATTAGGCAGGTGGGAACAAACAGGGTTCAGCTAAAATGCTAATTGTTTCATCCAGGAAGGTGCAACGTAGTGACTTCTGTGCAGTTTTTCATAAGGTGACTTGAAGTGACTTGCAGTGCTCGCCCCCTATGCTACCCCACTCACCAGAGATAATCACCCCTACAGGGGTACCAAGCGACAAAGGCTCTTGGCCACGGGAACCTCAGACAACTTCTGTCTAGGAGAGCAAAAGTACTTTGGAATTGAACAACCATCCACCCTCAGGCACCCACTTTGTCGCTTGGTACCCCTGTAGGGGTGATTATCTCTGGTGAGTGGGGTAGCATAGGGGGCGAGCACTGCAAGTCACTTCAAGTCACCTTATGAAAAACTGCACAGAAGTCACTACGTTGCACCTTCCTGGATGAAACAATTAGCATTTTAGCTGAACCCTGTTTGTTCCCACCTGCCTAATAACATTTGATCTGCATGGATTTTATATATGGATTTTTAACCTTAATACCAGTTTTAAACATGAGCAATTTGAACTAATTAGAAACATTAGTATCCAAATATAATTTACATATGGCAGTAGATGAGTATCACTTGGCTATTATTGCATAGGAGGATTATTTGTTTTACTGCATAGGAGGAATAAGTTTTTATCACTCACACTCCATATTGCCATACTGTCCCAATACTTTTGGTTAATTAGGCATTATAATCAATATATTTCACTTTATTATTTATTATTTACAATGGTTTGTTGAACACATAAGGGGATACACAATCACCACACGGATTTACATTAGCAATTTTATCTGCTCTACCTTTTTATCTTTTATTAGTGTCCCAATACTTTTGAATATTTAATTAATATTACTTTATTTAATTATTTCTGCACATTCACATTTAAGTGACACACACACATCACTTTGTTATCACGTAGAACATAGATCTTTAATTAGGGATTACGTTCCCTCTGACGCCAATTTGTCCCAATATTTTTGAAATTATAATTTTTATTCACTTTGGTTTTTATCTCATTTTTGGATGACACTTATGCCCTGATGGGGGAACATATTTCATTTATCTACTTGTAAGCACTGATGGTCTGTGACGCTATACTGCCTAGAATACGTTTTCATTACCCTTAGTGAAATTCCACATATCAGAGATACCTGCACTAGGTGCAGAGCTTATGATATTTTTCCTGCTAATCACTAATTTTTAGAGGGCAGCGCCGCTTACTGTCTCATTTCTATTCATCCAGGAATAACCACAGGCTCAGAAAATATGAGAACACTATATAGGCTAAAGCAATTTCACAGCAAAGAAAGAAATTCCACCACCCACAGAACCAAGTGTTCTGTCACCACATCCCAATGGTTAACAAAGAAAATAGACCCCAAAGTAGAGTTTGCTGCAGTGCCTTATTCATCACAGCTAAGGGTGTATTGAAGGATATGTACTAACAGGTGAAGGATCTTTGATTCATTTGGCTATGAATAGTCTGTAATAGATCAACTAATTTGAAAATGTAGTTTGTGCCATTGTATGCAATTCCCTGTAATACACTGTTTACCTGTTCAAAAAGGACATTACAAATTACTTGACAGTTCATTTGTCAGGTTTTAGAAAACAAAGAGAATGGTTATTCTAGACTATTTATTCAGACACAATTGCTCAGAAAAGGATACCGTTCCTGCCAAATGGTACAGCTAGAGGCTATTCTCTGAATAGGTTGGAGCATTCATCTCTTATTGCAAGATGATCCTGCAGTCTACATCCTAAAATAATGGGAAGTTATATTTATACATTCTGTTCTGAAACATTTTATTTTAAAATAAAAAGAGGATTTTGAGCTATAATACAATTTACCACTAATATAGAGTTGGCTAGCTTGTTCCAATTCTTCTGTTTATGAATCTCTTGTACATTTATCTTCATCATCATAGAAGATAGTATGTAGTAAAGGACTAACCTAAGGGAACATGCATTGCCTCCAGCCTTTCTTGAGCCCTGGACTGATGCCCATCCCCCACATAAACTTATACTAGTTGGAGCCTTCTTATGGCTCCTCCGAGATCCAGGTATACCTATAGCTGTAATAATGTGACACTGCTATAGACTGATCCTCAAATCTGCAAGAAAATCGACACTTCCAGAAGTGTCAGATCACGTGACTTCCAGTCTGCCTCACCCCCAGGTCTTTACATCATCATCAGTGTTTCTGTTTCAAATACGCAAAGCCCACCAAGATCAGTAATGAATTCTGCTGTATAGTAAGCCTGTTTAATGTCATTTTTAACTTCCATTGATCTTAAAGCAGGAAAAGTACAGGCAACACATAATTCTGTGTGTTTGGGTGAGGAAATTAGCTCATTTCCATTTTGGCGGCCGTACCAGGGTTACCATGTGAAACAAGAAAACAGTTTGTTTGGAGCAGAGTTCTTCTTTATCAAACTGGTGGATAATTAAACTCTTTCAAGTAATAATGTGTTTTGGATGAACTTAGGGCCCTTTCACACCTTTGTGCATATTTCTTTGTGTTTTTTTTAGCGTGTTGCCTGAAACAGCTCTATCATTTTGAACAGACTTTAATGATTCTCCGAACATGAAAAAATATATCTGCACTATTTATGGCCAACATAGCATACCAAAATGCATGGTACATTCACATCTGTGTGTTGTGGAGTGCTGGGAGACAGGTGTGTTTCTTTAGAATGTATATGTCCATTATGGTTACATTCATACTAAATGGCAACGTACTTAGAACATGTGTTGTTGTTGGTTGAATTACCACTAATCATAATAGGCTCTAACGCACATAAGAATGCTTGTGCATAGGTGTAAATAGGCCCTTAAAGTAAACAACAGCTCTAGCTTTGAAACAGTGCAGAGAATCTACCTAAAGTGCATGTAAAGCCCATTAATGAAATCTGACCTGTGCACATATATCTGTAGTGTTTACGCATCTCTCCCCAAACCACTATGTCCCCTGTCTTTCTGCTGCTCCATTCCTCTGTTATCAACGTGATAACTGCTGACAAGCTCTCTGACACATGAGATAAAAGCACCTGTAAATTTGTGTCGAGGAGGTAACTTAGAGGCAGATAAGCAGAGCGCTTGTCTATTCACAGCACAGCTCTGCAAGTTTCTTCGCTGCTCTGCCTACGTGGAGGGGGAGGTGTGCCTTTCCTCCAATCAGCTCGCACACAGTGTATGCCCAGACTCCCCTCCCACTTCAAAAGAGTAAACACAGTTGATTAATAATAAATGTCTTCAGCCAAACACTAACCATGAGTGAAAGAAAAGTTATTGTGTTGCCATTCATATTCTCTGAAAAATGGCCAAGAAATCATAAATTTTGCCAGGGTATGTAAACTTATAAGCACAACTATATATATATATATATATATATATATATATATATATATATATATATATAGTTGACACAATTTCGGCAGGCTTCACTTTATTAAAATACATTATACATTCTTGTTGATATTTTTTTGTATTCTTGTATTCCCTTAAATTTTAATAACCAATTACTATTATTTTTTTTTTTTAGGCGAGAAACAAGTGGAGTTTTGCTGTCATTTAGCAAGAGGGAGTCTTGACCCAAATGAACCTCCCACTTATGAATATGTAAAATTTGTTGTAGATTTTAAGTTTTTTACCCATGGTAAGTATTTTTTAAATGCCTTTAAAACTTTGCTATATTTCATGAAAATACTGGTTAGAATGTATTTACTTTTTTTTTTTTTTTTTAAACAATAAATTTTTATTGGTATTTTTCCAAAGTATACAAAATACAAGCAGATTTCTAATTTCTCATTTGTACATATTGTTCGCCATTCAGGAGCTTACTACATTAATAGAGTAAAACAGATTACCTGGTAGGGTTACTAAGAAATATCCTCAATGAAGCATTGTACATTTGTCAAGCCTGTCACCCCTTGTGGGTACACACTGTAAACAGACTTTCTGCTTAAGTTTTCAAAGTTAGACCTGAGAGGACCTTACTGAGGGTCCCCTCAAATATACTATCACGTAAGTTCCCTGTAAATTTGTCGTTAACCAATAATAATAAACTTAGAATGACTGATTCATCTTAATTAGACTTTCTCATTCTTTTGATAACAGGTAAACCACGTAGTGTTGCTATGCTGTGTGCTTAGTATAATACCATATCATATATGACCATACCCAATAATGGATTGTACCACTAGATCATTGATGGTTGTGTTTCAGTAGTGGAGGATTAGGAATAGTTTTCATACATGTGAGGAGGCATATTTAGAGGAACTCCAAGTTTCCCAATGTTTGTGGAAACTCGGGGTTCTTCTTTCTGTATATGCTAGGATTTTTTCCATAGTGTATTGAGCATTCACTCTTGATATGACTTCTGCAATTTTTGGAGGTGAAGTAGAGCGCCATTCCTTGGCTATTGCTATACGTGCAGCAAACAAAATGTGGGTGACTACCTTTCTCCTCAGAGGAGGATAGTTTTCGATGCCTAAGCTTAGAAGAGCAAGAGCAGGGTTGATGGTACAATCAGAGCTGGTCACCTTTCTAATTAGTGACTGTATTTTTTGCCAGAAAGGTTTTATAGTTGTACAGTTCCAGAATATATGGAGGATATTGCCAATAGCTTGGCAGTTTCTCCAGCAGAGAGGTGTAATACTAGGGTTCATTTTGTTTAATCTGTGCGGAGTAATGTACCATCTATGTAAGAGTTTTTGTGCATTATCCCAGTGATCTACGCATGCTGATGATTTATGATTGTATTTTATCGCTTCATGCCATTGAGGCATAGAAAATTCTTTTTGTAATTCAAATTCCCATTTCATCATGCTTGGGGTTTTGGAGTGTAGGTAGAGGGGGGTGGTGAATTTGTAAAAGAGCGATATACCCTTACGCTTATTAGAAGTCTTGCTTAAGAGGAAGTCCCACAGAATCTGTGGTATAGCTATTTGTCGTATTGGGTTTTTGCTCTTGTAGTGGCGTAATTGGTACTCTCTATATCTATCTATCGCATTTTGATGAGGTGGAGCAGGTGTGGTGAAGTTGTCTCCCGAGGATTTCCATGGTTGGACTGAGAAGTTTGGGATTAGGTATTCGTAGGATGCCAGTGGTACCTTTAGTTTTCTAATTGGGGTGTCTGTTAAGTGTTTATGCACTAAGGAGGACCAGGCATCTATTGTTGCTCGTATAGTTGAGTAAGGTGGGGCGTTTGGTCTGCAATGTATACAGGCTGCTATAGCCAATGCAGGGAGGTCGTGACCTGGTGTTACGGTGCGTTCAATGTCTGACCAGCGGTTGTCTGTTTGGCAGGAGAACCAGTACTTCATTTGGTCCAGTATTGCAGCTTTATAGTAAGTCTGTGCATTAGGTAACCCTACCCCCCCTAGATGTTTAGGTTTATAGAGGTGGGCCAATGCTATTCTGGGTTTTTTACCCCCCCATATGTATTTTTTCAGGCATTTCTCTAGTTGTATAAAAAATTTCTGGGGAATTGGTATGGGTAATGATCTGAAATAATATAGGAGTTTTGGTAAGATTTGCATTTGGTATGCAGCTATCCTCCCCAACCATGTGAGGTGTAGTTTGGTAATTTGATGTAATTCCTCTTCGATTTTTATTAATAATGGAGGAAAGTTTTGGGAATAGATTTTGGAGGAAGAGGAAGTCAGCTGCACACCAAGATAAGTAATGGAAGGTGGGTCCCAGTTGCAAGGAAAAATATTTTTCAACCTGCTTTTGTTCTCGTTTGATATATGAAGCGAGAGTGCATAGCTTTTGGTTGTATTTACTTTATAAAAGGAGATTTGTCCGAATTTATGTAATAGCGTTTTGACGATGGGTAAAGAAGTGGCTGGGTTTGATAGAGAGAGGATTATGTCGTCAGCAAACAGTCCTATTTTGTGGTTAACAGAACCAACTTTAATGCCTTCTATTTTATCATTAGCTCTAATAGATTCTGCTAGTGGTTCTATGACCAAAGAAAAAATAATTGGGGATAGTGGGCATCCTTGCCGAGTGCCGTTAGTTAGTGCAAAGGGGTCGGATAGCAAGCTAGATGTGAAGACTCTTGCAGATGGGTCTGAATACAGGGACATAATTGCTGAGTGTATCATTCCCGAAAGACCAAACTTGAGTAAGGTCCTGGACAGGTATCCCCAATGGACCCTGTCGAAGGCCTTTTCTGCATCTAATGCTAAAAAGATGCTGGGCTGCTTGCTTAATTCTGATATGCGCAGGAGGTCTAGCATCCTCCTCGTCCCATCTGGTGCCTGTCTGCCCTTTACAAAACCTACCTGGTCCAGTCCTATGAGGGAGGGGGTTATTTCCATAAGTCTGTTTGCTAAAATTTTTGCATAGATCTTTAAATCGGAGTTTAGTAGGGAAATAGGCCTGAAGTTTTGTGGATCCGCTACGTCTTTACCAGGTTTAGGGATAGTGATAATGATGGCTTGGAGCATTTCTTTCGGGAAGGTACCATCAGAGGCTGCTATATTGAATATCTTTACCAGTTCAGGGGCAAGGATGGCAGAGAAAGCCTTGTAATATTCAGCGGAGAACCCGTCTGCTCCTGGCGATTTGTGCATGGGTAGAGAGTGAATTACGTATTCAACCTCTGTGAGTGTGATGGGCGCGTTTATTTTTTGTAGGGAAGTTTTGTCTATTGAGGGAAGGTGAACAGTCTGTAAGAATTCGTCAATCTCTATGTCCGAGGGTTGGTAAGTGAGTGGGTCCGTCTGGAGATTGTATAGGGATTCATAATAGTCCTTAAAGGCGTTGGCGATATCTTTGGGATTGTGATGTAGGGCTTTGGTACTGTGATGTCTGAGATTTTTGAGATTAGAACGTGCCTGTTTTTTTTTAAGCTGGGAGGCTAGGATTTTACCTGCTCTGTTATTTTGGGAGTAGTAGGAGACTTTTAGTTTTTAAAAAAAAGTATCATAGTCCGCTCTAATTTCCTGTCTTACTTCTTCCCGGCAGTTATTAAGGCTTTTGAGTATTTCACTTGAGGAGGTAGCAGGATTCTTGTGTTGCGCTTCCAGATCTGCTATCTTCTCAAGTAGGTTTGTCATGCGCTGCTGTTTCTTTTTCTTTTCCCTAGAGGCTACCTGTATAAGGGCGCCTCTAGCGAATGCTTTGTGTGCACACCAGATGGTCATAGGTGAACAATCTGCATTATTATTGAATTGAAAAAATTCCGTAATTTTTGCTGCAATTTCGTCTCTGATTTTGGGGTGAGATAAGAGAAACGTATTGTTACGCCACAATGGTTTGTGGGAGTGTTTGTTGGCATCCACAATTTCAATAGTCACTGGGGCGTGGTCAGACCATGTGATATTGTGGATGTCAGCTTTCTGGACATTTTGCAGAGTGTACAGGTCAGTGAGGAAAAAATCTATTCTAGAATAGCTCTTATGTACAGCCGAATAAAATGTGTAGTCCCTCTCGTTGGTTCTAAGGCAGCGCCAAGGGTCATAGAGTCTCTCTTCGTGGCACAGCGAATCTAGAGAGGGCCGCCGCTTAGAGGTCACCGAGGACACATCTAATTCTGTGTTCATAATCGAGTTAAAATCACCACATATTATTAAGTTGCCTTTTTGTACCTTTTTAGCCATACTTACAACTTTGCGAATAAACCTTAGAGATCTAACATTAGGTGCATACAGGTTAACTATAGTATATGTGATGTGGTCCAGTTCTGCGACCACGATCAGAAAGCGACCTTGGGGATCTATATGTTCCTGTAAGAGAGAGAAGGTTAGTGTGTCCCTAAATGCAATCATTACTCCATTCTTCTTTGTCGTATTCTTGGCCATAAATACGTGCGGAAACTTGGGATGTGTACATTTTGGGGAGTTGTCACTGGCGAAATGGGTTTCCTGCACACATAGAATGTCACATTTCTCTTCTAAGGTTGACTTCCAAAGGGCCCTCCTTTTGTAGGGGCTGTTCAAGCCTCTCACATTGTATGACATCAGTTTAAGATTCATTCTTGTGGAAAGTTGTGCAGTAGTGCCATCTAGTGGTAGTTCCAGGAATTGGAGTTGAGATCTTGGATATGGTTATAATGCATGGGGTCTGAGAAAGCAATGTCCTCATAGCTTTGTAAATGAACAGTTTAACTGAACAAACTTGAACTGTTGATAAATGATGGGATGTAGGCCGCATGAATTGCGGATAGTAGGTCACGGGAATCATCTCGTAACTAACGAGGGGGGTTCAACAAGGTAAATCCTTGAACAGCCGAACATCGGGTGGTTGATCAGAAAGAACAGCTTCCTAGAGAGCTGCAAAGCACCATAACTAGCCAGATGACAGTTATTAGGGGAGAGTGCTCACTAAAAGAAATAGCATCAAGTAGCATCAACTGAGGCAGGTTGCTACTTGTAGTTCTTAGTTGAACGGTGGTTGTTGCGTCTGTTATATTGTGGGTTAGGGTCCTCAGGTACTGCGTCTGCGGGAAGCAAGCGCCATTTTCGGAGGAGATCCAGGCCCTTTTCTAGCGATGTTATCGCATGCGATTCGTTGTTCATGTCAACCAGGAGTTTAGCAGGGAATCCCCACTTGTAGAGGATCTTATTGTTGCGCAGAATTTTAGTGATAGGCACCAAGTTGTGTCTGGCTGACAGGGTGGCTTGTGACAGGTCTGCATAAAGTGCAATACCAGCATATGGGTCAGGTAGAGAGGGATGTTGTCTTGCGAATCGCATGAGTTGATCCTTAATGTGGTAGAAATGGATTCTTGCTATCACATCTCTAGGTGTTTGTTCAGGCAGGAAGGAAGGTTTTGGCAGTCTGTGTGCCCTGTCAATAGTGATGTCTGCTGGGCTTAGAGAGGGGAGGACAGTCATCATGAGCTTTTGCAGGTAGGTAGTGATCTCTGCGGGTTTGACCGTCTCAGGGACCCCCCTAAACTTGATATTGTTCCTTCTGGCCCGGTCCTCAATATCCGCCATTTGAAGGCGCATGGCTCTGATTTCGTCTTCTACCTCAAAGTGGGCATCTACCAGTTCATTGTGTGCTAGAGTGAACTCCTCCATTTTATTCTCTACATATTCCACTCTATTGCTGACAGCAGATATTTCCCTTTTTGTGTTGCTCATAAACACTGCCATATCAGATTGAAGAGCTCCCCTCAGTGTCTGCAGCATCTCCTTCATTGTAGTGTCAATAATAGGCTGACCTGAGGTGGGGAATGCATCTAGCTGCTCTGCCTGTGTGGAGGATTCCTCCATTTCTTCCCCTGCTGCTCCTGCCTCATCCTCATTCTCCCCTCCTTCCCCAAGCCTCCTTTTTTGCTTAACAGGGCTGCAGAATGGGGAGGATGACAAGGGATTGTCATTAAAGTGTGACTCACCCGAGGATGGCTTTGGATTGCTGTGTGGCTGTGCTGTGGAGGCAGATGAACGGCTCCTGGGGCCGGCTCCATCTTGGAATTTTCGTCCCTCAGCAGGGCGGAAGAAATCAGTCAGTTTTCGGGGTCCCTCTCTCTCCTTCCTTTTGTACATCGTGCCTGCTGTGTGCCCCTTGCTCTCCTCTCTCAGATGGTATGCTTTTTGGCTGTTTTTGGTGTGCTGTGAGCCGCTGATTACACCCGGTGTGTCAGAGCTCTCCTCTCACACGTCCATGAGCTCTGGCTGCCGGCTCCGCCCCCGAATGTATTTACTTTTTAAAGAGGTATTTCAATTTTTAACAAACCAGTCCCTAACCTCATCAGCTCAGAGGCAACACCCTAATGCCGCGTACACACGGTCAGACTTTTCGGCTACAAAAGTCCGACGGACGCCGACGGACCAAGTCCGGCGGACAATCCGATCGCGTGTGGGCTTCCCCAGACTTTCAGCGGACTTTTCCAGCTGCAAATCTGATGGACTTTAGATTTGGAACATGCTTGTATGCTAGTCCAACGGACAACAACCCACGCTAGGGCAGCTATTGGCTACTGGCTATCAACTTCCTTATTTTAGTCCGGTGTACGTCATCACGTACGAATCCGTCAGACTTTTGTGTGATCGTATGTAGGCAAGTCCGTTCCTTAGAAAGTCCGCCGCAAGTCCACCAAAAGTCAGTCGAAAGTTTGTCGGACGGGCTGTTGGACTTTTGTAGCCGAAAAGTCTGACCGTGTGTACGCCCCATTAGACCTGTTTCAGTCGATTGTCCTTAAAGCCTTAAAGTGACTTAGAAGCTAATTTTTTTTTTTTTAAAGGGGCAGTCTGTAAAAAATAAAAATAATACTTACTTGTATATCTGCTGGTAACCTACACCAGCCTTTGGAATCTGACTGTGCCAAAGCTTATTTATATTCTGCTAGAATGTAGCTTTCCCTAAAGTGTAACTCCAGACTTTTTTTTTTGCTTTGGATAGAGTAGGGAAAGGTTCAAAGTAAGATTTTCCAATCACGACAATGATAATCCTTCAGCTTTCCATTGTCCAAAACTAGAAAGAAATAACTTTTTTTTAGCAAACAACAAGTGTTTCTTTTGGTCTTTAGATTGGGCATTCTGATCTTGCTGTTTTAAAATGAGGCTTAACAAGTTAACTGAATAGATTTTTGTACGTTAATGGATTTATTGCGAAATCAAAAATTTTCCTCCTGCCCTGCAATTCACCTGATCCACTTGTGTGATACAATCATACAATATTCTAATGCAATTATTAGATGTATTACGTTTGCAGTAACATCTAATGTGCAGTCTTCCTCAGGCTGCCACACCAGCAATACTTGCTGGTATCTGCATTGCTTAAGGTCTGCAAAAGTGTGGGTCTACCATCACACAGAGGAGCAATTCTATCCCTACATTCAAAATTTACATGGTCTAGCCTGTGCACTCTGTTTGGTCAGCTAGTTTATCCCTCCAATAGGAAAGATTATAATTGAAATGTTTTCTTTATAACTGCTATGTACCCATTCAATGCACCCTATTGAATAGAGGAACTAAGAGCCTTTAAATTGGACGATCCATACAATAGTACTTCTGATACATAAAATAATCATCCAATCTACTTTTAACCCATGTTCTACACACCTTTAAGACTGGAAATCATTCTCCAAGTTCCTTGTGTACATCATTTCCAACATCATTATGTACTGGTGACTCGCTCCACCAACATTTGAGCATAATTGCAGTAAACAAAATATGTGACAGCAGCTTTGTAACCTTTCTCAAAATGTTATGGATTGTTATTCTTACAGTCAACTTTATGCAGTGATAACAAGCTCTTATATTATCTATACACATTAAATGTGTTAATTAGATGCTGAGTATTGTAACCATGACTAATGTCACTATTCCTAATGTCATTGTGACTAATTCTACCATTGTGCTAATTTGACAAGAGTGGAAAACAGCTCATTATAAGAACACGACTGCGTAGCTGCTTTGTTAGAGGGCTTCTTTAGTCCTTCATCCCTTTCGGGTTCATGGAGTTGAGTTGGTAATTGTAGTAGATTACCAACAGACAGGGAAACAACATCTGCTTATTGCATTGCTAGCACCACTATTCCATTTATATACATTTTGATTAATGTAATATGTAAAACACGTATTTGCACTCAATTTATTTATAGAACAGTTTTTATGATATGTTACATCCAATGCTGAATACTGAAGTTCCCACAAAGTAAACAATCACTTACACTGAGCAATTAAAAGTGAGTGTTATGTAGCACCATTCATATTCTTATAGTAAATAAAAGCCAGTATCCGAGTGATTCAAAGGCTGCATTTTTAATGTCAACCTGTGTCTGTTGGATGCATACATATTCTTTATCAGTATCATGGCTCTAGTAATGAGCCCTTAGACAGCAAAATATCTCAACTGCTGTTTCTAAGCTGTTTTGTACACCAGTCCAACAGGCAACCAGTACAACAGGCCATGTTTTGGGAATTTCTCTTAAATATTTCTCTTAAATAGATAAAATAGCTGTCCAAAATACCAAGCCATCGACTCTCATTTAAAGCACCTGTGCAAGATAAAGGAAAACCTGCAAACATGGCCTGTTGGGGGTACTTGAGGACAAGGTTGAGAACCACTATTGTACACCATGCACTGACAGTTGTATTAAATTTTTTGTGTACAGTGTTATGTGTGTAGGCACAATGGGGTATATTTACTAAAACTGGTGCACTCAGAATCTGCTGCAACTATGCATTGTAGCCAATCAGCTTCTAACCTCAATTAAGCTTTGGCAATAAAATCTTGAAGCTGATTGGTTTCTATTCAGAGTTGCACCAGCTTTTGCACTCTCCAGCTTTAGTAAATAACCCCCAATATGTGTTCACCGTGATTAGATCATGTTATGTTATATGTGCACCTGACCTGCTGACAGCAGAAGCACTGAACTCTGAACAGAATGAAAGATCTAATCTTAACTTTTGCTGATGTGGGGACCTGTCCAATCTTGTTACAGTGCCTACATCTTCATATAATGGTTTTGAGTCAGCTGTTGCAAGGGCATTTCGGTCAGCCAGTGAAGAACAGATATGTCTTGTAGCCACAGTGAGGCTTGTTACTCCACAATTTCTCAAGGTGAGTGCAGTCACTTTTTAACAATATGGATTTAATTACTTCTTCCTATAGCTAATCAATATCATACACAGGTTACTCTTATAAACAATTGCGCTGCCTTTATCCATTGCTTTTGTTTTTATAAACTGCTGGGCAGACACGTGTCTCTAATCATCTATGAACCAAGATGCATTTCATTCTTACCTATAGTTTTAATTGGTCTAAAGTCCTGATCATAGTGGCATGCAGGGAATGTAAGGTGTTACTAAACCCAGGAGCCTGCATTCACTATATCTGGTCTCCCACAGTACACAGAATATGGAAATGCAATTATTTTAGTAAATATAAACTTCTAAATACCTTTTCTAGTCAGCAGTATATATAGCAGTCTTGTGACTTCTATGAGTGCCTGGTTAAAGCTTGTAGGAGAAGTTTTAATTCTACTCTGACTGTCCTATGAGGCTGCAGGACCCCTGACCCTTTGTCTGGACAGTGTTGATTGGCCCTGTGCGATTTACATGCACCCTTACAAAAAAAAAAAACTCTCTAGCAATACACACCAAACTGAGCATGTGCAGAGTGCCCCCAAGGCTCTGTACTATCAGCAGATGGACTGGGGACAGAATCAAATAGGCTTTTTACAAAATGCACAAGATTAACCCCTTAGGTCCCACAGTGAGTATAACAAGCATGCTGTACTGCATATACAGAATTATTTTACCATTGTGGATTTAGTAACACTTTAAGCCACAGTGTTGATGCATCATCTACACCTTCATCCCTAAAATCTAAATAGAAAAGTTACAACGGATTCCTGCAACTATCACTATGAGACCTCAAGCCCTATAGTCACACAGTAATAACTATATACTTTTTGTTTTATGTGTTCAGGAACTGTGCAATATTGAGGAGCCTTGTGAAGAATTCACATCAAGACACAGTTTAGAATGGAAATTCCTATTCTTGGACCACAGGTAAATGGTCCTTTTTTATACTTGTACTTAAGTTATGTTTGCATAAGAAATTTGTTTGAAATTTTAGCAAATATAATTTGCGTTCTTATAGCACCAGTGGTGGCAGAGTTGACCACCCCTACCAGAGCCATGTGCCATAGGTTTAAAGCTCTTGCCTGTATAATAGGTGCTGTTAATAATGAAGAAATGTAATGGGATCCTGGTTCATATTATAAATCAAATGTCATATTTTAATAACCTAGAATTGAATAGATTTTAGTACTATCCATCTAGTAATATCCATTCAGATAGTAGTTCATTTTCAAAGATTAAAACCAAATATTAATTTCCTAGTGCTGTACATCTACAGGCACTGGTGGGAATGCTGAAATTACATACAGCAGGCTGCCTGTAATTTGACGTTAATCTGTATGCTGTCATGTGGGAGAGGCAGTGTGCCAATTACAGGTGTAGGGTGGGGGATTCTAGGAAAGCTGAGTACTGTTGCTATTATTGAAAGAAATTAAATTGGATTCAGATTGAAAAAATGTACGTTTTAAAGCCCAATTCCACTGTGTATATTTTTATTACTGACTGAGGCCTCGTTGGGGAGATTTTGTCCCAATTCCAGTGTCGGTGACCATGTTGTCACCATAAAAAGTAAGACAAAATCTTCAAATTTTGCTGTGCTTCTAGCATGGAAAAGGTCAGTGATTTTAAATTGGATTTTGTTAATCACTTTGCTACTGGGTTATTTGTTTAAGCATCAGTGGAGGTACCTTTTTCCCATAATAACTCTTACAGGAGTGAATTTCCCTTCATAGGGGTAGATTACCTCTCACTTCCTGTTGTCTCCCTCCATTTGTAAGTAGGAGTCGTTTGTAAGTCGGATGTTTGTAACTAGGGACCGCCTGTACTTGGTAATGACCATTTGTATTTTATTTTGGAAGGAGTCACTGTACATGCCACTGAATTTATTGCTTGTGTTTTTCTTATGCCACTTTTGGCTTGATCAAGGCATTCCTATATGGCTCCAAAATGCCACATTTGTTTATTGTGATAAAATAAGAGCTCTTTATTGGTTAAAAACATTTCTCTACATAATTGGGACACAGATAGCAGTTAAAAGCTCTGGTAAAGAAAGTGTATAGTAAAAGCACCACACCATAGGTCTTTAGAGTCCAAATCAATATTCTTTTCATTAACAAACAGGATGATAAAACAACCAATGCCTTTCTGGGGTTAAAAACAGTACCCCTTTAGTAGGGCTTTAAAAGCTGCATATATAAAGATAACTGGACTATTCTGGCTAAAATGAGAATCACGATTTTTTTGCTTAGAAGATAGATCGCGATTCTCTCACGATTCTTGCAGCGTAACATCATCTTTCACATTAAAACAAATAAAATTGGGCTAACGTTACTGTTTCGATCTTTTTTATTCATTGAAGTGTATTTTTTCCCAAAAAATTGCAATTGAAAGACCACTGGGCAAATACAGTGTGACATAAAATATTGCAGCAATTGACATTTTATTCCCTAGGGTCTCTGCTAAAATATATATAATGTTTGGGGGTCCCAAGTAATTTTCTAGCAAAAAATATTGATTTTAACTTAAGAAACAAGTGTCAGAAAAAGATTTAGACTTTAAGTGGTTAAACTTCCTGCATTTACATGTTGTTAAAAACTTGGCAGACTGCCTGGATTTTTTCTTTACACATAGAAGTGTATCCCTTTGATCTAAGAAGGAAGAGTTAGTTACAATGTTTCATGTTAAAAACTTGGCAGACTGCCCCGATGTTTTCTTTTGACAGCTGGGTGAGCAGATAAGTCTCTCCACTTGTTATATGAAAGAATCGGCAAACTCTGCAATAGAGATCGTCAGGGGGGGTTGAATCGAGATCACAATTTTTTAACGATTAATCGTGCAGCTCTAACTGGACTCTGTGCTCATTAAGAAAATAAGTATGCAGATTGTTCTACATTTGAAGCAAACAATGTGCTTACAGATGCTGTGTTCTCTAAATTTAAAACAACCAGTAAACTTTCTTTTTTAATGAGCCTAGTCCTCTTTTAAATGCAGCATTTCAAGCCCTGATGAAGAAGATGAGATATTGTGAATGTCTTATGCTGTTAAATCCTGCTTATGAATGAAGGAATATTGATTTTTGACTCTAATGACTATTGGTGTAGCACTATCATTATCTTCTTTTTTTTACCATAGTTTTCCATCCAGGCTGCTATTGCATGGACTTGATATACTGTATAAGAGCCATATAAACAGAGCCTTCAAGTGCCATTGACTAGATACAATCAATAAATATTACTAATCTTAGTCTAATTACCTGACATTCAGCACCTTGTCTCCTGTCTATTTGACGAGCAAGTAGAGGTTGACAGAGTTTCTAATCTGCCCCAATAAAAAAAATGTATTTTTATTGCTAATTGTGGCCCTGTTGGATTTTTTTCCCTCACTACCCTTTTGTTCCTGGGACAGTTAGTAAGGGGAAACCTCTTAAATTATGCCACAGAGGTAACTAACAGAAGGTGTACACCTAAAGCATATCATGAAAAGTGGGATGATGTGGCTATCATCTGTGATTCCACCTATTTCCAAAGAGCCTTATAGATATAAACATTGCAACTTTGAAAATGAATAATATTAAAGTTGTGCTGAACTCTGTTTTTTCATGTAAGATAGTTTCAGCATGAAACTATTCTTTAACCGTTTCATTGCCAGGAATGCAGAAAAACTAGCTAAACTAAATATAAGATCTTGGAATTCCCCTAGAGCCCTGACGTGCCTAACTTTTGATTGTACTAGAGTTGTTGCTGGGTAACAGCCCCATCCACTATTTTAGCTGTTCTTGGCTATGTACGAGTTGTTGGCTTATTTCAAGGTTTCCTCCTCATCATTTTCATACCTCTTAATTTTAAGAGGGACATAAGGGAGTTGATTATGTAGGTCAGTCAGTCTTCTACTACAAAGCCATGCTGTTGTCATAAATGCAGTATGCAGTTTAGCATTGTCCTACTGAAATATGCAAGGCCTTCTCTGAAAAAGACATTGTCTGGATGGGATTTCAGCATTGATGATACCTTTACAGATGTGCAAACTGCCCATTCCATACACACTAATGCACTCCCATACCATCAGAGATGCAGGCTTTTGAGTGTTGATAACAAGGTGGAAGGTCCCTCTCCTCTATAGTCTGGAGGACCTGGTGCCCATGGTTGCGAAAAAGAATGTAAAATTTCCATTTGTCTGACCACAGAAAAGTTTTACACTTTGCAACAGACCATTTTAAATGAGCTTTGGCCCAAAGAATAGGGCAGCGTATTCCTGAGCCCATGCAGTGATGTACATCATAGAATCATGCCTGTTTTAATGCAGTGCCGTCTGAGGACCCAAGGATCACAGGCCTCCAATATTGCATTTCAGCCCTGTCCCTTGTGCATAGAGATTTTTCCAAATTTTCAGAATCTTTTGATGATATTATGTATTGTAGATGATGATATATTTTTTTACAGATTGGTGAACCTCTGCCCATGTTTACTTCTGAGACACTCTCACTCTCTAAGATGCTCTTTTTATACCCAATCATGTTACATACCTATTGCTAATTAACTTAATTAGTTGCAAAATGTTCTTCCAGCACTTCCCTGTTAGTACCACTTACTTTGCAAACCTTTTGCTGCTCTGTCCCAAATTTTTTGAGATGTGTTGTTGCCATCAATTTCAAAATGACCTTTTTTTATTGTACATTTGTGTAAACTTTTTATGTTTTTTATTTTCTATTGTGAATAAAATAAAAAATTGGTCATGAGATTTGCAAATCATTGCATTCTATTTTTATGTAGTTTTTACATGGCGTCCAAACATTCTTGGAATTAGGGTTGTATAGGTCCACATTAACATAGACATTCAAAAGTTTTTTTAATAAACATAACATAAAACTGAGCTATGATATTTCTTAGAGCTTTTTGGAATGCACAAATTGGTATGGAATCATTAGTATTATTAGGTGTTGCAATCTGTATTATGAATGCGAATGAAGAAACCTGTATATACATTTATCATTAGCTTATGTAACTTATTAACCGCTTGCTGACAAGCTGCTGCAGTTTTACTGCGGCAGAATGGCACAGCTGGGCGAAACGGCGTTACCTTATGTCGCTTCGCCTTTTGGCAACTAGGGGCCTGCAGCGTGTGCCCGGAGCCGAAGCGAGTGCCCGGCGGGCGCGATGATTGCCGGGCTTCCGCTTGCGCTCGTGACAGAGCGAGAACCGGGATCTGTGTGTGTAAACACACAGATCCCGATTCTTTCAGGGGAGTAGAGACAGATTGTGTGTTCATACTATGTATGAACACCGATTGCTCTCTCCTCCTAGACAGTCCCATCCCCCCTACAGTTAGAACACACCTAGGGAACACAGTTAACCCCTTGATCGCCCCCTAGTGTTAACCCCTTCCCTGCCAGTGACATTTATACAGTAATCAGTGCATTTTTATAGCACTGATCGCTGTATAATTGTCAACAGTCCCAAAAATGTGTCAAAAGTGTCCAATCTGTCCGCTGCAATATCGCAGTTCCGATAAAAATCGCAGATCGACTAGTAAAAAAAAATAATAATAAAAATGCCATAAATCTATCCCCTATTCTGTAGACGCTATAACTTTTGCGCAAACCAATCAATATATGGTTATTGCGATTTTTTTTACCAAAAATATGTAGAAGAATACATAAACTGAGGAAATTTTTTTTTTTTTTTGATAAAAAATGTGGGATATTTATTATTACAAAAACTAAAAGATAATGGGGGTTATTTACGAATGGCAAATCCACTTTGCACTACAAGTGCACTTGGAAGTGCAGTTGCTGTAAATCTGAGGGGAAGATCTGAAATGAGGGGAGGCTCTGCTGATTTTGTCATCCAATCATGTGCAAGCTTAAATGATGTTTTTTATTTTCCTTGCATGTCCTCCTCAAATCTACAACGACTGCACTTTCAAGTGCACTTGCAGTGCACTTGTAGTGCAAAGTTGATTTGCCTTTCGTAAATAACCCATTGTGTTTTTTTCAAAATTGTCACTCTTTTTTTGTTTATAGTGCAAAAAATAAAAACAGCAGAAGCAATAAAATACCACCAAAAGAAAGCTCTATTTGTGGGAAAAAAAGGACATCAATTTTGTTTGGGTACAGCGTTGCACGACGCGCAATTGTCAGTTAAAGCGACGCAGTGCCCTATCTCAAAAAATTGCCTGGTCATTGAGCAGCCAAATCTTCCGGGGGTGAAGTGGTTAAGGACCACTGCCAAAATCAGATTATACTGTAACGTGTAAAAATGTACCTGTTAGTGATTTTCTGGGCAGTTGTTTGTAAATTGGATTTAATATGGAAAGTGTGATTCTGGCACATGCAATCCCCTTTAGATGCTCTTCTTCAATAACCTATAGCAGCCAAACAGAATCCTCTTTCATTGCCCTGTCATAGTCTGAAAACTTGTTGGTTTCTATGAATTGCCATTATTCCTCTTTGAATGAACCTAATTCTGTTTGGTTTTGCAGTATGAACCACCAGTATACCTGTTTTACATTTTCATTGCATTCCTAAACTTTATCTGAAATCAGTATATTGTGCATTTTCAAATGTGCTCCTAAACTGGTAGTATGTGAGACATAATCCTTCTGTAGATTAAATTACTGATTAGTTGATGGGTTTAGTCTTTGGTTTGGGATTAGCATAGGGATTCAATCTTCTGAGATTTCCCTGAATAAACCAGATATGTAGCTGTGAATTGTTTTTGTCAATTTTTTTTTGTTTCATCAATTTTAACTGGTCCATGTGGTGGACTTCACAGTAGACAGAAATATTTATCTTGGTCACAGTTTACCATACATATTGATTCTTCCTAAACTGCCTCTTTTTTTTATAAATGTATAAAGATACAGGTTTGCAGGGAGCACTCGGCCCTCTACTCCTACAAAACACTTGTTCTGCTCTGCTTCTCCATCATGGCTAATATTAAAAGCTAGAGAAGAGGAGGGTCATTAGTTCATAGTTTAAATTAAATAAAAAATATATCTATACATTTAATATAAAACTTTTATAGGATCCCTGCACCAATTTTATGGCTGCAATTTGTATTGGTGATTTATGCTGAAATGGTAGTATGCTGAAATGGTAGGCTACCAATGCTGATGACTTCTGAAAATGCTGATTACCTGCCTGTCTCTGACTTAAATGCCTCACTTAGACTTAGAACAAGCAGGGCTTTTTTCTCAGAGAAAAGGTGCAGTAACTTCCCCCTTCTGAGCCACCCCTACCCACCGTTACTTGGTTACACCCCCTACTCACTTCCCAGTAGCACCTCTTTTAGAGAATACAGAGCCAAGTATCATTTTGTTGTGCTAAGTAATTTGAATGGAATATGTTAATAACAAGAAAAGTAGTAAAATAGGTCCCCAACACAACAATAGATTTGCCCAGAAACAATAGACCCCCCCCCAGCAGCAATGGACTCTGACAACAAAATACCACCCCAGCAGCCAACATCAATAGACTGTCCAGCAGCCAGCAACAGTAGACTCCCTCCCTCAACAGTAGATCTCTTCCAGCAACAATTGACTCCCCAGAAACAATACATCTCCCGCCAGCAAAAATAGACCTCCCCAGCAACAATAGATCCCGCAGCAGCCAGCATGAATAGACCCTCCAACACACCTCAGCACTCCTTGCCATTACATACACTCAGTCCTGGAGGTGCCGGAATCGCGTTCCCCAGCGTTCCCGCTAAAAAAAAAGCCTTGGGATCAAGAATGCAGCAAGTGAAGTCAGAACAATGAATTTGCATACCTGTTCCAGGTAATAAAATAAGTAACTGAATTAGCATAACCAGGCATTTTCAGAAGTAAAGATTTGCCCCACTGCCCAGGTACTGTTTGGGAACTTCTAGCTAGTACAGTAGAGAATTATTGGAGATTAGGAGAATTAGACAACATTAAAACAGCTGAAAACTGGAGTGATTTGTTCATGTGGACTAATAGTGCTACTTGTTCCCAGTCTGTTCATAAAGAAAAGCTGCCATTGCTGACCTCTGCTTCTGAAAATAGCTGACCTTCTGACCTTTATGTTGAAGTACATTGAGTCATTGCATCAGAACATGTATGCAGTACCAACATGTTAGACTTTCCTGACATGGGTAATTAATTCCAGGTCAGTGACTCAGAACATTATGAAGGTAGTTGTTCAGAATAACAGCCAGACAATTATCAACTGTTAATGAAGGTCAGTAATGGTAGCTCGATTTTTCTCTCATTACAGGTTTATGCTAAATAAAACATACATCTCTTGGTATAGTGTTAACATTTAGCAACCCTTTTCCCTAAATACGTATTTAGGCAAGCCATTTAAATTCAGTGATCTAGACATTGATAGTAGTATGTGGGAGGAAGTAATCTTCTGCAGCTAGTTTTGTACATCGTACGCATTACGATTTAGAGGGTCTTCAGAATGGTCCATCATGGTAAGCCTGGGCTGGCAGACTGACAACTCTGGAATATGACAGAAAAGCTATTGTATTCAAAGCTTAACTCCAGCCAAAACATTTTATTTCATATTTCATTGTGTATAGACTGGGGAATAGTTAGAGTAGAGCCTCAGGAAGTGAGGAGGAATCTCTCCAATAGAGACAAAGTCGAAAGCACAATTGTATTAGCGTAAGAATGGGTTAAAACCTCTAACAATGATTTTATTGCTGTCTGTGGCTTCCTGTCTCAACGACAACCACAATTCCTACTTCTTGTACAGTAGTCACGGGGACAAGATGTGAGGGAAATTTCTCCAATACACTCACACAAAGAAATAAAAACCCAACATAAATTGTTACTGTTTCCCACTTAAAACGAAAAAAACATTTTGGGGTAAAGTTAGGCTTTAAGAGTATTTTAGGCTAAATCAACTGTATTAAAGGAGTTCTATGGTCACAGCATACACTCACATTTTATAACATCAGCATTGTATCAATACAAACAATAGTTATTTTTGACGATCCAGTATAAGCTTACTTGTAAAATCACCTTTCATGTTGTGAGTGCCACCTGTCTGCTGGCCATCTCCTTACACAACTTTTTGGATTCCCTGCATGCTTTGCAGCTTCTCCTCTGCTGTTTACTTTCGATCTCTGGGAACTACATATCCCATGGTACCTTGATTGCTGTACTGACCCCGCCTCCTGAAACTCCTTCCGTCAGCCCCTCTGTAGTTCACAAAACAGGCTGTGTGAAATGTGCCTACTCACAGTGTATAGTAAATATGTGTCACAGAGTGAAAGAAGTAAATGTGTGAAAATCTTCACAAAGTATGTTTACATACTTCGAGATGGTTCAAACTAATTCAAGTAGGCCAAAAATATTTGAAATACAATGTGCAAATGAATATAATGGGGGGAATTCAATAAAGCTGCTGCACCGCTTTATTGCTTTTCTGGCGTTAACCCCCTCTTGTTAGTGTATTGCATCAAGTTAATGAAGCATTTGCAACACTCTTGGTTCTGACAGCGGCTTGTGCACCAAATTCAAAAATGTGCCACTTTTTCATTGTGTCGCATCGAATGCACCAAATTCAAAAGTGGAGCTAATTATGGATCACAGGAGTGGAATTCGTTTTACACTCCCGTGACCCATTTTCATCAGAGAGCGGTCTAAAGTCCACTCTCTGCTGACGTCACCGATTTCAGTCCAGACACCGCGTCATTCTGACCACGGAATCGGGATCTGCCAGGTGCCTGGACTGACACCCGGCTCAGCCTCTCAGCGAGCCGCTGAGAGCCTGAGATGGCTAATTTGCCCCCTCCACAGCTCAGCGCTCCAATGAGTGAGGAGGGAGAAGAGCAGAGAGCTGTGATTGACAGTCTGCAGCTCTATGCTGAAGGAGCTCTGAAAAGCAAGTGATCGGCGATATCTGATCGATCGGTTCTCAGTGCAGAATCGCTGGGGGACAGATGAAGCATCGGATCGATGCTGCATTCACCTAGGTAAGTATGACTGGGGAAAAAAAAAATCCTTTACTTCTCTTTTAAGACCAACTCTCTTTTGGGGTGCAGAGAGAAAACTGGCTCAGACAGATTTTGCAAAAGTGTCTCTCATGAATTCTAAAAGTGGTGAAGCATGAGCCAAATTCAAGTATAAGTTCTAGACAATTACATAAATTTGGCCCATTCTTCACCACATTTAGAATGCATGAGAAACACTTTCACAAAATCTGCCTGCATTAGTCTTTATGAACTCCAGGGAGTGATTTTACATTTTGACCATAAATGCGCTTTCATAATACAGCAAAGCTATACTGCGTATCTAGCCCCATCGTGTATTTTGAGCTTGGCTTCAGTAAGCACAAACCATAGCTTCTCCATTTGACCAGATTTTTTTGGTCTTGTACTTATAAGAACACTGATATGCATTACATGACAGGATTGAGTTCTATTACCAGAACTGCAGCA
The DNA here is from genome assembly GCA_037952925.1 of Lithobates clamitans. Classification (NCBI taxonomy): domain Eukaryota; kingdom Metazoa; phylum Chordata; class Amphibia; order Anura; family Ranidae; genus Lithobates; species Lithobates clamitans. Next base: position 3,219,227 of record JBBGZY010000724.1, on the reverse strand, counting down.
GGTTCAGGATATGTATATGTGCTATGATGTCCATAAAGAAGAAGAGAGGCAGTATTTGTTAAATGATGGCCAATTTTAAATGTGTTGCCCTACAAGAAAAATGGAACTATACAAATAGACCATTTGGACCACACTGGAATGGAAATGTTAAAATGATTGTAAGCACACCCACCTTCAGGAGGCTGCTGGGAGATTATTGCACCCACGTGACCGGGAACGAGCATGGTTGGTGAGGACGCGAACGGACACAAGGGGGGAACGCAAACGGCACACGGAGGCAGCACAGCACATACTAGGCGAACCGGGCTGCAGCGCCCACCCGTCCCTAACTGCTGGAAAAGCTCTGTGCCGGCTCAATGGCACTTGGAAATGTGAGTGCATAGTTTTTTTGTGTTTTATGAAATAAAGGTTTTAAACGTTATTGTGCGATGATCGTTTTCATCCATTTTTATGAGGAACATTAAGGTCCTAGTATAGCTATTGGAGAAGTTCCCTTTGAGTGGAGTGGTTATCCCTATGAATGAACCAAAGGTGCAGTTTTAAAGAAAAATCTGGTGAGTGGCAAATCTCACAGGTGGTGGTGAAGCACTAAGTCACTTTAAATTGATCAAACACAAGAGCACGCCGATCACGGCAATCTAACGGAAGATTTGCAAGCATATATGAAGAGACTTTATTATCATGTGATATATGTCACCGGACTTCTATATGATTTATAGAATTTGTATATGGTTGTTGCTTAATGTGATGAATTTTTATAGGTGGATGGTGAATAAGATTATGTCTAAAGGATAGGATACACACAGATAGGATAGAGAGTACAAATGTGAGCAGCGCATCCACACACATAGCACTTTTAATTTATTTTTTCCCAACGAGAATTTTTTTGGATGCAGCAGCTACAGATATCACTTATATATTGATTGATAGGATAGGTTTTGCGCCAGTGACACACACATTTCACCCACCTTCACACCTACTGTAATCCGTCTTTGGAACTGTTCGACTTCACTTGAAATCGCATGATTTCAAAGCCGCATGTCACTGTGTGACTTGGCTGAAATCTGTGCAACTTCATGCACAGATGTCTATAAAAGTCGCACCCGAAATCGCCAAAAATAGTTCAAATTGGTCAACCCTGCAAAGTCGGCATTGCACTGATTTAATCAGTTCCATTGCCGACAATAGGGTGCGACTTTTCTTGCGACTTGGACCTGCCAAATTGCATGGCAACTCAACACTGATATGGATGGGGGCTCAAGACTCAAACTGTATTTTTTTTAAAATAACAAACATGTCATACTTACCTGCTCTGTGCAATGGTTTTTCACAGAGTAGCCCTGATCCTCCTCTTCTGGCTGGCTCTCCTGGCTTCTCCCTCTTGCTGACTGCCCCAGGCTGCTTGCTATGGGGGGCACTTTTGTGGGCTTGATCCCGCACAGGCTCGGTCCCTCCTCCTGCTCTCTGGCTGTGATTGACAATAACAGAAGCCAATGGCTGCCGCTACTGTCTCTGATCTTATGAGGAGGGAGAGAGCAGAGAGAGCCTCTGCTCAAGTGCACAGCGCTGGATCGAGATTGGGCTAAGTATAAGGTGTGTGTGTGGGGGGGGTTGTGCACACATAAGGTTTTTTACCTTAATGCAGAGAATGCATTAAGGTGAAAAAAACCTTCAGCCTTTAAGGTGAAAAAACACCTGGCAGTGACCGGCCCCCCAGCCCCCCGGTTTTACTTACCTGAGCCCGTTCATCTCCTCGGCGGGGCCGCACTGTCTCTCTCTCCACGAGGTCCCGGTTCTTGATTGGATAGATTGATAGCAGCGCAGCCATTGGCTCCCGCTGCTGTCAATCAAATCCAATGCCACGGGCGTCGGGGGCGGGGCCGAGTCTGGCATTCGTGTCTGTAGACACAAATGCTGGACTCGGGAACACGCCCACAAGGTAACCCCCTCGCTAAAGTGCTTCTCCTAGGGGGTTATCTGATACGAGGAGGAGCCTCGAGAGCCGCCGGGGGACACCAGAAGAGGATGATCGGGGCCACTCTGTGCAAAACAAGCTGCACAGTGGAGGTAAGTATGAAATGCTGGTTATTTAAAAAAAAAAAAAAACGATCCTTTACAATCACTTTGAGGTAGATAGTTTGTTAGCACAGCACATGCCTGAGTATCATTGCAGTCATTTTTAAATGAACATTTTTGTGTTCACTGTAATATCAAACGTTATAGCCATGGCACCCAACCTACGGCCCAGGAGCAGCATGCGGCCCTTTAATACTTATTGTGCTTATGTTTATGTTTACTCATACCAGTGATAGAAAAATACTATTTAGAATAGGTTCTAGAATGACTTGGTTTATTTTTTTAATACTATCCTTTTTCTCTTGTTATGTTTCTTTATTTGGATCTTTTATAATAGATCTTGTTGAAAGAAGTGAAATCAAATGTGGAAAAGGAATTTTTAAGGGAGATTTTTTTCCACCCTATTTCTTTTTTTCTTTTGATTTTCTTTTTGTACGCCTGTGTTTGAGGATGCATTGCTGTTTTTTTCTGGTAATTATACTTGCATTCTTTTAGTAAGTCATGTTTGAGAATGTTTTTTTTTTTTTTTTATAAATTCTTTATTTTCTTTCACAAAGGTAATAAAACATTTTCACAAATACATCAGTTCAACACAACCTTCCTTCTTTCTTTTTCCTCTTCCCCAATCAAACTCCTAATCTTCAACTTATCCTACCTATTCATACTTTCATCATAATCTTATTTATAACAACCCAACCTTTGTGCGATTTTTCCTTAACCCAAATCCACTCCGGTTATCTTCAAGAGGCAAAGATAACACAAAAAAACAAAAAAAACTATAGAGTAGAGCTAGAAAAAGTAAAAGAAAGAAAAATAAGAAGCGAGAAAGAAGAGAGAAAAGAAAATCCCCTCGCCCCCCCTGGAATCTCGTTTATTACTATGGGCTTTAGGGATTCTGTTCCCTATATAACATATAAGGAGCCCATATTTCCCGATATTTCTCCTCTTGCTCCCTCAGCATTAACGTAAGATTTTCCATTTGTTGAATTTCTGTTATCCTCATAAACTATTGTGCCTTAGTTGGTGCTACATTAGTTTTCCATGTTTGAGAATGGTTAATAGAATGGTACTGAAGAAAATGCAATATGGTATGTATTGTATACATGTATCATGTATGTATCATGTGATACTGCAAAGAATGCATATCTCATTGCTCTTTTGTAAAAACAAAAAAAAACAGCTTTAAAATCTAATAAAAATTTGATCAAAAAAAGGAGCTGTAGGGAGCACCAATGTCAGAGCACCGATTTGTAAAGGAGCAGTATCTGTGATCTCTTGCAGTCTCATGTAAAAAAAAAATTCAATTTGTGTCTCTTGACAGTCCCCAGTCTGTGAATATCTTCCGTGTATCTCCAGTCTCCAACAACTCGTACAGCATGTTCTCAGTCTTTGACCATCTCCTGTTACATGTCTACAGTCTTTGACAGCTTTCTGTAACAGCATTTCATTCACTGAATATTATGTGCAGTTTATTTCTGAAGTCAGGCACCCTATATTATGAGAGCTGACTGCCACTGTTTTATAGTTTTGTAAGCAAGCTAATGTCACATTTTGAAACCTTCAGTAGGAACATCAAAGAACTCTATGAAAATGAATCAATACTTCCTGAACTTTTCATCTTAAAATCAGTGCTTTTGAAAAAGACATCATGCTGTTTTATGAATATGACAATTCCATGCCGATTCCTAAACCCCGTTCCCAACCAATGGTGCGTACACATGGTCGGAATATCCGTCAACAAATGTTCGATGTGAGCCTGTTGTCGGAAATTCTGACCGTGTGTAGGCTCCATCAGACATTTGTTGTCGGAATTTCCGACAACAAAAATTTGAGAGCTGGTTCTCAAATTTTCCGACAACAAAATCCGTTGTCGGAAATTCCGATCGTGTGTACACAATTCCAATGCAAAAAATTCCATGCATGCTTGGAATCAAGCAGAAGAGCGGCACTGGCTATTGAACTTCATTTTTCTCGGCCCATCGTACGTGTTGTACGTCACCGCGTTCTTGAGGTTCGGGATTTCCGACAACATGCGTGCGACCGCGTGTATGCAAGATAAGTTTGAGCCAACATCTGTTGGAAATAAATCCAGGGTTATGTTGTCGGAATGTCCGATCGTGTGTACACGGCATTAGTCTATTTCCCATATCGCTACCCGACTAACCTAACTGGTATACAGAACTTGCCACCATTACAGTGAACCGACAGGTGTTGTTGGCTCTGTATAGCTCTGAACTCAGAACACTACAGTGGTAAAAACTAGAATTTGTTATGGCAAAGGCAGCCCACCAATGTCTCTGCCATTTACAGGTTCCTCACCCAGATACTGCAGCTAAATGCCAGAAGTGTCCTAGGACTGGAGATGAGTGAGCTCAGTACTGCTGTCAGTTACATGTACCAGAAGAGATGGTATAAATGGTATTATCTTCATTAGAGTAAAAAAATGTCCCACTACATGTTCCTTTCCACCCTCCTTAACGCTTACCTGAGCCCTCTCTGGATCCAGTGTTGTGCCAATCTGCAGCAGCATTAATCTCTCTTCCTCTTTTCACAGAACAGTTTGAGAGCACCAGGAGTCATTGGCTCCTGATATTGTCAATCAAAGAGGAGGGGTGGGGCTTAACCATGCTGTGTGTATGTCTGTGGATGCCCACGGCCCGGCTTGGGAGCGCGCCTGCACGTATGCCCCCATAGCAAGTGGCTTGCTTTGGGAGTACACGCAGGAGAGGAGAAGAGGACATTGGTGGCGGGGGACCCCAGAAGAGTATGTAAGGCAGAAGGGGGCCTTTATTAAAAATGTCTTCTTCTTCCACCTCTGGGCTTCTTCCTCTGGTCTTCTTCTTCCTCCAGTCTTCTTCTTCTCCTGCTTCTTTTTTCTCCTGTCTTCTTTGTCCGGTGTTCTTCTTCCTCCGCCGCCGCTCCCTCCTCCGATGCTGCATCCCACAGGGGATGTCAGCAAGAGGCCATTGTCCCCATCAACATGGGGGCAAGGAGCTTTGGGCTGTGGGTGCGAGCCTCCCCTGCCCCAAAGCACCCACTCCCCCATGTTGGGGGCATGCGGTCTGGTATGATTCAGGAGGGGGGTGTCCCCTCCCTTTCCTGACCTGCCGGTCTACATGCTCGGATAAGGGTCTGGTATGGATTACACCATTTTTTTTACATTTTGGCATGGGGGGTCCCCTCTGAATCCATACTAGACCCAATGTTAAAAATGCGGTACTTGCGTTTTGGATGCGGGTCCATTGAAGTCTATTACATGCAAAACGCTGCATTTTGCGTGAAAAAAAGTCCCCGACCTTTTCCAAAAACGCAGAGGCACAAAAATGTATTGATTTGAACGTGTTCCATAGGAACCCATGTTAAAAAATTTCCCTGCATTTCTGCAAAATGCATCAAAAATGCATTAGTGTGACTGGAGCCTGAAGAAGGAATGTTCTGCCTCCCCAGTCTAAGCATTGAAAGCGTGATTTCTGCAGCTTTTACAGCAGTGTTGGCAGAAAGCTGACTAAGAATGACACCTTAAAGATTGTTGTTTATTCAAAATATATTCCAAACAGGTAGCATTCAGGTCAAAAACTGGAAGTTTGGAACAAACAACACAGAGAAAACCAAACTACAGGGCAAAGTAGGGACAAAATTCTAAACGGCAAATGATGAAGCATATAATGCTGAATAGCACGTCACAATGTATGTGTAACATAACAAAACATTTCTCTAAGGCTGGGTTCACACTATATTCACATGCCACTCACAGCAGGGGTCCGGTGTATCCCTGTTCACCGTTTCAGCCTGAATTTTTGGCTGAATTCGGACCTGAAACAGACCGAAAAACGCACAGGGCTCCTATGCAAATTTGCACCGGAGCTGCAGCAGGGATATGTCAACTGGCTCCATAGAGAGCCGGTCAAAATCTCCTGCTATTGCAAATTGGATGCAGAGATCCGCATCTGAATCGTAATAGTGTAAACCCAGCTTTACTTGGTGGTTTACCCAGTCATATGTAAAATCTTGAAAAATTCAATGTTGGGCAGATTTCAGCTTTACATGCTGTCATTCCTTGTAACTAAGACCCACATTTAACTTTTTAGTTACTGGTTTTTGGCATTCAGCTCCAACAGCGCGGTATGTGCCCTTCCTTCATTGCCTAAGAGGATATATCTCACCAAATGTTGTTAACTTTCACACCAGCAATAAATAAGTATTGCTGCTCAGTGACTTTATAGCTTTAGAAAAACTCATACTGGAAGACATTAATGGATGGATTCAAGTCTGGAGACAACAACACAAGTTGGTCCCAGGGTGGGTCCATTATATAATATTTATTTACAATTCAGTTGGTTTATTCATTACAAATAGTAGTGGTACTGTTACACTGTACTTGTTATATATATTATATATATATATATATATATATATATATATATACTCACAGTATATCAAAAAGTTATATATATATATATATATATATATATATATATATATATATATATATATATATACATGCACACACACAGTATATATATATATATATATATATATATATATATATATATATATATATATATATATATATCTCAAAAAGTTTTTGCACAAACCTTGTATTACAATACATTGTATAGTACAACAGACATTGCATTGTTATACAGATCAATGAGGCCTCTTCATACTTTTGTGCCACAGTGCAGTGCATAGGGTTTTTTTAATTTTATTCCATCGAGAACATGCTATATGTATGTAGGGGAATGCAGCATAGCTCATATTGACATGCATGTACAATGCCTGTCATTGCAGAAAAACATGCAGAAAAATGCCTATAAGAAGCATCAAAAAGTTCAAAATTGCATGCATTCTCTGTAATGCAAAGTGTGCATCTAGTCTGACTTTGAGCTGCAGATTAAAGTGGATGTAAACCCAATGTCATCCTTTCTAAACTACTGCCATAGGGGTTATCTATAAGGATATACATGCCTCCTGCATGTATCTTTACCTGTAAAATATCTCCCCTGTGTCTGTTATTAAACCCAAAAACTGCAGATTCTGTTGGTGGGTCTGTTGTCTGGAGCTCAGTGGGTGGAGTCGTGATGTCAGTAGACTCCCCGCCCACCTCTACACTCCCCTTGTCAATATGCATTTCTCCTGTGTATTTCTAACACTGAACTTCTGCTATGATCTCTAACATCCAGTGAAGTAACAGGAAAGTAACCACATGACTTCAGCATGTCAAATCATGCTGAGGTGTGGAACAGCCAATCCTTGCAGAGCTGCTGAAGAAAGGAGTGGGGGAGGGAATTAAAAAATACTGCATGTGTCTTAGGCTGAAGCTCGAGATGTAAATCACCTGTCACTCACAGCAAGGGGGAGGATTTGACAAAGTTTTTCTCAGTTTGTCAAGAATTATCTCACTGAACAATAAAAGAGGATTGCTCAGAGATGGATGTGTGGCAAGACTGGGCTCAAATGATAGGAAATCTTATACTCTACAGTATGTTAAAAAAAAAAAAAAATTTTGGGTTTACATCCACTTCAAAGAAAGTGATTTTATTTTCCCAGGATGAAATATTTTTCTAGCTTTAAGAAGAATAGCCTTCATTTGTAAAGCACTGCACATCATCATTCTTTTTAGTAAAAGCAGGTCAATGGTTCCTGGTAAAGTAGGACATTTTATGCTGGGCTATACAAAAGGCAGTTTTTACAGTAGTTTGAACACTGCCTTTTATAGTCTGTAAGTGTCAGCTGCCGCCTTTACTAACAAATGTCATTTATCTTTGCAGGGCCCCACCTATAATTGGCTACTTACCCTTCGAAGTGCTGGGAACGTCAGGTTATGATTACTATCATGCAGATGACCTGGAGCTGCTAGCGAGGTGCCATGTTCACTGTGAGTTACGTTTCCCTTACTCGTGGTAAAAACATTGATCTGCTTTTAATGCGTATACATTTAAGAGCTCCATTTCACAGCAGAGATAAAAATGAAGGTTGTTTTTACTCCTGTAACATGGTTCTGCTTTAGATTAGCTTTCTAAAAAAAAAAAAAAAGCTATGATTTTATATCAGGTGTTACAGTTTATCACCAGGACACTGAACCAAAGGCATTAAAGCCCTGTTTAGCTACGATTCATTTACCACTGCTTTTATCGTGACTGGGATTCAAAAGGGATCAAGAAAAGCAAAACACTTGCCAGCCAGTGACCACTATCCCTTGGGACAAGGGAACTGTTGCCTACCACAGCTTGGGAGGATAAGGGGGATTCTTATGCCGCGTACACAGGACCGGACTTTCCGGCAGAAAAGGTCCGACGTAATCATTCCATCGGACATTCCGATTGTGTATGGGCTTCATCGGACCTTTTCTTTCCAAAATTCTGACGGACCTAGAAATAGATCATGTTTCAAATCTTTCCGACGGACTCAATCCCTATCGAGAAAACCGTTCATCTGTATGCTAGTCCTTCGGACCAAAAATGACGCAAGGGCAGCTATTGGCTACTGGCTATTGAACTTCCTTTTTCTAGTCCTGTTGTACGTCATTGTGTTCTAAACAATCTGACTTTGGTGTGATCTTGTGTAGGCAAGTCAGTTTCGGCAGAACTCCGTCGGAAAGACCGTCAGAGTCTACATTGGTGGAAAGTCTGCTCGTGTGTATGTGGCATTAGTAGTGCTCTGGATCACTAATGCTTGGGGGTGCTGGTTCTTAGTGTAAATAACCTCCATGTTTGGGGGATAGACGAGATTCTAATTGCCACTGACCGCAGATGCTTTGGGGGATGGGATTTGTTTCATCCACTCATCAAGGTGATCCTCTTACTTGGGTTCTTAATTTGGCAGGTGTTTTAGTGGGAGGCACTCTGGTCAGACGTTTCATTTTTTTATAAGCAGATCTTGTCTTTCAAGAAATTAGATCACAGGCAAGAGAAGTTCTCATAGGACCTTAGCATATAGTCATCCTTATGGAATTCTTTAGATGAATGCCATCCACAGGCAATATTGCTTTGGTTATTGGTGAGATTAAAATCTGCTTGAACTGTGAATCTAGGTATACACCAGGTTTGCATCATCAGTATTTGAATGTGATTTCCTCACATGTGACCTAATTCTATAAAGAATGCTCGTTCTTGTGTCCAGTTTAGGTGCAGTAATTCATAGCAATCAATCAGAATCCATCCTGAATGGCTCTATACCCACAGAATTAGTACTTAACCACTTAAAGACCAGCCTCGTTTTGGATTTTAGGTGTTTACAAGTTTAAAACAGGTTTTTTTGCTAGAAAATTACTTAGAACCCCCAAACATTATATATTGTTTTTTTTCTAACATCCTAGAGAATACAATAGCGGTCATTGCAATACTTTTTTTTGCACCGTATTTGCGCAGCGGTCTTCTAAGCGCACTTTTTTTGGAAAAAATGCACTTTTTTGAAAAAAAAAATAAGACAACAGTAAAGTTAGCCCAATTTTTTTTTATATTGTGAAATATAATGTTACGCCAAGTAAATTGATACCCAACATGTCACGCTTCAAAATTGCGCCCGCTCGTGGAATAGCGTCAAACTTTTACCCTTAAAAATCTCCATAGGCGACGTTTAAAAAATTCTACAGATTGCATGTTTTGCGTTACAGAGGAGGTCTAGGGCTAGAATTATTGCTCTCACTCTACCGGTCGCGGCGATACCTCACATGTGTGGTTTGACCACCGTTTTCATATGCGGGCGCTACTCACGTATGCGTTCGCTTCTGCGTGCGAGCTCGTCGGGACAGGGCGCTTTAAAAAAATTTTTTTTTTGTTTTTATTATTTATTTTATTTTATTTTATTTATTTTTTCACTGTTTTAAAAAAAAAAAAAATTTGGATCACTTTTATTTCTATTACAAGGAATGTAAACATCCCTTGTAATAGAAAAAAGCATGACAGGTCCTCTTAAATATGAGATCTGGGGTCAAAAAGTCCTCAGATCTCATATTTAGACTAAAATGCAAAAAAAAAAAAAAAAAAAAAAAAAAGTCGTTTGAAAAATTACATTTAAAAAATTTGTGCCTTTAAGACAGTGGGCGGAGCCGTCGTAATGACGTCGCTCCGGCCGTCACATGGTATAGAGACGGGTGGGGGCCATCTTGGCCTCACTCGTCTCAGTACCTCAGCGGTGACAGGTCCCGATCTCCTCCGCCGTTACCGACGGTTCCGGTAAGCGGCGGAGGGTGCGGGAGAGCGGCGGGAGGGGGGGTGGCACCTCTCCCGCCGCCGATAACGGTGATCTCGCGGCGAACCCGCCGCTGAGACCACCATTATCGTTTACAGAATCGCTCACTGTAAAGATGGATATCTCGGTTGTGGCAGCAGCTGCTGCCGTTACCGAGATATCCATCTTCAAAAAAATGACGTATATATACAGTGAGCGGGGCTGAAGTGGTTAAAGCAGAGTTCCACCCATTTAAAAGTCAGCAGCTACAAAATGTGTAGCTGCTGACTTTTAATAATCAGACACTCACCTGTCCCACGGTCCAGCAATGTGGGCGCACGAAGTCCCGCTCCTCACCTCCTCCTCTCCACAGCGCTGGCATTCTAACTGTGGACGCCCTGCTGTGGCTTCACAGCGCGAGCATGCTGCGAATGGCTGGGCAATCTTCTGGGACCTGTGACGTGTCCCAGAGGATTGCAGGAGGGAGAGGTGATCTTCCTTCCAGCGCCAGGGGAGGGAATAGGTGCCTGTAAAAACAGGGTACCCGCTCCCCCCCCCAAAAAAAATGACATGCCAAATGTGGCATGTCAGGGGGTGACCATCACATAAAGCGGAAGTTCCATTTTTGGGTGGAACAACCCAAGGGGATGTTATTAATCTTATTGGCGCCGACACACATCGTCAAACAAGGCGCTATTTTAAAAGAAGTGTTGTGGACCTTTTTTCACATGTTTTTGCGTGTAGTTCAGTTCATTGAAATGAATAGGCTGCCTACACGCAGGACGTAGGTCTCAATAATGTGAACCTAGCCTTAGCCTTTGTGAGATGAGGCCAAAAATTTCTTACCACACAGTTCCTTTAGTGTTTATTGGAACAGAGGGACAGAGAATGGGATAAGAACATGTATCTTGCCTCATCTATTAATAGTTAGGGCCATTTTACCATAAGCAACAGCACAGGTTGCTTGAGGCCTTGTGACTGCTGGTTTAGGCATATACTGTCAGGCGTGAAATATACTGTATTTAATCTGCCATTAGTCTATCATAATGTTTAGTCTGCCCAATTTCTCCTCTCTTAGATATTTCCACCTTGTTTGTCCCAGACCATTCTATATGCCTCCTGGATAAACCTGCACATACCTTTCTAAATATGCTCAAAAGTTATCGAATCACATTCTTACTGTGGCCTGCTTATCCATTTCAGCATCTTGAATGACCCATGCTCCTCCAAAAAAAAACAAAAAACGAAGGCTACAGAGTTTGCAGCCAATTACATTTATTACATCTTATTTTGATACAATTTTAGTTTCCCTGAAATCTGTATGTACCTTCTATCAGCCCCTCCGCCCGGTCCCTCCCTTAGTATCTGAGAGTTTTGTTGGTTTAGCCTGTACTACTGCTCCACTCTAGGGCCGTACTCTTTGACATGTGACTTAGACCCCTTTCACACTGAGGCGCTATACCGCTAAAAATAGCACCTGCAAAGAGCCTCTCCTGTCACTCCAAAGTGAAAGCCCGAGGGCTTTTACACTGGAGCGGTGCGCCAGCAGGACATTAAAAAAAGTCCGGCAAGCAGCTTCTTTGAGGAGCTTTAGGCCATCAAATCAATGGGCTGCGGTGCTTTGCCCTTTTTCGGCTGCTAGTGGGGGTTAAAAGTGCCCCGCTAGTGGCTGAAAAGCCGATACCCGGGCGTTGTGAGTGTGAAAGGGCTCATGCACACAGGACGTTTTTACAGCTGCTGTTAGGGGCATTTGACTTTTTTTTAACTGCCTCTAAAAGCCCCTCCATGTTAGCCTATGTGTCCATGCACAAATAAACTGTCAGAGATGTTTGGAGGCATAAGGGTGGGTTTAGGGGCAGTAGAAAAAAAACAGCCTGTGCCTCCAGGAGCAGTAAAAACGAGCTGTAAAAACAAAAACATGTCAAGCCGCGTTTGATGTTTTTAGGCGTTTTTACATTATAGGGAGTGTTTTTAATGAAAAAACACCCAAAAAGCTAACGCCAAAAATCACGGGAAAACGAGCAATAACGCTAATGTAAAAATGCGGCTAAACCCCAAAAAAATGGGCATTTTTAGCGCTGGTGTTTTTTAAAAGGTCCTGCGTGCATGAGCCCTTAAAGTAGAACTATAGGCAAAACTTTTTTTCATTTAGGATAGAGTAAGGAAGGGTTATAATCCCTGTAAGGTTTATTTTTGCCATCTTTGTCACAAAGGTTTACCTTCACTTCCTGTCACATAGCCAAACAGGCTAATTAAGGGAAAATTCAGGGAAATTAAAGGAATTCCTTTGGGACCCCCAGGTCACCAGAACTGGTGTCCCCATTAGAAGATTTCTCCTCTATTACTTTTCTGGGGACAACCCAATATATGGGATTTTCTTTTACTTTCAACAATAAACAGGACCAATAGAGAAGCTGAATCTCCCTAATGGGGACACAGACAGCAATAAAAAAAACTGACAGGTGTTCTAATCCATCTCCACTCCATCCAAAACTAAAAACTAAAAAAAAAAAAAAAATAAAGTTATACTTTAATATTGAGGGTTGAGACTTCCTGATCAATTCTAAAAAGCACAATAGTTCAAACTGAATAGAACTAGGTGACCAAAGTTTCCATTGGTCCAATTTTTTACTCTTCTACTCCATTGCCCATCACTCTGAATTTGTTTTTATGAATTCATAATTTTTTCCTGAATTAGAAGTGGTCACTAGAGGTTTCCCTATGATTATAATGGGCCAGATCCTAGGAGTCCTATGCCATAATATCGCTTTCATGTCTACATTAAATTCCGTTATCCGCAGCCTATATCTCAATATTGATTAATATATTTTGGTCCTGTCCTCGTAAATATCTAACAGTAGTCATTTTGTTTTCTTTTATGGAAATCCAGTGATGCAATATGGAAAAGGAACATCCTGTTACTACAGGTTTTTAACCAAAGGACAGCAATGGATCTGGCTGCAGACACGCTACTACATCACTTACCATCAGTGGAATTCCAAGCCAGAGTTCATTGTTTGCACTCACACTGTTGTTAGGTAAGCAATGATTATTATATTCTGTGTTTGGTGGAGTTGTAAATATCAGTTTAGCAGTGTCTTTGTGCGCCAGAGCAAAATACAGCAAATTGTCAAAATCCTGCAGCTGTTTGGCACTGTGCTATGCTTATCATTGAGTTCAGGTTTAATGTGACTTTTTTGGGAGGGATGTGATAAAGCTTCAGGCTGGCTTCACATATGAGCCGCATACAGCTCACAGCACGGGTCCGGTGCATGCTGGCTCACCGTTTCAGGTCTGATTTCAGCCAAATTTTGGGCTGAAATTAAACTTTACAGATTTCTGTTGAGACTACTGCTTTGTAGATAGATTCTGTGTTTTATCCGAGCCTTTATAAATTCACACATTTCAATTTACTGTCAATAATAAAACCTTATAAAATGTTTAGGAACATCTGCTGTGGTGATTTACTAATTTTGCTGTTTAACAACTGAATTCCTATATGTGGCTTTAGCAATACTTGTGCAGTTCAGATAATGTTTGCAGTAATGGTGCCCTCTTCTGGCTTCAGTTCAGATCACATATTTGTGACATATTGTTTCTGCTGTATTGAAACTTTATTGAGCAATGGTAGTGTATTACAATGAATGTGTCCTAAGAGAGAAATATGGGGTCTGTAAATGCTGACCTCCTTCTGAAAATGCTAGGTGCCTGGCTGGCTGACACAGTGACCTAAATATTATCACTGACCTGGAACAGATCTTCATTTCAGGAAAGGCAGTCCTTACCTGCAAACTCATAGCACCCAACTTTCTGAAATGATAGAGAGGCATTTTATTGCACACAGTATATACTTTAGGTAAAGGACATGTCCCTTCCACTGCCCTGGTCACCTGGGACATAGAGATCTAATACAAGTGCTAGACCTCTATTTTAATACCTTTTTTATATTGTTTTTTCAAAATAACAAATAATCTAATATAATAAAACAGCAATATAGGAAGGTTGGATAAAACATTAGTGCTGCACAACACTTATAGTAAAACAGTACATTTTGTATAGAGATGTACACATCAGACCAAAAAGAGGGACAACAGAGGCTGCACAAGGGGCAGAGGGATTTGGTCTCAAAAGAAGAAAAGTCTTCCAAATGAGGGACAGTTGGGAGCAATGTATACTTGTTCCAAGTATTAAAGCCATAGGATCATCACATCAGCCATGCATCTAGCAGGCTCAGAAGGAATGGTCAGCAAGGCCCTTTCAGTGTTCCTCTCATGACAAGTTTCCTTTACTCATAACATATTAGACTATTCCTTGTCTGCAAGGTTCATTTATCACTAACATTTCAGAGAAGTAATGTGTTGTGTTTTAGCTTTAAAGGTTTATGTGTTTGATCATATCTGAAAGAACAGGTTTTTACTCTAGGACTTTGACCCAGAATCATATACAATAAAAATCCTGCGATGCTAGCCGGCAAACAGGGGTAATTATTTTAACATTAGCATTAACATTTTTAACATTTATTGAAAGCAAAGAACTCATTTACGTGCATTTGCAAGTGGAAGACATGCACAAATGTTCCCAAATGTATGCAAATGAGGCCTCTGATTTTATTAAAATTTTAGAAACGGGTACAAATCCTTTGGTGGCTAGTGGGGTTAAGTACTGGGACATTTTTGTAGTGAGCATTGTTGTAAATAGCTGCTCACACCTGCATTATCCTTTGCTAATGGTAAATTGATTGGGAATTCCTGCATAGCAGCAAGCAATCAAATAAAATCAATTTTGTTGAATCCACATAGCATGCATACAGACAGATGTGTTTTAGCATCTACCCTTTTCAATGTCAGGAGTATTCTTGTTCTGGATGCAGACTGCTGTGGCTTCTTTCACTTGATTACATTTTTTTTTTGTATATGGCTGGTGCATGGTAACTAAATTGAGTCACTATGTTGTCTTTTTGTGACAGAAAATAACATAAAATATCCTTAGAAAATAACATAACTACATAAAGTAAACACATCTAGTATATAATAGTCTATATTATATGGGACTTCTATAAATGGGTCATGTTATTAGCAGTATATACTGCAAACCTAGATGTATTACTGTGCCCAGTGCATTTTATAACAGAGTGAATCACTGAGTTCCATCTGCCATTACCTATAATCATAATAATACATTTTGCTGGAAACGACTATGTGAGTTTATAAAATTGAAGGTGTATTTCAAAGAACTGGGCAGCTTGTACATTTCTCTGGACCACACAGTAATATGTGGTTCTGTCCTTGACACTCCGTTCTACCTGCAAGACTACCTGCTGGTAAAATCAGTATTGAAGTCCTCTAGGCACACATGGTGATACTCTGAGAGTACAATTTTACTATATTTGAAACGGCCCTGTCAGCAACTTTAAAAAATGCAAGTACAAGCACAGAAAAATCAAGTATTTTTTAAAAATGCTTACTCAATGGTTTCCTTTTTGATGTAAATCCTTTTTTTTTTCTTTTTTTTTGTTCACTTGCAATGAGCCTTTGAACTTGCTAGAAAATTTGACTACTCCCATGCACGTCATAGCCCTCTCCTCCCCTGGGAGTGCCTAATTACTCTCTATACTGGACCAACTGCTGCTCCTCTCTCCTTGTAATGATGTGTATGCTTTATGTTATAATTCAATTCTTATGCCTAGTTCCTTATGCATGTTAGGAAACAGTTAACAGTTTTGGTCATGTGATCTGGGGGCGGGGAGCCATGGTTAGTTCTGTAAGATGGATGCTGCTGAATAAAGACCAGGCTCATGTTCAAGCTTTTGCTGTCTGCTTAATCTTGGTGTTAAATCATCACACTCCTCATCTCCATACGTTACTTTTTATGTAGCAACCAGGGAGAAGTGAAGAGGAATACTTTGTTGTGTCACAGTAATAGCACTAAGGTCTGGTTCACACCTATGCATTTTTTTTTTGTGTGTTTTCAGTTTTGCAGAAACACACTACAGCCCATTTAACATGGTTTCTATTGATGTAGTTCACATCTGTGCATTTTATGGAAAGGACCAGGGACTTGTTTTTGGTTCCATAGACTTCAATGGAACAAAAACGTGTATTGGAAAAATGCAAAATGCACCTGGACTATGCAAACTGCAACCTGCATAGGTGTGAACCAGGCCTTCGTCTGCTAGGCTCTACAT
The DNA here is from genome assembly GCA_037952925.1 of Lithobates clamitans. NCBI lineage: Eukaryota > Metazoa > Chordata > Amphibia > Anura > Ranidae > Lithobates > Lithobates clamitans. The sequence goes on along the minus strand of JBBGZY010000724.1, from coordinate 3,202,795 downwards.
CTACATCTAAAACGGCACCACCCAACTGCAGTTTCAGAGCTTTTGCCTGTATACACAAGGGAGGTTTTAACAGGTAAATCCCATGACAAAAATACACTAAATGCCCATATAATCTTATGGGAAGATTTTTGTTGAACAACAGTCTTTTAAAAAAAGATGATCTTTCCTCAAATAAATATAAACAATAGAGATAAGGTTTCACAGTTGGGGTGCAGGAAAAGGGGACTGCACTGTGTACCTCGACATAGGTTTCCAGCACAATGGGCAGCTGCTTGGATTATTCGCAATATGAACCCTTATGTTACTAAAGGCAAAAGTGAACTTTAAATATAATAAATCTGTAAATACAAAAAAACTACTTTGTGGCAATTTGTTTGCTATGGGTGAGCAATTGAGCTGTCCTAAACACTGAACCCTTGACAGCAACATATCCATCTCCACACCCTCCCCTGCATCATCTTGGATAACTCAAAAGCAAAGCTCTGAAAGTTTGTATTTTATCATAAGAGCTGGCTTTTTTTCCTGGTTCAGTCCCAGTTAGCTCTAACATGCTAAGGAGAAGTGGAAACCCAGAAATTAACATCCCTGACAGAAGCATAAGGATACTCTAGAAGTAGAATTTTATAGTATAATGTGGATTTTGTGTGTGACCATTTTAGATTTAAAAAAAAATAGTGTGCTTACTAGAGTTTTCTGGATGTATGTTGGCCATCTTGGCTCTTTATACTTTTCTATGTATATGTAATGACATGTTTTTCTCATTTATCAGTTATGCTGAAGTTCGGGCAGAGAGGAGGAGAGACCTTGGGCTTCAGGAGTCAGCTTTAGAACTGGCAGACCAATCAGTAAAGGTACACTGCATTATCATATGAAAAGGAAAACTTTTATGGGGCACAGGATTAGTATTTTTGGAACAATCTGCCATATTTCTGCTTTCTATATGCAAACCTTGGTAATTAAATATACAGGTGATACTCGAAAAATGTAGAATATCGTGTAAAAGTTCATTTATTTCACTAATGCAACTTAAAAGGTGAAACTAATATATGTGATAGACTCATTACATGCAAAGCAAGATAGTTCAAGCCGTGATTTGTCATAATTGTGATGATTATGGCTTACAGCTCATGAAAACCCCAAATCCACAATCTCAGAAAATTAGAATATTACATGCAATCAATAAAACAAGGATTGTAAATAGAACAATATCAGACCTCTGAAAAGTATAAGTATGCATATGTACTCAGTACTTGGTTTGGGCCGCTTTTGCAGCAATTACTGCTTCAATGCGGCGTGGCATGGAAGCTATCAGCCTGTGCTTCAATAGCGGCCTTCAGCTCTTCTGCATTGTTCGGTCTCATCTTTCTCTTGGCAATGCCCCATAGATTCTCTATGGGGTTCAGGTCAGGCGAGTTTGCTGGCCAATCAAGCACAGTAATCCCACGGTCATTGAACCAGGTTTTGGTGCTTTTGACAGTGTAGGCAGGTGCCAAGTCCTGCTGGAAAATTAAGTCATCATCCCCATAGAGCTCATCTGCAGAAGGAAGCATGAAACAGTGGACCAACACAAGCAGATGACATGGCTCCCCAAATCAACACAGACTGTGGAAACTTCACACTGGACTTCAAGCATCTTGCAGTGTGTGTCTCTCCATTCTTCCTCCATACTCTGGGTCCTTGGTTTCCAAATGAGATGCAAAATTTGCTCTCATCAGAAAAGAGGACTTTGGACCACTGAGCAACAGATCAGGTTTGTTTTCTTTAGCCCAGGTAAGACGCTTCTGACGTTGTTTGTGTTAGGCTTATGGATCGTTTGGGTTATGGTTGCATAGAGGATTTTTGTTTGGGTTACATGAAGGGTTACCTTTAGTGAAGAGAATACTGATGTAGAAGAACATTGTATGCAAACAAGGGTTTTGAATAATAGGATTTTTATAACAGCTTACCTGTAAAATGCTTTTCTTTGAGGTACATCACGGGACACAGAGCCATAGTAGTTACTATGTGGGATGTCCCATAGCAATGCCAACTGAAGGGAGACACAACAAAGTAGGGCACCAAGAGACTACACTGCGCCCAAAGGCGATATCCTCATGCCTTCCACATCTACTTGATAGAATCTGGTAAATGTATGGACTGAAGACCAAGTTGCGGCCTTGCAGATTTAAGCCATGGAGGCTTGGTGATGCACTGCCCAAGAAGCACTAACAGCCCTGGTGGAGTGCGCTTTAATATTTAAAGGAGGAATAGTAGATTTCGATGCTGCCTGTCCTCTTTTAGGACCATCTGGCAACACAAACTAAACATTTGTTTATGAATCTGAGCGGTCAGTTTCAATAGACCTTGACCGCTCTTACCACATTAAGAAAATGTAGTGACCTTTCTTCCACAGAAACAAAGTTCCGGAAAAAAATGAAGGCAGAACAATATCCTGGTTTAAATGAAAACCCAATATTACCTTCGGTAAGAATTCAGGATGAGGCCGCAATACAGCCTCATCCTTATGAACAACCAATTCAGCTCCTTACAAGACAGAGCAGCCAACTCTGATACTCTTCTTGCAGAAGATATGGCAACCAAGAAAGTTATTTTTCCCCCGTCAAGAGGACCAAGGGAATATCTCATACTGGCTCCAAAAAAAGGCTGCTTCTGTAAGCTGACAGGACTAAAATTAAGTCCCAAGGGTTCAGGGGTGACCAGACTGGAGGATTAATCCGAATTACCCCCTGAATAAAGTTACGAACCAGAGAGAGGGAAGCAAGTGGTTGTTGAAAAGAAAGACTGATAAGGCAGACATCTGGCCATTGATAGTACTCAAGGCCAGCTTCATTTCTAATCCTATCTGTAGGAATTCAAGGATCCTACCTATGACATATTTCCTGGGGTGCCAACCCCTGGATTTACACGAGGAGACATACGCCTTCCAGATTGACTCTGGAGGCCGGCTTCCTAGCATTTAACCAAAGTAGAACTACTGAGACTAACCGCCCACGATCTTTCAGAAAGTGGGTCTCAATAGTCAAACAGTGTTTGTAAGGTAGGATGGAATACCGGACCTCGCAAGAGAAGTTCTGGCCATAGTGGTAGGGTCCAAGGGTCCCCTACCACCATCTTTATGATCTCAGCAAACCAAGATCTCCTGGGCCACACTGGGGCCACAAGAATCACCTCCTTCCCTTCTTGCTTGATCCTGTGAAGAAGGCGCGTAAGCAGCAGAACAGGAGGGAATGCATAGATTAGTAAAAAACTGATCTCACGGAAAAAAATTAAGGCATCTATTTCGTATAACATCGAATCCCTTGTCCTTGACCCAAAGTTCCACATCCGGAACTCCCCATCTTCTGACATATCAACAGAAACATGTCGGGGTGAAGGGACCATTCTCCCGGGAACAATTGTTGGCGACTCAAGTAGTCCGCCTGCCAATTCACTATTTCTGGAATGAAAATTGCTAATAGGCAAGTAATGTTGTTTTCTGCCCAAGATAGAATAATATTCATCTCTTTCTGGGCCGCACGACTTCTCGTGCCCCCTTGGTGAATGATAAAAGCCACAGCTGTGGCACTGTCGGATTGGATCCTGAGAGCACAATTCCGTAGTTTGAGTGTCCAGGCCTTGAGGACCAGGTGTACTGCTCGAATCTCTATAATAATGATGGATAAGGTCAACTCTGATTTGGACCATTTCCTTTGAACAGATGCTTCTTCCAGGACTGCTCCTCAGCCCAGAAGGCTGGCATCTGTTGTTACCACCTTCCAGGTAACTGGTAGATAGGATTTTTCTTTTTGAAGATTCTTGGATATCAACCACCAATTGAGCCTCTGATGCACAGTGGGGGATAAATGCATTGGGAAGCCCAAGGCTTGGGCCTTCTTGTTCCCAGTTGACAGGATACTGTTTTGCAGCAGTCTTAAATGAAACTGTGCATAAGCAACAGCCTCAAAGAAGCCACCATCTTCCCCAACAAATTCATGCAAAGCCGAATATAAGATTCTTCTTTGACTTGAGTAACTTAATCAGATCCCTTATGGAACTGACCCTTTTCTGGGGAAAAAAACATTCCCTTCTGAGCTGTATCAATGATCAGCCCCAAGTACTGCAATCTCCTTGATGGTTCTAAGGAGGATTTCTCTAGGTTGAGAATCCAACCTAGGTATTCCAGGTAGCTAACTGCGGTGACCAAAGTTTGGATTAAGCTGGCTACCGAATTGATCTATCAAGAGAAGATCTAAGTAGGCTAGTATTGTTATACCTTGAGCCCTTACCCTGGCTAAAGGAGGAGCCAGGACCTTTGTAAACACTTGAGGTGGAGTAGCTAGACCGAAAGGCAGAGCTACAAACTGAAAATGAAGATTTTCTACCTTGAAGCGTAGAAATTTCTGGTGAGCGGGGATAAACAGCACATGGAAAAAGCATCCTTGATGTCGATTGATGCAGAAGTTCTCCCCCTTGTAGGACAGAGACTACTGATCGGATTGACTCCATGCGAAAAAGAACGGATATTCAAAACCGGCTTAGATCTTTGAGAGCTAAAATGAGTCCGACATCCCCGTAGGTTTTGGTTGTTTTTTGGTTTGGTTTTTGAACCTGTAAAAAAGTTTAAATAAAACCCTAATCCTTGCTCTACCAAGGGGACCCCGATATCACTCTTTGAAATAAGAGATAATCCAAAGCTAGAAAGAGAGACTTCTTTTCACTGGATCTCTGGGAATGTTTTCATCTGAGAAAACGAGGAGACGGGAACTCTGACATTGTTCCTGCCAGACCCTTAAAAACTGTAGAAGCCTCCCCCCCTTTCATAAGGCTTTAGTATTTTGTCTTGTGGGGTTACCTCCCCCAGGTCCTTCTTTGACCCTGGGACTGACCCTGAGGTTTACCTCTTGAATTCTGACGGTGGAGGCCATCGTAACTGCCTGTAGGCTGATGCCCCTGGCACTGGAGAAGAAGCACATTTAAAAGAAAAAAACTTCTTAACCGGAAAAAAAGGAACTTTTCCCATTAAAAATTCTTTGGATATACTTATCCAGATTGTCTCCAAATAACCGTTCACCATAAAAAGGGAAACTGTCCAAGAGCTTTCTGCTTTGGCTGACCAATCTTTCAACCATAGGATTCTATGCACATGTACCAGCCTTAGCATGAGTTGTGAGGTCTGGAAAATAGAATTTTTCATAGCGTCAACTATAAAACAGAACACTTCTGATATGTGGCCAAACCCTGGGCCAGCTGATCAGGAATAACTTTGAGTACCTCTATAAACTGGTCCTTTAAGGACTGAGATACTCTGAACGCCAGCGCAGGTTTGAATGACTGAACCTGCGAGTGAAATAGTTTTTTTTTTTGTGTTTTGTTTTAAAGTCCAACTTCTTATCTGTTGGACCATTTAGCATATGAACATTGTCTACTGGACAAGTCAGGCTTTGTTTACAGAGGATATAGCAGCATTAATTGCTTGAACTCCCCATAAAACTCCCCATAAAACCCTTCCTCCATAGAATAAAGTATTGAGAACTTTTTCAGAGAAAAAAACTGTTTATCTGGGTGCTCTCACTCAGAATACATACGCTTTCTTAGTCATGAATGGATAGAAAAAGCATAAACAGATTGGGGGGCTTTAATGAACCCAAAACAGAAGTGGGCTCATCGTCTGACTGCGTTACTGACAGTAAAAATGTGGAGCGGACCAATTCAGTGAGCGACTGTAAACAACCTTTCCTGATACTTCAAATCACATCAGGTTCTTCAGAAGAGGAGACATCAGCCTTTTTCTGGTCCTAGAGAGAACTTCGTCATCTCTCGCTCCTTGTTCCTCAGTATGAGGGTCCTGAGAACTGAACCTGTTATGCTTAGTCCCACTCTGGGATGCGATTAAAGCTTTAAACTTTTACTTCAAGCCTAAAATGGTTGAAGAAAAAACCTCCTTAGTAATATACACAGAGCCTGCAGTGTTTAAGAGCAGCTGCAACACTTGCCCCTCTTGACAGCTCACCGTGACCAGCCATATTACTCTCAGGGGAGGATGCCATCTTACTGGGATGAATCTAGGATTCCGTGTGACTAAATAAGTCTTTCAGGAGACCTTTATTGAGGTGTTTTTACCCCCCTCTTGACCATAGCCCGATGCAAAAAGCAGAGGTACTACCAGAAGGAACGCATCCACTGCTTGCGTAATAGTTCAGCACTGTCACTGCTATTAATGCTCAGCTTGATGCAGTAGTAAAATGTGTCAAAGGAATGCCTGTGTCACCAACCTCATTGCTCGTGTACCTCCTGCAGTAAAAAAACACAATGGTGCTTTAAAACCCAGACCTTCCCGCACTGGACATTGGAGGACGCCAACGCCGCGCTAAGCCCAACCCCCCCCCCCGCCGTCTATGGTCCTCCCCCCCTTTTTAAAAGAAAAATTAGCTTTTTCCCACGTGAGCACGGGCTCCTGATCCTATAGGATCAGGCGGGAGGAAGGAGGAATGGCGGAGGGGGGCCTGGAAGCCGCCGAGCGGAGTACCGTTCGTGCCGGGTTTTTTTTTTCTTAAAAGCAAAAAAAAATAAAAATAAAATAAAAAAAAACTTTTGGCGCCCTTTCCCCGAGAAAAAATGGCACAGGGGGCATCCGGAGGGGAGAGGGAAGCCCCCCAGACTTACCGGAGGTCTTGCTGCACCGGAGGAGAGAAACTTGCTGTTTCCTGGAGACAAACGTGAGCTCTCCGAGAAGCATGAGACGCAAGTGCTCAATACAGCCCCCAGTGGTAACACATATGCATGACAACATTACTAATTTAAAGGAGACATTCATAAAAAAAATTTAAAAATTTCTTAGAAAACTCCACTTACCTTTCCCGCCACAGGGTTTTCTGTGGTAAACCAACAGACCCAATCTTCACCCTTCACGGTGGGTTCCGTTAAAACTTCAGGAGCTGGAGATCCTCGAGGAAACCCACAATCCTGGACCTATAAAAGCACCTTCGCCAGTAAAACTTTATGGCCTTACTACCAAAAAAGTACTAGATCCCGGGGTCCAGCTCTCTAAAAAGAGAAGCGTTACAGGCAAAACCTCATTTCTTCGGATACGAGGCCCGGGTACCATTCAATTCGGCCAAAAAGACAGTTTGAATGGATCCGGTCTGCATGGCTAGCCCCAGCAAGGATTGCTCCAGTGGAGCTCAGCACAGCACATCTTTACTCTTGACCAACACCTTAGACAATGGCTCTGTGTCCCATGATGTACGATAGGAAAAGAGTTTTAGTATTAGGGTTGATGCTACATGGAGGCTTTGGGTTACAGTGTTATAATTATATAGAGGGTTTCTGTTACAGGTTACAGGTGGAGGTTTTGTTAGGTTTTGGTTAAATGGAGGGTTAGTGTTACAAACCAGGTTAGGTTTACAGAGAGGGTTTAGGATATGTTTTATATAGAGGGTTTGGGTGAGGATTAACGTTAAGGTTACATAGAAGCTTTGTGTTTGGGTTACAGGGCAGATGACTGTGAGTGGAGCCTTAGTGTTAGGCATTGCTCGCTGACCCTAAACCTATAAGTGCCAGTCTTCTAGCACTTAAAGCTAATGTTCTGAAATGTATTAGCCTGGCTAATATTAACCACATAATCTCAGTGCTGTCATTTCTAGCCGCTTATGTGACTAGAAAATCATAACCTGATTTTTGTACTTGGAAATGGAAAGATCATTTTTTTAGTATAGTGATATATATTTTTTTTCTTGTTCAGTATTTTTTATTTATTATAAGTAGATAATAACAAACATTGCATGGATACATACTGTATATATGCCATCGGTTTAGACATTAATGTATGCCATCGGTTTAGACATTAATGGCTGTGTGTTGAGTTGAATTATTTTGAGGGGACAGCAAATTTACACTGTTATACAAGCTGTACACTCACTACTTTACATTGTAGCAAAGTGTCATTTCTTCGGTGTTGTCACATGAAAAGATATAATAAAATATTTACAAAGATATAAGGGGTGTACTCACTTTTGTGAGATACTGTGTGTGTATATGTGTATATGTATATATATTTTATTGAAGAAGACCCCCCCCCCTTTTTGCATCAGCAAACAGGATTTCTTCCTCATTGTTCCAAATATAAAAGTAATTGAACAATCCAAAAATGACATTAAGGTCTTCTTTTTAATGACTTATGAATGTGCATGAAGCTGGCAAGTCAAATATAAACAGCTCACCGTCATTTATCTCTCTTGTATCTACCTAATGCTACAATATCAGTGCTTGGCTTTGATTAAAGACAGGCAGTACCTACAAATATTGTATGTAGGTTGATCACATGTATATTCTTTTAATATGTACTATAAGTGAATAATATATGAAGCTACATGTGTTGCGACTTAGGTTTACCTACTGGGTTCCAAGAATTTTCATGTCTAGTCCACCCTTGCCTGAAAGCCCCACAAGGTCATGGCTGATATTAAAAACTGTATACTGTGTAACTTTTACTCCTTGAGATTTGTGAAATGACTAATGCTTCATTTTCTTCTCTCAGAGTCAGAACACTTACTTGGACATTAGACAGTGTACAAATAAACAAGAGCCGAGCAGAGAAGGAATGTCTGTGTCATCACATAGCTCTCGTAGATCATCTCATACTGCGCTCTCAGACACTGTGTGTATGTATACCATTATAAAGGTCCTCCAGTGAAAATTGAGATGGTGATATTACTGTCTGACTTTTTTTGTATAAGCCATAGAACTTTTACTTTATTTCACAAGGAAACATGGAAAAAGCAGTTTGTAGAGCAATATTGTAGCTAAATAAACAGATTTAAAACTATTCCCAGGTTTGGTTCATAAAGCATATTACTAAGATCTAAGTGATTTAAAAGCTTTTATGGGTATTCTAGTTAAATATTTAATGAGTAGTGTTACCAGGCGTGGCATACTGCCTGTGCTGCCCTAGTTACTTCATAAGGAACTGAAGGTTCCACATCTCCCTTCACTATCCTACTGTAAAATTACAAATTAGAACACCTCAATACATTCTGCAACCATAGCACCAGTGCCCAGTTACCTCCCATGACACACTTCTTAGGCACCCTAATTAGGGTTTCATTACCTGTTGTATAAATGTATGATACCCTAATTATGATGTTCAAGTATTGTCCCATGGGCACTGCTTCTAATGTAACAGGATGTAAATCCAGAGGTGCTGTTATTATCAATGGGGGTGCAGCTGGAGTACACACAGAAGGGTAGTGAAGGGCAGACTGGGCAAGTAAGATAAAACAAATGGGCAGCTATGCTTATAGAAACAATATATTGTGCATGCCTTGTGAACTGTTGTTAAAAATACAGATTCTGACTAGATGAGCCTTGGCAGACAAACTATAAAGATGCTTATGTGTACCATTGGTTTACATTTTAATTTACAGTTTTTATGTCTTAAATAATTGGGTGGTGATTATGTAGGGGTGAGGGAGAGTTATCAAAGCAGTCTAAGCAAAAAGGGGTTCTTGTAGCTCCAGCATAATGTATAGGCACCAAAGGTTTACTGTTTGAGTGTTTTTGCTAATGATGCTCGGTCCAAATGTTTCCTTTTTATGACATATTTTCTAAAAACAGTAAAGTGCATCTGCTGAATACATTTTTCTGCTCTTACTGATATCAATCTTTCTATATTCCAGCAACCTCATCTATGAGACCCACAGAGGCCAGCACACCCTCCAGACACTCCTTAAGTCAACAGGATAAACCCCAGATGAGACATGACCAGGCACGTATTTATATAATGCACAATTCACAATCAATGTTTGTATTGTATTTATTCAAATCTAGTCATTTTATTTCCATGGCGGGAGTGCAGACATTTTGATATTTACTTGCTTGGTTATTCACTAAAGCCTAAAGGCCTGGAGCATGTCTGCTTTCTGTCCATGGCATTTGGTTTGAAAGTAAACTATTGATGAGGGAAACATATAGATTGCTCTTACTGACCTCCTTCTGAAATTGCTAGTTTTCAGACTGTCATACTAATCTAATAGCTAAAATAGTTTTCACTAAGCCAGAGTCACTGTAATAACTGACACAGAACAAGCAGGCAACAAGTGAAGCCAAACGTGTAAAAGGAAGGTTCCTGCACTCACTTTCTTGACAAGCTGGACACTCTTTACAGGCTTTAGTACCATATTAAAGTGGATGTAAACCCTTTTTTTTTTTCTTGTACCTACAGGTAAGCCTATAATAAGGCTTACCTGTAGGTACAGTGAATATCTCCTAAACTTGCACCATCTAGGAGATATTCATACTACATGCAGCCAGTGATGTCACCGGCGCATGCGCTCTGAAGATGACATACCCGTGCCGTCCCTTCAGAACTCCGTTTCATGGTCCGTGACTCCCACTCGCAAGCCAATCAGGCAGCCAGAGGATACAAACCTTGTAGTAAGTATTTCATAATGTGCTAGTATGCAGTGCATACTAGCACATTATGCCATTGTCTTGCAGGGTTTAAAAATGGGGGGAAAAAAGTGTGGTTTACTACGGCTTTAAGTAAATAGATACCTTGTGGCTTATTGAATATTTTCAGTGCATAAAGACTGTATCCAATGATATCATGTGGTCTTAATGAAAGTCAGACTTTTCTGACTTATCTTTTTTGTACAGGCTGTGCTCCACTCAGTCCTCCAGGGTTAGTCCTTTTTTTTACAGGGCTCCTCAGTGCAGTTTACACTTAAAGTGACAGCTGGACTATCCTGTAGCAACACTGCACATGCACGGCTTTCACTTATCAAATGATACAATCTTTACACTTTAATTTTGCACTGAAAGGATCTCCTTTACAGCCAGATGATTTTTTTATTTTTATTTTTTGGAATGCTACAACTGCCCTGAGGGACCCTATTAAAAAGGACCAACCTTGAAGGACTAAGCTGAGGACAGCCTGTTCTGAAAAGCCTGGCTTCCATTAAAGCAGTATTAAGAGTGATGGCTGCATTCATTTTCTTTTTAGGCTTTCTTCTATTTTCATCTGGTGATCTGGCCAGTAAGTCTGGTGTTTTTCAAAAGAACAAGTTCTCTTTCAGATGTATCCCTTTACAGGGATGAGACAATGCATGTACCACTGACAGGGGTGCTTATAATGACCAGATTTAATTTATTCAAGTAAAAACCTTTATCCCAAAAAAAAAAAAAGTTTGCTGTAACTAATTATAAAGTCTGAACTGGAGTTTGGGTTCAATTTGTTCATTTATTTAAATCTGCTAGTACAGCTAACACTCCCCAACCCCCCTAAACTGACAGCGCTGCTGTCCAAATGTGCCCCCTCTTCTCCTTCAGGCACTCTTATGCCCCGTACACATGGTCGGATTTTCCGATGGAAAATGTGTGATAGGACCTTGTTGTCGGAAATTCCGACCGTGTGTGGGCTCCATCACACATTTTCCATGGGATTTTCCGACTCAGTTTGAGAGCTTGCTATAAAATTTTCCGACAACAAAATCCATTGTCGGAATTTCCGATCGTGTGTACAAAAATCTGACGCACAAAGTGCCACGCATGTTCAGAATAAATAAAGAGATGAAAGCTATTGGCTACTGCCCCGTTTATAGTCCCGACGTACGTGTTTTATGTCACCGCGTTCAGAATGATCGGATTTTCCGACAACTTTGTGTCACCTTGTATATACAAGCCAACATCCGTCGGAAAAAATCCTAGGATTTTGTTGTCGGAATGTCCGATCAATGTCCGACCGTGTGTACGGGGCATAATACAGGAAGTATGTTATTGGCCAGATAACCAAGTGAAAACATATGGGGAAATAAAGCCTAAAAAAGGAAAACGAATGAAGGCACCACATTTAAAGATTAGTAAGCTACAATATATTAAATTTTTGGTTTGGGGTTTAATACCACTTTAATGCCCCGTACACACGGTCGGACATTGATCGGACATTCCAACAACAAAATCCTAGGATTTTTTCCGACGGATGTTGGCTCAAACTTGCCTTGCATACACACGGTCACACAAAGTTGTCGGAAAATCCGATCGTTCTAAACGCGGTGACGTAAAACACGTACGTCGGGACTATAAACGGGGCAGTGGCCAATAGCTTTCATCTCTTTATTTATTCTGAGCATGCGTGGCACGTTGTGCGTCGGATTTGCATACACACGATCGGAAATTCCGACAACGGATTTTGTTGTTGGAAAATTTTATATCCTGCTCTCAAACTTTGTGTGTCGGAAAATCCGATGGAAAATGTCCGATGGAGCCCACACACGGTCGGAATTTCCGACAACAAGGTCCTATCACACATTTTCCGTCGGAAAATCCGACCGTGTGTACGGGGCATAAGTCTGCAGACAGGTAATCATTTGGACATCTTATCAAAGGGTACTATGTTTACACGTTGCACACAAAGAATGCCTTTATAGAGATGCAAGGTATCTATTTACTGGAGTTGATGCTAAACTCTTTAAAGAGTCTTCAACTTGTCAGAAAGACGAGCGCAGAAATCTCCCTTTTTCACTTTTATCTTCTTATCTGCTTTTTGCATGATATTTGAGGTTCTCGCTACACAGAGATTGGAGCTGCTGCTCTTTTGTGACAAGAAAGGTTTTTTTAATTCCGTTTTCTCTAAACTCCACTCTGCCTGCAAATTGCAAGTTTTGCTCAGTTTGCATTCACAGTTTAGACAAGTGAAGTTAGTTAGCAGAAGGAGACGCCCACAGTGGCAGCCTACATATTTATTCTATACAATATAGCCTTGTCACTGACCAAACCCCTACTGCTGATTGGACAGTAGGGCAACACCGTCACCCCAGGTTGTCCCTCTGCTCACCATCTTTTTTTCTTTTGAGTTGAGCCCCAGTGCTAGGCTAACACTCTGCAATGTAGTAGGTGCCTGATAGACTCACTATATTGTTCCTGTCTCCCCCCATTGGTGTGATGTGCAGGGGATAACAGACCTCTAAAATAAAGGGCACTTATTCCTATTTAAAATAAAGGGCACTTATTCCTATTTAAAATAAAGGGCACTTATTCCTATTTAAAATAAAGGGCACTTATTCATATTTAAAATAAAGGGCACTCATTCATATTTAAATATACAGTGAAGGATGTTTTTATTGAATATAAAACTGGTGGTCTTTCATATCTGTATGGATTCCAGCTTTAGATCACATCTGCCTTAAAAAAATGTTCATATTTTTAAATAATTGTTAATTCCAAACTCTCCTAACACGTAAAATACAACATATGTTTTATTATTTTAAGTGCAAATACATTTATAGTGGAAATGCACAGGAAGATTGATGAAGGGGAATACTACCTTTACTTATCATTCCACACAGGGCATGATAGATTCATGCATTATTTTAGAATTTTAATCGCAGCTTTTGACAGTTTTAGCAGAATAAGTTTGTTGTATTTAACATTACTCAAGAAATATAACAAAATAGCTTGTTGGAATTCAGTTTGCTTGCTTGTTCCATTGAACATTGCTCAAGAGGTTTTGTAACTCAAATAATCTTACAAAGGCTAGACATGTAAATGTGGAATGTGCTCTAAGGCTGGATTCACACTTATGCATTTTTAGTGCTTTTTGCAATTTGCAGATTTGCACTACAGAACTTGTTCCATAGGAAACCATGTTAAATGGACTGTAGTGCAAATCTGCAAAATGCAAAAAGCACTAAAACTGCACAGGTGTGAATCCAGCCTAAATAACTTGGACCACTTTACTTATTTTCAGTCTCTTCACACTTAAATTACTTTAACCACAACCGTTCTTTGATAGAAGCTAGATGTGGCTTGATAACAGTCCTTATGCAAACTCATAACAGCTTGGTAATTGTACCTAGAAAAAATTCCTAATATTGTCACTTTGCTTAAGGAATAACTCCACTTTTGCAATGACAAAAACATACCCCTCTGGATCTATGTACATTGCAAGGATTTTAACAGATTTTTCGACAGATTTTTCTGCTCTAAAGAAAGAGCTGTATGTTCTACCAAGTTTTTAATTTAATCAGTTGGTGCACTTGTAATGATCTGATGAGAAAAGCTGCAGTGTCTGCATCCCTTTAGTTATACTTGCCTGCCCTGTGCAATAGTTTTGCACAGAGCCGCCTCGATCCTGCTCTTCTTGGGTCCCCCTGCCAGCGCTCCTGGCTCCCCCTCCCCCCACCACTTGCTTTGGGGGCACTTGTGCATGCTCATTCCCTGCACCCTGCTCTCTCTTCACCCTTCTTGCTGACTGATATTGACAGCAGTGGGAGCCGATGGCTCCTGCTGCTGTGTCTGTGCCAATGAGGAGAGAGAGAGAGACAAGAGAGACGAGAGAGCCTCTGCTCTGGTGCATATTGCTGAATTAAGATTGGGCTCAGGTAAGTATTTAGGGGGCTGGGGAGCTGCTTGCAGAAGGCTTTTTACTTGAATGTATTAAGATAGAAAAACCTTCTGCCTTTAGAACCACTTTAAATTATATTTTTGTTGCAGAAGATGCCTAAAACCTGACTTGTATCTTAGTGCAGAGTTGTTCACAAAAGCTGGAAATTACATTTATTGATGAGTCCTGTACACCAACTGTGTACAGAACACCTCCATGAGCCATATTGCATTGACTTTTTAGAAAATTTCAGCAGCTGCAGTTTGAAAATAAATGGTCATTTTTATTACACTATGGCTTGTGTAGCAATTGTATACGCTATACTAAAAATATATATATATTTTCCATTAAAGGAATTACCTTTAAAGGGAGGCTTCACCCAACTGAGAGACTTGCAATAAAATCACTTGGTATTTTTTCATGTGCTTTTATGGGAGTAAGTTATGGGCACAGGTGTTTTAACCTTTGCAATATGCCCCTTTTCTATGTGATGCTGTCTCATATGATCAATGCAGATTTAGGACATCACTGATCTGCACTGATGTCTGTGAGGCCTGATAGCAACTTCATACAGAGGGCTGAGAGGGTTCCAATTCCAAGGCACACAGGCCCCTAAAATACAATACTTGCAAACAGGACCCATCAAGTGCAATTTACCTAAATCTAAATGAGACAAAATGGCAATTCTTATATACCTAATCAGCTAAGGCCATCCTAAAGCTCCACCTGGAGGATGGATAAAAGACTACATAATGGTTAATTGCAATGTTTCATAACTAACTGACTTAGAAAAATTATATTTCTAAAATGCTTAAATGGCTTTTAATCCTGAGCATAATAAATAAGGATTTGTTTTCGGGTTATTTTCTAGGGATTAATCAAGGGGGGGGGGGGGGGGGGTGTTTGTGGTTAAGTGTTAGAGTAGAACTATAGGCAAAACTTTTTATTTTTCATTTTGGATAGAGCAGGGGAGGGTTATAACCCCTGTCAAATTTTTTTTTTGGCCTGTTTGCCTTCACTTCCTGTACCATAGTCAAACAGAAAGTGAGAGGAAATTCCTGTAAATTAAGGTAATTCCTTTGGGGACCCCCATCTCGCCAGAACTAGTGTCCCCAGGAAGATTTCTCCTCTGCTACTTTTCTAAGGACAACTCAAAAATTGGGATTTTCTTTTAGTTTTACTTTTAATGGTAAACAGGACAAATAAAAAGGCATGTTTAGGTTTAGGAAAGGGTAAGGGACAGGTTAAGGGCTAAGTTTATTATTTTTGGTGCTGAGGGCTGGGGGGGGGGTGGCTTTAGGATTGATGTTGAGGGTTCAGGTTGGCTACGGTTGTGTTGGTGGGTCTTTTATTATAGACATAATCAGTGACACTTAGGAAAACTGCAGTATTTACATTAGTTTACTGTACTGGAAGCCTAAGAACAACCACCACCAAACTTCGGGCATTGGGAAAAAATGTACCATTAAGATGGCTTTGCTTTACTGTTTTGCCATTTCATGTATCTTTTGTTGATGGGAGGCTGTATATTGATACACTAATAACAAAATATTGGGGTTTAATTTGCAGGCTGTAGCACCTGCTCAAGCTCAATCTGAACATCTAACGCAGCATCATGTTGTTCAACCAACTGTTTCACCACAGCAACCTATCTTGGTAAGTTTGAGTTAAAACAATCCCAAAATATCCAACTTGTATGGCTTATTCCTCACAGTTTAAGTGGATTGTACATAGAATGATATTTCAATGTGCATTCATGAAGATTGATTGATTTATAAATAGTTATCTATTATTTATATAGATCTCTTCTACAGAGGCATTTTTGTTTTATTTCAGAGGCTTTAAGATGCGCTCTAAATCTGCCATCAGTCTAGTGCTGTTGTTATCTAGCCCACTGCAAATGCTTTACCATGAAATGGATTGGCACCCAGTGTTTCCCTCTACTGTTACAGTATGTCCAAAAATTCCCAGACACTTGCCAGATTAGCTGACCCAAACATATGTAAATGGGTCCAATAAAGCTTTATTCTCTAACCCTTCCATGTCTTCTTTATTATTATGATCTCATCTCATGTGTTCCCAATAAATAAAACTCATAATGCAATACCTTCAAAATGATTGTTTGATCTATAATATTTATATTATTGTGCTTACATGTATGTGTTTTTAACATGCTTGTGAAATCACCAGTGGCTTCTGACTTATTCTCTCCTTCTGCCAATATCCTTACTAGAAATCAAACTTTGTAGCACATCTCCTTCCAAATCAACTCTTCCTCCAAACCACCCTCAAGTCCTGAATCCTCCTCTTGGCAATATCTCCCAAGAAAAGAAGAACTCAATAGTGCAGTACATCCAAAACAAAAATATACATATATATATATATATATATATATATATATATATATATATATATATATATATATATATATATATATATATATATATCCTTTATATTGTACTCACATTAACCCATACCAAACAAGTGATCCAATTCATTCAACTAAAGTGCACCTTTGACTAAGTCATCTCAATGAAACGCTTCGGATTGTGAAGTCAAGATGCCTACACAAGTACCAGAAGTGCCTATTCTGACATCTTGGCCATTGGGAATATTACACTCATTGCCTATGAGAGCATTTTGAATTGAAAAAACACGATTTGCATAGGATTTTCTGAACTGTTAGTTTTCTTTTCTTCATTACATGTCTGTTTTTTTAACTGTTTATGCAGAGCTGAGTATTTTATCGCCAGAGAAGCAAGTTTATGAAAAATTAAGTTATAAGTGAGATCACCCAGCCCTGTGTAATAGGGGTTGTTATGGTAAGGTGTTTGGTGCATGGAGCAAGGTGCACTTTAGTTAAATAGAAGAGCATGGGTTATTGTGAGCACAATTTTAAAGGAATTTTTATATATATATATATAATGTATATGTATGTATGTATGTATGTATGTATGTGTGTGTGTGTGTTTTGGATTTACTGCACTATTGGTTTTTTTTTTCATTTCTTGGGAGATATTGCCAAGAGGAGGATTCGAGACTTAAGGGTGGTTTAAAAAAGGATTGATTTGGAATATAATATAAGAATATAGGCAGAAGGCGAGAATAAATCACAAGCCAATGGTGATTTCAAATGCATGTTGAATACATGCACATGTGAGCACAATATTATAAATATTATAGATCAAACAATAATATTGAAGGTATCATACTATATAAGAGGAGACCAGAAGAACAATAAAGAAGACATGGAAGGGTTGGAGAATAAAGCTTTATTGGACCCATTGACTTATGTTTGGGTCAGCTGATCTAGTAAGAGTCTGGGAGATTGGAATTTTTAAACATACTTACATGTTTCGGGATTGAAATGATTGTCTTGGATATTCAAAGTGCTGGACTTTTTGGACTGATATCATTGGAACTTGCCAGGTGGCCTTGATATGTTGTCTGGCTGCTGGGGAGTTGTTTTGGGACACTTGTGTGCTAGTCAGTATTTAAACTAAGAGAAGGGAAGCACTGTGTTTTCTCTATTGTCTGTTTTATCCCACCCACTATGTTAAAATGTTACTTGTATTGTGTACTTGCAAGTTGCACTTATGGTCAAAATTATCTAGGTTTTTCCGCAAATGGCCACATTTTACACAGTGGATGTTTGTGCTGTCTTGTATTTGGATCCATTCATTGTATCCCTTTGAGATTTCTGTCTTTAAAAAGAAAATTACCGTATATACTCGAGTATAAGTCGTTCCGAGTATAAGTCGAGGCCCTAATTTACCACAAAAAAAATGGGAAAAACTCATTGACCCGAGATAAGACGAGGGTGAGAAATGCACAGCTACTGTAAGTGGAAAAGAGGGTCAACAATGCCCATTTGCAGCATCACTGTGCCCATTTGCAGCCATAGGTCCCCTGAACTTCAAACTCGGTTGTTAAGGGTTCCTATATGCCCCCTTGCTGCAGCCAAAATTTGGGGTCTCTGAACCCAAAGGGTCCCGAAATGACATTGCTGCAGATGGACACAGTTGACCGAATTTGGGGCCCCGTATCTCGGGGCCACTTAGTGCTAATAACCCCAAATTTGGTGTGCAAACCCATTGGAACTAGCACCATAAAATTTCCAATGCTGGGGTTTCTAGCACCAAGTGGCCCTGAGATACAGGGCCCCAAAAATCAGTTCAGAAAATGTCAAGCACTTTTCTGCAGCAGAGAATGACATTTTCCGAACCGGTTTTGGGGCCCCCTATCTCAGGGCCACTTAGAGCTAGGAACTTCAGCTTTGGATATGTTGTGGTACCAGTTCCACTGAGTTTGCACACCAAATGTGGGGTTCCTAGCACCAAGTGGCCCTGAGATACGGGGCCCCAAAGTCGGTTCGGAAAATGACATTTTTCGCTGCAGAAAAGTGCTTGACTTGAGTATAAGTCGAGGTGGGCACTTTCAGCACAAAAAAATGTGCTGAAAAATTTGACTTATACTCCAGTATATACGGTAGCTGGCAATGTTCGAATACGCATTCCTGACATGGCTTTTTCTGAAGTCTGGTAGGTGATGATTGTAATCTGTTTTTATGCAAAAGAAATAATAGTTGTTGTTTTTATGTCTCTGTTTATATTGATCCACACACTCAAAGAGCAAGTTGTGAGCCCTTTTCCTCTGCGGGGCAGGATTTCTATTTTTCTGGCTATCTTGTTTTTGTATGTATGTGTATGTTCTGCTGGAATGCCTTTCCACATTACACGTTTCCCTTACACAGTACATTTGGGTTTACTTTACAGCCAGTGTATCACTACCCAGCCCAGTTGGGAATGGTGAACCAGCTAAAGGAGCAGTTGGAGGAGAGAACACGGATATTACAAGCAGACATCAAAACTCAGCAGGAAGAGCTGCATGTTATCAAAGAACAGCTACAGCTAGTGCAAGACTCAAATCTTCAGGTATCTTAATATGACCACGCGTGGTCTTTTTAAAACTCTAGAGATTTTGGAACCATCCCAAGACAGCACACATAGCTTCTGAAAGCAAAAGCTCTGCTGCCGTTGTCTAGAACTAACAGACAAAGCATTCTAGAAGGTTTGATGCCTCCCAAAACAAACTGTATGTAGACCTGAGGGGTAAGGATTCCCACCATTGGTCACACTCCATTGGCCATTTACTTAGTGGTGATTGCAATGGTAACAATCCCCTTTCAGAATATAGCACCCTTAAACAAATGGCATTTAACAGATCTTTGGTTAGCTATAAGCATACAAGGGTAATTTGGCATGAGGGCATGATTTAACTGCATGGAGGAAAATCTGTTATCTAGCTGCCACCAAAAATGTATGCCAGCAAACGTATGTTTCCTCAGTCAACATATCTTTGAGAGATGTAACACTGCAGTATTTCGCTTGAAAAAAACTCACTTTTTCTTTTTCATTTGGCTTAATCTCCAGTATTGCTGTAAACCAGGGGTGTCCAACCTTTTGACTTTCCTGGGCCACATTGGAAGAAGAGGAATTGTCTTGGACCACACATAAAATACATTAACAATAAGGATGGCTGATGAGCAGAAAAAGTCAGGCAGATCACAAGTTAACAGTCACTGATATAGATAATGTACCTATCTGAGTAATAAAACTTTTTTTTGTAATTTTCTTTATAATAAAAGTAAAAGATGGCAACATAAAACTAGTGCGATATTTGGATATGTTTTTGATAAACTAATGCATCTTTACTGGCTTGAAGTCCAAAAAGTTCCAAAAAAATCAAAATTTTTACGTAAGTTTATGATTTTGTTGGGCCACATTTTATAGCTGTCTTGGGCTGTAGGTTGGACACCCCTGCTGTAAACACACATCTGAAGTACCTCCCTCAGTTCTGGCATCTGATCTACTAGGATTTTAATGCCGCGTACACATGAGCGGACATTACGGCAGACTTTGCCCGGCGGACGGGATTTGGTCGGACAATTTGATCATGTGTGGGCTCCAGCGGACTTTGTTTTCTCAAAAGTTGGACGGACTTAGATTTGAAACATGTTTTAAATGAATCTGTCGAAATCGAGTCCGGTCGAAAAGTCCGCTCGTCTGTATGCTAGTTCGACGGACAAAAAGCCACGCTAGGGCAGCTATTGGCTACTGGCTATGAACTTCCTTGTTTTAGTCCGGTCGTACGTCATCACGTACGAATTCGACGGACTTTGGTGGATTGTGTGTAGGCAAGTCTGTTCATTCGGAAAGCCTGTCGTAAAGTCCGTCGAAAAGTCCGCCGAGCAAAGTCTGCCGTAAAGTCCGCTCGTGTGTACGCGGCATTAGAGTTTTCAAGCTGGGTGACATACACTCACCAGCCACTTTATTAGGTACACCTTGCTAGTACCGGATTGGATCCCCTTTTACTTTCAGAACTGCCTTAATTCTTAGTGGCATAGATTCAACAAGGTGTTGGAAACATCCCCAGAGATTTTGGTCCATATGGACATAATGGCATCATGCAGTCACTGCAGATTTGTCAGCTGCACATCCATAATGCAATGGGACCTGAACTTACACTTATGCTGATTTTCTTTTGTACCATCTGCCTCTCTTTTTTTTTTTTTTTTCTTTGTTGCTGTGTATTAGTACTATCTCTATTCTCCCACTGGGCATTCTTGCTTATTTTTTTTGTTTTGCCACTCTATTGGATTTTAATGTCTTTTTTAAATAATATAACCAATTATGTTTGTGGTTTTCATCAAATTTGTGTCCGTCCATGTATGGTGTTTTACCTCTCCAAGTAATTCTAATTATCTATTAATTGGCAAATTAATGACATGTGTTGCCAGGAGGGGTTTATACACTATATATTGTGGATTTTTTGTACATGGTATTTGTAGTGAACAAAGCTGAAATGTATATATATTTGCTGTCTTTTATGGGGAACCAATAACTTCTGAAGATTTTAAAGAGCAGCAAGGAGTTGCGGACTATTTCTTTTCATGATTGCAATGCCAGCTGTGCCACTGCATTTCCGCACCCAGCAGCTCTGAAAAATTCCCTCATCTTATTGGGTTGTAGCACCTCACATCTGCTTTATTGTATGGACATCCATGATACGGATCTCCTGTTCCACCACATTCCAAAGGTGCTCTATTGGATTAAGATGTGGTGACTGTGGAGGCCATTGTAGTACAGTGAAACTATTGTCATGTTCAAGAAACTAGTTTGAGATGATTTGAGTTTTGTAACATGGTGCATTATCCTGTTGGAAGTGGCCATCAGTAGAAGGGTACACTGTAGTCATAAAGGGATGGGCATAGTCATCAACAATACTCAGGTAGGTTATGGCATTTAAACGATGCTCATTTGGTACTAAGGATCCCAAAGTGTGCCAAGAAAATATCCCCCACACCATAACACCACCACCACCAGCCTGAACTGTTAATACAAAATAGGCTGAATCCATGCTTTCATGTTGTTTACGCCAAATTCTGACCCTACCATCTGAATGTCACAGCTGAAATCGAGACACATCAGACCAGGCAACATTTTTCCAGTCTTCAATTTCCAATTTTGGTCAGCCTGTGTTAATTGTAGACTCAGTTTCCAGTTCTTAGCTGACAGGAGTGGCACCTGGTGTGGTCTTCTGCTGCTGCAATTTGCTTCAAGGTTCAATATGTTGTGGGTTCAGAGATGGTATTCTGCATACCTTGGTTGTAATGAGTGGTTATTTGAGTTACTGTTGCCTTTCTATCATCACAAACCAGTCTGCCTGTTCTCCTCTGACCTCAACAAGGCATTTTCAGCCACACAACTTCTGCTCACTGTATATTTTCTCTTTTTCGGACCATTCTCTGTAAACCCTAGTGATGGTGGTGCATAAAAAACCAAGTAGATTAGCAGTTTTTTAAATACTCAGACTAGCATGTCTGGCACCAATAACCATGCCATGGTCAAAGTCACTTAAATCCCCTTTTTTCCCCCCGATTCTGATGCTCGGTTTGAGCTTTAGCAAGTTGTCTTCACCACGTCTAGATGTCTAAATGCATTGAGTTGCTGCCATGTGATTGGCTGATTAGCAATTTATGTTACCAAGCAATTGAACACGTTTATCTAATAAAGTGGCCTGTGAGTGTATGACTTCACATAATAAGTATGCTGAGATCCCCTGGTATCAGTATTATGACCTGCTGATCGGGTTACTTCGTATGTCACACTGTGAAGAGGACACATATACACATTGAAGTTCAGTGGCAGCAGCAACAGCTACCATGGTACAGAAAAGTTGCTTTCAAGCTTGTTGGTAGTGGTACAGAATGCCTTAGTTTATTAGATATGGAGGGATTGGATAGTGGTGTGCTAGACAGTCAAGCATACAGGGAGGTTGGTTTAAGCAAAAAGTTTTTTATTGATAATTTAGTACATATAGCAATTTATTTTGAAAACATTGTTGGGTTCCAGATCCACTTGAAGTGTTCAGTCAGCCTATGTTTACTCTAGAAAAATAATGTATTCCAAAAGTCTCACACTATACTTTTGTTTTGTCTCATTTGAAGATGTTGATGCAACAGCCAATCCCTCCTGGATTTAATAGTAATGTTCAGCAGACAGACCCAAGGAGGGTATCTCGCCAGCAGAATGTGGTCTCCATGCAAGGTCTAGAAATGGGAAAGAGTTCAAAACGTTTTTGTGCATCTCAAATACCCACGAGTCACCAGTATGCGACCACCAGTCAGGTAATTCATGTTTTTGTGCGTCTTATATACCCATGATTTACCAGTATGTGACAAGCAGTCAAGTAACTAATGTTTTTGTGCATTCCACATACACACAAGTCATCAGAATATGACCATCAGTCAGGTAATTAACAAGCCACAGCAAATTCCAGAACAAATGTCATAATAATGTCCACAATACATAATACAGCCTAAGCTCTTGGATTGTGTTTAACAGGTCTTGAATGTTTCACACAAGATAGACTTGTGGTTAAATTGACAATCAATTATCTATTTTAAACCTAGTTACTTGTAAGGAACATTTTCCTAGGGGTTCCCTCACTTTTGAGGAATTTCCTCCCACTTCCTGCTTTGGCTATGAGACAGTAAGTGAAGGGAAATCTCCCCTATGGGACACAGATGGCAGACAAACTGACAAAAGTTATAACCCTCCTGTACTCTATACAAAACTAAAAAGAAAGTTTTTCCTTTAGCTGTACTTTAAATCATATTTAATCCAAAAACCAAATATTTTGTATATTGGAGCTTACCAGATCTTAGATGAGATTGTCGCACAGGGTGGACTTTAAACAAGTCTGCACATTGTTTATCTGCATAACATGGTGGAATGATAGGACTAGTAGTGTACAGAAGAGAGATAACATTGTTTATGCTGTCTTTTCAGCTCACAGGAAGTGACAAGGACACTGCATTTCTGGCAAGATCAACAGTTATTTTCTGTACTTGCTAAAAATGTTCTTAGTCTGAAAAATGAAAACTCCTGCCCACATTTAAAGACTGGTAAGCTGCAGTATATAACATTTTTGTTTTGGTGCTTAGATACTCTTTAAAGCAGCATAATATAGCACTACCCCTGCAGGGGTTGCAAATGACTGGGTTCCCCACTCCTGCACAACCAGGCAACAAGCATTTTCAGCTCTTTCTCCAGACACAAGGAACAGTCTTTGAGCTTGGTTTTTGTTGTTTTATTAGGGGTAATAACTTGGCTGGGGAATAGGAATAAGGGGTTGCTAAACTTGATAGCAACAAAACCAGGGACAACTTCCTCCCTATGTACAACTCCAGATTTGTCTCACTCCTGATCGCTGCCAAAAAGATGCAAAACCCCTTAAGGATTAGGAACTCTCAGTCCTTTAGAAAGTAGCACAAAGTGTTATAGACTGCATTCCAGAGTACATTCAACTCCCTTGTAGACACTGGTCCCAGTTCTATTAACTGCAGGAAACGCCAGCCCACCTGACTGCCTCTTCGCCAGTCTGCCCGGCAGCCTCTTTACCAGCCTGCCTGACTGCTCCAGAGATCTCCAGGGCAAGGTTAATGATAGATTTAAGCACAACCCTGTCTTCCAGAGAGACCTGCAACAGGTGGCAGTCTCTCCCCTTGTAAGTCCCTGACCGTTATGATGTACTCAGTGTCCCCATTGCTCCCGCTGCCACTTAGGAAAGATTCCTTTCAAACACTCTGCTGTCAGGATCCTCCCAGGTCAGCCCAAGCTCCAGCTCCGGCCTGGAGAAAATGCATGGAGGATCTTTTTGTATATTACCATAGCTGATAAGTGCTGCTACTGACTGTGACTCAACTCTGTCTTTATAACAACTACTTCTTGCCTCGCAGAAAAATAACTTTTAGAAGAGCTTTGAAATGCTGTATTTGTTCACGACAATGATAGGTCCCTGTGGTATATAGGCAAATCATTTGGTGGAGGGGGCTTATGGTGTGTGGTTGTTTTTTCAGGGGTTGGGCTTGGCCCCATAGTTCCAGTGAAGGGAACGCTTAAGGCTTCAGCATACCAAGACATTTTGGGCCATTTCATGCTCCCAACTTTGTGGGAACAGTTTGGGGATGGCCCCTTCCTGTTCCAACATGACCAGTGCACAAAGCAAGGTCCATAAAGACATGGATAAGTGCAACATCCATACCTGACCTCACAAATGCGCTTCTGGAAGAATGGTCAAACATTCCCATAGACACACTCCTAAATCTTGTGGACAGCCTTCCCAAAAGAGTTGTTATAGCTGCAAAGGGTGGGCTAACTCAATATTGAACCCTATGGACTAAGACTGGGATGCCATTAAAGTTCCTGTGTGAGTAAATGTAGGTGTCCCAATCAGAGGCGGCTCTCTAATTAGGCAAATTAGGCGGTTGCCTTAGGCCTCGCACTCCCAGGGGCCTCACGGCCGTCTAATTTGCCTGGCATGTGTGGGAGTTGGAGGGAATGTCCCCCAATCGGTGTCCCCAGGGCCGTCTCTCTTCCCGCTACTACGCTTACCCCTGCCAGGGGTGGACTGTTCACTTCAGTACTGCCGGAGGTGACATCCAAGGGTCAGTGGGTGGCTTCATGTACTCCCCTCCCCCGACTCCTTCCCTTCTGATGGGCTCTGCGGATCTCCTGCCATGTGCAGAGCCCGGATAATGCCAACAGCGGCCGAGCAGCTCTCACTCCACTCTCTCCACCCTCCGGGATGGACATCTGTAATGTACCCGTCTGCCAGCCTCCCACCACCCCACCCCCTGTCATCTTCATCCCCCTGCACCCATCTGCCAGCCTTCCACCACCCCACCCCCTGTCATCTTCATCCCCCCTGAACCCGTCTGCCAGCCTCCCAGCACCCCACCCCTGTCATCTTCATCCCGCTGCACTCATCTGCCAGCCTCCCACCACCCCACCCCTGTCATCTTCATCCCCCTGCACCCATCCGCCAGTCTCCCACCACCCCACCCCCTGTCATCTTCATCCCCCTGCACCCGTCTGCCAGCCTCCCAGCACCCCACCCCTGTCATCTTCATCCCGCTGCACTCATCTGCCAGCCTCCCACCACCCCACCCCTGTCATCTTCATCCCCCTGCACCCATCCGCCAGTCTCCCACCACCCCACCCCCTGTCATCTTCATCCCCCTGCACCCGTCTGCCAGCCTCCCACCACCCCACCCCCTGTCATCTTCATCCTCCTGCACCCATCTGCCAGCCTCCCACCACCCCATCCCTGTCATCTTCATTCCCCTGCACCCATCTGCCAGCCTCCCACCACCCCACACCCTGTCATCTTCATCCCCCTGCACCCATCTGCCAGCTTCCCACCACCCCACCCCTGTAGTCTTCACCCCCCTGCACCCGTAATTATAAGAGTAATTGGTTAAATAAAATTCTAGAAACTGTGAATTCATAGTTTATAGGATTTAAGGCTCTTAATATATGCAATTTATAGTTATTTTTTTTATCGCTTTAAGTATTTTTTCCATTTTGAGCGTGAGTGGGGCCTCATGTCTAAGATTTGCCTAAGGCCTCACAAAGCCTAGAGCCGCCTCTGGTCCCAATACTTTTGGTAATATAGTGTATATTACTTTTGGAAATATAGTGTTTATCCCTGTCATTTCCTAAGCCCTTTTTTAATATTGATCTTTGCGATCGTCAACAAAAAAGGCCTCACTTAGCATATAGGACATTTTATAAGATGGAAATAAATGTTGCCATTTCTGTGTCCTGACTGAGTTGGATTGGGGAACCAGAGACAACCTTGGATCTAAAAAAGCATAGTCTGTGCACTTGCCAATAATTTTTTGATTTCGCACTTGGACACAAAGTCAAGTGGAGACCCATCCCGAACATGTCTGTTAACCAATTTGGGTTCCCACCCATAGTTTAGGAAATACTGGAGAGGCGGGCAAATCTTTTAGAAATCTTGATTCTGCCTTTCTCTTGGATTAGATAGCTCCAGTAACCACTTTAAACGCTCATCATTCTCATGGCTGCATTTGCTGTCTTTACCTGATGACCCGCTCCACACTCTGGAATTCAGATATCCCGTACTTGACTGCTAAATTGTAGGCAAAAGTTGGATTGTTTGCATCACTGTAGTTATTCAGCCTTATTGCCAGCCTCCACAGATTTTTACAAATGTCAGCGTGATTTCTATAAAAAAAAAATATTTTTTTAGTTGTATGGGAAAGCATTGGTGGCTTAAATCATTGGTTGGTTTCTTCTATTTCCCGATATCTCCAGCTGCATGAATTACTTGCAGAATTATTCCTCACCTCTTCTACAACACCATGACAAACATGTCACTACTGGGTGGCATAATTATTTATCAAGCCTATCAAAAAACCTGGAAATTCAAATTAAATGTTTTATTAAAAAAAGATAAGTGGAGGTTATCTTCAGCATTAAAGGTTTGTCAAAATAAATAGTATAGGTAGTGAATCTCAGGCTTTCCTGTAAAAGTCAAGTTTGGCCCAGCCCCCACCTTTTCCCCAGGTATTCATATAGATCATTGGGGATGCCTATCTCATTAAAGAACCAATAGTGAGACTTGTGAGGTGGCAGGGATTAGGTGAAACAAAACAATAACAGGAAGTAGAGATTTGCATAAAGTAACATTACTTATATATTTCACTTCACACCATTGTTTTTAGTGGTTCTATTGTTATATATTTTTCTATTTATATGTCTATTGTCATTTTGTATATTCTATTTTTTTGTATTTAATAAAATTATTTGTTTTAATTACTCAGTTGCCTTGAAAGTCCCATCAACCTTTTTTGGGGATATTTTTATTCCTTGTACCTAGGGATGGTGGCAACTTTTATGATCAACCTGGATGGTTTCCTTTTTTTATTACTTATATATTTCAGTCTATGGATTATTTTGACAGGCGGTAACTGCTACATGTGCATCTGCAAAATTCTAGTTTGAAATGCCCAGGTCTGTAGCGGAATTCCTTTATTTTACAGAGATTTCCTCCCACTTCCTGTTTGGCTATGGGACAGGAAAGTATGGCAATCGTACACAGATGGCGAAAAAAAAAATCAGACAGGTTATAACCCTCCCTTGCTCTATCTAAAATTTTAAAAAAAAGTTATTTTGCCTATAGTTCTATAGTTTAACCACTTCCTGATCGGTTCATGTACATTTACGGCGGCAGGTTGGCTCCCCTGCGTGACTCACGTTATCTGTACGTCAGCTGATATAAGAGCCATAGCAGGCACGTGCCTGCTGCATGGCGGGGGACCCAATGCGCATGGCCGGCGGTCGTGGCACGAGAGCCAGAACAGGGATATGTGTATGTAAACACACAAATCTCTGTTCTGAGAGCAGAGACAGATAGTCTGTTCCTACTAATTAGGAACAGCAATATGTCTCCTCCTCCAGTCACTACATTGCCCCCACAGTTAGAAACACACATCAGTGAACACATTTAACCCCTTGATTGCCCCCCAGTGTTAACCCCTTCCCTGTCAGTGACATTTACACAGTAATCTGTGCATTTTTTATAGCACTGATCGCAGTATAAATGTCAATGGTCCCAAAAACGTGTCAAGTGTCTGACCTGTCCGCCGCAATGTCGCAGTCCCGTTAAAAATTGCAGATTGCCGCTGTTACTAGTGAAAAAAAAATAATAAAAATGCCATACATCTTTACCATATTTTGTAGACGCTATAACTTTTGCGCACACCAATCAATATACGCTTATTGCGATTTTTTTTTTTTTATTACCAGAAATATAAGAATACATATCAGCCTAAACTGATGAAAAAATGTTGTTTTAAAAAAAATAATCGCAAAAAATGGCTGGTCATTAAGGGGGAAAATCCTTCCGGGGCTGAAGTGGTTAAATGTAAAAATATATATTATTTTACATAACTAAAAATGTACTAACTGTTTTTCCTTATTTTGCATGGATGAAGAATACAACACACCAGCAACACTCACAACCTCAGCAACTCCAGCATCAACAAGTGCAACCACAAGCACAACAACACCAGCATCCGCAAGTGCAACAAGTACAGCAACACCAGCAAGTACAGCAAACGCTACAGCACCAGCAACTGCACCAGCTACAACAGCAGCAGCATCACCAACAGTTACAGAAACAGCAGCTGCACAAACAGCAGCAGCTACAGAAACACCAGCAACAGCTACAGAGGCATCATCGGGTAATGAGCGGAAATCAGACACAGCAGACAGCTACGTCTTTACAGACTCATGGTAACATTGTGATGCCACTGTACAACAATACAATGATGTTTTCACAAGCTCACCCTTCTGCTGCCTCTTCGAGGATTTCCACTGAAACTGGGGACAGACCACAGCCACCTGAATATAGCCAGCATCTGAGGTATGATCAGTAAAGTTTTCATAGCTGGACTGCATTTTTAAGATTTAGAATTGTTCAAGAGGTAAATGGTTTTTATAGTCCGGACCACCCCATGTATGTTTACTGTGGCAGGGCGCCCCGGGTGCGTAAAATCATGTATCTGTATGT
This sequence comes from Lithobates clamitans, assembly GCA_037952925.1. NCBI lineage: Eukaryota > Metazoa > Chordata > Amphibia > Anura > Ranidae > Lithobates > Lithobates clamitans. The sequence goes on along the minus strand of JBBGZY010000724.1, from coordinate 3,173,490 downwards.
GATTTTGTGCACGCGATTTAGGGAGCGCGCGCCGCTCCCGCTGTGATTGGACACAGTGGGAGCCAATCAGCGGGTCTGGCAGCCGCCGCACCTGCTGATCATTCACAGGAGAGACAAAGCAGCGGTGTGCCGATGTAAACAAAGCACACCGCTGATCTGTCAGGGAGGAAAAGTGAGAAATCATGTTTCAGCTAAGCTCTTTTCCTCCAGTTAATCCACTCCCCCCACAGTTAGAAACACCTCCCAGAGAACACATTTAACCCCTTGATCACCCCCTAGTGTTAACCCCTTCCCTGCCAGTGTCATTTATACAGGGATCAGTGCATTTTTTTTTTAGCACTGATCACTGTATTGGTGTCACTGGTCCACAAAAAGTGTCACTTAGTGTCAGATTTGTCCGACTCAATGTCGCAGTCCCGCTAAAAATCGCAGATCGCTGCCATTACCAGTAAAACAATTAAAAATGAGTAAAAGTCTCTAAATCTTTCCCGTAGATTGTAGACGCTATAACTTTTGCGCAAACCAATCAATATACGCTTTTTGGGATTTTTTTTTTTTTTACCAAAAATATGGAACAGAATACCTATTGGCCTAAATTGATGAAGAGATTTGTTTTTTTACATTTTTTTGGTTTTTTTTTTTTTTTTTTCAAAATTGTCGCTCTTTTTTTGTTTATGGTGCAAGAAAAAAAACGCAGAGTTGATCAAATGCCACCAAAAGTAAAATCTACTTGTGGGAAAGAAAGTACATCAATTTGATTTGGGTACAACGTCGCACGACTGCGCAATTGTCAGTTAAAGCGACGCAGTGCCGTATCACAAAAAATGGCCTGGTCAGGAAGTGGGTAAAACCTTCCGGGGTTGAAGTGGTTAAGAATGAAGTTGTCATGCTATATGTTTGCTATAAGCACTGTACTGGAAACTTAGTCAATGGCATAGTATCTTATAAAGTAACATTCAACAACTCCTCTTTCCCATGCTCATTTTGAAATGCCCAGGTCTGTGACAGGTTTACTTGCCAAATGTTTCTCCACTGGAGTTACTGAAAACAAAACAACAGCAGCGCAGTGCCCTATCATAAGGTTACCAGATTTTCAAATAGAAATCCGCAGACATCCTCCTGACCATGCCATTTTTTTACCAGCTCAAAAAAACACATCCTTATTTGTAGCCACACTCACAAGGTCACACCCCTATTTTTAACACACACTTAACAATTGGTCACAGGCTTTTGTAACTAGGGCCAGACGTTCAAGGTATAAAGACATACTACTGTGGGCATCATGAGAAGGAAAAGCATGCGGTGGGCAACATGCACTTGTGGGTGTGGCCAGATTGTGGTAATGGTCACACCCACAAATATATGTTTAAATAAAACCTGAGTCTATGCTGCTAAAGAGAGGGTAAAGCATAGAGTTCAGGGGTCAGGATTAGATAACGCACAGAGTTCAGGAGTCAAAAATAGGAGACACACAAAACGCATGGGTCAGGTCAGGAGCAGGTAACTCACAGATTGTGCCTGGTGTCTGGCATCTGCATTCTGTTTGCCATTCAGTAGCCCTGGGAGTTGGGCAATGTAGTGTAAATAATGCAGTGCATTGGCTTCAACTCACATCACACTACATAATCCAAAATAGCACAGTTGAAGCTGTGTGTAGGTGCTCAATAATATGGATCACCATGTACACACTGGAAGCTCTAGCAGTGCTGCAGTGCTACTTTGGATTGATGATTGTGTGACATGAGTTGGACCCCTTGCACTGGAATTCGTTCAGCTGCCTGGCTTTCAGGGACAATCTGGGGAAGTCTGTTTCACCAGAGACAGACTCCTTTATGACAGGGACGAATTGTAACCTTATTCTCTCATCCTTATAATGGATAATAGAGCATCCAGCAAAGGAATATTACACCCCAAAAAGAGTTGCCTCAGTAACAGAATGTTTTGACCAAGGAAGCGGGAAGGTAGGATCTCCACCCTCTCTGTGTTGCAAAATGCGACGTTCTAAACAATGTGACAAAGTGTCTTGCCTCTTCTTGCTTATCCCCACATCTTTGGATGTGCTGCAGCTTTCTCTGGTGGTTTTATTCTCCCTATACATTTTGAAGCCATTTGAAAGAATGCCCCTTACAGCGGTGGTCAGTGAAAGAATGCCTCCCTTATAGACAGCTAAAAAGATCTGGGATCATGCCACTGGCTCTATCATGTGACATTGGCCCAGGAACTATGCACCAACAGAGGAGATGTTAAGTAACCACTGCTCAGGGAACCCCTAGAAACCTCTGGAGGAAACCTAGGGTTCTGCTATACAAATACCAGAGAATGCAGCAAGCAAAGTCTATGAGAGTAGCCTTGGGTTCCTAACAGTACAGCTACCCATATCAAAACTCAGGTTATTTATAACACATAGATTTTTTTTTTGTTTCTTGACAGGTTTGTCCAGGATCCACAAATGCGGCCTCACTCATTACAGATGCAGCCAGTCACTTCCAATAACAACAGCAACACAGTGATTTCCTCTCATCCTGCCCCAGTCTATAGCCCCTCTGTCATGGTCCCTCAGTCCAGGTTTACCCAACAGCAGACCCATCCAGCAGTTCACCTACACCACTGCCAACAGCAACAGGTCCAGCCACATCTGTATCTTCAGGTAAAATACTTCATGCATTTATTATTTTATTAAGAAAACAAGAATGCTGTGTGGTTTGCAAGCAACCAATCAGCGGTTACTTTAATTTTCAAATTATTCTAAACTAATAAAACTTGAAAAATTAAATGTGATTGTTACTATTTTTCACTGCATTTCACAAACAGTTACTGCTATTTAATTTTCATTGAATTCAACTGAAGAGCATTTATCAGACCTAGGGTTGTTTTGCTGTAATCTACTGTATAATAACCATTATTCACAGTCAGACTTCATATTTTTACAGTTTCCTATAGTCCTAAAATGACTATAATTATAATTAATTTTTCTATCTAAATTGAAAACTAACCTCTCTCCCCACATCCCCAGATATAAAACAGTGGAGGCTCACTTCTGCACTTCTGCACTTAGCCTGAGATTGCAAATTTCAGTCAATCACTGCGATGTGATTAACCCAGTAAGAAAGTAGTATAAAGACACTTTTGTTGCTGTAGGTGACGCAAGCAGTTCTTCTTTTTTTTTGCTTTTGTTATTTTGTCTTTTTTTACCTTTTATAGATGGCATTGATTACAAATTGTGTTTTTGTATTTTTACATCCTGAAGGCCTATTGCATGCATACCATATTCATATTACTCATGCCCATCAATAAAAAAAAGCAAAAAAAACTGTACTGGAATTCTGAAAAGTGGAGCTAACAAGATAGTTGCTGATATCAACCAATCACATTTCAGCATTTAACTATAGGGAGGAATCTGGTTTGATTGTTCACCGTATTGAATAGGTAATTTTTTCAAACCAACATAATTATGGATTGATTTTTAAAAATGTTCTTTTTGTGTCTCAGATGCAGACGTCTGATTCAATGCAAACAGGCCAGTCTCAACAGCTTTACCAGCAACCTCACATTCCTCAGCCGAACACCATGGGTTATTTTCTGCATCCTCAGCAGCAAAGTCAGTCTGGAAGCCTGTCTGACTTATCGGAGATGCAGCTCCCGTAGTGCACCAGGATGGAAGAAGAGCTCTTGGACTATAGTTGTACAACAGTAATGCATACTGAAGGGCCGTGAGAAGCCCAATGTCTATAGCACTTCTGGCCCTCTGAAGAAGTGCTCACAGCTAGAAGTGATCATGAAAGCACTAAGACTGAAAGATGAGGGCCAAAACAGAATGGAGCAGGGATAAAGCAAGAAACCCATTTTGATGATATGATAGATTTCCAGCTGCCTTTAAATAGAACCAAGATTTTCTATGAGTTCTTAAGTTATAAATAAGTACACCAAAGTGTTTGTCAGGGGCTACGTATGAATCTGCCAAAGTTCAGACAGTGGTCTGATTTATGAAGATCCTTTTCCAGTAAAACAAGTGTATTATATTGTACCGAGCTGATAATCTGAGTAACCTATGAATGGTGTAGAACAGAGCATAATAGGTCATATTTGATATTTTATATTTATATGGTTTAAATAACCTCAAGCCCTGTAGCTCTGTTTACTGAAGATGTATCTTTATTGTTTCAAAGTTCAAGATATATGTACTTCTCAAAGTAAAAGAGTGGCTACTATTAAGACATGAAACTGCCACTTACAGTCAATATTGGGTACATCTGGGGGCCTGCACATTGGCTTCCTTTTCATTATATAATGCTTAGCGGGCCTCAGGCTCTAGTGTGATGCGTTGTGCAAAGACCGACCAGTTCTGTGGTCACCAGCTCTGGCCCACCTCTCTATTAGCCTATTATGGCAATGAGTGGCCTCACTGACCAGTAGTGAGGGGCAGGTAAAAGCTGCTGACCACAAAAACTGCTCACTCTTTGAATATTAGAGTTCCATTAGATTCCATTATCATGGCTTTCAGGAGGCCGTTTATTATTATTATTATTATCATTATTATTATAATACAGGATTTATATAGCGCCAACAGTTTACACAGCGCTTTACAACTTGAACATGGAAAGGAAGCCACCTTGAGGTATCTGCTGTTGACGAAAGTGGCAGTTTAACATCTTATTAGGAGCCACATGCTTACTTAAAGCCAAACTCTGGGCACAGTTACCCTCACAGGTTTCCAACAGGTAATTCTAGTTCCCTGGAAGACTTAGCTGTCATGCTGGTATACTTCTATCCCCTGCAAATTAGTTTGTTTACATGCTTGAGGAAATACAGTGGGAACCGTACTTCTTGACTGCTCAAGATATAAGCACTTCAGGTCTCATAGACCTCAGCACTATGGCTGTGTATCTGTCTCCTTCTCCTTCAGGCCATTCACAAAACAGAGCCTGGGGCCCTGTGTTTCATGAATGGTGAGTGAAGAGATGATCGTAGCAGGGAGGTCCTCCCTAAGAACAGGAATGTTAGCTTGATGGAGACATTTTTGAGTTTAATGCCAGAGTATGTTTAATATGGTATAGTAAGCAAAGCTACAAAAGGAAACTAAGTAAGCCACCAGTGTGGTGAAATCAGTGCTGTGATCAGCTGCTGGACACTGGACACATATCGAATACTCATGTGGACTGCCTAGTGCTAGAAATTATCTCTATAAATCCCGCCTATATATATTGTTGTTATAGCAATTTGCAGCAGGAATAGCAAAGAAGTAAATTAGTACAAAACTTGTGTACATTAGGTGACCCAGTTATCTAATGGATATTGGGTCCATTTATGGGGCAAGTTGAACCACAATTATTTCTTTTTGAATAGGCTATTTTTTCAGGACATTCACCACTAATACCCATTGCTTAAAACTGATTTTATTCCTTTGATTATGAAATAGTTATGACAAATATGCACATTTTATTGAATAAGTCTGCAGATATCCAAAGTTTCAAGTCATATGTATGTCATGTATGAGCCATTTGAGCCTGATTTTGAGTACAGCAGTTGATGTTTGCATGTCTGGATTTAAAGCCTTCTCTTATTAACAAAATGTTGCATACATAAAGAGTTAATTAACATTGTAGGGCCTATCTTTAGATGAGGCATTTTAATACTGTAACAACATTCAGTTAAGGAACCAAGAATGAGAGTTCAGCTATAGGTGGAAAAGTGATAAGATGCTGTTTTTTATACATTTAGGGGGTGTAAAAATTCTATGCAGTGTGCAGAGATGCTTGTCAGCCTTTGCCAGTTTTGGAGATCACATGTAGCAAGTACTTTCTATGTGTCCAGTGATTGCTGCAAAAGATCTACAGTAAAACCAGCTCACAATATCGAGAAATGTAATGTTATGTGTTGTAAGTACATATTTCTATTTCCCTCTGTACTGTCGACCCATGATTCCACCTTAGTTTTGGTCTACAATAATAGACATATTCACTTAGACCCATTTGCTTTCAATGACAGTTGATGTAACCAGTATTGGTTATATGCATACATACCAAACCAAACACATGTGATCAGTAATGGCAGAGCTACATGTGAGTTTTTAAAGTAGACCAATCATGTGGGGAATAGGAGAGCGGCCATTGCTGGCCTCCTAAGAATTCCACTTGCCTGGCTGTCTCTGCCTTCTATAATTTGAGTTACTAACATGAAACCAGTATAAAGATTAGAACGTCATAACCATTGATCTATAGTACAAACTTGTTCCAGATCAGTGACCCAGAAAGTACTGAAGCAATTGGATTAACATTGCAGGCAGGCAACTCTCATATTCAGAAGTAGAGGGCAAACATGATTGCTTACATATTCTCTTAGAACGGGTTTCTTTTTGATAGTTTGTAAGAATAAGATTTAACCCTTGACTGCCCCAGCTCATATGATTAATTTGATAATAAGGTCAGCGGGAACGTAAAAAAATATGGGAGCTATCCTTTTTTCTGAGAGTAAAAGTTCTGGGGCGGTCATCCTTGCCTTCTTTTACAGCTCCATGAGTTATTGACTTTTAAATAAGCGCATCAGATGTCAGTGATTCATTTATCCAGATAAAGCGAGTGTTCTATATAGTGAAGCAAGGATAAGGATGACAGCCCTGGAGCATGTAACTTCAAAAATCAAGTCAGAAACTGCAGCTCCTGTATATCTATTCTTAAGTCCCCCACTATCTTCCCTTTCCCCGTTTGTAACTATCCTGCTCACTAAAGCTAAATCTCGCATGTATATGTGCTCTTACAGACTTAGGAAAAAAGCCAGTTTCAGAATGCTAAAAAAGGGCGGCTTGGTATGTTTCAGGTTGTACTGTAGGCACAGCATCATTTATATGTGAGCATCAGTTCAGTACCTAATACACAGTCAACTGAAGCACTGGGGAAATTAACAACAAAGGCTGGCAGCGTGCAATGCATGGGTCACTTTTACTTAAAATGTATTATTTATGAACCCTGTATAACTGTTATTTATGAAATGTAAACGTACCCTCTCTATAATTGCCCGATCTGTATTGTTTTGTGCCCTGGCTGCCTGGCCAGTTACAGATTAGCAAAAGCCCGATTTATGTCTGTGTTTTTTTTTAAGAAATTATCCCTCTGCACAAAATGTCAGATACCTATCTTAACTTCTGTCAGTTAATTGTAATAAGGGCTATTAACAAGGAATGAAAGGACCATTCCACTAAAACCAGTGTTTCCGGTTTATGTGATAATTGGCAAGCTGAATTACATACTGGGTTGTTATGTCTTTTAGAGACTCAATTTTGTTTTGCACATTGCTGTAACCATTGCAAGTCAAATGATTGCATCATGCTTCTCAAATGGATTCTCCAGAATTCAGAGTGAACAAGCTAGAAGAGGGTGATGCTGCCAACATGGTTTTGTAATACGCAAACTATTGGCTGGTTTCATCACAGGATTCAGTGATCTAAATAGGTGGTGGGCAATTCAGCTAATTGGTGCCAGTATAAAAATGGAAATATTGGTTTTAGTTGGTATTGTTCCTTGAGCACTTTCTACAATTTAAGGTAATGATGGACTGGTTCAAGCAACATCCATTATTTTCTAAAGTGCCCAGAATCAAAGATAATATATTTATTTTTAGCATTCAAATAAATGTATCTGTATATATCTATTATAAAGACATATTTTGATAATTGTATTAAGATATCTTTAAAAAAAAATTTATTGTGTCAGTCTTGAGGCCTTTACAGAGGCCTTGAGATTGGTCAGTCCAAGCGCGTTGTCTGTGGAATTGCTAAACCTGTTTTTGTTACAGGATCCTCAATAAAGCCTTGAATATGATAAAAACCATAACATGTTTTGCACAATTGCATAGTATAGTGTATAGTCCATCAATATGAACGTATACCAGCAGGAAAACTGATGACCAAACTGTGTTAATTTAGAGTGTACATGCTGAACATACATTGTAAGGGAAACCATATTGTGATGACAGCCCATCAGATCATTAAGGGTCAGGGACCTCACAAAGACATCAGACATACAACTGCCTCTTATATCCTAAATGCACGGTTGTACTGGCAGGTTTAATATGGGGGTCTCACCACAAAATGTTTTCCATTTATAGATATTGGGTACTTTTAAATTAAACAAATCATTGTTACATTGGTAATTTGTACAGTGGAACAAAAACATTTGAATGTTGTAATGTGTTGTCTAATGTGATACATGTTAATTTCTTCGTAAATCATATTTTGGAAAGTCGGAAGTGAAGGCGGGTTTTATATTTAACATGATCTTAGTCTATTTAAGATGAATACTTCTTTTTGCTGCATTTTGAGACAGTATTTGTTTGGTTTAAAAACTGCACATAAAGCTTACTGAAACAGTCATCCATTTCTAACTAAACAAATGAGCTAGGAGACGTGAGGTAGTCTCGTTGTCAGCTCTGGTACATTAACCATGAAGATAAAAGTAATTTATGGTAGTGGCTGCTTCTATTCCCTTAAGGCAGAGCACTGATTTCAATTAAGTGTAAAGAAAGCAGATTAGGGACATGTAATACTGAATATCTGAACCTTTGCCCGCTGTATAAGATTAGACTTGATGAGTACTAAATGACTTGACCTGGGATTGCAGCTGACCCAGGGCTAGACAGGTCATCCACTATTCACAGAAGTGCTAGTTCACATAAACATATTTGTGACCCGACATGCAAACAGGAAGCACACATCTAGTTTTATCTGTTTTTTTCACTGTAGCTCTGCTGTATGCTTACACCTAACACAAGTTAGATATGCAGAAGTCTGCTATATAGTCATGGTCTACAAATTCAAATTGTTAGACAGTAAATCTTCTTTTTTCATATATTTTTTTTAATTTTATTTTCTGGCTGGCTAGCTGGTGTGTTGGAAAATACAGTTTGTTTTGTTTTGCTCTGTACAAATCCCTTCTATGAGCACTTTGCTCTGAAAGCTAGTTATAAATTGGCATGGTGGCCATTTTTGTTTATATTCATGGTCTACCCAATATTCTCAGCCCAGGTGAACTGGACCATCTTAAGGGCCTGTGTTGACGGACATTTGTTCTCTTCAAGCAGGTTTTGCATTCTTATACAAGCCTACAGGTCAACTGAAGGACGCATGCACCTGTCCATGAATCAAACTGATGCCATCAACACAAGCTCAAATCCGTCGACACAGGCCCCTAAGTATTTTTTTGGAAGGGTACACAAAGTATCTCTCTTGCAGCTGGGACCTCGAATTGTTGTTTACTGCTATTTTTTTGGCTCAGTGGCCAAGTTTGACCATGGAGATATAATAGATCTCTATCACATCTAAATGGTTGGGTAATGATTTCAAGTCCCAGCAAAACATGAGCTGTTGCTCTATGCTGAGTTCACAGGGAACTGATTTTCATTAAGTTTGGAATCCCGCTTTCACGCAGAGCCATTGTAAATTCAAAGTGCAGGCAGTGGTTTTGTAGCACTGACTGCCCTAGACCAGTGGTTCTCAACAGGGTCACCAAGAGTCCTATATAAGTCTTCAGGCACTTGGTGGGCAAAAGTTAAATTAGTTATAATGAATTCCTATACAACCTCCAGCTTGTGGCTGGAGGGTAAAATAAAGTGAATACCTTTTGTCCGATTCTGGCCAGAGCCTTGTTCTTACTTATGGATTATTATGAGTGCTTAATGTCCCTAAACAAATTTATAAGCACAACTACTACTGTACATGTGAAGAAAGCAACTGTGTTTACCTTTCCTGTTTCAGTAAGTTAGAGAATTATTTATGGTATATGAGCATTGCTTTTGCAGTGAAGCATGCATTATGTTTATAGTGTACCCAAACCCAAGAAAAAAGAATGTAATATATGATTTCTTACTAATCCTTACATACACTATGGTGGCTGCATTGGTTTTCCTTTTTTGAGCGCAGTATATTTTCTGCAAGTACAAAAATACCCATTGATCCTCCTTTAAAATCCAGTATAATACAGTTTCTTGTGCGCCTAATTAAAATCTCAAACAAAGTTATCAGTAATTACCTGTTCTCTCCTCTGTGATCTACAGAATACCCCCCCCCCCTCCAGGTTACGGGGAAGGGGGGAGTTGTTTGTAGTCCAAATCAGAGCAGTCTAGGGAGACAATGCTGCTCCTCCATAGATACAGTGAGTGAGCATTGTCACTCTCTAGGATAGGACGTGTGTTACTGACAGGATCACCAGGTACAAATACAGGAAAAAAGACTGAAAAAGAAAACTAATGCAGCCACTCCCTGTAAGAGGTAATAAGCTGCAATTTTTATTGGATTTAGAAACAGGGAAACCATAGCATGAAAGGCAAAGCAACAGGTTGACTTTAATGTCTGTCTTTCCAGCAGGCCAAACTCACCTTTCTTTCAGCACCTCACAGCTCTGGGAAGAAAGAAAACATCTGGTACTTCCAGATATGTAACAGCATGTTGCTTACTAGTCTTCTTCTTATGTGACACTGCTGGAGCTTGGCCCAGCACTCCCACACAGGGGCAGCGCTTAACCCTATGTTAGCTCCAGTGTTGGAGACTGGAAGTTATACTGGGTTTCTTTTCTGTGCTCTTGCAGCTAAACAAAGCTTTTTAGGAAGTGAAGGAAAGAGGAGTATGTGCTGTTGGGTTGGGTGGCATTAAAGTGAACCTGTTGCTTTGTCCTGCATGGGATATAAGACCTTAGCATACGTTTTTAAGAAACACTTTCCAGCTTTCAGAATGCAAAATATTTCAGTAAAGAATTTGATACAGTATTTTATTTTGACAGTGCTATGCTGGTAGTAAAATATTGTTTTATTTATAATCCTGCCATGTAGGGAATAAGTCAAAGCTCTTCTGGTCCAATCAGAGTTAAATTAACTTTTAATTTATTTAAGTTAAATGTCAATAACTGGAAAATATGTAATAAGATCCTTTGGTGTCATTTAATTATTTTTTTCATTCTTTCATTTCTAATAAAATTTTGTTTACAGGTTTATAGTCTTATCCTCACCTTTCTTTTGTTAAATTGTATTTTGTTTTTTTGTGGACCGGCACTTAAAGGGTTAATACGGCCTTGCACTTTTGACTTTTTGTAAATGAGATTTTTTTTTTTGCTTGTTGTATTATTGCAGTGTACATATTGTAAATGTTCCATGTACAAATCTTGAGTCAAATATTGAAATTAGTTTATTTTATATGATGTCAATTAGAGATGCGTTTATAAATGTTCTTATTGATATAATTTTGTAATGAAAAGTGTCTTATAAAGACAGGCGGGTAGATTTTCTGGTCTTGGACAAGCTTTCTTGTTGAGCCTGTTGCAACGTGAAAAGCTTTAACAGAGTGCATATAATATTTTGGAAAAAAATAAAAGAGTACTTTTAAAACCTGCTGGAACCTTGTGATGCTTCTTTTTATCATGAACAGAGCTGCAAATGTGTCATTTTTTTTTTTGACTTACTGGAATTTGCATGTCAAATAAGTCCAACAAATGACTCCTGGTTTTGTAATAATGATCAATTTATACACACATGTAACTCAAAAAAAGAGAACCAGTGTTTTCCTACATCCAAAAATCTTGCATAGTCACCAGTGAGCTTTTTAACCATATATTGATACAGTAGTTAGTCACATTTAATTGGACTTGTTCTGTAATGTTGAAGGTATTTCACCACTTATCCAAATGGCTTTCTCAGTTAGAATGAGTATTCTATGCCTGCATTTATAGCTACAACGGTATCTTGGTGCTTAAACATAACAGGAGGTGGAAATATTTGTGACACCACCCTGTTCCAAATACAGTCACTATGGTCCCATGGAGTCTAGTGTTAACTGTCTGTGTTCCTCATCAGATTCAAGCCCAAGAATAGGTTGGCAACAGCCTTTAGCATTGGATAGATATGCCTGCTGATTTGGGTAAAAATCTTGCAGGTTCCATTTAAAGTCACAGAATCAAATACCCAGGCATGTAGACCTCATACCAATCATTTCCAAGTTAATTGTTTCACCTTTTTATATTTCTGTTACAGCAGTTGGACAGATTGTATAAATAGGAATGTGCAGTTGAAAGGGCACCAGAGTTAAGTGGGGTACACACTATAAGAAAATCGTCCAATTTTTTTTCTTGATGGTTCATAGCAAATCGGAACCGATGAAAGAAAATTCTTACGAATAATCTCGTACGACAAAGGCTTTTCTTGTTTATTGTTTCTGATCATGCGCAGTTTTTCTTTTCTGATTTTTCTTGTACGAAAACGGAACACATTAAACGAAAATCGTTCGTTCTGTTCCCATACGAGAAATTTTGGAGTTTGTCCCTAAGGCAATTTTCGTACGAAAATTCGGAATCGGCTGTCAAAAGTTGTGTACACACTATAAAAATGTTCGTCCGATTTTCTTATAGTGTGTATGAGCCTTTAGAACCAGTGCTTTCAGTATTCAGCCCTCAGTAACAGACCTGGTCAGATACATCCCCTGTCAGTGTGAAGACACTGGTGATGAGGGCTGTGGCTGTTGCTATACCAGTATAGTGCACTAAAAGGCAAGTTTATTCATATAGTTCATATAATACAGAACACAGACTTGATATTTATTGACCCTGGGTTATGAGCTGCTACCTTCATGTGATTGAACACTGACAAAAGTTTTTAAGGACATGCCCCTGGGCACCCCCCTATAAACCTACCCCACTCTATTAACCTCAGTTTTAATGTAACCCCCACAGTAAATATGATATATAAATGCATACTAAACAGGATACACACAAACCGTGTAAAGCAAGTAATGGAGTAATTATACAATATGTTAACACTATCAGGAGACCAGGAATATATTTTGAAATGTATACAGTGTTAAACTATTTAAACTTTGTGCAAAAATTCAACCACTCATTGTTAGTTTTTGGTGGATGACCAAGTGCTACATCCCACCACAGATCACGCAGTTTGTTTACTGCCACTTCCACCTAGAACCCTTTATATGGTACTCGCACACTTTCTCCTGCCCTTTTTGCCACTAGGGCTTTCCTACAGGATGGCCTACACCTGGCACAAAACCAGGCACAAAGGAAACATGGCAAAAGCTCAGGCAAACCTTTGCTTTTCCGAAGGCCTGGAGACCATTCAAATCTCTTATGCCCCGTACAAACGGTCGGACTTTGTTCAGACATTCCGACAACAAAATCCTAGGATTTTTTCCAACGGATGTTGGCTCAAACTTGTCTTGCATACACACGGTCACACAAAGTTGTCGGAAAATTCGATCGTTCTGAACGCGATGACGTAAAACACGTACGTCGAGACTATAAACAGGGCAGTAGCCAATAGCTTTCATCTCTTTATTTATTCTGAGCATGCGTGGCACTTTGTCCGTCGGATTTGTGTACACACGATCGGAATTTCCAACAACGGATTTTGTTGTCGGAAAATTTTATAGCCTGCTCTCAAACTTTGTGTGTCGGAAAATCCGATGGAAAATGTGTGATGGAGCCTACACACGGTCGGAAATTCCGACAAAAAGGTCCTATCACACATTTTCCATTGGAAAATCTGACCGTGTGTACGGGGCATTAGAGTGGAGCAGGACCCTCTTTTAACAGCAATCAATCTCAGGCATGCAGCAAGCAGCCTACCTGACTGAGGCAAACTTTTCTGAAACAATTTTACAATTTCTTTAACATCCAAGAGTCTTAATACTGCGTTCAAAAGTTTCAGTAACCTTCTCTACAGGAGTTGGAATATGAAATTTCCCCTCTAGAAGACACATAGATTCAGGACCCAGAGGCAGTGGAAGAGTTATCTTCCCCAGAATCATATACACCAGATGTTACGACTTCACTCTTACTTCTGCTGTGCACAAAAGCCTCAGAATTGTCACACTTAATTCTTGTGTCTTACGTTACCCCTTTGGGTACTAAGAGCCATGAAAGATTTTGATCCCTCTAAGGATTATTACTGAACTCTACCCAGTGTAAAAAGATATCACAAAAAAGTGGATTGTTGCTGTAGTTGACCCTGCCAACTCAATCTTAACCATTTCACTGTACCTATTGAAGATGTTCCTTCTTTTAAACATTCTGCTGACAAAAAGTTTAAGACACTTTTAAAGGCTTTCTTTACAGGCGTAGGACAATTTCTTCAACCTGCTATTGCTGCAATTTCCTGTTTGTTAAACTGCAGCTAATTGGACTAGGGCAACAAACAACCAACAGGATTCTCTTTCAGGTCATGCTTCAGCGGAACACTTATAGCAATTTTCCTCCATTTTGCCCTCTACTGTTGATGCCCTACAATAATGACACAAATCTCTAGAATGGCTCTTATTTCTGCTCATATGAACAGAATCTTATGGGTAAAAGCCTGGACAGCTGAAGAAGAAATGTCATTCTCACACAGTAAAAGGTTTGGAACACAAAACCCCAAGTCTACCCAATACTCTCTTGCCGAAAGAAGGGGTGCCCTCACTACAAACAGTAGGGGGGTTGCATCTATTACAGCTTGCCCCTTTCATTCACAGAAGTAACAGACCTGTGGGTTCAATCAGTAGTTGGAACCAGAGAAAATAGGGAACTGACACCAACTTGTGGCCCCTGCAAATGCAAAATACAACTGGTTAAAATTAAATTGGCAAGCCAGAAACCCACTCCACAGTATGGCCCCATCCCCTCCAGTCCTCCCCCAGAGACCTAACCTCAGAACCCCCCCTCCGGAAAACCACAAGGACCTCTCTACTTGTGGAGAACCCAAGGTGGCGCAGCTCCTGAGGTATGTACCATGTAAGGCACAATGGGCTGAGCTGCAGAGACACCACCAGGTCTCCATGCAGTACCAGGTCAATGGTCCTATGCACTGATATACCTCATAATCAGTGGGATGGGCCGACTGGCTCACTCTGCACTGGAAGACCACCTCACTGCCAGTACATATGGTGAACCATAAAAGTCCCAGCTGGATGCATGCATGAGGAGAAATTTCAACGATGACTGAAAGTCCTGTACAACAAGTATAGGAAATCCAAACATGATGCATGGTAATTCAATATAGACAGTCTATGATCACACTGTACTGGCTTCTATGTATACAGTCCAGTCTGCAGCTCACAAGTAACACAGCCCTCCTAAAATGTCCCACCAAGAAGCAGCTGATGGCCATAGTATATCCAAGCAGATCCGGCTTGAATGAGGCTGTGCCAATATGAACAAGGCTGTGCAATGCTGTTGCTATGCTAGATAGAAGGTTGAGCAAGCAAAAAAAAGGGGGGGGCACTCTCACCCATACATGCAAGACTGTGACTGTATCCTGTATTTTGCCTCCAGTCATGGTACTGATGTTGAAGCCATGGTCTCCAGCTAGTAGACGCTCTTACTGCAAGATATTAGGCTGTGGGTGGAGATGGTGCATACCACTGTTTGGGGAAGCTGCATGTCACGGTCAAGATGGCGTTGGCCAAGTCCGGTTGGTATGCACACCAGCAGCTCAGAACCAGGGGTGGAAGTCCAAGGAACATGGCTCATGATGCCTAAGCTTTTTCGCCCCACTCAAACCAGGGCTTCCTCAGGACATAGCGTTAGCTTTGCTTCACAGAAGCATCAATAACCCATCAAAAAAGCATGTTAAAGCAGCAGGCGCTTTAATGCATGTTAAAATCGAAGTGTAAACAAGCCCATTAGTATTGTTTTTCAAAGATTTGCTTTCTATACTGCAAGTCTATATTAAAGTGATATTAAAGCTTCAGCTTTAAAAAAAACAAACAAACAAACATACATGTCATACCTGCTCTGTGCAATAGTTTTGCACAAAGCAGCCCCAATCCTCTTCTTCTCAGGTCCCCCATTGGCGCATCTGTTTCCTGCCCTTTGACCCGGTGCCCCAATACCAAGCCGCTTGCTGTGTCAGCCAATGAGGAGAGAGACCTGAGACAGCCAAAACTCCTATGCACATCACTGGATCGAGAGGTGACTCAGGTGAGTGTTGGGGGGCTGTGGCGGGAGCAACACACAGGTTTTTTTTACCTCCATGCATAGAATGCATGAAGGTAAAAAACCTTCAGCCTTTACAACCACTTTAATTTTGAGAGTTTAAATATGCAAGATAAAAATGTTATGTACAAAAAACTTTATAGTTATATATGGAACCACTGGAAAGGGGTGGGGTGAGGGCTGGGCCAGCTGTCCCTGGCAATGGAACAAACGGCTTATAGTGTTGTAACACTAAAAATTTGATAAACTGAGTAAAAAAAAGTAACTCATATCTCAAGAGACAAACCTTTTGTGATCACCTCCTTTACAGTAATTACAATAAAATGGAAGGCTGATTGTGTCATGTTACAATGAAAAGCAAAGAATGTATTCAAAATATTGCAGTAAGAATCCTTAGTCCTCAGGATAAAATGTGCCATCCTTAGTTTTAGTTCCTCTATATAGTATATCATAAACACAAAAGCAATACATGCACAGGCCGGAAAAACTCCTGTGAGGGCATTCCAGTATAGTGTAATTATTTTTATTTAAGGGCCCTTTCACACAGGTGTTCGGTTTGTCCATTTTTTTATTCATCTGTATGTGGATGAAAACCAGACAGCAATGCATCTCCAAGGGCTCACGGATTTAAATGGATGACCTTTTCTTTTTAGACAGATGGAAACGCATGTAAATGGATGCCATACTTTTACGTTGGTTCTATTTATGTTCGTTTTCAGGCAAGAAATATTTTTTTTGTCACCTATGATTGGTTTCTGCAACAACTAAAAAAAATGGGATGCAAACTTATGTAACCTGAATCCATTTTCATAGCAAAAAATATGATTGAACTGATGACGCCTGTGTGAAAGACCCTAAGGCCCTGTTCTAGTGACACTCCTAAGTCACGTTTTTTGTAAGTTATTTTACCACAGTTTGGAGCAGCACCATTCATTTGAATTAGCTGGGCTGCACTCCAAAAATGCTCCAAAGTAATTCCTGTATCTTTTTTTGGAGTCAACTTTTTTTTAACTGTGCTGTTTGGTGAGTTTTCCCCGCATTTTGTCATGCAAGAAAACATCTGCTTTCTTAGGGTGTTTGGGGTGGCATTAAGAATTATGGCACCCAAATGCGAGTTGCACGTTTTACTGCAATTTTAGCGCAATTTAGAATCAAATGAAATTTGAACGGTGTCTAAGGCCTCTTCCACACAGAGCGGAGTCCACTCTGATCAGCATAGGATCTGTAAGCAGAGCGGGATGGATGTCACAACTGTGCCTGCTCAGTTTATGCAGAGAGGACACAGGCAGACCCTGTTGAGCTCTATGGGTGGGAGGGTGTAAACAAATTTGTCTGTTTACATTAGGGACCCTCTGATCTCGTCCACCAAATCAGAAAGGGGTGCAGTCCTTTTCCTTTTTTATTTTTACCAGACCTGATTGGACCTGGAGGTAGGCAGGTGTAAATGAACACAGGTCTGTCCATAGGGCTCCATAGACCTTATGATCAGGCCTTCCTGATAGGTGGACTTGATCAGAAGGCCCGTGTGAAAGGAGCCTTTCAGTTAAATTTTCAGGACAAAAACAAATAAAAAGTATCACAGACAGATCTCAACTGTTGATGTTTAAAGTATACTAGAATGACTACAATTACCCTAAGCATAATCAGTTGCTAGTATTTGTTACTGATCCTAAGGCAGGGCTGGGAACTTGTGGCCTGCATTGTGTGTGTGCACAAATGAATGCAGCCACAATGGTGTCACGCTCTTTTAACCCAAGTTCTTTACAGCAATCTTACAGCATTTACACAGATCAAAGGTCGATATTTGACTTGCCAGTTAAATCTTTTTCTGAGTACAGCACAGGACACAATTTTTTTAGTCTTAAACCATGCGTACAGTACTTTCAGGTGAGTGGACACTGGCAAAAAGAGAAAGATGGAGGTACACCCCCACAAAACCCCTTCCATTTTCTGCTAGCCTCAATTTTGTAGCATACAATAGTGAGATCATAAGAACAGAGGGGAAGGACCTGTGTCCTGTAGTGTAGTCCAAGATATATATTTTTTTGGTAAGTGAAAGATCCAGGGCACAGGACCATGGCACATCTAAAAGCAGTTCAAATCTGGTGTGGCAATGCAGCAAACACCAAAAGGCCCATGTAACAAGTCAGGAAAGCTCAACAGACTGAGAAAGCAGCTTGTAGCATTGTATACCTGCAACTGGTATCAGAGAGGCCAGAACATTCTGCTGGTAGAAACATAAACATGTGAACAGAAAACCATTGGCAGCCTTAAAAATCCAAGAAACAGATGACTGATGCTGAAAATCTCATAAAGCAGAGCTGATAGAATGCACCTTAAAAGTGAAGTGGGGAACCCTATTTTTTTTGACCGAAGGCTCAGATTATTACTTTCCCCCTGCAGGAACTCTCGAGATGTACATAGAGGGAATCCAATTGCATAAGAGAGGCTTGTAGCTGAGAGGTAGACTCTCACATCATGTACCACATCAAAAGAGTGGGGAGAAATTTACTTGGGATGCTTCAGGCAATGTCCTGGTTGGGTAGTAAAGAGGAAACCACCTTAGGAAGAAAAGAGACTTTAGGCCTCAGGATACCCTGAGGAAGGGGTATTTTACACTATAAGGCTGCCAACTCCCCGTACAGAGGTGATAGCAGAAAAGGACCCCATGCAGGTAAGATCAGATAAGGGAAAGTCCCAAATAAGTTTAAAGAGCCTCTTAGGGGCCAAAAGAACAAAGTTAAAGTTTCATGGCATAACCCGGGAATGTACAGGAGTAGAGATATGTGTGAGCTCTATACAAAAGCCCCAAGGAACAAGATTTGTCCTCAGATGAGACCCAAGGCCAGATGCAGACTGTAGAAAGGGCAGGATGCGTTCCATTAAGTACTTCCTAGGATGGAACTTCCTAGCCTTGCACCATATAAAATAGGCTTTCCAGGTGCAATGGTAGACTTTCTATCCTTCCAGAGGTTAGGGTAGACATGTGTGTTTTGTTACAATTCATTTTCGGAGATTTGTGTATATACGAATCTCTGAATAGACATATTAATGATAACAAATCCAAAAAAAAGTTGAAACAAATGAATTAGGTAATTTTGTTCTATTCGGATGATGTCATATGATGTGATAAGAGTTTGGGCCAATGGGTAAATGACACTTTTTAATTCGTTTGATAATTCCGATAACGCATGGATCCTAATTTTGTTTCATTCATTAATTTGGATGCACATGTCGCTAGTCGATATTGTCCAATGAGCTCATGCCATTTTTCATGGTGGGTTGAACTAGCGTCCAATAATATTTAATCTGGGGACATTATTTAACATAGCAGAGGGATTGTTGCAAGGTTCTTGCATGGCTTAACAAACACTTAAGGGCCAGCGGCCAAGAAGCAGGCTGGTGGATCACTCCTTGGGACAGAAGGTCCAGATGATCTCAAAGAGCTTATAGAGTCTCTGCCAGGATTCTGAGTGTGCCTGAATACTGCATCTTTCTGGCCCAGTTCAGTGCATGAGAATCATCAGGATGCTCACCATCTCAATCATTAAAAGCAGACAAGGTATTAGCTAGATGGATGAAAATGCATAGATCAGGTAGAACTGATCCCATGGAGTCACCAGAGCGTCCCTGGATCTGGCTACAAACTGGTCCAGCTTCTTGTTGAATATGAATGCCAGAAGAGGAGTATGGCTCAGCATTCTCCACCTGTGGTAAAGGGTTTGAAACACCTTTGGGTGGCAAGCCCATTCCCCTTGACACTGTCGCAGATGACTAAGAATGTCTGCATATCAATTTTCAATGCCTGCGATATGAATGGCAGCCGGGGCTGGAACATAAATCTGCTTCCTTCTGAGCGACACAACTTCTGGTACATCCTTGATGATTGATGTAGGCCAAAGCAGTTCATGGTCTGACTGGATGTTGGATGACATCACAGATGAGGAGTTTAGCCAAAGAAGGTGAAAAAAATCTCCCTGTGGTCCAGAATGATGATGGAAAGCCAGGCTTCCTTTTCCGACTCAGTTCCATTCAACAACAGAACTTCTGCCCAGCCTGAAAGATTGTCATCAGCTTTGGGAACTTTCCACATCCTTGGAAGAAAGGGTTTCTATGACTTCAGGGCCAGGTTGGAAATCCACAATGCCAGGTAGAGTCTGACCTTGCAGTTCAGATGCATTGAGGTGGTCCAAGGACCGAGTCGGTTTGTCCCATGCTGTCAAAATGTTGAGTTGCAACGGTCTGAAGTGTAACTGGGCCTATGACAAGCCCACGATCCTTATAAAAGGCACAAACTGAGGCTCAGCATTGTGACCACAGGGTCCAGACATGAGAGCGGAGGTACAGAAGTTTGTCCCTAGGCAGGAAGATCCTAGAGAGGGCTGAATCCAATGTCAGGTAAAGGTACTCTAAACAATGAGTCAGTTCCAGCGATGACATTGCAAGTTGAGGATCCAAGCAGTGCGCTGTAGAGTCTACAACTGTACACTGAACATTTGGCTGACCGGGAGGACTGACCCTTTAGCAGGAGATCATCCAGTAATCCACAACACGTATCACCTGGGAATGGAGCAGTGGTAAGACCAGGGTAAGCACCTTGGTGAAAACCTGAGACCAAAGGGAAGAGCAACAAATGGGTAATGCTAATCACTCACCACAAAATGCAGATAGTGTTGATAAGGATGAAAGTTGGGAATGTGCAATGACCCACCTGGCCGATTCCATTTTAAACACAAGGAAACAAGTTCAGAGCTTTCAGATTATGAATGGGTAAAACCCATACATTTGGCTTGGAAACTGTGCATAGATTTAAGTAGAAATCTTGAAAGCGTTTCTTGTTCAGGACTGGGGCAAACACCCCATGCAGTAAGAAGATTCACCTATATTTTGGTAGAGTTGTAAATTTGAGAGCATAAAGCGGTAGGAAACTGAATCTTCAGGGTGTTG
Source organism: Lithobates clamitans (assembly GCA_037952925.1). NCBI lineage: Eukaryota > Metazoa > Chordata > Amphibia > Anura > Ranidae > Lithobates > Lithobates clamitans. The sequence continues at coordinate 3,152,587 of JBBGZY010000724.1, read as the reverse complement.
CCCCAGTAAATGCACTCTTGACCCAGACATCTGAGATTTCCTGGGACCAGAAGGCCGATAGCTGGTCACAGAGCTTGGCGGACCATGTCTTCCGATGAAAGTTTGTTCCAAAGAGCTGGAAGCCTGAGGTATGAATGGAACATATCTCCTAGCCTCAGGAGTAAAAGTCTACCTGCAGAAGCACAAGTCTTCTTTTTTCTAGGATAGAGAGTACGGTTACTCATTGTGTTCTTGATGTACTTATCCAAGGAGAGACAAAACAGGCATTTTCCTTCAAAGAGCAGAGGCCAAAGAATCCTCTGCATATAAATGAAAAAAATATCCATACCCTCCAAGCCTTTAACAGAGTAGAATAAGGCCACAGGCAAAGGCTCTAGTTGCTGGCTTACAGATTGATCCGTGAGGCTGGAGCTAGGGTCTCTGGCCACGTGATAAGTGAAGACAGCAAGGCTCTGGTAAACTGCTATGGAAGCAACCTGGCTGGGTCTGCCAATGAAAAGAGAGTCCCTAACCGTTTATCCACTGGATGCTTGAACACAGGATTATCCTCTACAGGGACAGTAAGCATCTTGTCAAAAGATGGCAGGGTCCACAACAGCGACCATCTATTTTTGCATAAGGCTCTCCTTGATATGATACTGCTGAGAAAAACATTTTGGGGGGCGCAAATAGCTTCTTAAGGTGAGACCATCTCCATATTGAATGGGCTCTAAGAGTTAGATTTGAGCAGTTGTAGAGACCCCATGCTGGGGTGAGCAAACTCAGGCTACTCTAAATGTTAAATAAGAGCATACAGTGGCAATAAGGTTAGCAATGGCATCATTAGCCCTGGTTCACACCAGTGCGACTTAAGAGCTGACTATCAGTGCGATTTCATGTGCGGCTTGCTGACATCTGTGCAACTTCATTTAACAGATAGTGCAGGAATGTTTTTCAAAGTTGTCTTTGCCTTGCCTGCAATTTCAGCTACCTCATTCTGATCTGATTCCTTGTCTACCTCCTTCTAAAGCAGAAACTCGGCAGTTAAGGCAAAAGTTAGAAATTGACCTCGGAGGGGAAAAATCAAGGAGCTCACTTGTGACCCCTGTTTATATATGACTTTTAAAAAGGATCAAAATTCTGGCTATGAAATGGGACTGTGAGGCAAAAAAATTCCTCCCTAGAAACTGTAAGTAGGAGAAAGGGTGAACGGCTTAAAGTCCGGCACAGTGGTTGGGGGAAGGCAGTGATTTAGACTAGGGGAAACCTATACAAACAGAGGGTGCTAGAGCACCATAGACATAGACTACAACCCACCTCTGGAGCCATGTGTGGAGTCTGAGCTAGTGAGGTCATCCGATCCCTTACCCCTGCGCTTGTGATCTTCCATATGCTGTACAAAAGTGTCATGACTGTGAGTCTATGACTGTGTCCTGAAGCATTTATCAAGTCTCTTGACAACTCCTATAGCATGTTCACGGTCTCTCACCATCTGTTGTTGCATATCTGCAGTCTCCTAAAACTTTCTGCAGCATTACAGTCACTGAATATTATGTGCAGTCTTTTGGTGATGTCAGAAACAACACTAGAGGCCCCCTACAACATGAAGGTTGATTACTATTGCAAACAAAGCAAAAATGACTGATGCAAAAACCAAATGTGAAATAGTAGTGTCTCAAGCTAAGAGACATAGCTGTGTCCAAACTAGGTATTATAGGTGTTATTATGCCGCGTACACACGGTCGGACTTTCTGTCCTACTTGGTCCGGCACACTTTTTGCCGGACTTTGTCCGCCAGGTGCGCCGGACTTTAAAACGGGCGGACTTGCCCACACACGACCGGACTATTGCGGCGGGCTAAGTCCGCCCGTCTTTCCGACGGACTTTCGCCGGAGTTACGGCGGACTTTCAGAATGAACGGACTTGTCCACACACGGACAAGTCCGTTCATTTTGAACGTGACTCAGGTGCGACGGGACTAGAAAAGGATGTCAATCTTGCCGCTTTTATCGGCGAGATTGACACCTTGCGAGCCCCGTCGCGGGGCATACCAGGCCCTTAGGTCTGGTATGGATTATAAGGGGAACCCCCTACGCTGAAAAAACGGCGTGGGGTCCCCCCTAAAATCCATACCAGACCCCGATCCGAGCACGCAGCCTGGCCGGTCAGGAAAGGGGGTGGGGACGAGCGAGCGCCCTCCCCCCCTCCTGAACCGTACCAGGCCGCATGCCCTCAACATGGGGGGTGGGTGCTTTGGGGGAGGGGGCGCCCTGTCTTGTCTTCTCTTCTCCAGATGTCAACATCTGGAGAAGAGAAGACAAGACAAGACAAGAAAAGAAGCCCAGAAGACAAGAAGCCTAGATGTCCGGACCTCCACTGGCAAGAGAGCTACCTGAACACAGCGGAGGAGCCGGCCGAAGAACTGGAACACCGGGAGAAGGGAGCGGAGAAGAACCAACCGGACGCCGGGAGAAGATGAACCGGAGGGACCCCCGAAGCCGGAAGAAGACCCCCGAAGCCGGAGGAAGATCCCCCCCCGGAGCTGTTTAATAAAATATTTTAAAAACCTGTGTAGTGTTTTATTATTTGCACTTTTTCCCTAGGTGAATGGGTAGGGGTACCATGTACCCCATACTCATTCACATAGGGTGGGGGGGCCAGGATCTGGGGGCCCTCTTATTATAGGGGGCTCCCGGATTCCGATAAGCCCTCCGCCCGCAGACCCCGACAACCATCAGCCAGGGTTGTCGGGAAGAGGCCCTTGTCCTCATCAACATGGGGACAAGGTGCTTTGGGGTGGGGGGCCCTGCAGGGCGCCCCCTCCCCCAAAGCACCCACCCCCCATGTTGAGGGCATGCGGCCTGGTACGGTTCAGGAGGGGGGGCGCTCGCTCGTCCCCACCCCCTTTCCTGACCGGCCAGGCTGCGTGCTCGGATCGGGGTCTGGTATGGATTTTAGGGGGGACCCCACGCCGTTTTTTCGGCATAGGGGGTTCCCCTTAAAATCCATACCAGACCTAAGGGCCTGGTATGCCCCGCGCTCGCCGCAATAGGAAATTTTGTTTTTCCTATTGCAGCGAGCGCGAAATGCAATACCCTGCCCTCGCGTTGTATCTGGTCCGTTGGACCAGCATACACACGAGCGGGCTTTCCGTCGGACCAGCACACAGCGAGCGGACTTTCCGCCCGAAACTGAGTCCTACGGAAAGATTTAAAACTTGTTTCAAATCTAGGTCTGGTGGGCTTTTGGGAAAAAGTCTGCCGGAAAAGTCCGCCGGAGCCTACACAGGGGCGGATTGTCCGGCACACTCTGGTCCGCCGGACCAAGTATGCCGGAAAGTCCGACCGTGTGTACGCGGCATTAGTCACACTCCAGTTTGGCAGAATTAACCTCTTTTCGCTTGCGACCTACTTGACAGAACTTAAAGAGGTGTACCGCCCCCCCCCCCCCCCCACAAAAAATTTAAAGTCAGCAGCTACAAATACTGTAGCTGCTGACTTTTCATATTAGGAAACTTGTGTGACAAAGAAGTGATCAGTCTATAATTTTAATGGTAGGTTTATTTTAACAGTGAGAGACAGAATAACAACAAAAATATCCAGAAAAACGCATTTCAAAAAAGTTATAAATTGATTTCCATTTTAATGAGGGGAATAAGTATTTGACCCCTTATCAATCAGCAAATTTTTGGCTCCAGGTGTCTTCTATACAGGTAAAGAGCTGAGATTAGGAGCACTGTAACTGTCCAGATTCCCACGATGTCAGTACCCCATCCAATTTTCAGATCAGCTGTCGGGTGCTGCTGCCGCGGCCATTACCAGTGAGGAGAGCTGGCAGTGAAGCCTTTCGGCTTCACAGACGGAACCCTACTGAGCATGCGTGAAGCATGCTGCGCTTTTTTAATTGGCCCGGCGGCGGAGGAAGGAGGAGGGCCAAACTTCCAAGGGACAGTACCGTCTCCAGGTGTGGGGAAATGGACCTGTCAAAACCGGTACCGTTACTCCCTCTCCCCCTAAAGGTGCCAAATGTAACACCAAAGGGGGAGGAGACAGATAAGCGGAAGTTCCGCTTTTGAGTGGAACTCCGCTCTGATGAGAATGATAGAGGCATCTGTCTTAGTCACACAATACAGTGACCAAGAGATTTACATTTTGAACCTTAAGATTTCAGTAGTGGAGGGTGCTCTCAGGACATCTACCCTTTTCAAGGGCACAGATAGGAATGGGTTAATTTCCTTAAATAGTTGTCATCGTCCTTCTTGGTTCACCTCAGTCCCTAAGAGCCAATTTCTAGGACTTGGATAATAAAACTTTTTTTTTCTGCCAGTAAATACCTTATACCACCCACTTCCTGTTTCTTGTCTGGTAAAAAAGCCTAGGCTTATGACATCATGCATAGCTCTCTCTCTCACTCTCATGAAAGTTTAACAGGAAAGAAGGGGGAATGAGTCAAAAGAGAGGCAATGAGAGCTGCAGGTGTGTGTCTGTGTAAATCCAGGAGCTTCAGCTGCCCTCAGTAAAAATGGTTGCAGCCAGACTCAGTGGAGGGAGATTTCTGCAGCATAGTTGGCAAGTACAGAATCACAGTATATAAACAATAATATGCAAAGTGGTTAGAGGAAAGCTTCAGAATGGCAAAGATATTTTTATTACAAATTATGTGAGTAGACTGCAGTTCCTCTTTAAAGACCAGGTTTTTGGAAAAGTGTTACGACCAGTGGGCACTGGACAAAACTATACGTGAGGTCCAGCACTGCCATTGGGATGATTTGTTAAGAGACAATGTTAGAGCAACTTCTGATATGGAGGTTTGGTGTGTCCATGGTTACATCATACTCAACATTACATGGTAAAAAATATAATTAGGAAGCATTGACCTGCACATAAGAGTGGTAAGGCCCCCTTTTGTCTGAGAACCCCTCTACTATTTTAGAGGTGTTTCTTCTTTGGGCAATTGGATTGCCCCATATGTTATCAATCCTCCTGTTAGACAGGTTCTCTTTGGTAACATGGAAGGTTACCATTTATGTAGAAAATGCAGTATTTGCTAGATCAACACCTTCAAAAAGGTAGGAAGGTTTATGCTTTTAAATCAGTTCAAACTCATTGGGGGTTATTTACTGAAGGCAAATCTACTCTGCACTAGAAGTGCACTGTAAATGCACGTGGAAGTGCAGTCGCTGTAGATCTGAGGGGGACATGCAAGGAAAATAAAAAACTGCAATTTTTCTTGCACACAATTGGATGATAAAATCAGCAGAGCTTCCCCTCATTTCAGATTTTCCCCTCAGACCTACAGTAACTGCACTTCCAAGTGCACTTGTAGTGCACAGTGGATTTGCCTTAGTAAATCAACCCCATTTATAAGTTTATTTCATGCACTTCCAAAAATGTTGTCTACCTATTGAAATGCCTGTACAGTTTGCAAAACGTATGGAGGACCACACAAGCCCTGCATGTTCGACCCAACATGCACGTAGGTAATATCATCAGGAGAGAGTTCAAGGGGCACAGTGCTTCAAAGCACTATACTTCTTGTCACAATAAGAACCCAGTGGGCACTCTTTTCTTGGGTATTAATAAGCTTACTCCCAATTGAAGGTGAAGCCATGTAAGAAGAGAAATCTCAAAACTAGAAACTCGATGGACTTACGAGTTATAAACCCCCCCCCATGTTCTCAACATAGAGTCCGTCATCAGTTGTTTCATTAAAAACAATTGCGTTGTTCTGTAATTTTGCTCATATTGTTTTTATATTTTCTTTAATGCTCAGAGAATATTCCTTTTTGGGTGAAGTGTGTTTCTTTTTTATGATTGCCTTTATTTTATTTTTTTAAAATATTTCTATTTGGATGGTAGAGAAAGCAGATATGAATGTTTAGGCAATATTTATTTACACAATTTTTCATTACTAGCCGACTAACTCGAGGAATCCAACATCGCTGAGTTAATGTGCTTTTATTATTGATATATAGCTCTATATATTAAGTAAAAGTGGCTAGATGGTACCAGAGGATACAGCACCTCATCCCCTAAATAATCAAATGTTAAATGGGTGTGTGGACAAGGGATTATAGCGGTGCTAGGGTCAGGAGATTAGAGAAGAAAAGATAAAACAAAAAATACTAAAATTACAGATTTTATTAATAGTCTATCATAAATACAATGTACATTATAAACAATTCAAACAGTAATTATACAAATTTTGTGGATACATGTACTGTAAGTGACCCTAAAAATGGTCAAGTGGGCCGGATGGCAAGTGGCCGTTGAAGGAGGGGGGGCTCGTTTTCCTACATGTTTCGCCAAAACATTGGCTTCTTCAGGGAACAGGAGCTCATAGGGTGGATATATATAAAAAATTCTGTGTGGTGGACATGAAAACACATGTTAGAAATAGTAATTTGACCAAACACTGCATAATAAAAACAGTAACACACTGCAACTGTGGCTGGACATTCATGCGACCCTAAGCTCCACACCACTAAACGGAACTGCGGACATACCTGGGGCGTCAGTGCCCAAGACGGGAGGGAAGAGAGGGAGAGGGGGAACACAGCCACCCAAGGAGATCCCCACAGGGGAGCAGGCAGACCGCGCCGTAAATTATGCCTGCAGGGGGCATACAGTAGACCTGGCAAAGGAATGTAAAGATAGTCATGTGTCATAATGCACTGTGGTAGTTATTCCAGGGAAAAAAAGGGTTGCGCATATGTGTATTGTATTAAAAAGAGAACAAAAAATATATGTATATAAATAGGTATAAATGTATCTATATCTCTGGAAAAGGTGCAGACTTACATGTATATCTAAAAGCTGTAGAGAGGCAAGGTCAGGAAGTGCCTGTGATATATGTATGCACACAGCAAGGAAAGGACATCAAGGTTGAACCATATCTGCAGACCACTTAAAGCAGGCCTAATTAGAAAAATGGATAGTGTTAGGGGTCTTGTTGTTGTTAACTGGGGCCAGATATGGTAGTTTATGCCTATACTTACTTGATGGTATCTGCTGTAAGAAAAGATTCTCATGGCGGTACATTCACAGGTATATAGTACCGGTGCTGGGATGAAAAAGGGATAAGAGTAACAGTGGATCCTATATGAAATATAAAGGAAAAAAGGAAGATCAGAAAGGTAGGGAAATGGAAGCTTTAAAATGTACTTGGGCACAGGTGAGGCTAGTGAAAAGGAATCTGTTACCTAATTCATCATGAAGCACACCGTGTTGCTTGAGAAAATCAGTGTTAACCACCAGAGTAAGAGGCCGGTCCAAAGTACGTTCTAAAAAGTATGTAAAGGAATAATAAATGATTCATGTAAACAACATGAAGTCAGGGTGTTTTAAAAGGCAAAAGTTTACCTTGTAGCTGTGTGCAGAGCGAATGCAGGCACGTCCCTCGTCCATAGGAACTGAGGGACTGGCCGGTTACTCATATACCCCCCACACCTGATCAGATGATGATCAGGTGTGCAGACGCTAAACGAGGGGTAGCCACGGCTGTGCACTGCACAGTGCCTAGGAACTACGAGTTCCATCATGCAATGCGCGCACATGCTCAGATCTCACGGACCGTGTGGCGATTGGAGAGGCGAACATCCCTGGAATGGGAAGTACCAAGGTGTCATCTCACCCAATCTGCCGATGGAATAAAGGACCAGAGGGTCTGAGAACAGACGTGGGCACCCAGGGGCAGACAGTTGTCTGCGCCTTGGCGTCCGTACAGGCAAAGACAGCGCTAGCCATGTCACCCCCAATCCGGGAGATCCCACGGGGTCGCCGCCCACCACCCACGCCACAGACAATCCCCCCAGTCGTGGGGCTAGCCAAGGCATCAGGGACAACCGCAGTCCAGTGGTGGGGAACAACGGGGCACGAAGTGTAGTGCGCCGAGACACAGGATGGGAGGATATCCCAAAGGTTGCCCAACGATCCACAGGGGCCACTGGGGAAGGTGGAAATTACTGTGTGTCAGCACACGACATCCAGCCACAATGTGTGCAGTGTGCATAGAGAACCACTGGGTCCCAGTACGACAGTGAGACCTGCAACCAAAAATTGAAAATACAATGCAAAAACAATATATAGAAAAGAATATATAAAAAAGGAAACACACAGTATATGTATTGCAACAGTAGTGTCAAGAAATATTGTTCAATAATGACAAAAAAAAGAGTTTTAAGTCGCAAATAAATACAGGCAATATACACTTATAAAATATACAGGGATATAAGATATATTGAATCAATATGCCAGCTTGTCTCAGAAAAGGAAAACAGCATTTATAATCAATGTAGAGAGCAAGGTATTGGTCCATGTCAGAAAAGGATTTTATGGATGAAATACCGGGTGGAGCCATGGCAGCAAAGGGAAAGAAAGACTGGGAAAACAAGAGAATGAGAAACTAAGAAGGGAATAGAGGGGGAGGGGGGGGGGAAAAGGATGGAGGAGATAGGGTAGAGAGGAAAAACCACAAACGACGTTGTCTGGGGAAGGGGCATGGAAAAGAAAAACTTAAAGGAAGGGCTTAAAACTAATATATTCATTGAGTCCTGGGAAGATGGTAGCATTTAATATATGAATCCATTTGGTTTCGAGTCGTAATAGTGAATTATCAGTACTGCCGCCTCTTACATGTGAGGGGATATGTTCAAGTGCGGAAAACAAAATAACATGGGGATCGGAGTTATGTTGGGCAGCGATATGCCTATTAATGGCCGTAGTGGTGGTGTTCTTGTATAGTGGTTTGATATGGTCCCGGATGCGGGTCTGAAAGGGGCGCTTGGTTTTGCCAACATAGAATGCGCCGCATTGGCATTGGGCCAGGTATACAACCCCAACAGTGGCGCAGGTGACATAGTGTCTGATGGTATGTGTGTTTCCATCGGGTAGATTAACAACCTGAGAGTTGGCAACAAATGTACATATGTCACATTTGCCACATTGATAGGTACCAGTGGCAGTGGGCCTATGTGCAGTGTCAGTAGAATGATGACTATGAATCAGACGATCACGGAGAGAGGGAGAGCGTCGATAAGTAATATCAGGATAAGTGTTAATATATTTGGCAATAGTAGGATCAGATGTGAGTAAGGGCCAAAATTGTTTGAGGACGTCTTTGATTTGGGTATGCTGATTGGAGAATTGGGTGATGAGTCGTGTGGGTTGTTTAGAATCCAATGGTTTGTCGGAGAAAACCAGGTCTTTGCGGTTGAGTTTTTTTGCCTTATGGAATGCTTTCTTTAAGAGAGAGTGGCTATAGCCTCTATCTAAGAGTCTATTATAGAGGTCGTGTGCCGCCCTGAAGAAATCTTCATCGCGGGTACAGTTACGTTTAATCCTGACATATTGACTATATGGTATACTTCGAAGGAGGGGCTCAGGATGGGCACTCTGGGCATGTAGGATTGTATTGCCGGAAGAGGGTTTGCGGTATAGAGTAGTATAGACTTGGCCATTGGGTTGTACACCAATCTGGAGGTCCAAGAAATGGATCTGAGACTGGCTGCACTCCATGGTAAATCTTAGATTGTATGTGTTGTCAGTAAGGCTGTGTACAAATGAGGAAAGTTCTTCCTTAGTACCGGCCCAAAACAGAAGTATATCATCGATATACCTGTACCAGGATATAATCCTGGACAGGTAGGGGTTGAAGTGAATTGAGTCAAAAAGTTCCCTCTCCCACCCCCCCAGGTACAGGTTGGCATAGGCAGGGGCACACTTAGTCCCCATAGCCACACCCTGCACCTGGAGGAAGTGGGAGGAGCCGAACATGAAATAATTGCGTGTGAGTATGAACCTCAATAATTTGAGGACAAAGTCCCCGTATTCATCATATTGGGGGCCTCTGGCACGAATGAGTTTGCTGATAACTGAGATACCTCTATTATGGGGGATTACATTGTATAAGCTTTCCACATCTAGGGCTACCAACCATGTGCCACTGGGCAGGGATTGGCCATCTAATATACGAAGGAGATGGATAGTGTCCTTTATATATGAAGGCAAAGCTACAACATGGGGTGCCAGATATTTATCTACCAGAGCACTGGCAGATTCTGTGAGGCATTGACGACCAGACACGATTGGGCGACCAGGTGGATGGTCGAGAGATTTGTGCAATATTCGGGAGGGAATAGAAGGTAGGGGTAGTGGGTTCTTTAACATAAAGAAATTTCCATGTGTTGGAGTCTATAATGCCTTTTTGATAAGCTGCAAATATCAGCTGTTGGTATTCGGATATATAGTTAACAATGAGTGTTTTAGAAATTGGTCTATACCACTCGCGATTGTTTAAAATATCCAGGCACATTTGTTCGTAGAAGGACACATCCATCACCACCACATTGCCACCCTTGTCGGCTGGCTTAATGGTGAGTTCAGGATGGTTTTGTAGGGATTTGATGGCCCTAATCTGAGCCAAAGTTAGGTTGGAGGGATACGCGGAGTTGAAATTTAGGCCCTCGATGGTGTTAGTGACCTGTTGTACAAAGGCCCATATATTGGGATTTGTAGAAAGATTTGGAAAATTCACAGATTTGGGTTTAAAAGAAACAGGAGGGGGGAAGGGGGGAGCACCAAGGGCGGCGGCCTCAAGATTGGTAGGATCAAGAGAGTCGTCACCATCAGTGCACCCCTCCTCCCAAAGTGACATTAATTCCTCGAGGGCTTGTATTTCCGCTAGGGTGGGAACCTGTTGGGAGGGATTTACATGCACATTCTGAACGAGTGCAGTATTAGATTGAGATTTGTCATAGATTACTTTGAAAAGAAGTTTACGTGCAAAAAGATGCACGTCTTTAATAAAGGCGAATTTGTCAAAGTCGTTAGAGGGACAAAATGTGAGGCCTAATTGGAGTACATAGATCTGATCCGCATTGAGTGGAATAGAAGATAGATTGATTACATCAGGGGTGGTTGGTCTTGCTGGATCGTTGGCATTTGTGGGTGTAAATCGGGGGATGGGCTTGGGAGAGACTCCTGGCCCTGCCCTAAAAAAATAGGTGCAAGTTTAGGGTCTGCTGTGGCAGAGCTGGCTGGAAACATGGAGGTGATAGTGGGTTCACTTACCCTTCGGGAGGTGATGTGCGTTTGAGGGTGCGGTGGTGCCATTATGCCTGCAGGTGTCTTGGTAGAGGATGATTTGGGAATCGCTGACGACTTGGGTTGTGCTTTGGTGAAGGGAGTGGATACGTGGGCGGTCTTCGAATGACCTGTAGGTGGATGTGGTAGAGGAGTGGGTCCTAGTGTGCGGTGGAGTGACTCCGAGGATATGGCCGAAAGATCGCCTTTTCTTCTTTTTGCTAATTGTTCCTGTGTCAAGTCTTGGTAAACAGTGGAAGTACTGGATGAAAAAGAAGCAGATAAATTGTTAGAGGCATGGTTATTATATAGTCAATATGTCAGGATTAAACGTAACTGTACCCGCGATGAAGATTTCTTCAGGGCGGCACACGACCTCTATAATAGACTCTTAGATAGAGGCTATAGCCACTCTCTCTTAAAGAAAGCATTCCATAAGGCAAAAAAACTCAACCGCAAAGACCTGGTTTTCTCCGACAAACCATTGGATTCTAAACAACCCACACGACTCATCACCCAATTCCCCAATCAGCATACCCAAATCAAAGACGTCCTCAAACAATTTTGGCCCTTACTCACATCTGATCCTACTATTGCCAAATATATTAACACTTATCCTGATATTACTTATCGACGCTCTCCCTCTCTCTCCGTGATCGTCTGATTCATAGTCATCATTCTACTGACACTGCACATAGGCCCACTGCCACTGGTACCTATCAATGTGGCAAATGTGACATATGTACATTTGTTGCCAACTCTCAGGTTGTTAATCTACCCGATGGAAACACACATACCATCAGACACTATGTCACCTGCGCCACTGTTGGGGTTGTATACCTGGCCCAATGCCAATGCGGCGCATTCTATGTTGGCAAAACCAAGCGCCCCTTTCAGACCCGCATCCGGGACCATATCAAACCACTATACAAGAACACCACCACTACGGCCATTAATAGGCATATCGCTGCCCAACATAACTCCGATCCCCATGTTATTTTGTTTTCCGCACTTGAACATATCCCCTCACATGTAAGAGGCGGCAGTACTGATAATTCACTATTACGACTCGAAACCAAATGGATTCATATATTAAATGCTACCATCTTCCCAGGACTCAATGAATATATTAGTTTTAAGCCCTTCCTTTAAGTTTTTCTTTTCCATGCCCCTTCCCCAGACAACGTCGTTTGTGGTTTTTCCTCTCTACCCTATCTCCTCCATCCCTTCCCCCCCCCCCCCCTCCCCCTCTATTCCCTTCTTAGTTTCTCATTCTCTTGTTTTCCCAGTCTTTCTTTCCCTTTGCTGCCATGGCTCCACCCGGTATTTCATCCATAAAATCCTTTTCTGACATGGACCAATACCTTGCTCTCTACATTGATTATAAATGCTGTTTTCCTTTTCTGAGACAAGCTGGCATATTGATTCAATATATCTTATATCCCTGTATATTTTATAAGTGTATATTGCCTGTATTTATTTGCGACTTAAAACTCTTTTTTTTGTCATTATTGAACAATATTTCTTGACACTACTGTTGCAATACATATACTGTGTGTTTCCTTTTTTATATATTCTTTTCTATATATTGTTTTTGCATTGTATTTTCAATTTTTGGTTGCAGGTCTCACTGTCGTACTGGGACCCAGTGGTTCTCTATGCACACTGCACACATTGTGGCTGGATGTCGTGTGCTGACACACAGTAATTTCCACCTTCCCCAGTGGCCCCTGTGGATCGTTGGGCAACCTTTGGGATATCCTCCCATCCTGTGTCTCGGCGCACTACACTTCGTGCCCCGTTGTTCCCCACCACTGGACTGCGGTTGTCCCTGATGCCTTGGCTAGCCCCACGACTGGGGGGATTGTCTGTGGCGTGGGTGGTGGGCGGCGACCCCGTGGGATCTCCCGGATTGGGGGTGACATGGCTAGCGCTGTCTTTGCCTGTACGGACGCCAAGGCGCAGACAACTGTCTGCCCCTGGGTGCCCACGTCTGTTCTCAGACCCTCTGGTCCTTTATTCCATCGGCAGATTGGGTGAGATGACACCTTGGTACTTCCCATTCCAGGGATGTTCGCCTCTCCAATCGCCACACGGTCCGTGAGATCTGAGCATGCGCGCGCATTGCATGATGGAACTCGTAGTTCCTAGGCACTGTGCAGTGCACAGCCGTGGCTACCCCTCGTTTAGCGTCCGCACACCTGATCATCATCTGATCAGGTGTGGGGGGTATATGAGTAACCGGCCAGTCCCTCAGTTCCTATGGACGAGGGACGTGCCTGCATTCGCTCTGCACACAGCTACAAGGTAAACTTTTGCCTTTTAAAACACCCTGACTTCATGTTGTTCACATGAATTATCTATTATTCCTTTACATACTTTTTAGAACGTACTTTGGACCGGCCTCTTACTCTGGTGGTTAACACTGATTTTCTCAAGCAACACGGTGTGCTTCATGATGAATTAGGTAACAGATTCCTTTTCACTAGCCTCACCTGTGCCCAAGTACATTTTAAAGCTTCCATTTCCCTACCTTTCTGATCTTCCTTTTTTCCTTTATATTTCATATAGGATCCACTGTTACTCTTATCCCTTTTTCATCCCAGCACCGGTATTATATACCTGTGAATGTACCGCCATGAGAATCTTTTCTTACAGCAGATACCATCAAGTAAGTATAGGCATAAACTACCATATCTGGCCCCAGTTAACAACAACAAGACCCCTAACACTATCCATTTTTCTAATTAGGCCTGCTTTAAGTGGTCTGCAGATATGGTTCAACCTTGATGTCCTTTCCTTGCTGTGTGCATACATATATCACAGGCACTTCCTGACCTTGCCTCTCTACAGCTTTTAGATATACATGTAAGTCTGCACCTTTTCCAGAGATATAGATACATTTATACCTATTTATATACATATATTTTTTGTTCTCTTTTTAATACAATACACATATGCGCAACCCTTTTTTTCCCTGGAATAACTACCACAGTGCATTATGACACATGACTATCTTTACATTCCCTTGCCAGGTCTACTGTATGCCCCCTGCAGGCATAATTTACGGCGCGGTCTGCCTGCTCCCCTGTGGGGATCTCCTTGGGTGGCTGTGTTCCCCCTCTCCCTCTCTTCCCTCCCGTCTTGGGCACTGACGCCCCAGGTATGTCCGCAGTTCCGTTTAGTGGTGTGGAGCTTAGGGTCGCATGAATGTCCAGCCACAGTTGCAGTGTGTTACTGTTTTTATTATGCAGTGTTTGGTCAAATTACTATTTCTAACATGTGTTTTCATGTCCACCACACAGAATTTTTTATATATATCCACCCTATGAGCTCCTGTTCCCTGAAGAAGCCAATGTTTTGGCGAAACATGTAGGAAAACGAGCCCCCCCTCCTTCAACGGCCACTTGCCATCCGGCCCACTTGACCATTTTTAGGGTCACTTACAGTACATGTATCCACAAAATTTGTATAATTACTGTTTGAATTGTTTATAATGTACATTGTATTTATGATAGACTATTAATAAAATCTGTAATTTTAGTATTTTTTGTTTTATCTTTTCTTCTCTAATCTTCCTGACCCTAGCACCGCTATAATCCCTTGTCCACACACCCATTTAACATCAGCTCTATATATTATTTGTTTGAATTTGGAACAAATCAACAGTTCTCTGCAATGATTTAGCCAATGTACTTCTATCAGCAGATTATTCTAATTGTGTGCCATCTCAATTTTTACCACTGGAGGGAGCTTCACTTTTGTTGTGGTACTCTTTGGTTTTTCTTAATGTATCAGGATTGTGTCCGCTTCCTCTATATAAGGACAGTGCATAAGTGCGTGGGTCAATACCCCTTGATGACGTCACCTCTGATGAAATGCATAGGGTAGAGCTATGAAGTACGCACACACGGGCATTGACCAGCTGCCATATTAGTTTCGGGTATAGGTATATACACACATACACACAGCGCTGGTATCGTTCTCAGTGAATGCAAGTGTAACAAATTTTACAAAAAAGCGTTTAAGGGTTTTACACCATTGGGCATATTCCCTTTGTGATCTTCCTTTACATAAGGTTTTTGGGGACAGATACCAGGAGGAATTTCTGTATGCTCTCATGATGAGCTAAACCTCTCCAGTTAATAGGCTATCCTTCTCCCTGGTGGAAAGCTCCCTGGTGGTGCTTTATAATATTCTGCAGGATTTTCAGATGACATGGCAATAGCGTCCACTCTTGCTAAGGGGGGGGTCAATGTTCTCTGGTAAGAGCCTTGATGTTCACAATTGTGTGGTGTGAAGATTTCTGCACATAAGTTCCAGAAAGGAGTTATATTCTGTTGAAGCACTTTACTTATCATTTTTTGGACTTGATTTTGTATTTTAACATATAAGGACTGTTCTTTTGACACTTCAGCACTTGGTTTTCAACCTTTATTTGTATATTGTTTTATTTGCACAATTGTGGAGAGATTGCTCACTTGCACACTAGCAGTTTTGGTAATATTTTATTATGAAATCATAATTTTTATTTATTTATTGATTTTCTATTTGTGTTGCGCGTTTGTATTAGTTTTCATTTGCATAATGGTTTCATTTGCAAAATTGTGGAGAGATTACTTAGATTTCTTTATAAAATCACTATTTATTTTTTTATTGATTTTGTAGTAGCACCGTACTTCACGTGTCATAGAATCGATCATTGCCCAAGCTTTGTATGGTGCTACATCCTGAGTTCCGGTATAGTCATAGCATCAATCGTTTAGCTCAGAACCTAACTGAAGGGCAACTCAAATTTTTTTTAGATCTAAAAGAGGAATTTAACTTGAATTCTATGCTTTTCTGATACCTTCAGCTCAGACATATGGTCACTAGGCAATCTGGGCCTGCAATACTTGTGCTTGCAGATAATTGTTTGGCAGCTGCTATGGTTAAGAGCTTCTCCCAAACAAATTTTTCCAGACTTCTACGCAGCTTTCCAGGATCCAACGTCACAAGCCCATGCCTTTTTCCACCTGCTCGGGTCCTTCCCACAGATACAGACTTACTGGAAGCAAATAAACTTTTTGCATGACACAATGGGTTCCCTGGTACAGTTGGACCATTAGCTATGCCTGCTGGTCCTCCTAAATCTTTAGCAATAAACATTTCTCTACATACCTTTTTACAAAAGGGATGTTTACTGCCAAGAAGCTGATAGCCGACGGGCATGGCCGAATGTGAACGAGGCAAGAAGTGTTTCTCTGGAGCTCCGTGTTTATCCTGAAGATTGATCCGATTTTCGGAGCCTTTTGCTCACTATACTGGGCTGTTACACTTTCGGGCTGAGATCGGGAAGTCCCAGTCAAGAAAAAGACCGGGCGCAAGCAGGACAAGACATCCCAGCGCTCCCAGAGCCAAACACGCTCCGTACGAGGCCCGGAACAAGGATCCTCCACCGCCATCTTACCTCCTCGGCTGTTCACTAGAGGAGCTAAGGAACAAGACAGGCAGATGGAGAAAGCAGCGGCTGCTGCGGGTCCGGAGAATCCCCAGCCGGCATCCCCAGGTCAGGAGACGGCCTCGGATGCGATTACAAGACCCATCCTAGAGGCCATAGACGCCAGTAAAGCTGCAGTGATGGTAAGGATTGACCATCTTGTCACAGAGTGTACACTCATTAGGCATGACCTGAATAAAATCCGGGGTAGACTTACCACAGCTGAGGACAAAATTTCTGAAGTGGAGGATGTGACACACTCATAGGGCGCACAGTTGTCTGAGCTGCAAGAGATAGTAAAAACACAGAGCTGAGGACGCCGAGGATCGGCAAAGATGGAATAATATCCGGGTGGTTGGGTTACCTGAAGGGGAAGAAGGGGTTAAAACCGCCATGTTTGCTGAGCAATTTTTTAAGTAGATTCTGCAATTGGGCGACCTTCCCCCTACATATGTTGTAGAACGTGCGCAGAGTCCCTATGGGGGGGCGCCCCCCTGGAGCGTTCCCAACGACCATTCTTGGTAAGATTTCTCAAATACCGGGACATGATTCTTACGAAATCCAGGAAGCATTAGGAGCTGCGCTTTGTGAAAACCAAGATAATGCTGTTTCCTGATTTCTCTGCGGAAACCCAACGGAAAAGAAGATCCTTCAATGAAGTCCGTAAGAGAATGAGGGAAAGAGAGATCCAGTATAGCATGCTATACCCTAGCAGGCTGCGGGTACAATACAAAGGAACAGTTAAATTCTTTGATAATCCGTTGGAAGCCAGCGAAATTCCTAAAGCTGCTGGGTTCTGCGACAAGGTTGTTTCAGTTTTGCATTTTCTGTGATCGTAGAAGATCAGAACACTAGGATTGGCTGCACGCATTGTGCTCTCATGTTGATATTGTTTTTTGTTCCTTTACTTCACATTTATCAACATCCGGATTACTCCTTTGATGTTTGGAGTGCCTTTTTCCTCTCCTATAATATATGAGGAGCTGTCTCTGTCTACAAGCAAGCACTCTGTTTTTCCTGTTGCTCACCAATTTTCTTTTTTATTTTCATTGTTATACCTGCAAGGGGCCACTAGAGGGTTCCATGAGACCGTTTGATTGCCTTGCTGTACGGCCAGGTGTTTGATATCTAATGCTCCTTGATCCTTATCCTATGGGGCTCCATGAAGTCAAGAAGAGGATACGTTATAACTTGCCGAAAAGTTTGTCACTAGGTTGCTGACTTCCTAGTCTATTTTTTGTTCTCCCCATTTTTGGCAGTTTTGGGACTAAGCCACATACCAGTGGTTATGTGTTTTAGCTTTTGTTTTTTGTTTAAGGCTGGTATAATGGCAGGGGGGGATTGTTGTAACTCGGTTCACTACTCACAAGGGGTAAATGTTTTAGGATGTTTATGGCATTGGTCTATTGTTTCATCCAGTACCTGTAGATTGTATTGGGTACTGCACTCTGGCTCCTGGAACTCAAAATTTTCTGTACAGGTTGATGGCTAAAATTGTGTCCTGGAATGTGAGAGGACTGAATAACAAAACACAAAAGAATATCAATATTTCAATTCCTCAAGCATTCCAAGCCCCATGTCACCTTCTTGCAGGAGACACACCCCGATGGCAGCAGGGTCCTGGCTTTACGCAGATCCTGGGTTCAAAAAGCCTTTCACGCTACCTTTTCTACTTTTGCTAGAGGAGTCTCGATCCTTATTAGCAAGGCTTTACCATGTACAATACATCAGGTGTTCTCCGACCAGGAGGGGAGATATGTGGCTGTCCTATTAGACATTTTTCAACACAAGATGATATTGGCAAATGTATATTTACCTCCTCCTATTAATGTGCAAGTGCTATATGACATGTTTACTAGATTGGCCCCGTTTGCCCACCTCCCCCTTATATTAATGGGAGATTTTAACGCTATTTTAGATGCCCTGGACTCCTCCAACCCGGGGAGGATGGGGTCAGCCGATATTCTTTCCTGGGCTTCGGTGACTGGGTTAACGGAACTGTGGAGAGCCAAAAATCCTCATTGCAAGGCTTACTCTCACGTCTCTGTGACACACCGTTCATCGGCCAGGATAGATCTAGCCTTTGGGAACCAATTGTTTGGGAACCAAAGCATTCGATTCAATTAACTGGAAGTACATGCTTAGAGTGCTGGAAAAAATGGGGTTTGGCAAGGTGTTCCAGCAATGGATTACCTTATTGTATAGCAATCCTAGAGTGGCAGTTAGGCTGGGTAAGTCTACATCTCCCTTTTTCTCAGTGAGTAGATGCACTAGACAGGGGTGCCCTTTGTCCCCATTTATATTTGCACTTATGATGGAACCTTTAGTGGTGGCACTTAGGTCATCTAGTGAAGTCAAAGCCATAAGAGTCGGTACGATCAAAGAATGTCTGGCATTATATGCCGACGACATATTATTTCTGGAGGACCCTGGGTCCTCGCTACAGGCGGCTCTGAAAATACTGAATAATTTCACCACCTTCTTGGGGTTAAAAATTGGAGTAAATCCTCCATTTTGCCGTTGTTGAGGGGGCAAAAGAAAAGGCTGACCATAGTCTGCCGCTAAAATGGGGGTCTTCCATCACATATTTAGGAGTAAAGATTACAGCTGATAGTTCTGACTACTTGACCCTTAATTTGGTGCCACTTCTAACTTTTTTCAAGCAAAAGGCTGAAGTGTGGCAGAGGCTCCCACTGTCGCTCATTGGGAGGATAAATTTATTAAAAATGAAAACTCTTCCAGTCATTTTATACTTCCTGAGACACGCCCCGGTGTGGGTCCCCAAGTCCTTTTTTAAACAATTGGACAGTATCACTAGCTTGTTCCTGTTGGCTCTCAAGCCACCATGCATAGGGCTCAAAGTACTTCAGGAGCCCTGGGGGAGTGGCGGGTTGGCCCTACCTGACTGGAGGAAGTATTATCTTGCTGGTCAGATGGTGTTTGCTCATAAATGGTTGGTATCAGGTGATGGGGATTCTGCTACAGTTGTGGAGGCGGCTCATTTGGGGTCATGCGAGACCCTTTGATTGGCCATCCACAGAGGTATCAAATCAGACTTGCCACTCACATTGGCTATGAAGGCTACTATTAAGGCATGGGAGGAGGTGAAACAATTAGCATGTCCAAGCTACTTGGGCTTCTCCCCACTGATTCCACTGTGGGGGAATCCTAAGTTGTCTCATTTTTATACATTCTCAGATCACATGGTGTACATGGTCAGGGGCATTAAAACCCTAAAAGATATTACAAGGGATGGGATTCTTATGATTTTCGATCAACTTAAGGCCAGGCATGATCTCCCTAACTCGTATTTTTTCAGATTCCTACAACTTCACCACGCCTATCAGGCTCAGTTTGGGGATCGGGTGGTAGAGTCCATCCTGTCCTCCATGGAAGATATGCTTATGCGGGAAGACCTTCCTAAAACACTATCAGTCACCTATAGAGAAATGTTTAAGAACAGTCCAGCGGCATTGTCAAAGTGTAGGCAGCGTTGGCAGGTGGAGGTCCCTGAAATAGATGGGGAGGATTGGGATGATATGTGGGACCACCCCTTCAAACATTTGGTCTCGGCAAGGGATAAACTAATACACTTCAAATTTTTACACAGAATCTATTTCACTCTTGCCAGAATTGCAGCAATATACCCTTCGATCTCCCCAGAATGTTGGAGATGTGGTTTTTCACCGGCTGATGCTAAACACATCTTCTGGGAATGTCCTCAAATTAAGCCCTTCTGGGAGGGGGTGGTCTCATGCATCTCAGATTTACTGAAGATCCCTATCCCAATTTCAATTAAGGTTTGTCTATTAGGTCTGGTTGAGGAGGTGGTTCCTTCAACGGCTCTTAGAATTTTACTAATCATATTATTTTTCTACGGGAGGAAGGCTATACTATTGAAATGGAGGTCTTCCACACCTCCAGATATACCCTTTTGGAAGGGAATGGTGAATTCCATGCTCCCTTACTATAAAGCAACCTACCTTTCCAGGGGGTGTGAGAAAAAGTTTAATAAAGTGTGGCACGCATGGTTTAATTCAGATGCTACTGCTGGATAAGTCTGTTTAATGTATTGTCCCCTGTAATCAAAAGTTAAAAACATAATTGTTTGAAATTCTATACGGTCTTCCATTTCTGTTAAGGGGGTTGGCATTGTAATGGTAAATATACTCTTTGGGTTTAACAGTTTTAGAGGGATAAATAGCTGTGCAGTACCTGGGCATTATTTCAGCCATTGGGATATATCCGCTGTATGTACCATGAGTCTTACCTTTGAGATGTAAGGTGAATGTCCTGTCCGAAGATGGGGGTGAACTGAGTTACAGGTTGTTGGGGGGAGGGGTGGGGGGCTATGTACTTAGTCAGTTGCCAATGTTAGGTTAGACTGATATGTAGAGTTAGAAATGACCAGGTTGGTCATTGTGTGATCTGGCAGTGTGTCAGGGTCACTCCTTTGTTAATTTTTATGTCTGTTTGTAAAAAAAGTAAGAATTTTTTTAAAAATAGGATTTTTTTTATAACAGCTTATCTGTAAAATCCTTTTCTTTTGATGTACATCACGGGACACAGAGCCTCGGTAATTACCTATATGTTATATAGGGTATCACTAGGTGATTGGAGACTGGCACACCCTAAACAGGAAGTTCAACCCCCTATATAATCCCTCCCCTTACAGGGATACCTCAGTTTTGTAGCAAAGCAATATAAGTGTATTAAAAGAGGGGTAGGACCTCTGTATCCCGTGATGTACCTCAAAAGAAAAGGATTTTACAGGTAAGCCGTTAGAAAAAATCCTATTTTCTTTCTCGTACATCACGGGACACAGAGCCTCAGTAATTACTGATGGGACGTCCCAGAGCAATGCTATTTGAGGGGAGGGGAACCACAACAAAGTAGGGTGTAATCAGACCTGAGGACCTCGTACCGCTGCCTGCAGCACACTACGCCCAAAGGAGATATCCTCATGCTTCTTACATCCACTTGATAAAATCTGGTGAATGTATGGACTGAAGACCAGGTTGCAGCATTACAGATTTGAGCTATAGAGGCCCGGTGACGCACTGCCCACGAAGCACTAATAGCCCTTGTGGAGTGTGCCTTGATTTGAATAGGCGGAATTTTCTGTTTCAAACCATAAGCTTGAACAATCGCTTGTCTAATCCATTTGGAAATGGTAGACTTTCACGCTGCCTGTCCTATATTGGGACCTTCTGGCAACGTAATCAAAACATCCGTTTTGCGAATTTGAGCAGTTGCTTCCAGATAGGCCTTGACTGCTCTTACTACATCCAAAGAATGTAGTGACCTTTCTTCTGTAGAACAGGGATCTATAAAAAAGTAAGGCAGAACAATATCTTGGTTTAGATGGAAATCTGAACCACCCTCGGTTAAAGCTAGAATGAGGGCGCAATACCACTCTATCCTTGTGCATGATTAAATAAGGTTCTTTACAGGAAAGAGCTGCTAATTCTGATACTCTTCTAGCTGAAGAAATTGCTACCAGAAAAATTAACTTCCTTGTCAACAAGACCAAGGGAATTTGACGTATTGGTTCAAAAGGCTGTCTCTGTAAAACTGACAGAACCAAATTCAAGTCCCAGGGGTTTAGTGGCGCCTTAACCGGAGGATAAGGCGCGTTACCCCCTGTATAAAACTTCGGACCAAAGAACGTGAAGCAAAGTGGCAGTTGAAATAATACTGACAAGGCCGAGACCTGGCCCTTGATGGTACTCAAGGCCAGCTTCATTTCTAATCCCATTTGCAGAAAGTCAAGAATTCTGCCTATTACATACTTTCTGGAAAGCCAACCCCTGGATTCACACCAGGATACATAAGTTTTCCAGACTCTATGATAAAACACTCTAGAAGCTGGCTTCCTTGCATTGATCAAGGTAGAAACCACAGGACCTGAAAGCCCACGACTCTTCAGAATGTGGGTTTCAAAAGCCAAACCATCAAATTTAGCGTTTCTAAGGCAGGATGGGACACTGGACCTTGGAATAACAGGTCTGGACATGACGGTAGTGTCCAAGGGGAACCTACTGTCATCTTTACTATTTCTGCATACCAAATTCTTCTGGGTCACGCTGGGGCCACCAGAAGTACCGAATTGCTTTCCAGCCTGATCCTGTGAAGAAGTCGTGGCAGTAGCAGAATAGGCGGGAATGCGTAAATCAGTGAAAAACGATGCCACGGAGTCACCATTGCATCTGTCCCGCATGCAAGAAGATCCCCTGTTCTTGACACAAATCTGTCGATCTTGTTGTTGAACTTGGATGCAAAAAGATCTACATCCGGAACCCCCCATCTTTGGCATATGGCCAAAAGGACATCGGGGTGAAGAGACCACTCCCCTGGGACCAACTGCTGGCGACTCAAGTATTCCGCCTGCCAGTTCTCTATCCCCGGAATGAAAATTGCCGTTATGTATGGCACCTGTTTTTCTGCCTAGATTAAAATCTGGTTCACCTCTTACTGAGCTGCACGACTCCTGGTACCTCCTTGGTGATTGATATAAGCCACTGCTGTGGCATTGTCAGACTGGATTCTGACAGGGCAACCCTGTAGCCTGAGCGTTCAGGCCTTTAAGGCTAAATATGCCGCCTGGATCTCCAGAATGTTGATGGGTAAGGTCCTCTCGATTCTGGACCATTTCCCTGGGGCAGTTGACTGATCCAGAACTGCACCCCAACCCAAAAGCCTGGCATCCGTTGTTACCACTGTCCAGGTAATCGGTAAAAAGGATCTACCTTTTTGCAGATTTTTGGGTATTAACCACCAACTGAGGCTCTGACGCACTGTAGGAAACAGATGCATCGGAAAATCTAGTGCCTGAATCTTCTTGTTCCAGGCAGACAGGATACTGTGTTGCAGCAGTCTTGAATGGAACTGAGCATAGCGAACTGTTTTGAATGAAGCCACACTCTTTCCCAGCAGCCTCATACAAAGGCGAATAGAGGGGCCCCTCTTCTCCCTGACTACCTGAATCAGTTCCTTTATGGCACTGATCTTTGCCTGGGGTGAAAATACCTTCTTTTGTTCTGTATCTATGATCAGGCCCAAATACTCTAGTGTTCTTACTGGTTTTAAAGAAGACTTCTCTAAGTTGAGAACCCAAGCTAGATATTCCAGGTAGTTGACTGTGGTAAACCAGGTTTGGTTCAAGTGGGCTACCGACTGGTCTATTAAGGGCAGGTCGTCTAGGTATGCTATTACCGCTATACCTTGCGCCCTTAATCTGACTAAAGGAGGAGCCAAGATTCTTGTAAACACCCGAGGTGCAGTAGCTAACCCGAAAGGCAGAGCTTTAAACTGAAAGTGGCGTTCTACTTTGAAACGCAAGTACTTTTGATGAGCAGGGAAAATAGGTACATGCAGGTACTTATCTTTGATGTCTATGGATGCCAGCAGTTCTCCTCTTTTCTGTCTGGGTGGTCCCACTCAGAATAGATAAGCTTCTCCAGTAAATTATGAACAGGAAAGGCATGTATAGTTTGAGGAGGCCTCAGTGAACCCAAGCAAGAGGAGGGTTTTTTAACTGACTCAGATACGGGTAACTTGAATGTGGAGCGAACCAATCCAGCAAGAATTAACACCTCTCATCTTGAGACGCTGAAGAAGGCCCTTCTCCACTTGATTCCACAGAAGAAGAATCATTAGTCTCATCCCGATCCTCTGAGGGGGATCCCTCTAACCCTTCCCAGAGTTCCTGTGCTTGAGGGACCTGGGTGATAGAGGGGGACCTAGAGTGTTTTCTTCCACTGAGTGAAGATGCGATCAAGGTCTCAAGTCTCTCCTCTAAACCATTGATGGTTGAGGAAAAAAAACCTCCTGCGTAATGTATACAGGGGCTGAAATGCCCGAAGCAGTAGCAGCCCATGACCCCGACGGCTCACCCTGGCCATCCTCCCCCGGTCTTTCAGGGGGGGAAGGAGCTGCAGAAAGGGGGTCCCCAGAGCCTGAAGGAGATCCCCTAGAGCCTTTATTTCTCGGGGTATTTGCACCTCTTATACCCATAGTGCAAAACTACAAAGGTACCACAAAAAATGCACTGACTGCTGAGTGATGTAGTTCAGCAAACTATTGCTGCTTACCAATACTCAGTCTGGTGCTTAAGTAAATGCTGGCTGGGAAGATGCCTGTGTCCCACACTCACATGCGACCATCAGCTCTGTATCCCTCCATAGGCTGCTTGCCTCTGAAAGAGTGCATTTTATAGCCTGTGTGGCCGGCGAACTGGGCGTCTAACCATGCCAGACGTCGCGCTAACGCTCCACCCCCTCCTCCTTCCACCCCCCTTCCTGTCCCCCTCGTTTTTTAAAAAAAGTGTGCTTTTCCGGCGTGAGCCACCACTCTAATGGTGGGAAGGAGAGAGAGGGCCAGTGGATGGAACCGCTTAAAATCATGGCGATGGCGGCGGATGGTATTTAAATTACCGTCTTGTGGCTCACCCTGCCCGCTAAGCCATGAGGGGGGGCAGAATCACAGAAGGAAAAACCCCCCTTTTCCACATCCTACCTGGAGTAAGGCCGGAGGAGCGTGCAGCATCTGACACTGAGACAGACGGAATCAAGCATGAAAGGTATGTGCTCTTGGCAGCCCCCGGTGGTGACTAATGGCATAGCAACTTAGTAAAAATAAATAGTGTCAAAACCAAATACACTATAAGAGAAAACGTGATAAATGTGACAAAATAATATAAGAAAAAAGGAGATTGAATGTTTTTTCTTATATTATTTTGTCACATTTATCACGTTTTCTCTTATAGTGTATTTGGTTTTGACACTATTTATTTTTACTAAGTTGCTAGCGCAGTCTTTTTGGTTATCTATCACTAAAGTGCAGCACTTTTTATTCTGCAGCTGCAACAGGCTAGTGTTTGAGTTTGAAGAATATCTTATCACTTAATATTTGCGAGCGCTGTTTTGTATGTATATAATGGCATAGCAAAGCATTTACCTAAAGGATAAACCTACTAGAATTGAATTTCTTTGAGGAATCTCCCTTACCTTATCCAGCTGCAGGTTATGTGTAACAGACCCAATCTTCACCTCTCACGGTGGGCTCCGTATGAAAACCTTCAGAGACTGAGGCCCCCTATGGATAGGGGGATCCGCAGTTCTGGGCCTGTAAAGCACCCTGGCAAGAATAAGCCTAGAAAACCAAATTCTGAAATGCGGGGTCCAGCTCTCTAAAAAGAGAAGCGTTACAGGTAAAACCTCATTTCTTCGGACATGAGGCCCGGGTACCATCCAACTCGGCCTAGAAAGGACACCTTTAAAAGGATCCGGTTCGCATGGCTTGCCCCAGTATAGGATATAGGATATTCCCTTTGGAGCTCAGCACAGCACATCTTTACACGTGACCAACACCTAAGACACTGGCGAAAAAACTGAGGTATCGCTATAAGGGGAGGGATAATATAGGGGATTGAACTTCCTGTTTAGGGTGTGCCAGTGTCCAATCACCTAGTGATACCCTATAAAACCCATCAGTAATTACTGAGGCTGTGTCCCGTGATGTACGAGAAAGAAAGAATTAAAAAAAAAAAAAAAAAGCCGATAGCCAAGGTGTGAATCCAAGCTGGGGTGTCTACATTACAATTATGGATAAAACATTGGCTGTGACGTAGGACGCTGTCAACCGAACGAGATAGCGGTGATTTGATCCGCTCACGAGACACTGAGGAGGGGGTGAGAACCGAAACGCTGACGCCTGTACACCTGGGGTCCGCCGTGACCATATCACTGTATTGTGTGATCAGACTGCTGTGTTGGTGTGGTTTGAAGTTGCACTGATTCTTTGCTGTTTTAAGGTTTGAAAAATGTGAGTGAAACACTTGGAGTGTGGTAGTGTTTTTAATAAAGCGGTTTTACTGGTTTACACTATTGGAGCACTTTATTATTTTTCATGTGGAGCGATTACCTTACACATTGTTGGAGATCGGGCTGAGGATCATACCCTATCTGTGTGGTATAAAAGCGATTTAGCCTTGCACGCAAGTGCGGGCATGTGGAGTCGGTGAGTGCGTTTCTTAAGGGAGTGGGAGCACCGAACACAGTTGGTGTGGTGGAAGATATCAAGAGGACATTTTTATATAATTTCCTAGCATCCGCGTTTGATTGTATGGACATTTGTTTGATTTAATCACACTTAAATCACCTTTTGCTTTAAATGTTTAATACATTAATTTGCACTGTTTGCTACATATGATCTAATTTATGCACTGTATAGTAGCGCCACTAGTATTCCTCTTTGTGTCTTTTGGCGCTGTACTTTCTAGACACTTAAAGGAGTTATAATGGATAAAACAGACCTGTATAAGAAACTATGACCATAAAGGTTGCCGAAAAAATTTCTAAACATTTGAGGTACGTGGCAGGAAGAATCTTCTACTTGCTGTCCGTTGGATACAGCTCCTACTTGATTTTGAACTGACTGAATTGAGTGGCTCGTATATGTTTGTTTAGGTCAAAAGCTGCAGTGTCATTTACTCCTGTGATTTGATATGTCTAAGGGTACTACTAAGTCACAAATATCCTTAGATTTTAGAAGGCACCTAGCAATTTTAGAATATATTCTAAAATTCTGAATATGCTCTAATTATAAAGGCCTTTCTATATTGTTTACACTTATTCCTGTAAACGGTCTGCGAATCGGTCCCTCATTTCATTTGAGTTCAGTAGATTGATAACTTGCCAATCATCTATGTAATACATTCCTTCTGTGTATGCTGTATTGAAGAAACCTTATCTATTGCTTTAAATTTGTACACTGTCTTGGTCATCATTAATGTTGTTACTTCATGCCCATTTCAATACTAATAAAAGCGCTTTTGGATTAAAAAAGACAAAATGGTACAAACAAGAGTTTTGTAAGACTGAGTTTATTAAGCGTACCATTTATACATCAGTCCTGCAATGAATACATTGTATAAAAAGTGCAAATGCATTAATGAAACTACAGGCAGATAAACACAACTTGTAAAAAAGCAGCAGTGATCCCAGCATTGCTAGTGAAAAGAAGCAACAGCAACAAGATTGTGCAATCTGAAACACCGGATCTCTTAACATAGAAAAATGTATGTACATATGAAAGTGAATGCACTAATATTCACTGTGAGTTCTGATGATGCTGGCACAGTGTTTAGTGCAAATAAAACAAAAGCTCATATTAAACAATTTAACTCAAAGGCACTCTAACAATATTTTCTATTTTTCCCTTTATACTCATTTAGAAGACAGCTTAAACTTTAAGTGATACCCTTTATTGAGTAATTTAAGTTATTAAAGGTGCAAGCTTTTGGAATACCTTAAATCCCTTTTTCACCCTTTATACATTTCTGGAAATGGTTCTAGCCACATATTACATTCTTATTACAGAGTTAAAAAGAGGGTGGAATGAAATATTAATATTTATAAAAAAAATACAACTGTCTTTTCATGAGACACTTAGGTGGCAAAGGCTGTTGTATAGAGTTAGGTTAAAGCAAGGGATCAGTTTAGTGTTGCTGGGGCAATTAATTCAAACATGAAAAAGAGATCTAGGCACGATCCTCACCTCAAGTGAGAGTGTTTTTTAAAATATCTATACACAAAAAGACTGAAATGGAAGTGCTTACTATAGAATACTATATATGAAAAAGCTGCAAATTTGTTTGGTAAACCAATGCATGAAGACATTTTCCAATAATCCCGTCACACTTTCAATTATGAATGATAAACATTTCTCCATGCAATAAATAGGTTAAAGAACCATTGGAAGATGATTGCTAAGGAGGTATGGGCAGGGTTTAGCATCCCAGTTATAACACACAGCAAATAAACACAGCAATCCCAACTCTACAAATATTATCCCTCATTTCTTCTTTTCTATTTATTTAGCAGCGAAGAAAGAAAACATGTTAGAGCACCTTTAAGTGTTTGTTCTCCTTCATTAGTATTTGCTTCATTAATGCAGAGGCCAAAAGATATCAAAGAAAAAAAAAGCTGCAAAACAAACTATACATAGTGTCTTGTTGGTTTCTTTTTTATTTATTCCATCTGTTAAATAGAAGATAGCTTATAGCACAAATAACCCCTAATATAATGTGTCTTAGTAATTTGCACACCTGTATTGACATTTATTTGATCAAAATTTAAGTAAAATTTAAGTAAAATTTAAGTAAATACAATGTTTCAACTGAAAGATTTTGGATGTGTTTACTCTTTTCCTGTAAATAAATCATACAGCAGGTTAAAAGATGACAGTACAATAAATCTCATGGGCAGTTTTAAACATATCTTGGGCAACATGAAAAATGTATGTAGCAGTAAAAATAAATAAATACAAAGTCAGGATAAGTCCTGCAATATTAACATGATGATAGATTGCTTATAAACATGAAACACAAATTGTAAGGCATTTATTCCTTCCAACTTCAGTCAGAGGGCAAACAACTAAAAACAAAACTTTTTAATTGAACAAGCCGAAAACAATGTTTAGGTTACAAGCCATACAGAATAACAACGCATGCTCTAGGTTGCTGGACTGAGTTTCAAACATTTAAAGACCAGCTTGGGCTTCACCTATGCACGCATCCCTAACTGAAGAGGGTTTTCCACGTTTTTGTTTTAAATGTGCACCCAAACGTTAAGATATTACTCCCTGGGTATTTTTGTGGTACATCGTCAAACCATATGAAGAAGAAATAGCAAGGACCAGGCCTCAATTAACCTTACAATTAATTACCAGATTGGGGTACCATCATCCAAATAACTAATGAAAACAAAAGTATTAGGTATTTGAACAGAGATTTGACTATGGTGGTGAAGAAAGTTCTACGATGGTGACAATTCATGTTATAAACTTTCATCCCGATCATTGATCAGTGTTAATCTGCTGGGAAATTTTCTAGAATACACAGTTATAGATAAGAAAAAGAATCCCTGGGATTGGATGAAAAAGGATTTTTTTAACCCGTAAACTCCTTTTACGTAACTGGAGCAATAACATGAGTGGATAACAACACAGAAGGGAAGGCATCTTAGTGTACCCAATATACAAGGGTATGGGAAATGGTTGTGACTTTAATACAGACACAAATATCAGAGGTAGAACTGGATGGACTGGTGTCTTTATTCAACTTACCAACATGTAACTATGACCTGAGCCCTGTTATGTTCTCTAAGTATTTTACAGGTAAGGCATTTTTTTTCTTGATCATATACTACAGGACACAGACTGGAGATTTATTCACCAATGGGACACCCCAAAGCAGTCTAATGGCTAACAGGCCCAAGCCCATTGTTAGGATTCCTAGAAGGGATGATGCTGACCCTCCTCTAACCATCAACTGTCCTAAAGCCCCTGGTACCCTGCATTTCTGATCCATCATGTGTGTGAATGGAACCCTGCTAGGTGTACTTACAACAGAAGCTGCAACAGGAAAAAGCACTTTTGCGATCAGTCACTTTCAATAGGTCGCTTTGTACATGCTGTATCCTGTTGCAGGGAGCAGAGAGCAGACAGTTGATATATGCCATTGGCATACACAGAACTGATTACTGGGAGGAAGGCTGGGTAGATGACCCAGAATTCCTAGCTTGCATCCCTGACGCAAAAGAGCACAAAATTAAAATTAATTAACAAACCAAGCTGCTCTCTGCTGCGACGGAAGAAGTCGCAGTCATCACTCCAGGTTAAGCCCTAAGGGGCCAGAATGTAAAAGCACACTGGGTATCAAGGCAGGGCGCAAGCCTTAGCCTACCTGAATCTACAGTTTCAGACCACCATAAGAAGGGTGGTAGAAACCCTATCCAGACCTTCACCCTCCTGCTGGACTATGGTCCTGGACCTGAATAGCAACCTGCAGCTAACTCAACGTAATGCACTATGTGTCAAAGTGAATGCCAAACTCAGGATTCAGGTCCAGATGTGACTCCCCATAATGGTGCAGAGGAGTCAACTGATCTAAAAAACCTGCTGAGGAGTGCCACTGTGGCAATAGGTACTAGAAGAAATCCATTCAGAAAAGATGGAAAAAAAAAAAGAAAACATTACCTAACAACACTAGCAAAAAAACTGCTGAGAATAGGAGGGGTTAAGCAAGGCTGTCCTTACCGCTTTTGCTCTGCCAGTATCCAATCGCCTAAAGGCAGCTGCTCAACTTGTTTGGTTTATGAATTATTAGCCTGTCCTGTGATGTACAATCAAGAAAGATAGTTTAAAGTATAAATAAGGGCTATTTTTTTCCAGTTTTGGATAGATTGGAGAAGTATTAGAACACATCAGGTTTTTATTGCTGTTTCCCTCAGGCAGATTAACCATCTCTATTAATCACATTGAACATTATCATAGAGAATAAAAGTAAAATAAAACCCCAAATATTGAGTTGTCATCAGAACAGGAATAGAGGGGAAATCTTCCAATGGGGACACTTGTTCTGGAGTCCGTGATGACAAACAAGAATTTCCTCTCATTCTTGTTGTGGCTATGAGATAAGTGAAGGGAAATCTCCCCGGGGTGACACAGATAAACAAAAATCTGGCAGGTATTATAAACCTACCATACATACCTCATACACACTATTAGATTTTCTGCAGATTTTTGCCTTCAGATTTACCAAAACCATGTAGTGCAAAGGCCTGCCTGATTGTATACAAATTGAATCTGTTAAGGTTTGACCTCATATTATATGTTTTTAGTAAATCTGAAGACCAAAATCTGCAGAAAATCTAATCATGTGTATGGGGTCTTTTTCTAGCCAAAATGAGAAAAAAGTTTTGGCTTTAGTTCTGGAAACTTTAACACATTTACTTATTATATATATATAAATATACTGTAACCCTCCAACCGATTAAACTCATCACATATCAAATCCTATCATATTTGTCATTAATGCACTCAAAGAATTTCTCCATTCTGCCTACTTTGGCAAAATATCCTTTTTTTTCCTAAAATCTCAACCACATTTAGGACCAGCAAACCAAGAGAATAGAAAAGAAAATTAAAACACAGTGCATGATTCATAAAAAAGGTACTTATTTTTGTAGAAGTGACAGTTTTTTTAGCTAGTTATTTTGAGTCCAATGACATTTAAAAATTAGCTGCATAGCTGAAAATAAAAACACTTATCCTTGTGTAAACCTTTGTGAATTGAATCTATAAATTCACATGGCAAGTCTTGAATAATACCATTGTTTACATTTTTCTACACTCAGCAAAGTCTTGTAAGGGCATTTTGGTAGGTAATATAAAAGAAAAAACTTGAAATTAGAAGACAGTATAATTGGATCAAGAGTTCAGGTAAAACCCGCCATCCTACATATAATTTCTGTGTTTAGCTGTTTGCCTTGATTTCAGCTTTAACTGTCACATGCATACTTGTTAGTGCCATATTCTGCAGGGCCACTGAAAAACATGCATAACTGTCAGTAAATGTTCAGCTTGAATGAT
Source organism: Lithobates clamitans (assembly GCA_037952925.1). Taxonomy (NCBI): domain Eukaryota; kingdom Metazoa; phylum Chordata; class Amphibia; order Anura; family Ranidae; genus Lithobates; species Lithobates clamitans. Next base: position 3,120,613 of record JBBGZY010000724.1, on the reverse strand, counting down.
CTGGCTTTGTTGTGGTTGTAGCTGCACTAAACACAGTCCATTTGTACAGAAGACAGCCTCATGGAATTCATAGGTGTACCCAGCATGCAAGGTATCAACAGAAGACTCTGAAGATTCCTGCAGGTCGTGGCTAGTGACCACCTGATTCAGATAAAATATGTATCTGGAGTGGGGGGCTACTTTAGGTAGTGGGGGGATTTAGGCACAATCCCTATACAGTAACTTAAAGGATAACTGTACTTTTAAACATTTTTGTGCCCCTCTTATACTTGCGTGTCCTTGATCACTGATGAGCATGCAAATTATTTAGCCCAGGCCCACACATGTGCTGAACACTCTCAATTCAATCTTAGGCAGAGTGCATATTCCATGCTTGCTAGATTAAGGACAGGCAAGTATAAGACTGGCAAGGCTGCTGGGGAAAGGACAACCTACAATATTTTAATTAAAGTTTAATACAATAGAGAAAGGTGCAATTGAGATTTGTGAGGAACTTTAATCCCATTTAATAATATATTTAAGATATAAAAACAGCATATAAAACTACATATATTTGCTGTGTACAGGTTTTTAAATGTATTAGCAATGATGATGCAGATAGCAGCTTTTGGGAAATTTGAAATTCTTCCAACCCCAAAGAAAAGAAAAATGTGATGCAGGTTCTTAGGTTGAAGTATCAATGCATGATCCAGAAGCTTTGCCACATTTGCAATGGGAACAGAATTGGTATTCTTCCCAAGAAATGTCAACAGTGTTTTCTGAAGTGTAATATTTCTTTGGCTGCATTAGATTGACTGTGTATATGAGAATGTTGATATTTCTTAAAAAACATTTTGCTTATCGACAAGTGAACCATGGCACTCTCCTATTTTAACAGGCTAATGTACATAAGCTAGCCAGATTACTGCAGTACCGCTAAAAGGGATTTTAAGTAAGGGTGGAATAGAGAGTACCAAAGCATAGATAAAGTATACACCACAAATAGAGTATCAGATGCTGACATTTTTTTTGTTTTTCATTCCAGTCCCTCTTATTTTATTTACAACTATTTGTTCTGGAAAAAGATGAAGATCTATGACTAGGTGTGAGCAAATTGTGCAGAAAATGGTAATAAACATTTCCTCAAACTTGTGTTTGTATGAAGTTAGCACATGCGGGTACAAACTTTTTCAATCAAGCTAGTAAATTATAATTCACTGTGCATTTTCAGGTTCCCCAGAGCCTAGTCTGCAGGAAAATTCGAGACGACAGGTTTCTAGTAGTTTCTAAATGGCTTCATCCATTTGTAATTTGGAGACAAAAGGAAAGGTAATTTTACGTTTTCTGCATACATACAAGTAGACAAGTCCTGAGCTGATAATTAAAAACATTGTGGCTGTTCGGCTTCTTGGTCCAATATATAATCATGCACACAACATTTAAATGTACCTGCATCATCATATAGGGAAAAAGCTAGTATGTGATTATTGCAGAATTTGTCCTAGAAGTTCTGAGACCAAATCCATTTATGTCCATAAACCCGCCTGAGCACAGAGAGACTGGTCTATGTAATATAAATTCATCTTGGCAAGACCAACAACAGAATCCACATTGTCCGTGAAGTGGTACAAGCTGCAACTTTGAGACAGGTCGAAATGTTTCTTACATTTAAAATCCTTATAAGTTATCAGATGTTGCTCTGCCAGATACTTAATTGTTACCATTGCAAACTAATTGCTAAGGTTCTTTTAGTTTTACACCCTTCAGTACGTCCATAGTTAAGCTCTTACAATTTCCAATCAATTGCTGAGTAAGGATGAGCTCCGGCGTGTTCGCATGCTGCACGTGCCGAGCCTGCCAGGAAGTCGGCAATGCGCTGCGCTAATTACAGGCAGTGAGACATTTCCCGATCTCTGCGGCCGCACATCGAGAAATGTCTCACTACCTGTGATTAGCGATGTGCAGTGCCGGGTTCCTGGCGGGCTCTGCACGTGCAGCATGCAAACACGCTGGAGCTCATCCTTATTGCTGAGTAAAAGTGAAAGACCTAAGGTTATCAATACTTGGAAGTGCCTAGACTGGACTTAGAAGAACCCCACTGCTTTTCTGTATTACTGCATGAGCTCCAGAGTGCTTAGAAGATTAGCAGATTCATTTGTTTCAAATGAATAACATAACTGCATTTTCAACAATTAATATTAGCTTAGTAAACCATAGTGACTTCATCCACTGTGTGTAGATGTCAACTGCATTTCAAGTTATCCCATTACTTAAGCCTAGATGTTTTTTCTTGTTCAACCCACGGGGCTGAACATAAAAAAAAAAAAAAAAAGAAGGAAGACCTCAGGGGGAGCCACTGTACTAACTGTCCGATATTAATACAGCAATCTCCCCCCGCTAAGCTATTCTGTTCTGACAGGGGAGTGATCCCCTACCAGAACACACCGTCAGCGCTCTCAGTCAGTAGCTGAGAGCACTGATCGGGTGCCGAGTGGCAGACATTTTACGGTCATGCTTGACCGGCCGACCAGCTAGCTTCTGTCAGACCGGCTGCCGTACACATGGGACGAATGTCGGCTGGTTTCTAGTGAACTGGCCGCTGACACCCGATATTCGGCCTGTGTGTATGGCCCTTTACAGTACAGCAATAGCTAAAAAAAAACAAAAAAAAAACAGCTGGCTAAAACATGCAGCATTTAGATACTGCTGTAAGTAAACTATTGAATCTTTTCAATAGAAAAATTTAAAAATTAAAAAACATATCGTATACTTGTATCTGCTCAGCCAAATTTATATAAGCAATGAAACATATGTTAAAAACAAATCAGAATAAAATACAATACTTCACCAACACAAAGGCTGCAGAAACAGCTCTGAAGGCTAGCAAACACTGTCCTTTGCACTCAACAACATTCCACTTCATTAATTTATGCTAGCTGTAGATATAACAATATGTAATCGATCATAGACAAAAAAGAAAAGATCCACTAATGCCTCGTTTCCACTGAGCGGATCGGTTCGGGTTGGTACAGTTTGAATGGCCTAGAATGGTCCGGTCTATTCTGGTGAGCATTTCCACTGCAAGTGAGACCACAAGGGGCCATACAGTGTTTAGAAAAAATGCCTCAGCATAGCACAGCAGAGGGTTTTCTGCCAGCCAATCAGTGGAATGTATCGTAGCTCCGCCCTAACCGAACCGTTCCATTTCCTATGGCCCCACATCTGAAGGAGGACCCTGAATGGAGCAGTACGGTTCGGTTGTATGGGCCGCTTTCATAATGGAAATACCCAAAATAGCGCACCGTACCGAACCGATCCGCTCAGTGGAAATGAGGCATTAGTTAAGTTCAATTGGATTTTTGAAGTCTTTTGATAGAATAGATTTGATTGAAGTGCAATAGATTTGAAAAAGATACAACATTCTAACAATTGTTGTACTGAATAATTGCAATACTGAATAATTGCATTATGTGTACAGGTAGCTTTACACAAACAGGTAAACAAAGTGTGAGTAGGATGTGGTCAATTCATGGGAATGATAATCTCAGTGTTCCTAGGGCTAAACCAGGCAGGTGTAAAAAGGGCTCATTTAATAACTGTAGGTTCAATAAACACTTTGCCAATGTTCTGTCAGTCTCTAGAACAATAAAAATACAAGGACTTTACGTATGATAAATGCCAGCTCATCACCATATGGCCTGCCATGACCTGACCCATTCAGTATACAATCCAAGATAAATTGTGCACAGAAAGTCCCAGCACATGGGGTAAAAGTTGAGAACAGGAAACTGCCACTGCAGTCCCTGTTTTTACAGGAACATGCACCAGTGAACCAGTAACTGCAATTATTGTCTATGCTGTCTCTCTCTCTCTATGGCATGTGCAAAGCTTACTGTGAACGGAGTAAGGTTAGGACTAAATTCACAGGAAAAAAAAAAAAATTACCAACATGTAAGAGCTGGAATCCCACTGTCTGTATTGCAACTGAAACCCATGTTACAGAATTACTGATGTTTTATTCAAAATCCACTTGGCCCTGAAAGCATAATAACGCAAAACTTGGTAGCAAGACAGTGATATTATTATCATTATAGTGATATTTTATACAGAGAATGCATTACCTATGTTTTTCCAGGTGTCTGAATTATCCAGTGCACCAAGTAATACATTACACTTGTTGCCCTCAGGGGAATGTAGACACCTCTGACCGTTCCGTTTTCTACAGCAGGTAAAGGAATGCTCACGCCAAATCACAATAAATGCATCTGCATTTCACCTTATCAAGCAAAATTCAGTATTTCCATCAAGACTATTTTCTGTCTTAATGTATAGCATGAATTGTGCCAAAAAGATTGGGTGTTAAACATGGTAATTTTTTTTAAAAGAATCATTTTCCTATATAACAAAAACATAATAGAACATTAACTTTATACTAGAACACATCAATAATTCTCTTTCTTGGAATGCAAATTTCTATATATAGTGCATTGGAAGTGCAGGCTCTACTCAAGTAATTAAACTGCATTGTAGCCCTAAAAATGTATAAAAGTGATTGAGAACTTCAAAACATCTGAGAACAGAATGTATCAGGAAATGTGGCCTCTTCATGTAGTGGTCTGTGTAACTGATTGACAGTTACAATTCTCACACTCGTTTGCTAGCTCGAATTTGTGAGGTCCTCGCAGATTGTAACTTGGCCTTCAGCTCGGTAGGTTTTTCAAAGAATCTAACAAGGGAAGGTTCATTTAGCAGTGAAGCGAGGATCTGTTCAAAAGCAAAAGACCATTCTGTGTTTTCTTTGGGAGGCCGGGAAACAGTGCTGTCTAATTGTTGTGGTAATCCATCACCCTGAATGGTGTCTTTTGCACTGATGCTGGTCTCTGGCGATGGGGTCTTGAATGGAGATGTAGAGTTCTGCAGCTTCCTGCCCACTTCTTCCATTCGCAGGAGAAGGCTGGTCACAGCAGCAATGGCACGATACAACAGTTCTTCTTCAGGATCCCCATGGAATAAGTTGTACAAAGTCTTTGAAAATTGGATAAACTGGGACTGGGGAGAGATTTATGAGAACACAATATTTCAATCACAGGGATAGGTTTTTAGCAAAACAGATAAGCCTCCTCCTTAGTTTGGGTGGCCAAATTACTAATATTAATGAGTTTCCTGAACAAAGTAAGAAAGTTCACGTGTGATTTTAATTGCTGGGGGTATAGTAAGAAATGTTGGTATACAACAAACTAAGGCATCTCTATATCAGATTTAGATGGACAAAGCCTAAGTTATACTTTCTCAAATATCTCTGCATTGTACATCTATGTGCCAAAAGGTTAAATTCAGTTCAGTCAATCGATGGAAAGTAGTAGTATAACTATTTTCCACAAGGTTTGCACACTCCTTACCTGGTTCATTCTGGGTAAGTCTTTAATGCTTTCCTCTTTACGCACCAGTTCATCTTGCCATTGCTTTAGATATGCCTGAATGTCAATTTTACCTTTCCCTTAAATAGGAAATAGATGAAAATAAATATCAAAACTGCTAACTTGTATTCGCTGCCCCTTTCACACACTATTTTTATGAAGTATACACGGAAAAGTCTATTTGCAATGAAGCTATCTCTATGTGAGGAATCAATGACATCAAGCCACTTCATAAATCAATGTTTTTACTGGATAGCAACTCATTAATTGATTTTGTGTAAAGATGGCAATTATGCATGTAAGCTATAGTTGTCAATTTATTTAACAAATGTAAATATGCACTTGGCGAAATCACTAAAAGTGGCCACATATAGAAGACAATCACTGCTAAATTGGATGATAATCTCACGTCTATGGACTCAAGCAGACCAGTACACCAGTCAGTCAGCCAATTTCAGGTAAGCAAGATTGATTGGACAAACTGAAAAACACTGTGTCATTTGATCATTTGCTGTGAAGGCTTCTGGATGTGCTCCCTCCTCAACCCTGTTCACTTCTAAATGCTAAACATATTTTCTGGTACCCTCTGGTACAATTTTCTCAGAAAAAACATGAAACTGAAAAAAGTAATTTGCATTCATCCTTTATATTATATTTATTAAGATCAGATTTGCTTTTGACTTAACAGAAAATTTTATATTATAAAACAAATGAATATGACAGGTCTGTTAACCTAATATTTTGTTGCACAACCTTTAGGGCCGATCCACACCAAAACATGATGCATGACAGACGTGTTCCTTGCACATTTCCCACACCACGCTGGAACACACTGCCTGTGCAATCTGCTGCAGGTGCCAATGTACTCCATTTAGGCTCCTTTGACATTTGTGAAAGTTGCACAATTTTTACGTGAATTGAAGCAATGCCTGTGTAATCTTGAGATTTTTGAACCTCAATTTGCATCAAAAGTTGGACCAAAGTAGTGCAGGGGCTACTTTGAAGTCGCTTCAACTTGAAGACGCAAAGATATGAATGTAACTCATGGGGTATGACTTGTCATGTGATTTTGCAATCCTAAGTCCCAGGACAAGTCGCACAAGTGTGAAAAGGGGCCTTAGTCAGATTGTGCCTTAAAGCAGAGCTCCTCCCAAAAGGTACCCGCCCCCACTTCCACTCCGATTGCCTAGGCGATCGGAAGTTCTCCTTCCCCCCCTCCCTCCCAAAGTCTTCTGGGACACATGACAGGTCCCAGAAGACTGTGGGACAATTTACAGTGTGCAGCTCCACTCGTGCATACACAGTAGGCACCCAGCTGTGAAGCCGCAAGCTGTCACAGCCAGGTTCCCATAAGAAAGATGCCGGCGAGAGAGAACACAGGGAGAATCATGGGATGGGTGAGTGGCTGTTTATTAATGAATTAATTTAATTTTCAACTAAGAGACTGGAGCTCCTCTTTAATATTTTCCATGGCCAGCTTCAGATTTTCATGCTATACATGGATGGTGAATGTATAAGATTACCTTTTTCAGGGCTCTTTGTTTTGTCATCAGGACTGTGATTTTCTGTAGGAGAGGTTACTGTTAGGAAAAAAAGAAACATTTTTGGTACTTCACCTAGAAAGTTCACAAAACTGTTTTGTAGTATAGAGTCAATAATTTTGTTCATTGCCCTTATAGAGATCTGTTTTGTACATAACAGCACTGTCCAAGTGTCTTTAAATGAAACACAGGGACTACCCAACATCAAAATATGGAGTGAAATTAGACTGTTGAACTGCAATATCTTCATTACTGATTTATAAGCTATTAAACCAGTCCAAATACAGTTAATACAGTCTAGACAGTTATAAAGGTAGTTCCAGACAATGTCGTTTGTTTTGTATTAATTTCTTAGGCAGAGCTGGAACTTTTCTCAGGTGTTTACTGCCATTTTTGTCTACATTGGGGAGATTTTTCCCTTCTCCTACTAATGACAGAAGTACAGAGGAAAAATAAGTTCTAAGTAGTCTCCACAATGAGAAAAATTCAGCATCAAAAAACTTTAGTGTGGGGGAAGCTTAGAGGTTTTTATTGCTGCTGGTGCCGTCATGTCCCAGTGACCCCAGTTCCCTTTGTCCTGGTGTCATAATGATAAAAACAAGGACAGCAGTAAAAACCAGACTTAAAGAGGTTCACCCTGTGTATGTTAATTGAATTAGGCCCCTTTCACACGGGGCAGACTGCACCAAGAGTCTGCTTGCTCAGCGGGGAACCTGTCTGCTGATCCCTGCTGAGCAGGAGAAGGACTGTTATGTGTCCGCTCCACTTATGCAGAGCAGACACAGACACAGCCCGTTATCCTCTATAGGTGGTGTTTAAATGCTGTCCTTTGTGATCAGTCTTTGAAGCTGCTGTCTGTTTTCAGTGACACCAACCCCCCCCAATGGTGTCACTCACCCCCTCCTACTATGATCTGCCTTAATTAGTGATGTGGTAGGAGGGAGTGAGGCACAATAGCAGAGCTGTGCATAAACTCCCATGTGAGGACGCAATGTTACTTGGGGCTTGGTGTCACTGGAAAGAGACAGCGGCGTCAAAGGCTGATAGCAAAGTAACAGAAACACAGACACCAATCAAACTTGCTGGGATGCATTTGGATAGGTAACAGGATTTCTTTGCCGTTTCTAACTCAAATAACATGCACAGGGTGAACTTTCCCCAAATGCTAAACAAGCCCATATCTTTTTAGTTAGGGTTGGATTTTAACTTGGATGCCCCACTACACAAACAAAATGATGACTGAATTGACCATTGCATCTTTCCTGGAGAAGCAGGTTACTTCTGGAGGCCTGTTCCATGTTCAATGCTGCATCAATGGTCACAAAAGGACTGATGCTAGACAGAACCAGCCAAATAGCAGAACTATCCAAACATAGATGCCTCCTTGGTCATATGACAGGTCTCCAGAGGAAGTCTGATTCCCTATTTGTCCAGGAAAGGTAAATTTTTCTTCCAGCTTAAATAACCAGTTATAATAGAACTTCCCTTTTAAATTAATACTGTTTTGGAGGTAAATATCCCAAACAGAAACTTTGACTAAGATTCTCCAACATTTAAATTGGTAATAAACATAACTAGCATGGAACAGCCATATATTGCATTCTATAGATTCGTACAAAATAACTAAGGTATTAAAAGCATAACATTCCTTTTTGTTCTATAGCATATCCAAAATAAAATCAGCACAGGCAAACTAATTACTTTATGGTGGCATGGGCAGGCAAGTCACACTAAACTTAAAAGTGAAACTTGGAAGCTAAAAACCAATATAAATAGAATAGGTTCACATTACAAGTGGAGTAAGGTAAGGTTAAATGCAGATTTGATGACCAGTTTATTAAAATACAGAGATAAAGGGTTTCTCCAATTTGTCATTATATCTCTGTAGTGGCATCCTTTGACAAGGATAAGTACCTTAAAGCCTCATCTCCGCACTGCAAGAATATAATTATATTTACCTTGAAGTTGACTGAAATGCATAAGTTCTTCTTTGGAAAGCTTGGCTTCTTCTGAAGGGCTTAAAGTACTCACTTCAGTAAAAGCTAATACATGAAAATGCAGAGAATATAAAACATTACTGATACTACAGGGAAGCAGAATGGTAAATGTATCATCTAAACACTTGAAAGTATTTGTTGCATAAGGATATGTTTTTTTATTTGTAATGTTGCAAAAAAAAATGTTTTTATAATTAATAAAAGGCATTTTCTTACATATTTTATTACCTGTAAGCTGCTGTCCCAATACTAGATTTCCCCAAATGGAAGTGCTGTAGATCAGTGTTTTTTAAACAGGGTGCCACAGTAAAATTACATAAAACTGCCCCAACCCATAACAGTCTGATGAGAGAGCAACCTGTGTTAACTCCTGTGTACAGACAGGAGGGAGAGAGCACAACCCACACCTCTTTTTTCAGGCTCTCTCCTCCTGCCTGCGCCTATCTGTAATCTTGTCGGTAACTTAGGAAGCTGTGTGGGGCGCCCGTCCATGTCTTACCAAACGTCATTAGTTGCTAAGAACAGGTCAGGCAGCCGGTACAGCTTCCGAGTACAAATAGATGCAGAGTGGAGGAGAGAAAATGGAGGAGGGGTGGGCTGTGCTCTCTCCCTTCTCTCTGTACACACCACTTAACTCTGCCTTATAAACCACATTTTAGGACGTGCAGTGCTGTAACACATGCTAAATCAGGCATTTTCCCTCTCAAACGTCCTGCTTTTTGCAGACGTGGGCAGGCGCCAATAATCCTTTATGGCACCCCCACACATCTAGCAAAGATGCATACGATGGCACCCGCTAAAAGACATGTACCCAAAAATACCATAACTTTTGGTGCAGCGAGAGTTAAAAAAGCATGCCAGCTACTTTTCTTGTGCGTTTCACGAACATAGAGAAGCCCATTAAGAAACACAGTGTGTGGGAACATGCAAAAAAGGAGCACGCTTGGACGCATCTCCTGGTGTGATCAAGTCCTCAGACTAGTGAGCCCTTGGATTTTGTGTAATTCAAAAAGGTGCCTTGACTGGGTAAAGGTTGAATAACACTGCTGTAGACCATATGTGTCATTTAATCTCAATAGTGGACCACAGAGCAGCAGAAATAGTGAAAGACCAAAAGGCACTAACATTGGTAACTTGAGATGGCCATTAAACATGAAAAAAAAATATGGGCAGACTTGATGGACAACTCGGTCTTTATTCTGCCGTCACTTTTCTATGTTTTATGTAAACAGGATATTTTAGTGAACTTACCTGGAGGTATGTGCATTTTAAAAAGTAACTTGAGTCTGTCAGTAAAGCTGCCATTGAATATCACATCTAGAGCAATTAAATGAGAAATGCAATGAATGATACCTTTGTACAATTTACTAAAAAGATTCATATGTTGTAATAGATTGTACATTATGCTCTCACCAAAAGCAAAAGCAAATTCCTTAAAATTGATGAGACCATCTGAGTTTTCATCCAACAGACGGAAAGTCCACAGTGCAAGAGAGTCTACACTAGGAGAATAGGCCCAGGGGCTGAGCAGATGGTAGAGGGTACGGAACTGTTGGCAGTCTATGTGATACTGTTCCAAATATGGCAGACTTGGGTCATGGTGACTAAGGATTCTGCTGTTGTTAAAATTCCAGTAACAAGACAAGAAATGTTCTCTCTAATAGATAAAAGCATATAAAATGGTCAAAGCAAAATATAAATCTGTATGTCGTTATTCAATTAAACATGAATGTGTGCAATGGTAATAGTGGACAAAGATGTACTTTTTGATTTTAATAAAATGCTAATTAATACAAACTCGGCATTACTTCAACTGACAATTGCACGGTCGTGCGACATTGTATCCAAATAAAATTTCTGTAATTTGCGTTTTTTATTTTTTGTGCTATAAACAATAAAAGACCGACAATTTTGAAAAGAGAAAACAAAAAACTATATTTTTTACTTTCTGCCATTTAACATATCCAGTAAAAAAATTTGAAAAAAAAAAATTGGATTTTTATTACAGCTTACCTGTAAAATCCTTTTCTTGGAGTACATCATGGGACACAGAGCCTTAGGTAATTACTTAATGGGTTATAGGCCACCTTCAGGTGTTGACACTGGTAAACCCAATCAAAAGGAAGTTTACTTCCCTATATAACCCCTCCTCCTTCCAGGAGCACATCAGTTTTTGCAGCAAAGCAATATACTTGTATCCCAAAAGAGGGGCGGGACCTCTGTGTCCCAAGATGTACTCCAAGAAAAGGATTTTACAGGTAAGCTGTAATAAAAATCCTATTTTCTTTATCGTACATCATGGGACACAGAGCCTTAAGTAATTACTTAATGGGATGTCCCATAGCAATGCCACACGAGGGGTGGGAGAAAACAACCCGCAGGGTACACCCAGACTTGAGGATCTTATACTTCTGCTTGCAGCGCACTGCGTCCGAAGGCGATATCCTCATATCTCCTTACATCCACCTGATAACATTTTGTGAATGTATGCACGGAAGACCAAGTTGCGGCCTTACAGATCTGAGTCATGGAGGCCTGATGACGCACTGCCCAAGATGCACTAACCGACCTGGTAGAATTCGCCTTAATTTGAAAAGGGGGAATCTTACCCCTTAAATCATAAGTTTGAATTATCACTTGCCGAATCCACTAAGCAACAGTGGATTTCGACGCTGCTTGTCCTTTCTTAGGACCCTCCGGCAGAATAAATAAGACATCAGTCTTATGCCGCGTACACACGGTCATAATTTTAGACCGGACTGGTCCCATGGACGCTGACGGACCAAATCCGGCGGACAATCCGATCATGTGTCGGCTCCACCAGACCTTTAGCGGACTTTTCCAGTCGCAAATCTGATGGACTTTAGATTTGGAACTTGCTTCAAATCTTTACGTCGTAACTCCACCGGACCCAGAAATCCGTTCGTCTGTATGCTAGTCCGACGGACAAAAACCGACGCTAGGGCAGCTATTGGCTACTGGCTACCAACTTCCTTTTTTTAGTCCGGTGTACGTCATCACGTACAAATCCGTCAGACTTTTGTGTGACCGTATATAGTTAAGTTCGTTCGTTAGAAAGTCCGCCGCAAGTCTGTCGGACTTTTGTAGCCGAAAAGTCCGACCGTGTGTACGCGGCATTACGAATCTGAGCAGTTTTCTTTAAATAGATTTTCACTGCTCTCACCAGATCAAGACAATGTAGTGACTTTTCTTCCCTGGAACATGGTTTTGGAAAAAACGATGGCAGGACAATATCTTGGTTCAGGTGAAAACCTGAAATTACTTTTGGCAAAAAGCCTGGACGAGGGCGTAACACCATTCTGTCCTCATGAAAAATCAAATATGGCTCTTTACAAGAAAGAGCAGCCAATTCTGAAAACCCTCCTTGCTGAGGATATAGCAACCAAAAATACCAACTTCCTTGTCAGAAGGACTAGGGGAATCTGTTGTATTTGTTCAAATGGCTGGTTTTGTAACACAGACAAAACTAAGTATAAGTCCCAAGGGTTCAAGGGAGGTTTGACGGGCGGATTAAGCCGCGTCAACCCTTGTATAAAGCCCTGGACTAATGAATGAGTAGCAAGTGGTCTTTGAAATAAGACCAATAAAGCCGAGACTTGGTCTTTAATAGTACTTAAGGCCAATTTCATTTCTACTCCCAATTGTAGAAAGGCAAGAATTCTGCCTATGATATATCTCCTTAACCCTTGGATTCACACCAGGAAATATAAGCCTTCCAAACCCTATAATATATAGTTCTGGAAGCTGGCTTCCTAGCAATATTCAGGGTAGAGATAACTGACCCGGAAAGCCCACGTTTCTTTGGAATGTGGGTTTCAATAGCCAAGCCGTTAAATTTAGAGACCGTAAGGAAGGATGGAATATCGGTCCCTGAGAGAGATCTCGCCATAGTGGGAGGGACCATGGGCCCTCCACTGCCATCTTTACGATTTATGCGTACCATGACCTTCTGCGCCATGCTGGTGCCACCAGTATTATCGGCTTTCTTTCCAGCTTGATCCTGCAAAGAAGTCGAGGCAGCAAATGAATAGGGGGGATGCACAGATCAGAGAGAACTGATCCCATGGGGTCACCAACGCATCCGTTCCGCATGCGAAAGGATCCCTTGTTCTGGCCACAAAGTTGACCAACTTCGTGTTGAACCTGGATGCCAGAAGATCCACGTCCAGAGTCCCCCATCTTTACAGCCCGAAATATGTCGGGGTGAAGAGACCATTCCCCTGGGAATAACTGCTGGTGACTTAAGTAGTTCGCCTGCCAATTCTCTACTCCCGGAATGAAGATTGCAGAAAGGCATGAAACATTCCTTTCTGCCAAAGTTAGAATATGGTTCACCTCTCCCTGTGCTGAGAGACTTTTGGTGCCCCCTTGGTGATTGATATAAGCAACAGTTGCGGCATTGTCAGATTGAATCCTGACAGGACAATCCCGTAACCTGAAAGTCCAGGCTTTTAGAGCCAGACGTACTGCTTGAATTCTCTAGGATATTGATGGGCAAGATTCTTTCGGTTCTTGACCACTGACCCTGAACAGTTGTCTTTTCTAGTACTGCACCCCAGCCTGAAAGGCTGGCATCCGTCGTTACCACTTTCCAGATGACTGGACTGAAGGATTTTTCCTTTCAGCAGATTCTGGGTTAATAACCACCAAGTGAGGCTTTGGGTCACTCTTGGGGACAGCCGCATTGGTAAGTCTAAAGCTTGAATTGTTTTGTTTCAAGCAGATAGGATACTGTTTTGCAACAGTCTTGAATGGAACTGGGCATAGGGAACTGCTTTTAATAAAGCTACCATGGTTCCTAGCAACCTCATGCAGAGGTGAATGGAGGAATTGCCATTTGACCTGACCCTCCGCACCTGCTCTCTTATGGAATTGATTTTTGCTTGAGGCAAGAACACCCTTTCCTGGGCTGTGTCTATGATCTGACCTAAGTGCTCCAGCCTTTTTAGCGGTATTAAGGAAGATTTCTCTAGGTTGAGAATCAAACCCAATCAAACCCAAACTCAACTATAGCCCTATTTGTTTCGAATTGTCAATTTTTGTGTGATGTGTTTTTCAAATTGCTAAATAAAATTGGCTTAGTTTTTCAGACAGTGCCTGAGGGTCTCTTGTCCTCTTGAGAGTTATCTTCTCTCTGTTTTTTCTTATATGCCTTAGGACATCCCTGACCGGTATCCTGCATCCTTTATGTGGTTGATTGCTGACATAAGTCTGTCTTTTTAATAATTAAAGTTGATAGAAGGGTTGATCCAGGCTAACCTCACCTATTTTTTGCTGAGAATCAAACCCAAACTTTTCAGATAGTTGGTTGTAGTGCGTACGCTTTGCTCCAAACAAGTCACTGATTGATCTATAAGTAATAGATCATCTAGGTATGCTACGATTGTTATGCCCTTAACCTGGCTAGAGGTGGGGCCAGCACTTGGTGAACACCCGAGGTGCTGTGGCTAGCCCAAAGGGCAGGGCTACAAATTGAAAATGCTGCTGTTCTAACTTGAACCGCAGAAACTTTTGATGAGCAGGAAATATAGGGCCATGCAGATATGCATCCCTGATGTTGATTGACGCCAGAAGTTCTCTTCCTAAAAGGATAGAAACTACCGACCTGATTGTCTCCATGCGAAAGTAGCGGATCTTCAGGAATTGATTTAGCTTTCTTAGATCTAGAATGGGTCTGACATCTCCATTTGATTTTGGTACCAAAAAAAGGTTTGAATACAATCCCAGACCTTGCTCTTTTGTGGGTATCTGTATGATCACCCCTTAAGATATTAATTCGGTCTAGTGCCTGAAGAAGTTTTTTCTCTGGATCTTTGGGAACGATTGACCTCAGGAAGCGAGACGGTGGAAAGTCCCGAAATTCCAGCTTGTACCCCAGCGTTATCGTGGAAATGACCCATCTGTCCTGAATATCCTTTTTCCAGACTTCTGAAAATTGCAGAAGTCTTTCCCCCCACCTTGGTGAGGGGGGTTGCCTCTTCATGATGAGGCTTTAGGACTCTGTTTTGCAGATTTCCTACCCCAGGGCTTCTTTTGAGCCTGGGTCTGACCCTGAGGTTTTCCTCTAGACTAGAGTCTGACGGCGAAGGCCATCGCCACTGCCTAGAGGCGGAAGCCTCTGGTGCAGGGGAAAGAGCCCGTTTAAATGAAGGGCGTTTATATTTTCTTTTGACTGGTAAAAAAGTACTTTTCCCAGCAGAAATAGTCCTGATATATTTATCCAAGTCTTCTCCAAACAGTCGCTCCCCAAGAAAGGGGAGCCCAGTTAGGAGGTTTTTACATGGTGTTTCAGCTGACCAATATTTCAACCACAGGATTCTACGCATATGTACAAGCATAAGCGTAAGGTGGGATGCCTGGTGAATAGTCTTTATTGGCATCTATGGCAAAACATAATGCCTTAGGCAGTTCAGCCAAATCCTGAGCTTGTTGTGTAGGAAGCTTTCTAAGGGCCTGTTTAAATTGGTCCTTTAGGGATTGGTAGACGCCTATCGCGGTGACTGCGGGCTGAGTGACGGCACCTGCTATGGAAAAAGCAGATCTTAGCAGGGATTCCAACTTCTTATCTGTTGTATCCTTAAGCATCTGTGCATTGTCTACAGGACAAGTTAAGTTATTATTCACATAGGAAATCGCAGCGTCAATTGCTGGTACTTTCCATCTTTTAGAGAATTTCTCATCCAGAGGATAGAGAATTGAAAACCTCTTCGGAGGGAGAAAATGTTTATCCAGTTTATTCCATTCCGAAAAAATAAGCTGTTCAAGTAAATGCATGTGCAGGAAACGCATGCAAAGGATGGGAAGGTTTTAAAGAACCTAAGGAAGAAGCCAAGTTTTCATGAGACTCTGCTAGAGGCAGCATGAAAGTGGATCGAACCATTTCTGTAAGAGATTGTATCAGCAATTTCTCATATTGAGAAGCTGAAAAAGGTTCATCTACCGTTGTTTCCTCAGCAGAAGAATCATCGGTTTGTTTGTTTTCCTTATCAATTGAGGGTAAAACCTCATAGTGTGCCCACTGTTCCCCTTGCAAAGCTAAAGCGGGGGAGAGGGACCGAGTACGCTTCCTATCCATTTGAATGGAGGATGCAATTAAAGCCGCTAATCTTTCTTCCAGATCCTGAAGGGAGAAGGAAAGGGAATCTTTAGTCACGTATACATGTACTGAGATGTGAGAGGCAGCTGCACGATTCAATTTGTTCCAATTGCTCACCCTGGCTTGCCATAATTGGTAATTCAGGCGAGGATGACAGCATGGAAAATACAGCTGGAAATCCCAATGCCTGGGGGTGAAACCTTTACTCTTTTGGCTTTTGTGGTGTCTTTTTTGGCAGGCATAGTCCTAAGTACAAAAAATAGAGGCGCTATACACATTGCACTAAATCGCTTTAAATAGTCATGACTTTTTAAAGCTGCTATACAGTTCAGCCAAGTGCTGGAAAAGAGCGTTGTTCCTGTATCAGGAATGCTAGTTTTGCAACCCATACATGTCCCACAGCTTGTGTGTCCCTGCAGGCAGCTTGTTTCCTCCTCATCAGCAGAGGAGAGACTGACACAGCTGTATAATTATCTGCTATCAGCCTGCCGTGCGTCCCCGTGCGTCCCACGGCACCTGTGTTAGGCCCCGTCCCCTCCGAAAAAATTCCGCCCCCTTTTTTCGGGTCCCAGACCCAACACGAGGGGGGGGGGAGGCAGAGCCCCCTGCAGTGAGGCACAGACATGTGAAAAATACAGCCACAGTAACAGACATTAGCAGTAAAACAGCAGGACCTTCCTCATCCACCATGACGGGGGGGGGGGGGGGGGGGGTAGCGCTGCTGTCCCCCTAACCCTCTGGTCCCATCAGGGGAAGTAAAAAAGACATTTTTTGTAGATTTTTTACCTTGCAAAAAAATCTTCCACACACTGAGCAGCCACACACGGAACTGAGCAAACAGTGAGACAACAGAGTAAGGTATGTGCATAGACTCCATCTAGTGGAGATTTTAAGGCATGACAACATATTTTCCTTAATGAAAGAAATGCATAGATGTTTTTAATATCTAAGTTTTCTTCCCTTACCTTGTCCTCACCGCAGGATTTTGCTGAATTAACGGAAAATCCAACTTTTACTCATCATGGCGGGTACGTTTAGCAAACCTTCAAAGACTGGGTACGTAAATACGGGGTCCAACTGCTTTGGGCCTTGTATAAGGACCCCATCAGGAAGCTTGAGGTAATGTAACAAGACCTAAGCCCTGGGTTCCTGGGGTCCAGCCCTACAAAGAGAGGCATTACAGGCAAAACCTCATGCTTCGGATACGAGGTCCCAGGTACCATCCACTTTAGGCCTCAGTGGCACTTCTGGATGGATCTGGCTTCTTTTTATGGAGGAAGTTAAATCCAGCATGGATCCCTCCTGGAGCTCCTCAGATCACTTCTTCACTCGTGACCAACACCTTAGACACTGGTGAAAAAACTGATGTGCTCCTGGATTGAGGAGGGGTTATATAGGGGAGTAAACTTCCTTTGATTGGGTTTACCAGTGTCAACACCTAAAGGTGGCCTATAACCCATTAAGTAATTACTTAAGGCTCTGTGTCCCATGATGTACGATAAAGAAATCTATTTTTTTCATAAAAGTATGCCAATATGTATTCGACTACATGTTTTTGGTAAAAAAAAAAAAAAAAATGTGTATTGATTGGTTTACGTAAACGTTATAGCGTCTACAAACTATGGCATATATACTGTATTTTTTTTTTTTTATACATGTACTGGTAATGGCGGCGTTCAGTGACTTATAGCGGGACTGGGATATTGCGGTGGACAATTAGACACTGACACTTTCCGGCAACCAGTGAAACTGATACAGTGATCAGTGCCAAAAAATATGCACGGTCTCTGTACTAATGATACTGGCTGGGAAGGGATTAAATATCTAGGGCGATCAGTGTTTGTGCTTACTATGTATACTGTTTTTACTAGGGGAAGAGATGGATCTGAGTCCCTGCTTTGCAGGAACACAGAATCCATTCCTTCCTCATCAGAACAGAACTCTGCCTTGTTTACATAGGCAGAACTCCATTCTGAGTCTCTGCCCAACAATCATTGGGTGTCGGCGGACATCGAGTGCCCATACCCGCAGATCGAATTCTTCTGTGCGTGTGCCCCCTGCAGACGGAAGTGCAGGATTATGTATATATACCTGATCCGGAACACAGCTGCCACCCGTAACAGTAAAACTGCAATAGGGCAATCAGCAAATGGTTAATGTGACATTAAACACTGGTTTAAAAAAAATATATTCTACACAAGTAGGTATTCTTAAAGTGATTGTAAAGGCTAATTTTTTTTTTTTTTTTTAACCACTACAATACAGGGCACTTATACACCTTCCTGCCCAGACCAATATCAGCTTTCAGTGCTGTCGCAGTTTGAATGACAATTGCACTGTCATACAACACTGTACCCAAACTAAATTTTTATCATTTTGTTCCCACAAATAGAGCTTTCTTTTGGTGGTATTTGATCACATCTACGGTTTTTATTTTTTGATAAACAAATAAAAAAAGACCAAAAATTTTGAAAAAAAATAAAAGTTTTGCTTTTGTTTCTGTTAAAAAATTTTGTAAATAAGTAAGTTTTCTCTTTCACTGATGGGCACTGATAAGGCGGCACCGATGAGGTGGCACTGGCGATGGGCATTGATATGCGGCACTGATGGGTGGCACCGATATGCAGCACTGATGGGCACTCATGGGTGGCACTGGTGGGCACTGAAAGGCTGCAAAGATGGGTTCTTATGGGTGGCACTGATAGGCGGCACTGCTGGGCACTGATATGTGGCAGTGGTAGGCATCCCTGGTGGAACTGGCAGTGGTAGGCATTGTGAGTGGGCACTGATTGGCAGCTGCCTGGGCACTGATTAGTATTTCCCTGGGGGTCTAGGGGGCATACCTGGTGGTCCAGTGTGGATGGCTTTCCTGGTGGTCCTGGACGGCTTCCCTGGTGGTCCTGGGTGGGATCCGAGGGGGGGTTGTGCTGATAATCAATCAGCACAGACCCCCCTGTCAGGAGAGCAGTCGATCGGCTCTCCTCTACTCGCGTCTGTCAGACACGAGTGAGGAAAAGCTGATCTCCGGCTCTTCCTATTTACATCATGATAAGCCATGATTGGACACGGCTGATCACGTGGTAAAGAATCTCCGTCAGAGACTCTTTACCTAGATCTGTGTTGCGGGATGTCAGACTGACCCCCGGGGGCACGCAGCAGCTCAATATCCTGCGGACATCATATGATGCCCAGTCAGGATATTGAAACCACTTTGCTGCCGTCATTCTGCTATATGGCGGGCAGCAAGTGGTTAAACAACAAACATGTTATACTTACCTCCACTGTGCAGTTGGTTTTGCACAGAGCAGCCTGGATCCTCCTCTTCTCGGGTCCCTCTTCGCTGCTACTAGCCTCTCCCTCCTTTGAGTGCCCCTCACCCAGCAGCTTGCCACAGGGGGCACCCAAGCCGAGTCAGAGCTTCGTGTATCCATTCAGACACAGAGCCCCAACCTGGCCACGCCCACTCTCTCCCCTGATTGGCTGACTAACTTTGATTGACAGTCGTGGGAGACAATGGCGACGCTGCTCTGTCTCAGCCAATCAGGAGGAGTGTCCTTGATGGCTGAGGGGATCATGGACATCACTGGAGAGAGATGGGGCTCAGGTAAGTAACTGGTGGGTGCTGGGGGGGCTGCTACACACAGAGGTTTTTTATATCAATGCATAGAATGCATTAAGATGAAAAACCTTCTGCCTTTACAACTCCTTTAACTCTAAAGCCGCGTACACACGAGCGGAATGTCAGAAAAAGTCAGATGGAAGCTCTTCATCGTCTATTACGACCGTGTGTATGCTTCGTCTGACTTTTTTTTTTCGAAAATTCTGACGGACCTAGAAATGGAACATGTTCTAAATATTTCCAATGGAACCAATTCCTATCGGGAAACCCGCTAGTCTGTATGATGCTCCGACGGACCAAAAACGATGCATGCTCTGAAGCAAGTACGAGACGGAAGCTATTGGCTACTGCACTTTCTTTTTCTAGTCCCGTTGTACGTCACCGCGTTCTAGACGGTCGGACTTTGGTGTGACCATGTGTAGGCAAGACCGATTGAGCGGGATTCCGTCAGAGTTTCGTCGGAGAAACCTTCGGAGTTTATTCCGACGGCAAAACCGGTCGTGTGTACGCGGCATAAAAGAGTACCTTTTTTTCTGCTGATGGAGACTATGTTTGCTCTCCATGATCCCACTGTATGCATGTATAGCCACCTTCTCTTGGTTGCTCTGAGATGGACTAGGGACTATGGGAAGTGTAGCGTGCATACAGCAGTGCACATGGCAACAGCTAAAACACTACTGCTTTTTTTTAAACAGAAGCAAGGTGGGAATAGGAGAGGTATGGGGGATCACAGGGAATGTTATAAGGAGGCAGAAAAACACAGTAAGAAACAATTTATTGGAAAATAGACTATAGGGCCATTACGTAGTGGATGTGTATGTCTTTGAAAAATGAGGATATCATTTAGTGGAACTTTAATTAAAAGTTTCATATAAACAGATCAGTGAATTAATATAGAAAAATCACACCTGATTACTTAATTTAGTTTAGAATAACACAGTCACCATTAATTAGCTAAATAAATTCGACCCGGCTGTTATGATGATGCACACACAAAAAAAAAAAAAAAAAACACATATTGGTTGTATGGTTTACTGCATGGCATTTTGTAGTGCACAATATTTTGTGTCACCTTAGGCTGTACATTCCAACTTTTTAAAATCCCAGATTTGGAACCATTAACCTTATCCCAATTTCTCCAAAAAAGGACACCCTATTTCGACCATATTTGTACAATGTTTACTTCTGAAAGACCAGTCCCAAATCTACTAAAAATGTCACTGTCATGAGAACTGCTATTTTCACTATTACACCATAAAAAAACTTTCTGAAAGGGAGGAACAAAATTCGTGGCCACCATCCACCTAATGAATACCCAATCAGATTTCTCTTTACCATAGTTTGACTAAAGAAAGGTTATTTCTTATTGGATGCTTGTTTCCCTTTTCAGAAAACCCTTTGACTTATTAAATAAGATTTTTTGTAAAGAAAGAAAACCAGAAATTAAAATTAATACCTTACAGTGTAATTTTAAAATAAATACTTGACACAACTAAAAGTAATTTTTTTCTGGAAATACCTTAAATAAATAATAGAGCTCCTCTAAGTCAGCAGAACTGAATTTGACATCCTGCAACACAACTCGAACCTGTAGGGAAAAAAAATCATGTTTTTTATACATTTTTGCCATGTTAAATTTCTAATCAGTAAGAGACTTTCCCTAATTAGTGTTTGCAGCAATTTTGCAGAAAGAAAAATTATCTTGTTTTATTATGTTTTCTGCTAATCTGCACTAAATTCCCTATTTCTTCCAAAGCAGTTTAAAGGACAAGTTCACCTTTAGTAATACGTTACATGTTACACCTGTATTTAGGGTGTAACATGTACATGTTATCAAAGAGGATCTGCCTGCGCCCCTCTGATCCCCTCCTATGACAGTGGGTGGGGGATTCTTTGCATCATTCATTTACAAGTGATCTGTGAATGCATGAACTACAACTACCATCTTCTACCGTGGCAGATGGATTGTAGTCAATGAACACTCTCATAATTCATTTTCCTGGTTCCTTTTGTTTCACTGACTAGGGTAGGCAGATAAGTAATTAGTGAGGAAAATAGAAAGGCGTATGTATGTTTAGCTATAAAGGGATTGCACTGGCCTAAAACAGTGAAAACACCTAATGTCCATCAAACTGAATCAAAGAAAAACGTGAGTCCAAATAAGTGTGAATGAACTTTTTACCCAAAGTTCATTCACACTTGGTTGGACTCGCACACGTTTTCCTTCGATTAAGTTTGATGGACATTATGTGTTTTCACTGTTTTGTACATTATTTCTGTTTTGCAGGTGCCAAACACTGGCTCTTAGTATAATATTGTGCTGTCATTGTCATTTATTGTTTGCACAATCATTTAGCGCTGCACTTTATCCCACCTTCCCTTACACAATTTGTCCAATTGTAGTGTCAGCAGCGTAGCGTGTTGGGTAGCACAGTAATTTTCTATTTTTTGTATGTATATTATAAAATATATATATATATATACATATATATATATATATATATACATATATATATATATATATATATACACATATATATATATATATATACATATATATACATACATACATATATATATATACATATATATATATATATATATATATATATATATATACACACATACACACACACACACACACACACACACACACACATATTAAAACAAAAATTACTATCAATCCTTAAATAAACTTCAATATCTCCAGAACGAAAATCATGTAAGAATGTATAAAAAAAAGGTTCTAAAATATTTACAACACACATAGTAGACCTGAGTGTTTTGTTAAACCTGGACCTTTAAACTTTAAAGTGCATCTGTGAGTTTATGAACACATCACCTAATTACATTGTTTACCACAAATGTACAAAGCTCTTTATTACTTGTGCTAAGCATATACAGTACATACCACATTTTGTTTAGTTGTCATTTCTAAAGTCTGGATGACATATAGGCAGTTTCTGGTGCGCATGCTTTCTACATCCTCATAACGAATAGCTCCAAACCTCTACAAAAGTAAAAAAATGTTTACCACTGGTCAAAACCATCCTGTTAATGGCAGGGTCATACATTAATAAATGTATCAACAATGACATTTGTTTGCCAATAAATTGAAGAAAACATACCTCGTGAGACTCCCTAATAAGGTCTGTGATATCCACTTTGCCTTTTCGTTCACAGGCAGAAGATGCTTGCTGCACAGATGAAGGAAGAGGGCTGTCCTTGTTGATAACATTATCAAAAAACCTGCAGAAAATTAAATGTTATTTTCATAAGCTATCTTACTTATAATATTCAAAAATTCTAAATCAGCTCAATGACTTCACCAGAGGCATTTCACATTCAGATCAAAACTGTAAAATTATGTTTCAACACTCACCACGGCTTAATAAAAACCACCACTATGTGGGTATAAGGAGAAGAAAAAAAATATAGGACCATATCAGGTAAGTCCCTGTGTGCAGTGGTCACTCCCCTGTTCAGTAGAGCACTGCCCCTGCCCTACTCCATCTCTGGTCAACCAGCAAGGTATGCAAATCAGCATAAGAAGAGGAGGAGAGGAAATGGCACAGAAAGTTAGCTAGCTAGAGGCAGTGACAAATGGACATGGGGAGATACCAACTAAATACAAAGAGCTGGGCATGGGGAATGATCTTCAGGTTCGCAATTAGAAATGATATATAGCAAGCAGCAGGATACAGGAATTCCTAGATTTAGGAAGGGGAGGTAATCAAGGGGCCCCAGCTCTCCAGAAGACAAGAAGCTCAAACACTGATTGGCTAGGCAGAGCCTGCCACAAACGCACACAATGCATGATTCCTCTTTGCGGAGAGTTTTGAGAGTCCCCACCCCGGTCCCCTCCACTCCCAGTCAGGGACCAGTGCAATCCAGTAAGGCTTCCGACAGGATCCCCAAGGCTGCCATCAGAAATGATGGGCTGAGGTCCTGTATGATTCTAAACAGAGGCCAACCAGATACTGCCTTGGCTCCTGTGCAGACCTGATGATACTCACACACAGGCAGCAACAATAAGAAAAGAAAGAATGACTGCTAAACACAAAAAAAAAACACTTTGGACACAGAGAGCAACTAAAAGCTGTTCCTTCTGTACGATTTAGATGTTGATATATATACATGCGCTCAGTGAAGAGGCACCCAATTCAAACATTGAGTTGAGGGGGTTAAGTACTGAAAGGCCACATGTATAAAAACAATTAACGCCCAACTCCAGGAAACCTACAAACCCTCCCTTTCAGTGGGGCTGTACCCAGATTACAAAAGGTAACTACTTGTATATGTTTGAGGGCCACGAAAATATGTTTTAATTACCCGGTTTGCCAGATGACAATTTCCAATGCTTTGGCACTTGACTGCCCCTTGATGTCCCTACATTGGTCTTGATGACATCAGAGGACCTTAGACTGTGGGAGAATAGGGAAGAGGCTGTAGGGACTGCTCTAGAAACACATTGGAACCTAAAGAAACAGACGGAATTGGGCAACTAAAAGCTCTTTACAATGACACTAGACCTAAATGAGCAGTTTACCCTTAGGCCCCTTTCACACTGGGGCAGTAGGGGGCGTTGGCGGTAAAACAGCGCTATTTTTAGCGATGTTTTACTGCGGTATTCGGCCGCTAGCGGTGCGGTTTTAACCCCCCCGCTGGCGGCCGAAAAAGGGTTAAAACCACTCGTACAGCGCGGCTATAGCCGCGGTATAGCCGCGCTGTCCTATTGATTTCAATGGGCAGGAGCGGTGAATACACCGCTCCTTCACCGCTCCAAAGATGCGGCTCGCAGGAGATTTTTTCTTCTCCTGCCAGCGCACCGCTTCAGTGTGAAAGCCCTCGGGCTTTCACACTGAACAAACAGCGGAGGCTGTTTAGGGGCAGTTTTCAGGCGGTATTTTTAGCGAAATAACGCCTGCAAACCGCCCCAGTATGAAAGGGGCCATACAGTATGGCATCAGCCCACTGCAAGGGAGGATTTTTGGGTTTCCTTGAGTTTAGCTTTAAAAGTAAGGCTCTCAGGGCTATAAATTTACTTACCCTTTTCTATGACGATAGGTGAACATATTCTTCTATTTTGCTTTGGTACATTAAGCATTTTGTGTCATATTGTCTATACTGTATTCTTTTGAAAGCACTATACACACAAAAAAAAATATTTTTATTTCTGTTTGCGTTCCAGTTTCAGAGATCTTCCTACACTTTCTTTTCAGTGATCAAACAGAATCCCCACAGTGGGTCAACTTTAAGAACAACCAGATAGAGCATTTTAGGTTTGGTTCATATGAATGCATTGCAGGAACATGTGTATTAATGTGAGTGTTACCACAACGTGCACTACTCGCATTTGTGTGATCCAATTCCAATCCACCAATGCATCTTGCTGACAGACATGCACTGTAGCCCAGCAATGCTATAATTTGTATTGCGGTGTCACACCAGAAAAGCGGGTCCCTTTCATTGTCGATGAGGTATGCTGCAAGGCCATTCATTTTGGCTGTATAATGCAGCACACAATAGTGTGAAAATATAAATAACAAACTACATTAATGTGTGTGCATTAACGCAATTATCTGAGCCTTAAAGCGGTTGTAAAGGCTGAAAGTTTTCAGTTTTCTCTGTATTAAGGTATTAACCTTCCAGCCCCACCAAATACTTACCCGAGCCTGATCTCGATCCAGCGCTGTGCCCATCGGTGCTGCTCTCTCTCTTCACCGGATTTAGTGACAGCAGCGGGAGCCATTGGCTCCTGCTGCTGTAAATTTAATCCAGTGATGGTTGGAGAGGGGCCAAGCTGAACTGTGTGTCACTAGACACACAGTGCATAGCTGGGGAGCAAGCCCGCATGAGTGCCTCCATAGGAAATGACACACAGGAAAAGAGGAGCAGCCGAGAGCACCGCTGGGGAATCCCAGAAGAGGAGGATCAGGGCTGCTCTGTGCAAAATCACTGCACAGAGCAGGTAAATATGACATGTTTATTATTTTAAAAAAAACAAAAACACTTTACAATCACTTTAAGAAAAATGCTCCATTTTAATGGCCAACAAGTATTTAGCAGCCACATTCACACCAACTTTAAAAAGTATTTAAACTCAAATACAAAATAGTTATATATTATACTTTACAAGTCCTGAGGTGGCTGCATTAGTTTTCTTTTTTCAGGCTTTTTTCTATTCATTTTCACCTGGTAAACCCGCAAACAGGATATCCATCCTTCTGTGCCTAAACTCATTTCTTCATTGCATCTATGGAAGGCGGTTATCGCCCCAGGTGGACTCCAAACATGTGTGCCTTTGTACCCCTTTACAAAAGAAACAGAAGAATGGTTGTACCTTCTGTAAACCTGCCAGCCCCACGTCGTAGGAGCCTGCAGGAAAATTTTAGATCCAATCAGATGCAATCACTGAATTCCCCCCCACACCTTGCCACTATAAATTTAGTTCATTTCTTGGGACGGCTGGCGAGGGTTTAGGCTGGTCACTCCTTGCACAAAGTGTCACGCCGGCAACAAGTGTTTGGCACTTGGACACGGGCACTTTGACTAAGGCACTGCTACAAAAAAGTAAGTACAGACATTATTGTTCCACAGCTATTTTGCAGGAAGTTCCACTTCATTCTCTAACTTTCCTCAGACTTCCTTCTATTAGCCTGTCCCCATCCTCTAAAATGCTCACACTAATCTTTGTTATAACGTCCTCTCTCCTCAAACTCTCATTACTTTACCCCCCCTCTCCAGCCCCCAACCTTTATATATCTCCCTCTCTTCTTCCCACTCAATATTACTCCACTTACCACCTCCTGCTCATTCTAAGCCCACACAGTATCACCACGTCCATTCCACCACAGCATCTGCGCTCCTATAAATCCCACTCCCGCCTTACCACCCTCACCCTCCTACTACTCCTAATGTCTGGGGACATCGCACCAAACCCCGGCCCTCCCACACCCAATTTCCAACGCCAAGATCGGCCATCTACCTCCTCCAACAGTAGTCGCAACTTCAACCTTCTCATCCCAATTCCCCTGATTCCACAAGTCAGCCCCCCTCTTTCATGTGCCCTCTGGAATGCCCGCTCAGTCTTCAACAAACTAGTTTCTGTCAATGACCTTTTCCTCTCCAAATCCCTTGATCTATTTGCTATAACTGAAACCTGGCTCCAGGAATTTGATACTACCTCTCCAGCTGCACTGTCCCACAGTGGCCTTCTCTGGACTCACTCCACCAGACCCAGTGGACGAAAAGGAGGTGGTGTCGGACTTCTCCTCTCCCCACAATGCACCTTCCAGGTACTGCCCACACCTCCCTCTCTTTCCACCTGCTCTTTCGAAATGCACTGCATTCGTCTTTTCTCTCCAGCTTGTCTGAGGGTCGCAGTCATTTATCGGCCTCCTGGACCAGTGTCACGCTTTCTGGATGACTTCTCTGCATGGCTACCCTATTTTCTCTCATCTGAAGTGCCTGCCATCATCCTAGGTGACTTTAACATTCCAATCAATGTTAATAATGCTACCACTTCTAAACTACTCAACTTAACCTCCTCTTTTAACCTAACACAATGGACACAAAACACCACTCACTCCAACGGCAACACTCTTGACCTTGTATTCTCCCATCGCTGCACTCCCTGCAATCTCTCCAACGCACCCTTTCCTCTCTCTGATCACAACCTTATCCGTTTCACACTCTCCTTGTCTCCTATATCCCATGCTGCCAACCCACAAACCACTACCCGCAGGAACCTTCGCAACCTCAAACCTTCCCTTCTTCACTCTGCTACTGATGGCCTTTATGACAAAATCGCACCCCTGTCCTGCCCAGACCTAACCACTTCCATCTACAACACCACGTTGTCATCCTCCCTAGACGTACTTGCTCCTCTTTCTACACGCAGAACCAGGCCCCATCTGCCACAACCCTGGCAAACAGACGACACCAGAAGTCTCAAGAGACGCAGCCGCGCTCTTGAGCGAGCATGGCGTAAATCTAAATCCCTGCAAGACTTTACCCTCTACAAATCTGTCCTTCTCAAATACAACTCCTGCCTCCACACTGCTAAACAAACCTATTACAACACTCTCATCAAAACCCTCTCATCCAAACCTCGTCAACTCTTTTCTACCCTTAATTCCTTACTTCACCCCCCACTGCCCCCTCCCACCAACTTGCTTACCGCTCAACATATTGCCAACCACTTCAATAGCAAAATCAACACTATTCGCAAGGAGATATCCAGCATTAAAATTCCTCCCCTACCCAACATATCAGGTCCAACACCACACTCAATACTCTCCTCCTTTTGCCCAGTTACCACAGAAGAAGTTGATAAACTCCTCTCCATGGCACACCTCACTACATGTCCCCTGGACCCTGTCCCCTCTCAATTGCTGCGACCACCTTCCCACTCTATCCTCAACTCCCTAACCCACATCTTCAACCTCTCCCTCTCCTCCGGCACCTTTCCTTCCCCGTTCAAACATGCACTGGTTACCCCCATACTCAAAAAACCCTCACTAGACCCCACCTGTTTGAATAACTTAAGACCTATCTCCCTTCTCCCGTTTGCCTCCAAGCTCATCGAACGCCTTGTTCATGACCAAATGAGTCGCTACCTCACAGACAACAACCTTCTCGACCCCCTACAGTCTGGCTTCCGCCTACAACATTCGACTGAAACTGCCCTACTAAAAATCACCAATGACCTAATAACTGCCAAAACCAATGGCCACTACTCCATACTCATACTTTTAGACCTCTCTGCTGCCTTTGACACAGTTGACCACCTGCTGCTCCTCAGCAAATTACACTCCCTTGGCCTCCGTGATTCTGCATTATCCTGGTTCTCCTCCTACCTATCTCAGCGCACTTTCAGCGTCACTTACAACTCCACCTCCTCCGCTCCCCTTCCTCTTTCTGTTGGGGTACCCCAAGGCTCTGTCCTTGGGCCTCTCCTTTTCTCACTCTATACCTCTTCCCTGGGCCAGTTGATCACCTCCCATGGCTTCCAATACCATCTCTATGCTGATGACACACAGATCTATCTCTCCACTCCCCAACTCACCCCCACTATCTCCTCACGGATCTCAAACTTGCTGAATGACATATCGGTATGGATGTCACACCACTTCCTCAAACTTAATCTTTCTAAAACTGAGCTTGTTATATTTCCTCCTTCACGGTCCCCCTCCTGTGACTTCACCATTAATATCAACAACACAACCATTGGTCCCTCCACACATGCCAGAGTCCTGGGTGTAATCCTTGACTCTGACCTCTCCTTCAGCCCCCATATCCAATCACTGGCTAAATCCTGCCGTCTTAACCTCCGCAACATCTCCAAAATTCGACCCTTTCTGACTAATGACACTACAAAACAACTTATTCACTCTTTGATTATTTCCCGCCTCGACTATTGCAACTCTCTCCTTAATGGCCTACCCTTAAGCAGGCTATCCCCCCTTCAGTCTATTATGAATGCTGCTGCTAGACTAATACACCTCACTAATCGATCCGTGACTGCTGCTCCTCTCTGCCAATCCCTTCACTGGCTTCCCCTACCCCACCGTGTAAAATTCAAAATGCTAACCATAACATACAAGGCCATTCACAACATCGCCCCCATCTACATCACCAACCTCATCTGCAGATATCACCCAAATCGCCCCCTCCGCTCCTCCCAGGACCTCCTGCTCTCTAGCTCCCTTGTTACCTCCTCCCATGCTCGCCTTCAGGACTTCTCCAGAGCCTCTCCCATCCTCTGGAATTCCCTGCCCCAGTATGTCCGATCAGCCCCTACCCTGTCCACCTTTAGGAGATCCTTGAAAACTCATTTATTCAGGGAAGCCTATCCCACACCCACATAACTGTCCCTGAGCCACCCCCATCAAATCATTCTTTGCAGCTATTACCTTTTGTACCACCACCCCCTCCCTTTTAGAATGTAAGCTCTACGAGCAGGGCCCTCCTGTACCTTTTGTATTGTACTGTAATTGTGTTGTCCCCCTTATACATTGTAAAGCGCTGAGTAAACTGTTGGCGCTATATAAATCTCGTATAATAATAATAATAATAATAATAATCACTGTATGGGCATTTTGACAGATTGTGGGCCCTGCTGTCAAAATACAATAGCCACAACAGATTTGTTCATCCGCATTGTATAGTGTGGCAGTTCATTTTTTCATTCAGACTGCAGGCTGAATGAAAAAAAAAACACCCAGCACCATCAGCGTATGGCCAGCTTAAGCCTGAAAAATTAAAATTCATGCCCACATCCACAAGGACTGCTATGCTGCAACATATTAACATTTTTCATTTGCTTTAGATATGCTTTAAGAATTTATAATAATGATTTATGACATTCATACCGATTAAGTATAGTGACAGCCTCCGCATCATCTTTACAGACCAGCAGCTTGTCGATGTTAAAGTGCAGAACAGTCAGCCCCAGCTGAAGGATGGCTTTGATCCCATCATAAAAGAAACAGTCCACCACATTGACAGCACTCTCAATAGGTAGAACACTAATAAACAGGGTAAGAAACCATGAGAGGGACACAGATGAGAAAAAGGTCATGTCCATCATGTGATCAGTCAACTGGGGCAAATAATCCTTGATAAGTTCTTCAAATACTGCCTGATCCACCAAGGCACCTAGATAATAATGAACATTTGTTAATGCTAGTTAAGAAAACAAAAGTAATAAAAACAGATACAACTTTACTCATATGTTAGTATTGTCATACACTTAACACAAACCTTACTAAAGTAAATCTGGAAGACTAAATGTTATGAAGTGGCTACAATAATATACATAAAAAACACATGTTACATGTGCATGTAATGTAACCTGTGAAAATAGGTGAGGCTGACGCAGGCATATAAGCATCAGTCTTACAGATTTGTTACATGGTACATTACCCACGAAAAGGAAAAAAGGAATTCTGACTTAAAGAATATGTAAAGGTTTGTTTAAAAAACACAAAAAACAAACATGTCATACTTACCTCCTCTGTGCAGTTGGTTTTGCACAGAGTGGCCCTGATCCTCCTCTTCTGGGGTCCCTCAGCGGCGCTCCAACTACTCGCACGCATGCGGGCGCGCTCCTGTGTCCTGCTGCTGCATTCATTGACATAGACAGCGGGACTCGTCCCCGCCCCCAAGCTCATTGGATTTGATTGAAAGTAGCAAGAGCAAATGGCTGCACTGCTGTCAATCTATCCAATCAGGACACAAGACACCAGCTGGAGCTGGTGTGCTTGTCTCCATCGCTGGAAAGACCAGGTTCAGGTCAAGTAAAAGGGGGGCTCTGGGGGGCTGCTGCATTACAGGAGGTTTTCACCTTAATGCATAGAATGCATTAAGGTGAAAAACCTTGAGGATTTACAACCCCTTTAACCATATATTCAATTTCTTGTACAATACAGGGGGAAAGAGGAAATGGGATATATTCGTGTTTGGACTGCCAACATCCTAATCATACAAAAAAGGTTTGTACACCTGTGGTCTCACAGAGTGGGGTAAGGTTATAGGTGTACTCCCAGGGGGCATATTCGAAAGCTTTGCCAGTTTCCAATCACCTGACGGTAGCAGCCTATAAACCAGGGTCTATGAATATAAAGCCTATATCCATTATTGTACAAAAGGTTTGTACACCTACACTGTAGTGCAGGATTGGAGCAGCCCCCTTGGACTTTTTAGGCAGAAATGGTCATAAATTTTTTTTTATTTTTTATAGAAAGGCAACATAATGCCACTTTTATTAATACAAAACATAAAAACTTATATATAGACATAGCCAACAAGGCAAATAATGTAAAACACACAGTACAAAATTAGAAAAAATGGTGTTACATCAAAACATATTTGTCAAACCCAACAAAAGGCAAGTATGCCCTGTGCTGCCAGAGACGAGCTATGGTCAGTCAATAGGGATTTCTTGCATATAGCCCAACATGTTTAGGAACGAAAAATGTGTATTCCTTCATCAGGGAAGATTATGTCTGGGTGAATTTAATTCTCATTGTCTGCAATGTAAACATAGTCGCATGATAATCACACTGTAAAACACGATGTGAACATGGCAAGCAGTATAAGATTTTAAATGTGGTATATAATATATGTGACCATTCTAATACTCACATGATTATCCACAGTATAATAAACAAAAAAGGAAACACAAGGAATAAAATCAATGGGGACTCCCAAAGTGACTGAAGCAGTCCGCAGAATAGATTGGTGGGCGTGTATCCCAGGATGAGCAAGCTGCAAACATCCACAAGAAACGCCTTGTAGGCTACACCAGCCAAAAAGGTATCAATATCTAAAGCAAAAAAAGCAATTCGAAGAGCTTATTAACACATACTTCCTAAACTTAAATATCAGCAGACAGGGTGAATGTTGCATAGAAATAAGATAGGGGAATCGGGTATCTCATCACCCCACCATAGAGTACATTACCTTTCAACACACCAATGCAGATAACCACACCATGGCAGCAATGCTCAGAGACATGCCTGTCAGATGTGTCTGCTTATATAGGCAGTATTCCTCAGGGAGAGCCAATAAGCCATGGGGAGGAGGTGCTGGAAGCCTGACATTAAAGACACCGCCAATCAGGGTGGCTCAGGACAAGGCGGTTCTCTGACGCAAGGGCGCGTGGCGCAGCCCTGCTCATCGAGCGGGATAACGTCACGCATCAGAGCGCAAAGAATTCCCTAGCAGCGTCATGACGTGGTGGGAGCCCCCCCCCCCCCCCCGCGCAAAAAGGCCGTGTGGACAGCAAGAAGTGCAAACCACCAGTGCCGTCCACTGGGCACAAGCCTGTGGAGTCTACCCGCAGAAGTGTAAGCAGAAGACTCCACAGGGGACATGCATATTGCCTTCTAGCGGATCCGCGGGCCACTACAATCACAGTGGGCAATAAATAATTCAAAGACCACAATGGAGAAACATACAAGAACAAAAAACAGTGATCGCTTAAACAAAAATTATATACATAGGAAAAAGCAAACAGGGAAAGGAAGAAAAAATATAAAATATAATGGGAAAGAAAATAGCCAAGGATAATGGAGTACCAGGGACAAGCAAAGAATTCTGTATATGGTATTATATTTAGCATGGGGGTTACAGGATGTCATGGCATAGGGGCACACAGCAATGTCGCAAAGCATTAATTCCTCTGGAGTTCAAGACTCTCAATACCAGAAATTAGAAGTTCAACTCGCATCCCCCTGACACAAAACCAGGGAGGATGGGCTTGAAGTTATATGCCTCATTCACGCCTGGTGGCAGGGCGGCCTTGAGGTTGAAAATCCATCTAAGTTCACATTGTAGAAGTTGCTAATTGAGGTCGCCACCTCTGTGGCTAGAATGTAGGCGATCCAAGGCCAGAAAATGTACCTTGGGTATAGACGCTTACAGTTTTCCTGACATAGTAACATCCACAGTCGCAAGAGAGTAGATATACCATGGTGGGGGGTCCTGCAATTTACATGTTTAGGGTGAAAAGTGTGCCCATTGGGTAACTAAATATTTTTGCGTCTGTCCATATATTGACAGTAGGCACATCCCCCGCAGGGGAAAGTTTTACACGTCACCTCTTGAAGCCCTATAATATTCACTTGATACTAGCTTGCCGCCCACAGAGAGGACCCTCCTATAGGCGACAGCTGGTACCTCTGACACAAAAGGAGCAAGCAAAGGACCCATAATAAGCAGATGCCAATACTTGTTTAGGCTACATCTAATTTGTTTGTATTATGTAGAGTAGGTACTGATGACACGTGTCATCATTTACAAGTTGTTTAGGGGTGGAAAGCAATTCCACCCCTAAACAAATTGAATGATCCTTCAATTTTTGGATATCAGCAGATACCATTTTCAGAAAGGTAGCTGCATTGGTATTGGAGCTGGGTGAAGGGTATAAACTGGATTATCCATCCTGAAATGCCATTTTATTTCTCTGAAACTTTTTGTCCTTTCTGATTAGGATATCTTTATTGAATTTTTCCAAGTGACTTTTAAGTTGAACCCCAAAATCAGCATAGAGATTTGGGTTTGCAGAGGTGTAATTTGGTTTTGTATTTTCTCAATTTTAACATCTAAATCAGCTATACGTTTTCAATACTCCCCAATCAGCAAGGACATCATGGTTTCAGAGCATTGTTTGAGATTATTTTCCCAAGCATTTTTAAACATGGGATCAATATTATTAAATGAGGGAAATATTTGGACCCCAAGTCCAAAGGGATTCAAATTTTTAGATATATAATGCTCAAATGATTTTATATGCCAATGTAAAAGATTTTTTTCTCTAAAATTTGGCTTATATATATATTGTAAAAAAAACAAATGCAATTTCAGATTCAAGACATTCTTTTTACTCAAAATCGGTGTGAAGTGTGGACATAAAAGGTAGTCCATTATGAGTGAAATCACTTTCTTGGATGTATCCATTCAAAACAACGACAGTTTATCTAGCGAGCTTTACCGCAAGCCCACGGCGGGTAACTCGCTATTGCACGCCTCGAGCTTCCACCCCAAGCCATTGATGGCATCTATCCCTTACAGCCAGTACCTAAGGGCTCGCCGTAATTGTTTAGACAATATCAGATTTCAAAAGAAAGCTGATGTCCTGAGGACCAGACTCCTTGAGCGAGGATACTCCGAGTCCTCCCTCCAAAAAGGCGTATCAGAAAGCAATTAAGCTATCTCGTCGAGAATTGCTTTCCACCCCTAAAAAACTTGTAAATGATGACAAAGCACGTGTCATCGCTACCTACTCTACACAATACAAGCAAATTAGACGTATCCTAAACAAGTATTGGCATCTGCTTGTTATGGATCCTTTGTTTGCTCCTTTTGTGTCGGAGGTACCAGCTGTCGCCTATAGGAGAGCCCCCTCTGTGGATGACAAGCTGGTATCAAGTGAATATAGCGCTCGCAAATGAAACCATGTGAGTGGAAACATATGATCAAGTGAGCAAAAACTTAGGTACACAAGTACTTTTTGCCTCCCACATTGCTTTTATATATGTGTTTTATCCTATTTCGTGATCACTTTTATATTTTTCATCTTGCATGTCGCTGTAAGATTTTTCTATGCTTGATTAAACCACATTTGGTTGACCTGCACTATATGGAGCCCGTTTTTCTTTTTCTTTTTCATTTTCATTTTGGCACTGTTGATTATTCATCTACCATCATCCCTCGAATTGGCCTGGATCTCACTGGCTTATTATGAGCTTGTTTGACTCACTGCCGTACGGTATGTGTGTCCACCATAGCTGGTAAGAGTACTCTACCTCTTATCTGTGAATTCTGTTGAAAGTGTCCATAGGTATACCAACTGGTCCATCTGGATTGTATATCAACAAGCTTATCTGGAAACGGGGGAATCAGAACTCTTTCCACTTCTCATGCACCCGTTTTCTGGACTGTGTCTGACATCCTATTGTATCTTACTAGCACAATTTTTGTTTGAATTTTTTTCACAATTTCACATTATTTTATTTTTGTGCATAGATTGTGTTTATATGTATCCGCATTTCATGAGTGTTGGCTATTTTCTATTATCAGTACTTGTATTTATGTGCACTTAAGTTTTTGGTCACTTGATCATATGTTTACACTCACATGGTTTCTTTTGCTAACACTACACATAATTTTTGGATATTGCTTTGAACTTTGTTTGAGCGTTGGTTTCATTTGCTAACACTACACATAATTTTTGGATATTGCTTTGAACTTTGTTTGAGCGTTAGCTGCTCTAATATTGTTTTCATTCCTGGTTTAGTGCAATATTCCCCCCTTCCTTTTCAAGTGAATATAGGGCTTCAAGAGGTGACATGTAAAACTTTAGGCACTTTCCATATATGGACAGACGCAAAAATATTTGGTTACTCAAAGGGCACACTTTTCGTCCTAAACATTATGTA
Source organism: Lithobates clamitans (assembly GCA_037952925.1). Lineage (NCBI taxonomy): Eukaryota > Metazoa > Chordata > Amphibia > Anura > Ranidae > Lithobates > Lithobates clamitans. The sequence goes on along the minus strand of JBBGZY010000724.1, from coordinate 3,084,996 downwards.
AATTGCAGGACCCCCACCGTGGTATATATACTCTCTTGCGACTCGATGTTACTAGGTCGGGAAAACTATAAATGAATTCTGGAAACGCATATATAAACATATATTAAGTATACGCAAACATGATCCTGACACACCCATTGGTCGACACATGGCCTCAGTCCATGCTGCGTCTATCCCTAAGGTACATTTTCTGGCCTTCCCATTAAATCTGGTGAGTGGCCATTGCATGAGGTGGTGGTGAAGTCACGATAAGTGGTGAATTAGGAACACAATATACTGAAAAGGAACGTCATTGCACAGAAGTGATCACTCACTGAGGACATCCAGTGTACTGTGGTGTTTCTGCAAATGTCAAGGACATATATTTATATTTTTTTGCACTATGCAGTAAATACGCATCTTGATATGTGATATTTTGTTAGTAATATTGGCACATTGTTTAGTATTAATCATTTTTTTAAATAGCTTTTGGTAGCACTTAACGTTATTGCACAGAAGTAATTACCCACTGAGGACATCTAGTGGGCTGTAGTGTTTTTGCACATGGTGAGGACATTTTTTGCAGCATGTAGTTTATATGCATCTTGATATGTGATATTTGATGGTCACTAAGTAATATTGGCACATTGCACATTTTTTAATATTTGTCATATTTTATATTTTTTAGCACTAGCACTTTAACCACTTCAGCCCCGGAAGGTTTTACCCCCTTCCTGACCAGAGCACTTTTTACAATTCGGCACTGCGTCGCTTTAACTGCTAATTGCGCGGTCATGCAATGCTGTACCCAAACGAAATTTGCGTCCTTTTCTTCCCACAAATAGAGATTTCTTTTGATGGTATTTGATCACCTCTGCCGTTTTTATTTTTTGCGCTATACACGGAAAAAGACCGAAAATTTTGAAAAAAAATGATATTTTCTACTTTTTGTTCTAAAAAAAATCCAATAAACTCAATTTTAGTCATACATTTAGGCCAAAATGTATTCGGCCACATGTCTTTGGTAAAAAAAATGTCAATAAGTGTATATTTATTGGTTTGCGCAAAAGTTATAGCGTCTACAAACTAGGGTACATTTTCTGGAATTTACACAGCCTTTAATTTATGACTGCCTATGTCGTTTCTTGAGGTGCTAAAATGGCAGGGCAGTACAAAACCCCCACAAATGACCCCATTTTGGAAAGTAGACACCCCAAGGAATTTGCTGAGAGGCATGTTGAGCCCATTGAATATTCATTTTTTTTGTCCCAAGTGATTGAATAATGACAAAAAAAAAAAAAAAAAAATTACAAAAAGTTGTCACTAAATGATATATTGCTCACACAGGCCATGGGCATATGTGGAATTGCACCCCAAAATACATTTAGCAGCTTCTCCCGAGTACGGGGATACCACATGTGTGGGACTTTTTGGGAGCCTAGCCGCGTACGGGGCCCCGAAAACCAATCACTGCCTTCAGGATTTCTAAGGGCGTACATTTTTGATTTTACTCCTCACTACCTATCACCGTTTTGAAGGCCATAAAATGCCCAGATGACATAAAACCCCCCAAATGACCCCATTTTGGAAAGTAGACACCCCAAGCTATTTGCTTTGAGGCATGTTGAGTCCATGGAATGTTTTATATTTTGACACAAGTTGCGGGAAAGTGACAAATTTTTTTTTTTTTTTGCACAAAGTTGTCATTAAATGATATATTGCTCACACAGGCCATGGGCATATGTGGAATTGCACCCCAAAATACATTTAGCTGCTTCTCCTGAGTATGGGGATACCACATGTGTGGGACTTTTTGGGAGCCTAGCCGCGTACGGGACCCCAAAAACCAATCACTGCCTTCAGGATTTCTAAGGGCGTACATTTTTGATTTTACTCCTCACTGCCTATCACAGTTTCGGAGGCCATGGAATGCCCAGGTGGCATAAACCCCCCCAAATGACCCCATTTTGGAAAGTAGACACCCCAAGCTATTTGCTGAGAGGCATGGTGAGTATTTTGCAGCTCTCATTTGTTTTTAAAAATAAAGAAAGACGAGAAAAAATTTTTTTTTTCTTTTTTCAATTTTCAAAACTTTGTGACAAAAAGTGAGGTCTGCAAAATACTCACTATACCTCTCATCAAATAGCTCGGGGTGTCTACTTTCCAAAATGGGGTCATTTGGGGTTTTTTTTTGCCACCTGGGCATTCCATGGCCTCCGAAACTGTGATAGGCAGTGAAGAGTGAAATCAAAAATTTACGGCCTTAGAAAGCCTGAAGGCGGTGCTTGGTTTTCGGGGTTCCGTACGCGGCTAGGCTCCCAAAAAGTCTCACACATGTGGTATCCCCGTACTCAGGAGAAGCAACAGAATGTATTTTGGGGTAAAATTTCACATATTCCCATGGCATGTTTGAGCAATATATAATTTAGTGACAACTTTGCGCAAAAAAAAATAAAAAAAATAAAAAAATTGTCTCTTTCCCGCAACTTGTGTCACAATATAAATTATTCCATGGACTCAACATGACTCTCAGCAAATAGCTTGGGGTGTCTACTTTCCAAAATGGGGTCATTTGGGGGGGGTTTGAACTGTCCTGGCATTTTATGCACAACATCTAGAAGCTTATGTCACACATTACCCACTCTTCTAACCACTTGAAGACAAAGCCCTTTCTGACACTTATTGTTTACATAAAAAAATAATTTTTTTTTGCAAGAAAATTACTTTGAACCCCCAAACATTATATATTTTTTTTAAAGCAAATGCCCTACAGATTAAAATGGTGGGTGTTTCATTTTTTTTTTCACACAGTATTTGCGCAGCGATTTTTCAAACGCATTTTTTGGGGAAAAAACACACTTTTTTACATTTTAATGCACTAAAACACACTATATTGCCCAAATGTTTGATGAAATAAGAAAGATGATCTTAGGCCGAGTACATGGATACCAAACATGACATGCTTTAAAATTGCGCACAAACGTGCAGTGGCGACAAACTAAATACATTTTTAACCACTTGACGACCGCCTCACGCCGATGTACGTCGGCAAAGTGGCACGGACAGGCAAAATCACGTACAGGGTACGTGATTTGCCTTCCGCGGGTGGGGGGTCCGATCGGACCCCCCCCCCGGTGCCCGAGGCGGTCGTCGTTTGTCCAGCGGCGATCGGTGATGAGGGGGAGACCATCCGTTCGTGGCCCCCCCCTCGCGATCGCCGCCGGCCAATGAGAACACTCCTTTGCTGCTGTATGCTAAACAGCAGCAAAGGAAGTGATGTCATCTCCCCTCGGGTCGGTATTTTCCGTTCCGGCCCGAGGAGAGACGACAAGTATGTGAGTGCACAAACACTACACACACAGTAGAACATGCCAGGCACACAAATCACCCCGATCCCCCCCCCGATCGCCCCCCGATCCCCCCCCAATCACCCCCCCCCCCCCCCTGTCACAAACTGACACCAGCAGTTTTTTTTTTTTTTTTTTGTTTTTTTTTTCTGATTACTGCATAGTGTCAGTTTGTGACAGTTACTGTGTTGGGACAGTGTATATTACCCCCCTTTAGGTCTAGGGTACCCCCCTAACCCCCCCTAATAAAGTTTTAACCCCTTGATCACCCCCTGTCACCAGTGTCGCTAAGCGATCATTTTTCTGATCGCTGTATTAGTGTCGCTGGTGACGCTAGTTAGTGAGGTAAATATTTAGGTTCGCCGTCAGCGTTTTATAGCGTCAGGGACCCCCATATACTACCTAATAAATGTTTTAACCCCTTGATTGCCCCCTAGTTAACCCTTTCACCACTGATCACCGTATAACCGTTACGGTTGACGCTGGTTAGTTCGTTTATTTTTTATAGTGTCAGGGCACCCGCCGTTTATTACCGAATAAAGGTATAGCCCCCTGATCGCCCGGCGGTGATATGCGTCGCCCCAGGCAGCGTCAAATTAGCGCCAGTACCGCTAACACCCACGCACGCAGCATGCGCCTCCCTTAGTGGTATAGTATCTGAACGGATCAATATCTGATCCGATCAGATCTATACTAGCGTCCCCAGCAGTTTAGGGTTCCCAAAAACGCAGTGTTAGCGGGATCAGCCCAGATACCTGCTAGCACCTGCGTTTTGTCCCTCCGCCCGGCCCACCCAAGTGCAGTATCGATCGATCACTGTCACTTACAAGGCACTAAACGCATAACTGCAGCGTTCGCAGAGTCAGGCCTGATCCCTGCGATCGCTAACAGTTTTTTTTGTAGCGTTTTGGTGAACTGGCAAGCACCAGCCCCAGGCAGCGTCAGGTTAGCGCCAGTACCGCTAACACCCACGCACGCAGCATACACCTCCCTTAGTGGTATAGTATCTGAACGGATCAATATCTGATCCGATCAGATCTATACTAGCGTCCCCAGCAGTTTAGGGTTCCCAAAAACGCAGTGTTAGCGGAATCAGCCCAGATACCTGCTAGCACCTGCGTTTTGCCCCTCCGCCCGGCCCAGCCCAGCCCACCCAAGTGCAGTATCGATCGATCACTGACACTTACAAAACACTAAACGCATAACTGCAGCGTTCGCAGAGTCAGGCCTGATCCCTGCGATCGCTAACAGTTTTTTTTGTAGCGTTTTGGTGAACTGGCAAGCACCAGCCCCAGGCAGCGTCAGATTAGCGCCAGTACCGCTAACACCCACGCACGCACTGTACACCTCCCTTAGTGGTATAGTATCTGATCGCATCAATATCTGATCCGATCAGATCTATACTAGCGTCACCAGCAGTTTAGGGTTCCCAAAAACGCAGTGTTAGCGGGATCAGCACAGATACCTGCTAGCACCTGCGTTTTGCCCCTCCGCCCGGCCCAGCCCAGCCCAGCCAAGTGCGGTATTGATCGATCACTGTCACTTACAAAACACTAAACGCATAACTGCAGCGTTCGCAGAGTCAGGCCTGATCCCTGCGATCGCTAACAGTTTTTTGGTAGCGTTTTGGTGAACTGGCAAGCGCCAGCGGCCTAGTACACCCCGGTCGTAGTCAAACCAGCACTGCAGTAACACTTGGTGACGTGGCGAGTCCCATAAGTGCAGTTCAAGCTGGTGAGGTGGCAAGCACAAGTAGTGTCCCGCCGCCACCAAAAAGACAAACACAGGCCCGTCGTGCCCATAATGCCCTTCCTGCTGCATTCGCCAATCCTAATTGGGAACCCACCGCTTCTGCAGCGCCCGTACTTCCCCCATTCACATCCCCAACCAAATGCAGGCGGCTGCATGAGAGGCATTTTTATGTCCTCCCGAGTACCCCTACCCAACGAACCCCCCAAAAAAGATGTCGTGTCTGCAGCAAGCGAGGATATAGGCGTGACATCCGCTATTATTGTCCCTCCTGTCCTGACAATCCTGGTCTTTGCATTGGTGAATGTTTTGAACGCTACCATTCACTAGTTGAGTATTAGCGTAGGGTACAGCATTCCACAGACTAGGCACACTTTCACAGGGTCTCCCAAGATGCCATCGCATTTTGAGAGACCCGAACCTGGAACCGGTTACCGTTATAAAAGTTAGTTACAAAAAAAGTGTAAAAAAAAAAAAAATATGAAATAAAAATAAATAGTTGTTGTTTTATTGTTCTCTCTCTCTCTATTCTCTCTCTCTATTGTTCTGCTCTTTTTTACTGTATTCTATTCTGCAATGTTTTATTGTTATTGTTATTGTTATTGATTGTTATTGTTATTGTTATTATGTTTTATCATGTTTGTTTTTCAGGTGTGTAATTATTTACACTTTACTGTGCTTTATTGTTAACCATTGTTAACCATTTTTTTGTCTTCAGGTACGCCATTCACGACTTTGAGTGGTTATACCAGAATGATGCCTGCAGGTTTAGGTATCATCTTGGTATCATTCTTTTCAGCCAGCGGTCGGCTTTCATGTAAAAGCAATCCTAGCGGCTAATTAGCCTCTAGACTGCTTTTACAAGCCGTGGGAGGGAATGCCCCCCCCCCCACCGTCTTCCGTGTTTTTCTCTGGCTCTCCTGTCTCAACAGGGAACCTGAGAATGCAGCCGGTGATTCAGCCAGCTGACCATAGAGCTGATCAGAGACCAGAGTGGCTCCAAACATCTCTATGGCCTAAGAAACCGGAAGCTACGAGTATTTCATGACTTAGATTTCGCCGGATGTAAATAGCGCCATTGGGAAATTGGGGAAGCATTTTATCACACCGATCTTGGTGTGGTCATTTGCTTTGAGGGCAGAGGAGAGATCTAGGGTCTAATAGACCACAATTTTTTCAAAAAAGAGTACCTGTCACTACCTATTGCTATCATAGGGGATATTTACATTCCCCGAGATAACAATAAAAATGATTAAAAAAAAAAATATGAAAGGAACAGTTTAAAAGTAAGATTAAAAAAGCAAAAAAATAATAAAGAAAAAAAAAAAAAAAAAAAAAACACCCCTGTCGCCCCCTGCTCTCGCGCTAAGGCGAACGCAAGCGGCGGTCTGTCGTCAAACGTAAACAGCAATTGCACCATGCATGTGAGGTATCACCGCGAAGGCCAGATCGAGTGCAGTAATTTTTCCAGTAGACCTCCTCTGTAAATCTAAAGTGGTAACCTGTAAAGGCTTTTGAAGGCTTTTAAACATGTATTTATTTTGTTGCCACTGCACGTTTGTGCGCAATTTTAAAGCATGTCATGTTTGGTATCCATGTACTCGGCCTGAGATCATCTTTTTTATTTCATCAAACATTTGGGCAATATAGCGTGTTTTAGTGCATTAAAATTAAAAAAAGTGTGTTTTTTCCCCAAAAAATGCGTTTGAAAAATCGCTGCGCAATTACTGTGTGAAAAAAAAAAATGAAACACCCACCATTTTAATCTGTAGGGCATTTGCTTTAAAAAAATATATAATGTTTGGGGGTTCAAAGTAATTTTTTTGCAAAAAAAAAAAACTTTTTCATGTAAACAATAAGTGTCAGAAAGGGCTTTGTCTTCAAGTGGTTAGAAGAGTGGGTGATGTGTGACATAAGCTTCTAAATGTTGTGCATAAAATGCCAGGACAGTTCAAAACCCCCCCAAATGACCCCATTTTGGAAAGTAGACACCCCAAGCTATTTGCTGAGAGGCATGTCGAGTCCATGGAATATTTTATATTGCGACACAAGTTGCGGGAAAGAGACAAATTTTTTTTTTTTTTTTTTTTTTTGCACAAAGTTGTCACTAAATGATATATTGCTCAAACATGCCATGGAAATATATGAAATTACACCCCAAAATACATTCTGCTGCTTCTCCTGAGTACGGGGATACCACATGTGTGAGACTTTTTGGGAGCCTAGCCGCGTACGGGACCCCGAAAACCAAGCACCGCCTTCAGGCTTTCTAAGGGCGTGAATTTTTGATTTCACTCTTCACTGCCTATCACAGTTTCGGAGGCCATGGAATGCCCAGGTGGCACAAAACCCCCCCAAATGACCCCATTTTGGAAAGTAGACACCCCAAGCTATTTGCTGAGAGGTATAGTGAGTATTTTGCAGACCTCACTTTTTGTCACAAAGTTTTGAAAATTGAAAAAAGAAAAAAAAAAATGTTTTTTCTTGTCTTTCTTCATTTTCAAAAACAAATGAGAGCTGCAAAATACTCACCATGCCTTTCAGCAAATAGCTTGGGGTGTCTACTTTCCAAAATGGGGTCATTTGGGGGGGTTTTGTGCCACCTGGGCATTCCATGGCCTCCGAAACTGTGATAGGCAGTAAAGAGTGAAATCAAAAATTTTCACCCTTAGAAATCCTGAAGGCAGTGATTGGTTTTTGGGGTCCAGTACGCGGCTAGGCTCCCAAAAAGTCCCACACATGTGGTATCCCCATACTCAGGAGAAGCAGCTAAATGTATTTTGGGGTGCAATTCCACATATGCACATGGCCTGTGTGAGCAATATATCATTTAGTGACAACTTTATGAAAAAAAAAAAAAAAAAAAAAAAAAAAAAAAGTGTCACTTTCCCGCAACTTGTGTCAAAATATAAAATATTCCATGGACTCAATATGCCTCTCAGCAAATAGCTTGGGGTGTCTACTTTCCAAAATGGGGTCATTTTGGGGGGTTTTGTGCCACCTGGGCATTCCATGGCCTCCGAAACTGTGATAGGCAGTGAAGAGTGAAAGCAAAAATTTACACCCTTAGAAATCCTGAAGGCGGTGATTGGTTTTCGGGGCCCCGTACGCGGCTAGGCTCCCAAAAAGTCCCACACATGTGGTATCCCCATACTCAGGAGAAGCAGCTAAATGTATTTTGGGGTGCAATTCCACATAGGCCCATGGCCTGTGTGAGCAATATATCATTTAGTGACGACTTTTTGTAAATATTTTTTTTTTTTTTTTTGTCATTTTTCAATCACTTGGGACAAAAAAAATAAATATTCAATGGGTTCAACATGCCTCTCAGCAATTTCCTTGGGGTGTCTACTTTCCAAAATGGGGTCATTTGGGGGGGTTTTGTACTGCCCTGCCATTTTAGCACCTCAAGAAATGACATAGGCAGTCATAAACTAAAAGCTGTGTAAATTCCAGAAAATGTACCCTAGTTCGTAGACGCTATAACTTTTGCGCAAACCAATAAATATACACTTATTGACATTTTTTTTACCAAAGACATGTGGCCGAATACATTTTGGCCTAAATGTATGACTAAAATTTAGTTTATTGGATTTTTTTTATAACAAAAAGTAGAAAATATCATTTTTTTTCAAAATTTTCGGTCTTTTTCCGTTTATAGCGCAAAAAATAAAAACCGCAGAGGTGATCAAATACCATCAAAAGAAAGCTCTATTTGTGGGAAGAAAAGGATGCAAATTTCGTTTGGGTACAGCATTGCATGACCGCGCAATTAGCAGTTAAAGCGACGCAGTGCCAAATTGGAAAAAGACCTCTGGTCCTTAGGCAGCATAATGGTCCGGGGCTCAAGTGGTTAAAAGCCTTTAAAAGCCTTTACAGGTTACCACTTTAGATTTACAGAGGAGGTCTACTGCTAAACTTACTGCCCTCGATCTGACCTTCGCGGCGATACCTCACATGCATGGTGCAATTGCTGTTTACATTTGACGCCAGACCGACGCTTGCGTTCGCCTTAGCGCGAGAGCAGGGGGGACAGGGGTCATTTTTTTTTTTTAAGTCATTTTTATTGTTATCTCAGGGAATGTAAATATCCCCTATGATAGCAATAGGTAGTGACAGGTACTCTTTTTTGCAAAAATTGGGGTCTATTAGACCCTAGATTTCTCCTCTGCCCTCAAAGCATCTGATTACACCAAGATCGGTGTGATAAAATGCTTTCCCAATTTCCCAATGGCGCTGTTTACATCCGGCGAAATCTAAGTCATAAAATGCTCGTAGCTTCCGGTTTCTTAGGCCATAGAGATGTTTGGAGCCACTCTGGTCTCTGATCAGCTCTATGGTCAGCTGGCTGAATCACCGGCTGCATTCTCAGGTTCCCTGTTGAGACAGGAGAGCCAGAGAAAAACACGGAAGACGTTGGGGGGGGGGGGGGGCATTCCCTCCCACTGCTTGTAAAAGCAGTCTAGAGGCTAATTAGCCGCTAGGATTGCTTTTACATGAAAGCCGACCGCTGGCTGAAAAGAATGATACCAAGATGATACCTAAACCTGCAGGCATCATTCTGGTATAACCACTCAAAGTCGTGAATGGCGTACCTGAAGACAAAAAAATGGTTAACAATAAAGCACAGTAAACGGTAAAGTATAAAAAATTGCATACCTGAAAAGCAAACATGATAAAACATAACAACAATAAAACATTGCAGAATAGAATACAGTAAAAAAGAGCAGAACAATAGAGAGAATAGAGAGAGAGAGAACAATGAAACGACAACTATTTTTTTTTTATTTTATATTTTTGTATGTGTTTTTTTTTTTTTTTTTTTTACACTTTTTTTTGTAACTAACTTTTATAACTGTAACCGGTTCCAGGTTCGGGTCTCTCAAAATGCGATGGCATCTTGGGAGACCCTGTGAAAGTGTGCCTAGTCTGTGCAAAGCTGTACCCTACGCTAATACTCAACTAGTGAATGGTAGCGTTCAAAACATTCACCAATGCAAAGACCAGGATTGTCAGGACAGAAGGGACAATAATAGCGGGTGTCACGCCTATATCCGCGCTTGCTGCAGACACGACATCTTTTTTGGGGGGGTTCGCTGGGTAGGGGTACTCGGGAGGACGTAAAGAAAATGCCTCTCATGCAGCCGACTGCATTTGGTTGGGGATGTGAATGGGGGAAGTACGGGCGCTGCAGAAGCGGTGGGTTCCCAATTAGGATTGGCGAATGCAGCAGGAAGGGCACTATGGGCACGACGGGCCTGTGTTTGTCTTTTTGGTGGCAGCGGGACACTACTTGTGCTTGCCACCTCACCAGCTTGAACTGCACTTATGGGACTCGCCACGTCACCAAGTGTTACTGCAGTGCTGGTTTGACTACGACCGGGGTGTACTAGGCCTCTGGTGCTTGCCAGTTCACCAAAACGCTACCAAAAAAACTGTTAGCGATCGCAGGGATCAGGCCTGACTCTGCGAACGCTGCAGTTATGCGTTTAGTGTTTTGTAAGTGACAGTGATCGATCGATACTGCACTTGGGTGGGCTGGGCCGGGCGGAGGGGCAAAACGCAGGTGCTAGCAGGTATCTGGGCTGATCCCGCTAACACTGCGTTTTTGGGAACCCTAAACTGCTGGGGACGCTAGTATAGATCTGATCAGATCAGATATTGATCCGATCAGATACTATACCACTAAGGGAGGCGTATGCTGCGTGCGTGGGTGTTAGCGGTACTGGCGCTAACCTGACGCTGCCTGGGGCTGGTGCTTGCCAGTTCACCAAAACGCTACCAAAAAAACTGTTAGCGATCGCAGGGATCAGGCCTGACTCTGCACACGCTGCAGTTATGCGGTTAGTGTTTTGTAAGTGACAGTGATCGATCGATACTGCACTTGGGTGGGCTGGGCTGGGCGGAGGGGCAAAATGCAGGTGCTAGCGGGTATCTGGGCTGATCCCGCTAACACTGCGTTTTCGGGAACCCTAAATTGCTGGGGACGCTAGTATAGATCTGATCGGATCAGATATTGATCCATACAGATACTATACCACTAAGGGAGGCGTATGCTGCGTGCGTGGGTGTTAGCGGTACTGGCACTAATCTGACGCTGCCTGGGGCGACGCATATCACCGCCGGGCGATCAGGGGGCTAAACCTTTATTCGGTAATAAACGGCGGGTGCCCTGACACTATAAAAAACAAACTAACCAGCGTCACCCGTAACAGTTATACGGTGATCAGTGGTGAAAGGGTTAACTAGGGGGCAATCAAGGGGTTAAAACATTTATTAGATAGTATATGGGGGTCCCTGACGCTATAAAACGCTGACGGCGAACCTAAATATTTACGTCCCTAACTAGCGTCACCAGCGACACTAATACAGCGATCAGAAAAATGATCGCTCAGCAACACTGGTGACAGGGGGTGATCAAGGGGTTAAAACTTTATTAGGGGGGTTAGGGGGGTATCCTAGACCTAAAGGGGGCCTAACACTCACTGCCCTAACACACTAACTGTCACAAACTGACACTATGCAGTAATCAGAAAAAAAAAAAAAAACCTGCTTGGTGTCAGTTTGTGACAGGGGGGGGGGGGGGGGTGATTGGGGGGGGATCGGGGGGCGATCGGGGGGGCGATCGGGGGGGGGATCGGGGTGTTTAGTGTGCCTGGCATGTTCTACTGTGTGTGTGTGTTTGGTGCACTCACATTACAGTCTTCTCTCCTCGGCCCGGAACGGAAAATACCGAGCCGAGGAGAGATGACATCATTTCCTCTGCCTCTGTGTACAATACAGAGGCAGGGAAATGATCCCATTGGCTGGGAGCGATCGCGAGGGGGGGGCCACGAATGGATGACCTCCCCCTCACCACCGATCGCCGGGGGACATTTGCCGACCGCCGCAGGCACCGGGGGGGGGTCCGATCGGACCCCCCACCCGGGGCAGGCAGGGACGTACAGGTAAGCCCTTTTGCCTGCCCGTGCCGCTCTGTCGACGTACATCGTCGTGCGGCGGTCGGCAAGTGGTTAAACAGTTTTTTGGAATATTATTTTGTCACTAGTAAACACTAAGTGGACAGTATATTTTTTTATACAGAAAAACACGCTACACAGGATAGATATCCTATTTTTGCATATTTCAGCAGTGGTATCATACACAGAAGTATCCACGTTTATATAATATTCACTCTGTCTGCTGATATTTAAGTTTAGGTTTTGTTTTTTGTACTGTGGATAATCATGTGAGTATTGGAATAGTCAAATATATTATATACAAATTTATACTCTTATATTGCTTGGTATGTTCACATTGTGCTTTACAGTGTGATCATGCGACTATGTTTACACTTCAGACAATGTGAATTAAAGTCAATGAGACATAATCTTACCTGATGAAGGAATACACATTGTTCATTCCTAAACATGTTGGGATATACGCAAGAAATCCCTATTGACTGACCATAGCTCGTCTCTGGCAGCACAGGGCATACTTACCTTTTGTTGGGTTTGACAAATATGTTTTGATGTGCCACCATTTTTTCTAATTTTGTACTGTGTGTTTTACATTATTTGCCTTGTTGGCTATGTCTATATATAAACCAGTTTTTATGTTTTGTATTAAAAAAAATGGCATTATATTGCCTTTCTATAAAATTATCTTTATGACCATTTCTGCCTAAAAAGTCCAAGGGGGCTGCTCCAATCCTGCACTACAGTGTAAGTGTACAAACCTTTTGTACCATACAGGACATTAATTTCATCTTACACAAACAGAAAAGGACACAAGCTGGTTATTCATTAGACCCTGGGAGATCCCCAAGCAATGAATCATAGGCGTGGGCAACAACAAGGGAAACCCAACTGTGCCAGCGGCTCATAGTAGGCAAGAGTCAAAGACCCGACTAAGAGTGCTGCTGAAGGAACCTTGCAGCTGAAGGCTGCCTCTACAGAAGCCTGGACATCTGGAGATGGTATGAACTGAAGACCAGGTGGTAGCCTTACAAAGCTGCGTAACAGATGCTCGATTTTGGATTTTCCAGGAAACTTCCATTGATTTGATGAGCACATACGAATACTGGAGCTACTTTATCTTTTGGAGTGTAAACTCCTAAAACTAGTTGTCTTATGCAGCTTGTAAAAGTGGCCTTGAAAGTAGGTTGTCCATTTCGAGATCCTGTTGGAAAGACAAAAAGTGTCTTGTTTCTTGATAGAGGCTGTGGCTTTCAAATAGACTCTGATAGCTCTGATCACATCCAGACAATGGAGAGCAGTTTCTTCAGGATGCTTAGGGGCAGGGCACAAGGAAGGAAGGACAATGTCTTCCATTGAGGTAGAGAGCTGATACCATCTAGGTCGAAAGGAGGGTCTTGTAAATAAGATCACTTTATCCTTGTGAAGAATAAGGTATGGCTTCTTAAAAGAGAGTCGCTAGCTCTGAAACATGTCTGACAGATGGGATAGCCACTAAGAAGGACACTTTGCAGTAAAAAGCATCCAAGGGGAGTTCCCTAATAAGTTCAAAGGGCGGTTTCTGCAGGGCAGAGAACCAAAATGAAACCCGATTGCAGCACAGAGTAGAGTGCAGAGTGCTGCAATTGGGTTTGATCCAGGAGACATCTTAAAAAAAGGTTTGATCAAAAAAAAAAAAAAAAAAAAAAAAAATGAAGCCCAAGGTTCTTGAAAGAAAATGGACAAGGCTGAAACCTGTCCCTTAGGAGCACTTAAGGCTAAATATTGGTAAGTCCCTGTGACAGACCTAGCCGGGAGAGAGACTTTTGGAGGGGACTGAATGCTAGCCTCTTGCCGATCGATCGTGGGCCCTGGCATTTGGGGGAACGGTGCACTTCGTGAGCTGTATGCCTGGGGACCCTTGAGGAGGTATTACTGTGGATTCGGGTCCTGGTACCCCAGGACACACAGACTCTGGGGACTCTGGGGTTGGTGTTACTTTGGATTCAGCTCCATGTCCCCCCAAGACACAAGACTCTGGAAACCCTTTATATGCCATATTAGAAAAGTGACTGATTCATACCGTTGGGACTCCTACTGTTAAATGCTAATGTCATCAATTCCAGCTACCTGTCTGTTGTCTGCTAGAATGTGTATTGTAAATAAGTCTCTAGTATGGGATCTAAGAGTCATTAGATCCCCATTGTTGTTTGTGTTAATTAACTCTGCTATTGTGATAATGTTGATTGGGTTTTCTGAACTACAAGTCGGCCAGTCTGGCCTAAAGGTCATGTCTGAGTCATCTAGGCTGTCTAAAGGGATTAGTTTATTAGCCCATGTTAATTAGGTTTCTGGTCACAGGTGTATGTTCAGAGTAATATGAGCAGGAGGTATACACCTCCTATCTTACTGTATAAAAGAGCCTGTATTTTGCAATAAAAGAGATTCCTGGTTGAACTTACATACAGCCTGCCTGGTGTTTGTTCTGAGCTACACAACTGGATTAGAATGGCACATAGATCGAGTCCCGAAGCATCGGATGACCGAACCATCAGATGTTGCAAACTGCAATCTGATTCTATAGCCACAGAGGAGTGTCAGGAGAGTGAAATCGAGCGAGCAAGGGGCTCGTTACAGTCCCAATCACAGGAAGGCCAGAATGTGAAGTACTGAGTATTCGCTAGGGTTGAAATGCCTGTTTTCACACCAGGCAGAAAAAAGGATTTCCAGGTACACTAGTACCTGTAGTGAGTCAGATATACCCTAATCCTTTAAAACCTGTGTTTCAGCAGCAATGACATTAATGCCAGTGACTAAGAAGCCGAATGTAGCAGGGGGCCTTGAGACAACAGGTCTGCTGGTTTGGAAGAGGCCTAAGGTCGTCTGCTAGAAATTTGAGTATGTCTGTGTACCAGGTTCCTCTAGGCAAGTATGATGTAATGAGAATCACCGTTTTCTTTTCTATTTTGCAAAACAATCAAGAACCCCAGTCAAGAACAATCCAGACTGGGGAGAATACATACAGTTGGGCTCATAAGTTTACATACACTGGCAGAATTTATGATTTTTTGCCCATTTTTCAGAGAATATGAATAACACAAAATCATTTCTTTCACTCATGGTTCGTGTTTGGCTAAAACCATTTGTTAACAATCAACTGTGTTTACTCTTTTTAAATCATAATGACAACAGAAACTACCCAAATGACCCTGCGCCCAAAGGCGATATCATCATACCTCCTCAAATCCACCTGATAAAACTTGGTGAATGTATGTACTGAAGACTAAGTTGCGGCCTGACAGATCTGAGCCATGGAGGCCTGGTGACGCACTGCCCAAGAAGCACTAACCGCCCTGGTAGAGTGCGCTTTGACTTGAAAAGTTGGAATCTTACCCCTTAAATCATAAGACTGAATTATAACTTGGCAAATCCACTTAGCGACAGTGGATTTTGACGCTGCCTGTTCTTTCTTAGGACCTTCTGGCAGTATAAATAAGACATCAGTGTTGTTGTATTGGTTCGAATGGCTGTTTTTGTAACACTGACAAAGCTAAGTTCAAGTCTCAAGGGTTCAAAGGAGGTCTCACTGGCAGATTAAGCCGCATCACCCCTTGCATAAAACCCGGACTAACGAATGTGTAGCAAGCGGTCTTTGAAGTAAGACTGATAAAGCTGAGACCTGGCCCTTAATAGTACTCAAGGCCAACTTCATCTCTACCCCTAATTGTAGAAAGGCAAGAATTCTGCCTATGATATACCCCTGAGGGTGCCAACCCTTGGATTCACACCAGGAAACATAAGCACTTCAGACTCTATAATATATAGTTCTGGAAGCTGGCTTCCTTGCATTAATCAAGGTAGAGATAACTGACCCGGAAAGCCCACGTTTCTTCAGAATGTGGGTTGCAATAGCCAAGCCGTTAAATTTAGCGTTCGTAAGGTAGGATGGAATATCGGCCCCTGTGAGAGTAGGTCTAGCCGTAGTGGAAGGGACCATGGATCCTCCACTGCCATCTTAACGATTACTGCATACCAGGACCTTCTGGGCCACGCTGGGGCTACCAGAATTACCGGCTTTCTTTCCAGCTTGATCCTGCAAAGAAGTTGTGGCAGCAACTGAATTGGGGGGAATGCATAAATCAGTGAGAACTGATCTCACGGGTTCACCAACGCATCTGTTCCGCATGCGAGTGGATCCCTGGTTCTGGACACAACTTCATGTTGAACCTGGATGCCAGAAGATCTACGTCCGGAGTCCCCATTTTTGGTAAACAGCCCAAAAAATGTTGGGGTGAAGAGACCATTCCCCCGGGAATAACTGCTGGCGACTCAAGTAGTCCGCCTGCCAATTCTCTACTCCCGGAATGAAGACAGCCGATAGGCAAGGAACATTCCTTTCTGCCCAAGTTAGAATATGGTTCACCTCTGTCTGCGCTGCAGGACTCTTGGTGCCCCCTTGGTGATTGATAAAGCCACAGCTGTGGCATTGTTGGATTGGATCTTGACAGGACAATCCCGTAACCTTAAAGTCCAGGCCTTCAAAGCCAGATGCACTGCCTGAATCTCTAGGATGTTGATGGGCAAGGCTTTCTCGGTTCTTGACCACTGTCCTTGGACAGTTGTCTTCTCTAGTACTGCTCCCCAGCCTGAAAGGCTGGCGTCTGTCGTTAACACCTTCCAGATAACTGGTCTGAAGGATTTTCCTTTTAGCAGATTCTGGGTTAGTAACCACCAACTGAAGCTTTGGGACACCCTTGGGAACAGCCGCATTGGCAAGTCTAAAGCTTCAACCATTTTGTTCCAAGCAGACAGGATACTGTTTTGCAACAGTCTCGAATGGAACTGGGCATAGGGAACTGCTTCGAATGAAGCCACCATCTTTCCTAACAAACTTATGCAAAGGCGAATGGAGGGATCTCCTTTTGACTTGACCATCCGCACTAGCTACCTACTGGAGTTGATCTTTGCCTGAGGCAAGAACACCCTTTTCTGGGCTGTATCTATGATCTGTATCTACTCCAGCCTTTTTAGCGGTTTTAAGGAAGACTTCTCTAGGTCGAGAATCCAGCCTAAACTTTGCAGGTAACTGGTTATAATGCGTACACTTTGCTCCAAATGAGCCACGACTGGTCTATTAGCAATAGATTGTCTAGGTACACCAAGACTGTTATGCCCGGTGCCCTTAACTTGGCTAGAGGTAGGGCCAGCACTTTTGTGAACACCCAGCGTGCTGTAGCTAGCCCGAAGGGCAAGGCTACAAACTGAAAATGCTGTTGTTCTACTTTGAACCGCAGAAACCTTTGGTGAGCAGGAAATATAGGGACATGCAGGTATGCATCCCTGATGTCGATAGATGCCAGAAGTTCTCCTCCTTGTAGGATAGAAACCACTGACCTGGTCGACTCCATGCGAAAGAAGCGGATCTTCAGGAACTGATTTAGATTTTTTTAGATCTAGAACAGGTCTGACATCACCATTCGGTTTTGGTACCATAAAGAGGTTTGAATACAACCCCAAACCTTGCTCTTCTGTGGGGATGTGTATGATCACCCCCTGAGCCATTAATCAGTCTAGTGCCCGAAACAGAGATGGTCTCTTCCCTGGATCTTTGGGAATGTTTGACCTTAGGAAACGAGACGATGGAAAGTCCCGAAATTCCAGTTTGTACCCCAGAGTTACCGTGGAGATGACCCATCTGTCCTGAGTTTCCTCTTGTCAGACTTCTGAAAACTGCAGAAGTCTGCCCCCCACCATGGCGGGGGGGGGGGGCCTCTTCATAATGAGGCTTTAGAATTCTATTTTGCAGGTTTCCGGCCCCAGGACTTCTTTTGAGCCTGGGCCTGACCCTGAGGATTTCCTCTAGAGTCTGACGGCAGAGGCCGTCGCCACTCCCTAGAGGCAGAAGCCCCTGGCACAGGAGAAAGAGCCCGTTTAAATGAAGGGCGGTTATACTTTCTTTTGACTGGCAAAAGAGTACTTTTCCCACTGGAAATCGTTTGGTTGTATTTGTCCAAATTATCCCCAAATAGCCGATCCACATGAAAATGAAAACCAGTCAGGAGCTTTTTGCATGGTGCTTCGGCTGACCAATTTTTTAACCACAGGATTGTACGCATGTGTACTAGCACAAACGCAAGGCGGGACGCCTGGCGAATAGAATCTTTAATGGCGTCTATGGCAAAACATAATGCTTTTGGTAGTTCGGCCAAATCCTGGGCTTGTTGTGCAGGAACCTCTTTAATGGCCTGTCTAAATTGGTCCTTTAGGGATTGACAGATGCCTATTGCAGTGACTGCAGGCTGAGTAACGGCACCTGCCAAAGAAAAAGAGGACTTTAACAGGAATTCCAACCTTTTATCTGTTGGATCCTTAAGCATTTGTGCATTGTCTACTGGGCAAGTTAGACTTTTATTCACACTGGAAATCGCAGCGTCAACTGCTGGTACATTCCATTTTTTGGTGAATTTCTCCTCCATGGAATAGAGAACTGAGAATCTCTTTGGAGGGAGAAAATGCTTATCAGGGTGATCCCATTCAGCATAAATAAGCTGTTCTAGTAATGCATGGGCAGGAAACCCATGCAAAGGCTGTGAAGGTTTTAAGGAACTCGAGGAAGAAACCGAACTTTCAGCAGACTCTGTTAGGGGTAGCATGAAAGTAGAATGAACCATCTCCGTAAGAGATTGTATCAGCAACGTCTCAGATTGCGAGGCTGAAAAGGGTTCATCTACCGTTGTTTCCTCTGCAGAGAAGTCATCGGTTTGTCTTTCCTCCTGATCGCCTGAGGGTAACACCTCATCCTGTACCCACTGTTCCCCTTGCAAAGGGTCTAAGGTGGGGGAGGGGGATCTAACGCGCTTCCTATCCATTTGAATGGAGGATGCCATTAAAGCCACTAATCTTCCTTCTAGGCCCTGCAGGGCGGAAGAAACGGCATCTTCACTCACGTATACAGGGGCTGAGATGGGTGAAGCAGCTGCACCACCAATTTGTTCCAATGACTCACCCTGGCTTGCATAATTGGTATTTCAGGTGAGGATGACAGTGTGGAGACACAACTGGAGTTCCTAGCGCCTGGGGGTGAAACCTTTGGTAACTTTTTGGTTTTTGTGGTGTCTTTTTTGGTACACATAGTCCTAAGCACAAAGTCTAGTGCCCATTCAGGACATAACTATGGAGTAGTGTAGGTGGTTGCAAACCCAAGGTATTGGTAGATGGTACTGGATGCTGCCCACAGTCCTGTTTACATGTTGCCCTTTGATCACATACACAGGAGCTTCCAGCTGAAAGGCTCCTCTCCCTCTACTGTATAGAATGATGAGCGATGTCTCCGCTGTGGTGATAAGTCTTAAAATCTGCAGAAATCAATTACTTCTATGTGATAATATAAAACCTTTTCAGCAACACTTTTCCAGCTTTGCACCAGACATAAAAAATTATCTGCTCACACATAGCACACAAAGACAAAGCTCACCTATAATTCTCCTGTTGAAGTAATCTGGCAGCATTCGTTCACACACAGCCACTAGCAGCCAAAATGCCTCCTCCTCTTTGGCATACAGAAGTAGGACAGAAGTGAGGATATTCATTGCCTGGGAAAACACAAGCAAAGACGAAATAATCATGTTTTACATTAGCTGCCAATTGTTCTGACAATCCGGCTGACAAGCATCAGCTGAAGAAAACATAGCCCAATCTGTTGGAGATGTAACCTAATCTAAACATGTGAGCAATCATCATCGGAAATTAATAGATGTGGCTGATATCTCAATATACTGTTCTGAACTATCAACCTGAAATCAAAAATAGAAAAAAAGAAGACCGCACTACTAACAACTGAGAAGCATTTATGGGACAGAGCAGCACACCATATGTTCTGATAAACATAAATGCCAAACAAACTAGCTAAGAGGCACCGCTAAATCTCCAAAGCATAGAAATAAATCCTCAAAATCAATAATGTGTCATAAATAAATGGAGCATTTAGGTTTAATGTACACAGGACGTTTTACAACCTCTCCTGAACGATTTAACTTGACAGATAGTAACCGACGTTTAAAAACTTCAGTTTTGCCGTGTTTAGCTGCGTTTGCGTTTAAAAACGTTTTTTTTTTTTTTTTCAAATAGTCAAAAATTGTAAACAAAATGTGGCTAAACGCATTTACAAGCTGTTACAGGAGTTTGGCGTGTATACTAGAAAGAGGGGCGGGACCTCTGTGTCCCGTGATGTACTTCAAAAGAAAAGGATTTTACAGGTAAGCGGTTATAAAAAATAGGATTTTTATAACCGCTTACCTGTAAAATCCTTTTCTTTGAGGTACATCATGGGACACAGATCCATAGTATTTACTATGTGGGTTATAGGCCACAGGTGATGGACACTGGCACGCCCTAAATTAAAAAGTGCACTCCCTATATAACCCCTCCCACTGGTGGGAGTACCTCAGTTTTGTAGCAAAGCAATACACGTGTACCAAGAAGGGACCTCTGTGTCCCATGATGTACCTCAAAGAAAAGGATTTTACAGGAAAGCTGTTATAAAAATCCTATTTTCTTATCATACATCACGGGACACAGAGCCATAGTAGTTACTATGTGGGATGTCCCATAGCAATGCCAACTGAAGAGAGGGAGACACAACAAAAGTAGGGCACTAAGAGACTAAAGGACTCATACTGCAGCCTGCAGTACACTGCGCCCAAAGGAGATATCCTCATGCCTTTTACATCTACTTGATAGAATCTGGTAAATGTATGGACTGAAGACCAAGTTGCGGCCTTGCAGATCTGTGCCATGGAGACTTGGTGATGCACTGCCCAAGAAGCACTAACAGCTCTGGTGGAGTACGATTTAATATGAAAAGGAGGAATTTTCCTCTTTAACCACTTCAGTCCCGGAAGGATTTACCTCCTTCCTGACCAGAGCACTTTTTGCGATTCGGCACTGCGTCGCTTTAACTGAAAATTGCTCGGTCGTGCGACGTGGCTCCGAAACAAAATCGACGTCCTTTTTTTCCCACAAATAGAGCTTTCTTTTGGTGGTATTTGATCACCTCTGCGATTTTTACTTTTTGCTATAATAAATATCCCCAAAAAATATATTAAAAAACATTTTATTTCCTCAGTTTAGGCCGATACGTATTCTTCTACATATTTTTGGTAAAAAAAAAAAAAAAATTGCAATAAGCATTTATTGATTGGTTTGCGCAAAAGTTATAGCGTTTACAAAATAGGGGATAGTTTTATGGCATTTTTATTAATAATTTTTTTTTACTAGTTTTTTTTTAGTATTGTGACTGCGACATTATGGCGGACACATTGGACATTTTTTACACATTTTTGGGACCATTGTCATTTATACAGCAATCAGTGCTATAAAAATGCACCGATTCCTGCATAAATGACACTGGCAGTGAAGGGGTTAACCACTAGGGGGCGGGGAGGGGTTAAGTATGTCCTAGTGATTCTAACTGTCAGGGGGATGGGAAGTGTGTGTGACGTCACTGATCTCTGCTCCGATGACAGGGAGCAGAGATCGAGTGTCACTAGGCAGAACGGGGAGAAGCTGTTTACAACGGCATCTCCCCGTTCGTCCTCTCCGTGAGGCGATCGCGGGTATGCCCGCGGCGATAGAGTCCACGGGACCCGCGACCCGACTCACGGAGATCGCGGCAGGCGCGGGCCGCCGGCAGCACGCGCACACGGTGGCAAATTCAAAGTACCGTACGGGTACGTTACTTTGTGCAGCCGTGCCATTCTGCCGACGTATATCTACAGGAGCCGGTCGGGAACCGGTTAAACCATAAGCTTGAACAATCACTTGACAAATCCATTTAGAAATGGTAGATTTCTACGCTGCCTGTCCTCTTTTAAGAACGTCTGGCAACAGAATGTAGTGACCTTTCTTCCACAGAAACAAGGTTCTGGAAAAAAATGAAGGCGGAAGAATATCCTGGTTTAAATGTAAACCCAATACTACCTTCGGTAGGAATTCAGGATGAGGCCGCAATAAAATCTCATCCTTATGAATAAACCAATATGGCTCTTTACAAGAAGGAGCAGCCCACTCTGATATTCTTCTTGTAGAAGATATGGAAACCAAGAAAATTATTTTTTCCCCCGTCAAGAGGACCAAGGAAATATCTCGTATTGGTTGAAAAGTCTGCTTCTGTAAGCCGACAGGACTAAAATTAAGTCCCAAGGGTTCAGGGGTGACCAAACTGGAGGATTAATCCCCGTTACCCCCTGAACAAAGTTACGAACCAGAGAGAGTGAAGCAAGTGGCCGTTGAAAAAAGACCGATAAGGCCGACATCCGGCCTTTGATAGGATTAGTAATGAAGCTGGCCTTGAATACTATCTGTAGGAAGTCAAGGATCCTACCTATGACATATTTCCTGGGGTGCCAACCCCTGGATTCACACTAGGAGACATATGCCTTCCAGACTCTATAGTATATGACTCTGGAGGCCGGCTTCCTAGCATTAACCAAGTAGAAACTACTGAAGCTAACAGCCCACGATCTTTCAGAATGTGGGTCTCAATAGCCAAACCGCAAATTTTTGCATTTTTAAGGTAGGATGGAATACCGGACCTTGCGTCCAAGGGTCCCTTACTGTCATCTTTACGATCTCGGCAAACCAAGATCTCCTGGGCCATGCTGGGGCCACAAGAATCACCTCCTTCCCTTCTTGCTTGATCCTCCGAGAAGGTACGGAAGCAGAACAGGAGGGTACGCATAGATTAGTGAAAAACTGATCCCACGGAAAAACCAAGGCATCTGTTCCATATGCCATCGGATTCCTTGTCCTTGACACTAAGTTGACGATCTTGTTGTTGAACCTGGATGCAAACGGATCCACATCCGGAATTCCTCATCTTTGACATATTGACAGAAAGATGTCGGGGTGAAGGGACCATTCTCCCGGGAACAATGGTTGGTGAATCAAGTAGTCCGCCTGTCAATTCTCTATCCCTGGAATGGAAAATTGCTGATAGGCAAGAAATGTTGTTTTCTGCCCAAGATAGAATATGATTCACCTCTTTCTGGGCCGCACGACTTCTCGTGCCCCCTTGGTGATTGATATAGGCCACAGCTGTGGCATTGTCGGATTGGATCCTGACAGGACAATTCTGTAGTCTGGGCGTCCAGGCCTCGAGGGCCAGGCGTACTGCCTGAATCTCTAGAATATTGATGGGCAAGGTCATCTCTGATTTGAACCATTTCCTCCGGACAGATGCTTCTTCCAGGACTGCTCCTCAGCCCAGAAGGCTGGCATCTGTTACCACCTTCCAGGTAACTGGTAGAAAGGATTTTTCCTTTCTGAAGATTCTTGGATATCAACCACCAATTGAGGCTCTGACACACATCGGGGGATAAATGCATTGGAAAGTCCAGAGCTTGGACCCTTTTGTTCCAAGTTGACACGATACTGTCAACAGTCTTGAATGAAACTGCACATAAGGAATGATTCTTCTTTGTTTTGACCAACTGAATCAGTTCCCTTATGGAACTGATCCTTTCCCAGGGCAAAAAAAACACTCTTTTCTGAGCTGTATCTATGATCAGCCCCAAGTACTGCAATCTCCTTAATGGTTTTAAGGAGGATTTCTCCAGGTTGAGAATCCAACCTAGGTATTCCAGGTAGCTGACTGCGGTGACCAAAGTTTGGTTTAAGCGGGCTACCGATTGATCTATTAAGAGAAGATCGTCTAAGTAGGCTATTATTGTTATACCTTGAGCGCTTAACCTGGCCAAAGGTAAAGCCAGGACCTTTGTAAACACTCGAGGTGCAGTAACTAGACCGAAAGGCAGAGCTACAAACTGAAAATGAAGATTTTCTACCTCGAAGCGTAGAAATTTCTGGTGAGCGGGGAAAATTGGCACATGGAGATAAGCATCCTTGATGTCAATTGACGCCAGAAGTTCTCCCACTTGTAGGATGGAGACTACTGATCAGATTGACTCCATGCGAAAAGAACGGATATTCAAAAACCGGTTTAGATCTTTGATACCTAAAATGGGTCTGACATCCCCGTTTGGTTTTGGAACCGTGAACAGGTTTGAATGAAGCCCTAAACCTTGCTTCTTCCAAGGGGACCATTGATATCACTCTTTGAGACAAGAGATGATCCAAAGCTAGAAAGAGACTTCTTTTTCACTGGATCTCTGAGAACGTTTGATCTGAGAAAACAAGGAGACAGGAACTCTCGTTTGTAACCTAAATAAATAGAGGCAGCCATCCATCTGTCCTGACATTGTTCCTGCCAGACCTATCCGGATCATCTCCAAATAACCATTCACCATAAAAAGGGAAACTAGCCAAGAGCTTTTTGCATGGCGCTTCGGCTGACCAATTTTTCAACCATAGGATTCTAAGAACATGTACCAGCCCTAGCATGAGCCGTGAGGCCTGGAGAATAGAATCTTTCATAGCGTCTACTGTAAAAACACAACGCTTCTGATATCCCGGCCAAATCCTGGGCCTGCTGATCAGGAATAACTTAGAGCACCTCTATAAACTGGTCCTATAAGGACTGAGATACTCCGATCGCTGCCAGTGCTGACTGAACCTGCAAGCGAAATATAGTTTTTTTTTTCTTTTTTAAAAGGAACTCCAACTTCTTATCTGTTGGATCCTTTAGCATATGAGCATTGTCTACTGGACAAGTCATGATTTTGTTTACAGAGAATAAAGCAGCATCAATTACTGGAATTCCCCATTATAAAACTCTTCCTCCATAGGATAAAGTATTGAAAACTTTTTCGGAGGAAAAAACTGTTTATCTGGGTGTTCCTACTCAGAATACATTAGCTTCCTTAGCCAAGAATGGATAGGAAAAACATGAATCAGATTGGGGAGGCTTTAGTGAACCCAAACCAGAAGTGGGCTCATCCACTGACTGTGTTACTGGCAGTAAAAATGTAGAGCAGACCAATTCAGTGAGAGACTGTACCAACAACCTTTCCTGCGAACCTGACACTTCCGTATCAGGTTCGCAGGAAGAGGAGACATCAGCCTCTTCCTCGTCCTTTAAAAGAAATTCGTCATCTCTTGCTCCATGTTCCTCAGTAAGAGGGTCCTGAGCAATGGACGGGGACCTGCTACGCTTAGTCCCACTCTGGGATGCGATTAAGCATCAATCTTTTGCTTCAAACTTAAAATGGTTGAAGAAAAAACCCCCTTAGTAATATACACAAGGGCTGCAGCACTTGCCCCTCCTGATGGCTCACTCTGACAAGCCATATAACATTCAGGGGAGGATGCCATCTTTACTGGGATGGATCTAGGCTTCCGTGTGACTTGTGTTCTTCCGTGTAAAAGTCTTTCTAGAGCCCTTTTTGAGGTGTTTTTCACCCCCCTTCCGACCATAGCCCGATGCACAAAGCAGAGGTACTATCAGAAGGAATGCATCCACTGCTTGAGCAATAGTCCAGCTCTGTCATTGCTATTAATGCTCACCCTGATGCAGTAGTAAATGTGTCAAGGGAATGCCTGTGTCACCAAACTCTTATATGCAAACAAAACATCTGTTTTACCTTTGCTCTTGCAACAAGCCACATGGTGCCTTTTAAAAAAAATACCTTCCTGCGCTGGACGTTGGAGAACGCCAACGCCGCGCTAAGCCCCGCCCCCTGCATCGCCCACGGCCCTTCCCCTCTTTTTTTAAAAATAGCTTTTTCCAGCGCAAGCTCCTGATCCTATGGGATCAAAGGAGGGAAGCAGAAATGGCCATTTTTTGTTTTTTTTTCAAATCTCGCAGCGCTCTTTCCCCACTGAAGAGGGGAAGAAAACCAGCACGGGGGGCGTCTGGTGGGGAGAAGGACCCCCCCCCAAAGACTTACCGGCTAGCTGCTGCCATAACAACGATATCCGTCCCCAAAGTAGGGACGTACATCGGCGTGCGGCGGTCTGGAAGTGGTTAAACCATAAGCTAGAGCAATTACTTGTCGAATCTATTTAGAATAGTAGATTTCCATGCTGCCTATCCTCTTTTAGGACCTTCAGGCAATACGAACAAAACATCCATTTTCCGAATCTGAGCAGTCGTCTTTAAGTAGACTGCTCTCACCACATCAAGAGAATGTAGTGATTTTTCTTCCATAGAACTAGCTTCTGGAAAAAAAGATAGAATAATATCCTGGTTTAGATAAAAACATGATACTACCTTTGGTAAAAAGTTAGGATGAGGACGCCATACTACCTTATCCTTGTGAACAATAATAATATGGCTCTGTACAAGAAAAAGCAGCCAATTCTGATACCCTTCTTGCAGCAGATATGGTTACCAGAAAAAATAGTTTCCTTGTCAAAAAAGGACCAAGGGAATATGTCATATTGGTCCAAAAAAGGGCTGTTTTGTAATGCCGCCAAAAACTAAATTCACGTCCAAAGGGTTCAGGGGTGACCTAACCAGGGGTTAAGCCGCGTTACCCCTGAATAAAGTTACGAACCAAAGAAAGCAAAGCAAGTGGTTGTTGAAATAGTACCAATAAGGCCGAGACCTGTCCTTAGAAAGCACTCAAGGCCAGCTTTATTTCTCAATGTATATACAAAAGTAATCCTGCGCTGCTCATAAGTGGGGAAAAAGCGGCTAACACAACCAACAAAGTATAAGTATAGGAAACAACAAAACAGTGTAGCGCTAAAAACCTAATCACACATAGGTGGGTAGGTATATAATGGAAAGGATCACCTATCAAGAGACCCATTCAAGGCTGAAAAAAACGGCTATATATGTTTAGGATCTAACAATAAACAACAGTGTTTCAAGTCCTAGAGGTGAACAATATGTGTAGATCCAATATCCCAAAAAAGGAGACAAGCTTGCTACCACCGAGGGAGATGGAGGCTTACCAGATGTGGTGGACCTAGCGGGGCATACGTCCAACTAGGTTGGACAAGGCTTGGGTGGTAGAAAAGCCGTGGATGTCTGTGGTGTTGCAGGCTGCCCGATTCCTCCAACTGGTGTCCAGATCCTGGGAGATGTGTGGAATTCAAGGGATGTGGATAGTTCTACGAGTCCCAGGAGGGAGGGGGTGAGGTATTCCTTGTGTGGTTCCCTCAAACCGATCATTCATTGGGTGTAAGTGGAGAGGAAAGGGAAAAAAGGGCCACATAGTGTAAATCCGCATCAAAATTTATTAAAAAATAAATATAGGAAATACACTCACGTCTCAGCGCTGCAATATCTTGTGGATTTATACGTGAGTGTATTTCCTATATTTATTTTTTAATAAATTTTGATGCGGATTTACACTATGTGGCCCTTTTTTCCTTTCCTCTCCACTTACACCCAATGAATGATCGGTTTGAGGGAACCACACAAGGAATACCTCACCCCCTCCCTCCTGGGACTCATAGAACTATCCACATCCCTTGAATTCCACACATCTCCCAGGATCTGGACACCAGTTGGAGGAATCGGGCAGCCTGCAACACCACAGACATCCACGGCTTTTCTACCACCCAAGCCTTGTCCGACCTAGTTGGGCGTATGCCCCGCTAGGTCCACCACATCTGGTAAGCCTCCATCTCCCTCGGTGGTAGCAAGCTTGTCTCCTTTTTTGGGATATTGGATCTACACATATTGTTCACCTCTAGGACTGAAACACTGTTGTTTATTGTTAGATCCTAAACATATATAGCCGGTTTTTTCAGCCTTGAATGGGTCTCTTGATAGGTGATCCTTTCCATTATATACCTACCCACCTATGTGTGATTAGGTTTTTAGCGCTACACTGTTTTGTTGTTTCCAGCTTTATTTCTCACCCCATCTGCAGAAGGTCAAGGATTCTACCTTTGACCTATTTCCTGGGGTGCAACCCCTGGTTTCACACCAGGAGACATATGCTTCCCAGACTCCATAATATATCATTATGGAGGCTGGCTCCCTTGCATTAATCAAGATAGAAACCAGTGAACCTGACAGCCCGTTTCTTCAGAGTGTACTCAAAGCCAGCTTCATTCCTAATCCTATCTGTAGGAATTCAAGGATCCTACCTATGACATATTTCCTTCACACTAGGAGACATATGCCTTCCAGACTCTTTAGCAGGGGCGTTGCTAGGTCAGCAAAAGATCTGGGACTAGAGCCCATAGCAGCGGTCACCAACCTTTTTGCAGGCCCAGGGGGGGCACGCCGGTGGTAAGCAATTTTTCGCGGCAAAGGCTGGTGATGGCGTTTCAATCATCATGGCACCATGGGTGATAGGGTGTCAGGGTGATTGAAGCGCATTGTTTCTATTGTTACATTCTAATATATAATGAAGTGGTTCAACTCACCATAATGCAGAATCAGTGGGAGCCCTGGGCGTGTCACTTGCCATATCTCCTGCCACCAGATGCATCATGTCACTTGCCACTGTCGCCTGTCACCAGATGCAGCTTTTTAACTTGCCACCTTCACCTGCCATTAGATGTGGATTCTCACTTGTCATGTCTCCTGCCACCAGATGTGGATTGACACTTGCCACGTCACCTGCCACCATTTGCGGATTGACACTTGCCACGTCACCTGCCACCATTTGCGGATTGACACTTGTCACGTCACCTGCCACCATTTGCGGATTGACACTTGCCACGTCACCTGCCACCATTTGCAGATTGACACTTGCCACGTCACCTGCCACCATTTGCAGATTGACACTTGCCACGTCACCTGCCACCATTTGCAGATTGACACTTGCCACGTCACCTGCCACCATTTGCAGATTGACACTTGCCACGTCACCTGCCACCATTTGCAGATTGACACTTGCCACGTCACCTGCCACCATTTGCAGATTGACACTTGCCACGTCACTTGCCACCATTTGCAGATGGTCACTTGCCACGTCACCTGCCACCATTTGCAGATTGTCACTTGCCACGTCACCTGCCACCATTTGCAGATTGACACTTGCCACGTCACCTGCCACCATTTGCACATTATCACTTGCCACATCACCTGCCACCATTTGCAGATTGTCACTTGCCACCATTTGCAGATTGTCACTTGCCACGTCACCTGCCACCATTTGCGGATTGTCACTTGCCATGTCACCTGCCACCATTTGCGGATTGACACTTGCCACGTCACCTGCCACCATTTGCAGATTGACACTTGCCACGTCACCTGCCACCATTTGCAGATTGACACTTGCCACGTCACCTGCCACCATTTGCAGATTGACACTTGCCACGTCACCTGCCACCATTTGCAGATTGACACTTGCCACGTCACCTGCCACCATTTGCAGATTGTCACTTGCCACGTCACCTGCCACCTGATGTGGATTGTCACTTGCCACGTCACCTGCCACCATTTGCAGATTGTCACGTCACCTGCCTCCATTTTCAGATTGACACTTGCCACGTCACCTGCCACCATTTGCACATTGTCACTTGCCACGTCACCTGCCACCTGATGTGGATTGTCACTTGCCACGTCACCTGCCACCATTTGCAGATTGTCACGTCACCTGCCTCCATTTGCAGATTGACACTTGCCACGTCACCTGCCACCATTTGCACATTGTCACTTGCCACGTCACCTGCCACCATTTGCAGATTGTCACTTGCCACCATTTGCAGATTGTCACTTGCCACGTCACCTGCCACCTGATGTGGATTGTCACTTGCCATGTCACCTGCCACCATTTGCAGATTGTCACTTGCCACATCACCTGCCACCATTTGCAGATTGACACTTGCCACGTCACCTGCCACTATTTGCACATTGTCACTTGCCACGTCACCTGCCACCATTTGCACATTGTCACTTGCCACGTCACTTGCCATCATTTGCAAATTGTCACTTGCCACGTCACTTGCCACCATTTGCAGATTGTCACTTGCCACCTGATGCGGATTGTCACTTGCCACGTCACCTGCCACCATTTGCAGACTGTCGATTGCCACGTCACCTGCCACTAGATGTGGGTTGTCACTTGCCAACTGATGTGGATTGACACTTGCCATGCCAGCCAGTGCCACCAAATGTGCATTGTCACTGCATTGGTGGCAGGCTGGCAGCACTGGTCCATTTAGTGAGGGCAGGAGAGCGGTGATGCAAGGAGGGCAGTGAGAGATGATGTAATCTCTCTGCTCCCCGCTGCACCTCCGACATTGAAGTGGCCCGTGCTGTGAGGGCGGAAGAGCGCTGATGTGTGGCGGGCAGTGAGAGATGTCATCTCTCTGCTCCCCGCCGCACATCGCTCCCACATTGAAGTGGCCTGGCTGTGAGGGAGGAAGAGTGGTGGAGCGGGCGGAGAGAGATGATGTCATCTCTGCTCATCCGCCTGCTCGTCTCTCTCCTCCACTAATGCAGCCCGCCGACCGCAGCCGCGACCCTGCGGCATACCTTCCAACTTTTGAACTCCAGAATGAGGGACACTAGAGGGAGGAAGCGACCGGCGGCATGGTATGTGAACGTGCTACGTGCACTACAACATAAGTACTTAAACTTAAAACTTAACAGTGGTAGGGGCTTAATGGACATGGTTAAACAAAAGGTTAATGCAAAAGTTGACCTGCCCCCCCCCCCTACCACCTGCCACTTCCAACACATGCCAAGATACTCCAAGTGGCTAAAGAATCATTTCAGATCTTTATTTATATATTGAGAGGATCATTCAAAAGAATTTGGAGTAACAGTATGTCAAAATGTGGACACTTTCTCCAAAATCTTTGGACTACTCTGGAGCAGGGGTAGGCAACAGATCAATCTGAACAAAATGAAAAAGATCACCGGGGTTTGGCACCCTTTTTTTTTTTTTTTTTTTTTTAGAAATTACCCAGCAAGGCCTAAAATAGGGAAAAAATATAATAAAACAAAATGTCACCGTTAAAATATAAACTTAGTCTACCATAAAAGTGGATAGTGTCAGTAGAGCAGTGGGCGGCGTCAGTAGAGCAGTGGGCGGCGTCAGTAGAGCAGTGGGCGGCGTCAGTAGAGCAGTGGGCGGCGTCAGTAGAGCAGTGGACGGCGTCAGTAGAGCAGTGGACGGCGTCAGTAGAGCAGTGGACGGCGTCAGTAGAGCAGTGGACGGCGTCAGTAGAGCAGTGGACGGCGTCAGTAGAGCAGTGGACGGCGTCAGTAGAGCAGTGGACGGCGTCAGTAGAGCAGTGGACGGCGTCAGTAGAGCAGTGGACGGCGTCAGTAGAGCAGTGGACGGCGTCAGTAGAGCAGTGGACGGCGTCAGTAGAGCAGTGGACGGCGTCAGTAGAGCAGTGGACGGCGTCAGTAGAGCAGTGGACGGCGTCAGTAGAGCAGTGGACGGCGTCAGTAGAGCAGTGGACGGCGTCAGTAGAGCAGTGGACGGCGTCAGTAGAGCAGTGGACGGCGTCAGTAGAGCAGTGGACGGCGTCAGTAGAGCAGTGGACGGCGTCAGTAGAGCAGTGGACGGCGTCAGTAGAGCAGTGGACGGCGTCAGTAGAGCAGTGGACGGCGTCAGTAGAGCAGTGGACGGCGTCAGTAGAGCAGTGGACGGCGTCAGTAGAGCAGTGGACGGCGTCAGTAGAGCAGTGGACGGCGTCAGTAGAGCAGTGGACGGCGTCAGTAGAGCAGTGGACGGCGTCAGTAGAGCAGTGGACGGCGTCAGTAGAGCAGTGGACGGCATCAATAGAGCAGTGGACGGCATCAATAGAGCAGTGGACGGCGTCAGTAGGGCAGAGGACGGTGTCGGGTGTCAGTAGGGCAGAGGACGGTGCCAGTAGGGCAGAGGTTGGAGGTAACAGTGTTCATTTCGTCGACGAAAATATTTTAGTCGCCTAAATGAATATTATTTTAGTCGTCTAAAATACGACTAAAACAAACTAAAACAACGGAGGTGACTAAAATACAACTAAAACTAAAATGCCATTTTAGTCAAAAGACTAAGACTAAAACTAAATTAAAATTTGACTTCAAAATTAACACTGGTCTGTAGTGCATGTTCATACCTCAATGCCATAATAAATAACATATTAGATTTTTCACTCCAGCAGTATATAATGAGTTTGGAAATTGTAGTGAAATGTTAACTAATGCATTACAATTTAATTACACCTATTAGATTTTAGGCTAAAAAAATGAGTTTTAGTTGACTAAAATGTACTGGCGATTTAGTCGACTAAAACTAAAATAATTGCAGAAGACTAAAATGGGACTAAAACTAAAATGCCATTTTAGTCCTAAGACTAAAACTAAATCGAAATTTGCTGCCAAAATTAACACTGGTAGGCAAGTGTACATGGACACAAATCCGTTTACATCTGCCACTCCATAGAAGCGAATGGAGGGTCCGATTGGGTCCACCTGAAAAACAGACAGGCGGACCCGATTGGACTGAACGTATGAAAGGGGCCTAAGGTTGCTTTCACACTGATGCACTGGGGTAGTCTCACACCGTGGGTGCAGTGCAGTGTACCTGTGGCTTTCCTGCAGGTTAGTTGCCATAGAATTCTATTATATACTGCAGGTGTGATGGAT
The DNA here is from genome assembly GCA_037952925.1 of Lithobates clamitans. Classification (NCBI taxonomy): domain Eukaryota; kingdom Metazoa; phylum Chordata; class Amphibia; order Anura; family Ranidae; genus Lithobates; species Lithobates clamitans. Next base: position 3,052,534 of record JBBGZY010000724.1, on the reverse strand, counting down.
GCACTTTGTGAACGTGCACCAAACCTGCAGGTAATAACATAAGTCTATGGCTCAGTTCAGGCAACCCGCAGCTGCACCTGTGGACCAGTTTGAAAGCAGCCCAATGTAGAAAACAGACATGTCCATTGCTGTTTGATTTTATAAAAAACTGACCTCAATCTTCATGGCTGCTGCTGTCCTCCAGGGCGGGTATGGCTGGCGGCGGCTGCTGTCCTCCAGGGCGGGTATGGCTGGCGGCAGCTGCTGTCCTCCAGGGCGGGTACGGCTGGCAGTGGCTGCTGTCCTCCAGGGCGGGTGTGGCTGGCGGCGGCTGCTGTCCCCCAGGGCAGGTATGGCTGTCGGCGGCTGCTGCCCTCCAGGGCGGGTATGGCTGTCGGCGGCTGCTGTCCTCCAGGGCGGGTATGGCTGGCGGCGGCTGCTGCCCTCCAGGGCGGGTATGGCTGGTGGCAGCGGCTGCTGTCCCCCCAGGGTGGGTATGGCTGTCAGTCACAGTCCTCCTCCAGCCCTGTCAGATTCCTGGACAGTAGAATGTACTCAGTCACCCCCATCCTCTGCTCTCACCATAAACATGCTTGCTTGTAGGATCTACTGCACCCGCTTAGAGAGCACTTCCCCTGGCCATATTCTCCCCCCCCATTACTGAGGACAGGTGGGGGTGAGAGGGGAAAAACTAGGCCAGGAGAGATCAGCAGGGAGGAGACCAGCTCACGGGTTGGCGGGGCCAATTAGCGGAGGGGAGAGGCCAACTCACGGAGGTGCATGGATAGGGAGGTCAGGGAGTTGGGAAATAGTGTCATTCTAAGCCAGAGAACGGCCCCTTAGCAGAAGACCCGCCTCTTCCACTCAGCTGCGTTCCAACGGCACCTGTGTGCAGATGAGGGGAGTCGTCTGTCCTATAACATACCGGCCCCCCTGCCCACACACAGCAGCGAGCCAGTGACATAAAACTAAATGTAACTGGGAGCCACACGCCTCCCCCTGAAGCATGGGCAAGTTGCAACTCCACACGCTACACCCATGATCCTAACCCTCTGCAACTTTGTCCTGGCCAGCAATGTATGGAATGCCGGCTCTGCACTGGTTGGATGAAAGAGGGGAGGGTCTGGGTAGCAGTCCCGCCCATACCTAACATCACACTCAATTTGACAGGTGAAGTCTTCCTTCCTGGCTGCACAGTGTACATCCAGCCAGCTTGTCCACCAATCCCTGGCTGTGCTGGATGATCACACTGCTGCAGGTCCTAAGGAGCCAGAACCTAGGGCAAGAGACTCGGGGCTATGGGCTCCTGATTCGGGGCTTCAGCCTCGATAGCCACCCCCTGGCGACACCTATGCTCTATAGTATATGACTCTGGAGGCTGGCTTCCTAGCATTAACTAAGTAGAAACTACTATTAGCCCACGATCTTTCAGAATGTGGGTCTCAATAGCCAAACCTTTAAATTTAGCGTTTGTAAAGTAGGATGGAATACCGGACCTTGAGAAAGAAGGTCTGGCCTTGGTGGTAGGGTCTATGGGTCCCCTACTGTCATCTTTACGATCCCTGCATACCAAGATTTCCTGGGACCCGCTGGAGGCCACAAGAATTACTGACTTCCCTTCCTGCTTGATCCTGCGAAGAGGTCGTGGATGCAGGCAAAATAGGAGGGAATGCATAAATCAGTGAGAACCGATTCCACGGGAATAGCAAGGCATCTGTTCCCCATGCTAGCGGATGCTTTGTTTTTGACACAAAGTTGTCGATTACTTTGTTGAACCTGCACGTAAACAGATCTATGTCTGGGATCCCCCATCTTTGACATATTGAGAGGAAGATATCAGGGTGAAGGAACCATTTTCCTGGGAACAATTGCTGCAACTCAAGTAGTCCGCCTGTCAATTTTCTATTCCTAGAATGAAGACCACTGATAGGCAAAGTAGTTTTCTGCCCGAGATAAGATATGATTCACCTTTCTCTGGGCCGCACAACTTCTTGTGCCCCCTTGGTGATTAATATAGGCCATTGCTGTGGCATAGTCGGATTGAATCCTGGCAGGACAATACCGTAAACTGAACAGTCAGGCCCTCAGAACCAAGTGCTCTGCCTGAATGATAGAATGATAATGGGCATGATCAATTCTGATCTGGGCCATTTCCAAGGTAACTGAAGAAAGGATTTTCCCCTTTGCAGATTTTTGGATATTAACCATAAACTGAGGCTCCGGCGTACCCAGCTTACAGTACCTGGTATTTTCAGGTGGTCCATCCGGGTGCTAACCAGGCCCGACCCTGCTTAGCCTCCAAGATCAGACGAGATTGGGCGTTTTCGGGGTGATGTGGCCGTAGGCTTTGGAGTCAGACACACTGGGAATCTAGAGCTTGAACCCTTTGTTCCAAGCCGATATGATAATGTTTTGCAGCAGTCTCGAATGAAACTGAGCATAATGAACGGCCTCGAATGAAGCCACCATCTTTCCCAACAACCCCATGCAAAGTTGAATAGAAGACTTCATCTTGCCACGACCACCTAAATCAATTCCATTATGGCACTGATCTTTGCCTGGGGCAAGAATACCCTTTTCTGGGTGTACCTATGATCAGACCCAAGTATCTTAGCCCTTTTCATGGTTTTAAAGAAGATTTCTCCTAGACTGAGAAACTGACCTAGATATTCCAGGTAGTTGAATGTGGTGACCATACTTTTGTCTAATCGGGCTACCGACTGAACTATCAAGAACAGATCGGCCAGGTAAACCATAATCGTTATACCTTGGGCCCTTAATCTAGCTAGAAGAGGGGCCAGAACCTTTGTAAACACTTAAGGTGCAGTAGCTAGACCGGAAAGCAGAGCTACACACTGAAAATGAAGATTTTCCCCCTTGAAAAGTAGATATTACTAGTGAGCGCGGAAATAGGCATATGGAGGTATGCATCTTTGACATCGATTGATGCCAGAAGTTCTCCTCCTTGTAGGATGGAGATAACTGATTGGATTGACTCCATGCGAAAAAGGAGTGGTTATATTCAAGAATTGAATTTAGATTTTTGAGATCCAGAATTGGATTTAACCAAACCCCAACCTCTGCTCTTACATGGGGGCCACCATGATCACTTTTTTGCCAAAAGATGGTCTTGAGAGAAAGACTTTTTTCTCTGGATCCTTAGGAACGTTTGATCTGAGAAAAACGAGGGGACGGGAACTCTTGGAACACCAGTTTGTACCTTGGAGCTATTGAGGAAGTCCCCCATTTGTCTTGACACACTTCCTGCCAGATCCTTGAGAACTGCAGAAGAACTCCCCCTATTGAGCGAACGGGGGCAAAAAGGGGTACTTTTTCCACTAGAATTTCTTTGGATGTATTATCCAAAACATCCCCAAATAGCTGTTTCACCGCAAAAGGAAGACTAGCCAGGAGCTTCTGCATGGTGCTTAGCGAAGGCTGCAAGGCCCGAAGGATAGAATCTCTCAAAGCAACTATTGCAAACATAAAGCTGCCAGATCCTGGGCCTGCTGAGCAGGATAACCTTGAACACCTGTTTAAACTGGTCTCTCAACGATGAAGCAATTACTGTCAGCGCAGGCTGAGACACTCAATCTGCCAGAGAAAAAAGTGTTTTTTGTTTTTTTTTTAATAGAAACTCCAACTTTTTATCCGTTGGATCCCTAAGCATTTGAGCATTGTCTGCCGGACAAGTCAAACTCTTATTCACAGAGGATATAAACAGCATTAATTGCTAGTATACCCTACTTAGTGAATTTCCTCCACCATGGGATAAAGTGTAAAAACCTTTTAGGAGGGAAAATAATGCTTATCTGGGTGATCCTCTCAGATACAAAAAAGCTTTTCCAACAAAAAATGGAAAGAAAAAGGCATGCACAGCTTGAGGAGGCTTTAGCGAACCCAAACACTCAGTTAAGGGTACATAAATGTGGAGCGGACCATTTAGCAAGAAACTGCACCATCAGTCTTAAGATTGAAACAGCTGATTCTCCCACATTTGACACCTCAGAAGAGAAGTCATCAGCCTCACCACGGTCCCCTCAGTTTGAGGGTCCTGGGCAATGGAAGAGAACCTGTCGCATTTTGACCCATACTGGGATGTGATTAACCACTTATTTACTGGGCACTTAAACCCCCCCCCCCCCCTCCTGTCCAGACCAATTTTCAGCTTTTAGCGCTGTCGCACTTTGAATGACAATTGCGCTGTCATACAACACTGTACTCAAATGAAATTTTTATCATTTTTCCCCACAAATAGAGCTTTCTAATAGTTTTTGTTAAACTATTAGAAAGAACGAATTTAAAAAACAAAAATGTAACATTTTTTTATATTTTGTTATAAAATTTTGCAAACAGGCAATTTTTCTCCTTCATTGATGCACGCTGATGAGGTGGCACTGATGGGCACGATAGGTTGCAGTGATGGACACTGATTGCTTACACTGATGGCAGCACTGCTAGGTGGCACTGATTGGCACCACTGCTGGGCACTGGCAGATGGCACTGGAAGGCACAGATGAGGCACATGTGCCTCCTTCCTCTTCGGGACCGATGTCCCTTTAACATAAGCCGGTGATCGGCTTTTTTTTCTCTTAGCTTATCTCTGAGCAAAGCATGAGAAGGTACGTGCTCCATACAGTCCCCAGTGGTGACACTTAGGCATGACAACATTTATTTTAAAGCAGGAGTCCACCTAAAAAAAAAAAAAAAATATTAAAAGCCAGCAACTACAAATACTGCAGCTGCTGACTTTTCATAAATGGACACTTACCTGTCCCAGGGTCCAGCGATGTCGGCAGCCAACGCCAATCACTCGCTCGACTCCCGGCAACTGAATTATCAGTGCTGAACAAAATGGTAGCAACTGAGCAACTACTACAACTAATCAGCAAAAAACAAGGCATGACGGGCCTTATTCCAAGGTAGGTTAAATGTTATGATGCTTTGAAGCTGAATTACAGATACATACTAAAAAATAAGAAAAAAAAACATTTAATCCAAACATATATTGACTAAAATTTACCAAAAAATTTTTTTTTTACATAAAAGAAGTATAAGTAATTGTATATGTTGTGTTTTTAGTCTCCCATCCCCTTTAAAGCACCTGTATCCTTATAAAAATTTGTAATATACTTACCCTATTTCTAGAGTGCCTGGTGACATCACAGGTCCTCTTCACTCTCTTCTTCCTCCTGCAGTGGCCGAATCCTAAATGCTGCAGAGATGAGTGCCATGCATTGATGGTGCTGCTCTCTGCAACATTCTCCTGTTAAGTCCAAAGTGGGCCCTTGACTCTCTGTGCTCACAGGAAATGGGTTGAATGACACTATGCATAAATCAGCCAAGAGTTGAACATTAAAATAGCTAGCCATTTCATTTCAAACAGCAGTGCAGCCAAACGTGTCTGTGTCTGCTATGTTTTTTTTTTTTAAATACCAGTTCATGCCAGGTTCCTGCACCTCCTGCCTCCACTTTATAAACAATTCATAAGATACAACACACCTTAAAACTGTGGACTTTAGTACTTGTTGGCAGACATATTATACCATTCAGGATTAGCACTCATAGATCTTCATAGCACATAGTAAATTAGCCTTGAAGAGAAAAAAAAAAACAATACTCATGCACAACTCTAGAGAATATATGGGAAAATAAGCTAACCTGACAATATCCAATTTTGGGGTTTCTGTATGCATATGCTGTCAGCACTCTTCTCAATGCAGAGATGCCAGTGTCACTTTGAAACGCTGGATGTTCTGGAAGTGATCTGCGCAAGTCTCGCTCAATTTCATCAGTTGCCAAAGTGCATGTGCCGAGAGACTTTTCCACAATTTCCGTGTAGTAGCCTGGGTTAGCTGCCATGTCATTAACTGCACCTGCCAATAAGTAATATTAATACAGCTTTATATTATATGATCTTTACAGTGTACCCTTTCAGTGCACAAGGTCGAAGCATCTATATGATAGGTAGAATACTGAAAATCTTGTGTACGTGATTATCTGCATGCAGTGTGTGAATTATTGGTTTGAATTAGATTACAATTACTGTTGGTTTGGGGGGGCAGTTCTTTAGACAAATAACTGGTGTGGCGATGGGTGCCAAGTTTGGGCCCAGTGTTGCAAATGCCTTTATCAACATGAGCTACTGTGGTTCTCCAAGAGTTAGGATCCTTGCTGATTAAAGTGGAACTTTACGCTCCGATTAAACATTGATTATCTTTACTCCTCATGCTGCTTTCATTAGTAAATAGACATGAAAATATATCATATTTACTTGTTTTAAATTATTTTTTTTTACATTTCTTCAGTTACTTCCTGGTTTCTTGCCTAGGCAAATGATATCATACATCCCAGGAATCTTTAGGAGGGGAGGAGGGGAGGAGGGGAGGAGAGAAGGAGGGCTTTTCTCAGCTAAGAACACTCTCCTGCATGCATGTTTGAGCTAAGCAGATGGATTTCAGGAAGTAAAAGCAACATGAATTATTTGTCCTTATTTAAGATGGCCATGACCAGAAATGCTAGGGGGTTGTTTTTCTCAAGTGATTTCTCAACATAATAAAGCATAGAGACATGGATGGATGGGGGAGTTTGCTTTGAATATTAACCACTTAAGGACCGGAAGGATTTGCCCCCTTAATGACCAGGCCATTTTTTTGCGATACGGCACTGCGTCCCTTTAACTGACAATTGCAAGGTCGTTCAACGTTGTACCCAAACAAAATGTATGTACTTTTTTCCCACAAATAGAGCTCTCTTTTGGTGGTATTTGATCACCTCTGCGGGTTTTATTTTTTGCGCTATAAACAAAAAAAAGAGCGACAATTTTGAAAAAAAAAATATATATATTTTTTACTTTTTGCTATAATAAATATCCAAAAAATAAAAAACGTCTTCATCGGTTTAGGCCAATATGTATTCTACATATTTTTGGGTAAAAAAAATAAAAATATCGCAATAAGTGTATATTGATTGGTTTGTACAAAAGTTAGAGCGTCTACAAAATAGGGGATAGATTTATGGCAGTTTCATTTTAATTTTTATTTAGTAGTAATGGCGGTGATCTGCAATTTTTAGCGGGACTGCGACATTGCGGCGGACAGATCAGACACTTTTGACACTTTTTTGGGACCAGTGACATTTATACAGCTATCAGAGCTAAAAATAGCCATTGATTACTGTATAAATGACAATGGCAGTGAAGGTGTTAACACTAGGGGGCGATCAAGGGATTAAGTGTTCCCTAGGGAGGTGTTTCTAACTGTGGGGGGAGTGTACTGACTGGAGGAGGAGAGAGATCACTGTTCCTGATCACTAGAAACAGCAGATCTCTCTCTTCCCCGTCAGAACGGGGATCTGTTTGTTTACATACACAGATCCCCGTTCTGGTTCTCTGTAATCGTGGGTGGCCACACATATCGGCTCCAGCGTTGTGCCGGAGTCGTGCTCCGCCTATCGCTCATGGCCAACGTACCACTACAGCGATTCGCGCAGCCATGCCAACCTGCCACAAAATAATGACGGCGGCTGGTCTGCAAGCAGTTAAAATTGAATTAAATTGTCTTTTTGGTGCTCAGATGCAGTGAAGATCTGCTTTATGTAGGAAAGAAGCTCTTATTGACCTTTGTTATGTAGGTCAATATAGAGGTAAGAGTTTGTCTATAAGGGTTTACCATGGTGGAGGCGTTCCTGCTCGCACGTCTTTGCAGCACTTACTTGGGAGTGATGTATATCACAAGTTATATGGGACTATTACATTCATGATTATATGGACTTTTGTTGTGTCAGCAGGAGCCAGAGAAACAGTAGTGCACTAATCTTCCCTGCGAAGAGCTGTGCATGGGGGCATGTCGGCACAAGTCTTGCCCATTGGAGGATAGGCAGGTGGTGCTCTCAAGTAAGATGCAAAGAAGAAAACTGACCACACTATGATGGATGTGTTACCGTGTCTAGTGTGGTCAGTGTGAAAAAGGAAAGCAGAGGCATTTGGTAGGATCACCACTATTTCACAAAGGAAGAAATGCAAAGAGTAAAGGATACTTTTTAAAAAAGTACATGGTACAACAGACACATATCAGGAATATGAAATGTTGAGGTAACACACAAAATTTACCAACAACTCTATAGGTAGAACCTACAAGTAAATTCTATTCAGTTAGTGGATGCTCTCACTACATTGTTGATGTTAAGCATTGTTGACTGAGAAGAAAAATAAATGTTGTGTGGCCAGCTTTGGATTAATAAATAGGGGACTAATATTTATACACTTGTCCCTATTAGATCATTGTCTCCAGTTGCTCATGTCTTCATATGCTCACCAAGTATGCAAGAAAAGTGTAGGTATTCCATTAACCTACAGGTAGTGAAGAAAGGCTCTTACACATCTAATGTATGCGCATGCATTAATTCTCATTAGAAGAATATGTAATTACAAGTTAATTACAAACATTTTCACCATTTTCAGCAAAAATCAAGCAATATTAACAAAATAATGTATAGTTCTACACTGCGAACACATTACAGTGACATTTAAAAGGTAACCTTTACCAGAGAAAAGTAACCAAAGTTCTCCTCTCAAAGTTTCGGGAATCCCTCTAACAACTAGATTTCTGGTTCTTTTTGTACGAAACATGCTAATGCCACGACCACATTCGGTGAACAGAATATTCCAAGACTGCTCCTTCATTTTTTCTTTCAGCTGCGAAAAAATATAACATTATATATATTATTTTTGACGTAGTTTCTGAGCAGCATCCATATCACTAACATTTCTGAAAGAAGAATCCCAAACTGTCATTTTTTTCATACACATATTGATTTCAAGTACAGAGTCTACAGACAGAAATATGTGAATATTAGCATATAGTCAAATATTTTCTATAATTCCAAAAACAAATGCACAAGTAACTGGCCATGGGTGTAAAGAAATAAATAAAAAATCTGCAGGTAAACAACTTATACGGCCAGTTTTCAAAAGAATACTTCAGACCATGTAACATTTTCATGTTGCAAGTGGAAAGTCAAATATCCATTAAAAAATGGGTATTCATAGTAGGTCTAGTTTTGTCATCCCTAGCTAGCAGTGATATCCATAAAATAGGATTTTTTCGTCATACTTACCTGTAAAATCCCTTTCTTTGAGTACATCATGGGACACAGAGTTAGGCTAATATCCAATACCTGCTGGGTTATACTTCATCTATAGGTGAATGAACTTTGGTAGACCAAAGGTCTTTATATAGGGGATCACTTCCTGTCTAACCCCTCCCATACAGGAAGTACTTCAGTTTTGTAGCAAGCACTGAATCCTCAAAAAGAGGGGAGGGACCTCTGTGTCCCATGATGTACTCAAAGAAAAGGATTTTACAGGTAAGTATGATGAAAAAATCCTATTTTCTTTTTCATACATCATGGGACATAGAGTTAGGCTAATATTCATTACGTGCTGGGACATCCCAGAGCAATAGCCTTGAGGGGAGGGAGACACCCTGCTAAACAGTAGCCATTAGACCTTATACGGCAGCCCGCAGTACACTGCAGCTAAAAGCCAAATCCTCGGCTGCTCGAACATCCACTTGATAACATTTTGTGAACTTATACACTGAAGACCAGGTAGCAGCCTTACAAATCCGAGCCACAGATACCTGATGGCGAAAAGCCCAGGTTCCTAATCCCCCTGGTTGAATGAGCTCTCACTCTAAAGAAAGGAGCTTTAGGTTTCAGACCATAGGCCTGAATGACCAATTGACGGACCCAATTGGCAATGGAAGCTTTGCAAGCTGCCTGCCCCTTCTTGGGTCCTTTTGGTAAAACAAAAAAGGAGTCTGAACCTCGTATCCTTGCAGATCTAGACAAATAAACCTTGACTGTCCAGACAACGTCCAAAGAATGCAGTCGTCTCTCTTCTGTTGAATGAGGCTGAGAGAAAAAAGATGGAAAAAAAAAAAAATGTCCTGATTTAAATGAAAGGCCGACACCACTTTTGGCAAGAAGAATGGAACAGGTCATAACATGACCCTGTCGTGGTGGAGGATCAAGTACGGTTCCCTGCATGAAAGGGCCACCAACTCCGACACACTTCTAGCCGAGATGATAGCCATTAGGAAGGCTAGTTTGCCTGACAGCAAGTCTAATAATATTTCCCGATAGGTTCAAATGGTTGTTTCTGTAACACAGACAGCACCAAGTTCAAGCCCCAAGGACACATAGGTGACCTAATGGGAGGAAGCAAGCGAGTTGCCCCCTGAATAAAGATTCGGACCAGTGAATGAGAGGCTAAAGGCCTTTGGAAGAATACTGATAGGGCCAAAACTTGACCTCTGATTGTACTCAAAGCCAATTTGATTTCCACAGCTGACTGTAGAAAAGAGATAATTCTCCCAATTACATATTTCCAAGGATGCCATTTTTTGGCTTCACACCAAGCAATATAAGTCTTCCAGACCTCATGATAGATCTTCCTAGTGACAGCTTTTCTAGCATTCACTAGGGTAGACACCACTGGTCCTGAGATGCCATGGTCCTTTAAACACCCTGGCTTCAATAGCCATGCTGTCAAATTTAGAGACTGTAAATTGGGGTGGAATATAGGACCTTGAGACAGTAGATCGGGGCGCCGTGAAAGTGTCCATGGCCCATCTATTGTCAGTCTCACAATCTCCAGAACCAGGGCCTTCTGGGCCAGGCTTGTGCCACCAGAATGACGGGAACAACCTCTCTTCGAATCCTGCGCAACAAATGTGGAAGAAGAAGGATCGGAGGTAAAGCATAAACCAGGGAGTACTGGCTCCATGGAACTACCAGAGCATCTGCTCTGATTGCCAGAGGATCTCTTGCTCGGGACACAAACTGCTGTAGTTTGTTGTTGAACCTGGATGCCAGTAGGTTGACCTCTGGCCATCCCCAACATTGGCAAATTTCTTGGAACACCCCTGGGTGTAGGGACAATTCCCCAAGGCAGATCTGCTGGCGGCTGAGATAATCTGCCTTCCAGTTCTCTACTCTCAGGATATGGACTGCCGATAGAGTCGGCACATGTCCCTCTGCCCAACTAGTATGTGGTTCACCTCCTTCAGAGCTGAACAACTCCTGGTACCGCCTCGGTGGTTTATATAGGCCACTGCAGTGGCATGGTCGGTCTGAATCCTGATAGGGCAGTCCTGAAGCTCCACCTTCCAAGACTGCAGGGCCAGTCGTACTGCCCGTAATTCCAGGATGTTGATGGGCAGGATCTGTTGTCCTTGACCATATCCTTTGAGCTGTGAGCTCCTTTAGGGTCGCTCCCCAGCCTGAGAGACTGGCATCTGTAGTCCGTACTCTCCAAGTTACCGGGAGGAAGGATCTTCCCTTTCGCAGGTTCCGATCATGCAACCACCAGCTTAGGCTTAAGCGTGCCCAAGGAGATAAGAACACTGGATAATCCAGGGCTTGTCCTCTCCTGTTCCAAGCCAACAAGATGTCTTGTTGTAGAGGCCTGGAATGGAACTGTGCATAGGGCACCGCCTCAAAAGGAGTATATCATCCTCCCTGGAAAACTCATACAGAGCCGAATGGAGGGTTGTCTGGTGCCCCTTATCTAACTCACATGATCCTTCAGGGCACAAATCCTTGCGGGTGGCAAGAATACTCTTGCTTGAACCGTATCTAGGATCAGACCTAAATACTTTAGACTTTGAGCTGGTCTCAAGGTTGATTTTTCTGTATTTATGATCCAGCCTAAGCTTTCCCAATACCGCATTGTGCATGTTATGCTCTGTTCTAGAGCCTGTAGCGAGTGATCTCTGAGCAGGAGGTCGTCCAGATACCCGAGCACCAGGATCCCTTGGGCCCTTAAAAGACCCAGTACTGGAAGCAGCAAGCCCAAAGGGTAAAGCCACAAACTGAAAATGATGTTCCTCTACTGCAAAATCGCAGGAACCTCTGATGAGGCTGAAAGAAAGGTACGTGTAAATACGTGTCTTCCATATCGATGGAGGCTAGAAAGTCTCCCAATCTGGAGTGAGGCTACTACTGAGCAGACAGAGTCCATCCAAAAGGACTGGATCAATAGATACTGGTTTAGGGATCTTGGGTCCAAAATGGGCCTTGTGTCCCGGTTTCGTTTTTGAACCATAAATAGGTTTGAGTAAAACCCTGCGCCCCTTTCGGGTACAAGAACCTCTACAATCACTCCTTGATGCACTAAATGATGTACTGCCTGAAGCAAGAAGTCTCTTTTTGGAGGATCCGAGGGAACGTTGGATCTTGAAAACCTCTGAGGGGGAACCTCCCAGTAACTCCAGCTTCTAACTGCGGGAAATAGTTGAGATGACCCACTCATCCTAAACTATTGTTCTCCAAATGTCCGCAAAGTGCAGCAGCCTTACCCTCACCCGATGAATTGGGGGGCGTCCCCTCCAAAAGGAGGGCTTGGTGCTGGGTTTAGAAGAATTTTGGACCCAGGGCTTTTTCTGGCCCTGGCCGTGCGGCTTGCCCCTGGCTCTAGCACCCTGTTGGCGCCAGAACTGCCTTGGCACTGAGACACTTGAGGAAGCAGTCCCTGATGTTTTAAAAGAGGGACGCCTGGTGCTTTTCTTCATAGGAAGTAGAGAACTCTTCCCTCCGGAAATCTTTTGGATATATTTGTCCAAGTGGTCACCAAATAAACGTTCCCCATGAAAGGGGAAACCTGCCAATAACTTTTTACAAGGAAGCTCGGCTGACCAGTTCTTAAGCCACAAAAGTCTGCGCATATGTACACACAAGAGAGCCAAACAAGAAACCTGCTGTATTGAACCCTTTAAGGCGTCAACAGAAAAACACAGTGCTCGAGGAATATCTGCCTCATTTTCAGGCAGATCATCCTCCTGGTTAGGCCTGTCAGGCGGTCTGAACTGATCCTTTACGGACTGGCAGATACCAATTGCTGCAACAGCTGGCTGAATAGCTGAACTGGCCAAAGAAAAGGAAGCCTTTAATAATGGCTCCAATTTCTTGTCAACAGGGTCTTTCAAGCCCTGTGCGTTATCTACCGGACAAGTCAAGTTCTTGTTTAAGGAAGAGACTTGCTGCATCTATGGCTGGCATGCACCATTTCTTAAACTTTTCATCCATGGGATATAAAAGGGAAAACCTCTTAGGAGGAACAAAAATCCTGTCAGAATGTTCCCAATCAGCATACACCACCCGTTCCAACAGAGGTGTAAGGGGAAAGCCTGTGTGGCCTGAGGAGGCCACAGGGATCCCAAAGAGGACCAGGGAGGCTCAGTAACCTCTGCAAGAGGCAACTTAAAGGCAAAACGAGCCATTTCGGGAAGAGCCAGGATCAAAAACCTCTGTAAACGAGAGGTAGACACCAACTGGATATCTTCTTGTCCAGATTGCTCGGAAGCAGACTCATCCACTAGGCCATCCACAGAATCCTGAGCTTTAAGCTCTTCTCTATCCTCAACCCATTCCTGCTCCAGACTAGGAGGCTCCGGGGAGGGGGATCTGTCACGCTTTTTGCCACCCTGCGGGATGGAGGCAATCATGCCAGCAATCCTGTGCTCTAACCTGGCTAAGTTCATCCTTAGTGATAAAAGGGTGAGGCAGCAGCGTTGACTGTAGGCACAATACCAGATAGGCACAGTGGCTCAGATTGCCCACACTAGGGATACGACTAGGTTCATCAGGAACTACTGATGACGTAGGTGTGCCCTTCCCTGTAGTGTTAAAGACATTTACTAGCCACAAAAAGGGAGTACCTGGGTGTAGTATTAACACATCTCAGAAGGGAGACCCTTTAATAGGGCTCACCAAGCCCCTATGCAACAATTCTGCTAAGCACCTTTAGCCTGCCAAGCAACACCTGGTAACTCACGTGACCCAGGTAAGCAGAAATGAACCGGTGCAAATGCCTGGTTCAGAGCCTGCTCTGTGTCCCACAGCTGCCTACTGGAAGCACCGAATGCTTGGCATACACAGCTTAAATAAGCTGGCTGTGCGCCATGGCGAACAAGGAAAAATGGTGCACAGTCGAGCAATATCATACAGTTAGAAAACAGCCAGACATAAGCAAAAAAAGGTACACTTTGCAAACACCCACAGCTAGCACAAAACTGCCCTGTATGGTCACTGCACACAGGTGTAAAGCCTCTAGCTAGCTTGACTGATTGTTACAATCACCGGGACACCCCACAATAATAATAAAGGGGTTTCACTTACCCGTACAGGCACAGGGCAGCTTAGAAACTAAGAGCCCAATTGTCACCCTTCATGGAAGGTTCCTGTCACTTGAGGACCTTCAAGGACTGGGTACCCTTTTCATGGTTTAGGGTCCACTCCCTTGGACCTGTACAGCACCCTGCATGAATGCCTTAGCGCTGTAGTGTCCAGGATTCCACTTTGCAGGGTCCAGCGACCGCATTACAGGCAAACCCTAGCATGATCTTGAGTCTTCTTTGGGAGGCTCGAGTACCATTTATGTAAGCATATAAAGCCTGTGTCAAATGGATCCGATCGGTCAATCCCTTGATTCATTTAAGAACAGTTTGTGGGACTAGAGACCTGGAGCTCAGAGAGCTCAAGCAACTGTGCCATCCACCTTGCAGACACTAGAAAAAAATTGAGGTACTTCCTGTATGGGAGGGGTTATATAGGGGATCACTTCCTGTCTAAAGACCTTTGGTCTACCAGTGTCCATTCACTTGGAGATGAAGTATTACCCAGCAGGTAATGGCTATTAGCCTAGCTCTGTGTCCCACAATGTATGAAAAGATGAAAAGGAAAAGTTGTTTTATAGTGGTCATGCTACAAACACTGTGATCATACTCCATCATATACAACCAATTTACTGGTGAAGAATAGGCCAAGGGACCACAAGTAATGTACAATATTGGTGACTTGAATTCACAACAAAAATAGGTAATGTAAATATTTCTATACCATTATTGGATCAAGGTTCTCTGCATCCTGAGGATGAAACACAGTCATTAAGGCTTCTGTGCTCACAGTCTTGCTGGTGCCTTTTGGACCCACCATTGGATGCTCTTCTGGGAACTCTGCTGCATTGTGACTGTAGCTAGTCTGAAAAATTACACTTTATATATACTTATATTGAAACAATCATAAAACATACCATATATCATGGAGTCACAGCTCAAGCAGTGCTACGTGCTACAAAAGTACATTCAGTATTATAACAATGTGCTTAAAAACACTGCTGTCTCAAAAGAAGGTGGCATTAAAACTACACTTGACTTAAAATTCAGCCTTGAAACACAGACTGGGAACAGTTCTTTTTTTTTTTTTTACGAAGCATTGCTATACCGCATTTAATCCATCCTTTTTGTCTGATCCTGGAACACACTATGTTGAAAAAAAATGATGGCTCTAAGAAGTTCCTCACAGCCACCAATCAGAATCAAACTTGCCTTAGAAGTTTGAATGTGGCTGGCGACCTTAACTTTCTGGCAAGGTTGCTGCGTTAGCATTAGTACAATATTGTTTAACTTGCTGCCTGAAATTGTTCTATGGGTGTCCAGTAATAAAGCATTTTTTGCAAGAACTAATGACTAGGACTGATGGAGAATGAGGTTTCAAAATCTTTTACTCCATAAGGGAAACCATGCATCATGTGCAAAACTTCTGTACAGTTGCCACCGTGAACAAGTGTTCAGATCATAACTAGTTTTACCAGCCCCCACTTCGTCTTCTGGTTAGTGGATTCCATCTACTTTTTAACAACACACTATCTTCATACGTCATTATTTATTACAATCCAAACACTTAATTAATGCTTCTTAGAGCTCACCTCAGTGTAAACTGTGTGCTGGGGACTTGTTATTACACATCTGGATCTCAGTCTTGCCACCAAGGATTCAAAGTCTCTAACATCGGTGAAACGAAATATATTCTTCCCTTTTGTGCTAATGGTAATGGCCCTTGATATCACATCAGACTTTTCTAATCCAATAATCTGCAAATATAAGTACAATCTTTAATGTAAAACATTAAAAATCAAGGTAAACAATAAGACAGTACAATGGCACACTATTTCAAGTGTATTTAAAACTTTGACATGTTTTTCTCTCTCTGTACTTCATTGGGGAAATAAGGGAAATCCAAGCTAGAGCTGGTCATACGTTTGAATTTTGGCCAAATCAAAAGAATTGGTTGAAATTTTAATAGTGGGTGACCCTGCCGGCTCAACAAAAGTCAAATACTCAATTGACTTTTGCCAAAGAAAGCGGCCAAAAAGTTTTGGCCGAACAATGCCTGAAGCAGCTGCAGTCACTGTTGGGGCATTCTGACAGCCAGCATTAGCAGCTGTCAGAATACAATAGCCAGGCAGAGGGGATTTATTCATCCATGTTGTTTGTGTGGATGATAGAGTTCGGTTTCTTTTGTTTAGCCAGCAAGCTGTATATATAAAAAAAAAAAAAAAAGTGGAATAGTATATGGCCAGCTTTAGAACCCACTTGATATACCCCTTATATAATCATAAGCTGATTATATTTTATCTAAACAAGCCATAGCGGTTGTGTAATAAGCATCCTTATGTAAATTAGTCACAAACCTGGGTAATAAAAACAATGAGAAGTTACGGTCAGACAAAAAGCATATAAAAAAAGATCAGTACATCAGATATGTGCAACTGAACTGGTATGCAAATCCTGACTTTTCCTGTAATAGCCACACTTAGTCCTGCCCCCTCACCAATCCTTTCAATTGGTCCATTATTGTGATGGGCAGCCTCTTTACCCAACAAGAAAAGTTGAGATTTACATACAACTAAAAGGTGCCTCTAATACTAAATCCATGAGTTTTTTTTTTTTTTTTTTTTTTTAGAAATGCAGGTTTCCTATTGCATTATTATTTACATGTTCATTCTATATTGCCCAAGACTGAAACATGTTTGCTTTAAACCCTTGAATATGTCAATTGCACTCAGGCATTGCCACAGACTTGTGTACATTAGTCTTCTTAAAAGGACAGCATTAACCGCTTCAGCTCCGGAAGATTTTACCCCCTTCCTGACCAGAGCACTTTTTGCGATTCGGTACTGCGTCGCTTTAACTGACAATTGCGCGGTCGTGCGACGTGGCTCTCAAACAAAATTAACGTCCTTTTTTTCCCACAAATAGAGCTTTCTTTTGGTGGTATTTGATCACCTCTGCGATTTTTTTTTTTTGCGCTATAAACAAAATAAGAGCGACAATTTTGAAAAAAACGCATTATTTTTTACATTTTGCAAAAAAAAATATCCCCCAAAAATATATAAAAAAAACTTTTTTTTCCTCAGTTTAGGCCGATCGTATTCTTCTACATATTTTTGGTAAAAAAAAAAAAAAAAAATCGCAATAAGCGTTTATTGATTGGTTTGCGCAAAAAAGTTATAGCGTTTACAAAATAGGGGATAGTTTTATGGCATTTTTATTATTATTTTTTTTTTTTACTAATAATGGCGGCGATCAGCGATTTTTATTGTGACCGCGACGTTATGGTGGACATGTCGGAAATTTTTGACACATTTTTGGGACCATTGTCATTTATACAGCGATCAGTGCGAATAAAAATGCACTGATTACTGTGTAAATGACACTAGCAGTGAAGGGGTTAACCACTAGGGGGCGGGGAGGGGTTAAGTATGTCCTAGGGGAGTGATTCTAACTGTAGGGGGGATGGGCTGTGTGTGTCACTACGCTGATCACTGCTCCCGATGACAGGGAGCTGTGATCAGTGAAACTAGTCACTAGGCAGAACGGGGAGATGCTGTTTACATCAGCATCTCCCCGTTCGTCCTCTCCGTGAGGCGATCGCGGGTATACCCGCGGCGATCGAGTCTGCGGGACCCGCAACCCGACTCACGGAGCTCCCGGCCGGCGCGCTACTAGCATGCTGCACTGAATCCTCAAAAAAAGGAGGGGATGGACCCCTGTGTCCCATGATGTACCCTAAGAAAAAAATCCTATTTTCTTTTTCATACATCATCGGACATAGAGTTAGGCTAATATTCATTACCTACTGGGACGTTCCAGAGCAATAGCCTTGAGGGGAGGGAGACACCCTGCTAGACAATAGCCATCAGACCTTATAAGGCAGCCCGCAGTACACTGCGGCCTAAAGCCAAATTGGCTGCTCGAACATCCACTTGAGAAAATTTTGTGAACGTATGCACTGAAGACCAGGTAGCAGCCTTACAAGCAGGGTTTGAAACAGGAAAATCTGGATGCCGCACACCGGATAAAGTTGAAAACATCTTCTTTATTGTAAAACTTGGATCATAAAAAACAGGACAATCAGGCGGGTGGTACAGACACCCGCCTGGTGGTAGCTGTGTCTGTACCACCCGCCTGATTGTCCTGTTTTTTATGATCCAAGTTTTACAATAAAGAAGATGTTTTCAACTTTATCCGGTGTGCGGCATCCAGATTTTCCTGTTTCAAACCCTGCTTCAATTTGCATTTAGCCAGCACCTGGGGCTCCTCTCCTCTGAAGGATTCACTAATACACACCTGAAAGCAAGTTCTCCTGAGCGGTGATTTATTTTCTCTGTCTTGCTAGCAGCCTTACAAAACTGAGCCACAGATAACTCATGGTGAAAAGCCCAGGAGGTTCCTACACCCCTGGTAGAATAAGCTCTCATCCTAAAGGGAGGAGCTTTACGTTTCAGAACATAAGCCTGAATGACCAATTGGTGGACCCAATTGGCAATGGAAACTTTGGAAGTTGCCTGCCCCTTCTTGGGTCCTTTCGGTAAAACAAAAAAGGAGTCTAATCCTCGAATATCCGCAGATCTAGACAAATAAACCTTGACTGCCCAGACAACGTCCAAGGAATGCAGTCGTCTCTCTTCTTCCGAACGAGAGAAAAAAGAAGGCAAAATAATGTCCTAAATTAAATGAAAGGCTGACACCACCTTTGGCAAAAAGGATGGTGAAGGATCAAGTATGGTTCCCTGCACGAAAGGGCCGCCTACTACGACACCCTTCTAGCCGAGGTGATGGCCATCAGGAAAGCTAGCTTGCATGACAGCAAGTCTAATGGAATTCCCTTGATATGTTCAAATGGTTGCCTTTTTTAAACACAAGTTACCGGGAGGAAGGATTTTCCCTTTCGCAGGTTCTGATCCTGCAACCATCAGTTTAGGCTTAAGTGTGCCCAAGGAGATAAGAACACTGGATAATCTAGGGCTTGTCCTCTCCTGTTCCAAGCCAACACGATGTCTTGTTGTAAAGGCCTGGAATTGAACTGGGCATAGGACGCTGCCTCAAAGGAGGACACCATCCTCCCTAGAAGATTCATACAGAGTCGAATGGAGGGTTGTCTGGTGCCTCTTACTGACGCACCTGATCCTTCAGGACACAGATCCTTACGGGTGGCAAAAATACCCTTGCTTGGACCGTATCTAGGAAAATACTTTAGACTTTGAGCTGGTCTCAAGGTTGCCTTTTCGGTATTTATGATCCAGCCTAAGCTTTCCAAATACCGCACTGTGTACAGTATGTTATGCTCTGCTCTAGAGCCTGTAGCGAGTGATCTCTGAGCAGTAGGTCGTCCAAATACCCGAGCACCAGGATCCCTTGGGCCCTTAAAAGACCCAGTACTGGTGCTAGGACCTTTGTGAACTCCCGAGGACTTGTAGCAAGCCCGAAGGGTAGAGCCACAAACTGAAAATGACGTTGCTCTACTGCAAATCGCAGGAACCTCTGATGAGGCTGAAAGATAGGTACATGTAAATACGCATCTTTTATATCGATGGAGGCTAGAAAGTCTCCCATCTGGAGTGAGGCTACTACTGAGCGGACAGACTCGATCCGAAAGGACTGGATCAGTAGATACTGGTTCAGGGATCTTAGGTCCAAAATGGGCCATGTATGCTTGTTTGGTTTTTGAACCGTAAACAGGTTTGAGTAAAACCCCGCGCCCCTTTCGAGTACAGGAACCTCTACAATCACTCCTTGATGCACTAAATGATGTAGTGCCCGTAGAAACCTCTGAGGGGGAACCCTCCGCAACTCCAGCTTGTAACCGCGGGATAGGTTTGAGGTGACCCACTCGTCCTGAACTATTGTTCTCCAAATATCCGCAAAGTGCAGCAGCCATCCCCCCACCCGATAGAGTGGGGGTGTCCCCTCAAAAGGAGGGCTTGGTGTTGGGTTTAGAAGAGTTTTGGACCCAGGGCTTTTTCTGGCCGTGCAGCTTGCCCCTGGCTCTAGCACCCTGTTGTCTGCAGAACTGCCTTGGCACTGAGACACTTGAGGAAGCAGTCCCTGAGGTTTTAAACGAGGGACGCCTGGTGTTTTTCTTCACAGGAAGTAGAGAACTCTTCCCTCTGGAAATCTTTTGGATATATTTGTCCAAATAATCACCAAATAAACGTTCCCCATGAAAGGGGAAACCCACCAATAACTTTTTCCAAAGAAGCTCGGCTGACCAGTTCTTAAGCCACAAAAGTCTGCGCATATGTATAGAAAAGAGACCCAAACGAGAAACCTGCTCTATTGAATCCTTTAAGGTGTCAACAGCAAAACACAGTGCTCAAGGAATATCTGTCTTATTTTCAGCCAGATCATCCTCCCGGTTAGGGCTGTCAGGCCCTCTGACCTGATCCTTTATGGACTGGCAGATACCAATTGCTGCAACAGCTGGCTGAATAGCTGAACTGGCCAAAGAAAAGGAAGCTTTTAATAATGATTCCAATTTCTCGACAACAGGGTCTTTTAAACCCTGTGCGTTATCTACCGGACAAGTTAAGTTCTTGTTTAAGGAAGAGACTGCTGCATCTACGGCTGGTATGCTCCACTTTTTTAACAAACCTTTCATCCATGGTATATAGAAGGGAAAACCTCTTAGGGGGAACAAAAATCCTGTCAGGATGTTGAAAAACAGCATACACTGCCTGTTCCAACAAAGGGTGTAAGGGGAAAGTCTGTGCAGCCTGAAAAGACCTCAGGGACCGAAAAAGAGGACCAGTGGGGCTCCGTAACCTCTGTAAGAGGCAACTTAAAGGCACAACGAACCACCTCGGTAAGAGACTGGATCAAAAGCCTCTGCGACTGAGAGGCAGACATCAACTGGATATCTGCAAGCAATCCTGTGCTCTAACCCGGCTAGGGCCGAGGAGAGTTCATCCTTGGAGATAAAGGGCGAAGCATCAGCATTGACTGTAGGCACAATACCAGATAGGCACAGTGGCTTAGATTGCCCAGAAGCCTCTGGTTCTTCAGGGGATACAACAATAGGGATACGACTAGGTTCATCAGGAACTACTGACAACATAGGTGTGCCCTTCCCTGTCCCGCTCCTCTTTTTGGAAGACATTTACTAACCACAAAAAGAGAGTACCTGGGTGTTATATTAACACTTCTCAGAAGGGAGACCCTTTAATAGGGCTCACAAGCCCCTATGCAACAATCCTGCTAAGCACCTTTAGCCTGCCAAGCAACACCTGGTGACTCACGTGACTCGGGTAGGGAGAAATGAACCGCTGCAAATGCCTGGTTCAGAGCCTGCTGTGTCCCACAGCTGCCTTTTGGAAGCACCGCATGCTTGGCATAAACAGCTTAAATAAGCTGACTGTTCATCGAAACGTTCTGCGCATGTGTGTGCACGCATGCGTTCCCAGCGAACGGGGGTGGTCGTATTCACGTATGACAAAAATCTTCATGTGCCCAGATAAAGGCTACGGCGCATGTGCGGCGAAGCCGCATGTGCCATGCCCGCCAAACAAACTGCTGAGCCCAGTAGCATTAGCGGTCCTAGCATGACTGATTGTTACAATCACTGGAACACCCCACAATAATAAAGGGGTTTCACTTACCCGTCCAGGCATAGGGCAGGTTAGAAACTAAGAGCCCAATCTTCACCCTTCCTAGAGACCTGGAGCTCAGACAACCGTGCCATCCACCTTGCAGACACTGGTAACAAACTGATGATGTATGAAAAAGAAAATAGGATTTTTTCGTCATACTTACCTGTAAAATCCTTTTCTTAGGGTACATCATGGGACACAGAGGTCCCTCCCCTCCTTTTTTGAGGATTCAGTGCTTGCTACAAAACCTGAAGTACTTACTGTATGGGAGGGGTTATATAGGGGATCACTTCCTGTCTAAAGACCTTTGGTCTACCAGTGTCCATTCACATGGAGATGAAGTATAACCCAGTAGGTAATGAATATTAGCCTAACTCTGTGTCCCATGATGTATGAAAAGAAAACAATTTTAATGACCGTTTTACCCATTATAGCTTTTATTTTATCACTGTAGCAAGATTTCTGCAAATTGATATTACCTCTCGTAAGGGTATGATTGTGCTATAAAGGCTGCTATCGTGGCTAGCGTAGCAAATGTAGTTCTCGGAAACACACATCTTCCCCACGGTATTTAGGTGGCTGAAGGGTATCCATAAGAAACATTCATGCACCTCTTTCAATGTCTCTTCTCTTGGCAGTCGAAAGTATGTAGTAAAACGCTCACTGTGTGCACGGCTTTCCAGACCTCTAGTGGGGAATATCAAAAGAGTGTGTTATTTGATCATCCTGGTTAGTAGGTAGATAAGGCTCTCCATGCCTATAATGGATAAACACAAATTCTTTTTTCTGATACTCTTTAGCTGACAGACATGATTGTCTTTCACTGTCTTACTGCTTAGTAAGATAACAGATTTGCAGAGGTGAAACTTGGTTCCAAACATTCTTCTATTAAAAAAAAAAGTATCTGTGTACGATTAGTTGGAATCCACCTGGTCTCAGTACTGAACCAAGCTGAAAACCCTTTCACTGCCAAGTCCGTACACCGTACGGACCTACAGAAGTGCCTGCAGGTGGCCAAGTCAGTAGGGACCTCCCTTTTCTTCCTCTCCTATAAGCTTTATGGTCACTTCAATATCTTATAATATAATAAATTACTCCACATATTGAAGAGATTCCACAGACTATTGTCACAATTTGCCTCTGAGATGACTAAGATGCAACTTCTGTGAGTGTATCGTTCACTCACTTTTCTATTTCCCTGATCCCTGTATGCTAGATTAGATTTCTGCTGCCCTTTACCACTCATTATTTTAGTGAACACAAACTGCTAAATTCCTTTTTTCATCAGTAGTATATAGCAGTCTTGTGATCTCTATCAGTACCTGGCTGAGCACTGGTTAAAGCTTGTAGGAGGAGTTTTCATTCTCCTTTCACTGTCCTATGAGGTGCATGACCCCTAACCCTCTGTCTGGACAGTGCTGAGTGCTAATCACACACACCTACCCAAATAAAAAAAGAAAAAACTTTCTAGCAATACACACCAGAGCATGTGCAGAGTGCCTCCAAGGCTCTGTACTATAAGCTGATGAATTGGGGATAGTAAAAGAAGGGGATGATCAAAGACAGGATCAAACAGCCTTTTTTCACAATGCGGAGGATTAACCTCTTAGGTTCCACAGTATAACAAGCATGCTTTACTGCATATACAGACCGATTTTACTGTTGTGTGTTTAGTAACACTTTAATGCACAGAATGTATTAACCACTTCAGCCCCGGAAGGATTTACCCCCTTCCTGACCAGAGCACTTTTTACAATTTGGCACTGCGTCACTTTAACTGCTAATTGCGCGGTCATGCAATGCTGTACCCAAACGAAATTTGCGTCCTTTTCTTCCCACAAATAGAGCTTTCTTTTGATGGTATTTGATCACCTCTGCCGTTTTTATTTTTTGCGCTATACACAGAAAAAGACCGAAAATTTTGAAAAAAAATGATATTTTCTACTTTTTGTTCTAAAAAAAATCCAATAAACTCAATTTTAGTCATACATTTAGGCCAAAATGTATTGGGCCACATGTCTTTGGTAAAAAAAATGTCAATAAGTATATATTTATTGGTTTGCGCAAAAGTTATAGCGCCTACAAACTAGGGTACATTTTCTGGAATTTACACAGCCTTTAATTTATGACTGCCTATGTCGTTTCTTGAGGTGCTAAAATGGCAGGGCAGTACAAAACCGCCACAAATGACCCCATTTTGGAAAGTAGACACCCCAAGGAAATTGCTGAGAGGCATGTTGAGCCCATTGAATATTCATTTTTTTTGTCCCAAGTGATTGAATATTGACAAAAAAAAAATTACAAAAAGTTGTCACTAAATGATATATTGCTCACATAGGCCATGGGCTTATGTGGAATTGCAACTTTGTGCAAAAAAAAAAAAAATTGTCTCTTTCCTGCAACTTGTGTCACAATATAAAATATTCCATGGACTCGACATGCCTCTC
Organism: Lithobates clamitans; assembly: GCA_037952925.1. Lineage (NCBI taxonomy): Eukaryota > Metazoa > Chordata > Amphibia > Anura > Ranidae > Lithobates > Lithobates clamitans. Next base: position 3,028,336 of record JBBGZY010000724.1, on the reverse strand, counting down.
AGCAAATAGCTTGGGGTGTCTACTTTCCAAAATGGGGTCATTTGGGGGGGGTTTGAACTGTCCTGGCATTTTATGCACAACATTTAGAAGCTTATGTCACACATCACCCACTCTTCTAACCACTTGAAGACAAAGCCCTTTCTGACACTTTTTGATTACATGAAAAAATTATTTTTTTTGCAAGAAAATTACTTTGAACCCCCAAACATTATATATTTTTTTAAAGCAAATGCCCTACAGAATAAAATGGTGGGTGTACTATTTTTTTTTTACACAGTATTTGCGCAGCGATTTTTCAAACGCATTTTTTGGGGAAAAAACATACTTTTTAAAATTTGAATGCACTAAAACACACTATATTGCCCAAATGTTTGATGAAATAAAAAAGATGATTTTAGGCCGAGTACATGGATACCAAACATGACATGCTTTAAAATTGCGCACAAACGTGCAGTGGCAACAAAATAAATACATTTTTAAAAGCCTTTAAAAGCCTTTACAGGTTACCACTTTAGATTTACAGAGGAGGTCTACTGCTAAAATTACTGCCCTCGATCTGACCTTCGCGGTGATACCTCACATGCATGGTGCAATTGCTGTTTACATTTGACGCCAGACCGACGCTTGCGTTCGCCTTCGCGAGAGCAGGGGGGACAGGGGTGCTTTTTTTTTTTTTTTTTTTTTTTCTTTATTATTTTTTTGCTTTTCTATCTTATATTTAAACTGTTCCTTTCATTTTTTTTTTAAATCATTTTTATTGTTATCTCAGGGAATGTAAATATCCCCTATGATAGCAATAGGTAGTGACAGGTACTCTTTTTTGAAAAAATTGGGGTCTATTAGACCCTAGATTTCTCCTCTGCCCTCAAAGCATCTGACCACACCAAGATCGCTGTGATAAAATGCTTCCCCAATTTCCCAATGGCGCTATTTACATCCGGCGAAATCTAAGTCATGAAATGCTCGTAGCTTCCGGTTTCTTAGGCCATAGAGATGTTTGGAGCCACTCTGGTCTCTGATCAGCTCTATGGTCAGCTGGCTGAATCACCGGCTACATTCTCAGGTTCCCTGTTGAGACAGGAGAGCCAGAGAAAAACACGAAAGACGGTGGGGGGGGGGGGGCATTCCCTCCCACGGCTTGTAAAAGCAGTCTAGAGGCTAATTAGCCGCTAGGATTGCTTTTACATGAAAGCCGGCCGCTGGCTGAAAAGAATGATACCAAGATGATACCTAAACCTGCAGGCATCATTCTGGTATAACCACTCAAAGTCGTGAATGGCGTACCTGAAGACAAAACAATAAACAATAAAGCACAGTAAACGGTAAAGTATAAAAAATTGCATATCTGAAAAGCAAACATGATAAAACATAATAACAATAAAACATTGCAGAATAGAATACAGTAAAAAAGAGCAGAACAATAGAGAGAGAATAGAGAGAGAGAGAGAACAATGAAACGACAACTATTTTTTTTTTTTTATATATTTTTGTTTGTGTTTTTTTTTTACACTTTTTTTGTAACTAACTTTTATAACTGTAACCGGTTCCAGGTTCGGGTCTCTCAAAATGCGATGGCATCTTGGGAGACCCTGTGAAAGTGTGCCTAGTCTGTGCAATGCTGTACCCTACGCTAATACTCAACTAGTGCATGGTAGCGTTCAAAACATTCACCAATGCAAAGACCAGGATTGTCAGGACAGGAGGGTCAATAATAGCGGGTGTCACGTCTATATCCGCGCTTGCTGCAGAAACAACATCTTTTTTGGGGGGGTTAGTTGGGTAGGGGTACTCGGGAGGACATAAAGAAAATGAATCTCATGCAGCCGACTGATTTGGTTGGGGATGTGAATGGGGGAAGTACGGGTGCTGCAGAAGCGGTGGGTTCCCAATTAGGATTGACGAATGCAGCAGGAAGGGCACTATGGGCACGACGGGCCTGTTTGTCTTCTTTTTGGTGGCAGCGGGACACTACTTGTGCTTGCCCCCTCACCAGCTTGAACTGCACTTATGGGACTCGCCATGTCACAAAGTGTTACTGCAGTGCTGGTTTGACTACGACCGGGGTGTACTAGGCCGCTGGTGCTTGCCAGTTCAATAAAAAGCTACCAAAAAAACTGTTAGCGATCGCAGGGATCAGGCCTGACTCTGTGTTTAGTGTTTTGTAAGTGACAGTGATCGATCGATACTGCACTTGGGTGGGCTGGGCTGGGCCGGGCGGAGGGGCAAAACGCAGGTGCTAGCAGGTATCTGGGCTGATCCCACTAACACTGCGTTTTTGGGAACCCTAAACTGCTGGGGATGCTAGTATAGATCTGATCGGATCAGATATTGATCCGATCAGATACTATACCACTAAGGGAGGTGTACGGTGCGTGCGTGGGTGTTAGCGCTAACCTGACGCTGCTTGGGGCTGGTGCTTGCCAGTTCACCAAAATGCTAGCAAAAAAACTGTTAGCGATCGCAGGGATCAGGCCTGACTCTGCGAGCGCTGCAGTTATGCCTTTAGTGTTTTGTAAGTGACAGTGATCGATCGATCGATACTGCACTTGGGTGGGCTGGGCTGGGCGGAGGGGCAAAACGCAGGTGCTAGCAGGTATCTGGGCTGATCCTGCTAACACTGCGTTTTTGGGAACCCTAAACTGCTGGGGACGCTAGTATAGATCTGATCGGATCAGATATTGATCCGTTCAGATACTATACCACTAAGGGAGGCGTATGCTGCGTGCGTAGGTGTTAGCGGTACTGGCGCTAATCTGACGCTGTCTGCGGCGATGCATATCACCGCCGGGCGATCAGGGGGCTAAACCATTATTCGGTAATAAACGGCGGGTGCCCTGACACTATAAAAAATAAACGAACTAACCAGCGTCACCCGTAACAGTTATACGGTGATCAGTGGTGAAAGGGTTAACTAGGGGGCAATTATGGGGTTAAAACATTTATTAGATAGTATATGGGGGTCCCTGTCGCTATAAAACGCTGACGGCGAACCTAAATATTTACGTCCCTAACTAGCGTCACCAGCGACACTAATACAGCGATCAGAAAAATGATCGCTTAGCGACACTGGCGACGAGGGGTGATCAAGGGGTTAAAACTTTATTGGGGGGGGTTAGGGGGTTACCCTAGACCTAAAGGGGGCTAACCCTAACTGTCCTAACACAGTAACTGTCACAAACTGACACCATGCAGTAATCAAAAAAAAAAAAAAAAAAAACCTGCTTGGTGTCAGTGTGACAGGGAGGGGGGAGGGGTGATTGGGTGGTAATCGGGGGGGGGGAATCAGGGGTGTAATGTGTGCCTGGCATGTTCTACTGTGTGTGTGTGTTGTGCACTCACATTACAGTCTTCTCTCCTCGGCGCCGGAAGGGAAAATGCCGAGCCGAGGAGAGATGACATAATTTCCTCTGCCTCTGTGTACAATACAGAGGCAGGGAAATGATTTGATTGGCCAGGAGCGATCGCGAGGGGGGGGGGCCACGAATGGATGGCCTCCCCCTCATCACCGATCGCCGGGGAGGATTTGCCGATCGCCGCAGGCACCGGGGGGGGGGGGGTCGGATCGGACCCCCCACCCGTGGGCAGGCAAGGACGTACCTGTAAGTCCTTTTGCCTGCCCGTGCCGCTCTGAGGACGTATATAGTCGTGCAGCGGTCGGCAACTGGTTAAGGTAAAAATATCTGAAGCCTTTGCAACCACTTTAATACACTCATTCCAAGATTAGCATCAAACAATGCAACACTGCAAACAATAAGAGGAAGAAATTAGAGATTTAAAGCTAGTTTAAAAGTTACAGGCCCCCATGTAGATGTACTTAATGTAAATGCTTACCTTTTTGTGATTTGCAGAGGATCATTCAATATTGGATCATTTTCAAATGTTTCTTTATCAAAAAGTCTTCGGATAGCATAGCTGGCCAGTTGTTCCATTAGGAGGAATGTTTCATTAATGTGCAAAAGCATAGAGAAATAATGGTCCTCCCCCTGAGAGCAAACATGGATACTCTCTGTGAGCAGAACTGTGGAGGTCTTCTCCAGTCTGGAGATCTCATCCCATGAGATGATCAGTTTAACTGGAGTAGAACAATACACATAAATATGAACAGCTTACATTTTTTTACATATACATTACTCATTGTTATGGATTTTTTCGTTTTTTCCCCAAAAGTACAATTTTTATATCAGATAGAGAAGATATCACACCACACTGTGTAATATGTACCTAGCAGGGAATATATTAAAGCATGATTGAATATAAAATGCCATCAGTATGGTTATAAGTGCCTCAATTTTTGCAAGATGAAAATGGACTGCATTCAGCAACTTAACCACTTCAATATAGTGCATTTTCGCCCCCTTCCTGCCCAAGCCATTTTTCAGCTTTCAGCGCAGTCACATTTTGAATGACAATTGCGCGGTCATACAACACTGTACCCAAATGAAATTGTTATAATTTTTTCCCCACAAATAGAGCTTTCTTTTAGTGGTATTTGATCACCTCTGCGGTTTTTATATTTTGCGCTATAAACAAAAGAAGAGTGACAAGTTTAAAAAAAAAAAAAAAAAAAAAAAAAAAACACAATCATTTTTACCTTTTGCGATAATAAAGATCCAATTTTTTTTTCTTTAAAACAATTTTTTTCTCAGTTTAGGCCGATATGTATTCTTGTACATATTTTTGGTAAAAAAATTGCAATAAGCGTATATAGATTGGTTTGCGCAAAAGTTATAGCGTCTCTAGGGGATAGATTTATAACATTTTTATTTTTTTAAATTTTTTTTTACTAGTAATGGCGGCGATCTGCGATTTTTATCGTGACTGCGATATTGCGGCGGACATATCGGACACATTTGACACATATTTGGGACCATTCACATTTATACAGCGATCCGTGCTATAAAAATGCATTAATTACTGTATAAATGTGACAGGCAGGGAAGGGGTTAACACTAGGTGGGGATTGAGGGGTTAACTATGTTTGCTAGGGAGTGATTCTAACTCCCGATCGGTGTTCCTCTGTACTGGGAACACACCATCGGTCTCCTCTCCTCTGACAGGTCCATGGATCTGTGTGTTTACACACACAGATCCACGGTCCTGCTGTGTTACCGGTAATTGCGGGTGCCTGGCGGACATCGCGGCCGCCGGGCACGCGCACCGGGTGCCCAGTGACACGGCGGGCGCGCGCGATTGTCGTCGGCGGCGCGCGCGCACCCCCTGGTGGACTGGGAAAGCGAGGCCGTCATATGACGCCCGCCCACCACGAGAGCTGCGCTGCCTGGCCGTCAATTGACAGCCGGCGGTCAGCAAGCAGTTAAAGTGTTTGTAAACTCATAATTAAAAAACAAACATGTCCTACTTACCTGGTCTGTGCAATGGTTTTGCACAAAGCAGCCTCAATCCTCCTCTTCTCAGGTCACCTGCTCCTGGCTCCTCCCCCCTGCCAAGTGCCCACCATAGCAAGCCACCATTGACACAGAGCACAGCTTGACCCTATCCCCCACTCCCTCCTCACTGGCTGTGATTGACAGTAGCAGAAGCCAATGGCTCTAGCTGCTGTCTCTGAGCCTATGAGGAGGGAGAGAGCAGAGAGAGACGCTGCTCTCGTGCACAACGCTGGATCACGATCGGGTTTAGGTATGTATAAGTGGGGGACTGGGAAAGGGTAACTGCATTCAGATGATTTTTCATTGCATCCTAAACATTAAAACAACCCCTAAACATTAATTCTAACCTGCTTTAACCAGTTGCTGACTGGGCAATAGCCAAATGATGGCTACAGCGTGGTCGGATAACTCTGTGAGGCCGTCATATGAGGCCTTCCATTCCCGGGAGCACACCCAGGAATGTCTGTTACCTGGCGTGTCACAGATCAGGTTAAAGGGCCAATGACAGTGGCCCTTTACCACCTGATCGTTCCGTCCAATGATGGAACGATCACTTGTCAACAAACCGGCGCATGTCCGGTTCAGCTCCTCCCTCTCCTCACACCGATCGGTACAGTGTGCATGGAGAGGAGAGAGCCAGGTGCAACTGCACTTGTGGGCTGGATGTGAAGTGCCCACAGCACTGATCTGTGCCCCTTCTGGCTCATCCATCCCGCCATGCTCATCCTTGCTCAGCCATGCCCAGCTGTGCCCATCCGTGCTCATCCATGCCCATCCGTGCTCAGCTTCCCTCCTGCCTCCTCTCTCCAGCATGTACAAGAATGCTTTACAGCTGCTGGACAGCTCTACACTGCTCTCTACCCCCATGCCGAGGATGGACACATGCCACAGATGAGGACTCCTGATTTTATCATGTTTTTTAACACTCAACAATCTTGTAAGTGCTTTTAACCCTTTTTGCACTGTATTAAATTTTGCATACTGCACTTAGAGGCGCCTTTCTTTTACTTTTTATATTTTCAGAGTTGCTTCTCCTCTAACCAAAGTGCTGCCAGAAGTGCCATCTCGTCACTATCATCCCTCTGACCAGTTATCCACCTCCACCAGAGCACCCTCATCTCCTCTCTGTTTTATGCCTCATTCATGCTCATCCATGGCCAGTCGTGTCACATCAGTGCTCATCCATGCCACATCAGTGCTCATCCATGCCACATCAGTACTTATCTGTGCCACATCAATGCTCATCCATGCCACATCAGTGCTCATCCGTGCCACATTCATGCCACTACAGTGCTCATCCGTGCCACATTCATGCCACTACAGTGCTCATCCATGTCACATTCATGCCACTACAGTGCCTCACAAAAGTGTAATAGGTAGTCAAATTAGATTTGAAATGTATGTACCTAGAACATCCGACGGTGCTCCCTGCATGTTAGGCCTCTATGTGGTCAGGCTGTGGAAAAGTCTTACACATGAGGTATTGCCATACTCAGGAGCAGTAGCAGAATGTATTTTGGAGTGTAATGTTTGCTACGTACATGCTATGTGTTAGAAATATCTCATACATGGACAACTTTGTATAAAAAAAAAGAAAATACATTTTCAATTTCTATTGAAAAAAAATTATTAAAATTGAAAAAATAAATTAAAAATAAACTCTGTTGTGATTAAAAACCACCAAAAGAAAGCTCTAATTGTGTGAAAAAAAGTACAGTGATGCATGACTGAGTAATTGTCATTCAAAATGTGAGAACACTGGAAGATAAAAATTGGTCTGGTTATGAAGGGAGTTTAAGTCCCCAGTGGGCAAGTGGTTAAAACAAATATAAAAACGACTACATGTGTATCGAAAGGCCAAACAAAATTTTTGTAGGGGTTAGAATCCAAACTATGGAGAATCACCTTTTCCATTTGTCCTGTTGACTGCCATATCTGAGACAGAAAGTCAGGAAAAATCCCAAATTTTCAGCTGTCGCCAGAACAGGAATCAACTGAGTAACTGTTTGGAAAGTATTATCCTCACGCCCTGTTGTACGTGGAGGGCAGAAAGTGAAGAGAAATCTTCGTACTAGGACCAGGCAGCATAAAAAAATCTGACAGGGGTTTTATTAATTCCCTACACCAATCTTTTTCAACCAGGGTGCCTTGATGCTTCTTCAGGGGTGCCTTGGCAAAATGCCTAAAAATTGATCAAAAATTGTATACGAGCCAGCAGGTGGATGACTTTTAGTTACACAAAGCCACAGGTTTTCATTATGCACCATTACGACTTTCTAGACACTGGCATCCTAACAACCAATGATGTAATCAGTTGACAAGGCGGATGTCTGTCGCCTCCATAGCATCCTTGTTTGACCCTCCTCTGCTTCTCTTCCTCAGCATTGGGGTCACATTAGTAGACTGATGGAGAGAAATTTGGGAAGAAGAGAAACATTGGGATACTAGTCAGTACCAGTGTGCAAAAGTGTATTTGGTTTGGAAGAAAAAAAAATCACCCCTAACATTGGTGTCCTACGTGTGGATGTTGCACCATTCTGTAGAATTATTAGAACAGTTTTTTAGAATGGGGTTCCTTGAGATTGTACATAATTTTAAATGGTGCCTTGACTGTAAAAAGGTTGAGAAACACTGCCCTACACTATCAAAAATGAAAAAAGAAAAAGTTTGAGCTTTAGATACACATTGACCACTTAAGGACTGAGCCTCTTTTTTACACTTGTTGTTTACAAGTTAAAATCATTTTTTTTTTGCTAGAAAATTACTTGGAAAAAAAATGTTTGGGGGTTCTAACACCCTAGAGAATAAGATGACAGTCGTTGCAATACACTGTCACACCGTATTTGTGCAGCAGTCTTACAAGCGCACTTTTTTCGGGAAAAAATACACTTTTTTTAATTAAAAAATAAGACAAAAGGTAAAAGTTAGTCCAATTTTTTTTTATATTGTGAAAGATAATGTTACGCTGAGTAAATTGATACCCAACATGTCACGCTTCAAAATTGTGCCCGCTCGTGGAATGGCGACAAACTTTTACCCTTAAAAATTTCCATAGGAGATGTTTAAAAATGTCTACAGGTTATCCGTTTTGAGTTACAGAGGTCTAGGGGAAAAATTATTGCTCTCCCTCCAACGATCGCGGCAATACCTCATGTGTGGTTTGAACACCGTTTTCATATGCGGGAGCTACTCACGTATGCGTTCGCTTCTGCGCGCAAGCTTGTCAGGAAAGGGCGCTTTAAAAAAAAAAAATGTTCTTATCTATTTTACTTTTAATATGGAAAAAAAGCATGACAGGACCTCTTAAATATGACATCTGGGGTCAAAAAGACCTTAGATTTCATATTTACACTAAAATGCAATAAAAAATAAAATAAAAAAATGAATTCTCCTTTAAGAGATTTGGGGCGGAAGTGACATTTGACATCGCTTCCACCTTCCCATGCCATGGAGCCGAGCGGGGGCCATCTTCCCCTCAGTCGGCAGTCAGGCATCCACGGGAGAGGATGCGTTCGTCTCCGCTGCTACCGGCGTGCCTGGTAAGCGGTGGAGACGACCGGGGCGCGGCGGGTGAGCACCTCTCCTGCCGCCGATAAAAAGTGATCTTGTGGCGAATCTGGCTTGGAAACCACTTTTAACTTAAAGAGAAACACACGGCCTTCCCTTTCTTGAGGCTAGCTGCTGCCATAACCCCGGTATTTAGCGTCAAGATACTGACGTACGGGTACGTAGTTCTGCGTGAAGTGGTTAAAGCGTGTTTTACTTTTAAGAACCTGATCCATCTTCTTAAAGTAATTTCTGTAATATTTGTCCTGTAATTGATCCTGTGATACAATTCCACCCCACCCCCATCTCCAGGATCATTGTAATGATTATTAGTAGAACATTTGCCCCAGAGATAAAAGCTGGGACAATAGCTGCAATATACATTCATAGCACTTCTTGGTCAAACAAGTTGGGGAAACAACTTTGAACATAATTTTCCTTTTTGTTTTAAATGACAGCACTTTAAGTAAAATATCGTTAACCACTTGCCGCCCGCCATATAGCAGAATGACGGCGGCAAAGTGGTTTCAATATCCTGACTGGGCGTTATTTGACGTTCGCAGGATATTGAGCCGCTGCACGCCCCCCGGGGGTGCGCATCGCGGCGATCGTTGTTGCGGTGTGTCGGTCTGACACCCCGCAACACCGATCTAGGTAAAGAGTCTCCGTCAGAGATCAGCCGTGTCCAATCACGTTGTAAATAGGAAGAGCCGGTGATCGGCTTTTCCTCACTCACGTCTGACAGACGCGAGTAGAGGAGAGCCGATCGGCGGCTCTCCTGACAGGGGGGGTCTGTGCTGATTGTTTATCAGCACAGCCCCCCCTCGGATCCTACCCAGGACCACCAGGGAAGCCACCCAGGACCACCAGGGAAGCCAGCCACACTGGATCACCAGGTATGCCCCCTAGACCCCCAGGGAAATACTAATCAGTGCAAAGGCAGCTGCCAATCAATGCCTGGGCAGCTGCCAATCAGTGCCCACTCCAATGCCTACCACTGCCAGTGCCACCAGGGATGCCTATCAGTGCTACAAATCAGTGCCCATCAGTGCCATGTATCAGTGAAGCCTATAAGTGCCCAGCAGTGCCGCCTATCAGTGCCCATCGGTGCCACCCATAAGAACCCATCTTTGCAGCCCTTCAGTGCCCAGTGTCGCCTATCAGTGCCCATCAAGGCCCACCAGTGCCACCCATGAGTGCCCATCAGTGCCGCCTATCAATGCCCATCAGTGCTGCATATCAGTGCCACCCATCAGTGCCACCTACCAGTGCCGCATATCAGTGCCCATCGTCAGTGCCCGCTCATTGGTGCCACCTCATCGCTGCCACCTTATCAGTGCCTGTCAGTGCCGCCTTATCAGTGCCCATCAGTGAAAGAGAAAACTTACTTATTTACAAAATTTTTAAACAGAAACAAAAGCAAAACTTTTATTTTTTTCAAAATTTTTGGTCATTTTATATGTGTTTCGCAAAAAATAAAAACCCGCAGAGGTGATCAAATACCACCAAAAGAAAGCTCTATTTGTGGGAACAAAATGATAAAAATTTAGTTTGGGTACAGTGTAGCATGACCGCGCAATTGTCATTCAAACTGCGACAGCACTGAAAGCTGAAAATTGGTCTGGGCAGGAAGGTGTATAAGTGCCCTGTATTGAAGTGGTTAAAATGGGCAAGGTATTGGAGTTTTTTACTAGCATTTCCAGAAGGTTTTTAGAGGCAATTATTTGTGCTTTGTTGTCTTTCAAGTGTATTAAGATTTTATTTCAGCCCTGGAAGGTTTTCCCCCTTAAAGACCAGGCCATTTTTTGCAATACGGCACTGCATTGCTTTAAATGACAATTACGCGGTCGTGAGACGTTGTACCCAAACAAAATGTATGTCCTTTTTTCACCACAAATAGAGCTTTCTTTTGGTGGTATTTGATTACCTCTGTGGTTTTTATTGTTTGTGCTATAAACAAAAAAAAGCGACAATTTTGAGAAAAAAAAAAAAAAACACAATATTTTGTACTTTTTGCTATAATAAATATCCAAAAAAAAAAAAAATTCAGTTTAGGCCGACATATATCCTTATACATATTTTTGGTTAAAAAAAATTGCAATAAGTGTATATTGATTGGTTTGCACAAACGTTATAGCATCTACAAAATAGGGGATAGATTTATGGCATTTTTATTATTATTTTTTTTTTTTTACTAGTAACGGCGGCGATCTGCAATTTTTAACAGGACTGAGACATTGCGGTGGACAAATCAGACACTTTTGACACTACTGACATTTATACAGTGATCAGTGCTATAAATAGCTATAAATTAACAAGGGGGTCCTCAGGTCCCAGCCCCCCCCCCGTATGGTAATGAGTATGGGGTAGATAGTGGCACCGCCCCCTTGTGACGGCACACAGAATTATTAATGCAGAATTATTTTTAAAAAAATAAAAAATTCTACCTTTATAACTACTTCAGGTGTTAACAACATGTTTAAAAACTTTTAAATTAAAAAGTAAAATTGCTCTAAAAACAGTTCTATCTTCTCTTTACCTGAATAAGTACAGCAGGTGAGGTTCTCACTGGAGAAATCCAAGCCAACAGCACAGTAATTCTCGAAAACTGCACCTTTTTCTATAACAACTACTCTTAATTTTATGAGCTATCTAGCTTATAAACATGTTACTACTACACACATACTACAAGCTTCCCAACAAATCCACACTAAATCAGTTAGCAGCTTGTTCTTTCTTAGTTTAAGTACTTACTCTCGGCTCCAAGCAGAAAGGAGTAGAAGCTTAGGAAGTTGGTACTGAGGTACAACCATCCCTGACAAGGTACTCTCCCTCTCCAGTAACTGCATGAGTAGTAAGTCACCAGCTTCTCCTGATCTGGCAATCCAAAGCATTTTTCAAACTTCATCAGCACTTCCCGAAATTTTTCAGGATCTTCTTCTTTTACAAACGAGTTCTTTCCTTCTTCAGCAATGAGCCCCTGGAGGATAAACCGTAAATTGCATTTGGACATTTCCCAAATTTGAAAGCCTATTTTTACCTTCTTTAAATCCTATTTTTTTTAATCTTTCTTCTAACACATCTACATTGCCCTGATTGAAAGTAAACTTTTCCATTCCCAAAAACTTGTAAACATAGTGGAACTTTCGTAATCTGCTCTATCAGATGTTTCCTGTGCATCCCTTTCCCCCAAATTTTTAGACTAAGGAGACTTACCACTGCTAGGGTCTGTGTCGACAGGCCCTAATGGGCAACAGCAGCATTCTTTTGACATCGATTTGAGAGACATCAGTTGACATATATTGAATATATTGCAGATGCATTTGATCTGAAATTGACCTGCATTTGGCCTGCTTCAAGCTAATTTTCTATAGACTTTTGGGTAGAGATAGCGAACGCCCATCAACAATGACCCCTACTGATATGCAAATATTGACTTTCTGCCAAGTGAACAGCTTATCCCTCACTCCCAGCTCTAAACACTTTCCTTGGTTGATGAGGTATGCAGAAGGTAGTAAAGCATGATTGCCATAGGAAGGGTAAAGAGTGAGTGAAATGTGGTCTATGATTGATTGCCTGACTTTACTTTCTTCATGCTATGTGAAAGGCAAGATTGGTGACACTCAGTTGGATCTCAGGGAGTGGATTGGAGCAGTTTCTGTTTAACGATTATGCACCAATGAGTTGTTTATAAGCTAAACAGTTCATATCTTACTGCGGTTTCTGTACTCAATGGTAAAGGAAAGGGTTTCTTTAAATTCACTGTTAACCGTTATTGAGGTTATTTGCAAAAGGTTATCGGCATAATATTGCAAAAGATACTCTAAACACAAAAGAAAACAAAAGCATAATTATTCAACTTCATTGTGGTCTGTACTGTGTGATACATATGCAAGCAGTAACCTCTAATAATTGTATCGGAACAAATATGAATTAAAACTATACCTACCCTGATTTTGCCTTGCACAAAACTGGTTATGTCATCACTTGAGTCAAATACTGACAACGTCTTCATAACATTCTGTTCCAGCCATTGCCAGTGTTTTAAAATCTCATCTCGGCTAGCCCCTTAAAAAAAAAAAAAAAGAATGAGGTTGCCAAAAATTAATTTTTATTTGGCTGCAATAAGTCGATACAAAAAATCCTGCAATGTTTGGTGTCCCGACAGACCTAGGTAGTTACAGCTATTATTACAAAGGTGTGTGGTGTTTTAATTTAGTTCTCAATGGTTTTTGTGAATGAGTAAACAAGGATACACATTCACATGTGGGGAGGTACCTGGGCCTCCTTATCTTTAGAGGGGGCTTCCAGATTATGACAATTCCTCCACAACCAACTAGCCAGCACTCTGGGGATGAGTCCTTGTCCTTATACCACCGATAAATTAAATACTCCTTACTGTTTTGCAGCTGGATGTTTGGGGTTCATAAATGTCGACCATTCAAGGTTCGGGTCAAACCCTGCAGTGGGCTGAACACAAATCTCATTATCATGCTGTGGTTACTGAAGTAGGTTATAATTAATACGTAGATAAATTAGAGTAAAACAGAGATGAACAGGGGCATAGTTTGGTGCTTGAAGAAAATGGCTGCATTTTAGAGACATGAGGGGAATCCACAACTTTACCTGGGACTATTCACCATGGGCAAAGTTGGCACATATGTGCAACCTTCAAGAACCACCCAATTGGCAGCACGAATTACGGGTCTACTCGATCCTTACTGCTGGCCAAGTCTGTTACGATGGCAACACAGGGCCTTTCCCTTCCCCCCTTCCTACTTATGCGAGGTGCTTTTGGCCTGCCTAAGGCTATAGGGCTCTGCGGTAGTAGCTTCATCTAGCTCGTAACCAGCTAGCTGACACCAGAGGGGTAAATGGGGTGCTCCATATTCCACTGCTGGGGGGGAAAGGACTACTGGACTGCAGGAGTGTTCCTAAATGCATATTTGATGGTTACATTGTTTGCACTTTTGTATTGACTTCTTTTGCCTTTAGTTCAGCACTCATCTTAGACTGCTCTTGTTTGGTCTAACCTAGTCTAAATAACATTTTTGAGGTACTGGGACACAACCTGGCTCCTCCCTTCCTCAATATCTAAGCAGTGCCATAGTTTCCTATACTAAGTCGACTCATTCAGGGTCAACTATATACCCTGAGGTGATTTAGAGTGGTTGAAAAGGTAATTTTCTGGATTATAAAAGATAAGTTCACCTTTTGACAAAAAATAATAAATGCACGTTTCTTTCCAGGTAAAAAAAAAAATTGCATTTTTAAATTTTAGTTGCAGGAGCCTGTAAACCACTGCATCAGCGATCAGCACAATGCTGATGCCATGTAGGTCTCCTGCAGACCTGTCAGTGCATCTGTTTGCTCGCACCTAATACAAGCAAGCCGATACACGCTGACAGGAAGAATCAATGAACTACCACAGCGCGTACTAGCTGTCAAAGCGGGGGGCTGGTCCTTTGATAACACGTTACACTCTGACAATAGCTGTAACATGTTATGAAAGGTGAACTTATCCTTTAAAATAAAAACTTTAGCTCCCCTGCATCCCCCCCTAAATACTTCCCTAAGCCTGATCTCCATCCAGCGTTGTGCACATCGGCAGCAGCTCCTCTCTTTTCGCCCATCCTGCAGGCTTGGCTGGGATCACTGGGAGCCATTGGCTCCTGCTGGTGTCAGTCAAAACCTGTGAGCAGAGAACGGGGCTGAGGCTCGAGCATGTACGAGTGTCCTAATAGGAAGCAGCTTCCTATGGGGCCAATCGGTGGGGAAGGAGCCAGGAGCACCAGCAGGGGACCCCAGAAGAAGTGGCAAAACCATTGCACAGAGCAGGTAAGTATGACATGATTGTTATTTTGATAACAAAAATCTTAACGCTTTACAATCACTTTAACAAACGCTCTTAACCAGGGATCTACCAAGTATCATTCCAAGATCATTTTGAGAGAAGGGATAGACAGGGCCTGACCCAAAACCGTTCAGTCTGTTAATGCTTAAAATATTTAACCATCTCCGTTTGAAGGAATTCAGAGGGGTCTCCTCCAGAGTCCTGGTGAGTACCCTGCTGCACCTATAAGCTGCTACTAGGATGCACATTTTTTCTCCTCGTGCAAACAAGCGCATTCACTGGTTCTTTGCAGTAGTTAGATAGATGTCTGTGCGCCACCCCCCCCCAACCCCCCTCCTTTGATTTTGTGGAGGTATTACTCAGCTCCATGTCTATGTTTTGAAGACAGACTTTGTGAACTAAGCCCTACCCCCCATTCTCATTGTAGAACATGTTCTATGTTGTGGGACTGCGTGAGAGGCTTTTTAAAGCACCCGATACACATAGGACACTAGCAAACGAGCCCGTTTCTGCAAGGGACTTTTTGCTGGAGGGTCTAGACCCTGCCTCTCCTCTCACGCCAGTAACTTTATAACTAAAACTGGGTGACGACTGTTTAACTGCATTCCTAGCTCACCTATACATGTGCCATTCTTCCAGGTATAATATATGCAACTTGGTCGACTCCCCACATTTTTTACCCCCCCAATGACCAGAGCATTTTTTGCGATTCGGCACTGCATCGCTTTAACTGACAACTGCGCGGTTGTGCGATGTTGCACCAAAACAAAATTAATGTCTTTTTTTTCCCCACAAACAGAGCTTTCGTTTGGTAGTATTTGATCATCTCTGCTTATTTTTATTTTTTTGCGTTATAAACAAAAAAGGCTGACAATTTTGAAAAAAAAAGCTATATTTTTTACTAAAATAAATATCCCTAAAAAAATATATAAAAAAAACAAAATGTCTTTCTCAGTTTAGGCCGCTATGTATTCTTCTACATATTTTTGGTAAAATAAATAAATAAAATAAAATAAAATCGCAATAACTGTATATTGATTGGTTTACGCAAAAGTTATAGTAGTGTCTACAAAATAGGGGATAGATTTATGGCATTTCTGTTAAATTTTTTTTTTTGATTAGTAATGGCTGTGATCACCGATTTTTATCGGGACTGCGACATTGCGGCGGACATAGACACTTTTGACACTATTTTGGGACCACTGACATTTATACAGCGATCAGAGCTAAAAATAGACACTGATTACTGTGTAAATGTCACTGGCAGGGAAGGGGTTAAACACTGGGGGGCAATCAAGGGGTTAAATGTGTTCCCTCAGCGTGTTCTAACTGTAGGGGGGGTGGGGTACCTAGGACATGACAGAAATCACTGCTCCCGATGACAGGGAGCAGTAGATCCCTGTCATGTCACTAGGCAGAACAGGAAAATGCCTTGTTTAGGCAATTCCCCTTTCTGTCTCTGCTCATCGTGATCACGAGCCACCGGCAGACATCGAGTCCGCAGGACCCACTGGCACGCTCCCATACGCTTGCCCGGGATTACGAAGGGACGTACAGGTACGCCCTTTTGCGCCCCCATGCCATTCTGCCGACATACGTTGGCGTGT
Organism: Lithobates clamitans; assembly: GCA_037952925.1. NCBI lineage: Eukaryota > Metazoa > Chordata > Amphibia > Anura > Ranidae > Lithobates > Lithobates clamitans. The sequence goes on along the minus strand of JBBGZY010000724.1, from coordinate 3,011,942 downwards.
GGCGGTCGGGAAGCAGTTAATGTATACTTCATTTTCCTAGATATTGTGGAGGTGAGGTTACTAGAGGTGCCCTATACACACAGTTAACCAGCAAATGTGATGGCTTTTATGCAGGACTTTTTGCTGGAGGGTCTGGTGCCTGCTGCTCTTTTCATGGACATGATGATATACAGTAACTATAAGGTCTCATGCACACTGGACGTTATAAAAAAAAAAAAGCAACGTAACGTTAGCTGTATAAAGCTGTAGCTGTAGAGTGAGTTTTTCAGCATTTTGTAGTAGCGTTTTTTAGCAAAACATTACGCCCATAAAAGCTTATGGCTCAAAAACGCTGATGAACGCAGAATAGCCACGTTATTAAGCTGTTTTCGGCTTTTTTCAGAGTTAAAGCATTTTTACAGCTGAAAAACTCCTCTCAAAACCCACTAGTTCTGGGGGGGGGGGTTTCCAGCTAAAAAACGCCCCAGCCAAAAACTGCCGATAATAGCCTATATGTTCATGGACACATAGGATAACATGCTCGGGAGTTTACGGACTGTAGAAAAAACGTCTGAAGCCAAAAACAGCAACTGTAAAAACATCCAGTGTGCATGAGGCCTAACTGGTAAAGGGTGTCGAACTGCAATGCTAGCTTCCCCTTCATGTGTCTTAGGCCTCATGCACACTGGACGTCATAATAACATTATAAAAATGTCAGTAGCTTTGCAGTGAGTTTTTCAAAAATTTTCAGCATTTTCAGCATTTTTGCAATAGCCTTTTTTTTTTTTAAATCAATGGGATCAAAACATTAAAAAAACGTAGGTGAGTTTATGGGCGTATTTTGAGGTTAGAGCGTTTTTACAGCTGAAAAACTCTAAGAGCGCACTAGTTTTTGGGGTTTTTTTACAGCACAAAAACAGTTGATAACAGGCTATGTGTGCATGGACACATAAGATAACATGAAGGGGGAGTTTATGGACTGTAGAAAAAAACATCTGACGCCAAAAACAGCAGCTGTAAAAACATCCAGGGTGCATGAGGCCTTACTATGTTTATTCTGGGCAAACCTTTCATAAATACCTTGTTATGTGGATTCCCCTTTGAAGCTGAGAGTCCTGCAGGTGCCCATTCAGAAGGAATCATTACCTTACATTAGGCATCTTTATTGTCGCGGTATCTTCTCTTGCTGTTTTCCTTTCTTCCCATTTCTTTTCCCTTCATTTCTGCCCCTCCCCCCCAACCATTCTTCCTCCCCCCTTCCATTCCTTTTTTTTCTCTCACTCCCTCTCTTCCCCCTGCCTTATATGGAGCTGCTTCCCCTTTTTGCACTTGTTTAGCAGAGCTCATTTCTCTTGTCGCACTGGGGACTTTCTGTATTTCTTACACATGGCCGCTATGAAATCTCAGTGTACAACAGCAGCCCATCAATCTACTGTTAAAATCTTCTCCCTTAATGCTGAAGGTATTAATGTCCCTATAAAAGATCTCAGTTCCATAAGCACAGGGCACAGATTGTGTTTCTCCAGGAAACGCAATTTAGATCTGACTGCGTTTCCAAACGATTTCTTCACAGATACCCTACAGTCTATCATGTCACTAACCGTTCCTCTAAATCCAAAGGGCTTTGATACTCTTTACTATGCACACTTTCAGTTCTCACTTTTGGCCCAGAAAGCTGACCGGGATGGCCGTTTTCTATTTTTAAAGGGCAAATAGGGCTCCAGACCAGCGACTTAGGCCAATATCTACTGTCCACATGAAGGACAGGTGGGCTTTTTCAGAGAGGCCTGTGAACAATTGGCAGAGGGCCTTCTAGATGTAGGTGGTGACTTCAATGTTCTTCTTCCCCCTTCCCAGATACCTTGACAGGGTCCTTGGCTTTGCCTTACAGGCAATTGCATTAAAACTTAGCCAACCTTACATTTTATGATTTGTGGAGTACACTTCACTTTTTAGTGAAAGACTTCACTTTTTTCTCCCTGCCTCATCAAAAATATTCTGGTAACCCCATGCTTCCTATCTGCCTTTAACGCCCTAATTGTATCTTCTTCTGCTTCCCCTTCATTGTTAGAAGCACACATTAGCCTGCTCCACAACAACAGACAAGGATGTGACCCAAACAGAAAGCTATAGGCCCATTTCGTTGATCAACATTGATGTCAAACTATATACCAGGACCCTAGCCAACAGACGGCTTACATTTTTGCCTATATGGATCTCCCTAGACCAGTGGTTCTCAACCTTTCTAGTGCCGTGACCCCTTGATAAAATTTCCCAAGTTGTGGAGACCCCTAACAGTAAAATTATTTTCGTAGCGTGGGTTGTCAGCACCCAGGGCAAGACATGTAATTTGCGCCCTTAACCCACTGACAAATAGCGCTCCCCGAGTCCCTTTCACTCGTGCACTATTGAAACCCCTTATGGTACATTTCAGGATGTACCACTCTTTCTCTTTGTTTTTCTTTCTTTCCCTTTTATCCCTCTCTATCCTAATTTCCTGTTTTTTTCCCCATCCCTCTCTCTAGCTGTCTTTCTTGTGCTCTCTCTTATTCTTTCTCTCCCTTTTTCTTTGTTCCTCCCCCTCTTTTCCACTCCGTTCCATGTATTCTCTATTTTTATTCCTTCTCTTACTCCTTGGTGGGGGTGGGGGGGATGGGATGAGTGGCAGTGCTGGGGGGAGTTCTGATCAGCCAACTCAAGGTCATCTGCTGATCTGAGAACTGTAGTGGGGACTTTTAATGGCAACTATAATCACAGGTAGTGTTACTCACTGTGTCTCAGACTTTGTGGTGTCTCACAGCAGTGACACCTATGCCAAAATCAGGAGATGGGGTCTCCTCCAGCCCCTTCCACTTCACATTCCTCACCAGTCAGCTGACCTCTAGTCTCTGCCCCCCAGCCATGCCAAGAATTAAATGGACGGCTGCTAAAAGGCTGAGTGGGCGGCTGTGGGCGCCAGGAACAGCTCAGCTGGGCAGCCGCAAAAAGCCTGGGAGAGCAGGGTAGGCTTCAGAAACAGCCCAGGATTTGGTGACCCCTGGCAAATCATCATTTGACCCCCGAGGGGGTCCCGACCCCCAGGTTGAGAACCACTGCCCTAGACCAAGTGGGATTTGTCTCAGGTAGGGAAGCCTGTGATAACACCCTGAAAGTGTTGTATACCATTGGTTAACAGCTAAGAGACAGAGGGTCTTCTTTCTCTCATTGAATACGGAGAAGGCATTTGACAGGGTAGCCTGGGATTATACGGGATGGCCCTGCACTGCTTGGGCTTCTGCTCTCAGATATTATCCCTGTGCGCCTCTCTGCATTCCAAAGTAAGAGTCAACGGCCACTTGTCAGATGCCTTCTGGATCCATTTTGGAACGAGACAGGGTGCCCCCTATTGCCCATAATGTTTATTATTTTGGAACCCTTTCTCAGGAAACTCAAAGCCAATCCTGTGGCCAAGAGGGTACAGATGAAGGGGAAAGAATATAAGTTGTAAGCCTTTGCTGACAATGTTTTGCTGTCCTTGACTAAATTGCGGTCTTCCCTGCCTGCTTTATTGGACTATTTCAAGTCCCTTTCCAATTTAAACGTTAACTACTCTCTAAATTGAACACACTCAATATATCTTTGCCAGCCAATGAGGTGTCTTATTATAAGCGTCAGCATCCCTTTTCAGGAAAGAAGACACCATTACTTATTTGAGGATCCAGCTACCATCTGCTCAGTCAAACAGTACCAACCCCTGCTAGCCCAAATTAATCAAGAACTTAAAGCCTGGGACAAAGTGTGTTATTCTTGGCTTGAAAGAGCAGCCATATTAAAAATTAATATATTGCTTCAAAAAGGTATACATACTCCAAACGGTCCCTGTATCTCTGCCAAGGGAAAACCCACAGACTCAGCTTTGCCTGCCTGACTTTCTCTAAACACAAAGGGGGTATTGGCTTCCCACATATCAAACAGTACTACTGGGCCTGTCTTCTGTCTAGAATTGTTGACTGGTCTGTCCATAAATTAGTGAAAGATTGTGTGTCAATGAAACAAATGTTCTCTGTACGAGGCATGATGGGGCGATGACATCACAAGGGGTGTAGCCACCAAATTACGTCATTGGGTTGCCCTGCCCCATGCCGATATAAGTCATTGCACACGGTTGACCCAGCATTACACCGGGAGATCGTGTCGAGTCAACATTGGAAGAAGAACAGAGGGAGAAGACCCTGCAAAAGAGCAAGAAGATAGCAGAGAGAGAGGGGAGTGCAGAGAGGAGAAGAACCAGCAGTGGGAAAAGACGTCACCAGAAGAGGGAGAAGAGCTGGAGCTGCCTCAATAAAATACTTTAAAAACCTGTGTAGCGTGTTTATTTTTGACACTTGTTTTTTTTTTTTTAGGTGAATGGGTGTGGGGTAGGGCTGGGAAAAAAAATCGATTCAAATCTTGAATCGAGTTGAGAGGTCAAATCGATTCAAAATTTAAAGCAAATCTATTTTTTTAATTTTTTTTTTCCACCGCGGCGGTCCTGAGGAGCTGCGGGCAGGAGTTTTTAGGTGAGGCCGCGGCTTTGGCCTAGTCCGCGAAGCCAGACGCCGCGGACTAGGCCGAAGCCGCGGCCTCGCCTCAAAACTCCTGCCCGCAGCTCTTCAGGACCGGGGCCGGATCCAAAAAAAAAAAAAAAACCTTGATTCGAATCGTGAATCGAGTTTTTTTAAAGAAAATCGCAGATTTTTTTTTGTGGAAAATCTCCCAGCCCTAGGGGGTTTAACCCTGGGATCTGGGGTTAAAGGGGGCTTCCAGATTCCGATAAGTCCCCACTCGCTCGTCCCCTTTTCCCTGACCTTCTGGGCTGCGTGCTAAGATAAGGGTCTGGTATGGATCTTACCGATCAGGTGGAACGTGCTCTGCACTGGTCTTGTCAGAATTGGTATGCCAAAGCAAACAAACCAAATGCGATGCTGGCCAAGAGGTTACATACTTTAATCCCAAAACTACCCCTATTAACTTACGCACCCGCCATAATGTTCTTACTAGCAACCCAGTCCAGATACTGGACAAGATCCGTCATAGACTCACTACTTTATATTCAGCCCACAATCTCAAGAATGACCAGGATATAAAAGATTTCTTACAGCGCTTTTCATTAACGGCATTAACCACTTGAGCCCCGGACCATTATGCTGCCTAAGGACCAGAGGTCTTTTTCCAATTTGGCACTGCGTCGCTTTAACTGCTAATTGCGCTGTCATGCAATGCTGTACCCAAACGAAATTTGCGTCCTTTTCTTCCCACAAATAGAGCTTTCTTTTGATGGTATTTGATCACCTCTGCGGTTTTTATTTTTTGCGCTATAAACGGAAAAAGACCGAAAATTTTGAAAAAAAATGATATTTTCTACTTTTTGTTATAAAAAAAAATCCAATAAACTAAATTTTAGTCATACATTTAGGCCAAAATGTATTCGGCCACATGTCTTTGGTAAAAAAAATGTCAATAAGCGTATATTTATTGGTTTGTGCAAAAGTTATAGCGTCTACAAACTAGGGTACATTTTCAGGAATTTACACAGCTTTTAGTTTATGACTGCCTATGTCATTTCTTGAGGTGCTAAAATGGCAGGGCAGTACAAAACCCCCCCAAATGACCCCATTTTGGAAAGTAGACACCCCAAGGAAATTGCTGAGAGGCATGTTGAACCCATTGAATATTTATTTTTTTTGTCCCAAGTGATTGAAAAATGACAAAAAAAAAAAAAAAATTTACAAAAAGTTGTCACTAAATGATATATTGCTCACACAGGCCATGGGCCTATGTGGAATTGCACCCCAAAATACATTCAGCTGCTTCTCCTGAGTATGGGGATACCACATGTGTGGGACTTTTTGGGAGCCTAGCCGCGTACGGGGCCCCGAAAACCAATCACCGCCTTCAGGATTTCTAAGGGTGTAAATTTTTGCTTTCACTCTTCACTGCCTATCACAGTTTCGGAGGCCATGGAATGCCCAGGTGGCACAAAACCCCCCAAAATGACCCCATTTTGGAAAGTAGACACCCCAAGCTATTTGCTGAGAGGCATATTGAGTCCATGGAATATTTTATATTTTGACACAAGTTGCGGGAAAGTGACACTTTTTTTTTTTTTTTTTTTTTCATAAAGTTGTCACTAAATGATATATTGCTCACACAGGCCATGGGCATATGTGGAATTGCACCCCAAAATACATTTAGCTGCTTCTCCTGAGTATGGGGATACCACATGTGTGGGACTTTTTGGGAGCCTAGCCGCGTACGGGACCCCGAAAACCAATCACTGCCTTCAGGATTTCTAAGGGTGAAAATTTTTGATTTCACTCTTTACTGCCTATCACAGTTTCGGAGGCCATGGAATGCCCATGTGGCACAAAACCCCCCCAAATGACCCCATTTTGGAAAGTAGACACCCCAAGCTATTTGCTGAGAGGCATGGTGAGTATTTTGCAGCTCTCATTTGTTTTTGAAAATGAAGAAAGACAAGAAAAAACATTTTTTTTTTCTTTTTTCAATTTTCAAAACTTTGTGACAAAAAGTGAGGTCTGCAAAATACTCACTATACCTCTCAGCAAATAGCTTGGGGTGTCTACTTTCCAAAATGGGGTCATTTGGGGGGGTTTTGTGCCACCTGGGCATTCCATGGCCTCCGAAACTGTGATAGGCAGTGAAGAGTGAAATCAAAAATTCACGCCCTTAGAAAGCCTGAAGGCGGTGCTTGGTTTTCGGGGTCCCGTGCGCGGCTAGGCTCCCAAAAAGTCTCACACATGTGGTATCCCCGTACTCAGGAGAAGCAGCAGAATGTATTTTGGGGTGTAATTTCACATATTCCCATGGCATGTTTGAGCAATATATCATTTAGTGACAACTTTGTGCAAAAAAAAAAAAAAAAAATTTGTCTCTTTCCCGCAACTTGTGTCGCAATATAAAATATTCCATGGACTCGACATGCCTCTCAGCAAATAGCTTGGGGTGTCTACTTTCCAAAATGGGGTCATTTGGGGGGGTTTTGAACTGTCCTGGCATTTTATGCACAACATTTAGAAGCTTATGTCACACATCACCCACTCTTCTAACCACTTGAAGACAAAGCCCTTTCTGACACTTATTGTTTACATGAAAAAGTTTTTTTTTTTTTGCAAAAAAATTACTTTGAACCCCCAAACATTATATATTTTTTTAAAGCAAATGCCCTACAGATTAAAATGGTGGGTGTTTCATTTTTTTTTTTCATACAGTAATTGCGCAGCGATTTTTCAAATGCATTTTTTGGGGGGAAAAACACACTTTTTTAAATTTTAATGCACTAAAACACACTATATTGCCCAAATGTTTGATGAAATAAAAAAGATGATCTTAGGCCGAGTACATGGATACCAAACATGACATGCTTTAAAATTGCGCACAAACGTGCAGTGGCAACAAAATTAATACATGTTTAAAAGCCTTCAAAAGCCTTTACAGGTTACCACTTTAGATTTACAGAGGAGGTCTACTGGAAAAATTACTGCCCTCGATCTGGCCTTCGCGGTGATACCTCACATGCATGGTGCAATTGCTGTTTACGTTTGACGACAGACAGCCGCTTGCGTTCGCCTTAGCGCGAGAGCAGGGGGCGACAGGGGTGCTTTTTTTTTTTTTTTTTTTTCTTTATTATTTTTTTGCTTTTTTAATCTTACTTTTAAACTGTTCCTTTCATATTTTTTTTTTTAATCATTTTTATTGTTATCTCGGGGAATGTAAATATCCCCTATGATAGCAATAGGTAGTGACAGGTACTCTTTTTTGAAAAAATTGTGGTCTATTAGACCCTAGATCTCTCCTCTGCCCTCAAAGCATCTGACCACACCAAGATCGGTGTGATAAAATGCTTTCCCAATTTCCCAATGGCGCTATTTACATCCGGCGAAATCTAAGTCATGAAATACTCGTAGCTTCCGGTTTCTTAGGTCATAGAGATGTTTGGAGCCACTCTGGTCTCTGATCAGCTCTATGGTCAGCTGGCTGAATCACCGGCTGCATTCTCAGGTTCCCTGTTGAGACAGGAGAGCCAGAGAAAAACACGGAAGACGGTGGGGGGGGCAGGGGGGGCATTCCCTCCCACGGCTTGTAAAAGCAGTCTAGAGGCTAATTAGCCGCTAGGATTGCTTTTACATGAAAGCCGACCGCTGGCTGAAAAGAATGATACCAAGATGATACCTAAACCTGCAAGCATCATTCTGGTATAACCACTCAAAGTCGTGAATAGCGTACCTGAAGACAAAAAAATGGTTAACAATGGTTAACAATAAAGCACAGTAAACAGTAAAGTATAAATAATTACACACCTGAAAAACAAACATGATAAAACATAATAACAATAAAACATTGCAGAATAGAATACAGTAAAAAAGAGCAGAACAATAGAGAGAGAGAATAGAGAGAGAGAGAACAATAAAACGACAACTATTTTTTTTTATTTCATATATTTTTTTTTTTTTTACACTTTTTTTGTAACTAACTTTTATAACTTTAACCGGTTCCAGGTTCGGGTCTCTCAAAATGCGATGGCATCTTGGGAGACCCTGTGAAAGTGTGCCTAGTATGTGCAATGCTGTACCCTACGCTAATACTCAACTAGTGAATGGTAGCGTTCAAAACATTCACCAATGCAAAGACCAGGATTGTCAGGACAGGAGGGACAATAATAGCGGGTGTCACGCCTATATCCGCGCTTGCTGCAGACACAACATCTTTTTTGGGGGGGGTTCGTTGGGTAGGGGTACTCGGGAGGACATAAAAATGCCTCTCATGCAGCCGACTGCATTTGGTTGGGGATGTGAATGGGGGAAGTACGGGCGCTGCAGAAGCGGTGGGTTCCCAATTAGGATTGGCGAATGCAGCAGGAAGGGCATTATGGGCATGACGGGCCTGTGTTTGTCTTTTTGGTGGCAGCGGGACACTACTTGTGCTTGCCACCTCACCAGCTTGAACTGCACTTATGGGACTCGCCACGTCACCAAGTGTTACTGCAGTGCTGGTTTGACTACGACCGGGGTGTACTAGGCCGCTGGCGCTTGCCAGTTCCCCAAAACGCTACCAAAAAACTGTTAGCGATCGCAGGGATCAGGCCTGACTCTGCGAACGCTGCAGTTATGCGTTTAGTGTTTTGTAAGTGACAGTGATCGATCGATACTGCACTTGGGTGGGCTGGGCCGGGCGGAGGGGCAAAACGCAGGTGCTAGCAGGTATCTGGGCTGATCCCGCTAACACTGCGTTTTTGGGAACCCTAAACTGCTGGTGACGCTAGTATAGATCTGATCGGATCAGATATTGATGCGTTCAGATACTATACTACTAAGGGAGGTGTACGGTGCGTGTACGGTGCGTGCGTGGGTGGGTGTTCGCGGTACTGGCGCTAACCTGACGCCTGGGGCTGGTGCTTGCCAGTTCACCAAAATGCTACCAAAAAAAATGTTAGCAATTGCAGGGATCAGGCCTGACTCTGCGAACGCTGCAGTTATGCGTTTAGTGCCTTGTAAGTGACAGTGATCGATCGATACTGCACTTGGGTGGGTTGGGCGGAGGGGCAAAACGCAGGTGCTAGCAGGTATCTGGGCTGATCCCGCTAACACTGCGTTTTTGGGAACCCTAAACTGCTGGGGACGCTAGTATAGATCTGATCGGATCAGATATTGATCCGATCAGATACTATACCACTAAGGGAGGCGCATGCTGTGTGCGTGGGTGTTAGCGGTACTGGCGCTAATCTGACGCTGCCTGGGGCGACGCATATCACCGCCGGGCGATCGGGGGGCTAAACCTTTATTCGGTAATAAACGGCGGGTGCCCTGACACTATAAAAAATAAACGAACTAACCAGCGTCAACCGTAACGGTTATACGGTGATCAGTGGTGAAAGGGTTAACTAGGGGGCAATCAAGGGGTTAAAACATTTATTAGGTAGTATATGGGGGTCCCTGACGCTATAAAACGCTGATGGCGAACCTAAATATTTACCTCACTAACTAGCGTCACCAGCGACACTAATACAGCGATCAGAAAAATGATCGCTTAGCGACACTGGTGACAGGGGGTGATCAAGGGGTTAAAACTTTATTAGGGGGGGTTAGGGGGGTACCCTAGACCTACAGGGGGGTAACAGTAACTGTGCTAACACAGTAACTGTCACAAACTGACACAGCAGTAATCAGAAAAAAAAAAAAAAAAAAAACTGCTGGTGTCAGTTTGTGACAGGGGGGGGGGGTGATTGGCGGGGGAATCGGGGTGTAATGTGTGCCTGGCATGTTCTACTGTGTGTGTGTGTGTTGGTGCACTCACTCACATGTCGTCTCTCCTCGGGCCGGAACGGAAACTACCGACCCGAGGGGAGATGACATCACTTCCTTTGCTGCTGTTTAGCATACAGCAGCAAAGGAGTGTTCCCATTGGCCGGCGGCGATCGCGAGGGGGGGGGCCACGAACGGATGGCCTCCCCCTCGTCTCTGATCGCCGGGGGAAAGAACGGGACCGCCTCGGGCGGCGGGGGGGGTCCGATCGGACCCCCCACCCGCGGGAGGCAAATCACGTACATGTACGTGATTTTGCCTGCCCGTGCCGCCTTGCCGACGTAAATCGGCGTGAGGCGGTCCTTAAGTGGTTATCCACGGTGCACATGGATCTTATGGATCGTGATATTCAAGAATCTGAAGTCCGGCAATGCATTAAAGAACTAAAAAGTGGGTAAGAGGCCGGGTCCGAACAGATTTACAGCACTATACTACAGAAAACTAGCGGACGTGTTGGCCTCCCCCTTGACGACTATGTATAACTCAGTTAAAAATGGTCAGAATTTTTCTCCTCATGGCTAATATAGTGATGTTGCCAAAACCCGACCGTGATCATTCCTCTTGGGCCAACTTCAGACCCATCTCTCCCTTATTAACAGATATGAAAATTCTCACCAAAATTTTGGTTAATCGTTTAAATTCTTTCCTCCCCCTTTAATTAAAAAAGACCAAGTCGGATTTGTACCACAAAGACAGGCGGGGGAAGCCATTAGGAGAATTATACAATTGCAGCACCTTGCCCATAGCCGCTCTCTGGAAACAATGCTTTTGTCGCTGAATGTGAACAAGGCTTTCAACACCCTGTCATGGTCTAATCTTATGATTGTACTCCGTCACTATGGTTTTGGTACCTCTTTTTTAAGTTGACTAGCAGCACTATACGAAGCCCCCAGACTAAAATTAAATATTATCTAGGGAACTCGACAGGGCTGCTCACTTTCGCCTCTCCTATTTGTCTTGGTTATGGAGCCTTTGGCAGAGGAAATTCGTTCACATCCAGATATAAAAGGCTTCAAGGTCGCGGGTTCTGTCCATAAGATCTCATTTGCAGACGACATTCTCCTGACTCTAACACCCAAAATCTTGTTGCCTAACTTATTACCCCTTTTGGATGCTTTTGCGTCTCTCTCTCGGCCCTGAATGTTAATCCCACAAAGTCTAAGGCGATGTCAGTAAATCTTTTCCCTTCTGAACTGGCTTCTCTGAAAACTACCTTTCCGTTTCAGTGGCTTTCCTCATTGCCTTTTTTGGGTATCCGACTTACCCCCAAGTATGAAGGGCTAAACCAAGCCAAGTTCCCCCCTCTTTTTAGAAAACTTACTGACGTGCTCTCCTCCTGGTCTCACCTCCCGTTATCTCTGCAGTTCGTACGTCCTGCTATATTTCTTTTGAGTATTGCATGTCCCAATTGCCACCTCATATATATTGCAAATATAACCAATGCAAACTCTTGAAATTCATCTGGGACCCCACTCAGCCCCAAATCAATAAACAGGTCTTATATGCTCGGAGGATCAATGGGGGCTTTTCGATCCCCAATCTACAACCATAATATAAGGCAGCAAACATAGCCCCATTATCTCACCTCCATGACACATACCAAATGCCACTATGAGCCACTATTGACTTGGTTGAATTCCACCCTATTCCTGTTTCCTCTTTACCCTGGCTCCCCCTTTACATCGCCCAACCAGGTTTGGGCTGTGTTTGACCCATTCTCTCCGCTTGTGGGACTCAGTTAAATTTCCATTAGCTTTAATATCCCCCCCACTTACGCCCCACTTGACGCTGCCTGTCCTCTTTAGGACCGTCTGGCAACACAAACAAAACATCTGTTTTACAAATCTGAGCGGTCACCTTCAAATAGACCTTGACCGCTCTCACCACATCAAGAGAATGTAGTGACCTTTCTTCCACAGAACGAGGTTGGGAATGAAGATGGCCAAAAAGTTAGAGGGGTTTTTAAACTAGGCGATAGGGGAGGGGGGTCCAGAGGTAGAGATAGTCAGCGCTGAACATATTTCAGAGGGAAGTATTGGGGGCATTAGTGGTAGGTTGACCAAAGCACAAAAACCTAAGGTAAGTATAGTAGCAAATCCTAGTTGCAATCTCGGAACACCCAATACGAGGATAAAATGCGACCGGTATAAAAACTACGTGGCATGTTCACCAATGCCAGGAGCCTGGCGGACAAGATGGGTGAACTAGAGATACTGTTGTACGAGGAGGATTTGGATTTTGTGGGACCTGGTTCAACAGCTCTCATGATTGGCTGGCAATCATTCAAGGGTATACCCTTTATTGCAAGGATAGAGAGGGTAAAAAAGGGGGAGGGGTATGCCTATATATCAAGAATAATGTACAAGTGAATGTGAGAGATGACATCACTAAGGGAGCTAAGGAGGAGGTGGAACCCCTATGGGTAGAGCTCCAAAGGGATGAAGCTAAGGGGAAAATAATACCGGGAGTATGCTATAGGTCCACTAACCTGAGGGAGGAAGTGGAGACAGATCTCCTATCACAATTTGGATTAGCAGCAAGGATGTGAAGTGTTATCATAATGGGGGATTTTAATTATCCAGACATAGACATCTAAGGCTCGCCAGTTCCTTAATGTCTTGCAGGACAATTTTATGGGTCAGATGGTAGAAGCACCAACTAAAAATAAAGCATTACTGGATCTACTGATTACCAACAATATAGACCTGATCACGGATGTGCAAATACGGGACAATTAAGGTAACAGCGATCACAGGTCAATTAGTTTCAGTATAAATCACACAAATAGGAAACATAAAGGGAATACAAAAAGACACTGAATTACAAAAGAGCCAACTTCCCTAAACTGCGAACATTGCTAGAAGGCATAGATTGGGATATAATCTTAGGAACAAAGAACACGGAGGAGAGATGGGTTTGCTTTAAGAGTATATTAAATAAGGGTATTAGCCAATGCATCCCATTGGGTAATAAATTTAAAAGAGCGAACAAAAGTCCTGGATGGCTTAACTCCAATGTAAAAATGCACATAAAAGCAAAGGGGAAGGCCTTCAAAAAATACAAGGCTGAGGGATCATCATCAGCATTCAGACTTTATAAAGAATGCAACATGAAAAGTAAGGGTGCAATAAGGACGGCTAAGATAGAATATGAAAGACACATAGCGGAGGAAAGCAAAAAAAATCCCAAGAAATTCTTTAAGTATGTAAACAGTAAAAAAGGGAGGACAGACCATATTGGCCCCATAAAGAATGAGGAAGGACAACTGGTTATAAAGGATGGGGAGATGGCGAAGGTATTGAATTTATTCTTCACCTCAGTCTTCACAAGGGAATCGGGGGGCTTCAGTAACCAAAACTGCAGTGTTTATCCTCAGCACACATCACAGGAAGCAACTCCATGTTTAACAGAGGGCAGAATTAAAATTAGACTTGAGAACCTAACATTAATAAATCACCGGGACCAGATGGCTTGCACCCGAGGGTACTTTGGGAACTCAGTCAAGTGATTGCCAGACCGTTGTTCCTAATTTTTACAGACAGTCTACTGACTGGATTGGTACCAGCTGACTGGAGAAAAGCCAATGTAGCACCAATATTTAAAAAGGGCCCAAAATACATCCCTGTTAATTACAGACCAGTTAGCCTAACATCAATAGTATGTTAACTCTTGGAGGGGATGACAAGGGACTATATACAAGATTTTAGTAATGAGAACGGTATCATTAGCAGTAATCAGCATGGATTCATGAAGAATCGTTCTTGCCAAACCAATTTACTAACCTATGAGGAGGTGAGTTGTTAGCTAAAGGAAGGCCCGTAGACGTGGTGTATCTGGACTTTGCAAAAGCATTTGACACAGTTCCCTATAAATGTTTACTGTACAAAATAAGGTCCGTTTGCATGGACCATAGGGTGAGTACATGGATTGAAAACTGGCTACAAGGGCGAGTTCAGAGGATGGTGATAAATGGGGAGTACTCGGAATGGTCAGGGGTGGGTAGTGGGGTCCCCCAGGGTTCTATGCTGGGACCAATCCTATTTAATATGTTCATAAACGACCTGGAGGATGGGGTAAACAGTTCAATCTCTGTATTTGCAGACGATACTAAGCTAAAGCAGGGCAATAACTTCTCCGCAGGATGTGGAAACCTTGCAAAAAGATCTGGATTAATGGGGTGGGCAACTACATGGCAAATGAGGTTCAATGTAAAAAAATGTAAAATAATGCATTTCGGTGGCAAAAATATGAATGCAATCTATACACTGGGGGGAGAACCTCTGGGGGGAATCTAGGATGGAAAAGGACCTGGGGGTCCTAGTAGATGATAGGCTCAGCAATGGCATGCAATGCCAAGCTGCTGCTAACAAAGCAAACAGAATATTGGCATGCATTAACAAGGGGATCAAACTCCAGAGATAAAACCATAATTCTCCTACTCTAAAAGACTCTGGTCCAGCCACACCTAGAGTATGCTGTCCAGTTCTGGGCACCAGTCCTCAGGAAGGATGTACTGGAAATGGAGCGAGTAAAAGAAGGGCAATAAAGCTAATAAAGGGTCTGCAGGATATTAGTTATGAGGAAAGGTTGCGAACACTGAACTTATTCTCTCTGGAGAAGAGACGCTTGAGAGGGAATATGATTTCAGTATACAAATACCGTACTGGTGACCCTACAATAGGAATAAAACTTTTTCGCAGAAGAGAGTTTAACAAGACTCGTGGCCACTCATTAAAATAAGAAAAGAGGTTTAACCTTAAACTACGTAGAGGGTTCTTTACTGTAAGAGCGGCAAGGATGTGGAATTCCCTTCCACAGGCTGTGGTCTCAGCGGGGGGCATCGATAGTTTCAAGAAACTATTAGATAAGCACCTGAATGACCACAACATACAGGGATATACAATGTAATGCTGACATATAATCACACACATAGGTTGGACTTGATGGACTTGTGTCTTTTTTCAACCTCACCTGCTAAGTAACTATGTAACAATATCCTGGTTTAAATGAAAACCTGACACTACCTTCGGTAGGAAATTAGGATGAGGCCGCAATACAACCTTATCCTTATGAATAATCAAATATAGCTCTTTACAAGAAAAAGCAGCCAACTCTGATATTCTTCTTGCAGAAGATATGGCAACCAAGAAATTATTTTCCACATCAAGAGGACCAAGGGAATATCTCGTATTGGCTCAAAAGGCTATTTCTGTAATGCCGACAGGACTAAATTCAAGTCCCAAGGGTTCAGGGGTGACCTAACTGGAGGATTAATCCGTGTTACCCCCTGAATAAAGTTACGAACCAGAGAGTGTGAAGCAAGTGGTCGTTGAAAAAACACTGATAAGGCTGACACCTGGCCTTTGATGGTACTCAAGGCCAGCTTCATTTCCAATCCCATCTGCAGAACTTCAAGGATCCTACCTATGACATATTTCCTATGGTGCTAACCCCTGGATTCACACCAGGAGACATATGCCTTCCAGACTCTATAGTATATGATTCTGGAGGCCGGCTTCCTAGCATTAACCAAAGTAGAAACTACTGAACCCGACAGCCCACGGTCTTTCAGAATGTGGGTCTCAATAGCCAGACAGTTAAATTTAGCATTTGTAAGGTAGGATGGAATACCGGACCTTGCGAGAGAAGGTCTGGACATAGTGGTAGAGTCCATGGGTCCCCTACCGCCATCTTTATGGTCTCTGCAAACCAAGATCCTCTGGGCCACAAGAATCACCTCATTCCCTTCCTGCTTGATCCTGTGAAAAAGGCGCGGAAGCAGCAGAACAGGAGGGAACGCATAGGTCAGTAAAAACTAATCCCATGGAAAAACCAAGGCATCTGTTCGGCATGCCATCGGATCCCTTGTCCTTGACACAAAGTTATCGATCTTGTTGTTGAACCTCGACGCAAACAGATCCACGTCCGGAATTCCCCATCTTTGACATATTGACAGAAAGATAATCGGGGTGAAGAGACCATTCCCCCCGGAACAACTGTTGGCGACTCAAGTAGTCCGCCTGCCAATTCTCTATCCATGGAATGAAAATTGCTGACAGACAAGGAATGTTGTCTTCTGCCCAAGATAGGATATGATTCACCTCTCTTTTGGCCGCACGACTTTTCGTGCCCCCTTGATGATTGATATAGGCCACTGCTGTGGCATTGTCGGATTGGATTCTGACAGGACAATTCCATAGTCTGAGCGTCCAGGCCTTCAGGGCCTGGCATACTGCCCAAATCTCTAGGATATTGAGGGGCAAGGTCATTTCTGATTTGGACCATTTCCCTTGGACAGACGCTTCTTCCAGGAATGCTTCCCAGCCCAGAAGGCTGGCATCTGTTACCACCTTCCAGGTGAATGGTAGAAAGGATTTTCCTTTTTGAAGTTTCTTCGATATCAACCACCAATTGAGGCTCTGACGCACTTTGGGGGATAAACGCATTGGGAAGTCCAGAGCTTGGACCTTCTTGTTCCAAGTTGACAGGATACTGTTTTGCAGCAGTCTTGAATGAAACTGTACATAAGGAACGGCCTCGAAAGAAGCCACCATCTTTCCCAACAATTTCATGCAAAGTCGAATAGAAGGATTCTTCTTTGTTTTGACCATCTGAATCAGTTCCAATATGGAACTGATCCTTTCCTGGGGTAAAAACACCCTCTTCTGAACTGTATCTATGATCAGCCCCCAAGTACTGCAATCCCCTTGATGGTTTTAAGGAGGATTTCTCTAGGTTGAGAATACAACCTAGGTATTCCAGGTAGCTGACTGCGGTGAACCAAATTTTGATTTAAGCAGGCTACCGACTGATCTATCAAGAGTAGATCGTCCAAGTAGGCTAGTATCGTTATACCTTTAGCCCTTAATCTGGCTAAAGGAGGAGCCTGGACCTTTGTAAACACTTGAGATGCAATAGCTAGACCGAAGGGCAGAGTAACGAACTGAAAATTAAGATTTTCCACCTCGAAGCGTAAATATTTCTTGTGAGCGGGGAAAATCGGCACATGGAGATACGCCTCCTTGATGTCGATTGACGCCAGAAGTTCTCCACCTTGTAGGATGGTGACTACTGATCGGATTGATTCCATGCGAAAAGAGCGGATATTCAAAAACTATATCAATATCTTTGAGATCCAAATTGGGTCCGACATCCCCGTTTGGTTTTGGTACCGTAAAAAAAGGTTTGAATAAAACCCTAATCCTTGCTCTTCCAAGGGGACCACCTCTAGTTTGTAATCTAGAGAAATTGAGGAAGCCACCCATCTGTCTTGACATTGTTCCTGCCAGACCCTTGAAAACTGCAGAAGTCTTTCACCCACTCGAGCGAGCGGGGCGCCCCTTCATAAGGAGTTTTTAGTGTTTTGCTTAGTGGGTTTCCTTTTGACCCTGGGATTCACCCTGAGGTTTACCGCTTGAACCTGATGGAGGAGGCCATCGTGACTGCCTGGAGGCTGATGCTCCTGGCACTGGAGAAGAAGCTTGTCTAAAAGAAAAACGCTTAAAATTCTTCTTAACCGGTAAAAGGGAACTTTTCCCATTACAAATTCTTTGGATGTATTTATCCAGATCATCTCCAAATAACCGTTAAATGGGAAACTGTCAAGAGCTTTTTGCATGGCCCTTCGGCTGACCAATTTTTCAACCATAAGATTCTATGTACCAGCCCTAGCATAAGCCTTGAGGCCTGGAGAATAGAATCTTTCATAGCGTCTACTGTAAAACACAACGCCTCTAATATCCCGGCCAAATGTTGGGCCTGCTTATCAGGAATAATTTTGAGTACCTCTATAAACTGGTTCTTTAGGGACTAAGATACCCCGATCGCTGCCAACGCAGGCTGAACCACTGAACCTGCGAGTGAAAATAGTTTTTAAAAAGGAATTCCAACTTCTTATCTGTTGGATCCTTCAGCATTTGAGCACTGTCTACAGGACAAGTCAGGTTTTTGTTTAGAGGATATAGCAGCGTAAATTGCTGGAATCCCCCCATTTCTTATTAAACTCTTCCTCCATAGGATAAAACTATTTATCTGTGTGCTCCCACTCAGAATACATAAGCTTTTTTAGCCATGAATGGATAGGAAAAGCATGAACAGTTTGGGGAGGCTTTAGTGAACCCAAACCAGAAGTAGGCTCATTGACTGACTCTGCTACTGGCAGCCAAAATGTGGAGCGGACCAATTCAGTGAGAGATTGTACCAACAACCTTTCTCCTGAACCTGATCCTTCCGTATTATGTTCGTCACCAGCCCCTTCCTGGTCCCCGAGAGAAATTCATCATCTCTCGCCCCTTGTTCCTCCTCTGACCAGACAAATTACTCTCAGGGGAGGATGCCATCTTTTTTGAGGGGTTCTAGGCTTCTGTGTGACTGTAGAAATCTTTCTAGAGCCCTTTTTTGAGGTATTTTTACCCCCCCCCTCCCGACCATAGCCCGATGCACAAAGTAGAGGTACCACCAGAAGGACCGCTTGAGCAATAGTCCAGCCCTGTCACTGCTATTAATGCTCAGCCTGATGCAGTAGTAAATGTGTCAAAAGGAAGGCCTGTGTCACCAAACCTCTTTCATGCCACCTTTGCTCTTGTGTCCCACCGCAGCTTGCAGCAGCAACAAAGGTGCCTTTTAAACAATTTTTGCCGCACTGGGCGTTGGAGGACGCCAACGCCGCGCTAAGCCCCGACCCCGCCATCGCCTATTGCCCCTCTCCTTTGAAAAAGCCTTTCCCGCGCGAGCGCGGGCTTCCGATCCTATGGGATCAGCAGTGAGGGGAAGTAAATGCCGAAGGGAGGGCCTGGAAGCCGCCGAGTAAAGTGGGGCGGAGCGGCGTGCCATTCGCGCCTTTTTTTGCGCTTCTTCCCCATGAAGAGGGGGAGAAAAAACAACACAAGGGGGCGTCTGGTGGGGAAGAACCCCCCCCCCCCCCAAGACTTACCAGAGGTCTTCTGCTGGCTGGAGGAAAGGAAAACTGCTTGTTCCAGACACAACGTGAAGTCTCTGAGGTAGCGTGAGAAGGTAAGTGCTCTATACAGTCCCCAGTGGCGACACATAGGCATGACAATATTTACTAAATTTAAAAGGAGACATTCATAAGAAAATTTCAAAACAATTTCTTAGAAAACTCCACTTACCTTTCCCGCCGCAGGGTTTTCTGTGGTAAAACCAACAGCCCCAATCTTCACCATTCACGGTGGGTTCCGTTAAACCTTCAGGAGCTGGGGATCCTCAGGGAAACCCACAATCCTGGACCCAATAGCACCACCGCAAGTAAAACTTTATGGCCTTACTACCAAAAGTTCTGGATCCCGGGGTCCAGCTCTATAAAAGAGAAGCGTTTACAGGCAAAACTTTTCTTCGGATACGAGGCCTGGGAACGGTTCGATTCGGACTAAAAGACACTTTGAATGGATCCGGCAGCATGGCTAGCCCCAGCAGGGATTGCTCCAGTGGAGCTCAGCACAGCACATCTTTACTCATGTATTGCTTTGCTACAAAACTGAGGTACTCCCAGAAGTGGGAGGGGTTATATAGGGAGTGCACTTTTTGTCTTAGGGCCTGCCAGTGTGCATCACCTGAAGGTGGCCTATAACCCACATACTAACTACTATGGCTCTATGTCCCGTGATGTACGATAAGAAAATGGGTTTACTGACATTCATTCTCTGTTTAACTTTTGAAGCCCTTAGATCTTCCCATGGTATTCATGTACAGGAACTATAGTTACCTACAAATTAGACACTTCCTCCAAAAACTTATAAAAGCCCGACCCACTCCATATACATTGACCCCTTTTGAAAGTCTCTGCAGGGCATGACCCCATTCTCCGGGATCAATATATTTACTTTACTCAATAATTTCATTCAGGAAACCCCCAATGAAATCTTACCACCTCCAAATGGGAGAAGGATTTGGGAAGATATTTAGATCCAGAGGATTGGCAGATCATAACAATAGCCCTTTCTAAGAGCTCCAAGAATGTCCCCATTTTGGAGAATGCCTACAAGGTGTTCTATAGATGGTACTATACACCAGCTAGACTATCTCACTTCATTCTATCCTATTCCCCTCTTTGTTTCCAGGGTTGCTCACAGGAGGGAACTATGGCCCATATTTGGTGGGAATGTCCTAAGGTATGTAGACTATGGGTCACAGTTTATACCCTTCTTCATAACATGTTTCATACCAATCTTAAAAGGGACCCCTATGAGGCCCTTTTTTGTAAACCAATCCTGGAACGCCTTCAAGGATTGCTAATTGGCTCTGCACCTTTTTACGACAACTTGACCATTGCGAGAGCTTGGAAAACTCCTATGCTTAGCTTTGAAGCAGTTAAAAAAAAAAAAAAAAAAAAAAAATCGCATGAATGACATGATCAATGAGAAACTGATGGCCCTTGCCTCAGACAGTCTCAATAAATTGCTCAGGGTCTGGAAGCCATGGATACCATGCAACCAACCTTCCAGGTTTGATAATATACTTCTTTCAATTTAATAGTTTACCGCTGCACCCCCGTAAGACTCTCTTTCTCCCTTTTCTTTTCTCTCTTCTTTCCCTCTTAATCCCCACCTTTTGTTCAAACACTTTTTTTAATGTATACTTGTCTCTATGACACACCTGGCCTCCAGGGGCGGGTCTAGTGAAGATGGTTACCGTGATTAAAATTTTGCAACTTGTATACAGTGCATCTATGTACGTATGGACCCTTTTTTTATCACTCAGGGTCTCCAGGTTTTAGTCCACCATACGGTATAGTTTTGAGCATTGAGTGTTCTTCATTAAGGACTTAAGACGACAATCTCTATTGTATTGGAGAACTTTGCACCATTCTTATTGCATCCCTCTGTTGGGATCTTTTCCTTTATGTTACGTTGGATGTAACCATCACAGCGTCAAGCTAATCTGTTGAATTTATTTTTTCTATTAATAAAATAATTTTGTGAAAGAAGTGGGCAAGGGGCTAAAGACAATTAAACTATATACAGCAATTGACTGGCATATACAAAGTATACAGTACTACACATTTAAAGAACACTGAAAGGTTACTTAAATTAAGTTGATCTCATTCACAGGTACAGTATATCAGAAAACATTTAGCAATTAGAATATAGATTCCTTACAGGTGGCGACAGGTACTTTTACTTGAGATATCAATATTAACAGATCCCCAATGCCTGCACTGTGCCCTGTAGATGGAGACAGGTGACAAAAGAGTTGCTGATCTCTAGCTAGCTAAGAACTGGCATTCTGATCTTTTACCAATAGATGCTCAGTATTAAGTAAATCCTGGATCAGTTCATTCAGGAGATTAGTGAACTAGAGTTCACCAAGTCTCCTTTACTGGCCTGCTAAATTCATGATTGCACTACTGAGTGGCAGACAGGCTGCAATGTTAAGAAGCTTTCCAGATTATGCAATTAAACTGTTAGTGGATATAGATAACCCCTTTAGTAGTTCACTGTGGGAGTGGGGTTAAAATGCATATAACTAAAATTACAATAGAATAGATAAAGGCCAAGGCTCATATTTCACTTTACACACAGCTGATCTGATACCTGTGCACCTTTGTCACTTTATTAATCAACACTCTCATATTATTGGCTAAGACAGCCAGCCAATCATTGTCATATTTATTAGTACTTATTACTAATGAATATTACCAAATTCCAAATGGTGCTAATTCTTAAAAGGGAAACTGTAATGGAGATAGATATATGTATATATACTGTAGCAGGGTGACCCCATGCTACTCTGTAAAATGGTGGTTTACGCCAGGTTTTCTGGGTAGCAAGCACACCAATGGTGTGTGCTGCATTCATATGAGAGCCAGAGATAGAGCTCAGAGCCTCACCTACCCATATGAGAAGGTCAGTGTGTGAAGGGAGCCATGAGAGACCCATGATAGATGCTGCTATGCACCATGCTGTCCTGAGCGTAGCTGAGGTGCAGCGTCTGTGCATAAACACTGGGACGTATTTCATTGTCAGGAGGACTAAAAAGGTACTGATGTTCAAGGGGGACCCTGAAGAGGCTGCCACAGGAGAGCCAGGAGGCTGAAAGTTATGTCTTTGCAGTGATGGTGAGGAACCCCTTGCATAGGAAGACATACCTGTGTGAGTTTTGATGTTCGTTTAAATAAAAATACTTGATATTTCTGTGCTTTTTACTTGCATTTTTTTTATTTGGTGTCAGGGTCTCTTTTGTATTGCGTGCCAGAATTATCGTGTGTGTGTGTTTATATATTATATATTTTACAAATATACATTTAATATAGAGTTCACCCTTGGCAAAGGATTCCTTTGGGAAAACACAGAAGAAAAAAGTCACTATCTCTGATTAAAACCTCAGATGATGCATTATGTGTTACTAAAAATATATTGATTTTTAGTGAACAGAACCACATGTTCCTAGATTGTAAGCTCTAACGAGCAGGGCCCTCTGATTCCTCCTGTATTGAATTGTATTGTACTTGTATTGTCTGCCCTAATGTTGTAAAGCGCTGCGTAAACTGTCGGCGCTATATAAATCCTGTATAATAATAATAATGTTACCAAATTTAGGGAAAATTTATGAATCTTTCAATAATGGGTAAAAAACACTGATGAGTCCAATCCTTCAGATCGTAGTGGAGAATTAAGTTGCCAATTTTTAAATATGCACAAATCACAGACTAGTAGACATGAAGATCCTTTAAAGTAAATTGTCTTTAAAAGCATAACGTAGGGCATTTAAAAGAGATATGGACTTAAAAAAAAAAAAAAAACAAGAAAAGAAAACCATTTATACACACCTAGGTGGATGCAGCATCGATCCGATGCTG
The DNA here is from genome assembly GCA_037952925.1 of Lithobates clamitans. Taxonomy (NCBI): domain Eukaryota; kingdom Metazoa; phylum Chordata; class Amphibia; order Anura; family Ranidae; genus Lithobates; species Lithobates clamitans. Next base: position 2,988,809 of record JBBGZY010000724.1, on the reverse strand, counting down.
ATCGCTCAAATCTCAGCATTCTGTGACCAGAGTGCCGGGACTGTCAGTCACTAGCTCTTTGCTCAGCCACCCCCACGCTCACTGAAGCTCTGGGTCATGGAGGGGGTGGGAGCGGCTGACTCAGGCTCTCAGCAAATCGCTGAGAGGCTGAGCTAGCTCTCGGTCCAGGGTTATGGGTGGATCCAGACCATATGGTTGGATCTTTTCAGAGCCTGGACCAGCTCTGTGACATCAGCCAACAGCGGGCTTCAGCCCACTATCTGTTAAAAACGGATCACAGGAGTGCAGAACAAACTGCACTCCTGTCATCTATAGGAGAAGTATAGCCAAAATAGCTTTGGCTATACTTCTGTTTTAACTGAACAGTAAAGAAGTGTCAATTATAAGCTATTACACCTTATCTATAATATCAGCATTTATGCAGACATATCTGTGAATTTTATTAATAAAACTTACACAGAAAAGTAACCTGTAAAGTTACCAACCCTTTAAACCTGTTACTGAGTAAGGGTGTCCAGCCTAATGTAAAGTGGCTCATATTATACCCCATGTAAATAGATACACTGTAAATCAAGCTGAAACAATTAAGGATACTACAGGGAAGATTCATTTCAGCATTCCTTTATTAGAAGAAACCCCCACCCACTCACATCTAAGAAGATGCTTTTCCACAACAAACAGGACTAGATGCTGCAATGTGTAGGTGAGTTCTGCGGAGGGAAGACCAGTGCAAGTGCCAAGAATTATATGAAGAATTTCTTCTATACTGTAAGAGCATCCCAGAAACAATTCATGAAACTGTACACTGAAATGGATTCCTCTGAAGGGGAGACGTGAAATGATGCTGTGACAAACAGCAATAAATCATTCAGTGTATATTCTCCCTACGCTGCCGAGGCCTTCTCCTTTCACAAAGGTCATGGCAAGAGCAGTTGAAAAATCTGCAGCAGTATTTATTACAGGGCAATGTGTTCAGAATAGTAACCACTTCACCTCTCACACGTGTACAAAAACTATGGACTGGAGCAACTTTTCCATTTCTGTTATGGGTCCATTGATGGATTCGGCAACAACTTTGTCAAAACTTATGAAAAAGTAATATTTATAATGTCTTTTTTAGGACAAAAGAAAAACTTTTGGTGATATTGCTTTGCAATAATTATTTTATATGCAATCCAGGAACAATGAAAGAAACAAAAAAAAACCTTTTTTGTATTTTTATCATTTTTAGCTTATAGCACTGTAGCATTGCTGTAGATAAAAAGTATACATTTTAATCTATCATTTTCCTCATTTAAAAAGACACTAAAATTACAATTCTGGTACAAGGCATTGCAAAGTTATTTACAAATTAAATAAAACTTCACCACTTGACCTCCAGAAGACGTATCCCCCTTTCATGACCAGGCCATTTTTTGCGTTACGGCACAGAGTTACTTTAATTGACAAATGCGTGGTCATGCAATGCTGTACCCAAACGAAATTTATGCCCTTTTTTCCCCACTAATAGAGCTTTCTTTTGGTGGTATTTGATCACCACTGCATTTTTTATGCTATAAACAAACTAAAAAAAATTTAAAAAAAACAACTTTTACTTTCTGCTATAAAACACATCCAAGTAAAAAAAATTTTTTTTAAATCCCATTAAACATATATTGATTGGTTTGCACAACAAGCGTCTACAAACTATGGGATATATACAGGAATTTTTGTTTATTATTTTTATTTTTTGTTATTTTTTTTTTTACTAGTAATGGCGGTGATCAGCAACTTATAGTGGAACTGTGATATTGCTGCGAACATTTGGATACTAGTGATCAGTAATAAAAATATGCACTGTCACTGTACTACTGACACTGGCTGGGAAGGTGTTAAACATCTAGGGCAATCAAGGATTAAATGTGTGCCTAGTCAGTGTTTTGGTGTACTGCGTGAGATGCTTTTACTAAGGCAGGTAATAGATTTAATTCCCTGCTTTGAGGGAAAGGAAATCCATTACTTACCTGCTGACAGGGCAGGGCTCTGCCTTGTTTACTCCTCTGTAGGTAAATTCTGGATGATCGGCAGGTGTCAATGGTAATCCATTGGCTGTGTTTAATCACAGCATGGCTGGGTTGCCGGTGGTGCGTGCCCCCTACCTGGAAGTGCCAGATCACGTACCTGGTATGTGATCTGGCGCACCAAAGCCACTTTGTCGCCATGTATCTGTGTTATACGGTCAGCAAGTGGTTAATGTCACATTGAAAAATTAAGGAATAAAAAGTTTAATTATTCCCAACCACAGCACTCCCTGTCTAGAGTTTGCATGTTTGCCTGTGTGGGTTTCCTCCGGGAACTCCTGTTTCCTCCCATACTCAAAAGACACGCTGGTAGGTTAATTGGCTCTGGTCTAAATTGGCGCTAATATGTGTATGTATGAATATGAGTTAGGGACTTTAGACTGCAAGCTCCTTGAGGACAGAGACTGATGTAAATGCATAATAAAAATGTAAAGTGCTGCGTAAATTGACAGCACTATATAAGTACGTGTAATAAATGAAAAAAAGATATTGAAAAATAGACATTTCAAAAACATCTGCAGGAAAATAAATAGTTAAGGGGAGAAGGAGGATGAAATTGTATCTTTTTTTGTTAGGTTGCTTTACCTGTAATCATATGCAGATGGAAGCTCATCCCTTTGATCTGCAGATGAACGGAACTGAATAGCTACAAAAGCAACAATCTTAACTTTGTATCTCTCTATCTCGCCTCAGTGTTTAAAAAACATTATTACTATTACAGCTGCTATATTTATGTAACAACTCCTGACTCTCATTTTGACAGTCGTGAATAGTTGGTAAGTGTAAAGTGGAGAGAAGGGATGGGGGGTGAGCAGCAGAAGGACAGAACACACTACACATGTCCTGTGTGCTTTGATGAAGTTGTTTTGGATGCCTGTAGTATGTCCAGTGTCCAAAACTGGTTAAATCTCTCCATAATATGTATTCATCCTCTGTGTCTTCCAGGGGGTATACCAGTCATATGGTAATCATCTTAACCATTTTGAAATCTGTATTCTGTCATACAACATTTTAGGGACCATGTATGCATCTACTCTAACAAGTAAAAGTGCATTTTAATCGTGAACTTACAAACGGTTTTAAAAGGTGCTGTGTGCCTGAGAGTAATAGCACATACCGGGTAGAGCAGGAAAACACTAAGCAATTACTCATTTAAAAAGTGCAGCCTTTTAAAAGAAAAAAAAAAAGGGAGAGGTGAGTTACAAAAATAGTAAGGAATGTTTGCGAGACATCAAGGGGTTGATTTACTAAAGTCAAATTTACCGTGCACTTTTGAAAGTGCAGTTGCTCCAGAGCTTTGTAAATGAGGGAGAGCTCTGCTGACTTCCATCATCCAATCATCTGCAAGCAAAAATGCATTTTTTTTTTAACTTTTCCTTGCATGTGATTGGTTGTTCTTTGTAAAGTGAAGCTTTACCTCATTTACTAAGCTCTGGGGAAACTGCACTAGCAGAGTGTAACTGCACTTTCAACAGTGCATAGTCTATTTGTCTTTAGTAAATCAACTCCCATGTGTCCATCAGCTGCAGAAGCTGAAAAGATAGTTTTTCAACTCCTTGTCAGTTCACCTAGAATGAATGAAACTGTTACCCTAATCTAATAGTTCAATTCTAGATGAAGTTTTCTTTGCCTCTTGCACACAGGATGTTTTTACAGCTGCTTCTAAACTGTCCTGCATGTAAGCCTAGATGTCTATGCACATAGGGTTTTTTTTTACTAATGGTAAATCCACTTTGCACTACAAGTGCAGTCGCTGTAGATCTGGGGGGGGGGGACAGGAAAATAAAAAACAGCATTTTAGCTTGCACATGATTAAATGATAAAATCAGGAGAGCTTCTTCCACTCATTTCAGATCTACCCCTCAGATTTACAGCAACTGCACTTCCAAGTGCACTAGCAGTACAAAGTGAATTTGCCTTTCGTGAATAGCCCCATAGACTTTTAGCAGCATTTAGTGGCAGGAGAGTTTTGAGGCAGGAAAAAAATCTCACTGCCAGTGTGTCCAGGAGCAGCAAAGAAAAAAGCAGAAAAAATGCTTGACACTACTAAAAGCTGCTAAAAGGTGCATTTAGCGTTTGAGCATTAATTAATTTCAAAGGCCAGAATAAATTTATTTATTTTGGCCAATGAAATGAATTAACGCCCAAAGAGCTTGACACCGGAAAAAGCTCCTAAAAGCTTTAGAGAGTGGAAGAAAAATCAGGAGTCCTTGTTGCATTTGTTATGTGTCTGTTATTCTGTAATTAAAGTGTAACCAAAAGGAAAAACTTTTTTTTTTTTTATTTGTAGGTTTTGGATAGAGTGGAGAAGGATTACAACACCTCTCAGTTTTTATTGCTGTATCCCCATTAGGGAGAGTCTCTCTCTCTCTCTATTTGTCCTGTTCACTGCAATCATCGAAAGTAAAAGAAAGTCCCAAATTTTGGGTTGACATCAGAACAGTAATAGAGGAGAAATCTTCCAATGGAGACCCACATTCTTGGTGGGACACTGGACTCCTTCTCGCTTTTTGTTTTGGCTATGGGACAGGAAGTAAAGGGATATCTCCAATGGGACACAGATGGCAGAAAGAGGAAAGAAAACAAACTGACAGGGGTTATAACCCTCTATTACTCTATCCAAAATGAAAAAAAAAAAAAAAGGTTTTGCCATTACACTTGAAGCCACAGGGTAAGGTGCAGTCAAGCAAATGCCATATCAGAAAGAAATTGCAAAAAAACTCATTTCCTTCAAACTTTGGGAAGCTAAAAAAAAAATAAATGTTGTGGCAAAACTTGCATAGAGAATGGTTAACCATAATTATCACAGCTCTGTTCAATCATCTCAAAGAAGAAACCATACTGCCTAATATGAACAATAGCCAAGTTGTTCTTCCAGTCTGCTTTCAGCCATTTTTTCTAAGTCAGTTCCATCAAGATTTAGGAACACATGAATGGGCACCTAGAGCAGAACTAAATCCACTGCTTTAAAGTGGTTGTACACAGGGCTGAGTATAAGGGGGGTACCACCAGTCCTCCTGTACGGGGCCCAGGCAGCAGGGTGAATCAGAAATGGGCAGGGAGGACGATTGTTGCGGTGGGGGGGTTACTGCAAACGATCGCCTGTATGGCTGTCTCTGCAGCAGCTGAAAGGTGGCATCTTCTCTTCTCCCTCCTGCCGGCTTTCAGCTGCTGCAGAGAGCCATACAGGGGATAGGTTCCAGTAATTCCCCCCCCCCCTGCCGCACTGATTACCCACTCTGTGCACCATACATTTACACTTTGCCCCAGGCCCCCCTACCCCCACAATGCAGCTGGCTACTCTCCTCTCAATCCAGCTGGCAGTTTCAAACATACAATGGTATGCTTCAGGGTGGAGAGTGAGGGAAAGGTACGGTAAATATGTCATATTTACCAGCCCCTTCCCTTCCTAAATGAACACAGTGAGCGATCGGTACCGTTCACTCATTGTGTTCATTCATAACTGAAGCCTAGTAAACTGTATTTTTTTTGGGGGGGGGGCTGTCAGGTTGGCTGTATGGGGCTCTGTGGTTTCTAACAGCAGCCCTGGTTATAAACATTAGAAATGAAATATGAACAAAGCAAATCCTTCTATGCTGTGTACTTGTCTCTCTACAAAGCTCTGAGTTTAATTTGTCTCTGTTGCCTTGTTCCTCTGTTATGGGAATAAGTCACTTCTGACAGCTTTTCCAGGCACCAAGAGAAAAAAAGTGTCAGGACAGGAGAACATCAGTACACAGCCTGTGACTGATATTCACAGCTATGCTTGTACTGTAGAGTGAGGAGGTGGTGTGTCTCCTCCCTCCAGTCAGGCTCAGAGTTCCTCTCTCTGAGCTGTGCATTGTGTGAATTCACATCCCCATCCCCGCTTTCTGCTGCCGAGAGATCCAGCCAGATCTTTGCTGATCTTTGTGTTGAAGGCTGTACAGGACAAATGACTACAGATTATCATGTACAACTTATGTAGGAGGATTTGTTTAATCTCTGTTTATCATCAGAAGATGGTCATTTCAGTGGGTATATTGTAAGGGCTTACTTACACCCACTTTACCTGTTTACCAAAAAAGTTACATTCAAGGCATGCCCTGAATAATAACTGTAAGGCTAGTTTCACATCTATGCCTCTGCGGATGATGTGCTTTTGAGGCCCATTTTAAGGCATGTTTTTAATATGTTTTGCACTTTTAGGATGTGTTCATTTTGCAAGGAGGAGGCATCTGTTGTCATGCAGGAAAACACACCAAAAAACGTGTGTAAACATGCATTTTTCATGCGTTTTTTATGCAACTCTAACGTTAAATAGGCTTTAGTGTATTTCTGCAAACGCACTGCAAAGCGCATAGGTGTGAACCAAACCTTACAATTACTAATGTGCTTATGTCAGCTCTCAACCAAACTGGCGAGCCATCAAATGGCTGGTGTCATAGCTGATATTGTGTAGAGCATTGTGGCAACTGTAAATCAAACAGAGACTAAGATAGCAGCTTCCTTGTCAGTAAATAGGAGAGTTTAATTCTTCTTTAACCGCTTCAGATCCAGGCCATTGCCAAATGACAGCAACAGTGCGAATCTAAATTGCCTGGACTACGTCTATTGACATCGTCCCGTGCACGAGCGGCCTGCGCGCCCCCTGCAGGGCGCGCTCGGTGATTAGCGAGTCTATGAGACTCGCCTGATCACAGATCAGAGTAAGGGGTTGGTCCCGACCCCTTACCACATGATCAGCTGTCAGCCAATGACAGCTGATCATGTGATGTAAACAGAGCCGGTAATCGGCTATTTTTCCTCCTCGCGCTGACAGTGTGAGGAGGAAAAAAAAAACCCGATCACCGGCGGCCGTGATCGGGACATCAGTCCTGATCACGGAGATCTTCTGACACAAAGCAATAGGCAGCAGTGCTGCCTACCAGTGCCCACCAACGTCACCCATCAGTGCCCACAGTGCCATCAATCAGTGCCACCCATAAGTCCCCACAGTGCCACCTATCAGTGCCACCCATCAGCACCCACATCAGTGCCACCCATCAGCACCCACATCAGTGCCACCTACCAGTGCCCATAAGTGCCCATCAGTGCTGCCCATCAGTGCCCCCCATCAGTGGTACCTATCAGTGCCCATCCGTGCCACCCATCCGTGCCACCCATCAGTGCCGCCTTATCTGTCCCCATCAGTGCCGCCTTAACTGTGCCTATCAGTGTCGCCTTAACTGTGCCTATCCGTGCCCATTAGTGCAGCCTATCAGTGCCCACCAGTGCCGCCTCATCAGCGCATATCAATGAAGGAGAAAAATTACCTGTTTGCAAAATTTTATAACAAACTATTAAACATGATTTTTTTTTTTTATAAACATTTCCATCTTTTTTTGTTTGTTTAGCAAAAAATAAAAACCCCAGCTGTGATTAAATACCAAAACAAGGAAGAGGGGCGCCTCTGAGTATATATCAATAATCATTTATTTACAACAAACAATATCCACTCACATGGAAGACTGTAGTATTGCGTTCCGGTCTTCCATGTGAGTGGATATTGTTTGTTGTAAATAAATGATTATTGATATATACTCAGAGGCGCCCCTCTTCCTTGTTTTATCTTCCTCAGCCTATTGGACCTTGCTTCTGGTCTTTTTTTGGTGGCAGCCCTGATTGACTTTCTCCTGTATATACATCTATATACATCTATATATACCAACCCTGCCATTGGACTATTTAGGATCTGTTATGTGAGGTATACCTGCTTTGCGCCTTTTTACTTGTTTTTTTGTGATTAAATACCACCAAAAGAAAGCTCTATTTGTGGGAAAAAAATGATAAAAATTTCATTTGGGTACAGTGTTGTATGACCGCGCAATTGTCATTCAAAGTGCGACAGCGCTGAAAGCTCAAAATTGGTCTGGGCAGGAGGGGGGTTTAAGTGCCCAGTAAGCAAGTGGTTAAGGAAGCCTTAAAAAAAAAATCTAACTGGTACTTTGTTGTAGATCACCACACCAATAACTTCAGTTTACATTATGGGTGCTGAAGAGTTGAAAAAGAAACTTGTCATAAAAAAAAAAAAAAATATATATATATATATATATATATATATATATATATATATATATATATATATATATATATATATATATATATATATATATATATATATAACATCTTTCCTTGCTAATCCCTTTTTAAATTTAAGTCACTGACCTGGAACAAACATGCAGCAAGTGAAGTGAAAACCCCACAACTGCAAATTTATTCATGGTCAGTGACTCAAGATATTTGATAAAAAGACTCTGGGTAATTTAGCCAGGGGTCAACAGGACAGCCAGGAAACCAGCCTTTATAGAAGGAAGTCAGCGATTGCAGTCTTCATACGTCTTTCCTGACATGATGCGGACATGTACTCACCACAAGCAATGGACCAGTAGACCTGAGAGTCAGGGGTTTGGTGAAGAATCCTGAATGGTGCTACTTTAGCAGTGGAATCTAAAACTGCATCAAGAGTCCCCACAAGAAGACCTAGGTGAAAATAAAAAAGCAAGCTATTAATTTTTAGAGCTAGCAAGAACTACATTAAAAGATGAAACTAAAAACCGCTTCAAGTATAAACATTATTTCATGAAAGGGTGTGCCTAAATGTATATTTAAAAGAAAAAGTGCAGGTTTTGAAAAAAAAAAAGCATATAATCACCTAGGGGGATATAGCATCAATCCACTCTGTGCTGGAGTGCCAGCCTTTGGATGGGGTGGAAGCAGCTGGCTCAGGCTCTCAGCGTCGCACTGAAGGGCTGAGCCAGCTGCAGGTCAGGCATCTGGGCAGATGCCAACATGATTGTCGGGATCCCTGCAGAACCTGGACCAGGTATCTTCTAAAGCCCGCTGTTGGCTGACTCTGAGTCACAGCAGTGCAGAGCTAAGTGAATCCCTGTGAAATCACAGAAAAACTATGGTCAAAAGAACATTGTCCCTACTTTGCCTTTATTATTTTTTTTACCTACAGTTAAGATTATAATAAAGCTTACCTGTAGGTAAAATGAATATCTTCTAAACATGAACTGTTTAGGAGATATTCTAGCGAGCAGTAGCCGGTGACGTCTCGAACGCATGCGCTCCGAAGGAACAGCCTACCCGTGCTGTTCCTTCGGAGCTATGGGCTGCAGCCATGACTCCCCCGCATGCTGTCATCGCAGTGCGGCCAACCAGAAGGCCAGAGTCCCCGAACCCAGAAGGAAGACCAGGTGAAGATGGAAGATTCTGCAGCGGTGACAGCATGCCAATGGAGGGCGTCGTTTTAAGGTAAGTCTTTCACAATGTGCTAGTATGCAGCACAATAACTCAATTAATGGTATAGCAGTAAATCACTTCAAAAATTTAGAGTCATTTGTGTCATTTGATTGAAAAAAATATATATAAAATTGTTTTATTCTAAACTTTAACAAAAAGAAAACGTATTAAAAAAATATATATTGTTCCCTTTGAACATTGTATTTAAACTTGTGGCGCAATCTACTGGTGCTCACAGACATAATACATTCATATCATCAGCCCATCACTATTAGGGCTTGGCCAATAGCAAAGTGCAGAAGCAGGATAAGGCAGGCACGCTTTAACCCAATATAAATATCTTTTCAGCTCAGCACTGCCTGGAAATCATGGAAATATGCCTGATCGTTGTGCATGCAGATTCATTTTTACTTTTTTTTTTTAATGATTTGCTCTATGAGATGATCTCTTCTGCTATTAGCAATATAATTTCATCATTCTAAAAAAAAAACAAAAAAACTCCACTCCCCCATAAAAACACAAAATAACTTGGCTTTTCTCAGACGTCTGTACAGAGCTTGAAAACCAGTTACTGACATCCCCTACAACAGCAAAGGATTACAGATCCTTATAAAAACGAAAGAAACCAAAAGCAGACTGCTTTCCACAGCCAAATGACAACATTGTATCATAACACTAAAAGGTGGAGATCACGCTTTATTTGCTTTTGTAACAAATATTCTGTATACTCTGTCCTGTGATGCTGGGGCTGTATACTCTGTCCTGTGATGCAGAGCTAAATACACCTGACACTATGGGTGGAAGCTAGTGGAATACAGGGGAAGGAATGGGTGCATTCTATAAGGGGTGGAGCTTATGAGAAGCAGGAGTGGTCAAGAAGGAGGGATGGGGTCTGGCGCCCCCATCCTAAAACTTCACCAGCCACCACGGAGAGAAATACTACAAAGTGCGGCAATTTAAAAAGTTACTTTGCCAATGTTTACAGCTAGATCTTTTAATGTAGTTAAGCAATGTCACTGGCATTGTAACAACAGCAAAGAAATGTTCTCTCTAACAGAGAGGTATTTAATACAAATTAGTCAAATTTGTATTACAAAAAATATGCCATAGCAAAGCTGGCACGCCATCTTTTCATGCCTGCCAAATACCACCAGAGCCCTACTGTTTCTGTATCTCTGTAGACACAACACATGCCAGCCTGTACTTTAAACATGAACCACCCACCCATTTTACATGGAAACAAGGACACCCCCATGTGTTGGCTGGGGTGAGAAATTATTACAAGCATCCCTTGTCAATATTTTGTGATAAAGTAATCATAATCATATGCAATCATGAATATCTTTGTACGTTTACAGTAATTCACGCTGTTTCTTTCTTTTTCTCACTTAATGAATGCTACTTTGTGAAGTGCAATACCGCCATAATTTACATAAAAGATAAAAAAGGTAAAAAAAAAAAAAAAGGTAAAAAAAAAAAAAAAAAAAAAAAAAAAAAACACTTAACTCACTTTCATTCCGAGCACCGCAGCGCTCGGGAACGGAAGTTTTCCTCCCTCCCACCTCCCTGCAGTCTCCCAGGACACTGACAGGTCCCAGAAGACTGCATCCACCATTCATGATGTGCAGTGGGGACCCAGCTTTGAAGCTGCAAGCTGTCAGAGCCGGATGCCCATAGTGAAGATGCCAGCGCTGGGGACCGAAGACAGCAGGTGAGACCGACTGGGGTGAGCACACCGCTGGATCCTGGGACAGGTGAGCGTGTGTTTTTTTTCCCATAAGTGACACTGAAAAAAAAAAAATTACATATATAGTGTGTGCTCTTAAAGAGGAGGGCCAGACAAAAAAAAAATTAAAAGTCAGCAGCTACAAATACTGCAGCTGCTGACTTTTAATTGGACACTTACCTGTCCCAAGGTCCAGCGATGCGGGGGATCGAAGCCCCGCTCGTCTCCCCCTCCGTTCAGTGGCGCCGGCATTGCAACTGTGGGCGCCGGGCTGTGGCTTCACAGCCTGGCACCCACTGCGCATGCACGAGCGGCGCCGCGCGCCGTGATTGGCCGCTCAGTCACGTAGGACCTGTAATGGGTCCCAGATGATTGACAGGAGGGAGGGAGCAGAGCCGAGTCCTTCCTGTGCCGAGGGGGAAGCGATGTCACCAGCCCAGGCACTGGAAGAGGCAGACTACGAGGGACCCACTAGCAACAGGCATTTAGAGGTAAGTAAAAATATATATATATATATATATATATATATATATATATATATATATATATATATATATATATATATATATATATCCAAATGTTTGTTTTAATTTTTTTTTTTTAGGCACAATCATGACTTTTTTTTTTTTTTTAGGGTGGAACACCACTTTAACTCAAAGTACCTTCTGTTGCTCTCAGCCTCCTTCAAATCTCCTTTGTTGTTATTGTTCTAATCTGACTTGATGTTAAAGTATTATTAAAGTGTCATTGTTTTTTTTCTAAATAACAAACATTTTATATTTACCTGCTCTGTGCAATGGTTTTGCACACAGCCCCGATCCTCTTATTTTTGGGTCCCCCGCTGGCACTCTTGGCTCCTCCATCTCAAGCAGTGCCCCCAGAAAAAGCCAATTGCCCTGGGAGCACCGCTGCGTGCTCGCTCCCGAGCCGCTGCTCTATGCATCCAACCTCGCCCACCGCTCTCTCCTCGTTGGCTCACTGGCTGAGATTGACAGGGAGCCAATGGACTCCCACTGCTGTCTCAGCTAATGAGGAGAGAGAGTCCCTATACAGTCAAGGCTATCACGAACAGTGCTGGATTGGAGGGGGCTCAGGTAAGCTGGGGGGGGGGCTGCTGCACATAAAAGGTTTTTTTTTACCTTCATGCATAAAATGCATGAGGGTAAAAAAACCTTCAGCCTTTAGATAGATATTAAAGGCTTAGTTTTTTCCTTTAAAATACTGTAACAAACATGTTATACTTACCTGCTCTGTGCAGTTGGTTTTGTGCAGAGCAGCCCGGATCCTCCTCTTCTCGGGTCCCCCCCAGCACTTCTAGCCCCTGACTCCTGCAAGAAGCTTGCTATAGGGGCACCAGAGCAGACTCACTCCTGAGCCGCTGCTCTGTCTGTCCATTCAGACACATAGTGCAGCTCAGCCCCGTCCCGGCTCTCTCTTCATTGGCTCACTGGCTGTGATTGACAGTAGTGGGAGCTAATGGCTCCCGCTGCTGTCTCAGCCAACGAGGAGGCAGAGACCCTGGAGAGCTGCTGCTCTTGTGCACATCGCTGGATGAAATTTGAGCTCATGTAAGTATTAGGGGGGGCTGCTAAACACAGAAGGTTTTTTACCTTCATGCATAGAATGCATGAGGGTAAAACACCTTAAGCCTTTAAAACCACTTTTAGTGGATGTGTATGGATTGTCTTGGAGAATATGGATATTGTTTAGCATCCATTTAACATGCAACCTTAAAGTGGTTCTAAAGGCAGAAGGTTTTTTTATCTTAATGCATTCTATGTATTAAGATAAAAAGCTTTCTATATGCAGCAGACCCCCTAGCACCCCTCAATAGTTACCTGAGGCTGTGTCTCAGCCGTCTGGGACTCTACCTCCTGATTGACTGAGACACAGCAGCGACGCCATTGGCTCCCGCTGCTGTCAAATTAAGTTAACCCATCAGGAGAGAGGGGGTGGAGCCAAACGGGCTCCGTGTCTGAATGGACACACGGAGCTGCAGCTCAGCTGCCCCCCATAGCAAGCTGCTTGCTGTGGGGGGCACTCGACAGGAGGGAGAGGTCAGGAGCACCGAAGAGGGACCCGAGAAGAAGATCCAGGCTGCTCTGTGCAAAACCACTGTATAGCGCAAGTAAGTATGCCATGTTTGTTATTTTTAAAGAAAAAAAAAAAGGAGACTCGTATCACTTTAAAAATGATATTTCCCAAACCCAAAAATAAATACATATATAATAGTCTCTTCCACCCCACAAATATTCATTAAAAAAACAGTTTCTCTTGTATGTAAAATGGTTATGTGTCCAGCTGCAACATTAGTAGCAATCTTCTCAAATTAAATGAAACATAAAATGTTTGCAATTGTTGAAAAAGAAGCGTGGATTTACACAAAACACAAATGTACACACTCTCCTAGATGGCTGCAGTATCTCTTTTCTCCTCTCTACAGGCCCTGTTCACATAACCTGTAGGGGGGGGAATAGTTCCCAATACGCGACTTTTAAAGTACGATTGTCACGTGATTCTGCATATCGTATAGGGCCAGCCAATTCATACAACACTTCATACGATTTTTAAAGGTACAGTTTGCCATGTGATCCTGTCACGTGAAAACTGATATAAATGGCATCCAAACATGCACTTTGCAGCGATTGACACGCAATTTGCAATTGATAGCAGAATTGTGGCAATTTCCCCCACAATTTTAAATTGCCACATGTGAATGGGGCCTCATTGTCTTTTCTTTTCTTATAGCGCAAGTGATGCAGTTAAAAATAAAACAAAAATCCACATAGCATAATAATTCTACAACATTAATTTATTAAAAAAAAGGTTATAAAATATGCACTCACATATATTGGTGCTACAATCTGCACCAGATTCAACCAATACGTAAACACACAGCAATGCAACAGATCAGAGATGTATATGGAAGTCTGCGTCTCTCAATCCATGGCCCGGCTGATGATTATAGCTGACATAGCGCGCTCTCCTCACCACTCCCAAAGCTTGTCTCGGCTCTGAGCACTTTCCAGAGACAAGCAGACTGAGGCAAGAGCAATGCAGAAGACAACACATCCCCCCTCCCTCTGCATTCCACTTGCCGCTGCTTGTCTCTGGAAAGCATTCAGAGCAGACCTGTCATGAAACGGCTGCCACCTTCCTATCTGTTAATGGATGGGCTGCAGCAGGAGGGAAGGGGGTGCAGTTTGGACCTCATAATTAGGGTTAGAAAGCGCCTAGCAACTTGGGACAAAGTAACACATGTGCTTTGTCCCATAGGGGACAGAATTCAACTGTAAAAAATAAAAAAAGTTAGGATAGATATGAAAGGTCTGTGTTGCAGCCATACCAGATATCTTTAGCTTTGCTAACAACAGAACTGTCAACTTTAGTAACCAACATATTATGCAGCAATTAATGACCACACAACACCAACAATCTACAGCCGCGTGTATGTGTATTCAACTACAGCTTGTCATAGCGCACAGCATACTTGCAATACTGGCAGTCTAACCTCCTGGGCCCTGTTCACACTTAATTTAAAGCTTCACCAGAAGCACCTCACAATATCAGGATTTCCATTCTATCCAATGGTGCGCACTTACACGTGACTGTAGTGTCGCTCAAAGATTGTCACTTGAAAAGGTACATAAGCTTCTTATGAATCAAGCCTTTTGGCCCCAATAGATGTCAATGGGAGTGCCCAAAAAGGTGTGTTTTTTTGTGTGATTTCTTGCCTAGTATGTAGTTTTCCATTTTCTAAAAATTAAAAAATGCTTAAGCCTGAATCATGTAAAAATGCCTGTACAAACTCTCAAATAAAAGTCTTAAAAATGACCATAAAACACTGTTCAAGTGTGACTGGTTTATCCTCTTCAAGCGATGAAAGGTCTATGCTTTCTGTCACCACCACTGCCATCTGTGCTTCTTATTTTGCATCTGATGTCTTCCTTTTTCACCATTTGTTACTTATACATGCGGGTCCCTTCAGTATCCTGATACTCAGCTTCAATTTCAGTATCTTACAGCCGCTGGGAGTGGCCTGAGAATGTGCACTGCAGGCTATGCACCAAAAAAAATTGCTATGCAAAAGTAGGATGTATATCTATATCTATATATATAGATATATAAAAAAAGCAACACAACATACTAGCATTTGTGTTTACTTCAGTCCAGCTGTAACACACAGCCACTAAAACTACAGTCTATTAAGTATTTACAAACCCTTCCGGCAACAGACTCTGTCATATCTGTTTTTTTTTAACCCTTTTCACACCTGTGCTATGAAAACATTAAGGCCCCATTTACACATGAAGAGCCATCCACATTGAAACACTCTTCAGGTGGTTTGGAGTCACTAAAGTGCATCTTGACCACCTGTTTTAATCCTTTAAACCCCACAGCATAGTTTTGGCAAAGCATTACAACAGTTGCACCCTCCTTTGCTGCTCACCTGCCCAAGAAGGAAATGAACCAGCATTTAAACCAGCAGATGACAGAAGGATTATTGAATCAGGAATCCCTCTGTCATCTGCTGGTTTAAAAGTCGGTTCATTTCCTTCCAGGGGACACGTGTCAAAGGAGGCGGGTCCTCCGAAACATTGTGCCTGCCCACATCCCGATCTCAGTTACAATCCCAGAGCGAGAAGGAGGCTCTCTGTCTGCTCACAATGGGGTTCATTTACTAAAACTGGAGAGTGCAAAATGTGGTGCAGATCTACATAGAAACCAATCAGCTTCCAGTTTTTGGGGGTTTTTTTGTCAAAGCTTAAAGCAGAGCTCCAGCCAGCCACCAAAAATCTAAGTGAGCTACAAATACTGTAGGGGCTGACATTTAATATTAGGACACCTACCTGTCCAGTGATCCAGCGATAACGGCCCCCCAGCCCATTTTTCAATCGGCTCTCGGGAGCTGCCGCCACCATTCCTTGTACAGAAAATTGGCTGTGAAGCCCCTACTGCGCATGCACGAAACTCACCACGCTTTATGAATAGCCTGGCAGCAGGGGAAGGAGGAGGGGGCCAAAGTGGGGACAGGAACCTGTCAAAAACAGGTACCCCCTCCCCCTTGAAAGGTGTCAAATGTGGCAGCGGAGGAAGCAAACAAGCAGAGCTTCCCCTTTTGGGTTGAACTCCGCTTTAACTGAACAAGTTGAAGTTAGAAGCTGATTGGCTACCATGCACAGCTTCACCAGGTTTTACACTCTCATGTTTTAATAAATCAACCCCCTCGTAGTGTATGGAATTACTCTTCTACTCTGGAAGATGTTTCTTCTTTGAATTGATGTAAGTGAGGATATGTTTACAAATAAACTTTGTTATGTTTTACTAATTCAGGGCTCTGGTCACCCGGTTTTCCTTTACAAGCTGCTTTGGATCCTTCCCAGATCTGCTTTACAGGAGCTGTGAATTGCAGAGTAACCTTCTCTTCCCTTGTTGTTACCCCAACACTTCATATTCCTGATATGTGTCTGCTGTGCCATGTACTTGTATGAGAAAGTATCCTGTTCTCTTTGTATTGCTTCCTTTATGTTAAATCCCTGGTGTTCTGCCAGCCCCTTTGCTTTCCTAGTAAAAACTGACCACACTAAGCAAGAGAGCACACTGTGGTAAGTTCACTAGCAATGCTAGGAACTCAGTGTACTCTCCTCCAATGATCAATTTGTCCTGACATGCCCCCGCTGCACAGCCATTTACTGGGATGCTCAGTGTGCTGCTGCTTCTCCCCCCCCCCCTTCCCCCCAGCTCTTATGAAGCTGAGAACAGAGAGAATGTGATCATTTCTAAAAAAAAAAATAAAAAAATAAAAAATAATAAAAAATGGGGGGTATTTAATAATGACTTTTTGAATCTATATAAAAATGTTTTGCCTTTCATTTCTATTTTAAACTGACTGAGTTGTTTTACAAGGTGATCGTTTACAACTCCCAGGTCTTGGAAGTGTGGTTCAATTCAGACACAATCTGAGTGATTAATAGTCACTTTGTTCTGCTGATCCCCTTCCCCCGATTTACTGACACTTCATTGCCACCTGTATTGTGTTCTCTCTGTGCAGCCACAAAACTGAGTTATGGACTGATCAAATATTTCCATTAAACTGCGGATCGCCTACCGCAGGTCTACTACCACTTCATTGTGTTCCCTCTATACAGCATTTGTATTGCTGAGCACACAACATATGTTCCTTTGGTTATTTACATCTCAGCTTTGTCATAAAGTTCTGGCTGATGGGTGACTGTGAGTAGAGCCCCCAATCCTCATAGTGGTTGTGGGTCAGTGACTCTGCAGGATGGGTCAGTACCTGCTACAGCCAGGTAACCAGAAGGATGGGGGATGGAGAGGGTGCAATGTCAGTCCCCATCCCTCCCCCACAGGAGCAGTCATACAAGAGCACGGCTCGTGTAATATACATGAATACAAGGAGGACTATATATATACACTATATATATGATGGTCAGTCAGCTGTCTGCTGGAAACCAACTTCCAATGGGCGGTAATGACAGATGTGCTCAGCTCAGTCACCACGTCAGCAGCCGGTCGCCCAGCCCGCCAGATGTGGAGATGGGAGTACCTGTGAGCCCCCCTCCGTCCTCCCCGTAGCCCCGTCTCCTCTGCAGCACGAAGTACGGGTTGGAGGTCTCGGTCACCCACAGCTTCCAGGCGTTCTTCAGCAGAACCTCCTCCGGTCTCAGCCACATCTTGCCTGTACTGTACGTAGCGACTACTTCCAACACGTGACGTCACGGTCATGTGACCTGGGCATCGCCGTGCCACGTGACCGTCCGCCGAGAACTGTCAGCGAGCCGAGGAAGTGCATGGATCCGTGTGGGAGCTGGGGGGCGGGGCCGTGCGGGAGGGGCGGGGCAGGGAACACCACCAAAGACGTGCACAGCTCCCAACTGTCCCTGATTTCGAGGCACTGTCCCTGATTTGCAATGTCCCTCTGTCCCTCTTCCTCCTCATTTGTCCCTCATTTGGGCCTGATCTATATAGTTGTGTATTAAATGCACTTTTTATCTTTCAAAAAGTGTTTCCCAGTGCTAAACCTTTCATCCAATTTCTAAATTGCTGCATTTGTACATTTTAAAAGCCAATATAAAGGAATAGTAGTGGTAAAAAAAGCACTTGTGGATTTAATTAAACCTTTTTTTTAAATTCTCTTTTAAAGGGGTGTGGTAGGGGGCGTGTCCTCTGCCTACATATATTTGTTAGCAGGTGTCCCTCATTCCCATCTCAAAATCTTGGGAGGTATGGAGGTATAGTAATGTCCTGTACATGCGATCAGAATTTCCGTCAGAAAAAACTTGGATGGTTTTTCCAACGAAATTTCGCTCAAGCTTGCCTTGCATACACACGGTCACACAAAAGCTCTCTGAACTTTCAACCGTCAAGAATGCGGTGACGTACAACACTACGACGAGCCGAGAAAATGAAGTTCAATGCTTCCGAGCATGCGTCAAATTGTTTCCGAGCATGCGTCATTTTTTTGCGTGTCGAAATTGCATACAGACGAACAGAATTTCCAATAGGAACTTTTTCCGATGGGAAAATAGAGAACCTGCTCTCAATCTTTTTCTGGCATACACACGGTCGGAATTTCTGACCAAAAGCTCATATCGGACTTTTGCTAGCGGAATTTGCGATTGTGTGTACGGGGCATAAGGCTCAGTGTGACTGCTGGGACAGTCAGATGTTATATATATATAGATATAATATGGGGGTGTATGGATAGAGAGTTACATGGACTCCGAGCTTGTCCACATTACTGAGAACATCTGTCTGCTATTAGTGGGTGTGTCTGCGGACATTCACTCTTCTTGGCATGTCATTCAAATTAAAAAGAAATGTAAAAAATCCGATTTCTTCATCAATTTAGGCCAGTATGTATTCTGCTACATATTTTTGGTAAAATCAAACCAATTAAGTGTATATTGATTGGTTTGCGCAAAAGTTATAGCATCTACAAACTATGGGATATTTTTTTTTATTCTTACTATTAATGGCGGCGATCAGCAACTTATAGCGGGACTGCGATATTGCGTGGAAAAGAAGAAAGGTAACAGCGCTCTCTGCAGGGACAACTCAATCCATACACCAGGTCCACTCACAGGTGCCGAGGCTCCATGTGTCCCAACACACTCCAATGCAACAGTAATAAGGAGAGCCGGCAAAACTGTAATCCTTGAAGTGTTGTTTATTGGTACATCAGAGTGACAATAAAACAATAAAGTTGGCGCGTTTCGGCTATAGCCTTAGTTGTAGCTACGACTAAGGCTATTGCCGAAACGCGTCAGCTTTATTGTTTTGTCACTCTGATGTACCAATAAACAAGACTTCAAGGATTACAGTTTTGCCGGCTCTCCTTATTACTACTGCGATATTGCGGCAGACAAATCGTACACTAACTGACACTTTTTGGGGACCAATGACTAAGGCCCCTTTCACATGTGCGGATCCGTATTCAGCCATCCGCTTGCTCAGCAAGGATCGCTTCGTTGATCCCCATTGAGCCGGTGGATGACAAGTCCGTCTCTGCACACTGTGCAGGGACGGACCTGTCAGATCTCCGCTCTCCTCTATGGGGGGATTGGGTGATTACGGACCACCTGTCCGTTTTTATCCGATCCGCCAGACAGATGGAAAATAGGGTTTCCATCCATCTGGATTTTGTGGATCGGATCGGGGCGGATCAGATGTCAGTGGGCATGTCACCACTGACATCCGTCGCTCGATAGAGATGTATGGAAGGACCGTTCAGGTCCGCTGAAAAAAACTGACAGGCGGATCTGAACGGTCCGCACATGTAAAAGGGCCCTAATACAGTGATCAGTGCTAAAAAATATACACGGTCACTGTACTAATGACACTGGCTGGGAAGGGGTTAACATAAGGGGCAATCAAAAGGTTAAATGTGTTCCTAGGGAATGCTTTCTAACTGTGGGGGAGGTAAAGATCCGTGTTCCTACTTAGCAGAAACACAGGATCAATACATTCCCCTCTCACAGAACGGCGGTCTGCCTTGTTTAGTTAGGCAGATCGCTGTTCTGTCTGTCTCCCGAAAGGATCAGCGGGTCCTGGCAGTCAGACATTGCATCCGCTGATTGGCTCCTGCCAGGAGCGGGCCACAGGTGGTGCACGCGCCCTAGACCCAATAGTGTCAGATCATGTACTAGGTACGGGATCTGGCACAGAGCAGCCACCCTGCCGCAGTATTTGTGCGTGGGGCAGTCCGCAAGCGGTTAAACAATGTTGGAAAAAACATATGTATAAAACAGGGGACAACATACAATTCACCCAATAACATCACATACAAGACCCTGTATATCGAGATGTTCCCAAACACAGTGACCGTAAACCAAGGTCACAGAAGGGTAACTTATTGTGTGGGAGCCATGGATCAATATGCTCTACATGTTTAGCGAATACTCAAATTCTGATCCAGTAATGCCTCCAAAAACACGCTTGTCAAATGGAAGAGCAAGTTTTTGGAGGCATTACTGGATCAGAAATGTTTCTTTTCCCTTGATACAGTATTAAATGAATCTTTATACCATAAGTCCAGTCCTCTATGACTGCATTATTGGGTAACTGCTAACTGTGTCCATACAGGGTGTTGTTTCTATGTTGTTTCTATGTTTTTTAACTATGTTGTAATAAAATTTATACTTTTTTACTGATTCTCTCTCATTCTGTGCCCACAAAGTTCATTCATTTTTTTGACTTGGTCAATCCTTCAGAACACTTAATCCAATAGATGGAACGCGGACACCTGAAGCTTGACAAGCATTGTTGGGGTGGAATTGTGGAGAGGGATGAGGATGACTGGGTGGGGAT
Organism: Lithobates clamitans; assembly: GCA_037952925.1. Taxonomy (NCBI): domain Eukaryota; kingdom Metazoa; phylum Chordata; class Amphibia; order Anura; family Ranidae; genus Lithobates; species Lithobates clamitans. The sequence continues at coordinate 2,967,926 of JBBGZY010000724.1, read as the reverse complement.
GAGTTACATTGTGGAGAGCCTCTTCACTATGTAACTCTCACCCCCCCCCCAGAGTCATCCTCATCCCTCTCCACAATGTATTTCCATCCACGCCCAGCATCATCCATCCCTCTCCACATTATATCCCCATCCACACCCAACATCATCCATCCCTCTCCACATTATATCCCCACCTCCGCCCAGCATCATCCATCCCTCTCCACAATGTATTCCCATCCACACCCAGCATCATCCATCCCTCTCCACAATATATCCCCATCCACACCCAACATCATCCATCCCTCTCCACATTATATCCCCACCTCCGCCCAGCATCATCCATCCCTCTCCAGGATTCTGGGCTTGGATGGGGATGTTACAATGTATTTTATTCCTGAGCTCAGGGCATAACATTTCCACACTGATACTTCGTATACTTCCTGGCCAGTGCAGCATTCCTCCCATTGTTATTTTCTACTTTGCTAAAATACCAACTGCCTACTGCCAGGTGATAAATAACAAAAGTGTGTGTTCTTTAGTGAATTGACTTTAATGAGTTATCTCATTTTTTTTTTTTTTTTTTTGCAGTATTTATTTTACTGTGATGAACTGACTCACTTATGATACCATGCAATATTTCCCCAAAAATGAGTCACGCGACCTTCATATCGCATGCGGAATCCTTTAGGGTATCTTAATCCCTTAATCACTAATGGGAATGGTGTCACTAGAATCTGTTAGGAGTACTTTATATAACCATTGAATGTTGACTTTATAAAGAATCATTGCTGTACAGCTGGCATCGGAACTTTTGCACATAATTTAATGCCTTTTTTAACCACTTCAATACCGGCACTTTTACCCCCTTCCTGCCCAGGTCAATTTCCAGCTTTCAGCATTGTTGCATTTTGAATGACAATTGCGCGGTCATGCGATACTGTACCCATATGACATGTTTCATCTTGTTTTCCCCACAAATAGAGCTTACTTTTGGTGGTGTTTGATTACCACTGGCTTGTTAATTTTTTGCACTACAAATAAAAAAAGGCATAAAATTTTGAAAAAAAACAAACGTTTTTCTTTGTTTCTGTTATAACATTTTGTAAATAAGAAAGATTTCTCCTTCACTGACGGGCACTGATGAGGCGGCACTGATATGCAGCCTTGATGGTACTGATAGGTGGCACTGATGGGCAATGATAGGTATCACTGAGGAGGAGGTACTGACAGGCATTACTGATGGGCACTGACTGGCATTACTAATGAACACTGATTGGCATCCTTTATGGGCACTGGTTGGCAGAAAATGTGGGTACAAGTGGGCACTGATTGGCATCACATGTACAGGTGGGCATCACTTGTGGGGCACTGGTGGGTATTGCTGATGGGTCTGCACTGATAGTCAATTAGCAGGGCAGACCCCCTCTGTCAGGAAGACCGATGATCGTCTCTCCTCTACCCGCGCCTTGTCAGTGTGAATGGAGGAAAGCTGATTAATGGCACTTCCTGGTTACCATATGATCAGCTTTGATTGGACACAGCTGATCACGTGGTAAAGAGCCTATGTCATAGATCGGAGATGCAGTGTGTCAGATCAACACACCGCACCACCGAACACTGCGCTGCGTGCCCCCGGGGGTGTTCACGAGCGGCTTATCCTTCTGGACATCATATGATGCCCAGTCAGGATAACAGAACCACCCTGCAGCCATCATTCTGCATACGGCAGGCGGGAAGTGGTTAAAGAACTTTGGTCTAAAACCAAAACATTTTGTTTTACAGATAAATAACTTACTAATATCACGGAATATAACCAGTTTGCAATGTTCTTATACTTTCCTTGCAATGACAAGTGAATACTTTTACAGTGATGTTTTGTGGCATGTTTTCATATTTCCATTATATTTGTAAATTCTCCCTATTACATGTCAGAGAATATAATCAGTATTATGACAAGGAATACTGCGGTAACTCACTGAAGCCAATATTTGCACGTCATTTCATCTCCCTGTGTCTCCTACATCTGTTATACGCCTGCCGTGCAGTTTACATTGAAATTTGCTTCTGTTTAAAGGAGTTGTAAAGGTTCACGTTTTTTCACCTTAATGCATCCTATGCATTAAGGTGAAAAAACATCCGACAATACGCCCCCCCCCCCCCAGCCCCTCCATTTTACTTACCTGAGCCCGTTCACCTGCTGTGGTCGCCCCCGATTTCCTCTTCGCCGCTCAGCCTGGCCGTTGATTGGCTAGAGTGGATGGATTGAAAGCAGCGCAGCCATTGGCTCACGCTGCTGTCAATCACATCCAATGACGCGGCGTGCGGGGGGGGGCGGGGCTGAGTGATACAGTTGGCGGCTATAGCACTTACGTCACACGTGGAAGTCGGGGGGAGAGCGTGGAACGCAGCTGAGGCGCACGCCGCTCAGCTGATGGTGTTGTATCCACTAGCTCCCTCCGTGCATTATCTCCTACACGTAGTGTGATTATCTGGCCCCTTTATTATAGGGAGTCCGGATTGTTTTAATTTGCTGTTTATCAGCTGTTTTTTAATAAAGCAATTTTTAAAAACGTATCACACTATGGGAGCCCTGTTTCTTTCCCATGAGGATGGCTTAAACGACTGACGGACACATCATATCTGGAGCGGAGGCACCTGGGGACAGCTTTACTGGAACCTAAGACGCCATTCCACTGCCTGGTACTACATGCCTATTACCCCTGCAGGGGTTTAAGGAGCTGGTGAGTGGGGACCCTTGAGGGGGAGCACCGCAAGTCACTGGATACCAGCTATTTTTCTCACGAAAGTCACTATTCAAAAGAACTCTGTTTATGCTGGAACTTTATTTTTACAGATTTTTACAGCTTTCTACTTTTTATTTTTGGTTTCACACCATATGATGATTTGATTCTAAGATTTATATCCCATATCCGTTCAATTTGTAGTATGGATGGGACTGTGGCCTAATATGGACTCTGGATCTATGTTATATATTTGATTTACTTGGTGGACACTGTTTGCACTTATTTATTCATATTATTTTAGTTATTGGTATCTGCAGATCGTTCACTACACTGTCCTTATACCACTTGCTGGGGGGATTTCTATTATTAAGACCCCCTCTCCATGCAATAGGTGGGGGTTTTTATTTAAACTTGGATGGTTTAGTTACACTTTTAAGTTATATATGAGTGTTTTTCACTGGTCTGTACACATCAGCACGGTTTATTAATTATAAATAGGTTGATATACACTTTAAAAAAATTCTTTTTGAGTGGTTTTTACCGCTCTGTACACATTAGCACGGATTATTAATTCTAAACAGGTACCCCAGCATAGGTAGCGCCACTTACCCCTACCCATATTGGTACCATTGTCTGACACTGTTGCATCAAATTTATCTGTCAGTTTGGGACCTAAGTTGACACTGGCCATTCTGCCAGGGGCTCCCTATTACATGTCTGGTGGGAATGCCCTCCTAGTCACAATTTTTGGGATCTGATCCTACGGCTTTACACCACCATTGCAGGGGCGACTATCACTAATGCTCCACATGTCACTGCTCTCTGTGCTACCAGACTCTTTTAAACGTTTCAAAAAAGGCTTCCTTAGATATTGTTTGACGGCAGCAAGAATGGTTATTTCATACCAATTTCATGGGTTGGCAAAGGGGAAGGGGGGGCATTTTTTTCACGTAGGGCCAGGCAGGATTGGACAGCTTTTTTCCCTTTATTAAATAAAATCATCACTTTGTGTAACATTAAAATTTGTTTGATTATCTGCATAATTTAAGTGTGACAAATATCCCAATTAAAAATCAGGAAAATACTTTTTCACAGCACTGTAGATAATGTACCTGAGTAATAAAACTTAATTTTCTTTGTCATGTTTTATTACAAAAAGTAAAAGAGTGCAATGTAAAACTATTGTGATATTTGACACAGTTTTTGATAAACGAACACATCAATATCTGGTTCGATGGATGGAGTAGCAATTCTCAAGGTGCTCATCAGATATTTTGATCCTAATTTTGTCCTTAGTGTGACTCACTATTGAAAATAGTTTCTATCAAATATATAGGTGCTGCTGAGGCTGAGTTCACACTATTGCAAATTGGATGCGGATTACACAGCATCCAATTCGCAAACATGTCATTTTTATTGGGTATGGTTCACATATGCGCGTTGCATCCGCACGCCGCATTACACAAAGATCATGTGCGTTTTCTAGGCAGTGCAGTGCAAATTGCAGGCACATAATCTTTAATTGGAACACATCTGATTCACAGATGTGTTCCTCTCTGAGCAGGAATGCTTCCCCTCCTCTCCCAGGTCAGCTGATTCACAGCTACAATGGAGAGGAACCGCTGAATCAGTGACGTATCTAGGGTATGGCAGATATGGCAAGTGCCATGGGCGCCACCTGAAGGGGGCGCCAGGGCTAGACTGGGAATAAAAACCAGCCCTGGAAATAATTTCATACCAGCCCCATAACATTTTTATACCAGCCCAACTGCATAACGTCATTATTTTCTTGTTCACAAAAGGGAAAACCATGCATTTTAAAGCACATTTGAAGAGTGTATTATATATAGATAAGAGAGACATGGAATTTACAAATAGCAGCAATTTTTTATTTTTTTACTGGCAAAAATCATGGCATTTACTGGCACATTTTTTACTGATACTACAAAAAAAAAAGGTGCCGTAAATGGCAGGTTTCAGTGCAAATATCAATATTTAAGCTATAAACTGCTATTAGCAATGTGTTAAGTTAAACAAAAGTCAAACACCATATTTCTCCTCTTACATGAAGGTCAGATTAATATAACCCAACACAGAGTTCCCCCATACATCAAGAGGATTCCCCTTAACAGTGCAAGGGAACTCTGACATAAAGGGGAACATTGCAGATCATGATCTAAGCGGGAACTCTGATATAAAAGGGGGGCACTGGTGACCAGAGACCCCACTTATATCAGAGTCCACTGCATTCCCCTTTACATCAGAGTTCTCACTTACATCAGGGTCTGCAGAATTGCTCTTTACATCAGAGTTCCTTGCACTGTAAGGTGGAATTCTGCAGACTCTGATGTAAAGGGGAACTCTGGGAATGTGGGGAGGACTCTGGTGACCATAGACCAGTGTTTCTCAACTCCAGTCCTCAAGGCGCCCCAACAGGTCATGTTTTCAGGATTTCCCTCAGATGAAATGGCTGTGGTAATTACTAAGGCAGTGAAACTGATCAAATCACCTGTGCAAAATAATGGAAATCCTGAAAACATGACCTGTTGGGGCGCCTTGAGGACTGGAGTTGAGAAACCCTGCCATAGACCACCTTCTGCAGAAAGAAAACACTAAGGTACGGGGGTTTACTGATATAAGGTAGGCCTGGCGGTGCTGTCACTGACCTCCTCTCAGGTGCACCGTACAGGGCTCAGTCAGTCGGCTCCAGCTCGGTGGCTCTGGTTTTATCCCATAGTTTCCTCTCCACAGTCCATACAAGTCTGACTTCTCCCATGACCTCCATCCCTGCGGCACTCCCACTGTTGACTCCGCTCCAGACTGCAGTCGTGATATAAGACAAGAGATGGTCAGAGGCTGCGGATGGTTCAAGAGAGGTCAGAGGCTGCGGATGGTACAGGAGAGGTCAGAGGCTGCGGATGGTACAGGAGAGGTCAGAGGCTGCGGATGGTACAGGAGAGGTCAGAGGCTGCGGATGGTACAGGAGAGGTCAGAGGCTGCGGATGGTACAGGAGAGGTCAGAGGCTGCGGATGGTACAGGAGAGGTCAGAGGCTGCGGATGGTACAGGAGAGGTCAGAGGCTGCGGATGGTACAGGAGAGGTCAGAGGCTGCGGATGGTACAGGAGAGGTCAGAGGCTGCGGATGGTACAGGAGAGGTCAGAGGCTGCGGAGGGGACGACAGGAGAGGTCAGAGGCTGCGGAGGGGACGACAGGAGAGGTCAGAGGCTGCGGGGGGGGACGACGACAGGAGAGATCAGAGGCTGCGGGGGGGATGTCAGGAGCTGAGGCTGCGGAGGGGATGACAGAAGGTCAGAGGCTGAGGAGGGGACCCCAGGAGAGGTCAGAGGCTGAGGAGGGGACGACAGGAGGTCAGAGGCTGAGGAGGGGACGACAGGAGGTCAGAGGCTGAGGAGGGGACGACAGGAGGTCAGAGGCTGAGGAGGGGACGACAGGAGGTCAGAGGCTGAGGAGGGGACGACAGGAGGTCAGAGGCTGAGGAGGGGACGACAGGAGGTCAGAGGCTGAGGAGGGACGACAGGAGGTCAGAGGCTGTGGGGGGTGCGAACAGGAGGTCAGAGGCTGCGGGGGGGGGGTAGGAGGTCAGAGGCTGCGGGGGGGTGGTAGGAGGTCAGAGGCTGCAGGGGGGACAGGAGGTCAGAGGCTGCAGGGGGGGACAGGAGGTCAGAGGCTGCGGGGGGGGACAGGAGGTCAGAGGCTGCGGGGGGGGACAGGAGGTCAGAGGCTGCGGGGGGGTGCGAACAGGAGGTCAGAGGCTGCGGGGGGTGCGGACAGGAAGTCAGAGGCTGCAGGGGGGGGACAGGTGGTCAGAGGCTGCAGGCGGGGTAGGAGGTCAGAGGCTGTAGGGGGGGCAGGAGGTCAGAGGCTGCAGGGGGGGCAGGAGGTCAGAGGCTGCAGGGGGGGACAGGAAGTCAGAGGCTGCGGGGGGGACAAGAGGTCAGAGGCTGCAGGGGGGGACAGGTGGTCAGAGGCTGCAGGGGGGGGACAGGTGGTCAGAGGCTGCAGGGGGGGCAGGTGGTCAGAGGCTGCAGGGGGGGACAGGTGGTCAGAGGCTGCGAGGGGGGACAGGAGGTCAAAGGCTGTGGGGGGACGCAGGAAGAGGCACACGCCACCAGACGAGTCCTCACTGAGCGCTGTAACTGCTTTACTTTTAAAAATGGTATCGCTCGGCGCCATCGTGTCACTGCGCATGCGCCCGCATTTCCGAAAATTGCCGAGTGTGCACGGGCTTTCCCGAGCACGGCTAACTTCGGAACAGCGCTGGCACCTGCGCAGTTGCACGTCGGCCCAGCCCGCAGCCATATTTCTTTCAGGCGCCGCTGCCCTCACAGCAGCCGCAGGGGTAGTCAGACCACTGGCCCACCGGGAGATTTCCCGGTATCCCGGTTGGCCAGTCCGGCCCTGGGGGGCGCTCGAGTGGCTGGGCAGCAAGGCACTTACCAGGGCATATTTGCCAGCAGTCACAATTTTGCTAGGACATTCCTTGGCTGTGGCTGTCCCGGGTAGTTTCCCGAAAAATCATTTTTTGCCTCAGGTAGGGATGGACTGGGCCGAGTTGTCTGATCCCCCCCCTTAAAAAGGATGAACCGCTCCGGCTCATTGCCGTCCCCCACACAGTATGCTGGGAGGGATGTAACAGCCAGCTACTAGCTAAGAAGATAGCAGGGGCTGCGCAGTGCCCTAGCCAATCAGTGCCCAGGGTACAGAAGTCTCCACCCTCACAGGACTGTTAGCGGACTGTCGTCACATGACAAGAGAGATGGTCGCCGCATGCTGCTGGTTCCCTCAGCCCTAAGGTGTCCGTCATCCGGAATCCTCTCTCCGGGAGCCTCAGCACCGTGCCCGGGAGGAGGGGGGACGCTGTGGGCTGCACTGAAGGACACCATCAAGCAGAATTGGTGAGCAATACAGGCTGACTGGAGGAGGGAGGAAGATCATAGAGGTGTGGATAGGGATGGAGCTCTGCTAGGTAACGTGATGGCAGGAGAAGGTGGGAGCTCATTACAGAGCCGATCCCAGGAGGAGCCCCCATTGTTTATGTGACACCTAAAGAGAATGAAGGAGAGCCGAGTCTCTTTCTCTCACACCGTGTCACACACACACGTAATGCCAGCTACAGTCGTCTAGGCAGCAGCAGCTCGCGCCCGCCCTATATGCAGATCAGCCAGTGCTCACATTGGTTAGGAAATGATTCCCCTTGCTCTTCTCTATTTATTTACACTGCACACAGGACGGGTGAGCACACTGATAATGATTAGACTTCTGGAAGACGCAAGAGTGTGAAGGTGTTCATGACGATTTGCAGCTGTTTCTAAAGAGCTCTTGGTGCCAAAGTCCAATGTGCTCTGCATGATTTGTTTGTTTTTATATTGCCTTTCAGAATTTAGGCTGGTCAGGCTTGGATCTTCATCTTCACAGACTTATTAACCATTTCTGGTCTTACTAAGGCCTAACGTACACGGGACATTTTTACAACCTCTCCTGAATGATTTAACTTGACAGATAGTAACCCACATTTAAAACGGCCGTTTTGCCGCCTTTGCGGCTAGAAGCGTTTTTCAAAATAGCCAAAAATGAAAAACACCTGTAAATGAAACGCGGCTAAACACGAGTTACCGCATTTAGCACTTGAAATGCCTCTAAACTCAGCGTCTGAACTCATTTTTTTTTGCTTTCCAAAAAAGGCCTCTAAACTCAACTGCCTAGAAACAACTATAAACAACCCTGTATACATGTACTGATAAGATAACATAGAGGAGAGTTCAGGAGAAGTTGAAAAAAAAATGCCCAACTGTTCCTAAACATCCCTTTAGCAGCAGCAGTGTACATGAGGCTTAACTGTGCTTGGCAAATGGACTGCAGAAACTGCAGTCTCCGATCTCTTGTATCATGTCTGCACACTCTCTAACCATCTCTTGTATCTGTTTGATGGCATCTGCCTGGGGGATGGTGTTTGGAGTATCTGTATCTGCTGATTGTTAAACTTTCTGGAATACACATATTGCTAATGTGGTCTAGGATCTGGGCCTGCTGTCCTTCCATCCTTCTTTCTTTCCCTTCTTCTTTCAGCTCAGACTCTAACGACACCCCCTTTAGGTTATCTGAAAGATGAGTTTCAAATGTTTTGACAGGGGCGCAATTTCAGTGTTTGCCATAGGCGGCATTTTCACTAGATACGCCTCTGCGCTGAATGAATAATTTTTATCTTTGCACAGAAAACGGAGCTACAATTCGCAACAGACTAGTGTGAACCCAGCCTGAAGAGTGATGACATAAATAAGGTGCGATTTGTGAAGAGTGGGATATTTTTCTTTGAGAAGTCCAGTAAAGAAACACTGTAAAATTTTTCTTCAGCCACATGCGTTTCGTATGTGTATACGCATTTTTGCAAAAAATTCCCAAATAAAAAAAACAAAACACATTTTTAAGTTTACAGTTCTGTGTTGGGCTGCATTCATAGCTGTCATTTGCCACAGTTTGGACACCCCTGCCTTAATTCCCTGCATTCAGGTAAAAAATGTCTCAGTAGCAGTATTGCCCTAACACCCCCCCCCAAATACTTACCTCTGTCCTAACTCAACCCAGCGAGGTGCCGGTGTGTAGCAGCTCTCCCCTCTCTCCCTGCATTCACAGGACAGAGAAGCAGAAGTGCCAATCAGATCCTGTGAGCAGAAAGCAGAGGGCAGGCTGAGCCAAGCTGTGTAGTGTCTGTAGACGCACACAGCCCAGCTCAGGAGCGAGCCCACACACGTGACCCCATAGCAAGCGACTTGCTATGATGGCAGACACTGGAGTAGAGGAGTAGCAGAGAGCACCAACAGGATAGGATGTTCAGGGCTGACAGGTTTGCCATTTTAACCACTTGCCACCCACCATATAGCAAAATGACGGCAGCAAAGTGGTTTCAATATTCTGACCGGACTTCATATGACATCCAGCAGTATATAAACCCCGGGGGCGCGCATCGCGTTGATCATTGTTGCGGCCCGTCAGCACGTGATCAGCCGTGTCCAATCATGGCTGATCACAGTGTAAACAGGAAGAGCCATTGATTGGCTTTTCCTCACTCGCATCTGTCGCGAGTAGAGGAGAGCCAATCGGCTGCTCCTCTGACAGGGGGGGTCTGTACTGATTGTCTATCAGCACAGTCCCCCCCCCCCCCCCACAATGGGCATCACTGATTGGCAGGCATTATTGTTTGGCACTGATTGGCATCCATACATACCATCAATTAGTGTACATCAGTGCCCATCAATGCCACCTATCAGTACACATCCTTGCCGCCTATCAGTGCCACCTATGTGTACTCAGTGCTGCATATTAGTGCCACCATATCAGTGCCCATCAGTGAAGGAGAAAAAAAACTTACTTTATTTACAAAGTTTTGTAACAAACAAAAAAAAAAAAAAAAAAAAAAGAAAAAAAAAAAAAACCTTTCAAAATTTTCAGTCTTTTTTTTTTATTGGTTTCGCAGAAAATAAAAATCCCAGGAGGTGATCAAATACCACCAAAAGAAAGCTCTATTCGTGGGAACAAAATGATAAAAATTTAGTTTGGGTACAGTGTAGCATGACCGTGCAATTGTCATTCAAACTGCGACAGTGCTGAAAGCTGAAAATTGGTCTGGGCAGGAAGGTGTATAAGTGCCCTGTATTGAAGTGGTTAATAAAAAAATAAAAATAAATAAAAAGCCTTTATAACCACTTTAAAAGTCTCTTAACCCCTCCCACACTGCTCCCTCTGCAAATATTTTCAACTTTCTATACCTCTGGATCTACTGGTCATGTTGACATGCAGTTTTCACCAATAGGAAAGTTTACATATACGTTTTTCAGCAAAAGCCCAGTTTTAATTGCCAGTTTACTTTCAATCTTTAGGCCTTGCTACAGACCTGACAATATATATATATATATATATATATATATATATATCATATAAAATGGGCTTTTGTTACAATAGTGTAATAGTTAGCAGGTTCTCTGTGGATCACGGATTACCAGATACAACAACACTAGTTGAATACATTTATTTACACAATTTATTAAAACAATCATGAATCTATTTACAGTATTTTAACATTTCCCAGATACAGTTTTGCTGGATTAAAATAAGAAAAATTCAGTATATGTCTTGGTGCAGCACACAGTAGCTTTGTTCCAGCCATAGAACAACTTGATCTCACAGATACCCTTGGATCCTTTTTTTCAATCACTTCTAACAGCATGGCTCCTTTAGAAGAAAATAATGCTGTCTGCAACACAGGTTTTAAAGCCCAATAGTATCCTCCAGAAAAAGAGGAAATGTGTCATTGAGGATTCCAAAAGTAATTGAGAAAGACTACTTGTTTTGGATCTGCTACTGTTTCCCAAATCCCTGTAGCTGGCCAGCAACTGCAGACCTAGACAGCTGTATAGTGTGCAAATCTCACTGCAGAGGTCCGACATGCCCCCATTAAGATAGAATCACAAATCAGCAGATAACATGAGAGCATGGACCTTGCTAATTAGAGAGTTCTAGCTCTGAAAGTGGAGGGACATGTCAGACCTCTGCAGCCAAACCCACACACAGTACAGCAGTCTGGCTTTGCAGCCATTCATTCTGAGTACTTTCAGAGCCCTGAATTATATGGATCATTTTTTTCTCTAAGGGTACAGTTGGGCTTTTTTTTTTTTTTTTTAATTTTTAAAGGATGCTGCTGAAACAAATACCTGTGTGCCACACGTGTGCATATATCCCTTTTATCTTTCATTTACACATTTCTATTCACACAATTAAATATGAGTTTACTGCTTTATAACAAACACAAATAAAGTGCTTCTTTAAATTATACAAAAGGGAAGGATCTTGGAGCACATTAAGCTTTGGTAAAGTAAACCTGGAAGCAGTGAAAATAATACACGTAAAACTTTCTGTATAACGGGCATCTTTTGTACCTTGTCATACCCATTTATACCCATCTATTTTCTTGCAATTCATAAAAATCCAGTTCTCTGTAGTAGCTGGTGTACATGCGCTGCAGTTAGAGTGGTTTTAAAGGGAAACCGTGAGAGTTTACTGATTTGCACATTTGTGCATTCTACTCTCTCTGCAAGTTTCCTAATTAGGCGTTTTTAGGCCTTAATCCAATGCACATTAACACACAACATAACAGGTTACTTTCACATGTGGCAACACACCGCAGTGCAAATGTGTGAATCCAGCCCTAAGGCATGACAGGGTACCCGCTATGCAGAATAAGTTAATTTGATTACTTTGTACTGCTTACATAGAAGGCGAAAGCAATGGCAGGAACCCATAACAACCAGCTATTATCCTGCATTGTTCTAACTGTCCTTAACTGAGTAAATATAAATGCTCAAATAAATTTCCATTTACAGCAGTCAAAGATTTAGAATTGCAATGGTCACTGCACTTTACTTATCACCATTGCATTTTGGACTGCCCTGGTAAATAAATTCAGCAATTTCATACTGCTGCAGTGGGATATTTTCTCTACTTTCCTAATTTGCAACATCAACGTTAGAGCTAGACTTAATTGGATGCTATGGGCATTACAAAAACCATTTTGTTTTGGGGGGGGGGTTCTGTACACATGAGCCAAAGTGTTTACACACACCCATGATGTAGTTTAATATATGATGTATGTAGAATTTCCCTCACCTGGGTAGGAAAAACCTAATATAAAGCAAAAAACATGTCGGACAGATGCTGACAAACCTGAATGATACATTTTTCCCCATAGAATTACACATATAAAGACATTGTCAACAGATTGCAATATATAAATTCCATCGACATGTTGTATTTACTTTAAGTCACTGAATATTTAAATTAATAGGTGGGCAATTTTCTGGCAATGGTTTGGTTCTGGTCGGCTGTAAAGGACAATACTTAAAAGGGATTGTAAACCCTCATGTTTTTTCACCTTAATGCATCCTATAAACTTCTGGCTCTTCCCGGCTCTTGATTGGATAGATTGATGGCAGCGCAGCCATTGGCTCCCGCTGCTGTCAATCAAATCCAATGACGCGAGTGGTGGGGCCGAGTCTGGCATTCGTGTCTATGGACGCAAATGATGGAATCGGGAGCGCGCCCGCAAGGTTACCCCCCTGGGAGAACGCTTCTCCTAGGGGGTTATCTGATGAGAGGAGGAGCCATGAGAGCCGACAAGGGACCCCAGAAGAGGATGATCAGGGCCACTCTGTGCAAAAAGAGCTGAACAGTGGAGGGAAGTATACCATGTTTGTAATTTTTTTTAAAAACAGGAAGGTTTACAATCACCTTAAACCTGGTCAACTGAATACATTTCACTGTGTCATCTAAGGGATAGGCCATCAGGCAGCAAAGTCCCCGATGACCAGTCAGGCTTTAAACCACCCCTGCTGCTGTCAATTATTGTGAATCTAGCATCATTTACTCGAAAATCTTAATACAAATTAGAATTACAGGCATTAGAGGAATAAAAGGTGAAGCAATCTATTGTTTACTATAGAGTGTTCACCAAATGTTTATTACAAACAAAGTGAAAGTAAAGCGTGGAAACCTTTAAAAATAACTGTCAAAAAACAGTCCACATGAATATAAAATAAATCCAAAACAATGAAGTACGGAAGATCCAGTCACGTAGCTTTTGGAAGTGCATGTGTTAAATAGATCATTCACCCTGTGGATTATCTCTCTAATAGGTTCCAATTATTTTTGCAGTGTTTACATTATTTCACATTACATTAACTCTTTTTTCTTTCTTTTAGTAAGCACATCTTTTTGGAGGTCCCAGTACTAGAGTGAACTAACTTCTTTAGTCCCACTGTAAAGTCTTCAGCATCACATTGATATTAAAATATACAATCATGTCAAATTGTCATGAAGTTGATAATCTCTAATAATAAAATGATAGAAAACTACAGTAGTGAGCACAGAGATAATTTGGAAGATATGCGACAAAACAAAAAACACAAGAATGGATCTCTCAAAGCTCCAAGAATTCTAGACAAAAAAAAAAACAAACATATTCCTTTATTGATTGATTGGGAGAGTGAGTTGGCTTCCTCCCCACCAGTACAAACAATTGAGTTTAGAAGTATGGGAGGTAGATTTCGCTTTTAGGAGCATCCAAGTATAAAAAGAAAGGGCTATTGTGCCTACTCAGAAATGCAAATATGTGAATCACATGTCAAGGGACATCTACAATAATCTTTGGGATACAATAATCTGTTTATTTTTACACTATAAACACTGCACACAAATTACTTTTTTTGTGTTTTTTAAATATGGACTAAATGTTATGCTCACTTTTTATATTTTTCAAATCATTAGAATTCCCATACAATCTGATTTTGTTTTCAGTCCCTGCTTTTATTAATATGAAAATGATTTTGCTTTGCCAATTCTTATTTTAATAAACAAGCCCACCACTTTGGGTGCCATGATAGAATGCATAATGGTCATGAAAGAGGAAAATTCCAAGGTAGACTTGCACCTCATCTTCTGGCATTTCACATGCCACCATGCTCATAGTAGAAGGTCAGGTATACCTTTTTAAAGGATCAAAACAATTATAGGACGATCATTTGTAAAGCTAACCTCTTGGAACATTATAAGCACCAAGATAAGGGTTATGTGTGCCACTGCCAGTAAAACTCGACATTGAGTGCTTCTGGGTCATGGCAACCAACAGGACAAAAGTTATATGTCAACCTACTGCTTTTTAAAGAGCAGTTAAAAAGCCAGCCAACTGACAATTGTTATTCAACACCATTTCTATCCTTAGGTGAAACCTCTCGTTAAGTTGGATCACTAAATTTTAGATGTTAATGTTGCCTGTTGCACTGCTTTATAATATAAGCCCACACTGGGGCATACCAAGATGATCCACAAGTATTAGATCAGGGGTATTTGTCATCTAGCATTCACAAATGCCTGTCATGATGATCTCTTTAGTGGAGTTCTTTGCTAAGATGGAGGTACAAAAATTGCTAATACAATGATTAAAGACATTTCCATTATTGTTACTCAAAATACAAATGATTTGACACTGCATAACAGGACCAGCAACTTGTGGCTCTCTAACAGCAGTGCAGGTGCAAGTAGAAGTTGGAGAGTCACAGATTACCATACCCTGCTGTCTACCATTCACAGTATAATGAGAAGAGCAAGTTGCCTTTGTGGCAATGGTTAGCAAACTGCAGACTAGCATTTATGATAGTTACCCATTTAATGAAGCAACATCTAATGCGAAAAGTATATTACATTGCATTACAGTATTTTGTCTAAGATAGTGTCAACAATGATTTTTTGCACTCAGTGTTGCCTAATCATATCCATTAAGCTAGTATAGCCAAGGAAATGAAAGCTGAATGTCTGTTACAGTTACTGCACTTTGCTGTTTGTATCATTAAAGAGGTCTCATTGAGGTATCTACTGCTTCAAAAACTGCAATTATAAAGACAAATATATATATATATAGATATTTTTTTAATTAAATATAACTATTTAGTGTGAATATATTAAAATACAACTTTTGATAGGATTGTTTGGTCTGAGCTATACAAACCTGAGTTAAAATATGTACGGACAAAAAAAAAAAAAAAAAAAAATCAACGAACAAAAAAATAAAATGTTATGATTTTCCAGTTTCTGCATTTTTCAAGTCGGTTACTGTGATTAAAACATTGTTTACAATCAACTTTTTTGCTTTGATGTTAAAAAAAAAAACAATGCTGTACGACTAAAACTCTGCATTTGCTTAGGCTAGACAAGCCAGGTTCTTCATGTCCTTCAGTTTATGACTTTACATTGTGCACATGGGAGGTGTTTTCACTTTCAAATGTCGGGTTGTCTGCATGTGGAAGAACTTCAGTTGTGATTGCTGAGGAGTCATTGCTAACGAGCTCAGCATTCTCATCTGTGAAAGAAACAGACAAGCTTGATAAATAGACAGGAAGCAGATATTACATGGCAGAGCAGAAAATTGCAATCATTATTTGCCAACAATTTTCGTTTTCTCTAGACTGTTTTAAACACTGCTAAAACAATTAAAGGAACACTTTTTAATCAGAGTATAACATCAAGTCAATTAAACTCCTGGGATATTTATCTGGTCAGTCAAGTAGCAGAGGGGGGGGGGGGGTTAATCAGTTTCAGCTGATTTGGTGTTATGGAAATTAACAACAGGTGCACTAGATGGGCAACGAGACAACCTCCAAATCAGGAATGGTTTTACAGGTGGAGGCCACTGACATTTGTTTTCCCCTACTTCTCTTTTCTGACTGCTTTTCTCTAGTTTTGCATTTGGCTAGGTTCAGTGTCACTACTTATTGTATGGGGCCATACCTGGACCCTATAGAACAGGGGTCTTCAAACTACGGCTCTCCAGTTGTTCAGGAACTACAATTCCCATCATGCCTAGTAATGTCTGTGAATGTCAGAGTTTTACAATGCCTCATGGAATGTGTAGTTCCGCAACAGCTGGAGGGCCATAGTTTAAGGATCCCTGCTATAGATTTTGCACAGGCAGTCCAACTCCTCCAGGATGGCACATCAATACGTGCCAGAAGATTTGCTGCGTCTCCCAGCACAGTCTCAAGAGCATGGAGGAGATTCCAGAAGACAGACAGTTACACTAGGAGAGCTGGACAGGGCCGTAGAAGGTCCTTAACCCATCAGCAGGACTGGTATCTGCTCCTTTGTGCAAGGAGGGACAGGAGGAGCACTGCCAGAGCCCTAAAAAATGACCTCCAGCAGGCCACTGGCGTGAATGTCTCTGACCAAACAATTAGAAACAGACTTGGCCTGAGGGCCCGACGTCCTCTAGTGGGCCCTATGTTCACTGCCCAGCACCGTGGAGCTTGATTGGCATTTGCCATTAAAAGCCAGAATTAGCATGTCCGCCACTGGCGCCCTGTACTTTCCACAGATGCAAGCAACTCACCCTGGGCACATGTGACAGACATGAAAGGGTCTAGAGAAGCTGTGGCGAATGTTATGCTGCCTGTAATGTCGTTCAGCGTGACCAGTTTGGTGGTAGGTCAGTGATAGTCTGGGGAGGCATATCCATGGAGGGACGCACAGACCTCTACAGGCTAGACAATGGCACCCTGACTGCCATTAGGTATCGGGGTGAAATCTTTGGACTCATTGTCAGACCCTACGCTGGTGCAGTGGGTCCCTGGGTTCCTCCTGATGCACGACAATGCCCGGTTTCATGTGGTGAGAGTATGCAGCCAGTTCCTGGAAGATTGAAGGAATTGATGCCATTGAATGGCCCCCATGCTCTTCTGACCTAAATCCAATAGAACACCTCTGGGACATTATGTTTCAGTCCATCCGATGCCACCAGGTTGCACCTCACTCTGTTCAGGAGCTCAGTGTTGCCCTGGTCCAGATCTGGGAGGAAATACCCCACTACACCATCCATCTCAGGAGCATGCCCAGACATTGTCAGGCATGCATACAAGCACATGGGGGCCATACAATCTACCGAGTACCATTTTGAGTTGCTGTAATGAAATTTCAGCAAAATGGACTAGCCTGCTGCATCATTTTTTCACTTGGATTTTTGGGGTGTCTGAATTCAGCCCACTTGATTTTCCATTTCCATCAAACGATGTGGCACCCTTTCGTTCCTAACACATTACCCAGTCCATATCAGTAGTGATGTCCACCATGATATTTTTCCCCATTGGGATCTGATGCGTTTTCAAAGTGTTCCTTTAATTTTTTTTGAGAAGTGGGGTGACCATGCTCTGCCCCCAAATTACAATGGCTGTCTTGTGTTATCACCCGGTCACATGCACTAAGTGGCCATGCTAACACACAAGGCAGACATGGTCCATTTGTTACAGGTCACGCCGAGATATCCCATGCTTGGAGTACATGCATGTGAACAGAAAATACAGGCAATCAACACTGCTGAGATGCAATTAAAAAAAAAAAAAAAAAAAAAAGGTTAAGATCAGACTATTCTAAAAGAAAAACTGTGGCGACTGTTTTTGGCACACAACTTTACCCATAGCAACTTGATATAAAATTTTCTTTGCAAAGAAAAATTGTGAAAGGATACTGGACTTTAAATTGGTATCCACTGGTAGGCCCCACTGTCGAGACCAGCCAATCCAGACCGACAGTGGGAGGTGGGACTTTACTTTCTTAGCCCGTCCCACCATTTCTGGGCATGTTTGGCTCCTCTTGTTTGCTGCGCATGCCCAGAGACAAATCCGCCCGTGCCATCTAGCATGGCATGGAGTTTTGCCCCTGGCAGCCATTTCCCCGGTCCCATATATATGGAAAAGGCAGGAGGGACGATCTGAGTGGATGTCTTAGCTCTGACTTGAATAGAGGTGTTGAATTTGCAGCCAGGATCAGCGCGGGCATCAGTGGTTTACATACAATTTAGGTGAGACACAATGCCTTTTGCATCAGCCCCTTTGGGATTAAGGGATTAGAGGTTGTGTTTCCTACTATATTCCTCCTCTCGTCTCCTTGTTTTCTCCTTTTTCCACCATATTTTTATAATATGGTGGATTCATTTATTCATATACCTATATTTATATCCACAGCAGATTCATGGTATTTGGGGATGACATACAGTTCTGCTCACATGTTTAGAATGGCAGAATGTATGATTTCTTGGCCATTTTTCAGAGAATATGATAGAGAAGACAAACATTTTTCACTCATGGTTAGTGTTTGGCTGAAGCCATTTAATTTTCAATCAACTGTTTGCGCTTTTTAAATCATAATGACAACAGAAACTACCCAAAATGACCCTGATTAAAAGTTTACATACCCTGGTGATTTTGGCCTGATAACATGCACACAAGTTGACACAAAGTAGTTTGAATGGCTATTAAAAAGGTAACCATCCTCACCTGTGATCTGTTTGCCTGTAATTAATGTGTGTATAAAAGGTCAGTGCATTTCTGAACTTCCAGACAGACCCTTGCATCTTTCATTCAGTGCTGCACTGGCGTTTCTGGATTCTGAGTCATGGGGAAAGCAAAAGAATTGTCAACGGATATACAGGAAAAGGATATAAAAAGATATTCAAGGAATTGAGAATGCCAATCAGCAGTGTTCAAACTCTAATCAAGAAGTGGAAAACGAGGGGTTCTGTTGAAACCAAACCACGGTCAGGTAGACCAACTATAATTTCACCCACAATTGCCAGGAAAATTGTTCGGGATGTAAAAAGAAAAGCCCACAAATAACTTAAGGTAAAATACAGGACTATCTGAAAACATGGTGTGGCTGTTTCAAGATGCACAATAAAAAGGCACTTGAAGAAAGATGGGCTGCATGGTCGAGTCACCAGAAGAAAGCTATTACTACGCAAATGCCACAAAGTATCCCGCTTATAATACGCCAAACAGCAAAGAGACAAGCCTCAAACCTTCTGGCACAAAGTCATTTGGAGTGAGGAGACCAAAATTGAGCTTTTTGGCCACAACCATAAACACTACATTTGGAGATGAGTCAAACAAGGCCTATGATGAAAGGCACGGAGGTGGATCGTGGATGTTTTGGTGATGTGTGAGCTAAACAGGCACAGGAAATTTGGTCAAAATTGTTGGCAAGATAAATGCAGTATGTTATCAAAAAATACTGGAGGAACATTTGCATTCATCAGCCAGAAAGCTGCGCATGGGACGTACTTGGACATTCCAACATGACAATGATCCAAAACACAAGGCCAAGTCGACCAGTCATTGGCTACAGCAGAATAAAGTGAAAGTTCTGGAGTGGCCATCTCAGTCTCCTGACC
The DNA here is from genome assembly GCA_037952925.1 of Lithobates clamitans. Lineage (NCBI taxonomy): Eukaryota > Metazoa > Chordata > Amphibia > Anura > Ranidae > Lithobates > Lithobates clamitans. The sequence goes on along the minus strand of JBBGZY010000724.1, from coordinate 2,948,422 downwards.
TAAATATCATTGAGCTGCTCTGAGGAGATCTCAAAACGTGCAGTTCATGCAAGACAGCCCAAGAATTTACAGGAACTGGAGGCTTTTTGCCAGGAGGAATGGGCAGCTTTACCATCAGAGAAGATAAAGAGCCTCATCCACAAATACTACAAAAGACTTCACGCTGTCATTGATGTTAAAGGGGGCAATACACGGTATTAAGAACTGGGGTATGTAAACTTTTGATCAGGGTCATTTGGGTAGTTTGTTGCCATTAGGATTTAAAAAGAGAAAACAGATAATAATAATAATAATAAATGACTTTAGCCAAACACTAACCAAGAGTGAAAGAAACATTTTTGTGTCATCATTCATATTCTCTGAAAAATGGCCAAGAAATCATAAACTCTGCAAGGGTGTGTAAACTTATGAGCACAACTGTACTTACCGAGGATGGCCTCGCTTTATTACCATATCTAAATATAATAATATCTGACATTACTCAATGTATTGTGGCTCCCACTCCCTCGCCCATGAAAAATCTTTTGCTCAGGGTAGGTACTGTATTTATTGGCGTATAACACTCACTTTTTCACCACGAAAATCGGATGCAAATAGCGCGTGCGTGTTATACGCCAATACTTCAATGTTAGCTGCCTCGGAGGGGACAGGGAGGGGGGTGAGATGAGCGCTGTCAGATTACATACAGTGAGAATCTCCTGTTTACTTGGCGGCTTCTGTAATAGGAAGTCCCGTCTCCTGGGCCGCCATTGGACCACTGTTCTGTCTATGATAGGAGATTCTCACTGTATGTAATCTGTCAGCGATTGTCCCGCCCCCCTCCCTGTCCTCTCTAGGCTGCAGATGGGCATCGATCAGGCTGCACTGATGGCAATGGTGAGGCTGCTGCATTGATGACAATGGTGAGGCTGTTTCATTGATGGCAATGGTGAGGCTGCATTGATGTGGACTGATGAGACTGCATTGATGGCACTTGTGAGGCTGCAGATGGGCACTGACCCTTATTTTGCTGCAAAGTTCCTTATGTAAAAGTTTTTTTCCTGAAACTTCCCTCTTAAAATGAATGTGCGTGTTATACGCCTGTGCGTGTTATACGCCGATAAATACGGTATATATGTAATGCCACCTATATGGGCATATATATATATATATACACACACACATATATATATATATACACATATACACACACACACACAACCTATATTATTTCTTATATGTTTTGAGACACTATTGTGACCGCGCCCTCTACCTCTGCTCATATAACTTACATTCCTGCCTTAACATGGTATAATATACCACAGACATTGATTTAAAAATATCTATCTATTGATTTAAAAAAATGTCTATCTGCCAGGTATATGTTTATGACCTTAGGGCAAGCTTCCCTGTTTTGACTGAAGTATTTTGGACGCACGTTGCGCCCCCCCCCCCTTTTGTCTCATATCATGTACTGGGCACTCCATATTTTCCAGTGAAACCTGGGTAGGGATTACTGTGTACTCAAACATACATCAGTATAAATATTGTCCCGATTGTGATTTGTTTTCTTTTGTTTCATGGGGAATAGAAATATATTTTCTCTTTGTTTTTGAGACTGATTCAAATTGTTTTCTCGAGTTCCATTTATGTATGTGCATACGTTAATTTGTTATATTCCTTAGTACCAATAATATCCCCTGAGGAAGCTATAAGCGAAACGCGTAGTGATCCCTTGGCACTTTTCATTTCTCTGTGGGGTCCTGATATGGAAGACCATCTATAACTCAAGTTACAAGTTCATCATATCTCTGGGCATAAACCTACAGGTCATTTTGTACATACAGTGGGACAAAAAAGTATTTAGTCAGCCACCAATTGTGCAAGTTCTCCCACTTTTTTGCCCCACTGTATATAGGATAAACCCATATGGGAGGTCACCTTATGTACACTATTTGCATTATATGTTGAACCTATCCTATGATTTTAAAGTGATATTTTTAATGTCATAATAAATTTTGTATTTTCATTACACTGAGTACTCTTTCATTTGGGTCTACCAGTGGCTACCAATTCAAATGCAGTATCCTTTCACAATTTTTCTTTGCCTATTACCTTTGGATGTGGTGCCACATTCTGAGTTATATCTCAACATACTCTATTACTATAAAATGTTCTTTAGCAAGGAACATAAATTCCACATTAATAAATATACTACCAAAATGATTGTGCTGTAAATTTCCTCCTTCATTGTTCCTATTTCTTCTTGCCGGAGGCTGCCATTTTGCTGAAGCCCAGAGCCCCTGTACAGCAGTAAATCTTTAGGCTGTCAGCAGATCAGCCTCTACAAATTCGGCACAGTGCCTAAAAACAGAGAGCAACTGAGCATGGGCAGAGCAGGGTGAGGCATTGTATGACTTCATTTTAAACAGTATAGGCACTTCTTTTTAATGTTTTACATAACTATACCTGTAAAAGGGGCCAGACTGAAGTGCTCCAGCATGACTTAATTTTCTGACTAAAGTTCCACTTTAACTAAATGTCATCCAGTTAATGTTTGCATCTATGTTAAGCTCTACAGGCAGCGTGCCTGTCAGCGGATGTAGTTATTCTTAGTGGGTGACAAATACAAAAGACTGTTTCTTCTTACAACCTTCAACTAGGCATTGACTGAATATCGCATGCTTTCTCATCTCCTTTTTATTTGTCCCGCAGTAAACAGAACAGCCCAGATCTGGACCATGAGAGTGTGGAAAGCCGACAAGGTCCTTGTTACTATGGAGCGCTTTTCTGTAGTAGGTATGACCCATAGCCAATGAATGTAAAAAGATCCAACCACCTGTAATAGGATCTGCTTAGGAAAGGATCGGAGATGAAGAACTCACAGATGGAGACAGAGAGAGAGAGGATCTTAGTATTTATTATGTTTATGTGTAATGGACGGAAAAAAAAAGAAGAAAAAAAAAGAAAAAGGTTTTTGTGTTAAACACATAATGCAACCCAGAAATGATTCAAGGGGGGTTATTTACGAAAGGCAAATCCACTTTGCACTGCAAGTGCACTTGGAAGTGCAGTTGCTCTAAATCTGAAGGGTAGATCTGAAAATCGGTGGAAGCTCTGCTGATTTTATTCTCCAATCATGTGCAAGCTAAAATGCTGTTTTTTTATTTTCCTTGCATGTCCCCCACGGATCTACAGTGACTTTATTTCCAAGTGCACTTTCAGTGCAAAGTGGATTTTCCTTTAGTAAATAACCCCCAATGTGTCATTGGCAGTATTCTACATACACTTACATATGTTTTCAGGGTCTTCTACTGGCTCATCAGCCCCTCGAACAGAGGCATATCCAGATGATGCGTTATCACTGTGGGTCTCATCATCTACCTGTACAGCGCTCCTCTGCAGCTCACTGGACACAGAAGCGATCACCATAGCATTATCTGATTCGTCTTCTTCAGCCTTAAAACATTCACACATTGGAGAGATTAGAATACCAAACTATGTATATGAATGCCAGCTGTTTGTTATGAAATATGGTAAAATTCTGGTATGCTGATCTGTTTCACAAAAGGCGATTTTCATCATTTATTATCACATCTGAACTGCATCTTTTTAAAGCCAAAGCGGTTATACCAATTGAACAGTAGGAGGCAATGTTGCATTGTTAAATATGCAGTAGGTACAATAAAGTAGTTTGTATTTCAAAAAAACTACTCTTCATTTATGCAGTATATCAGGTATAATTAACCACTTCAGCCCCAGAAGGATTTAACCCCTTATAAAAACGAATTTCTTCCACAGTTTAGGCCGATATGTATTCTACATATTTTTGTAAAAAAAAAAAAAAAAAATTGCAATAAGTGTATATTGATTGGTTTGCGAAAAAAAATTATAATGTCTATAAAATAGGGGATAGATTTACGGCATTTTTGTTACTTTTTTTTTTACTAGTATTGGTGGCGATCTGTGATTTTTATCGGGACTGCGACATTATGGCGGACACATCGGACACTTTTAACACCATTTTGGGAGCATTGTTATTTATACAGCGATCAGAGCTACAAATAGCCACTGATTACTGTATAAATGACGTTGGCAGGGAAGGGGTTAAAACACTAGGGGGTGATCATGGGGTTAAGTGTGTCCTAGGGAGTGATTCTAACTGTGGGGGGGATGGGCTCACTACAACATGACAGAGATCACTGCTCCCGATGACAGGGAGCAGTAGATCCCTGTAATGTTGCTAGGCAGAACATGGAAATGCCTTGTTTACATAGGCATCTCCCCGTTCTGCCGCTCCTTGCCGCAATCACGGGCCGCCGGCAAACATCAAGTTCGTGGGACCCGCGGCGCTTGCGATAGGTGGCCAATTTAAAGGAACGTACAGGTACACCCATTTGCCTGTCTGTGCCATTCTGCTGACGTACATGTGTGTGCGGTGGTCAGCAAGTGGTTAAAACATAATGTATTTTAAAGTATAATGAAATTTTCTTTTAAAATACAAAAAAGTAACTTACATGGGTTACATGTATAATGACAGTATCACCTTAAGAAATTTCTAATACTGATGACCACAGCTGGGGAATTCAATTTTCACTCTTGCAGAGAAAGTGAAAATTGGATGCGGCACAACATGAGAATTTTCAGCGTCTGACACTTGTGTGTGCATCGGATGTCTGCGCCTCATTGCTGAATGCTGTGGCTCTGTAGGGACACACACCAGTTACATATCAGCTGGCAGGTAGAACCACAGCAGTCAATGGGAGAAGGCGGCACACCAACAACAGTGTCTCTTTAAATATGATACAAGGCAGCTAGAATAATAATTCAGGAAATTAGACTCACCGCAATTCCCAATGATTTCAGAATATCACACTTGCACATAGGACATGTTCTGTGCTCAAGCAGCCAGGGATCAATGCAGTTTTTATGGAAGAAGTGGCTGTGAAGTATAACAAAAATGGACAGTAAGAAAAGAGGTTTGTCGAATACAAAACACTGATTTTCTACATGAAGGTAGTGACCCAGGATGTGTAACAATGCAGTCACTCTGGCTCTGTATTATGGCTCAAGCCCAAGGCCAAGCATGCAAGAAAAAAAAAAAAAAGAAAGAAAAATGCAGCATTTTTGTAATGTTCTTCCCAGTGCCCATAAACTGTATTAAAATAAAATACATAGAAATGTGCATTTGGCAAAGTGCTGCTTTTAAATTATGCTGTCTTGCCTTCAGGTCAGGCTGCAGCATTTGGACTTGTGTCAATGAGCTTTAAGCTTGTTTTGATGGCATCAGTCTGACATCAATTTTAAACCACCAGATTCACTTTCCCTTCAAGTAGTTCTTTTAGGCCACACAAACTATTTTCCTGACTGATGTAGCTGCTGTCAGCGCTGTATAAACTGTATGTAACATCAGCAACATACATTACACAACTCTGTATTCCAGCAGCGGTACGGGGACTTTCCGTATACTACTGGAACAAAATCAAGTGGCTGAGAAGCACTCAGAGTGATTCACAGGAAGCCTTGTATTTTTATGAATGAATACAAGGCTTCTGCTGACTGGCCGAGGTGGAGATTGTGACATTCACCAGCTTCTCCACCTCAGCCAATCGAGCAATAACACCAAATTTAACACACCCGAGACCTTGTAACACTAATGAGTCGCATGGCACCCGGGAGGGTAAATGGCTAATTGGTCCCAATTTGGACATTTTCACTTAGGGGTGTACTCACTTTTGTTGCCAGCGGTTTAGACATTAATGGCTGTGTTGAGTTATTTTGAGGGGACAGCAAATTTACACGGTTATACAAGCTGTACACTCACTACTATACATTGTAGCAAAGTGTCATTTCTTCAGTGTTGTCACATGAAAAGATATAATAAAATATTTACAAAAAATGTGAGGGGTGTACTTGTGAGATACTGTATGTCATGTACCGTCCCTTCCTTTTGTGAATGAACAGAGTCAGTAATCCATACTAATCACTGACTCTGTTAATTCATAACTGAAGCATAGGAAACTTTCCTATGCTTTAGTTTGTGAATAGACAGGAGCCTCTGTCTCCCGCCCATTCATCTGCAGGAAAACTGAAGCTACAGAGAAAGGGACGGGGCAATGTGTTCTCAACCCCCCTTTTTTTTTCTCAAAAGTGAGACTTCAGGGGTCCCTGTTTAGACCCCTGATATCTCACCAAAGTTCCCCCAACAGGGCCTTTAGAAAAAAATGTTATTAATAAAAAAAGAAATAAATATTGTAAAAAAAAAAACATAAAATAGAAAAAAACTAATGACACTAGCCACTGACACCCCACCCCCACAGCATTGTGAAAAAATATACTAATACCCTCCACTGCTCTACAGACACCATCCTCTGCCCTAATGACTCTGTCCACTGCCCCCCTCCCACCAAAAAAAACAACTGAAGTGCACTAATTCAAAATGTAAAAAAAAAAAAATATGTTGTAAAAAAATTAAGGGCTCATTCACATGGGTTCTCTTGTGCATACAGTGTGAATGAGCATGTTTATGTTTTCATTTTATTGATTTCTTTAAAAAGGCCCACGACTCCTAATCCGGGCCCTGCATATGACAAGACTGCAGCAGCATGAAAAAAGGGACTTGATAACATCTCAGACACGTTAGCAATGGCAGCCCTTCCATTAGAGGTGTAGGGGTGCAGCACCCCCAATCCATGTGCCCGGCCCCTAATCTACATGTAGGGTGCTGGACGCATGGATTTCTATGGGTTTTTATTTTTTTTTTAGCACGTGATTAGAGCCTGATGCTCTAGTTGGCTTCAAAAAAGTGTGGGCTCGGGGCACAGAGCCCACCCACTATAGCGAATATATACACTACACTGCCTGCACTGTATACGTATATATATTCTACACTGACTGTAGTGTGTGTGGGCTGGCATAGCACCCGAGACACTCACACTCAGAGAGGGCGGATATACTACAGGAGATGACCAAAGTCTTTTTGGCTTTAGACCTTTCAGGATTTCTATGGGTTTTTTTTTTTTTATTTTTTAAGCACGTGATTAGAGCCTGAGGCTCTAAATTGGCTTCAAAGAAGTGTCGGGGCACAGTGCCCACCCACTATAGCAAATATATACTACACTGCCTGCACTAATATATATATATATATATATATATATTCCTCCAATTTGCAGGCAGTGCAGGGCTCAAGGGGCAGCTGCTATGGGCCCCACAACAAACACTAGGCGTGGGGCAGCTGCCCTGTGTTAAAAACAGCCCTGACTGGCAATCATAGTCAGTTCTGTGAATTTTACGGAGGGCATATTATTAATTAAGATGAGCATTGTTTTTTGTTTTTAGTGTCTAAACCTAACATGTAAATATATGGCAGTTAGCCAGTCCTTCGATATGGTGGCTTCGTTTTTTTTTCCTTCAGCTCCCCCCCCCTCTTTAATTTTATCTAGTGATCCAGCCAGTAACACACTTCCTGCCCTAGGGTGTCAGCACTCACTGTACCATATCTATGAAGAAGTGCCCTTGTCACCCTAGGATTGTATGTTATGACTATGGAACATCTTATCCCTTCATCTCCATAACAGAGGGGAGTTGTTATGTAGTCCACATAGAAAACTTAGGCAGGGCAGGTAAGTGCTTGAGTTTTCAGTAACAAGCACACAGGTCACAATCTGCTGTAGTCTTGTTTTTCTAGTTTTAATAAACTTTATTGTATCAGTGACATGGCATATGATGCATAACTATTCCCAGTGGGCACAGCTCCCACTCTGGCTCATTTCACCCTAAGACCTTAGTAATAATCTGTATTGTTATGAATCAAATGCTATGCCTCTGACACAGTAATGTGTATTAAAACAAACGGTACAGCAAAGTGTGACCTGTGTGCTTGTTCTTGGAATATAGATGGAGAAGCATCCCATGGCTGGTCTTGGCCCCCTTGGCCAGTAAGGGGCACCATGAGATTACCTCCTGGAGCAATACTATCCAAACAGGACTGCTTGAGATTTCAGTGCAGCATTGTCAGCTTAATACAGAGGATGGTCAGTAAATATATACTGTAGACTCAAAGACAAACGCTATAACAGGAAGCCTTACATTTAATAATTTAAATCCCCATTCTATTGATTTTTTACCAGCCCATGAACTCTATTCATTACTGTTAGTCTATTTGCCCCCTATTACCTTGTGAAACCAGATATACTCATCTGAATCCCCCATCCAGGTCCCACACCATCACCATTTTCAGGTGGAGAGACCACCAATCCTGCCCTACAATACCCCTATGACTGCAAGTCCCATCCACTCCCCTCCTCTTATGTTCACCATTTTCTTGATCCCGAGATGACCCCACCACAGACCATCTTATAGGAAGTGTCTACGACAGACAAGTACTGGCATCGACATCGAAAGAAGGACCCAAAAAAGGAGGTAAACAGTCAAGGAAAAAACTTGGTGCTTGAGCAGCAAATGCCCACGGCTACAGGTAAGTAAAAAAGGTTATTTTTATTAATCTAGCAATAAGAGCTAGGAGAAGGGAGAATTTAATCCTAAAGTGGGGCTTTAAGAGAAAAAAAATATGTATATATAAAAAATCCCATAAATGGGGAATTTTATTGTTCACTGTTCGGAGTATCACTAGCTCAGTAGTAGCGGTATAAGTCATTTGTATGACGAATCAAATAGAAACTTGCAATTTGGCACAGCGATTATTTATTGCACAGCATTACTCTAATCTTCATCTTATCTAGACAAACAAGTTACTTAGCATCAACTAAGATGAAAATAACATTTAATCTGCAGTAAAGCTCTAGAGTTTTAAAATCTTTTGTGTCAGCCATTAGAGGACGTCCGTGTGGGTTTTTTTTTTTCCTGCAGAACAACAGCGCTATGATAAGTATAAGTTTATGCCACAGTAACACAATTTGTAAAGCTAAAAACGCTGGTTATTGAAGCATGCAACTAATGTACAGTACATTCAGTAATATAGGTTATGATTGTTTGTACAAAATACTTACTTGCATGTTAAAACACGCACAACATCATTTGCTTTGTATGTTTCGATACACACAGCACAGCTATCACCATCCGGTCCAAGTACCTAGGGAACAGTTAAAACTGAGTCAGACACTAAAAAAGAAAAACATACACACACAGTATTGCCAAATGGTTATAATAGGTTTAATTGTATAAAGAAAATGTAATGGATTATAGCCTGTTCAACAAGTTCTCCCTAAGAATTATCTTTGCAAATACTTGTGTAGGCACAACTGACAGTGCCAAATTCCTGAGAGCTTATTAAACAGGACATGGAAGAAGTTCAGAATAATAAATAGGGTGAAAGGAATGATACATAAACAAAATTATGAACTGTTACATTTTTTTTTTCTAAAAATACAGTATAGTATTGATATTTTATAATTGTTTCAAAACGCTAAAGTTGTAAGCTTCTGTGAACAGGATACTAGACTTCACTAATTGGGGCCTATTCACACCAGAAACTGCACATAACTGAGAGTTTGACTGCATGCTTACATGCATTTTTCTATACATTTTTGGGCTTGGCTTAAAAGGTGCAGGTGCGGTGCATTTGGAGCGTGGAAAAATGCAGCATGCTCTACTTTTTTTAACTGTGTTAAAAACTGCAATGATGTGAACTATGCCCATAGGATTACCTTGGTTTTGGACTGTCTAGGCGGTTGGAGTGCAGTTCAAAATGCATCCAGCTGCAGCCAACTGCGTTACAGTTAGGATCCCATTCCCACCAGATGCAGTGGGATGCATTTTTGACTACACTCCAACTGCATAGACAGGTTATCATAGGGGCATAGTTCACATTATTGTAGCACAGTGCAGTGGGAAAAATTTTTTTAAAAAAAGTACAGCACAGAGAATTCAGAAAGGCTTAAGAGTGTGATCTAATAATCCCTTAGGGTAGATCTTTTACTAATCCCTTATTTTACTAGTGTTTTGCATTTCTGGGGACAACTACCCCCCTGTTTGTTGTACAGGTGTCACAAAGATTGAAGGGAAAATACCAATGGAGTCTCAAAAATAATTAAATAAATAGTTACACTTTTCCACATTATACAAAAACTAAAATACATTTAGGAGCTATAGTTAGGCTTTAATAGTAAGAATATAAAATAACACTGCAGGAACTTGAAAAATAGGCTCTTACTGGACTCAGAGTACTTTTCCTTTAACATAAAAAAGAGCAGCTGATTATCTAGTTTTTTCAGGTGATCAGGTTTTCAGTTATTACGGTTCATGGAACAGCAGTGAGATATTACCAAACAATAACAAATAAAAATGAAGGCTTTATCAATAATCTGATGAAACAGCATTATCTCAATGGGCAAAGTTTTTCATGCAGCATGTGAACAGTTCTGCAAGTCTTGAACAACAAGTGGCCCTATGTGAATTGAAGAGATGGAAATCGCTCCAGGGATCTATTGCTGAGGTCATACAGGAGGAAAGCTGACAAGCGGAGAGGCACTTTTCCTGCTGTGACTCACAGGTCTGCTCCCTCTAGAAAAGGACCTGTTTACAATGTAGATTTATGAACTTCAGGGTCATTAAAAAAAAATCAAATCTACCACCACTTTATTCTCATCCTCTGGGGATTATTACTTTTGTGAAAATAAGAAGGTGCTGTATAAATTGTTGTACCACCAATATATAATGTACACTTATTTTAACAAAAAAAAAAAAAACTCCTGCAGGTTTGCATTAAAGTGATTGTAAACCCTTACATATATACCCAGTGAAGTTACTGGCCTCAAGTGATACACAGAGCTAAAACCAATCCTCCTACATAAGCCGTCTTCTCTTCTCTACATCCATTCAAAGTGCTGAACTTTTAAAGCTGGTCTGAGAGTTCATAAAAAAGGGAGCTGAAACTATACTCTGCAGAGCTCAGCAATTTGAGGTCTGAGAGCTGATTGGATGGGAGGGAAGGGAAGGGAAGGGGACACCCCCACCTTTCACAGCTTACAGGAACAGAGCTGAGGCCGTCAATCAGCTGGAGATCCCTCCCCGTCACCATTTTTCTCTTGTCAGGAAAACTTGTCAGAAATGATTCATGCTGATAGCAGAGGAACAGGCAGAAATGACACTTTGTGCTCTTAATTGAGACAAGTACACACTATAGAGGGATAGGCTTGCTGCCTTCACATACAACTGCCCATTGAGATGCATTAGAACAGAAGGTTGTATGTGGTCGTGCAGTGAGGATTGCATAATGCACCCGCATGGGCACTGACATATATGCCGAATGCATACTATATCTGCGAGTGGATCACACGTCCAGGGCTGGCGTAGGGAGGGGGGGGGCAGCCCATACAGATTTAGGGGGTCCAGGCCACGACCAGGGCTGTAGGGTCATGTCCTGGCTAATCAGTGGTAAAACCTCCAGTGGCAGAACAAGTTCCAGCACTGAGCTCTTGCAAGTGGTCTGCCAGGGGCTTGCTAGCGTGGGCAGTCGGGACATCTACCCCGCGAGGTGCTTGGGGTCTCACACATGGTGATCGCCCAGCTATGGCAGGCTGGCAGCCAACACAATCATCTCTCCCTGCTGACAGCCTGCATGGCTCACAAAAAAGAAAAATCCCCCCCCCCCCCCCCCCCTCAGAGTTGGCTCCGATATTCTTATGCACACAGATAGGGGGAGGAGGGAGATTGCACTGCTAGAGCCGCACTGAGGTATGTGTGTACATTTTATGGATGGATACAGTGACCAGGAAGGGGGGGGGGGCAGGTAACAAGGATGAAAACATGGAAGAGTGACAGGGTGTATAATTCCTGCTGTGACTAAAACGTGTGCACACCACTGGCCAGTGGGCAGATTCTGTGGGACGGCCAGTGGGTGGGCCCTGGGGGAATGTTGATGGTCAGGCCTAAAGCTGTGTAAGGGGCCACAAAATTTCTGATGCAGACACTTTACACAGCCCTCAGCACACAATTGTGTACAACCACCTCTAATGAGGCTGTATGCGGCGGCAGTGGGTCCTGGGAACGTCATTGCGCTGGCTCTGCAAACCTAAACTGTACATAGACCCAAAATCTTTTTTTTTTGGTATGTTTGGCAATGTGGTCTCACTGTATACAGTTTTCCTAAGCAAATCATGTTTTTGTGAAATTTTAATACCCATTTTATATTGTAGGCAAACGTTTGCGGGTGTTTTATGCATTGGTTTTCACCTGTGTCAAAAAAAGTACATAACATTTTTAGACAACATTATCATGCGTTGTGCAATAGACATAACTAATGCTGTGACAGAGGGGACAAGTTACAAAAACATATTTGTACTTTGCATCTGCCAGTATAGTTTTATTACCTTAGCGATCTAAAAAGATTGCATTTTTCTGCTTTTCACTTTTTTTTATTGGAACTATATAATAAATTTAAAGCTTTTGGGATGGATACTTCTATAGCTAAAATTATGGAAATTCCATATAGGGTAAGTAACTGTGCGATTTGTAGCGATTAAAGCTGATCTCTGGTCAGTTTACAGCAAAACTAAATCAACATTACCTATTTTAAATACCGTACTTATGCTGTTAGCCTTAGTAAATAGATAGAAAGGTATAATATATTTACTTGTGGGCAGTGGGATTCCAGGAAGTAAATGTTAAATGAATCATCGGTCCTTACTCAGGTTTGTTACAACTAGAAATGCTAGGGGATGTTTTTCAAGTGATTTCTCAAGAAAATAACACAGACATGGATGGATGGGAGAGATTGCTTTGAATATTAAAAATGAATGAAACTGTGTTTTTAGTTTGTGGTGCTCAGATATAGTTTAGTTCTGCTTTAAGAAAAATACATTTAGGTGTTCTCCCCACCCTGTTTATTCAGGATATATTGCTTCTTTAGTCTAAGGGGATATAATAGCAAGTAATAATTTGATGAAATCAGCAAAAGAGGAAGGGACAACTAGAGAGAGAAGTGGCTTTTGTGGGATCAATTTGAAGAATACATCCCCTAGAGCAGGGGTAGGCAACCTCAAAGAGGTGGAGATCTACCTGATCATCATGGGAGAAGTCAAAGATCACCGGGCACAGTGTCGCCCCCTCACACCCGATTTAAACCTCCAATTGCCGTACTATTGTGTCACAATTGCATGCTTTGCATGGCAATCATGGGTTTAAATCAGGTGGTGAGGAGGCAACATATCTCATCACTTGTCAAACACACTCAGATCACTTTTCAGAGGAGCAGCAGTGCCTGCTACACTTGTGAATGAGCCCTTCATTGCATTTGGCAGTGGCACCCTTAGGGCTTTATAGGGTGTAGTCCTTCACGCTATCAAGTGAGCCAGTCTAATAAATCTAATCTATGAATAAGAAAGTACCACCAGACTTAAAGTGTACACAGTGCACTAAAAATGGGTATATATTAAAATGTGGTCAGCGCAACTAAACTATGAGTAAATATGGACCTGTGCAATCCTGTGCAAAAATATATTAAAATATATATAAATCTTGTGCAAATATGTGACTGTGTGTAAAAAAGGAGTATCCTCTGTGCAAATATACAATAATGATAAAGTGCAAAAATAAGCAAATAAAATCAAATATGCGAATATCCGTGCTAAATAAAAGTACTGAAAAACTGTACTGGTACAGCAGACTGTGCATGAATGGTAAACAACAGTGAACACACTGTGTGATAATCACAAATAATCCCAATAATATAAATGTGATATTAAAATAGTCCATTGAGACTATAATCCACCATTAAATAAGATAAACGTGTATCAAAAAAATTCTTCAATAAGAGGTCTTCATGAACACCACTTAATGCTCTCTGAACTCTTACCTCAAACTGGAATATGTATCGCTTTATCAATCAATGTAGCTGGGGAGTCTGCCTGAATCCAGTCATGATAGATAATGCTTCTCCAGATGCTGTAATCCAAATGATTGCTTTCAATTTGTCAGCATAGACTGTTCTCATGGAACGGGCATAAAAGGGGATAAAAAAGAATCTCCCATAAGGCAAAAATGTTTATGCTGAACGATTAAAATAGCCAAATGGGCACTTACAGTAAACATTAAAAATGGCAGAGAAATGAATGAACGGCATTTTAGACGCCTCTTACGTCACTTCCGGTTCTTCCGATGTCCGGCTACTCCCTATGCATTACGTCACGACACCCCTGATGAAGTCACATGTCGTGACGTAATGCATAGGGAGTGGCCGGGAGTGGTCATTTCTCTGCCATTTTTAATGTTATTTATTGTAAGTGCCCATTTGGCTATTTTAATAAATCATTCAGCATAATTGTTTTTGCACTATGGGAGATTCTTTTTTATCCCCTTTTATGCCCGTTCCATGAGAACGTCTATGCTGACAAAATTGGAAGCAATCTTTTTTCGATTACAACATCTGGAGAAGCATCATCTATCATGACTGGATTCAGGCAGACTCCCCAGCTACATTGATTGATAAAGCGATACATATTCCAGTTGGAGGTAAGAGTCCAGAGAGCATTAAGTGGTGTTCATGAAGACCTCTTATTGAAGAATTCATTTGATACACGTTTATCATATTTATTTATTTATTTATTGGTGGATTATAGACTCAATGGGCTATTTTAATAATCACATTTATATTATTGTAGTTTGGTTTTGATACCATTGGGATTATTTGTGATCACACAGTGTTCACTGTGGTTTACCATTCATGCACAGTCTGCTGTACCAGTACAGTTTTTCAGTACTTTCATTTAGCACGGATATTCGCATATTTGATGTTATTTGCTTATTTTTGCACTTTATCATTATTGTATATTTGCACAGAGGATACTCATTTTTTGCACAGACAGTCACATATTTGCAAACTATTTATAAATAAATATGTTTTTGCACAGGTCCATATTTACTCATAGTTTAGTTGCGCTGACCACATTTTAATACATACCCTTAGGGCTTGTTCACACAAAGTTTGGGGTTGCTAGAACCCTGCAATTGATTTGCAGATTTACCCCCCAATCCCTAATCCCTTTAGATGATGAGGCAGTACACATACCGCAGCAGGAATTAAACCCCCTGTTGCTTTTGGTAGGTGCTACCGCCTGCCAAATGTGACCCATTCAAGTGAGAAACTGCATGCTTCTGTGAGATCCAAGGGATTAAAGCATGTGTTGAGAAAACAAAGCTGCCTGCTTTAACCCCTTGTTTGCTGTACTGCACAAGCTTGCATGGCATTTGCAGCGTGGCCTCATTCTTTTGAATGGGTCATGCTTGGCAGGTGCTACACCCACCAACCACGACAGGGCGTATAACTCTTGCTGCGGCATGTGTACATCCCTGGCCACTACAGTTAAAGCGGGTGCAGTTGGGGCAGGCCTGGTAAAAACACGTTAACTATGGGATTATACCATCCCCCAAACTACAAATGTAAATGAACCGTTACTGTTCTGAACTCCTTATAGGGCTGCTTTCACACTGATGTGCTGCGATGTACCTGCACTGCGTGTGCAGTGCATCTGTGGCCTTCCTGGGCTAGCTGCGCTTTGCCATAGACTTCTATTATATGCTGCAGGTGTGGTGCACTTTCCAAAACTTCTGCATTCAGAAAGTGCACCAAAGCTCCATAATATATTTGAAAGCGATATTAAAGTCATGTTTTTTTTTGTTTAAAAATAACAAACATGTTATACTTATCTGCTCTGTGTAATGCTTTTGCACAAAGCAGTCCAGATCCTTCGCTTCTTGGGTTCCTCGCCGGCGCTCCTGGCCCCTCCCTCCTTCTGAGTGCCCCCAGACCAAGCAGCTTCATTTAGACACAAGGCTGTGGCTCGACCCCACCCTCTCTCTCCTCATTGGCTCACTAACTTTGACAGCAGCTGTGTCTCAGCCAATCAGGAGGGAGAGTCCTAGACAGCCAAGGGTCTTGTGCAACATCGCTGGACCAAAATGGAGTTCATGTAACTATTAGGGGGGGCTGAGAGGGGCTGCAGCACACACAAGGTTTTTTTATCTTAATGCATAGAATGCATTATGATATAAAAAAAGTTAATGCCTTTAGAACCAAATGAAGTCTATGGCTAAGCACAGCAAACCCGCAGGAAAGCTGCAGATACACTGCACTACATCCTAAGCAGCCCTATACTAACATAAGAAGATCTTTCCTGCTGCTGGCACCACTCTGGAGACCGCTAGCCGGGATAAGAGGTGGAGTGCAGTTGGTATCACTCCGCATGGGACAGGAGCCAGCACTGCAGAGGAGGCATCGGCTTATGCAGCTCTTGCTCTTTAATACAGCTCCAAATTTACCCAGACTGTGATCTCCCAGCTACCTGGCTGCGATCAACTGGTAGATCGCAATCTACTGGTTGCTGACCCCCGCCCTACAGTAAACAAGCGTTATAGCCTGAATATATGTTTGTGGGGCTGCCAAATGTCATAGTATATTCTACTAGAAGGCAGCAGTGCATAGGAAACCATACAATGAGGAAATTTATCAACCATCATATATCCCGCACTTCTCTAATTTACTATTTGGCCAAAGCATGAGGACATGTAGTAAACCATACTAGAACTAGGTAAGGCTGTAGCTGAACTTGTTTTAAATAATGTGAATAATGTAAGATTAGTCATATCCTCTATCCAATTTCACTGCTCGGAGATTAGTGCGATATCCTCTGTCCTGTTTTACTGCTGAAAATCACTTTAATCCACTGATTTGTATGTAGATGCTTGGGTTACAACCTCTCCAGTTATTGCATTGTCACAGAGTCAGAAGGTAGTTTTTTTATTCCAAATTGCTTAAGAATGGTAGAAAAATAAAGCACTTTTAAGGCTGCGATCCGATGTGCAATTTACCGCATTGAACATACACACACTTAAAGCCTACATTTAGCCAAAAAAAACACAACAACCACACAGCACAAGGGACATTACTTACCTTCAGTGAAAGGTGTCCCTTTTACTGCTTTGTCCTTTCTTCCTGCTCTAATGCTATTCCCCCCTGCAAGCTTCCAGTACATTGGGGGGGGGGGGGGTTAAAAGAACTAAGGGGCTGTGATAGGCACCATGCCTGTCCTTTCCACCCAGCTGCTTCATTCATAGCAGCTGAACTACAATTGTGATCCTTGAAAGAAGGGTGGGTGGATGATTGAAAGATCCACCCCTCCATTCATGGACGTGTTTTATTCATAGAAGCGGTCGTACGGCTTCTATGAATGGAGCAGCTTGCCAGAAAGGTAGGGCATGGTTGAGAATGCTTGATGAGTGCCTATCACAACCACTTAGTTCCAATAACCCCTGGTGTTCCCCCGAAAAAGGGTTTGGGGCGCGGGGGCAATCGGAGGAAAAAGATTTTGGCCAAAATGGTGACACAGCAGCACAAGGCACACATCTCAGGCAAGTAATGTCCCTTGTGCTGATTTGTTTTAGGTAAACATAGGCTTTAAAGCTAAAAGTAGATTCTCTAATAACAAATCTGCTAGCAGGTAGGGTCTTTTGGTAGAAGAGCATTTTATTCTCTTCTGCAAAAAAAAAAAACACCCTCAACTACTAGAATTTTTTAAATCAGCACAGTGATTAAACAGTACAGTTGGGTGCAGAGATAATGTAACTACAGCACCCATGTGCGGGAGTTACATAATCAGTGCCTGCCCAATGGGGAAAGCAAGACAGGACAGACCTAGAAGGAAAGAAGGACATGGCACTGGCAGAGACAACAAGGCAGTGGGAAGCTCAGATATTACTGGAGGATGCCTGTACTTGTAGAATATGGCAAATGCTGGCACCGTTTAATTTCACTTTAATATCCAAAACAAACCACTCAAAAAAAAAATTCTGGTTGCGGCCCCAAAACCGCCCGATCCTGGTGCAAGATCAAGTAAGGTTCTTTAAAGGACAGAGCTGCCAACTCCGACACCATCCTGGCTGTCATCACTGTCACCAAGAAAACTAATTCTTGTCAAGAGGACCAGCGGAATCTGCCGGATAAGCTTAAAAGGCTGCTTCTGTAAAACCCCCAGGACGAAATATAATTCCCATGGGCACAGAGGCGGCCTGACCGGAGGAAGCCCATGAATCATCTGTACAAAACGTTCGTACAAAGGAGTGAGAAGCAATAAGCCAAAAAAATTGCTAAGGCTGAAATTTGACCCTTATCTGAGATCTTTCAGGAGAGTTAAACACAGAAGATGTAAGGCTAGCATCCTCCAATACTGATAGTGGTGCACTCGCACCCCTTCCTGCTGTGCCTCCCCCACTCCTCTTCGGGGAAGACGACATGCCTGAGACAAAAACTTGAGGTAATAAAAACCCCACTTTATGCACTTCAACCGTATTGCAAAACACTACACTTGGTCCTTGCAGTACACAGCTCTTACAGGACCTGCAGTGCACTGGCCCATCCACCCAGTTACTCACGTGCCCAGCTGACGCCGCTCTGTGTCCCTTCCAGCCTGCTTACAGAAGCCTAGGTCTGAAATGGCTCCTTATATGGCCGCTTCCGCCCCCACTGCACCTGTCTGAAGCGCACGTTTGCCACATGCACGCTCGTGGTGTCCTGCACACCTGTCGCGTCCCTCCTATGTGCACGCCTGTCATGTTATTCCCATGCACGCCCCCTATAGCCGCATAAATAACGTCGGGAAAGGGCCACCAAAGGCACCGGAATAGAAGCTAGGTGTTCAGGGCTGGGGAATCTGAAGAGCTATCCGCCTCCTGCTGAGATTATCCAGGCTGGGGGCCTCCACAGAGAAAGCGCCGCCGCACTGCGACACCACTGCCCCCAGTGGAAAGAAAAAATGACACCTGGTCCTATAAAAAGTAAGAGACTGCAATTTACTGTTCGGTTTAAGCAAGTGCAAAAAAGTTTTTAAAAACACTTACCAGTCACGCTGCAGGATTCTGCTTAAAAGCTAGATTCCAATCTTCAATCTTGTACTAGTTCTATGTGTATGTAGTGTGTTCCTTCCACCAACAGAAACACACAATGCAAGGACAGCTATGAACACCCAGCCACATTGCTCTGACAGGTGACAGTCTGGAACCTTTTATTATACTTGGGATTGTTATTGACACTCAGAAACCGGATTAGTGGGTGGCCACTTGCTGTCCCTGGTAGCCCTGCCACTCATGACCACGTTCTTTACAAAACAAAAACAGCCATATCTGCTGCTTTTAGCAAATATTGTATATTGCAAATACAACGGCTATATGTATTCTTACTTATCTTATCTTTTAAATATTTCTTTCAGATCTGTGGAGCACGGTGATGTCACCACCGCATTTACAAAGTAATATCTGGATTTGTAATGGCATTTGGCGCACAGTGTTTGTATTTGTGGCTATTGAGAAATATATTTAGATTAAACTTTTTTGTGCCTGTAATTCAGTTTTAAAACAGGCCATCTAAGTTGTATCTTATACAATACAGAACATTCTGTATACATATGCTAATGCAAGGATTCTAAAAAAATTCAAAAGATAAAATTATGATCTACATTATCCAAGTATTTTCTGGACCAGGACCTTACATGTAACATATTGCAGCATAATAATAATAATAATAATAATAATATAAATGTCAGTTATTACCTTATCTCCTTGCTTTATGGTGCGGAGCTGAAGCTGACCAATGGCCTTCTTTGCTTCATCCTTTAGCCGATTCTGCAACACAACATTTGAGTATTCATTATATGGTTAAAAATTTCACACTAAAAATTCTAAATAGACAAAAGAAAACTGCTGCCCAAAAAAGGCAATACTGTGTTTTAACCACTTCAATGCCGGGCACTTTTACCCCCTCCCTGCCCAGGCCGATTTTCAGGTTTCAGCGCTGTCACACTTTGCATGACAATTGTGCGGTCATGTAACACTGTACCCATATGAAATTGCCATTTTTTTCACGCAAATAGAGCTTTCTTTTGGTGGTATTGAACCCCCACTGGATTTTTTTGAACAGAAAAAAAAGTTTTTTGCCTTTTTTTTTTTTTTTTTTTTTATAACATTTTGCAAATAAAATCTTTCTTCATAAATTTAGGCCAAATTATATTCTGCCACATTTCTTTGGTAAAAATAACCCAAATCAGTGTATATTATTTAGTCTGTAGGAAAGTTATGGAGTCCACAGTCTATGGGATAATTGATCACTCCAAAGACATGCTGGTAGGTTAATTGGATCCTGTCTAAATTGTCCCTAGTATGTATGAATGTGTGTTAGGGACCTTAGATTGTAAGCTCCTTGAGGGTAGGGACTGATGTGAATGTACAATGTATATGTAAAACGCTGCGTAAATTGACGGCGCTATACAAGTACCTGAAATAAATAAATATAAATAGAATCAGTCCCGACAGCCAATCTAATTTTTTGATGCACAAAAATGCCAGGACAGTAAAAATACCCTCAAATGACCCCTTTTTGGAAAGTAGACAGTCTGAGGTATTTAGTAAGAGGCATGGTGCATTTTTAGAGTTGTAATTTGTCAATTTTTGTATTTTTTTAAATTCTGTAATTTCTTTTACATACCATCACCAGTGCAGTACAGAGTTATCATATAACTGGTGTGGTGGTGACCAGGGACACTGACTGGTGACCGTATGTAAAAAAAATAAAAGAAAGCCATTCAAGGCTTACAACTATCACGTGGTCTGCTGCGATTGGTTACAGCGATGACACTGGCAGCGGGCCGGTATAGTGATCGGTCATCTGATGTGCCTGGCGGATGCAGCGTGTGACAGATGGCGCCGGAGCATGGCCCAGAGCGCCCACGCCAGGCACATTCTCGGGAAGACGTCAAATAACGTCCGCCCAAAACAATAGGATTCCCCCCACATTAATGTAAAATGTATAGGCAGTTAAGGTTAAAATGGATATTCTCCCATACAGTGAGAGGGAAAAAAAGTATTTGATCCCCTGCTGAGTTTGCCCACTGACAAAAAAAAATATCAGTCTATAATTTTAATGGTAGGTTTATTTTAACAGTGAGAGAGAACAAAAAAATCAAAAATAAATACATGTCCAGAAAAAACGCATTTAAATTAAAAAAAAGTTATAAAATGTATTTGCATTTTAATGAGTGAAATAAGTATTTGACCTCTTCACAAAACATGACTTAGTACTTGGTGGCAAAAGCCTTATTGGCAACCACAGGGGTCAGACATTTCTTGTAGTTGGCCACCAGGCTTGCACACATCTCAGGAGGGAAACTGTCCCACTCCTCTTTGCAGATCCTCTAAAAGTCATTAAGGGTTTGAGGCTGACATTTGGCAAATCGAACCTTCAGCTCCCTCCACATGTTTTCTATGAGATTAAGGTCTGGAGACTGGCTAGACCACTCCAGGACCTTAATGTGCTTCTTCTTGAGCCACTCAGTTTCCTTGGCCGTGTGTTTTGGATCATTACCATGCTGGAATACCCATCCACGACCCATTTTCAATGCCCTGGCTGAGGTGAGGGAATTCTCGCCCAAGATTTGTACATGGCCCCGTGCACCGTCCCTTTGATGTGGTTAAGTTGTCCTGTTCCCTTAGCAGAAAACCACCACCAAAGCATAATTTTTCCACCTCCAGGTTTGATGGTGGGGATGGTGTTCTTGGGGTTATTAAGAAACAATCAAACATGGCGAGTTGAGTTGATGCCAAAGAGTTCAATTTTAGTCTCATTTGACCCACACTTTCATCCAGTTCTCCTCTGAATCATTCAAATGTTCATTAGCAAACTTCAGACAGGCCTGTTCATGTGCTTTGAGCAGGGGGACCTTTGCGGGCACTGCAGGATTTCAGTCCTTCATGGCGTAGGGTGTTACCAATTTTTTTCTTGGCGACTATGGTCCCAGCTGCCTTGAGATCATTGACAAGATTCTCCTGTGTAGTTCTGGGCCGATTCCTCATTGTTCTCATGATCATTGAAACTCCAGGAGGTGAGATCTTGCATGGTGGAAAGATTGGTATCTGACTGATTAAAAAGACACCTGTTCACAGAAGGCATCATACAAGTACCAAACTGAGATTAGGAGCATTTCCTTAAAGAGTGTGCTCCTAATCTCAGCTCATTACCTGTATAGAAGACACCTGGGAGCCAGAAATCTTGCCGATTGATAGGAGATCAAATACTTACTTCACTCATTAAAATGCAAATCAATTTATAACTTTTGTTATTCTGTCCCTCACAGTTAAAATAAACCTACCATTAAAAAAATGGGCAAACGTACAAAATCAGCAGGGGATCAAATACTTTTCCCTCACTGTACCATAAATGTGAAAAGTAGTTCCACCATAACTCAGTTAAAAATTTCCCCTATATACTAATGCATCAAGGGAAGTTTCTTGAAGAAATGCATTTGTAGTCACCCTTGACCTTTCTGTAAAACATTTCCTTTGTTATAGGACTAGGTGGTGAGGTGAAAGCTGCTAAACAACTTGCATGAATATAGCCAATTTTATACTAAAAAGCAGAAGAAACAGGCATGTCATCCTACTAAAACAAATACAATAAAATTTAAATCTAGTCGATGAAGTAGTAATATTTTAGTTACAGGATTACAAAGGGTGGTTGAATTATGTACTGGCTTTTAATATACCTAAACCATTTCACTGTGGGATGTCTCATGAAGCTCCCAAGCTCTATCTCTCTACCACCAGCTGGAGAATAATGCAGGGAGGGCCTATAACATGAACTGGAGGGCTAAAGCTGCCATGAGATAGCAACAGTGCACACATGACCACTGAACAATCTAACATAAGAGTATGACAAACTTTCAAGTTCACATCTAGGAAACTTGATGGTTTGTGTCTATGGATGAAAGATCACTACAGGAACCAGTCTATCTCAGGGTAGGCAACAGGGATCAGTTTAAAATGTAAACCAGTCTGAGTAAGGGAATATTGGCACCTACAAATAAAACAAACATTCTCTGATCAAACTGTAAATGGCTAGACTGGACAAACAAAACTAATGACTGCAGGCATCCAAAGAATCCCATACTTGGTACCAGGATGTATGGTGGATCTGGAAATCTGTTATCCCTGATGTATGGAGAATCAAGCAGCTGACAAAACATTTTACAAGGCCGTTAAGAGGAAAACAGAGTGCACACATTTTAGTTGTGCACACAATTGCAATGGTTATCTGAAACAGTTTTTAGTGGGGCCTTCATAATTTTACATGTATCCATTTCATATTTTAATGGTTGCGTTTTGAAAACAAATCTGCACATTCTCCTTTCACATCATGCGTAACATTTAGCATCCCTGCTAACAACTTCTAAGATTTATGATACCGGTATGAGAGACCTCATTTAAGCAGAATAAACTGGTAAGAACAGTAGATCACAATACAGAACATGCATTTATGTTAATATGTCAAAAATGTTAACAAAAAAACTCACTATAGATTTAGAGTACTATAAAACATTTTATGATTGTAATCAAGCTTTGTAGAGCCTGGAATCAACCACAAATTGGGAGTCCAGACATACTGGAAAACTAGGTAACCAACACAAATCGGCCCAAATACATGGGGGAAAAAAAAAAAAAGAAGGTTGGAATAAAAAAAATACAGTACTGTATACAGTAAAGTCCACAGAAGCACAACCACTTGTAGAGAATGCACGCATAACAATGTATGCCAGAAACGTGAACTCACACAATTGGACATGAAAATGCATGTTCGTATCTTTGAAAGTTCGCAACTTGAAGGTTCGTATGTAGGGGACTAACTGTACATATAACCTACAACATAGTAAATTCACTCACCATAGAACGGTGTTCTCACTGCTTATTTCTGTAATAATTGATTTAACAATAAATATGAATCTGAACACCATAACTGGATTCCACAAATGTCACAAGACATTAGAGGCAGTCTGTGCCAGTCTCTCCCTTCACAAATCAATTACTGGTGATTGTGTATTAATCAAGAAGATTCCGGTCAGCTAGCTTCAGAGCAAAGCCCTGACAGATAAATTAGGGTTTCCTCATAGGAAAATTGTTTAAACAGTAATTGTATCCAGGGCTGTCTCCAGCCTGTACATTAAATACTGTGTAACAGCCATTGTCAACAGTAATCAAAAAGTCCCAATGTCTATTAAGTTCACCTGACAACTTATCAGTATTTGTAAATGCTTGGAGAAATGAATAGGTCAATAAGATCATACTTTCTGTGCCAGCTTAAAATTTACGTTAACCTTTTTAACATGTTGCACGGTATACCAATATTTAGGGTGTAACATGTTCAGCAATCCCCCTCACTTCCCTTGCCTGTGACAGTAGGCAGGGTTCCTTCTCCCCACCCCCACGCTTTAAACACCTGTAGCGAGACATGGGCAAAAAGTTGGAGGGAGAGTGTGCATAAGCCCGAGACACTGATCACAGGTGCAGTATTGGTTCTTGTAGAAAATTTTTAAAAAAAGCATAATTATTTTTTTTTTAGCTGTAAAAATATGTGCATTTATAATTTTTTGTTAAAAGGTGAACTTATCCTTTAAGCAGAGTATATGCACTTACAGTGCCCGTCTGTACCCAGCCTTATTTTCTCTATTCAGGCTGGTAAATATTGTATACAGACAAGTTTGCAAAAGAGTGTGCATTCCAAAAGTCTGTTCGAGGAATTGTTCAGGATATAAACTACTTTGCACACTTCCCAAAGGAATAAAAACATACATTTTTTTTTTTTTTTTTTTGGTGCCAGGAGCTTTGCACTTGTAATATTTAACACACGACTCCCAACAGTGTGAATAGTAGCTGGCCAGTGTTTATGCCCAATATTTGGCATTTATTTACCCAACCCTAACCCCTAATACATATGTAGTGGAGTTCCCATTTAATCCACCATGCTCAGATGCTAGCTCAGCCCCCTTTAACTCCATTTCCCATAACGCTCTGGGTTCCTGGACACACTCAGAAGGATCAGTTCCTCAGCTTCTCTCCCACAGAAACGCAAAGAGGCCCCACCTGGGACAGAGTTAGCTGGGAAAGTGAGTGGCAGCCAGGTAAGAAGCCCTCCACAGTCAAAAACGGACATGCGCACATTTAGTCGGACAGGAGTCTAAGACCACACAGCTTCTGCAGAAGAAGACCCAGCTACTGTGGAGAGCCCCTCCCTTGATTGCCACCAGAGTACTCCAGTTACAGTGGGGTGGTGTGTCTCCTGCAGACCTTACTTGTGTTTATCTGGGTTACCAGAGCCGCCCTGGACTTCAAAAGAGAGCTAGGCTGTTTACGAGGACAATCCCAAGTGGTGCGTTTGGTCTGTGCTGTTATACTAAAGTATGGATTCTCAGCTTGGGACTCAGTCTGATAAAATCTATGCTGTGCAACCAAATGTTACCCTGACTAGGCCACAGAGACGTTGCTGGAAAGAGTCCATGTCTGTGCAGATTTCATAATCTGTTTTGTATTATTATGCATTGTATGCACTCATTGCCATTCTTACCCAGTTTTGAATTATTGATTTCAACTTTTCACCTGTTTAGTAAACAACAAGTTGCAGTTGCTCTATGTTGGATCATTCGACCAATTGTCCATCCTGATACACTTAAATTACACCTAAAGGCAAAATGTTTTTGTTTTATTTTGGTAGAGTGGTGAGGGGTTAGAAGATTCACCCTCTCACAATTCCACCATAGAATCCCCAAATTCCTGCTGAATCGGCCAAACTTTGAACTGTGGCTGGTCCTGTAAACATCCCCCAGCTCGACAAAAGTTGATCTAAAGAAATCGACTGAGCTGGGCAGAAAATGACTGATCTTTCAGATGCAAGCGCCTGAATACAATAATCAGCAGTGGAGATTCCTCCATCTGTACCCTTCATGGGGTTGAACATGAAATATTTAACTGTGTATGGCCAGCCTAATTGTTCTGATCACCAATGTCTCTGGGAATGAAAGTGAGGGTAAACTCAAAATTCTGAGATGCCACCAGAACAGGAATAGGAAGGGAATGAAATGGGGAGTCCTGTTCCAATGACAGCTGTCTAAAATGTGATTTCCCTCGCATTGTCAAAGATATTGTTCCTCCTTTTGAGTGTACAGGACAGAAAGTGATAGTAAGAAAAAGAAAACATTAGGAATGTTTAAGGTTTTACTGGAATGGGCCTATGGGAGGACATACTGTGTATGGGCACTAATAATGAAGTGTCATAGTAGAATAAATTTTGTCTTGACGGGAACTCAAATTGGTTGTAAAGTCAAAAGGTTTATCTTAATGCATTAAGATAAAAACCTTCTATGTGCAGCTCCCCCCCTCAATACTTACCTGACCTCCCTGAGCCCCCCTAATACTTACCTGAGCCCATCTCCTTCAAGCGATGTTGCAGGAGTGTCTTGCCTGCCCAGGACTCTCCTTTCTCATTGGCTGAGACGGCAGTACGGCACCATTGGCTCCTGCTGTCGATTATAGTCAGTGAGCCAATGAGGAGAGAGGGGCAGGGCCAAACTGTGGCTCTGTGTCTGAATAGACACAGAGCTGCAGCTTGGCTTGGGGTGCCCCCATAGCAAGCTGCTTGCTGTGGGGACACTCAGCAGAAGGGAGGGGCCAGGAGTGCAGGCGAGGGACCAGAGAAGAGAAGGATCTGGACTGCTCTGTGCAAAACCACTGCACAGAGCAGGTAAGTTTGTTATTTTTAAAGAAAAAAACCTGAGACCTTAGTATCAGTTTAAAGAGTGTGGAGGTTTTCACTAGAAATTCTCAAGGCAAAGCAATGGATATGAGGAGAGCTGAAGTTTAAATGTTTTGTTTTCGTGCAGGGATATCAGGGTCGTAAAATCATGGCCAAGAACCTGTAAGGATTCAAAGAGGGACAGCATGGCCAACAAGGTTTGTATCCAGGTTTAGAGTGTTTGCCATTTAAGCTAAGGTTAGGAGGTTGCAGGTTAACAGCAATGAGCTATGCTTGCATTAAGAGTTAAACTCATGTTAAAGAAAAAAACACAACAGATAAGTAATGCTTCTAAATCCAAGCATTACTTGTGGTAATTGTTATTTATTTCACAAAAAGAAAAAGCCCAATCCTCTACACTAATGTAGAAGACTGAAAAAGCTGAGCAACTAGCATTAAACACTGTCAGCACTGGAGAAGTATGGTGGTCCCAAACAATGCTCTGCTCACCCCCCCCCCCCTTTTTTTGGGTGGACATCCCAAGGTGACCATAATGTTCTGAAATGAAGAAACAAACATGTTGGTATCAAGTTAGTTAGGTGTGCTTAGTTTTTAAAAGGTCACCCATTGAAGTCAAGATATACTTATTAGGATGTGAAGATATCTTTTACTCTTGAGGTAATCTCTATCATCGGTGGTCACCTTAAAGCTGCTCATTCACTGTATGAAGTTTGACCACTTCCATGGAAACCAGACAGTCCAAGTTCACTTCGAGGGTGGCTCGGGTGGCTCGGGTGGCTCGGGTGGCTGCCCCCCCCCCCCCCCCCCAACATTCATTGATAGAAAGATCAAAATAGTCAGGTGGAAAATTATTGGCCAAACAGCACTGAACATCAGCCAAACATCCAATCAGATGCAGGCATTGTACTGGTATTTTGACAGCTAGCAGGACCAGCTGTCAAAATACAATAGGCATAGTGTAAGATTCGTCCATCTACTCTGTTAATTTGCAGGCTAAACGAAAAAAAAAAAAAAAAAAAACACACACACATTATGGCCGGCTTTAGTCTGTTCACTTCTGAATGAAATTACATACATTTTGTACAATACTCTATATGCAGCCCTTTCATATATAGGTGACCGCTTATCTTTCCAGTGAACGACTCATAAGATTTGGTTTTATTCACGGTTTGGGAAAGATTGAACAGAGAAAATATTACTTTTCTCCTTTCAAAAATTGATTACAAAAGCAAAGATTAGAATTATCTTATCTAAAGCACCAGCATATTCTGCGTACTGAACAAAGGTGAAAGTACAACAAATTCTAATGAGAGGTAAACATTGATATATACCAGGATATGAAGCCAAGAGCTCCTTTCGTTTGTTTTACCATGCACATGCATGCAGTAGCTAACATATAGACCTCAAGTTTTGAATGGACAACTAGTTTAGATAAATATAAATTATCCATTAGATAGTGTAAAACAGAAAAGTACGCCTTTCTTTTAGGCTACAATGTTAACCAAGAATAACAGCAGCTCTCAGGGCAGACTGGCTTTTCAAGAGTATATGTTTCTTGGGTGGATCCCATGCTCATGTTTCACACTGGCTTCTAAGTTCAGAGGATTCAGGTGCAAACAACAAAACAAAAACTGCACTATAAAAGTTAGCAACTGTAGTTAAAGCATCCGTCAAAACAAAGAAAATAATAATCCCATTTTTTAAATATCTGCAATACATGCATATTTGCTTATGTTTTAACCATTTAAACCCCATGCAAGTACAGAAAAATAACTGTTGCACTACCAGTAATAAAGTGCAATTGTACCTTCCTCTGACATGACAGCACAGCTCTGAATCAATCCCTATTCATGTAATTTTTTTTTTTTTTAATCAGAAATGGAACAACAACAAAAAAAAAAAAAAAAAAAACACACCCTTTTCTCGGGCTTGTTTTAGCACCTGCTAACTGCAAATTTTGCAAGCAATGATCAAACCAGAATACTCGCTTGCCATACCGATCAGCTTGGCCTCCATTAAATTAACATTAAGCCCAGTTTCACACATGTGCGTTGCGAATTGAAGCTCAGGTTTCACTGGGGAGATAAAAATCTCCTGTTCAAAGGAATCACTGCGTTTTAGCTCAGGATCAGTGAGCAGGGAGAGGGGGGGGGAGAGGGGGAGGTGTAGTGAGAAGTAGAAAATCCATGTTCAGAACGCAATGCATCTGCGACGCAGATGCATTCCCATAGAAGATAAGGGGCTCGTAATTCGCACCGCAATGCCCAGAAAACGCACACGTTTTTTGTGCAATGTGCAGTGCGAATGCACATATGTGAACCAGATGCATTCATATGAACATATTTTAAAATGTCCTGCGAATTAGATGCGGTGTAAGCCGCATCTAATTCGCATAGGTGTGAACCCGGGCTCAATGATCAACAATTATTCACATACCTACTTGCTCATTTACTTCTTCTCTTTGCTTTTCCACCACTCAATTTGGTAGAAGCAATTAGGTGACCACATAATTTTGCATGGGCAAAGCACAGCAATTAAGTGACCACGTTATTTTGCATACCAGGTACACAAGAACACAAGTAGTTTTACTGTAGAAACACTCACACAGATTAAACACCTTCTTTATCATAATTATAAGAGTATCAGTTAGGTTATGAATTTTAAAGTACATTGCAGTCAAAACTAAAATATTAAACTTAGCATTAGTTTGGATTATTTTACTACAAACTGTATATCTGCTTAGATCTAGCAGTAGATCAGTGCTCCTACAACTTGTTTATCTTCTGCATTTGGTATGTTCCTTTTGTTTCTCTCATTTTGTGTTACTTAGTACAGTCCTAACTAGACCCTCCCTGCTTTTTTTATGTTCCCCCAGTTTTTAAGTTGACCGCAGAGACCGGGCTTAGGAAAGTGATTGCCATCTTACACTGTAAAAGATTGGCTCTCTACTACACCAATTTAAAATTAATATTGAGCCACATTCAACTTTTGTGTCTTATTGAAGCTGCCTGTGGATTCATCAAGTGGCCGTACTGGTAAAAAAAGGCTGGGTCTAAAGAGGCATAAAATTGCATTTATTAGCATCTGAAACAGAACAGAATAGGACTATTGTAAATTGACTTGCGGAAACTTTAAATTTATGTTTTGTTTCTGTTCTTTGACACAGATAGGATTTTCTTAAAGTTTTACTAAACCACAACAGTAAAATCAGTTTGTATATGCAGTAAAGCATGCTTGTTATACTCACTGTGGGAGTAATCCTCCGTGTAAAAAGGCTGTTTGATCCGGTCAGTCTGGTCTTCCCCTTTTTACTGTCCTCAATCCATCTGCTGATAGTACAGAGCCATGGGGGCACTCTGCGCATGCTCAGTTTGGTGTGTACTGCTACAAAGTTTTTTTTTGTGCATGTGATCAGCACAGGGCCAGATCAGCACTGTCCAGACAGAAGGTTAGGAGTCATGCAGTCTGATAGAACAGTCAGGTGAATGAAAACTCCTACAAGCTTTAACCAGTGCTTGGCCAGACACTGATAGAAGTCACAAGACTAATAAGAAAAGGTATTTGGCAGTTTATATTTACTAAAATAATTGAATTCCCATATTCTGTGTACTGTGGGAGACCAGATATAGTGAATGCAGGTTCTGGGTTTAGTAACACTTTAAGCAACAAAAGAGATCTATGATGCCTCTACGGAACTCTTGAGTGCTCTTCTGTGCACTGTACAGCATTTTATGGGAGTGGTTTTTCATTGTTGTCCTTGTTATATCTCCCATACAGAAAGCACGTCTCTCCCTCCTCTGGGTCATTCACCTGTATGTGTAACTTAAGATCCTCTTATTATGTGTAAAGTTACATTAGCAATAAACAGCTATCTGAAACCTTGGAGGACCAGATTTCTACTTGAAATGGGGACTGAAAGGGGGTTCACGTGAAGTATAAAAACATTAGAATGTCCACTGCTGAACAGAAGAGTCACATAGAAGTTACAGTACCCCAGGCCCAGACCGCTTAACTATAATTATGTATTGAACTTATACAGTTACTTAACTGTAGAAGGCACATGTGAGTTCCCGACTACACAAATTAGTTGACCAACCAGAAAGATAAAAGTGAATAGGGTGTCTGTCATTTTACGTTATGGAATCATTCTTTTAGCCTGTTAGCGTCTGGTCTTTGCCCTCCTTTCCGGTTGTCAAGGGCACACATACAGCATTTGGAATCTTTATGTGGTATGTTATCTTGCAATTGTACATCCAGTTTGTGACAAGTATGGATATGATCCTTATTATCTTTAAGACATCATTGTCCTGAAGAAGCAGACAAGTTCCAAGAACGCATTGATATTATGGATGTCTAAACAGGGGTACATATTGTAAATCTCTATGAAAGTATACAACATGTTATACTTTTTTTTTTACAGATGTGCATTTTATGTACATTGTTTATTCTTATAAATGCACTTAAAAAAAAAAAAATTGTGCAAATAAAAAAAAAAACAAAACAAAAAAAACACTATTCTATTCTTGTAAGAAATGTATGCATTTAAAAAAAAAATGTTTTTTGCACTACACTTTACATGTGTTGGTTTGAACAACAAAGATAGGATGTTCCAATGTTTTCTTTTTGTATGCAAGAGGTTTCTTCATATCCTTGCCCTGAACTTGCTCACTGTGCTGAACTCCCATTTGCAAGGACCACGCCTTGTCATCAGAATCAAACTATGGCTCATATCATAGTAATCCCAGAAGAGGGTAAGAATCCATTTGCACTAGTTACTGTGAAGGTCGATGCGAAACTGTGGCCAAAAATCTTATATCTACCCTGACCTCCCCACTTCAAAAACTTCACTGCATCTGAGCAGCACAAACCAAAAGAACACAATTTTAATACATTTTTAAATATTCAAAGCAAACTCCCCTATCCATCCAGGTCTCTATGCTTTACTCGGTTTTCATTGGGGCAAATTATCTATATAGCATTTACTTCCTGGAATCCATCTGCTCTTAGCTCAACCATGCATGCAGGAGTGTGCTTAGCTGAGAAAAATCCTCTTCTCATCCCTTCCTGAAGACTCCTGGGATGTATGACATTTGCCTAGGCAGGAAACCAGGAAGTAATTGAAGAAATGTATAAAAAAAAGTTTAAGTAAATATATACTTTCCTATTTACTAATGCTAGCAGCATGAGGATTAAAAATAATCAATGTTGATTGGGAGAGTGAAGTTCCACTTTAACTACACCATCCATCCACACCAAGTGGTCTGTATGCTTCCAAGTGGGCTTTACGCTCTCAAATCTTTCTTTAAGACAACCCAAGCAATCCTTAAAAAAAATAAAAATGGCATGGGCTTACAAGCTGAGGGTAAAACACTAAATACTTCATAGACACAATCAATATGGGGACTTGGGGTAGGTCTACCAGACATACAGTGTACATCTCTACTGCCTCAAATTACACCTTACTAGGATACTAGATTGGTGTATGTAATAGAAGGTCCCAAACTTCGCTTGAGTGCTTCCGTCATATACCACTTCCTCCAGTCTGAATATAGATATTATTGCCGCATTCCAGGTGGGGTAGACTGTCCAATTAGCAGGGAGAGCTGTTGGAGGAATCTCCCTACTTCTCCACAGCAAACACACTTCCACATCCCATAATATCCAAGGCAGACAGAAACAATAGAATACGGCCACACCCCAAACGACCCAGCTAACAGTACACAACAAAAAGGAGACAAAATATAAAAATTATATTTATATATATTACACACACACATCATTCCAGTGTGGTTGTACAGAGAGCCTGATTAGTACAATACGTCTTTAATGGAGGGACAAACATGTCCAAACCCTCCCCAATGATCACAATACTGGGAAACCCCTTCTTCCCATCAGGTATCCAGGAACTGGCATTCACATAGAGACCTACACTTCAAATAATCACATCGGCTGCCTTATGCTGAACTTTCCAGGGACCCCAAGTTAGCCCCTATGAAAAAAAAAAAGTAATGGGAACAACTAGCTCACTTTCTGCATTCTCTCCCCCATAGCCTCCACCTTATGCTGACCTCTGGTTCTCTTTGAATGTGAATGCAGAGCTACATGTTGTATGCACACGGTGTGTGCAAACAGCAGTGGCTGTAAGATTTGTACCCTGTAAAAATCAATGGCCAAGGTCACATCTCTTGTACTGTACTTGTATTGCAGCTGCTCATCTGAACAGTTCCTCTTGCCCAGTCATAGCTCTCACTCTCAAATTCTTCAAAAGATCATTTATAATCATATGGCGTTTTGTAGAAAAAAAAAAAGCTAACATCCCTACAGTTAAAATATTGATTTGACAGAATCCATGACCTCAAATCTATGAAAGACTTGATCTCTCTAAAAGACATAGATGCAGAATTCCGAAACATTGGCCAGAATTCCTCTTAAATTCTTCCACTGGTGACAAAAAAGAAAAGAAGCCACTCTCTATTAAACAAGGTCTGTTTATTCACAACTCAGATTCACAAACAGTCCTACCTAATCTTGCAAGCTTTAATGCATTTCACTCCCTCGAAAAGCTCATCTGTAAAGTCAAGTCTCAAGACTTGGGAAAGGGGGCAAATCCCTGAAACGCCTTTTCTGCTAGTCCCACTGCCTCTTTCCTTCCACGTGTGTCTTCAGCTGCTGCAGACGCAGCTGAGCTAGTCCAGCACATTCGTGCTGGCTTCAGGACTGACAGCTTACTGGCTCCCAGCTTATTTTGTTTCAACTCTGTCAGTCTCGATTTCTGCATACTGTGCCCATCTTTGGATACTAATCATGTGAGTGGATATTGTTTTTGTTTTTATTGCCAATAAAATTAGCTTGAGAACATAGCCTAGACTGATACCCCTAGAAGCTACAAATTACCATATTTTTCGGACTATAAGATTTTTTCCCCCCAGAAATATGGTGTAAAATGTCCCTGAGTCTTATGGTGCGAATATATGACAGGCATCGCTCCCCGCCGCTGGCACCGCTCGCATTGCTAACACCACCGGAAGAGAGGCAGGAGAGCGGGGGACAGACTTCCAAACCCCCTATGGGCGCCGGGCGATCTTCCGGCTGGTTCCCGAGACAGAAAACAGAGCATTCGGTTGCTCGGGCTGCTCTGTCTTCTGTTAGGTGGAAGGGATAACATCAGGTAATATGAGTAAGTGACTACCTCGCGCCAAAAAAATAATGTATAAAATTAGTATAATAGAGCTGCTAACCCCCGAGCTAGATATAGAAATTCTAGTGCAAATTGAAAACAAGTGAGATGACATTTGACATAGGCACTATTTGTACACGGGTATTCAATATAGATGCACACAGGTTTTTCAAGTGGTACAGTGGCACTGATACTTAAGATTTTGTTTTATGGATATGTTCATTCACTATATATTGAAGCAAGCATTAATTAGTGGCCTAGCGCCCCCCCCCCCCCCCATCTCACTTGTTTCCAATAACATCAGGTAAGGCTGCGTTTGTGGCAATGGTCACGCTGCATTTTCTATGGCAATGGTCAGGCTGCATTTCATGGGCACTGGAAAATATTTTAGTACGCCATTTGGTTCAGATTATTTTTTCTTCTTGTTTTCCTCCTCTAAAACCTAGGTGAGTCTTATGGTCAGGTGTGTCTTATGGAGCGAAAAATATGGTACTAAAGTAGACACTGTTACGTCAGTAATCCCTAGATGCTTACGGGTCCTATGCCGAGCGGCTGGCCTGCTACACTGTGAACACAGAAAGTCAGCTGCTCAGTACAGGCGTCATTCAGAAAATGCGTTGCAAGGTGATGATGGTACTGTCACACTCTCCACCTCTTTCAGAGGATGCTTTGCATTTATTCAGAAAATGCAAGGCATTCTGAGTGGCACCCATGCCAAGCTGTCGATCTCCTGTGTTCACAAAACAGTGGGCCAGCTACTCAGCATGGGCCCTGGAAGCCAGTGGAGATCAGCGATTTAGCTGCGTCATCTTCAGTGAATTCCACCGTACAGGGGCATCGGCCGAGTATGATATATTTTATATTAATACATTTTGAAAACCATTTATTTTTTTCCTTTTACGTTACAATTATGTGCCACTTTGTGTTGGTCTATCACATAAAATCCCAATAAAATACATTTATGTTTTTTGGTTGTAACGTGACAAAAATGTGGAAAATATCAAGAGGTAGCAATACTTTTTCAAGGCACTGTACACTGGTTCAAGCTGGACCAATGCAAATATGTAAAAATATACCATAACTAGAATTCATATTAAATCATTTCCTGGGAGTACCAGAAGTTTAGGGAAGCAGTACAGGAGCAGGAGGTAGCAGCATTGAAAGCTGTAAACTGCAAGTGCTGGGTAAGAACTTTAACAAATAGTTTACTGGGGAAGGGTTTTTTTTTTTTTTTTTTAACCTGTGCTATGCAAAATATGCATCCAAGGCTTGATGGGGTTGTACCGGAGTGATGCATGCAGCTGCACGCATCACGTCAGTACCGTTTTGTACAGCAAACGGTCGGGTTTCTTGGGATATCAACTGATGCAGCTAAAACCCGCTGGGCTGTTATCCCAAGGAGTGGGAGCGGACATCCCCTCCCGTGGCTCTCCTGTCCCACCGAAAGGCTCGAGCGACAAGCCAACCCATCCACCAGCTGGCTGGAGACTCGAACAATGCCAGAATCGGCTTCGATCTGGTCTCAGATCTAGTAACCCGGAAGCGATGTCATGACCTCACTTCCAGTTTACTGAAAAAACTTAAAGGCAACAAAAAAAAAAAAAAAATAATATGACAGGATTCAAAACAGGCAAACTTGGCTTTTTGAATGCCTTTAACTGAAAAGGACGAATTACTTTGCATAACATCTTTCACATTATACAAAAAAAATTGGGCCAACGTTACGGTTTTGATTTTTTTAAATTAATGAAGATACCTTTTTTCCCCAAAAACATTGCATTTGATAGACCATTTTAATATAACATTTAATACTACTTTAATACCTCAATATTTGTGCCAAAGACAACAAACTGCTGATTTTTTATTTATTTTTTTGTAAAATAAACACACATTTTTATGCCAGGAACCCCATTTGATATAATTTTAAGAACATATGTAAATGGAATTTGGGACTGGGTGTGACGCAGTAAAAGGTGTAGTTAAAAAATCCCCATCCTGACCAAAAGTCCACTATTTCATACCTTTAGGAGTAAATAAATAGAAACTACGGCACGCCCAATGAATCATGAAAGCATTACTTAGGAATGTTATGTTTCTGTATCTTTCATCAATGAAACTGCAAAGTCTGCTTGATGAAACCCCACACTAAAAAAAAAAAAAAAAAAAAAAAGGAGATAAGGAAAAAATTATAAAATATATATTAGCTAGATAAAAGTAGAAGATAGAAGTAGAGCCTCTGCACCCATGAGACATTGTGCACAATACCATAGAGTAAAAAGTAAAATAAGCTGCTGTACAACCCCCATTTGTCACAAATGGAAACTAGTAAGTAAAATATGTAATAATATTATATATAAAATATGTTTTTTTTTACCTAATGCATTCTTTTAGGTGCAGCTCCCCCCAACCCCCTTAATTGTCAGAGTCAGTCTCGCTCTCTCTCTCTCTCTCTCTCTCTCTGCCACACTGTGTGTTAATAGTTGCACACAGTGCGGCTCAGGATCAAGCCCACACAAGTACCTTTCAGCATGCTGGGGGGGTTCTTAAAGGCAGGAGGAGCCAGGGGTGCCGGCAGGGGACTCCAGAAGGAGGATTAGGGCTGCTGCTCTGTGCAAAACCATTGCACAGAGCAGGTTTGTCATTTAAAGAAAAAGAAAAAGAATCCTTTAAAAATCACGTTAAGAAAAAGAAAGCTATTTATGTGGATATTCTTACAGGAAAGCAGCAGTTGCATAATACACATGCGGCTTTATTTGCTGTTGCTGAAAGTGGCATTTTAATTGGAACTAAGGGGAGTTAGACTCACCTTTCCTCCAATAGTCCCTATGACTTGCCAGCACCTTCTTCTGTGTGCTGGTTTCCGGGCATCTTTATTGGCCAGCGCAGGATGACGTAACTACTGGGCATTCGCAGGGGCTAGTCATCCCAGTGCTGTACGCTGAGCTGCGCATTCACAACTCAGTTTATATGCAAAGCGCCCCGCGACGCGATGACCCCCGTGTGCATGGTCAGGAGGGACATTTTTGGGGTCTGGCCATTCAAAGAGCCAGAGATTTTGAACCCGGTGACAGTGGGCCAAAGGAGGGCTCTGTTTGTAAAGGTAGGCATGTCATAATGTGCTAGTTTGCAATGCATATTAGCACATTGCAGCATTAAACTACAAGGGGCCCATTTTAATTTTTTTTGGTTATAGTTTACTGCCACTTTAAGGTGGTTGTAAACCCTTACATACGCCAAAGAGACTAGCCTTAGGCGATATAGAGAGATGAAACAAATCCTCCTACATACAGTAAATTGTACCCGTTTATCTGCAGCCCTCTTCTCCATAGTCAAAGTATACATTTTTCACAGCATTTTTCAGCTCCAGAAGGCAGGGGGCAGGAATCTGATGTCATACATGGCACAGTATAGAGCAGGGAGCTGGGTGTAGTCCAAGACCAGAGCGGAGGGAAAAGGCACAACCTCCTCTACACAGCATCATAGAGAAACATGCACAGCTGAAGCTGTAGATCACCTGCTGTAATATGGGGGAGGGGGGGGGGGGGAGATGGGGCAGGGCCATCTCTTGGGTTTGTTCAGTGTTGGCATAGACCGTCAGAAGTGACTCATGCAAATGACAGAGAAGACAGAAATCATACTAGGTGTTTTGGATTAGTGCAAGTAAACACTATAGAAGGATAGGCTTTGTTCATTTTTTATTTGAGGGGTTTACACCCACTTTAGGGAAAATTTATCACCAATGCTACAAAATAGTTGTTGAATCCCCCAGGGGACAAGGTACATGTACTTGTAAATGAACTTGAATACATTCTGATCTGTGGAAGCATTGTTCAATAGAAGCTCATAGTTTTGTCTGTTTGTGCTGACTATAGCTTCCTCCCAGCCTGTGCCTACTTTACGGGTGAGCTACAGCACAGAACTAGGCACCATCCCCTCTCATCCTGTACTATCTGGGGCTAGCTGGGAGAAAAAGTGCTTTAGCAACCTTGGGAACCTGCTCTCATTACTTTGCCCAACATACTCCCACCAATCTGTACCGATCACTCACTGTGTTCATTCATAACTGAAGCATAGTCAACTGTGTTGACTATGCTTAATTTTGTGAATGAACAGGAAGCAGCTCAACACAGAGTACTTCCCCATTTATTCACTGTTCAGTGCAGCTGAGGCTGCAGAGAAAGGACTGGGGAATCTCGGTCCTCAGTCCATGTTTTTGTTATGTCTCAAAAGTGAGGCATCAGTGGTCTGTTTATTTCACCAAAGCCCCCCCCCCCCCCCCAACAGGGCGACTAAAAAAGATAAAAAATATTGTAGTAAATAAAAAATAAAGTATAAAAAAATTCCCAACCAATATATAAATAAGTTAATAACCATATCAAAATACAGTATCACAACATGATACAATAACCATAAAAAATGATATACTGCATCACATATCAGTGCATACAATAAATGTGCAACAAATATTCATATATACACAAATGTGAAAAAACACAGCACACTGATGAAATATCAAAGAATAGTGAATATAGTGAGTAAACACTTGAGTGCGAAATTTAAAGAATTGTACTGGATATTTCATCAGTTTTTTTTATGTTAGTGTATATATGAATATTTGTTACATAAGGCCCCTTTCACACGAGGCAAACTCAGATTAGATCAGCAGGGCATCAGTCTGCCAATCCCTTGCTGATCAGAGCAGAGCCAGCGGATTATAGGTCTGTGTCTGCTCAAATTCTGCAGAGCGGACACAGACAGAGCCCACTCTGCTCCATGGGTGGCCGGGTGTAAAACAGACTATGCCTGTCCATTTACACCCGACTGCCCTCCGATCCGCCCAGATGGAGGGGGACAGATCCCCTTCCGTTTGTTTTTAGCGGACCGGATCAGATTGAAGGTAGGTGTAAGCGGACAAGTCCATTTACACCCGCCAGTCTATAGGGGTGAATGGAGAATCAGACCAGGTCCGCCTGAAAAACTGACAGGCCGAACTGATTGGACTCTGTGTGAAAGGGGCTTTATTGTATGCACCGATATATGATGCGATATATATTTTTTATGGTTATTGTATCACATTGTGACACTATATTGATTCATATGTTATTAGTTGGGAATTGTCAATTTATAATAGGGTAGCACTGCACTGGTTCTTGGGCATAGATACAAATTCATATACCTCCTTAACCATTGCTGTATCTTTGGGTGGTGAATCAAGTGTTAAATGAAAAAAACAAAAACAAAATAATATCTTAAAAGCCAAAAAGGTCAGACTAGGCATAAACAATAGCCTGAAAATAGAGTAATTTCACTGAAGAGAGAATGTGTACAAGCGGCATCTTCAAATACAGCGAATAAAAATTAGTAATCTCTTTGCAGAGGTCTGTTGCCCCCTGCTGAGTCAGTGCTATAGCTCTCCAATCAGTAGAGAGCATGAGCTTAACCAATTGCAAAGCTCTAAGTGTGACGTGGTAGGGGATGTGTGGGACTGCAACACTCCCACTATGCAGCATGATATCAGAACACATGGTAATAGGACCAGGCTTTTCTACTTTTTTGTTTTTATGCACCTAGAATGAATTTCCATTCCACTGAAAAAATGTCTAGCCTGTGTAGAGGTAGAAAATGCCAAGCAGCTTTGAGCCATGCAGACTTTTATAGAGCAACAACCCCCGGTGTAACAATAGTATTAGAACCAAAGGAATTACCAATTTTCTTTTTAAACCCTCTTATACAGTAAATGTAAAGCTGGGTCATATTACTTCTG
Source organism: Lithobates clamitans (assembly GCA_037952925.1). Taxonomy (NCBI): domain Eukaryota; kingdom Metazoa; phylum Chordata; class Amphibia; order Anura; family Ranidae; genus Lithobates; species Lithobates clamitans. The sequence goes on along the minus strand of JBBGZY010000724.1, from coordinate 2,908,924 downwards.
GCCTTGATTGTCTACAATTAACAATTTAAACCAATGTGGCTCCATTATTTCAAGGACCCTAGCTCTTTACAGATCAACTTTATTACTCATTAAGCCTGCATTGCTTCCTCTAAAACATTTCTATTATGTGACATCACCTTGCCATTTTAACTTATGGAGCCGTTATGAAATTTTGTATGTAATTTCCTGCTTATTACCGATTGTTTGTATCACCAATGGATTTTATCACTTATGTATATCTTAATCATGGCTGTATGTAAAAGGTCATCCTCTTCTAGAAACATAGGAAAGATGATGCTCTTCTGTAGACGTTCCACTGTTGTTACAATGTTAAATAATTACTGTGAACATTTTAACCAGGATTCACTACTGTTGACAACTTTGCTGTACAATCCAGCAGCCGAGTCCTGTCCAAAAAATTCAACTGCATGTTGCTTAAAGATGAATTTCCAGGAATGTACAATATACAATTGAAAGAAGACCAAAAGGAATACATGTTTAAACATCATCAATTCCTTTAATACAGTGAGGGTGATTAACTATGATCACCATAAAGAAGAAACATGAACAGATCAAAGGTCTACTACCAGTAATGACATGGAGATCGTAAGTACATCCTGAAATAGCCAATATAAACCCCAACATGTAAATATGAAAGTCACCAAGAACTGTGTATGAAGGGGTTGGTAACTAGATTTTTAGGTCACATAAGAGCATTAAAAACAATTATCCCAAACCGCTCCTCACCCTTCTATGTGCCCCAATCACCTAATGGTCTAAGGGTATGGAGGGATCAGGAAGCCCTTTAAAACATCAGAAATTTCCAAAAGAGCAGCCTGTAGTGCAGATCTACATTTTAAAGAAAGTCTCCGTCTGATAAAATTTATCAAAGCATATCACTATGTTGATGTATGTGGTTGCCAAGGGAGAACCAGCATCACTATGCCCACGGCCAGATATCAGCCGTCAACCCGTAAAAGCTCCTTATATGCCCGAGAGCCTTGAAAGGTTGCCTAAGCTTCCCATGGGAATGGCAATTTTTACTTAAAACCTTACATTGGTCTGGCTTGGAGTAATGAGAGTATACATTTTTTTTAAAACATAATTTTTTCCAAAAATAAACACACACATTATTATTATTATTATTCAGGATTTATATAGCGCCAACAGTTTACGCAGCGCTTTACAATATAAAAGGGAGACAATACAGTTATAATACAATAGGATAAAGAGGGCCCTGCTCAGAAGAGCTTACAATCTAACATGCATATATAAAAAGGTTTAACTCTATTACGTCTAATTAATTTTGTGTATTCTTGACATGTTTCATGTCTACCACAGCTTCTGCAGTACTGAATAGTTGACAATGAGCACCAACAACTGAACGCGGGCGTCATGCGGCTAGGTACGCCAATTGAAATCCCAGGGTCACATTGCCCGCATCAGTCCACCAACTTCCATTCCTAGGTAAAAGAACGGTACTAATGAAGGGGAGAGAAGAGACTGGTAACAACCCAGCAAAAACCACCAGGGACATTACACGCCCATGCAGGAGCCCTATAGAGGGTGACCTATTTAAATATCAGGCTTTGTGAGTTTGTTCATGACTTTGTAAAAGATGTGTAGTCTTTGATCCTTTTTACAGGGACTTTTTTATGATTATTTGAGACGGTGTTGTCCACACGTTTACCCTATCTGCTTGTAATCCATCACGTCTGTAAGTAATGAAGACGAGTTATGTATATATATTTAGGATGACATGCTGGATATGTGTTACATGCATCAACCACCCAGTCCTGAAGAAGTGGCAGACCACAAAATGCACTGAGAATATGGTGCCGAAACAAAAAATAGTTTGTACTTGGACAGATTATTATTGGATGTAATACCTCAAGCTTTTAATGTGCATTTTATAAAAATGTATAAGGTTACTAATAAGGAACAAAAAAAAAAATCATTTTAGGTACATGTTATATTGTAACCTTGGATTATAACCTTCCACCTTAGTACACTTAAAAATCCCCTGATGGTAGGTAGATTTAAAATTGAGAAAATCATTGAGCCAATCACATAACTGTGTGGAGAAACATTCCAGCGTGCCATATTGCATTGAACTATTTTGTCAGTTTCAGAAAATTACAATGGCTGCAGAATGAAAAAGAAGAAAGGTACTTTTCAATAACATTAAATTACAAAACAGCTTGTTTGGCAATTTTATATGCCAAGTGGAATTCTTCTTTAAGTTACAAAAAGTTTTGTGACTACTCTTGGCAGCCTCTGCATACCTTCCACTTTTACAGCTGAGCTTCCATAAAAGTATTGAGAGATAGCCAGATGTTTAACAGATATCCTCATCTGCCACATTACTTAAAAAGATGTCATCTTGTTAGGCTTTCAAAGAACTGGGGTTACTGGTAAATGATGTGACACTATTTGTGCACAATACAAGGACAGACATTCACGTGTAATATACTGGCTCAGGCTCAGGCTCGAATGTCCCTGGACAGCTTTTTTCATTCCAAGCTTTTCTTGTCACACTATTATTAAGCAATTAAAGGGGTGAGGCAGCTAAACTCTCGGAACTTCTCGTTCTCTCATGTACAAGCCAGGTGTTTCAGTTTATACAGTAATGTCCTCCCCCAATAGAGCAGTTAGCTTGACAATTACAAAACGTTCAGCTCTTGCTCTGTAGTATAAATGAACTTCCTTTAATGTGATTCTAAACCTTCTATTTTTTTCAATAATAAAAATGTTATACTCGCCTACTGTGTGTAATGGTTTTGCACAGAGCAGCTCCAATCCTCCTCAGGTCCCCCACCTGTTCTCTTGGCCCCTCCTCTTTGGCAAGTGCCCACCATAGAAAGCCATGTCCTATGGGGGCATGCGTGTTGGCTGAATCCCCCGCTGCCTGCCTCTATAGACAGAGTTTGGTCCTGCCCCCCCGCTCCCTTATCAGTATTTGATTGACAGCAGCAGGAGCCAATAGCTATCACTCTGCCCAGTGAGAAGAAAGAGCAGCAAGAGCCACTGCTCTCATGCACACAGTGCTGGATCATGATCAGGCTCAGGTAATTATAACGGAGAGGGAGGGGGTGGTATGGGGACATGGGATTGTGGATGGACATTTCATTAAGATAAAAAAAAAAAAAAAGTGATACTGAACGCACACACACTGTTTAAATTTACATCATCACCTCTCTTTCTGCATATGGATAATGGCACTGTAATTATTTTAATTAAAAAAAAAAAAAAAAAAAAAAAACACACAACCCTCCAAGTACCATTTTTCTAATCCTATCACATGACCCAGCTCTTTCCCAGCGTGTCTTTAAGGAAACAATGGCAGGAGGAGCTTCTAGTCCTGTACTACTAGTCACATGTTCAAAAGGAAGAAAAAAAAACAAAAAAAAACCAAACAAACAGCCTTTGGAATAGAGTGAAAATAAATATCAAGAAACGGTTTAAATTGTAAATATAGAATCTTGAAACTAAATCTCTATTATTTTTTGGCAATTACATTGTGTGGGCAGGTGTCTGCCAGTCACAGGCTGTGCCACGCCCCTCCAGCCTGTGTATTAGAATAAGAAGGTGAAGCCTCAATTAAGATGTAGTATCTATGGAGGAGGGGAGGGAGGGAACTGGCTGTCATTTACCACTGTGTATACGCCCACATGTGTGGCTCTATAATCATATGGGCTGCTCAGATGTGATAGGGAGGAAATGTTCAGGGCAGAAAATACACTGTAAACAGAGCATGTGCACTAGCTGCCAGCGCTGCTCTGAAAAAAACATAACTGCAGTGGGGATATAGACGGAGGGGGGAGACAGAATAGCAGGATCAACCAGGTTTTTTGCAGAATACAAAAAATGTATGAGCAGCATGTAATACCACATTTATTGGAAATCATACAGACAGTGCAGCTTATAAAATATATGTACATAACATGCAAGTGAAAAAAAAGATTATTAGTATATAATTGTAGGAAACCAGATAAAATCCCTTTAGAGAACAAGCAAAAAGTCCACTTGCGTATATTAAGAAATCAAAAAGATTGTATGGAGATCTGAATCCCAACAGGAACAGCCAGGCTTTTCAGCAAAGGAAACCTCACAGAAAACCACCACCGTGAGATAAGAGCCCTGCACCTGATGACATCACATATGATGAAACGCATAGGGCTGAGCCAGAACAAATTCCACTATGCAGGCGCGATCCAGCCCACGGCCATCTCAGTTTTGGGAAAATTGATTACATGTGGGTTGTAATGGCTTGTACAGTGGAACCTCGGATTGAGACTAAGGTTGTTTACGAGTGTCTCGCAATACGAGCCATTTTAAAAAAAAATTCGGACTCAGTTTGCGAGCGTTGTTTCTTAAAGGGGTTGTAAAAGGTAAAAATTTTTTCACCTTAATGCATTATATGCATTAAGGTGAAAAAACTTTTGACAATACCGCCGCCCCCAGCCCCCCCGTTTTACTTACCTGACGCCTGGAATCTCCGCTGCTCGTTCTCGTCATCTCTATTGCAGCTCAGCCTGGTCACTGATTGGCTGCAGTGGATGGATTGAAAGCAGCGCAGCCATTGGCTCGCGCTGCTGTCAATCACATCCGATGACGCGGCGCGCCGGGGGGCGGGGCCGAGTGATACAGCGAGCGCCTATAGCCGCCGGCTGTATCACGGGAGCGCGCCCGCAAGCACTCACCACCATGCGAGGGAGCTCGCATTAAGGTGGTTAATGCTTGCGGGGAGGAGCTGAAACAGCCGCCGAGGGACCCCAGAAGACCAGGTTCGGGCCACTCTGTGCAGAACGAGCTGCACAGTGAAGGTAAGTATAACATGTTTGTTATTTAAAAAAAAAAAAAAAATTTTTACCTTTACAACCCCTTTAAGACGAGCAGGATTCAAGCTGCTGTGGTGTGCAGTACCACATTTGGCCAGAGGTGCGGGGACACTCAGTTGCTGAGCGTCTGAGTGTCTCCGGCGCCCCCGCACCTCTGGCCACATGCGGTACTGCATAGACAAGCAGTGGCTGCGGAATGGATTACCTGAGTTTCCATTATTTCCTATGCGTAGTTTAAGGTTAAACCTCTTTTCTTCTAATTTTAATGAGTGGCCACGAGTCTTGTTAAACTCTCTTCTGTGAAAATGTTTTATTTCTATTGTAGGGTCACCAGTACGGTATTTGTATATTGAAATCATATCCCCTCTCAAGCGTCTCTTCTCCAGAGAGAATAAGTTCAGTGCTCGTAACCGTTCCTCATAACCAAGATCCTCCAGACCATTTATTAGCTTTGTTGCCCTTCTTTGTACCCCATGAGATTGAACTGTTTATCCCATCCTCCAGGTCATTTATGAACAAATTAAATAGGATTGGTCCCAGCACAGAACCCTGGGGAACCCCAGTACCCACCCCTGACCATTCTGAGCACTCCCCATTTATCACCACCCTCTGAACTCGCCCTTGTAGCCAGTTTTAAATCCATGTACTCACCCTATGGTCCATGCCAACGGACCTTATTTTGTACAGTAAACGTTTATGGGGAACTGTGTCAAATGCTTTTGCAAAATCCAGATACACCATGTCCACGGCCCTTCCTTTATCTAGATGGCAACTCACCTCCTCATTAGGTTAGTAGATTGCTTTGGCAAGAAGGATTCTTCATGAATCCATGCTGATTACTGCTAATGATACCGTTCTTTTTACTAAAAATCTTGTATATAGTTCCTTATCATCCCCTCCAAGAGTTTACATACTATTGATGCTAGGCTAACTGGTCTGTAATTCCCAGGGATGTATTTTGGGCCCTTTTTAAATATTAGTGCTACATTGGCTTTTTTCCAATCAGCTGGTACCATTCCAGTCAGTAGACTGTCTGTAAAAATTAGGAACAACGGTCTGGCAATCACTTGACTGAGTTCCCCAAGTACCCCTGGATGCAAGCCATCTGGTCCCGGTGATTTATTAATGTTAAGTGTCTCAGGTCTAATTTTAATTCTGTCCTCTGTTAACCATGGGAGGTGCTTCCTGTGTTGTGTCATGAGGATAAACACTGCAGTTTTGGTTACTGAAGCCCCCAGATTCACTCGTGAAGACTGAGGAGAAGAATAAATTTAATAACTTCGTCATCTCCCCATCCTTTGTAACCAGATGTCCTCCCTCATTCTTTATGGGTCCAATATGGTCTGTCCTCCTTTTTTACTGTTTACATACTTAAAGAATTTCTTGGGATCTTTTTTGCTCTCCTCCGCTATGTGTTTCATGTTCTATCTTAGCTGTCCTAATTGCACCCTTACATTTCTTGTTGCATGCTTTATAAAGTCTGAATGCTGAGGATGATCCCTCAACCATGTATTTTTTGAAGGCCTTCTCCTTTGCTTTTATATGCATTTTTACATTGGAGTTAAGCCATCCAGGACTTTTGTTCGCTCTTTTAAATATATTACCCAATGGGATACATTAGCTAATGCCCTTATTTAATATGCTCTTAAAAGCAAACCCATCTCTCCTTCGTATTCTTTGTTCCTAATAATTTATCCCAATTTATGCCTTTTAGCAAGGTTTGTAGTTTAGGGAAGTTGGCCCTTTTGAAATTCAGTGTCTTTGTATTTCCTTTATGTTTCCTATTTGTGTGATTTATACTGAAACTAATTAACCTGTGATCGCTGTTACCTAAATTGCCCCGTATTTCCACATCCGTGATCAGGTCTGTATTGTTGGTAATCAGTAAATCCAGTAATGTTTTATTTCTAGTTGTTGCATCTACCATCTGACCCATAAAATTGTCCTGTAAGGAATTAAGGAACTGGCGAGCCTTAAATGAATGTGCGGTTCCCTCCACCCAGTCTATGTCTGGATAATTAAAATCCCCCATTATGATAACAGTTCCCATCCTTGCTGCTAATCCAAATTGTGATAGGAGATATCTGACTCAGATTGGTATAACCTTGGACATTTATATAACTCTGCATTATATAGAGCTATGCACACAAGGAATACAAGGGATACAATGAATGCAGAACTCTGGTAAATCAAATGGATTTTTGCGTTAGCTCACAATTTACATTTTGATATAATTGGCATAAAGGAGCCAAGCACAGTTATGTAAAGATCATTTTCTAATAACTTCTAAATATGTTAAATGGAGACACTTTACCCCACTGATTTCAGTCTTGAAATGTTCTAGGCTTCCTGGAACCAAACACATTATTCTAGAGATTATGTCCTTTCTTGCACAACAGGAATAAGCCTCCAGAGTATTCAAAATAAGACCCTTTGCTAATACCGCTTCCTTACTGTAAATTCAAACTTGTGCTGTCTCTTAGGTGCGGATCTAATGGTTATAGGTTTCTGTCGTTATGGTCGCATGGGAATTTATATATATATATATAAAACACACACATTTTCTGTCCATGTGTACAATATTGTATGCAGGGTTCTCAGCTTACTCAACGAGATGTGCGTTGAAATGTTTCACTCTAAAGCAACTGAAATTGCTGTAAAAACCCAGTAGGACCTACAGAAAACATGCAGGCATCTCTCCTCATTTTTTGGGGAGTCATCTGCCCATCTATGGAAAGTATAATTCTTGTATAGATAGACGAATGCAGAATGCTAGCAGAAGGAAATCAGGTCTACTATCTTTTTTTTTTTCGTTTAGTTTAAATAAAAAAAAAAAAAAAATAGCCTTGTGCTCTAAAAATAATATTTACAGATGCACCATTTAATGCCCCGTAATCTATTTTTCATGGAATAATTTCTTACTTCGTTTTACTGCCTCCTTGTAACATCCTCCACGAGTTCCCAAACCTGTCTTTTTTCTCCTCTATCTTTGTTTGTTTGGAACAAATAGTACATGTTGGTTGCAGTCATGCACACCAATATATGCACACTACAAATCCCGTAGTCTATAGTCCATCTCCGCAGCGAGTCTGTTTTATGGCCATTTACTCATGATGCGAGTGAGGGATACCAGAGAAAGTGGAGAGTCAACCTACGTTTATAGTCCATATGGGCTACAATTGTTATATACATAAAACCTGGAGCGCTGTCAAATCGTTGGGTTTTGTGATTTGGTGTGACAAACTAAATTTTGGATCAGAACCCAGTGCAGGTGCTTAAACATTGGGGAAATGTAGTATTAATAAGAGAAACTGATGAGCTGAGCAGCGCTCAATGGGCTAAATCCAAACAGTGTTGTATGGACAGTAGGTAAACCATAAGGCTACTTTCACACGTGGGCTGGCGTCGTTATAGCGGCGCTATTCGGCCGATAACTTGGCAGTTTTAACCCCCCCCAAGAGTTCGAAAAAGGGTTAAAATCTCCGGCAAAGCGCAGCTTTGCCAGCGGTTTGGTGGCTCTGCCCCATTGATTTCAATAGGCAGAGGGCGCTTTAGGAGCAGTGTATACACCGCTGCAAGAATGCAGCTTGCAGGACTTTTTTTACCGTCCTGCAAGCACACCGCTCCAGTGTGAAAGCACCCGGCCCCCTGGGGACGTCAACAACCCAGCCTGCGTCGGTCGATTATGTCACAAGAAGGCAGGTCCATCCAGGGACGTCACTGGATGGCCCTTCCCCTTAAATATGTAAGATTTTTTTTTTTTTTTTTAACAAAGGAATTGTCCACTCATGTAGTATCTTTATTCACGTTACACTTTTTTGGTGAATGGGTAGGGATACTACGTAGCCCATACTCATTCACATTAGGGGGGTGGGATCTGCCCCCCCCCTTGATTGAAAGGATCTTCCGGATTCTGATAAGCAGATGTCTCCCCAGGGTTGAGGAGGAAGAGGCCCCTCTCATTGTTTAATGAGAACAAAAAAAAGTAGTATAACAAAAAATAGGTATAGAGTGTCCCATTCCTCAAAAAAGGTATCCCCTGTAATCTGCATACTTTTAATATATTTAAAGCCGACCACAACTTTCTTTATATACGATATACAGTATATGATGTATGCATTGCTCCCAGAACATGAATTAAGAAGAAAAATATTCCTATATTTAATAGCTCAGTTAAAAAAAAAAAAAAAAAAAATGTCCCTTAGATCAGCCTTTTTCAACCAGCGTGCCTTGGCAAAATGACAAAAAATTGCCACAAAAACTGGATACAAGCCAGACTTTTAGTTACACAAAGCCACAGGTTTTCATTGTACACCATTACAACCTTCCAGTCCCAGTGTCCTAACAACCAATGACATCATCCTCGTTTGCCCCTTACCTGCCCCTTTTCCATCAGTACTGGTGTCATACTAGCTTAGTGAGGGAGAGAAACTGAGGGAGAAGATAAACACTGGAATACTAGTCAGTAGCAGTGTGCTTTGGAAGAGTAAATCATCTCCAACTGCTGTGTTATATAAAAAACTGTTAGTTTTGATTTTTTAAATTTTAGAATGGGATGCCTCAAGATTGTGCATAATTTTAAAGGGTGCCTTGACTGAAAAAAAGTTTGAGAAACACTGCCCTGACATACAGTAAGTGGTGGTATCACAGTTTCCAAAACACTATTATACAGTATCTAAAGTAATCCCAGGTTTTATGAATGGGTACGTCACATAAGGCCATTAACGCACTTTAGAAAATGAGGCCAATTAGGCAATTAAACTTGAAACTTTACTACAGGTCATAACCACAAAATGAGGTTTCAAACCTAAGCCAAGAACAGGCAATATATGGTTATTTATTAAACAAAATAACAGAAAAAGTGAACACTCTTATTGATCGTAAACAATGCTCAACTAATTTGCCAAATATAAAATGACAGGTCCTCCAATCTGTATGACTGTTCTGCTTTAGGTAGCAGGTGTAGCTGTAAATAGGGTGGAGGAAAGACTGCACCATTTCACTAATAGTTATGACTTTCTGGGTCATTCTATATTAGTTCCTGTATTGTGGGACCACTCACTGAAAAAGGGACTATAAGATTAAGAAAAAAAACCAAAAAAACCAAAAAACAAAAAAAAAAAAAAAAAAAACACAACTGACAAGCTTAACTTTGGACAAAACGTGCCAGCCAAACCCACTGTTGAATCAACAGTGAGGGAGTATTGAGAGGCATCACCGATGTGCATATTGTAACTAAAACTTGCAGGTTATCAATTACTGTATATAGGGTTGCAATTCTGTTATTGTGGCTTTCGGTCAACTAGATACAGTTTAAAGATGAACTTCAGGCAGAGATCGAGAGATCTATATAACACACATACTGTACATCCAAACACAGTTGATCTAGATCAGAGGTCAGCAACCTACGGCCCACCGCTAAAATGTCCAGCCCGTCAGTGCATGTGATGAATTCACGTGCACCCGGCCAGCAGACATTTTAACCCAAATATGCGAGCCTTGGCTTGAAGCGGTTGTACCAGGGTGATGCCTGCAGCTGCAGGCATCACCCTGGTGCCATTTTTCTTTAGAGCCTGCGGTTGGCTTTTTTTTGGGATAACAACCGATGTGACCAAGAAGCCAGTCTGCTGTTATCCCAAGCAGCGGGGGGGGGGGGAACACACCGCCCCCCCCCACCGCCTTCTGCGGTTCGCCCGTGCTCTCCCATCCCACCAGGAGGCCCAAGCAGGTTTATATTCCTTCTGACAGCAATAAAAGTGATCAGATTTTTTCTCAAAAAAGGGACATTGTATAAAAAAAAAAAAAATTCTTATTTGCTTTAAGCGCCCCATTCCTCTGTGCTTACACAGCTGGGGAGGGGGCTGTGTAATATGCAGAGGGGGGTTCTGTAATATAAAAGGGGTCCAGAGGTGTGGGGGCCATGTAATGTTATGTTCATTTATTAACAGGTGAATGCGGCCCTCCATGCATTCACATATATTGAATCAGGCTCTTAAGTGGAAAAAGGTTGCTAACCCTTGATCTAGATATACAGTATATGCGCTATTTTATATGCCAGAAGGCTTGTATTTCTCTGTATTGCAGAGATTTAGACAGCAACCAGGTTTGTTGATCCGCATTTTCTCGAATGAATTTGGTGAAAAATATCTAGGTCACCTTCCTGTCCCTAGCCGGTAATTGGACAGTGAAGAAGCAGCAGTATACTGAATAGCTCATATCTCTGTCAATCTCCCCTCTCCTCCTGTCAACATGCTTCTTGCAAGCACATGTGCACTGCAGTGCAACTGACTGACTCCAAGCGCTGGCCCTCCCTCACTCAGTCCAAGTTCCTTGGCACATGGGGTTACGGAAAGTCAATTTAGAGTCTAAGGCAAACTATTCTGACTACCCAAAATTAAGATATATAAATATTGTTTATAATGAATACATGATTATATTAAGCTATATTTTACGCCTAGAGTTCATTTTTAGGTTTTCTTCTGCTTCCTATTTCTAAAGATTTGTATTGAAATCCTTTAATATTTAAGCCATGTTGCAATGATTATTCTGCGACAGGCAAGGCGATTTTTTTTTATAAATATTTTTGTTTTCAAGAAAGAAAAGCAGTACAAATCATATACATAAAAAATAAATACCCCCTTTGTCACCACGTAATCTCAGCCCAGCAACCTGATACCTGTTGAGACCCTTGCAACCACGCAAAATCATCTCAGCAGCCCGACACCCTTGCAAATGCAATACCGTCTCAGCAGCCCCACACTCAGAGACCCTTGCAACCACGCAATACCGTCTCGAGCAACCTCCAACTCATCAAGACTTTTGTGACCATGCAGTCTCGCCCCAGCAACCCGACATTCATTGAGACCCTTGCAATCCCTCACTCATCGAGACCCTTGCAACCATGCAAGCCCAGGTTGGAGTGGACGTCTGATGGTATGCTATAGCCATTTAGCCTCTGAAGCCATTGGTTGCAGAGGTTATTGGGGTGATCTTTCTCTGGTGCTTAGACTGGACAGCATTTGTTGAAGACACCTTTATCTTTAGTCTGCTACTGGGGATAACTACCCTAGATATGCACGGCCTGCAAACAACCATACTTTAATACTGTAACATCTACAGTGTCGCCATCGGGTGGACCGGATGCCCTTTGTGTTGTGTCTCTTAAAAAACCAAAGAAGAAAAGCGCCTCTTAAGTATAGCGGATTTATTAATGTGTTAAAAGCATAGTAAACACTCACATTAAGGTAGATGATATACTGCTTCCATGAAGAACTGGTCCCGGTGTCTCTCGGTGGTAATAGGTGATCAAAAGGGAGCCTAGATGGACGCCGTGCGTTGGCCGCGGACCTCCGCTCGGAGGCACCGGCTGTACAAGCGGTGTGGAGGACAAGTCACTTCCGCGTTCCAGCGGATCACGTGGGAGATGACGTCACTGGGACAGTTCAGACTAGCTGGGAACCACTACGCGTTTCAGAGCATGCGCGAAGCTCGTAACGAGCATGCGCACTCCTTTATCAAGTGTAGAGACACTTGATAAAGGAGTGCGCATGCTCGTTACGAGCTTCGCGCATGCTCTGAAACGCGTAGTGGTTCCCAGCTAGTCTGAACTGTCCCAGTGACGTCATCTCCCACGTGATCCGCTGGAACGCGGAAGTGACTTGTCCTCCACACCGCTTGTACAGCCGGTGCCTCCGAGCGGAGGTCCGCGGCCAACGCACGGCGTCCATCTAGGCTCCCTTTTGATCACCTATTACCACCGAGAGACACCGGGACCAGTTCTTCATGGAAGCAGTATATCATCTACCTTAATGTGAGTGTTTACTATGCTTTTAACACATTAATAAATCCGCTATACTTAAGAGGCGCTTTTCTTCTTTGGTTTTTTATGTTCATATGGAGACTGACTTCACTCAACAGGAAGCTGCCCTTGGTATCTTGGAGAAATAGATTTCCCGGATTCTTAGATTTCCATTTACTTAAGGATCACAGATTTCTTTCTGGCATTATCCATTGACTTTTTTCTTATTTATTTTGGCTGTATTTCCATGGACTTTGGCGCGATTACATTATTTGTTTTATTTGTGTTGTGTCTCAGGTGCGGGATACATTCAGTCCCTCAGTGATGGCAGAGGCTTTTCAGCTTTGAACCTCAGTGGCTAACCATTCTAGCCCTTTAAAGTTTTTAAATTGGATGCTGAAGGATGTTCACCAAGGAATAATACGACGGATTAAGTACCTCACCACCAGCCCCTGAAGAAGAGGTCATAAAACTGATAAAACCTCGAAACGCGTCGGGCTTTACTGTACAGCTCCTCCTTTGCTGGAAAAGTTTTTTGTGGGGATAAGTGTATTTTGTTTATCTGTCTTATATCATTGTTGTATCATCATCATTGATAATCCAGTATCCGTTTTTTCTTTGGTCTTTTATTGATTGTTATGTCTTTTTAAACTTTTTGATAAATAAAATACAATTTCTATTTATACTGTGTTGATATACCGTTCTGAGACTCCTGCCCTTAAAAGTCCCACCAAGAGGAAATTCCCCATTGTGTTTTCGTATATAGGGATGTGGGCAAGGTGTCTTTCTACCAAGTACTAGTCACTAATCTATGGTCTTGCAACCACGCAATATCGTCTCCAGTAGTATAAAACACTCTGTGGCATGCACCTACATGCAAAACACACCTCAGTGACAATCAGCTAAACATGCAACGGCACCCAGTTTCTATCCGGGGCCAGGCTGGACTTTATCTACCCAGATAAAAAATAAAATAAAATAAATAAATAAGAGGGGGAAGTACGTACAGTTCGCATCTTCACCAGGGTCAGTCGCATGACAGGGGCGAGACAGTTTATTTCAGGTAAAGTCACACCAGACCCACCGTCAGATGGTTATCCACCACCTCGATCAATTCCTGCTCACCAGGCACACCACCGGCAGATCTAGGCAGGTTGAGAATAGTGTTCAGCAATCTCAACGTGCCCATAGCTCAGCATAAAGTGGAAGGCCCAGCACAGTATCACCTTCCTATTCATCACTCTGGAAACTCATGCCATAGCCTGTCCCCTGACAAACTAACCCATACCTGGACAGTTATCCACGACTTCACTCGGTCACAAGGGTTCATCAGGAGGCAGTGGCAACACTTACTAGGGATGCTGAACTTCGGGATGAGGATTATTCCTCAAGGACGGTCCTTAATATCATAGCTTTTAGTTTCTCACACCAGTGCAAGATCCAGACCAAGTTCTCAAACTAGACCAAGCAGCAGTAGCAGACTTAGCTATGTGGGACAAATTCTTCACCCGCTGGAACGGCATTTCAATGTTTATCCTGGCAGTGCCAGCCGAGCCACCATGGGTAGTCACCAATGCTGCAGCCTCCACGGGCTTTGAGGCCTTTTTTTTGGCCACCACTGGTTCGCCAAACCTTGGCCCCCAGAAATTCTGTTAAATTTCTGCTTTTGCCTAGTCTTCATCACTCTCCGAGCTGTATTCCAGTTGCCCAGGTCTGGGGCCACACTTGAACAGAACGGTGCTCTTCACCAAGGACAATCAGGCCACGGCCGACATCATCAATAAAAGGTAGATCCAAGTCACTCCCCATCATGTCCTTCCTGCGCAGGCTCGCACAGCTGTCACTCTGTCACCAGTTTAATATCTTCTGTAGACATATTCTAGGCAAATGCAAAATCGCAGCTGATGCACTGTCCCATTTCAACCTTACTTTGTTTTTCCAGCAGGAGCCTGGAGCCGACCCAAAAATTACTCCTGTCCCACCCTGGTCGTTGCCACTGATGGACTGAAGTCGCATCTCGCCAATGCAACCCAGCTCATTAACCACTCCTTGGCACACAACACACTGAAGGCCTATCGAACTGCTTGGAACACTTACAGCAAGTTTTTGGCCTTTTGCCCCGGAGCAGCGATAGGCGACGTTAGACACGTCTTAGCCTTCATATCATATTGGCGCACGCAGCTGGCCCTCTCAATACTATCATGCTATACCTAGCCGGCATCCAGCATTTCCTGTCCTTACAGGACCCCAGTAAACCGTCAGTATTCTTGGCCCTTGCAGTCAAGTCCCTCCTACAGAAGCACCAACCCGTAGCCAGTGGCAAACGCCTACCTATCGCAAGTGCCCTCTTCAGGGACATGTCTGAAATCCTTACTTGTTCTCAGTTTGGGCTTTGCTCAGCCTAGTCATCCAGGTGGCCAAATACCAGGCCTTCTACGGTTTCCTACGACTTAGTGAATTTACCGTCAGCAGCTCCAGCATTCAGACACTGCTCTGATGCCACCTGACTCGCTTTCCGAAGCATTACACCCTTCATCTCACAGTCTGAAAAATGCAACAAACTGGCCCCGGGGTTAACATCAACCTGTTGCAGACTAACAACGCCTGGTGCTCAACCGACTACTGTGCCATCTACCCAGCCAATCTGATGATAGCTCGTTGCGACCCTTTCTAACCAGCCCCCTGAGTGGTATCCAGTTTATCAAGCATGTCAGAATCCTCCTAAGCAACTTGGGCTTCAACCCCAGTCAGTCCTCTGGACATTCCTTCCGGATCGGAGCAGCCTCAGCTGCCTCCCAACATGGAGTACCAGACCACGTAATCAAAAAACTAGGCCGATGGAAGTCCGCTTGTTTTGCCACATACATCCCAAATCCTCAGGAAGAAATGGCACAAGCCTTTACCAAGTTGGCTCAAACACAAAAATCAATTAAGAGTTATTTCCCTGAGTCTTTTTCCCTTTTTCTTGGCATACTGACCAGACCACCAAGGTACACTTCAGGTCTATTTATTTTGTAAGTTGTCACATTTTTTATGTGATCCACATCTCTCTCAATAAATTTTATTCATATATAGATATACACACACACACACACACACACACACACACACACACACACACACACACACACCCCAACATTGTAACCTCTAATGCATTTATTTGAGATCGTTGGTTTAAACTTGGCTAAACGTTTGGGAACCAAATACCATCTCATGAGTAATTTGTAACTGGATTCTATGGCGGCAGTATTAATAGAGCAGTGGGAAATAGTATTCCAGATTTGTTTCCATTGTTCTTCTATAGTTTTTTCCAAGATCATTTTCCCATTTTGTCTTATATGAATGAGGTTTTGTTTTATCGAGTATAGATGAATAAATCATTGAGATATAGATATAGAATTTTTTATTACAAAAGTATCTGGGAAGTTCTTGATGAGGTAATTTGTGAGTTTGTTTCATAGACGAAAGACTTAATACTCCAGGAGGGAGTTTGAAAATATATATTTATAAAATTTACAATCTAAGTCCACCATTTGAATTAGAGGGGTTCATGGAATCCTGGTAAAATCGGGTTAAGTACGATTGGTAATAGGGGCGCATAAGGGGACATAATTACTTCTTAATTTGTTTTTATCCCAATTTAAACATAGAATGTTTGATAATGGGGTTATCAATATGTTTTCTAAATGTAAGAATCCATAGAATAGTATCAATGGATATAGGGTCTGAACAGTTATTGTAACCTATAAGACGAGATATTTGAGCAGCTGAATAATAAGTGGAAATATTGGGAACAGCTAGTCCATTTTTTTTGTTTGGAAAAGAGATGCTCTATTTATTCAGGGTTTGTGTTTTTGCCATATAAAAAAGGAAAATACTAAATTTTGAATTGATCTTAAAATATGGGAAGGAATATTAATAGGAGGTACTCTAAAGTAATTTTGGTGAAAAAAAAACAAAACAAATTTTGATAGATATTATGCATCCTAAACATGAAATGTAATAGTTTTTCCACGTCTCAAAAAGAGATTTCAAGTGACGTGTAATAGATGGAAAATTAGCATTATAAAGGAAATCATAAAGGAGGAGGTAATTTTAATGCCTAAATAAGACAAGGCAAAGTCTTCCCAGGGAAAAAGGAAAATGTGTTTTAATATGAATATCAGCATTTGACATTAATGTTCAGGGCTTTAGATTAAATATTATTAATATAAAAGACCAGAATTTTTTTTAAAGGCAACTAGTTCTAGATTTAGATAGTAAGGTGGTCAATGCTTTCAAGGGTTGTTATAAATAAGATATCATCAGCAAAAAGAAAGATTTTATGATGAGAACTTGCAATATCTAAACTTTTAATAGCAATGCCATTTTTAATCGAAATTGCAAGAGGTTCAATTGCTAATAGAAACAATAGTGGGGATAAAGGGTATCCCTGGCTAGTGCTTCTTTGAATTTCCAAATGGGGTAATCGAAATCCAGCATATTGTACAAATGCTTTTGGTTTATCTTAGAGAGAATTAATCCAGTTGCAAAAGTGAGGACTGAAGCCCCATTTTTTTAAGCAGGAAATTTAAGTATGGCCAGAGGACTGTGTCAAATGCTTTCCTAATATCAACAGATAAGAGGAAACAAGCATTTTTTAAGCTTAATGAATAAGATGTAATATTCTGTGAATACTATCACTTGCTTGTTGTCTAGGCACGAAACCTACTTGGTCTTTACTAATTAATTAATTAAAATTCTTCCAGTGTTCAAGCGAGTCGCTAACATTTTTGCAAGCCTTTTAGCGTTGTAGTTACGAAGAGAAATAGGGCGAAAGTTAGACCCAGTAGTATTATCGCAATTTGGTTTAGGTGTCATGCAAAGAGAGGCAAGAAGTGTATCTGAGAAACAAGGGTTCCGCGCTTAGGAGAAAGAAAAAAGAACTGCAGCCCCCCCCCCCCCCCCCCCCCCCCCCCCGACACAGAATATCACCTAAGTGAAATTCAAATCAAACAAAATTCTATAATGGGGGAATTGGCGCTGTTCAACCATATATGCACTGGATATTGATCATAAATATATAAATAAGTGAAAAAAAGTGTAAAAAAAGTATAAGTGAAATGATCCTGCAGCAATATGCTATACATTAAAGTGCAAAGTGCTATACCATATGTAATCTAACATATCAATAATAATCCATAAGCAATCCAGACTGTGTTTAAAAAAACAAGTGGTAAAAAGTCATTTAAAACCAATCTGAACCACTAAAATAAAGTGTCTAGCATTGGTGTGCAAAATGTCCAATAAGTGAGCGGAGTGATGGTAAAAAACAGTGTCCAAAAAAACTCAATATAATCTGAAAAAAACTGATGTGTCCATCCAATAAAATGACAATATTCTTGATGTGGCAAGTGCTCCACGTCTTCCACTGCACCCCCAATCATGCCCTCACTCACCAGAATGCCCAACCCCTGCAGGGGTAACAGGCAAATTCCAGCAGTGATGATCCTTGGTGACAGTCCTCAGCCCAATAGCCGTCCTTCCCTTCTCTGATATTGCAATCCCCTCTGATAGATCCCCAGCGTTAAGCATCCATCTGATCAGTATAAGAGTTATGACTCATCAGTTCTGCAACCCTTTGTCCTTTAGCTGTGGTCCTGGATACATGCACAGCCGTGCAATGGTGGTGAGACAACTTTTGTTATTCTGAAGAAATCACTGTTTGTTCCTCTGTGCCTCTTAGCTGACCCAGTGTATCTGAATTTAATGTATTACCTTGTATTATAGCATTATAATATGTGGATAATTGAGGGGCAAAAAAAAAAAAAAAACTACTAAATTTTTTACAGTAAAGAGCAGACAGGCCATCTGGACCAGGGTTTTTTTTTACTAGTTTTGAGAGATTTAATGGCCAAAAGAATTTCAGGAACAGAAATATTGTTTTCTAGTAATTGAAAAAAGAGGTTTTGGAATTGTGGGTAGGTGTATAGATGAAAAGTAGTTGTCAGCCAGTTTATTATCATAAGTGTCTGGGGCTTGGTAAAAATTCGATAATTTTAGAAGGATTACGTGTAAATGAATTTGAGCAAGTCTTTAGATCGATTGGTTTAAATTTATGATCAGTTTTAAATAATTTATTAGCCAAGAGAGTATGTGGTTTATTTCATTATTACATATAGAATTTATTTTTTGTTCAATTGATATATTTTTCAGATTGTGTAGTTAAACATAGGTTAAGTTGTGTTTGAACATCGGATGATTTATTAAATTTATTAAAATAATGATGCAGAGGGATTTTTTTTTATGTTGGTTAAGCAGAGTATTATATTCTTTCTAGATTTTTAATTATGTCAGTGTTTTCTTGTGAGCTCACAATTTGTATGATTTTTACCACATATACAGTAACTGCTTTATGTGAACTCCATAAAGTATTGTTAGAAATGTCAGGGGAGGTACTGAGATCAAAATATTCTTTTAGGGATATCTCATTTTTGGAGAGAATAATCAGGTTTATTTAGAAGAGAAGGCAAGGTGATTCAAGACAACGCATCTACAATTCTTCCTAATGGATGTCTCTCCCACACTGGTAAAAAGCTTCAGAAAACTCGATCACAAGCAGAGGAGCAGCAGTGATATTTTACTGGTTTGGACAGCAAGGGAACAAAAGGAGAAGGCGAGTTTTAACTTAGTATGAGGTTATGGAGTCATGAAATTAGCCCAATGGTCATCACAAACACGTCAAAAAAAAGTTCTTACCATCTTTTGGTTCTGAGCTCGTGTGTGTCTCCACCGGCGAGCTGAGTAGAAGATGAAGTAACCCACTGTAGCTGCCGTGACAACGAAGAAGGAAATTGACACAAAGAAGATGGAATAGTGGTTTACCCAAGAACCATGTTTCTTTCCCACTTCAATCACCATGGTGACTTGAAAGCCATTACGAACCAAGCTTACAATTTCATTCCCTTTCAGGTTTCCTATCATGATGGCAACTGTATCTTTTGTGCCTATGAAACAACAGCAGAGAAAATGGGCTGTTAGAAAATGTTTATTCTGTGCTTTAAGAATCCTACATATGAAAACATTTTTATTATAGAATATATATAACATGTTTATTTGGTTCTTGATTTTTCCCCATATTTACCAGGAGCAGATGTATACCCCCAAAGGACAAGTTCACCTTGTACTTCTCAGCTGTTACCTCAGTGTCAAGCATGTTGTGTAAAAACAAAAAAACAAAACAAAAAAAACCACACACACACACACACACCACCACTCTCTTCCTGGACAGACCTTAGAGCATGAAAACTGCTCAGGCCCCTTTCACACTGCTGTGACTTGAAAGTCACATGATTTTGCCACGATTTCAGGGCTTGCCTGTGTAAACTTGAGGTCTATGGACCTCAACTCACATCAAAGTTGGACCAAAGTAGTACCGCGACTACTTTGAAGTCACACAGATAATTGGTTATCATTGGGAATCATGGGGTACGACTTGTCATGCGACTCTGATATCCAAAGTCGTAGGAAAAGTCACACGTCTCACTAAATACACAGGCATTATTTATTTTTTCCTCCCTTAACTTTCATTTTTGCATAGATTGTTTATTTGGCAGAGTGTGCAGGAGCTGCACAATCAGATATCAGTCTATGTGGATAGGGCTGTAGTATTGAAAACAGGAGAAGTGTGTCCTAGGTTCTGTAATGCTCACTATACAACCCGATTGCACAAACTCCTTTAGATCTGCCATCAATTATGTAGTGCAAGGGCCTGCCTGAGTGCATCCCCCTATTATATAGTTTTGGTAAATCTAAAAGGAGATTGTAAAATCAGACTGTATGGTCACCTTAATACACCTAAAATGAACTAGTTGCACACCAAAACGCATAAGCAAAACACCCATTTTGCCAAGTGAAAAAACAAGTGGCAAACGCAGCAAAAAAAAAAAAAAAAAAGGAAAGTGCAGGCCACCTCATGCCATAAAGTCCTATGAGCTACTTTGCTACATGTAGGGCAGTCCATTGGAATCAACAGGCTGCCCTATGGATGTCACAGGAAAAACAAGCCAAAAAACGTGAGCTCCCAGTATGCTAGGTGTGAATGAGGCCTGAAACTGAAATTGGTTTATTTTTATTTACACAAGAACATTGAGGCTTCGTTCACTTCTGTGCATTTCCAAACACGTGGCAAACGACACAGAAAATGCATACTTTGCGTTTCAGAAAAACTCTATAAAAACACACACAAAAAGCATAGTAGAAAAGAACGCTTGCAGGAATGCAAGTTCCCGCTACATGAAGATGTGAATGGGGCTGATTGTACAATGAAGTGAACATACCCCATTGCCCTTTTCTGTGATGCAGCAAGGCAATGCATTCTGTGATTCAGAGCTTCCTGGATGCCACATGACCATCAGGAGATATTGAAATAAATATAGATATCTCAATATCAAACAAATGTGACATTTCAAAGCTTTCGTGAATGAGGCGAGAGATGAGCACATTGGGGTGGCTGGGCCAGAAATAGAAATTGCTTCTATTTATTATGAAATTTGAATTAGATATGAAAGTGAAAATCTGCCTGAAAAGGTTTACTTACCTTTAAAGCAGAAGTGATTTTTCCATTTGGGTAAAGTTTGATACAATAGTCCTAAATCACCCTAGACATCTCAAGGTATGCTGTGGTATATGGCACCAAGTTCTCAGTAGCAGGTCCTTTAAAGTCCTGTGAGTTGCCAGGTGGGGTCTTCATGGATCAGACCCCCCCCAGCACATCCCACAGATGCTCGGTGGAATTGAGATTTGAGAAATTTAAAGGCCAAGTCAACACCTAGAACTTGTTATGTTCCTCAAACCATTTTTGAAATATTTTTGCAGTGTAGCAGGGCACATTATCCTGTTGAAAGAGGCCATTGTCATCACGCAACACAGTTTGGTCATCAACAATGTTTAGGTAAGTGGTGCATGTCAAAGTAACATCCACATGAATGGCAGGACCCAAGGTTTCCCAGCAGAACATTGCCCAAAGTATCACACTGCCTCCACCCTATACTGTATCCTGGTGTCCATCTCTTCCCTAGGTAAGTAACACACACACACACACACACACACACACACACACACACACACACACACTATAAAAGAAAACATGATTCATCAGACCAGGCCACTTTCTTCCATTGCTTCCATTCCCATTTTTTCCATTGCTTTGTGGTCAAGTTCTGATGCTCACATGCCCATTGTAGAAACTTTTGGCCATGGACATGGGTTAGCATGGGCATCCTGACCAGACTGCGGCTGTGCAGTCCCAAACACCAAAAAACTGTGATGCTCATTTTTTTTCTGATTTCAACACAACAGCTTCAGGGACAACATGTTTACTTGCTGCCTAATACAATGGCATCTCCATCAGTGGAATGTAAAGAGAGAAGCAAGGTTATTCATTAGACCTGTCAGTGGTCATAAAGTTATGGCCGATTGATGTATATCATACATTACCCAGGTCAGTGGTGGCTCATGGTCAACGTCTTATATAGTTATCAAGCACATATATGGAAATGTTCCTCCAAATACTGTATATTCTTGCAATCTGTCTCCCTGTTTTTTTCCCCCCAAATGTAATTTTGCAACCCATCTTAATCCCTGTGACCTAGTAAGTGCCGGACTGTGCCCTTCTCAAAAATTACATCTTTGCTTGTAAGCATCATACCTTTCTGTGGAATAATGATTGCTATTTGAAAAAAAGGTTTTCCACCTTTTACTTTTATCTGATTATTGGTATATTCATTTTCCTCAGGTGAATTTAAGAGATTGTGGATGATCTGAAGACAAATCCTTTCCAGCTTCTAATCTTGGACTCGTAAGTACTGAACAATTGACCGTTTAGCTATAGGAACTAAACTATGGACAAGTGAACCACTGTTGCCAGCTTGAGGGGGCTACATTTGCCAGCACCGGCAGGCTCTTTGTTGCTCCTGGAGGAGGATGCAGTGTATGTTTGGCCCTTTTAGCTGATTAATTTGTGGTTTACTTTTGCCTTTTGAATTAACCACTTATATAATATACACATCATATACAACTCCATTTTTGTTTTTCCTTTGTAGGACTGATTCACTGGAAGGTCATCTCTGAGCCTTTAACTATATACAACAGTGAGATTTTCCACTGCTGGTTACTTTTCCCTCCTATTGCAGGCATCTTCCTGTAATTTTAGGAAAAATCCAACTGCTGATTGGTTCTCATGAATTCCAGCATCCTTAACTTAATTTATTTTGAAATGAGGAAACTCATTGATCGGATTTAATATTTCCAGATAATGAAGGTCATTTCTTAGATTTTTGCAAATTAGATATGTCTATATTAGATATTAGTGTTACTGTACCCAACGGTATTTCAAATATTTCCTTTATATAGTTTTAAAGAGGCCTTCTCTTCCTATGGTTGCAACGTTTGGTCTTAACCCCGATTTCGGAAGATTAGTTTGATCGTCTCAAGAATTGATTTTAGATTGATTGATAGGTTTTCCTCTCGGCCTGATAATAATTCCTATGTTTTAAAATGTTAATGAATTTAAAAAATTGTTGCAATATATTAACAGTATCAATGATGTTAATATCATGTATTCTCTTTGCAGTATTAAACTTCATGCAGCACTATAAAACTCCTGAAGAAGCTCCTTTAGAGTGAAACATGTTGAGTAAAAAGTGACTGCAATGGTGTATGTAATTTATATGATTATTGAATGTATTTTTTAAACATATTGTTAATCCAATAAAATTTATATATGTAAAAAAAATTGTTATTAATTGGCACCTTAAAAATCCAACTTCCTCTAACCTTGACCTTTTCCCAACCATGAAGGAACATAAGAACCTTAAATGTTTGTCTTTTATCCTGTATCCTATGTATGTTTAGCTCTAGTCATTAAATAGATTTACAAAATATCCAGATTATTAAATGTTTATGATATTTGTTAGAATGATTAAGATGTACAATATAGACAATTCATAAAGTCAAAGAATTTCAAGTCACGTAAAACACACAAGGTATAAAATCATTAACTTCCACTTCAGATAATGCAAGATAGAGGTTTATAGTTTGTATTGCTTATGGGATTGTATCCCATCAGTCTGCCAGTTCCAAACGGTTAAAAGAAAAAATACAGTGGTGTATCATGAGAAGCTAAAGTAGGGATAGGAGTAAAAAAAAACAAAAAAAAAAAAAACACATTGGTTTTATAATAGTGTATTTTAAGAAGACCTCTGAAAATGAGGGAGGCAAAACCTCATGTGTGTCACATCATGTCTTTTGGGAACATGAGGATCTAGGGGTCCCACACAAACCAAAAATCACACACACACACACACACACACACACACACACACTCTATCAACCTAGCTAAGTTGGACTAAATCTTAGATAACGACACGATTTGAACAAGCTCATCATTTGGTACATTAGCAAAAGTCACCGTCTCTCTCATAATACACATACACACACACACACACACACACACACACACACACGCACACACACATTTAATCAACTGAA
This sequence comes from Lithobates clamitans, assembly GCA_037952925.1. Taxonomy (NCBI): domain Eukaryota; kingdom Metazoa; phylum Chordata; class Amphibia; order Anura; family Ranidae; genus Lithobates; species Lithobates clamitans. The sequence goes on along the minus strand of JBBGZY010000724.1, from coordinate 2,884,756 downwards.
TTGAAGGGGGCGATAGTACTAATCTAAAAGGTAGCTTTAGACTGCTACAAAAAGGGGACTGTCCAACCTTGAAAAATATAGCTAGATTATGTGAAGATAATTGAATGGCCATGCAGCGCTACCCCATAGAAGCCACTGGATAGGATGGGTCCTCTGTTCCTTGCCTCAACCTTCAAGAACCTCAGCCCCCCTGACACACCAGGTTGAGTGTACAAACATACATCACAGGAAGTCACTGAAAGTAATACTTCAAACCAAATAGTAGTGCTATATCAAAGAAAAAAGACACCAAACCAGGTAGGAAAGGCAAACTTAATATATTGTCACCCATCAGGGATTAGGCAAGTATAAAATGGATTAACAATGGTCATAACACAATGTAGCATAACAGTGATTACCACTAAGCATAAGATGACATTTGGCCTTCAGAGCAGCATAAACAGTAGCAAGGACAAGTGGAGAAGTAGCAAAGTTTAATCTACTGAGCACTGGAAGTACACTGCCAGAGCACATTTTAAATGGCAGTGAAGCTAGTCCTAGACCAACTGAGTATGCACGATCCAAAAAAAAAAGAAAAAAAAAAAAAAAACCAACAACGGGAAGGAGGAGGATGGTAGGGATTGGGACAGGGGAACAAAGGGCTTGCAAAATAAATATAATTACTACAGGAGGGGCAGACCTTTGAGATGTTCTTCTGCCATCTATAGTTGAGGCCCTTTAAGTGCACCAACGCCCTTAATGACAGTCCCAGTTAATCTGCATGCAGTATAGGTACGGTGTTGTCTTGGCACAGGTGCAAGGCAGATGTAGTTCAGATGTGGTAAAGGTTTAGTACAGTGCAATATAATTGCAATCTAGGTTTGGAATGAGTGCGGCATAGAGTGCAGTATGGGTGTGCTATTATTAAGTACACTTGGTTTCCTTCTCTCGATGGCTCAGTCCCTGCTAGCAGTATCAGCAATCGTGAATAGCCCTTTCACCAGTCCCCGGGATGCTGCAGTGGCCTCTCACTGCAGAGGGGGGCCCTCAGTCCCTCCTTCTCCATAATGCTGTAGCCATGCAGCTGGGTATATCTATAGCCTTTAAATATTACTCAGTACTTAAAAATGGGAAAAAAATAAAAATAAAAAAAATTACAAATCTTAAAATGTTAACTGATTTAGTTATGTAATTTATGAACAATTACTTTTAGGTCATAGCTTACTTAAGCATGCCAATACATTGTACTTGAAAAGGTAGTGGGGTTGATTTACTAAACCTGGAGACTGCAAAAACTGGTGCAGCTCTGCATAGAAACCAGCTTCCAGTATTTTGTCAAAGCTTAATTGAACGAGCTGAATTTAAAAGCCGATTGGCTATCGTGCACAGCTTCACCAGATTTTCCAGTTTTAGTAAATCAACCTCTGTGCTCTAAGCTTTAAAATTCCTTTGTGTTATCTAAGAGACATTGTAAACTGCGGGGAAAACAGTCCTGTAGATGCGGGCATATAAACAGTAAGACTGATAATGGGAAGATCTAATAATCCATGAAAAAATAAAATTTGGAAAATTGGATCATCCAAACAGACCGTCAGCATGACCTATCAATGGGAGCCATAACAATCCCATATATTCCATTACTGTGCTAGGGTGCAACGTCTGGCAGTGGAGCTTTGAAGGAAAACTAACCCTTTCAGTAGAACTAAAAGCAAACATTTTTTTTCCACCCATTTTGAATAGATTAAGGGAGGGTTATAACCACTGAGTTTTTTGCCATCTGTGTCCCAGTGGGGATATTTTCCTTCACTTCCTGCCCCACAGCGCAACAAAGTGAGAGGAAATCCATCCAAAAGTGAAGGAAGTCATTTTTGTTAGGCCCCCCCAGATTGGCCGCCAGCACCTGCCGAGCCAGCCAGGGACATCTCCCATATTCTTCAAGCCCAGGAACCAGATAGGGTACACACACACACACACACACACACACACACACACACACACATCTGTAACCGGGATCAACTCCACCATCTTCTCTAACGCACACATTCTCCTGGCCTTCAGCACACTACCAGAAATGAGCCAGTTAATGATTTTCTTTTACTGTGGCAGAAACATCACAATCCAACTTCTTTTAAACTCAACCTTCACCTCCATCACTTCAGTTCCAGCAACAGTAATTCACCAAATTGTAGTTAACAAAATGGCCACCTAACTCTTCCATAGCCTCACTACAGATTCCCCTCAGCTGGGTTCTCCACTTATGACTCTTCGGGGTAGGCCTGTATAGACACATGCAAGGCTACACACCTACATATTCCTCTGCCCCAGGCTCTTCCTGCTCTACATTATATAGGGCTAAATACCTTAACCCACCATACCCACCTAGGGGAGGGTTCTCACCAAGTGGGGTAGTAACTCCTTAAAGGGAAGGAGGAGGTAGTGAAGTTGTACTTTACATTTGTCCCACTTTTCTACTAAAAGGGGAAGATCAGTTCTAAAATAAAAAAAAATTCCACAAATTGCATAAATTTGTGTAAAAAATTTTCTAGTGATTGGATGTGCCTACACCATCACTAAAATGATCAGACTCTCATCTGAGTATTGCGCCTCCTGTGCTACTTTGTTTACTCCTAAGCATTTGTTTCCAAAAAAAAAAAAAAAAAGAAAGATAGTTGCCTACATATGATGCAGAGTCAAAAGACCTAGATCAGGTTGTAGTTTAGTAAAGTCAAAAAGTCCTTATTTACATACTTGGCTGTAGTCAAAACATGGTAGACTCTTAAATAGACAGGGTTTCTGTGCATGTTACTTGCAAGAGGAGTTTTGCAGTATACACACACACACACACACACACACACACACTACATGTAGTCATTGGGATCCAACGCTGATCAAAGGGTTTATAAAAGATGCTCAAGCATAACCCAGCCTCTATAGTCATGTGTATTGGTGGGCAGGCCATTAAGGAAAATAAAAATAAAAAATCAATCGATAATTTAGGATAAGTTTAGGGTTCAAGGTTACTTCTATTCCATAATTGATATTCAACATTTGTAGCAGATGCTAAAGGGTTTTATTACCCAACAGCTTCTCAGTCTCCAATAGTGACGGATATAAATAACAAAATTAAACGTACTCCTGTGACTTACAAGAGAAGTATGGCCAAAAAAGCTTTGGCCATACTTCCTTTTAAAATTCATAATATGGGGATTGCAACAGGAGACATTCGCACACCTCACAGTTCTTTGAAAGACCCAAAAATCCATAGTGAACACAAACAGAACCAGTATTTAAGTTTAGGGGAAGCTCACAACTGGGAGTTCCCTAAAACAGGCATTGGGTTACTCAGCGCAACATATCCCACCAATAATAGAAACATTTTAGGGTTGAATGGCCATTAACCACTTCAGCCCCAGAAGGATTTGCCCCCTAATGACAAGGCCATTTTTTGCGATACAGCACAGCGTTGCCTTGACAATTGCTCGGTCGCGCGACGCTGTACCCAAAATTGCCGTCCTTTTTTCCCCACAAAGAGCTTTTTTTTGGTGCTATTTGATCACCTCTGCGGTTTTTATTTTTTGCGCTATAAACAAAAAAGGGAGCGACAATTTTGAAAAAAAAAAGCAATTTTTTTTTTTTTACTTTTAGGCCGACATGTATATATAAACATTTTTTTTAAACCAAAAATAGACGCAATAAGCATATATTGATTGGTTTGTGAATAAAGTTATACCCCTTTCTACAAAATAGGGGCTATATTTATGGCATTTTTATTGTTAATTTTTTTTTTTACTAGTAATGTCTGCGATCAGTGATTTTTAGCAGGACTGCAACATTGCGGCGGACAGATCGGACCCTTTTGACACATTTTTGGGACCATTGACATTTACACAGCAATCGGTGCTATAAAAATGCACTGATTACTGTGTAAATGTCACTGGCAGGGTAGGGGTTAACACTAGGGGGCGATCAAGGGGTTGAATGTGTTCCCTCGTGTGCGTTTCTAACTGTGGGGGGGGGGGGGGGGGAGAGTGACTGACTAGAGGAGGAGCCAGAACGCTGTTCCTAGCTAGTAGGAACAGACGATCTGTCTGACAGAATGGGGATTTGTGTTTACACACACACACACACACACACACACACACACACACGTGTGCACGCCTGCTATAGCTATTTAAAGGGCTGACATACAGCTACGGTGATTTGCGCAGGAGAGCCAACCTGCCGCAGTAAAATGACGGCGTCTGGTCGGTTAGTGGTTAAAAGAAGTGTGGGATAAAATTTAAAAAAAAAAAAAAAAATTATATATAATATATAATACACGCCAAGGTGTAAAAATCATTGATCCGATGCTGCAGCTGTCCCTCGCCGCCTCTACATCAAGACCGCTGATTGCTCATTTCTCAGGTCCGCTCTGGGCACAAATCGGAGGCTGTCAGTCACTGCTCTGTCCCCTTCAGTGCTAGTTGGAGCGCCAGACTGGAGGGGGTGGAAGTGGCTGGCTCAGGCTCCCTGTGGCGCACACAGGCTGAGCTAGCTGTCGGTCAGGTATCTAGGTGGATCCCCACATTGTAGGGATCCCTGAAGAGCCTGGACCTTCTGATGTCATGGGTCCTGCACTCCTGTGACCCAGAAGAGAAGTATGGCCAAAAGAGCTTTGAGCTATGGCTCAGAACTTGATATTAATCATTATGGTCAGGATGTAGAATAAAGGAATATATGTACTTTGTAGTGCAGATAAAAAGCAACATTTGTCAAGATTCTTCCTCTGGCTCCATACTTAAAAAGGCACACATGATTGTCCCTGCTTCAGCTTAGAATATAAGTATAATAATTTGAAGGTCACTGCAAACAATGATACAATTAAAAAACACAAAAATATACTTTAAAACCCTTTCTACTGATGCAGAACCTGGAACAAAACCAAAAGAACCAGGAAGATTTTCAGTTTAATAAGTCACTGACTTCTAACAACCACTTAGCTCCAGTCATTGTATACTTCTGTACACCAGGGTGATCTGCAAACTGACAAGCTAAATAAATCATAAAAGTCAAAAAGGTGATAAAACATCAACATCCACAAGGTGTCAAAGTCATACAAGGTATTTTAAAGGGCAGAACTTAGTGGCAAACAATATTGTGGACCAAACCAACTCATACTGGCAAAAGATGGGAATGCATTTCAGCGTGTCCATCAAAAGATTTGCTAACCTCATACTATAGAATTCCCAATTTGAATGAGAGGAAAAGCTATGTAAAAAAAAAAAAAAAAAAAAAATCCCACACCATTGCCAAGCAGTGTAAATATTATGCATTATAGTACAGGAATCTATTCTCATGAGATTTGAGATCCTCAGCGAAGCAGAGTGATATCACTGGCACCAAAAGTTGTAGTCAAATGCAAATATTTTTTACATCCTATTTTTTTTTAAATACGCATGATTTTTACACTGGGACGTGGAATAATACTGAATAGCGAGAACTTGCATTTTTATGTAAGGTCCTCTTAAAAAAATAGTTCCTTTCACAGGGGTCTCCAAACAAATGACCTTCCAGTTGTTCAGGAAATACAATTCCCATCATGCCTAGTCATGTCTGTGAAAGAGAGTTTTACAGTGCCTAATGGGACGTGTAATTTCGCAACAGCTGGAGGGTCGTAGTTTGGAGATCTCTGCTCTAGAAGGGGACTACTCAAATTTAACTGACAAAACTGTACACATGAACATATGTACATATTTGATGAAGTATTTGGGTTTAGATACACTTATTTTAAACAGTACTCATGTCCCCTTTACCACATTAATCTCCAGGTCAGTGCTGCAGTAAAGTTAATGATTTGTTTTATAAATTCTGGCTTGTAAAGTCCAACTAAACAGAAAAAATTAACAGCTTGCCGCCCGCCATCAAATGACGGAGTGGCAGTGCGGCTCTCGCTCTGGGACAACGTCATATGACGATTACAGAAAAAAAAAAGGGGGTTCCTCAAAAGGAAACCCCAGGTCAGACTTTGAAGGCACAGGAAACCAAGGGAAAGCAAAAAATATAAAAACTTTATTGTAAATACACAAATATATGGGTATATGGATGACTTCGCAGAACGGCCACTCGGCGTGCAGCGATCGCGCCATGTTGCTAGGACACAGTGCAACCATGATCTCTGTAAACAGCCGGTCACATGTAAAAAACACAGAAAGGTCGGTAATCGGCTCTCATCGCCTCACACTGACAGAGTGTGTGGTGAGGAGAGCCGATCAGCAGCATCTCCTCGCAGGGGACACCGAGACTTGTAATCAGGGCACTGGTAATCAGTGCCCTGATTACAATAAAGTGCCACAAGTGCCATCAGTGCCCACAAGTGATGCCAGTCAGTGCTACCTATCAGTGGGGCATATTAGTGTCTCATCAGTGCTGCCTCATCAGCGCAGGAGAAAAAAACAAAAAAGAAAAACATTTTTTGTTATAGAAAGCTATAGAAAGCTCTATTTGTGTGAAGAAAATGATAAACATTTCACATGGTTACAGTGTAACATGACCACGCAATTGTCATTGAAAATGTGACAACGCTGGACAGAAAGGGGGTGAAAGTGCCCTGTAGGCAAGTGGTTAAGATTTGGCAATCTACTGAACTACCCACCCTGCATCTATGTGCCATCTCCATTACCTTCTATGGACCTCAGTAAATTAGCATCTCAGATATAGTTAGAACATAAAAAGTCATGACAATTCTCAGTAAATGAAATACTGGATTGAGGCTATACAACAAATGACTCTGCTGACATAGAGGCAATTTAAAGTGTTACAAGTACGCCGTTTACAGCCAGATAGATATACTTTAGCCATATAACAGATTACTTTATCAATCAACTAGGAGAACTGTGTTAACCACCCAATCCTACTAGGGAGACAGGAAATTGTATGGAAAGAATGTGACATGCAAATATTAAATGGAATGTTGTATACTGTGGCTCAGACCAGATCTAGTCACTGGTGCATGACTAAACATGTTTGAAAAGACTTCGACATCCTCCCTGTATAACAGAAATGTCACAGATCCACACAACATAAGCTTCAAAATGCGAACATGTCAAAATGAGCAATGTTGTAATTTCAAGTTTGATTCAAACATGGCCATTTACACTCACTGAAGTCTTATTGAACAAGGGAGTGCCAATTGTAAGGAGCAACGAATTCACGCTGAAATCAATCCACTATAAGATGGATTCCGATTTGTTGCTATATAGGTAACTGCAAATAAAAAAAATGTCACTTATTAAAAGACGATCATATGTTGGGAGGGCAAGTTGCCTGGGCTGTGAATCCATTGCATCCATATTAAAATTTAAAAATCAGTAGAGCATTTAAAAAATATAGCATTTGAAAATAAAGAGAAATATTTTTTCAGCGCCTCTAAAGAGTTTTACATTTTATTCCGTACAACATTCATAAAACAATGTTCAACAACAAGCTCTAAAAGCAGCCCTGTGAGGATTGAAACAACAGATTTGCCACCAACTTGTTTTTTTAAGATGCATGCTCTGTGGCCCTTATGACTTTGGCTTCAGTACCTAGTAAGCCACAGGCCCGGAATAAGCATGCCGCCATTCAAGCTTGAAAAGCCTCAGTTTCTGTCTTTCATTCTTAACTCACGTGAAGACTCACTAGATAGCAAATACAGGATAACAGCCTTGGAAACCATCAGATATGGAAGCTGTGATTGCTGACCTATTTCTATCCACAAGGTTCCTTATACATACCGGAACTTTAACATATTTATATAATGCACACAACTTATCTATCCATTCCATGTGACATACTATACTTTGTCATGTCACCAGAGTGAGTCCTGCCTACAGTTTGTACAGTAAAAGCAGGGTATACACACAGAGCGAGGTTATTTTTGGAAAAACAAACACACACACACACACGTGATGTTAATGAAGGGATTTCCCCGGCTGTATTCTGACAGTGGTGACCCCCCCTTTATTAGAATATCCACTGCTGCAGCCATTAGACCAACTTTTTTTGAACAGACAGACAGTGGTACACACAGCAAAATTTGTCTAGTTCCTGCTGAACCTGCTGGTCTTTGGTCTGGTGAAAGTTTTGGCGTGGTTGGTGGCCCCCCGTGTCCCAGGATTGGTAATAGTTTAAATAAAAAAGGTACAAGTGTTGATATTCTAAATATATTTTTTGAATGAAGAAAAAACAACAACAAAATTTTAAAGCAGAGCTCCAGACCTTTTTTTTAAAGTGTAAAAGTCAGCAGCTACAAATGATGTAGAAGCTGACCTTTAACATAACACTCAGTTGTCCAGGGATCCCGCAATGTCAGCCCCTTGAAGCCGATTTGGCCATCGGCTCGGGTGCAGGCACCGGCATTGCAACAAAGGGAAACCTGCAGCGAAGCCTTCACAGCCAGTTTCCTTCTGTGCCTGGCTGATGCAAATCTGGAGGGGATACAAAAACATTTCAAAAGACTATCACTGCCTAGAAGCACAGTAAAGTCTGTTATTAGGAAGTGGAAGGTATTTGGTACAACACAGACCCTCCCTGGATCAGGATGTCGCTCTAAACTGGATGAGGGAGCTAGGAGGAAACTGGCCAGAGAGACTACCAAGAGGTCTACAGCAACTCCGAAGCAGTTGCAGGAATTTATGACAGTGGTCATTGTGTGCATGTGACAACAATATCACAAATTCTCTATAAATGTGGCTTGTAAGGAAGGGTTACAAGAAAAAGAAGCCACTCCTCACCAAAGGCCACATTCAGTCATGACTGAGCTTTGGCAAAATGCACTTTCAAGATTCTGAGGCCACATGGAATAAATAAATAAATAAATAAAAAGTTATGATCAGATGAGACTAAAATTGTATTTGGCCTCAAAATCAAAATGGATACCTTGCCATCTAAATAACACCATTCCTACAGAGTAATGCATGGAAGTGGTAATATCCTGTTATGGGGTGGTTTCTCTGCAGAAGGGACTGGAGCAATTGTCAGCATTGAAGAAAAATGAATGGCGCAAAAATGGCAAAATACCAAATTCTTGAGAAAAATCTGCTGCCCTCTACCAGAATGTTGTCAACGGGATAAGGTTTATCTTCCAACATGGCAATGACCCAAAGCGCATAACAAAAATGACCAGTGGTTGAAGGAGAAAAAAGGTGAATGTCCTTGCATGGCCTAGTCAGAGCCCAGACTTAAACCCCATTGAAAATCTGTGGAATGACTTGAAGACTGCAGTTCACAAACAGTCACCATTAAATTTAACTGAACTTGAGCAGTTCTGCAAAAAAGAGTAGGCAAACATTGCCAATTCTAGATGTGCAAAGTTAGTAGAGACATATCCCAACAGACTAAATACTGACACAAGAGGGGTCCTTTTCCCAACTCAGCAATTCTGTTTTTGATTTTTTCTGACATGTTGGTGTTATAAATATATATCTCTTTCACTTGCATCTTATAAGTTGCACCCAGTAAATACAGCTAGATAAAAGCAAAAAAAATAAATAAAAAAAATAAAAAAAAAAAAACACAAAAAACAAACAGTGTCTGTCTTCATTTCAGGCTGCAAAGCAACAAAAATGATTTTAAAATGTGGGGGTGATTCTTTTCTATACCCACTGTATATACAGTACATGAGTCTTCATTTTTTTGTGCAGTAAATAAAGTATCTAAGTAAACTTTTTTCATAAGATTGGATAAGTTTTATTGCTGTTGAAGTCTACATCTGGGAGATTTACTACTCTTAGCCCTGCTGACAATTGTTAACAAGAAAAATACGGAAATTAAATATTGCTAAAGATATAAGGGGAAACTGTATAATGGGGATACCTGTTAATGGAACAAGTGTTTGAGAGGAAATCCCCTCACTTTGGGAAAGTGAACATTAACATGTTCTCAAATGGTACACCGACAGCAAAACAAAAACAAAAAACACCCACACCCTACACACCTTATGGCTTTATTTTATTCTCTGCATTAGGGTAAAATATCTTCTGTGCGCAGTCCACCCCAAACTTACCTGAGCCCGATTTCAATCTAGCAATGTGCCAAATTGCAGCGCCTCTCTCCCTCCTCTAAGCTGTCAGTGACTCTCTCCCTCCTCACAGCTGTCAATCAAAGCCTGTGATGAGGAGGCAGGGCCGACTTGCACTGTGTGTCTATGGGCAGAAGCAGCGATTGGGGGGCAAAGCCCACAGGTGTGCCACAATATGAAAGCGGCTTTCTATGGTAGTACACCGAGTAGAGGAGGAGGAGCCAGGAGCGCCAGCTGGGGACCCCCACAAGAGGAGGCTTGGGGCTGCTCTGTGCAAAACCATTTTACAGAGTAGGTGCTTTTTTCCCCCTTTTTAAAAACAAAACACTCCTTTGCAATCACTTACTACAAATAATGAAGTGTAGCTGTTGTCTGGTGAGCGAGTAAGACATTCCCTGCACTATTTTTCATTTTTAAGTCATAATCAATCTTCATGAACTTTAAACCAGTTAAACTACTTTGCATTAGAGTCATCACCAACACCACATATAGGTTATTGGTAGGATTTTTGCAGGGTTTTTTTTTTTTTTTATTTTTTTTTTTTTTTAGGAATTAAAATTACAAACTATAGCTTGCTTTACACAACGGAATCTCACAACTCAACAAGCATTATGAGATCAGATCATCAACAGAACTGACAACAGAATCTCCTGTGACCCATTACATAGGAAATTAACAATTCCCTCACTGTACATGAATCTTATTGTCATGACAGTCAATTGGAGCTGTTCATTTTTGAATGGAATGTACAGATTTTTTGCTCATTAAGTTTACATTTTCCAGACTTAAAAAGGTGGCCACATGTGTGTATGATAATGCAGTCAATTTGGTGTGGCAAAAACAATCCAGTTGACTAAAAATAGCAGAATTTTGACAAATGATCATGATCCAAAGAATATCTACATGTGTTGGAAAAACCGGTTGTAATTCAAATTGATTTATAATGAGATGAACTGTTTGATAGTGTAAAGGCCTGGTTCATGGCTATGCAGTTTGCATATTGCAATACACGTTTTTGATCCATTGAAGTCTATAGAACCAAAAGCCAGAAAAAAAATCCCTGGCCCTTTCCATAAAATTCACAGATGTGAGCTACATCCATTGGACACCATGTTAAATGGACTGTAGTGTATTTCTGCAAAATTAAAAATGCACTAATAAATGCATAAGTGTGAAACAGGACTAAATCTATGATGAACCACTGAAATACTGAGGCATGTATGGGCCACTCGCTATGTATGCCCATGCCCTGGACAGACAGACAGACAGATGGGACGGAAAGTATTCAGACTCCCTTAAATTTTTCACTCTTTGTTATATTGCAGCCATTTGCTAAAATCATTTAAGTTCATTTTTTTTCCTCATTAAAATGTACACACAGCACCCCATATTGACAAAAAAAAAAACACAGAATGGTTGACATTTTTGCAGATTTATTAAAAAGAAAAACTGAAATATCACATGGTCCTAAGTATTCAGACCCTTTGCTCAGTATTTAGTAGAAGCACCCTTTTGATTTAATACAGCCATGAGTCTTTTTGGGAAAGATGCAACAAGTTTTTCACACCTGGATTTGGGGATCTTCTGCCATTCCTCCTTGCAGATCCTCTCCAGTTCTGTCAGGTTGGATGGTAAACGTTGGTGGACAGCCATTTTTAGGTCTCTCCAGAGATGCTCAATTGGGTTTAAGTCAGGGTTCTGGCTGGGCCATTCAAGAACAGTCACAGAGTTGTTGTGAAGCCACTCCATTATTTTAGCTGTGCGCTTAGGGTCATTGTCTTGTTGGAAGGTAAACCTTCAGCCCAGTCTGAGGTCCTGAGCACTCTGGAGAAGGTTTTCGTCCAGGATATCCCTGTACTTGGCCGCATTCATCTTTCCCTCGATTGCAACCAGTCATGCTGTCCCTGCAGCTGAAAAACACCCCCACAGCATGATGCTGCCACCACCATGCTTCACTGTTGGGACTGTATTGGACAGGTGATGAGCAGTGCCTGGTTTTCTCCACACATACCGCTTAGAATTAAGGCCAATAAGTTCTATCTTGGTCTCATCAGACCAAAGAATCTTATTTCTCACCATCTTGGAGTCCTTCAGGTGTTTTTTAGCAAACTCCATGCAGACTTTCATGTGACTTGCACTGAGGAGAGGCTTCCGTCGGGCCACTCTGCCATAAAGCCCTGACTGGTGGAGGGCTGCAGTGATGGTTGACTTTCTACAACTTTCTCCCATCTCCATCTCTGCAGCTCAGCCACAGTGATTTATGGGTTCTTCTCTACCTCTCTCACCAAGGCTCTTCTCCCCCGATAGCTCAGTTTGGCCCGACGGCCAGCTCTAGGAAGGGTTCTGGTCGTCCCAAACGTCTTCCATTTAAGGATTATGGAGGCCACTGTGCTCTTAGGAAGTGCAGCAGAAATTTTTTGTAACCTTGGCCAGATCTGTGCCTTTCCACAATTCTGTCTCTGAGCTCTTCAGGCAGTTCCTTTGACCTCATGATTCTCATTTGCTCTGACATGCACTGTGAGCTGTAAGGTCTTATATAGACAGGTGTGTGGCTTTCCTAATCAAGTCCAATCGGTATAATCCAAACAAACACAGCTGGACTCAAATGAAGGTGAAGAACCATCTCAAGGATGATCAGAAGAAATGGACAGCACCTGAGTTAAATATATGAGTGTCACAGCAAAGGGTCTGAATACTTAGGACCATGTGATATTTCAGTTTTTCTTTTTTAATAAATCTGCAAAAATGTCAACAATTCTGTGTTTTTTTGTCAATATGGGGTGCTGTGTGTACATTAGTGAGGAAAAAAAAATGAACTAAAATGATTTAGCAAATGGCTGCAATATAACAAAGACTGAAAAAATGAAGAGGGTCTGAATACTCTCCGTCCCCACTGTGTGCAATATAATATATACATAAAAAATATATATATATATATATATATATATATATATATATATATATATATATATATATATATATATATATATATATTTTTTTTTTATATATTTATTATGTCAACCAAACAAAAAGTAAAGGACGCAAGACTTCCAAATGTTCCTCTGTGACTGCGTCACCAGGGGTGCGTGCAACTAATTATATAAAATAAGCTCTCCACTTGTACATTAAAAAAAAAAAAAAAAACAACAATAATATAATTATACTACCTCTGTTACATGGGCTTTGATGTAAACAGACAAGCGGCTAAGCTAGCACACCAGGATAAGGTTGAGATTTAAAAAGCCTGACAGCTACAATAAAGAGTCTCATTTCTGTGTTAAAGTATCACTCCTCCTCGGAAACGCTACTGATCTTCGGGCAGAACACTCTCCCACATTCTTTGAGCCAAACCTGCTGCTGTTTACACTCCCTCGTGGGGGGATATCGGCATGCAGGCTGAGCATTCGGTATCTTCAGGACTGGATCAGCCCTCACATGTCATTGCTTGAACTGGGCAGCTTGCATGCAGCTCTGATGTGAAGTCACACAGTGGACAATGGCTTAACAAAGAGCATGGGTCTCAGCACCTGCCTGAATGAGCCCTAAAAGATTAGACAACACATTGTACCGGGATTGAATGGCTAAAACTGTAGTAACGTGCAGGAAAACGAATTCAGAGTGCTAATTAGTAAACAAGGTGTGGCATTTATACATTTGAAAGCTATGTCCATATTTTCATAAACTGAACAATCTCACTTACAAAGTGAACCCTGACTTTACTTTTTAACCACTTCCAGCCCAGGGACGTCATATGACGTCTGACTTTCAGTGGGAATATCTGAATGATACCTGCAGGTACAGACATCATTCAGATATCCTTGTTTTCAGCCGGCGATTCTGGTCACCAGTCATCTCTATGACCATCGGAGGAGCAGGCGCAAAGTTATGATGTCATGTCTGGGCCGCGTTTGTAAACAAAGCCACGATCACGGCTGGTAAGCATGAGATCGTGGATTTTTTTTTTTTTTTTCAATCTCATGCTTTCCAGCCTGGAGGAGGAGGCGAGATGTGGGGTCTTATTGACCCCACATCTCTCCATAAAGAGGACATGTCACGAACCATTCCTGTTACAAGGGATGTTTACATTAATTGTAATAGGAATAAAAGTGATATAAAAGTAAAAAAAAAAAAAAAAAGTAAAAAAAAAAAAAATTCATTTCAAACGCCCCTGTCCCCGGTAGCTCACGCTCAGAAGCGAATGCACATGCAAGTCCCCGCCCACATATGTAAACACCGTTAAAACCACACATGTGAGGTATTGCCGCATGCATTAGAGCATGAGCAACAATTTTAGCACTAGACTTCCTTTTGTAATTCTAAACTAGTAACCTGTAAAAGAAAATAAAAAAGAAAAAAAATTTAAAAGCATCGCCTATGGAGATTTTTTAAGGGTAAAAATTTGGCGCCATTCCATGAGCGCAATTTTAAAGTGTGACATGTTGGGTATCTATTTACTGGGCGTAACATCTTTCACAATATACAAAAAAAAAAAATTGGGCTAACTTTACTGTTATTTTTTAATGCATGAAACTTTTTCCCCCCAAAAAAGCGTTTGAAAAATTATTGCGCAAATATCGTATGAGATAAAAAAGTTGCAACGACCGCCATTTTATTCCCTAGGGTGTCTGGAAAAAAAAAAAAAAAATCTATAATGTTTGGGGGTTCTGAGTAATTTTCTAGCAAACAAAAAAAAAAAAAAAAAAGAACGGAGAGTAGTGCTGGAATAGGCCCGGTATGGAAGTGGTTAAATAACTTGTTAGTCCCCCCCCCCTCGTTTCAAAAAGCTGCTCTCTGCAAAACTGCTGAAAACGTTCAAGCCACAGAAGCAATACTCTGCATGCAATCAGTTGAAGATGGAAAGTAGAGGGAAAGGAAACGTATGGTAGAATACAGGACTGGTGTGGGATACAAGGAAAAAAAAAAAAATAAAAAAAGGGAAGAAGGGGGGTGGGGGAGCGATATGATATAAAAAACACCTTAGAAACCCTATTCTTGCTGCAGGGCTCAGTAACATGTCATTGTTCTAACATATGGGAATAGATTTTTGTACCAAAAATGTGCCATGAGAATCATTGTCAATATTTTCCCCATACATACACAATATTTTAGGAATTACAAATTCATTATAATAGCCAACATACAAAGTACTATACGCTAATATAGAAGAGCTCAGATCACTATGAAAAAATAAATATATATATACACACACTTACTAAAGACAACTCCACTTTGCATTGCAAGTGCACTTGGAAGTGCAGTCCCTGTAGAACCGAGGGGAAGATCAAAATGAGGAGAAGCTTTGCAGATTTCTATCATCCAATCATTTGCAAAAAAAAATTCTGATTTTTATTTTCCTTGCATGTCCCCCTCAGACCTACAGTGACTGCACTTCTAAATGCACTTATAGGGGTTGATTTACTAAAGCTGGAGAGTGCAAATTCAGGCTCACTTCTGCTCACTTTACTACAATGTAAAGTAGTGGGTGTACAGCTTGTGTAACAGTGTAAATTTGCTGCCCCCTCAAAATAACTCAACACACAGCCATTAATGTCTAAACCGCTGGCAACAAAAGTGAGTACACCCCAGGGGCGGATCCAGGGGGGGGGCAACAGGGCAATTGCCCCCCCCCCCGAAATAATAGCACACTCTGTCTGAATGTAATTGTCTCCTGCCGCTCCGCTGCCTGCCCGAGTCTCTCTCTCACATGTGCCGATCATCGGCGCCGAGAGAGAGACTCGCGTGTGGTACGTACAGGCGGCGGTAGTCACTGACACTGAAGGAAGGATAGGTGGGTGGAGCCTCTTCCCTGCACTCGTTGCTAGACGCCAGGCGGCCCTGGCGTTAGCAACGAGTGAAGTCAGTCAGGTCAATCAGTCACACTCACACTGCAGTGAGTGAGTGAGTCACAGCGTCACGTCGGAGGTCGGACTTGAGTCTCCCAGAGCCGACCGACATGACAGTGTGACAGCCTGGACAGGAGATGCTCATGCTGGAGGAGGCTGGAGTAATAGGCAGACTGAGACTTCCGTTCTTCCCTATGAGGAACCTGTGATGGTAACTTGAGGCAGCCACTGAGCAGCACCCACATCACCAGAAAGCTGTGTGGGCACTGCAAACCAGACCTTCCTTTGAAAGCTCATATCCTGAGCTCTGCTCTGACCTGGTTTGCTACTGGACTTCAAATTTTCCTTTCTGTTTGACTTTCTCTATTGCTGACTACTTTGCCAACCCCCAACAAGACTCTGATTAAACCCTTAGGGCTTGTGTAGACAACAAATGCAGAGTGCTTTAGGAACCACAAACACATACATCTCCTAAGTTGCTATCATTACTGATTCATGTATTGCATTGCTATTGTATTCATTAGATGGCTTTTGTTTAACGCCCAACCTCCAACTTTTTTTTTAAAGAAATCAAAACCCAAGCTGCTTTAAGAAAAAAAAAAATTCAGCTTGGGTAATATTCACCTCTTCCCCTGAACCTGAAACCTCTGCTGTGGCTGACAGTGACTCTTCTAACTGAGCCACATATTATCTCTCTGCCTGATTGCTTAGATAACCTTGCCTTACGTTTTGCTTCTCGTGATACTTGAACTCTGCTCCTCCCATGAACTTCCCGATTTAAGCCTTTTAAGCCATGTTTCTACATTTCCAATCCAGATTATTGTGCTCTCTCCAGCCAATATGTCAGTCCTGCTGCCAGTGGCGACCAGTGGAAATTTTTTTGGGGTGTGGAAAACAGTACCCCACCCCCCTCTTGGTCGGTGGCAGGTGACGTGGCAAATGGACAATCCGCAACTTGTGGCAGGTGAAGTGGCAAGTGGACAATCCGCAACATGGGGCAGGTGACGTGGCAAGTGGACAATCCGCAACAGGGGGCAGGTGACGTGGCAAGTGACAATCTGCAACGTGTGGCAGGCGACATGGCAAGTGACACGCTCAGGGCTGCCACTGATTCTGTATTATGGTGAGTTGAACTATTTCATTTTCTATAACAATGTAATAATAGAAATAAAGCGCTACAATCAGCCTGACACCATAACAACCATGGTGCCGTGATGATTGAAGCGTCAACACCAGCCATTTCCACGATAAATTGCCTGCAAAAAAATGGTATTTTCTGGCAGTGCCCCTCCCGAGACCAGACTCTGAATCCACCCCTGGTACACCCAAGTGAAAATGTCCAACTTGGGCCCAATTAGCCATTTTCTCTCTCTGGTGTCAGCCGATTCATTAGCGTTACAAAGTCTCAGGTGTGAATGGGGAGCAGGTGTGTTAATTTGGTGTTATAACTCTCACTCTCTCATACTGGTCACTGGAAGTTCAACATGGCACCTCATGGCAAAGAACTCTGAGGATCTGAAAAAAAGAATTGTTGCTATACATAAAGATGGCCTAGGCTATAAGAAGATTGCCAAGATCCTCAAATTAAGCTGCAGCATGGTGGCCAAGACCATACAGTGGTTTAACATGACATGTTCCACTCAGGAATGGCCTCGCCATGGTCGACCAAAGAAGTTGAGTGCACATGCTCAGTGTCTAATCCAGAGGTTGTCTTTGGGAAATAGACTTATGAGTGCTGTCAGCACTGCTGCAGGAGGTTGAAGGGGTGGGGGTGGGGCGTCAGCCTGTCAGTGCTCAGACGATACGCCGCACACTGCATCAAATTGGTCTGCATGGCTGTCGTCCCAGAAGGAAGCCTCTTCTAAAGATGATGCACAAGAAAGCCTGAAAACAGTTTGCTGAAGATAAGTAGACTAATGACATGGATTACTGGAACCATGTCCTGTGGTCTGATGAGACCAAAATAAACGTATTTGGTTCAGATGGTGTCAAGCATGTGTGGTGGCAACCAGGAGAGGAGCACAAAGACAAGAACTTGCCTACAGTCAAGGATGGTGGTGGGAGTGTCATGATCTGGGGCTGCATGAGTGCTGCTGGCACTGGAGAGCTACAGTTCATTGAGGGAACCATGAATGCCAACATGTACTGTGACATACTAAAGCAGAGAATGATCCCCTCCCTTCAAAGACTGGGCAGCAGGCAATATTCCAACATGATAACGACCCCAAACGCACCTCCAAGACGACCACTGCCTTGCTAAAAAGCTGAGAGTAAAAGGTGATGGACTGGCCAAGTATGTCTCCTAAACCCTATTGAGCATCTGTGGGGCATCCTCAAATGGAAGGGGAAGGAGCGCAAGGTCTCTAACATCCACCAGCTCCGTGATTTTTCATCATGGAGGCGTGGAAGAGGACCCCAGTGGCAACCTGTGAAGCTCTGGAAAATAATGGTGGCCACACACAATTTTGACACTTTGGGCCCAATTTGGAAATTTTCACTTAGGGGTGTACTCCCTTTTGTTGCCAGCGGTTTAGACATTATTGGCTGTGTGTTGAGTTATTTTGAGGGGACAGAAAATTTACACTGTTACACAAGCTGTACACTCACTACTTTACATTGTAACAAAGTGTCATTCAGTGTTGTCACATGAAAAGATATAATAAAATATTTACAAAAATGTGAGGGGTGTACTCACTTTTGTAAGATTATATACACACACACACACACACACACACACATTCTCGCACTTGAATAGCAGTACACATATAAAAAGTTAATCTAGTGTTTGCAACTGCTGTACACATAGTGCTATTTACTTGAAAAAAAATGATACATATAAATACAGTGCTCACAAAATATTCAAATTGATATGTGGAACAAAATAAAAATGTCCATATATATTTTGCAAAGTGCTCCAATCATTAAAGTGAAGTTGTGCTCCAAACTTCAAGGTGCGCCACACACCCCTCCTGTGTCCCCACTCACCAAAAGAAATGGACCCCCTAGCTTTGCAGTCTAGGGGTCATTCAGGCTAGAACGCTGGCCGTACAGGCAACACACAGAAGGGTCCCCACCAATTTGCAATCTACATCTACTGCATAGGGGAGCAGCCTATAAACATTGATGACCTGGAATATTCAAGAATTGCGTCTGTGCTTATTACATCACGCCAATCAATAGCGCAGTACATACGGTGCAGAATAAGGGAAGCTCATTTTTGTATTATGGGAGTTTAGCTTTATTTTTTCCTGGCTCAAACCTTCTTAGCTACAACATGCTGAAAAGGAGTAGGTGGTATGACCTAATGCAGGAACTCAGATTCAAAACATTGGT
The DNA here is from genome assembly GCA_037952925.1 of Lithobates clamitans. NCBI lineage: Eukaryota > Metazoa > Chordata > Amphibia > Anura > Ranidae > Lithobates > Lithobates clamitans. The sequence goes on along the minus strand of JBBGZY010000724.1, from coordinate 2,865,565 downwards.
ATGCACTGTTGTCTGCTGGACTTGCGTTATAACATTTCTGTTATTAGAATTGTACTTATGCAGCCATGTTATATAAAGACACGTCTCAGAGGAGGTCTTTAAGTTTGCCTTCACATGTACAGATAAATAGGGCACTTGGGTGTATGTAAGGGTTTACAACCACTTTAATGAAGTAGAACTTTTGGATATGGAGGGAGCATGTAATCTCCCCTAAAGGCTTCTCCTTGGTGGTAACATTTCCAGGCCTGAACACGGTCATACACCCATTCAAGGCATTCCCCTTTTAGGAAACCTGATCCCTCCTGGATACTTTAAGTAACTGACCTAGAACAAGTATTCAGATAGAGGCTTTTGATTTCTAATCTGTATACTTGTCCCAGGTAAGGGACTCAAAATATTGAGGCTCGTGACTCAGTATAAAAGGCCACGACACCAAGCATTTTAGAAGAAAACCAGAAATGGCAACCCTTTGTTTTTCTTCACAACAGTTTCTCTTTTATTACCTTTGTGTTTTTTGTTTAGTTTCAACAAAACTAATTGAAAAATAAAAATAAAAAGTAGCAAGGGTGCAGGGATTGGAAAGATAGTACTAAAATTTATTTACAAAACATATCACATAGTGACACTATTTTGTAAATCTATTCCCTACTATCTTTCTAATCCCTGAGCCCTTGCTACTTTTTATTTTTTAGGATTTACTGGATTTCCCCCTGATTTTATTGAGGAGCTATAGGATTATTTCCTTTAAAAAGGAGTACACTTGCATTAGGGATATAATTTCCACATATGGTTGATTATAAATTTATAAGCCCATTTATTGAGCTCCAGATTGCCCAAATATGTGCATATATTGTATGTAAGAATTTTTTTGGCTGTTCACCAAAACTATTTGCCTTGGTGAATGTAAAGGACAATGGTGGGCTGGATAAAATGGTATTGTCATGTAGATTAACTTAATCTAAGGTGTACTTCACTACACAAAACACCCAACCATGGACTCCAAATGAATTCCAAAATATCAGAAAACATCCAAAAATTCAGAAAAAAGGAAAAAAAAAAAAAAAAAAAAAAAAAAAAAAAAAAAAGGGGCAGTTGCTGCCATTAAAGTAAAAAAACACTACATGCATTATTATTTTTTTTTAAGTATTTATTTTTTTAAGATATAGTAAGTGTAGTGCACTAAAATATAGCTTTAAAAACAAAACCACCAAGAAGACAGATTAAATAAATATTTTCTTCCTGGAAAAATTTGTATACAAAGCAGTCTGAATGACAGATTTCATAAAATACCACTAATTCTTTTATGATTTGTCAGGGCTGGCAGTAACTGAATAAACAGATGGCTCAGTAATTATAATATCAAATTCTACGCTTAACAAACCAAATTAAACTTCCAGGCCACATTCTGGTGCTCTGAACCTACACTGGCAGAATCCTTGCCCATTACATCTTCAAGATCTGAGAGCTGCCAATGTTCAGAACAGTTCTTGAGCACCCATCCAAAACATGCCCTCATCCCCTCAAGTTACTTTATTTTTTATTTTTACTTCTATGCTTTGCGAAGTGAGTGCGTCATTTTTGCTTTGTTTATTCATGCATTTTCATACACTACTCACGTTATTTTTTTAAAGCCTTCTAGAATTTTTTTTTTTGTAGGTTGCTATGGTTAAAAACATACACAATTGTATGCATTATATTTTTGGACTATTTTGCAAGTTTCAGAGTGTTTGGTAAAGAGCAATCATTGTTCTTTTTGTCTTTTTTTTTTTTAATTTTACATGCACATACAGGATTATACATTATTATTGTCTTCAAACTCACCTGGATGAGACATTTCAATGACCTCATTGTCATCTCCATTGTTGTTGTATATGACCACTGCTCTGGCTCCCACCATAGCAGCAGCATTGATTTTTTCACCGAAGGTGCAGCCCCCTCCTCGCTGTATAAGTGCAATCCAAGGTCCATTCCAGTTCTCTGGAATACTGAAGTTCACACTGGGTGGACATGCATAAAAATTAGAATTCCTTTGATTCTTTGGTAGAACCACCAGTCCATAAGCTCTGTCCACTGGTGAGTCGTGGCCAAAGACCCCAATCTCTCCCTCCTCAAACAGTGTCCTGTTGTCCAACACATAGGAGAGATTTACATTGGCTGTCCACAGAATTTCAGCTTTGGAGCTCTGTACACCCAGAAAATACAGCAGCAAGGAAACCAAGGTTCCTCCTGATTGAAGCCTCATTTTTTTCCCAACAAGGCAGACCGTTCTAACAAGGGAGCAACTCTACTCAATCTACACTAGAAAGTATATCTGTGATACAGAAACCAGATCTGTTCTCTTCACTCTGGCCAGTAATTCTAAAGTGAACTCCTCCCTGCATTACCTGCACTGCAGGTGCTCTACACAACCTTCCCAGGGGCGGGGATTTCACTTAACCCTTTTCTGCTACTTCACATTATTCAATGTTCTATTCAACAGGTACTACCAGTTGTCAGGTAGTTTATAGCATAGTTCAGAGCTCTCTGAAAAAGCATCAGCATTGAATAAACATTTTTAGCTTTATGTTGAAGCTGAGCTAGCATTTCTAGCCTGTAGCAAGATAATGGGGGATATTTACTAAAGGCAAATCCACTTTGCACTACAAGTGCAAACTACAAGTGCAAAGTGCACTTGAAATTGCACTGAAAGTGCAGTTGCTGTAGATCCAAGGGGGACATTCAAGGAAAATAAAAAATAGCATTTTAGCTTGCACATGATTTGATAATAAAATCAGCAGAGCTTCCCCTCATTTCAGATCTACCCCTAAGATTTACAGCGACTACACTTCCAAGTGCACTTTCAGTGCAATTTCAAGTGCATTTTGCCCTTGTAGTTTGCACTTGTAGTGCAAAGTGGATTTGCCTTTCATAAATAACCCCCACTCTCTTGTTCTTTAATGGGATAATAATTAAGCTGCTTTGCTGGTGATACTGATGCAGTTATTGCAAACAAATTTTCAAAAGGTTTTTTTTTTCTAGTGATATCAAGAATAATTTTTTTTTTATTTGGACAAGTTACCACAACACCATTCTCCCGTGGTTTTTAAGATCAAAGATACAACTATGTTGGTGCCCCTTGTCAATTTTACATTGTATTTTTGTAACTGCCTACTCCCAAACTGTCATTTGAAGTAAAACGCATAGCCAAGTATTATTCTACACAATTTTTTTATTGTGCATTAAAAAAAGAAAACAAAAAGAAAATTAGACATGCTATCTGCCAATAGAACGTAACAAAAAAGTGCATTCTATGCATCCAAAAATATACCAAATCAAATCATTATTCAACCAAAAAAATAATGTCAAAGCAATAACTCCAAGGCCAATAATAAATAACACGTTCTCTCCTCCGATTCCGCAACATGTCTGGTTGACGAACGGCCGTTCAGAAACGAACTGAAAAGCATGAAATGAAAAGCGGGAATCAACACTCACAAACTTCTACTAATACGAAATTAGCAGAAGGGGCCCAAAGGGTGGAGCTAAAGAGCTGAAAAACCATGTAGTAAGTCACTACGTTCGTGATTGTTGGTCAACAATTGTGTGCCGTGTGTATGCAAGACAAGTTTGGGCCAACACCCTTCGCACAAAAGTCCACGGTTTTGTTGGCCAACAATCCGATCGTGTGTATGAGGCTTAAGTACGCTGCTTCAGACAATTGTTGTCCAACTTTCTGCCAACAAATGTTGGATGGCAGGCTAGTAAATTTTAGGCGAACAATGGTCTGTTGTCAGATTTTCGTATCGTGTGTACACAAGTCCATTACACAAAAGTCCAAAGTACAAACATGCATGCTCGAAATCAATGCTCACCAAACATGACATTAGCAGAAGGTGCCCAAAGGGTGGCACTCAAGAGCTGAAATTCCATATAGTACGTCACTACGTTCGTTTTTGTTGGCCGACAATTATGTACCGCTTGTATGCAAGACAAGTTCCTGGAACATGCCCATCGGACAAAAGTCTGACGCTCTGTTGGCCAACAATTCGATTGTGTATACGAGGCTTAAAGGCAACGAACATGGAGTTAAGCAAACACTGTTGTATTGAATAGTTCAAAGTAGTACGAGTTAATTACAGAAACACTTGCCTAACAGCAATAAACATTTGGATGATGTAAAAAACAAGCAGAGTGGATTCAAGTAACAATGAATAGGCAGATTAAAACAGATAATAAGGAATCACTTGGTAAACAGTATGAATTGTAGTGGTGCTTTCTAATGGTACAGCACTAACTGTGGAAGGAGGCCTGCCACCAATAAAGTCAGGCTCCCCATAGCCTCTGGGATGATATTGCTGAGGAAGGTAAGCGTTCTCTATAGGTGGAGGAAAGGTACCCCTAGGGGGTTATAGATATTCGGCTAGCAAAGAGGCAGTTTGTGCTGAAGGCTGTATCTTCTGCCCGCAGTTGGTTGGGGCCTTTTAACACTTGCAGCATACAGTAGGTGCTGATAATTGAGTCAAGTCTGCATGCAGTAATGGTAAGGTAACAGGGTCCTTAACTGAGAAGGGGATAGTAAAGGTGTCTGCTAGCAGTGTCCATGTATAAAAGAAACAGAGTAAAGGCTGGGCAGACTGCCCTGTCACCAATCCCGATTAAGGCTAAGATTTCAGTGCAAGAAGATGGAAAGAGCAGGTTTTGGATCGCAGTAGATTAGATTGGTGATTGCAAAGGGGTTGTGGTAGCATTGGCTGGAAGCCCCAGGTGGAGATCAATGTGGATGTCTCTATGTCCCTACCGCTGAGAATAACAGTGTGACTGGGTATCAAGCAATGGGTTGCACAATGTCACCAAACCTCTGGTGCTGCCACAGATTGATCTGAAGACTGCTACTGGTGTGAGGCTGTATCTTCAATATGGCTCCTTTCTGACCTCTAAGATGTCCCTGGGCCAAGAGAGCAAGCCTGCCAGTAATAAACTCTCCTAGGATACCCTGTGGCTCCAGGAAAACTGGGATTGGTAGTCCAAAACCAGCTTTAGCCCTCAAAAGATATTAGTTGTTAAACTAGTCCCAAGTCTCAAGACTCTTTGCTGCAAATCAGGCAAGATAATCTCCCTCTACAGCAGGGTTTCTCAACTAGGGTTCCTCCAGAGATTGCTAGGGGTTCCTTGAGCAATAAGCAATTTCTGCTTCTCAGATAAGTTTCCACTGACACCATTAACCTTTTTACTATCTGTAAAGGGGGTAATCCTTCCCAAAGACCACAACTGTAAGGAGCATTCTTCCCTTTGACCATCACACCAACGTATCATGAGTTGTAGATATAGTCATTTTTAGCAGGAGTTCCCTGAGACCGGAACGTTATCGTAAGGGTTCCTCTTTGTGGAAAAAGTTTAGAAAGGCTGCTCTAGAGGCTGGAAAGGAAGTAATGTGCATGCCTGAGTGTTAGAGGGGAAACAATTAGTCTGTTGTGCATTTTAAACATATCCTTTCCTCCCCCTTACTTAGTAGCTTAGTATCCCTGCACCTGGCTACAACTGTATGCTGTAGAATTATCAGGGCCTTTCGCTGGAAACACCTGAACTCAGTCATTTATTGGAATGTCCACATACGTTTGACCATATAGTGTAAGAGACCATTTGTTCTACATTTGTAGATGGTTCATTTTTTTTTTCACCCAACCAGAATTATTGCATCTGAGCTATTGTATTCTGCTGGTGGGTATCTATCCCTGCTGGCAGAATACAATGATCAGTGTCGTGGGCTACAGCCGGTAGCATTAATTGTTTAGGAAAAACCCGACAAGCTGGTTGTGCACAAGTCGATCAATACATGGATTGAAATTAAGCCGATGATGATCCCTGCTGTACCTATGAATTTTGATCCATGGATGGCCAGCTTTAGGTAATAGTTAATGTTGTGGTTTGTGGAAAGACCTAAGGTGTGGACAGACAAACCAAGTGTGCCCCTAGGCTGGAGAGAACTGACACAGTTGAAGTTGTGAATGCAGATGGGAGGGAGGGAAAAGGATGTGGGTTTGAGTAAGCAGGAACAAAGAACAATCAGGTGAGTGAAAAGGATGAGGAATTGCAGTAAAAAAATGAAAGCAGGTTCTGCAAAGTAAAAGAACTCTTAAGAATAGTTTAAATTAATATTTTGATTTGCTGTGATATATGAATATCCATAGCATAGCATATAAAATATGATTCATGTACACAAACAATATTATTTAAAAATAGTATTTTTAAGTAAAACGTAAAATACTCCATACTGCTACATATACCTTTACTTACTTCTTGTAGCCAGCATGTAGTGCTCCTGAGGCAGCTCTCTACTATGCAATGATTAGTCTAACCGTACTTAAAATATGACAAATATATTGAGTAGTAAATAAAGCTCTGTGTGTGAATGAAGTTTAGGGGCTGTGAATTAGTGTAGGGGCTGTGTACAGTGTGAATCAGTGTTTTTTTTTGTTTTATTTTTTTTTGTGGTTGGGGCTGTGTGCAGGCTGCCCATGTTACACTATGGGGATACAGCTGCAGCATGAGTACCAAGCACAGCCGCAGGTCCTAATTTACAGGCATGTGCATGCAGGAGTACGACCCCGAATACAGACCATGTGCATTTGTGGCCCCTCACCCACAGATCTGTCAAATTAGGACCTGTGGCTGTGTTTGTACTGCCACTGTGTCCTCAGAGCAGGGGTCTCCAAACTTTTAAAACAAAGAGCCAGACTTTAGGGGGAGCAGACTGTGGTCAATGGGAGTTAAAAAATACATAGCTCCTGCGGTCGACAGGAGGAGGAATTTTGCCCCATAATGATTATTTGTAAAAGGGATAATGCCTTATCATTGGTGTCAGTGGGAGGAATAATGCCCCATTGTTGGTGTCAGTGGAAGGAATAGTGCCCTACTGTTGGTTTTAGTGGGGGGAATAGTGCCCCATCATTGGTGTTAGTGAAAGGAATAGTACCCCATGTTATGTATCAGTAGGAGGAATAGCATTTCATATCTGTGGGAGGAATTCCTAAGGTACACATAAAGGCATGCAAAGCGCCGAATTCGGCCCCTGGGCCACAGTTTGGAGACCACCGTCATAGAGTAAGAGGTGGCTCCAGCAACCTAAACAAACCAATCATTCACACTGTATGGGCCAGAGAATGCATCTGAATGAGCCCTTTATTTTTAACATTTCATTTTCAGTTATGAATGAGCACAGTGATCAGTATCTATCATTCATTGTGTTTATTCACAAAAGGAAGGGCCAATTAAATATATACTGTATTTACTGGCCCCTACCCCTGCTGTGCATCCCAAAACATCCCCTGCCCTATGTGCCTGTGGCAGCCTAGGGGGGGGGGGGGGGGGGGGGAGGGAGTCCGTTAGCACTGCAAAAAAAAAAAATGAAAAATTTTGAAAAAAACCCCATCAATTGCAGCCTCACTGTACCATCAATCGCAGCCACTGTGCCATTAATCTCAGTCACTGTGCCCATCAATTGCTGCCACTGTGCCATCAATCACAGCAAGCTTGGGGTAGAGGAACTTGACTGGCCTGCACAGTCCTGACCTCAACCCGATAGAACACCTTTGGGCAGAATTAGAGCAGAGACTGCAAGCCAGGCTGCTTGGGAAAAGCTGGGTATGGGGGAAAGGGGAGGGAATCCCCTGCTTTACATTGAATGGGCTGGATATGATTTTAAATGCAAAAAAACATAAATGGTTACTAGTGCTTATGGGAAATAATACTGTAAACTGACCATGCCTTCACATATTTTTGTTTTTCTCTAGTTTAACAGCAGGTTTCGAATACTGAGCTTTTTTTTTTTTTTGCTAAGCTTAACAAAAATTCAGCCTCACTATGTAAACAATGTAATTATGTAACAGTAAAAAGTATTTAATGGGGTTGAATTTCTCACAAAGCTAAATGGCTATGGAAATGTTAATTAAATGTTAGCAATTACACATATAGTATTCTCACAGCCTGATGCTAATGATAAGAAAGCAAACATCTTTTTGATGCTATTGGCAGCCATCCTACAACTCTAGCTATTGTCCAATAACTACGTGGTAGTTTCTGTTTGACCAGCTCACCACATTTACTGACTGAATGACTCTTGCTTAATTCAGCCAGCATGTGGTTACTGTAAATTATATTGTAAATGACTCCTTCCTATACTCTTGAACATACAATGAAAAATGTATTGATCATAGCCACACATAACCCACACTAGTTCAGGTTGACAAACACCTATACAGTAGTGTATTTAGGTATTGTGCTGCCCTAGGCCTGACTAAATTCGTGCAATCCCTAATTTAAATATGACCCACCCCTTCCTGTCAAGGTCACACCCCTTGCTATTTAAGACCCACCCTGACATTTCTGAGAGCCTGGGGGGGGCAATGGATTCCCTTAATTCGCATAGATTTCCTCTCACTTCCTGTTTAGCTATGGGGCAGGAGGTAAAGGGAAATCTTGCAATGGGACAGGGATGGTAAAAAATAAACTGACAGGGGCTATAGCCCTCCCTTATTCTATCTAAAATGAAAAAAAAAAAAAAAAGTGTTCCCTATAGTTCTACTTTATACACAAATTTATGATAATTTTGTGGAGAGGACTATGAAGATATAACCATGCCAATGGTGCAGCAGAAAACGCACAGTGAGGAAGGTTTGTGGTCCAGGATGATAGGACAGTCAAAATTAAAGTTAGGCGCCCCCACAGTTTCAGAATGCCATCCGCCGCATGCCGGAAGCAGCGCGGCCGCTTTATGGGGGTGCTAGACTAATTTGCCTCTCAGCCCAGTCCACCCCATAAGACTGGCGCTACACTAACAGTGTAGTGCAAGCCGGCGGGGACTCTTTCTGCGCTGCCCCCCTGCAAAGTGCTGCCCTAGGCCTGGGCCTTGTCGGCCTAGGCCAGGATACAGCGTTGCACCTATAGCATTCATTTTTTCTATTTTCTTTACTAGTAGGATGCTTGAGCAGTCATGGAATAGTTCACTAATCTTAGCCTATTGCTATTTTAAGTGCTGTTATGTTTAAGAGAGAAGTATGTTTTTTTTTTTGGCTATTCATACTTACCTAGGTGGATACAGCATCAGACTGATGCTGCACCTGTCCCCCGCCACCTCTTCACTGAGAACTGAGCCACCAAACACTGCAGATGGCTCAGTTCTCTCACCTCCCCAAGAGGAGAGGTGCTGACTGTCAGTCAGCATCTCTATTGCTCTGCCCCCCCCCCCCCGCGCTCATCGGAGCGCTGAGCTGTGGAGGGGCGGGGAGCGGCTGTCTCAGTGTCTTTCAGCGGCTCGCTGAGAGGTTGAGACTGCCATCAGTCCAGGCAGCTAGCAGATCCAGACTTCGGAAGTCAGGATGACGCGCTGCCTCGACTGATCCTGGTGATGTTCCAAAACGAATTGCACTCCTTTGACCCTTAGAAGAAGCAAGCCTAAAAAACTCAGGCTGGACTTCTCCTTTAAACCTCATATATTTTCTACACTAGAATCATTTTGCTACTTCTGCTCTACATTTACTTTAGTTTAAAGGTTTTGTTGATATTTATTGTCTATGCGCTACCTGATTATATCAACCAAGATTGTTCCCGTTTCTCCACAGAAATTCGAACAATCGATGCCCGGTTACAAAAAGGCATTTTAGGCAAATGTGCGCCCAAAAGTCTTAAAAGTCCATACAGGTCATCAGTTTAGAGTTACGCAGGACCACTGGTGCTAAAATTATTGCTCTCACTCTGGCGTGCACACTAATATACAACATGTGTAGGGCAATCAGAGTTTTCATACATAGGTGGCACAATACATGCATTTTATGTAGGTGTTGGTATGTGTGTGTGTGTGGCTCTAAAAATTTTTTTACATTTCTTACTATTTTTCTCCTAATATACCCAAAACATTTTTGGTTTAACTTTTACTTTTATAAATAAACGTTTTTATAAATGTCACTTCCTGGCCTGTGTACAACTGAGCTCCCGCCGCCCTTCCCAGCGACAACCGCCCATGACAGCACCAAGCCCGCAGGTAGGACAGAGGAACCCAGTGAACATGGCGGGGGGGGGGGTCTGCACATTGTGGCGTGATGGTGGAAGTGATAGCCGGCTTCACAACCGCTTGTATCACTTCCACATGAAAGCTGACAGTCGGCTTTACTAAAGTACACACACTATACTATAGCAGCCAGGATTGTGTAAAAAAATACGTCTGCGGCACTGTTAACATCCGAATCCCCAGCAAGTGGTTGGGGATTCGCATTTCATTGCCCCCTCCCCCCCTCATCCTGGCGCCCTAAGGAGGCTGTTTAAGCCGCCTTATATTAGCGCCGGCCCTGTCCTGGTGCTTCTGTCAGTCCCTCTGATTACCTATTAAAAACTGACCACACTAAGCAGGAGAGCACTGTCAGTTCTCTAGCTGTGCAATCCTTTTGATGCGAAGATCAGTGTGCTTTTGCTTCTCCTCCCATAGCTCCTATGCAGCTTAGAACAAAGGGAATTTAATCACTTTTAAAAAAAGGGAATAAAAGGTTTTTATAATTTTTTTTATATATACAGTATATATATCTATACACAAATGTTTTGCTTTTTATTTCCATTTAAGATAGGTTGAGGCTGAGTTCCAGTGCCACATCACAGTTCCTGCCAGTAACAATTGGAGGACACCCTCGTGACGGCCAATCTTGTCTTTATGTCTCCAACACAAAGACAGATCAGATGCTGCATCATCCTCAGGGGCTCCTACAACTACACTTTGTGGCAACATTCATCTGGAGGTATCTCTATTAATAACTATATATACCTGGGTATATGTGCACAATTCAACCAGGACTCTTATCAGACACATTGCTGATAATATCTGTTTGTACATTGGATGTATGCATGGTATTAATCTCTTCTTATATAGAGCTTGTATTATTTCTATAGTGGTGTGCATCTATATTCTTATGGTTAATGTTATATGCTGGTTGCAGTAGTTCTTCTGCTTTCAATTACTTTTTTTTGATTAGTGGCCAAAGCTCTTCATGACCGATGTTTGCAGTCAAAGGAATCAAACGAGGTCTTCCAAAAGTCTTTTTGGGGACCACTGGACTTTTGCATGTAATAAAGCTTTCATTCAATTAAAAAATAAGTTGACAGAAGCACCAATTTTAGCATATGCTGAAGCCCAGAAACCACATGTGCTCCATGTTGATTGGGTGGAGTGTTGCACAAATAGTATCCAGATGGGTTATGACCAATAGCCTTCATCAGTCAAAGCTTCATTCCTAGTGAGTACAACTACTCAGTCCACAAGTTGGAGTTCTTGCCACTTAAATGTGCCATTGTTGACAAGGGAAGTGCCAAACGCTGCACTTCAGCTCTGTGTCTTCCTTACAGCTTCCTAGCTGTTCTGTCCTTCATGGACTGTCTCTACAGCTACCTAGCTGCTCTGTCCCTCATGGACTCTCTCTCAGGCTCGGGTCTTGGCCTGTTCTGACCTGGACATTATGGTGCACACCCGCATCTCTCACTGCTCCCTTCACACACTGACACCCTCAGTAGGGTGGGGCCCTGAGCTCTAAGCTCTAAGCCTCGGTTCACACCAGAGGCGTCACGACTTGCAGGTCGCCTCACCGAGGCGACCTGCACACGACTGCCGGGGCGACTTGCAAGACGACTTCTGTATAGAAGTCTATGCAAGTCGCCCCCAAAGTAGTACAGGAACCTTTCTTCTAAGTCGGAGCGACTTGCTTCGCTCCGATTAGAACGGTTCCATTGTACAGAACGGGAGGCGACTTGTCAGGCGGCTAGGTCGCCTGACAAGTCGCCCCGTGTGAACCGGCTCTAACTCTGGCTCTCATATGAAGTCAGCACACACCTGTGCCATTAATGTGCTTGCTTCTTACAACATCTGGCGTACACCACCATTTTAAACTGTGGCATGGGCTTGCCCTGCCACAACAAGTTACATGATTATCTGTACAGAGCTACATTTGAAGTAAGAACATATAATAATCCTTTAACGTATGTCCTAACCAGGACTCTACCTGATATGCTAGGTACCCTACAGACTGATGACAAGCATATCTAGAGCCGCAGGGTTAAAGCCATGGTCCATGGTTATAACAACACCAGACATGAGAGTACAGGATTCTCTCCCTATTTCCTGATGTTTGGGAGGGAGCCTAGATTGCCCATTTACCTCCTGTGGAGGAGTGATGGCATTATTGATCAAAGTCATTAGAAAAGGATCAAAAGAGATGAGCACCACAACAGCAATAAAAAACTTTAAAAAAAAAATAATATTAAAAAACAATATGCACTCACATAACCCCAGCGGGGGTGTGCACCTTTTACAGCCTTTCATAGATGTATGACTATAGTCCTGGCCAGACACAACACCCTGGTAAATGCCAGTAGAATCCCAACATTATTAAACAGCGAGCTTGCTAAACAGAGCACTCCAGGTCCGGCGTCTGCCAATCCCTTTCGTGGCTCTGAGGAAAGGTACTTCCCTCTGACAGAGTGAATCATAGGTTGCTCGATTCACACTACTGCGATGTGAGAACCCATGCCAATCCAGTATGGGTTCCCGCATCGCATACAACTCGCATACAGTTCACACTGGCCTATGCGAACCGATGCGGGTGTCAATACAAAGTTAATGACACCCCCAGATTGGTTCACATATTGCAGTGCGAACTGTCAATTCGGACAGGAATCGGATCGCATGGGTGTGAACACCCATGCGATCCGATTCTGGTGCGGACCAAAAAAAGAGTCTTGCACGACTTTGGTCCAAATGCAATGCAAATTCAGCCATACAATCTGTTTGGCTGAATTTGCATCGCACAGACATCGCATGTGATTTGCATAGCAGTGCAGTAGTGTGAACCCCGCCTCAGGGATGTAACCCGCTTTTCTGAAGTCAAAAGGTTGAGAATTACTATTTAAGTAAAACAGCAACCACACACAAAACACAAATTGAGGAAACAGGGAAACGGAAAATCAGCGCCCAACCAACCACCAAAACAAAAACAACCAAAAACAAAACAGCACAACCACATAAGCCAAAACAAAAAAGGCAGCGAAAAACAATCAACAGGGACACAGATCCTAAACCAAACAAACCAGCATTCAAATAGACAAAACCCCAGACCCAACCCAAATCCACAGAATCAGCTGAACCAACAATATTAACTGCAGCACAAACATGCCAGGCTGGTCAGGCAACAGTTCCAGGACACCCCTGTGACCACTGATCTTGTCTTTAGGTACAAAGACAGATGCTGTATCATTCTCAGGGGCTCCTGCAACTGGACTTTGCTGCAACATTCATCTGGAGGTATCTCTATTAATAACTATATATACCTGGGTATATATGTACAATTCCCCATTGACTCCTATCGGGCCCTTTGCTGATAATACCTGTTTATACATTGATGTATGCACTGTTATTAACCACTTGCTTACTGGGCACCTAAACCCCCCTCCTGCCCAGACCAATTTTCAGCTTTTAGCGCTGTCACTCTTTGAACGACAATTGTGCAGTCATACAACTCTGTACCCAAATTAAATTTTTATCATTTTTTTCCGACAAATAGAGCTTTCTTTTGTTGGTATTTGATCACCTCTGGGTTTTTTATTTTTTGTTAAAAAAATTAAAAAATACCGAAATTGTTTTTAAAAAAAATCAAAACCGTTTTATATTTTGTTAATAAATTTTGCAAATAGGTAATTTTTCTCCTTCATTGATGTACGCTGATGAGGCTGCACTGATGGGCACTGACAGGCTGCATTGATGGGCACTGATGAGGTGGTGCTGGGGGGCACTGATAGGTGGCATTTATACTCCCTATCTATGTCACTGAACCCAGGGTGTTGCAGATACAAGTTTAGGGGCCTGTGCTTGCATCTGAGCATTGTGAGTAAATGAACACTCTGCTATAGAAATAGCATGTTCCTTTCACCTCTAGCCAAACTATGCAATACCTACCGAAAATTGCTGCCAAGCTTTTCCAGTATCTTAAAACTACTGTAGGCAAAAAAAGAGAAAACTATCATTCCAGTTGTCTTCAATTACTTATCTTTGTTTAAATGGTCTAAATGAATGACAGAAATGAATAAACAACATTTATTTTGGTTCAGAGCTCTCATTGTTAAAGAGATAAGGTTTCATTTACACAACTTTCATATTGCTAGCCAAATAGTTGAATACACGGTTAACACAAATACACAAAATCTGTTATATCTGCCAAAACTTCTGTCAAGTCATGCACATATTCTTGCAAAACCCTCATTGCTTGTGTGTTAAAATCCAGCACAACTAAAAGTCATTAGAAATGTGGTGACTGCAATTGCTGCCGTCTTCTGAAAATGCCAGTTGTCTTCATTACTGTCTGGGTCACTGGCCCAAAACAAGTATGCAGCAAGTGAAATCAGACTATTAATTTGCTTGTTCACAGTCAATGGCTCTGAAGCCATTATGCCAGTGAGACAACCAAGCAACTAGCTTATCAGAATAAGTAATCAGTAATAGCAGCCTCTTTCTTGCTCTCAGCACAGGTTTCTTTTCAAGTGAACATGTGATGTGCCTATGTAGGGCAAACCAACAAGTTCACTTCATTCCTGGGTCCCACAGCTTCTAATACTTACTTTCCTTTGAAAGTGACATGCCCAGTACTTCTAAATATGGAGGAGCGTGTCACTTACTCCTCTTCTTCCAATGTCACACTACAGGACTTCTTCTCTTTAAGGCCTTGTTCACAGTGCGCACATTGGGAACTTGCGTTCACGCTCACGATTTTGTGCGTTTGTGTGATTCTCAGGTGGAAATGTGTGTTGCGCATAGGGCAGTTCATTGATTTAAATTGTCAGGCCACAGAAGCTCAGGGACCAAATTGTGGCCCTGAGCCAGGAAATGCCCTTGTATTATCTGCACCCCACCTGCAACAATAAAAATGATTACTTTGGAAGAATGAGTTGCCAGCTTTTCCATTGTTATGTTGTGTCCTGATGTTTGGAAGACACCATAAGCCAGCTCACCAACTGCTCTCTCCCTTGGGGAATCATACCAGACGTTGCTTTCTTTTGTACAGATTTTGCCTTTGTGTTTTGCCACTCGACAATCGCTGCAACATTTAGCCGCGTTTGAAATGCCAGAATGAATGGCACCCAAATGCGCATTATATGTTTTGCCATTATTTGGAATGGCTGGCAGAATCGTGGTGGTTCTGCCCACAATTCTAAATTGCCTATATGTGAACAGAGCCTATGGCATAGTGAGGGAGCAGAGGAAAGGTAATTATAGGTAGGGGACAGCATTAAAGTGGACCTGTTACAATGCCCTGAAAAGGCAAATGACAGGTTTACTTTAGGGAAGGTGGCATAACATTTTAGAGACTGCAGTTTTGTTGCCGAATCTGTGGCACTGCCCCGCCACCTCTATTTGGTAAAGCCTACCTGAGTTTTTTTCCTTTCTAAAGCCTAAATATCTAAATATTGCTCTCTTGCATCAGCTTATACATCAGTCACACCCACTGCATGCGTATTTTCAGCTTTAGGGGTAAAATAAATACTTATAGCAATATATCAATTAATGCAGAATCACTTTAATTTGTGTCTTTTTATCTGCCTAGAGTTCAGCTTAGCCTATGAGTTTCTAGTCAAAACAGGTTCTTCCAGTTCACCATACAAAGAGAGCGCATAACTTAAAGGTTTTAGTTTCTAAGTAGTCTGCCCAGCCCCACATTACAATACACATAGCATTTGAGTATCTAAAGGAGTGGGGAATGTTAACTAAGCAAAATGTGAACCTGTGAATCTGTTTTCACTATGAATGGGGGGGGGGGGGATTGAATCAAGATGTGTGCTTGCACATGATGATCATGCAGTTCACTTTACATGCTAAGCAAAGTGAACATTCTCTACTTCTTTATTAGGCTGGGTTCACACTGCTGCGGTGCGGGAACGCAGCGAATTTACTGCGGGTTCCCGCACCGCACCAACTCGCACGGCAGTTCACACTGCCATATGCGAACTGCTAGGGAGTGTCATACAATGTTAATGACACCCCCAGTTCAGCCCGCATATCGCAATGCGAACTGACAATTCGGACACTTTCGGATCGCATAGGTGTGAACACCCATGCGATCCGATTTTGGTCCGAACAAAAAAAAGGGTCCTGTGCGAGTTTGGACCGAATGCGGTGCGATATCAGCCATACTATCTGTATGGCTGATATCGCACAGCACAGACATCGCATGTGATGTGAACAGCAGTGCGCTGCGAATCACATGCAATGTCTGCAACGGCAGCAGTGTGAACCCAGCCTTAGACCATCCCCCTGACACAGTGATATTCTGCTGCAGGGTAAGAAAAAGTAATTACCATTCATTTTTATCTGCCAGTCACATGCAAAGAATACATTATAGGTGAATAACAGGCACAGCTGCTAGCAAACACAGAGGTTGGATGATATAACCCTCCATGGTTGATCACTAAAGCAGCCATATGTAGCCCAAAATCTACAAGAGATATGATTGATTTGGGTGTTGCTTACAATAATTGGTTCAGGTAGGTGGTAATACCAAATTGAAACACTTGCAACTGATGCAAGAGCTCAATTTCACACAATTCTTCCCTACATTGTTGGAAAACCTCTGTGATAAGCTATTGATTCCTTTTCTTGATCAGAATGGAAGAAGCCTTTCACCTCTTGTGTACAGAAAAGGTCCCTGGTCAGTCTCAGTAGTGTGGTTCGCACAAAAGCAGAAGTAAACCTGTCACTACTGTCCTATAGCAGGGGTCCCCAAACTTTCTAAACGAAGGGCCAGTTTATTGTGCTTCAGAATTGAGGGGGGGCAGACTGTGGCCATTGGGATTAGAAAATGTCCTGGCATCAGTGGGAATAAACAATGTCTCATCTTTGGTTTTAGGGTCATTATTAGTGCCCCAGTGTTGGTGTCAGTGGGAGGAATAGTGCCCCATCATTGGTGTCAGTGGGAGGAATAGTGCCCCATCATTGGTGTCAGTGGGAGGAATAGTTCCCCATCATTGGTGTCAGTGGGAGGAATAGTTCCCCATCATTGGTGTCAGTGGAAGGAATAGTTCCCCATCATTGATGTCATTGGGAGGAATAGTTCCCCATCATTGGTGTCAGTGGAAAGGATAGTGCCCCATCATTGGTGTCATTGGGAGGAATAGTGCACCATCATTGGTGTCAGTGGGAGGAACAGTGACCCATCATTGTTGTCAGTGGAAGGAATAGTGCCTCATCATTGGTGTCAGTGAAAGGAATAGTGTCCCATTATTGGTATCAGTGGGAAGAATAGCGTCCCACTGTTGGTGTCAGTGGGAGGAATAGTGCCCCAAGGGCCGGACAAAGGCAAGCAAATGGCCACATTCAGCCCCCGGGCTGCAGTTTGGAAACCACTGTTCTATAGCCTCAAACTTTTTTTTCATACTAATTCACAAAAGCCTAAAGCATGCACTTTTTATTTATTTACTTCATGTATATTATTGATTCTTTTTTTTTTTTGTTTGTATTTTGTATGTAAATGTAACTTTGCAAACATTATTGCACAGGTGTTATGTCCTGAACACATCACTAGCCTCTCCATAGTGTTCACAGTGAGGTTTTGTGTATTTATTAGGAAGGACGGGAACACTTACACCTCGTTTACACCTGCAGCTGGAAGGCAGTAAAAGCATGTGGTTTTTACCGCCTCCCAACTGCTCGAGCTTAAGCTGCAAAAGCATTAGACAAGGGGGTACACATGCTGCAGCTGCAATATTTTGCATCACAACATGGAAAAATTAGCTCTCTGTTATGCTTAACAACATGACACCTCCTCACCTCCTGTCCAACTCTCCCTAAAGAGCAATTCACAGTGGATTGCTCATCAGAGGTTAAAGCTTGCGTACAGGAGCCCTTACTGTTTGAGTTATATAGATGGCCAGAGGCAAGAGTCATGTATATCATTGCCAATATCCCCATATGAATAATAAATACAAGCAATACCCCCAGAGAGATGGGACTTTAAAGGCAACTTAGACGAAGGTGAAGTGTGTATGTTAAAATAGCAATACTTTTGTAGCGCTGCCTTCGTGAGGATGGCTGGTTAAATCAGTACCCCATTGGTTGCCCTGACCCTGCAAGTCCTCCGCCACCTCTGACACCCTTTGTTCAGATATTTTTCCCTTTCGGAATGATAGTAATAAAGCAGGTACACCAGAATTGATTGAGATTCATTATTTGTTTACTTAGTGAAATTAGAGTATTGGCAAATCAACACAAGTCTACAGTCTAGAATGATATCTCTAACAGAAATGTTATCAATAACTGAGAAGCAATCACATATTAATATCAAACATTCAACAGTGAGAACTATCATTTCTATACTCAGCAAGGCACATACAATGCCTATGTGAACAGGTTACAGGAAAGCAGAGGAATGGCTCTTATGAATGTCAAACCCCTCTTTACTGCTCCTCAGCACACAGATGCAGAATAGTAAATAGTTAGAACCTTTGACAGTAAGAGCCCTTGCACACTGGGGCGGTTTGCAGGCGCCATTGCGCTAATAATAGCGCCTGCAAACCGCCCCGAAAGTGCCGCTGCTTTCATCCCAGTGTAAAAGCCCTGAGGGCCTGCACACTGGAGCGGTGCGCTGGCAGGACGGTAAAAAAAGTCCTGCCAGCAGCATCTTCGGATACCACTCCTTTACCGCTCCTGCCCATTGAAATCAATGGGACGGCGCGGCTATACCGCCGACAATGCGCCTCTGCAGAGGCGCTTTGCGGTGGTATTTAACCCTTTCTCGGCCGCTAGCGGGGGGGTAAAACCGCCCCGCTAGCGGCCGCATACCGACGGTAAAACGCCACTAATAATAGCGGCGTTTTACCGCCGACGCCGCCCCACGCCCCAGTGTACAAGGGCTCTAAGAAACTATTGAAATTCAACCTGCTCTTTCAGAGAATTCTTGGTGAATTATAACTCTTTGACCTTAATAGAACAAATCCCTGAAGTGAGGAGGGAGGTAAGAAACAATAATAAACAAAAAGGCAAATCTTCCTGTGTAGAACAAATTGCAGTTGGATTTACCAGGATCACTGACTTAAAGATGTTGTCCTCAGTAGAACTACAAGTAACAGCAGGTTGATAGAAAGTAGAGATGTCTGTATATAGTGTCTATGAGGTTTGGCCTAGATTTTTGGCACTAAGAATGCTAGATAGTACAGGATGTAATAGTGTCTATATAAAGTGTCTATAAGGTTGGGCTACAGTGTCTATAAGGTTGGCTCACCACACTGGAATAAGAGAAGATGATGGTGATGATGATGAAAATGTCTGTATCTCAGGAATGTGCTCAGGGGATGATGTCTGGCCTCTGCTGCCCTGCCCTATGGCTCACCCGGATCTTATATCACCGCAGGCTAGATGGAACAGGAGCGGCCTTCGGGTCACTGCCGAACAGTCAAGGGGTGCTGCCTGTAGGTGTCCCTCTGAATATCCGCTGGATAATTCTGCTGGTGCAGGCCGGGACTCAGCTGCAGCACACACCATCATAGAATCACTGCACACAGATCCACACCGGGGTCCCAAGAGAGCGTGCTAGGCCCCAGACAGTTGCTCTTATAGCCTCTCCCAGCAGTTTGTTCTTCCCCATCAGCCATCTGGTAATTGCCCACAGGAAACTGGCTTCCCCACAGCAAAGCCACACAGTGTCCTCTGACTGCAGGAATATATATATATATATATATATATATATATATATATATATATATATACAGTACCTCACAAAAGCGAGTACACCCCTCACATTTTGTATACACCCCTCATATTTTATTATATCTTTTCATGTGACAACACTGAAGAATTTACACTTTGCTACAATGTAAAGTAGTGAGCGTACAGCTTGTATAACAGTGTAAATTTGCTGTCCCCTCAAAATAACTCAACACACAGCCATTAATGTCTAAACTGCTGGCAACAAAAGTAAGTACACCCCTAAGTGAAAATGTTCAAATTGGGCCCAATTAGCCATTTTCCCTCCGCGGTGTCATGTCACTCGTTAGTGTTACAAGGTCTCAGGTGTGAATGGGGAGCAGGTGTGTTAAATTTGGTGTTATCGCTCTCACTCATACTTGTCACTGGAAGTTCAACATGGCACCTCATGGCAAAGACCTCTCTGAGGATCTGAAAAAAAAGAATTGGTGCTCTACATAAAGATGACTTAGGCTATAAGAAGATTGCCAAGACCCTGAAACTGAGATGCAGCACGGTGGCCAAGACCATACAGCAGTTTAACAGGACAGGTTCCTCTCCAGGCCTCGCCATGGTCAACCAAAGAAGTTAATTGCATGTGCTCAGCGTCATATCCAGAGGTTGTCTTTGGGAAATAGATGTATGCGTGCTGCCAGCATTGCTGCAGAGGTTGAAGGGGTGGGGGGTCAACCTGTCAGTGTTCAGACCATACGCCACACACTGCTTCAAATTCATCTGCATGGCAGTCATTCCAGAAGGAAACCTCTTATAAAGATGATGCACCAGAAAGCCCGCAAACAGTTTGCTGAAGACAAGCAGACTAAGGACATGGATTACTGGAACCATGTCCTGTGGTCTGATGAGACCAAGATAAACTTATTTGGTTCAGATGGTGTAAAGCATGTGTGGTGGCAACCAGGAGAGGAGTACAAAGACAAGTGTGTCTTGCCTACAGTCAAGCATGGTGGTGGGAGTGTCATGGCCTGGGGCTGCATGAATGCTGCCGGCACTGGGGAACAAGAGTTCATTGAGGGAACCATAAATGCCAACATGTACTGTAAAATACTGAAGCAGAGCATGATCCCCTGCCTTCGGAGACTGGGCCGCGAGGCAGTATTCCAACATGATAACGACACCAAACACACCTCCAAGACGACCACTGCCTTGCTAGAAAAGCTGAGGGTAAAGGTGATGGACTGGCCAAGCATGTCTCCAGACCTAAACCCTACTGAGCATCTGTGGGGCATCCTCAAACGGAAGATGGAGGAGCGCAAGGTCTCTAACATCCACCAGCTTCGTAATGTCGTCATGGAGGAGTGGAAGAGGACTCCGGTGGCAACCTGTGAAGCTCTGGTGAACTCCATGCCCAAGAGGGTTAAGGAAGTGCTGGAAAATAATGATGGCCACACAAAATATTGACACTTTGGACCCAATTTTGGACATTTTCACTTAGGGGTGTACTCAATTTTGTTGCCAGCGGTTTAGACATTAAACGCTGTGTGTTGAGTTATTTTGAGGGGACAGCAAATTTACACTGGTATACAAGCTGTACACTCACTACTTTACATTGTAGCAAAGTGTCATTTCCTCAGTGTTGTCACATGAAATAATATAATAAAATATTTACAAAAATATGAGGGGTGAACTCCCTTTTGTGAGATACTGTATGTGTATATATATATATATATATATATATATATATATATATATACAGTTGTGCTCATAAGTTTACATACCCTGGCGGAATTTATGATTTCTTGGCCTTTTTTCAGAGAATATGAATGATAACACAAAAACTTTTCTTTCACTAATGGTTAGTGTTTGGCTGAAGCCATTTATTATCCACCAACTGTGTTTATTCTTTTTAAATCATAATGGCAACAGAAACTACCCAAATGACCCTGATCAAAAGTTTACATACCCTGGTGATTTTGGCCTGATAACGTGCACACAAGTTGACAGAAAGGGGTTTGAATGGCTATTAGAGGTAACCATCCTCTCCTGTGATCTGTTTGCTTGTAATTAGTGTGTGTATAAAAACCATCAGCTCACTGAGGCCCACAAGCCCTCCTCCATGCTATCACTTTACACAACACCCTGTACTACTGTACTACTGGAGACTTTATGTTTCTCCATCTAGATGCAGTTTAGGTCAGTGAGTGAGTAACTGAGAGTCCTGGTGGAGTCCTTCCTGCAAATCACTCTTCTCCCTGCCAATGAGGATGCAGGGGAAGGAGCAGATCGGTCGGCCATGGTTGTGTGAGCGCTCGCATTATGCAGTGTCAGCGAGCAGAGGAAGGGGGAGGAATCACCCGCAGGAGCTGACTGGGGACACTCTCCCTCTCAATAGAGACTGTGTTACTCCAGCGGCGGTCCGAGTAAGATGTGGCGCATCTGCTACGAATGCAAACAAAAAGACATTGCCTTTTTGTAAAAAGAAAAAAAAAATGTTTTAATTGGGGGGGGCACATGGTGGGGCACAGCATAATGTTGGGGGGGGGGAGCCAGGGCCCCCTCTGCCCCCCCTAGGGATGCCATTGGTTTAGGACCTTTGGGGGACTTCTTGAACTCTTTGCGGGCCTCAGTAAGCTCTGCCTGGGCATGAACAGTGGTAATGATCCTGATGGTGTGGAGTGGTGATGATAGACCTATTTGCAATGGCTGTATAGTATACTGACTTATTGACATCCAAAATTAGCAAACACTCCTCTGTATATATATCCCTGATGAAGAAAATCACCTTTCGAAATGTGTTGGGTCTATTTTCCCACTGTGTTTGATACAGCAATAAATGACTGTCACAGTGGGATTGTGAAGCAAGCATTGCTGTACACTACCAAATACTGTTTGTTGGACTATGTCTACATTTACAGAAATTTTGTACAACTTTTATTCTGTTTATCTTTTAACTATGTTGTAAATAAAGTATTGTTATTTTAACATATACAGTTCACCTGCTTCTAAGTTGCCTTTAAAGTCCCATCTATCTGGGGGTATTGCTTGCATTTATTATACAGTTTGGGGTAGGGATAAATTGATAACTCATTGGATAAAATGCTCATTCCTAAGAATTAGAATGTGCTAAAGTAAGAATTTTGCATCAAGTTGGCTACTATTATGAGATAAATTAAACAGATTTAAAGCATATAATTGGCCAAAGCTGTTTTTAGTCCCCATTCCAGCAGTTTCCCTGCCCGAGCCCGATCCCCCAGTAATTGCTGCCATAAAAATGAAAAATACTATCTAAATGCCCTTCTTGCTCACTTAAATATAAGGTCGTGTGACACTCTGATCCCTGGTCTTCTCTCTTCTGCGGTATATTAGGGGGGAGTCCTTCTTTGTGTGTCCATGTCACTGCCTGCGTGATATAGGCCCCTTTTTCTGACTGCCCAGTGTCGGCAGTGATGTAATAAAAGGGTAACGGTCAACACGGCCACAACAGCATTGCTGGATCACCTGTCCCCCTACCTGGAAATAGTTGCAGAGAGGGACCTGGATGGAAGACTTAGGTAAATAAAACTTGACTTAACCATGGACAGGTGGGACGGGGTGGGACGGGGGACCGGGGGGGGTTACATTTTGGCTAGTAGGAAAGGTTTATAACATAGGATCTCCCATCACTTTCTGTGTTGGTGACAGTGGTTGCCTGGGCAAAGAGAGAGGGTAAATCTACCTAGCTGAAACAGAGATGAGAATGATTATAAAACTATTTAATAGTAATTTAGAAAGCTAAGGTTCACATTCTCTTCATCTTTTCCTTACCCTGGTATTCTTAAAATTCTCTTTAAAAAAAACTAAACATTAATTTCTTCCGTGGAGTAGTTTAGTTATGAGACATTATGTCCTGTTATGGCATATCTGTGTAGATACAATCACTTTAAAGCGGTTGCATACCCGCTGACACTTTTTTTTTTTTTTTATACCCCTGTAAGGCAAAAGACATAATGAGCTAGTATGCACCGCATACTAGCGGTATTTTTCCCAATTTTTATTTACTATACAACCGCTTTAAGCATCAACAATGGGATTAAGCTTACATATACCCTGAAGTGACTAATTCCTAATCACTTCTGGTTTCTGACGTCACACGGTGGGAGGAACAACATCAGTTTCTCTCACTCTGTCCCAGGAACTGGATGCCACCAGTTGCATCCTTACCAGGCTCCCCAATTGCACAGGAGAGCCCGGTAAAGGAAAGTAATCCAGTGGCTTCTTAGCCGCTAGGATTTCTTTTACATTTAAGGATATCACCGGCCCTAAAAAAATGATATCTCGATTATTGCTGCAGCGATGATCGCAATATCACCCTCCCAATCATGCGGTGTACTGGTATGTCAGTGAAGGGGAAGAGGTTAAAGTGTCATGAAACCCAATGAAAAACCCTTATCACATGCTATATAACATAGTGTGCATACTCACAAAGCCACTAAAGCATTCATTTTGTGTGATGTGAAATATACCCTCCCATTTTCTGAGCCAGAGAATGTGTAGATCAGTGGTTCTCAACCCTGTCCTTGCTAATACCTGTAAATTAAAAAAAGAGCCTTGGATGCAGATGCTGTCTGAATAAAATGAAAGCTACTGTCGATCAGCTTTGACTGCCTACAGCATATTAATAAAGGTGGATAAAAATCAATGATTTTTTTTTTTTTAATTTTTTTAAAAATCTGATTTTTTTTATTTTAATCAGATTTTTTTTCTATTTTATCAAATTTATTTTAATAAAATGCTTTTGGAGTAAAAATCTAAAGATAGTTTTCTGTATAAGATACATTAATAATTTTGTTTATTTAGCATGGAATGGAGCTTAGTTATGTAACACGAGGCTGTACATTCTGCAATATTTACATTGTTTGTAAACTCATTCAATGCATCCAAGATCTGCAAGCTCAGATAACATGCACTGCATTTATGCATTCACACTATTTCACAGTAACCATGAGATAAAACAAAGTTTAGAAATATCCCTTTATCCAACTGCAAATCTATGTACACTGCAAACTGTATGATTGAATCAGCTCTGATATCGCTGTTTTTCTAACTTGACAGTTTATTATTCTAAATAGCTAACCTTCATTTTATTTGCAAATATTAAAGATTCTAACTACCAGCAAGAAGAAGTCCTTGCATTTAAAGAGCACCTGTCATTTCAGATCCATCATTGCAGCGTCTCTTAGCGGGCATCCACTCACCTGCTGCCGCCACGTCCCTCACCTTGTTGTGTCACTGCCGCATCACCAGTTGTCCCATTAAAGTGAATGAGAGTCTGTGAGTCAACAGCGGGTCAGAGGAGGAGTCGCTGCGGGACAGAGATGACAGTTGCTCTTTAAAAATGATGATTTACATCGAGTTGATTTAAATCAAGCCTTTTTACTAGTGATTTAAATCATGATTTAGCCTAGGTTCATATTGATAGCGGGAATGAAATTGTGGGAGTTCAGCTGAACTCCCACAATTTCATTCCTGCATGTCAGTCCCGACTTTGGAGGCAATTTCAGAGACATCTGTGCGGGTTTCTATTGAACTCGCACCCTTAGTCACCAAAAGTAGTACAGAAACTACTTTTGGGATTCGGACGCCGATTTGGCATGACATGTCAAATTGCATGCCAAATCGCTGCAATGTGAACCAGGGCTCAAATCCACCCTGATATTAATGCATAAACAATACACATTTGTTGTTATATAAAGATTTATAGGAAGCTGCAAAATGTTTTTTATATCTATAATTTAATTTTTATTGCTCTTCTGAAACTGTTTTTTTTTTTTTTTTTTTTGCTGTAGTCGTGTGACCGGCACAGCACCAATCAGGGCTTTGCAGACACAGAGTTGTACTGCAGATATGCTCTGCTAATGTAGAGAGCATACATCAGCAGAGTAATAAAAGCCCCTCCCAAGGATCTTTCCCTGCAGATGCCAAACAGGGAAGGATCATGTGACCGAACAACAAAGCTGCAAACATGTACTTAGAAAAGTAAAAAAAAAGAAAAATATACAGTGGCATGATATATGTGATTTATGTAAATGAATTGTGGCCATTAAGACTTCTCTGTTTGGTATCACTTTAAACACAATTGATACTATAAATCCAAATGTTAATTTTTTCTTTTTTTTTTAGCCATCAAATGTTTTTTTATCTCACTTTAGAATAGACTACTGTAATTAGCTTGTTCTTCTATTATTATTATTATTATTATTATACAGTATTTATATAGCGCTAACAGTTTGTGCAGTGCTTTACAACGTGAGGGCGGACAGTACAGTTACAAAACAATTCTATTGTTTTAGGAAGAACCATGTCCTTTTAAAATATTATATAATAAAATCGAAACTAGTTATGTATACAGGGCACATTCATTAAACACACTGTATGTCCTCCAGATAAAATTTTTTTTTAATTAGGAATGTTTTACGCAAGGAAATATTCTGGGCTGAGCATTATGCATTTATTTATTCATACCTGCCAACTTTCTGAGATGATAAAGAGGTACATCTTTTAGTACAAAGTATGTAGGTAAGGACACACTCCTGCTACTTACCAGTTTTATGGAGCACAACCAATTAATATAAAAAAAATATTGGTTGAACCAACAAGTCCTTTTTTTACCACTATTTAATTTTCAATCAATCAAATGCAGTAATATAAAGTCTAGATGAAAGGTTTAGTGCATTATAAGACTTTTGGTAATTAAACAACACATTTTTTTCCAGATGCATCAAAATGAGGAACAACTAAGGAGGAAAGAGGAGTGGTGGTATTTAGTTCCAAGAGAGGGGAGACCCCTCAAATTAAGGACAGTTGGGAGGTATGAGAAATGTACTGGAGATATGGCTTTACCTTAAAGGGGGTGAGATCTAGATAAGTATCAGTGGCGGCTGGTGGTTTTTTCTTTGGGGGGGCGGCAGACAACCCCCCCCGTGGGAACCTCAACCCCCACCCTCGTCATCTGCCAGTCTACCGGCACCTACCCTATCTAGGCGGCAGGCACATCGGGCAGTGGCGGGGATTGGGCAGCAGCGTGCACATTGGACAGCGGCGGGGATCGGGGGGCACCTCGGGCAGTGGCAGTGATCGGGCATCGGCAGGCACATTGGGCAGCAGCAGGGATCAGGCATCTGCGGAAACATTGGGCAGTGGCAGGGATCGGGGCATCGGCGGCCATCAGGCAGCGTCTCCTGTGTCTTCTCCTGCTCGCTTCCGCTGTGCATCTCCTCTCCTCCTCCTATGCATCCAAAGGCCTGTCCTTTCAGCCAATCAGGTGACGGGTATCAGACCCGCTTTCCAATTGACTGGGAGGAGTATTAGTGTTGCAACAGCGAATATTCATTAACTGTTGTAAAACCTGGGTGGGCTCATGGCGCAATGCTCTGCGCCACGAGCCCACCCTATTTTGAAGCCTATTAGAGCCTCTAGCTTGAATCAAGTGCTTAAAAAACACCCCTGCCACTGTAATTCATGTGCCTGGCATCCTGAAAGGGGCCGGACACATGAATAGGGGGTAGCGGCCATGGATCATAGAGCATTAATTAGGATGTGGTGGACGTGGATAGCGGGGGCAGCGCCTGGGCGCCCCTAATGGATGGGCTGGCACTGGTAAGTACAGTGATTTCTGGGAGAATAGTGGGCTGGACCTACTTAGGGAAGTGGGGACAAAAGTGTAAGGAAACTTTTGGGAAATGTTTCTTACTCTTTAGAAATGATTGCCACAGACACAAGCAACTTGCCTGATTTACTTTGTTTCATTCAACCAGAAGATTGAACAAAAGAAAATGAATCAAACCTGCTATACAGACATTCCAGGAGGATGGGGGAATCCTTCCTGCAGAGCTATTATATTCTGACATCGGGGAAAGTTTCCCACCATTGGAATACACTTATCAGCATCACTGGCAATAGCCAGTAGCACAGAGAGAGTAAAAATTTGGGAGATCGACTTCTGTACAATCAGCCTACCCATTGTTGGATCAAAACAAATCCGGTTTAGCAGGAATTTCGATCCATCTACGGCTGGCTTAATGGAGGATTATAGGTGATGTTATAATGGTCACACTGTATGATCACCTTTCAGAACAGATTGTAAACATTGATTGAGTAATGTACATTATCACCAACACACACATCGTTATGATAGGAGAATACAACTGTTTAAGGGGTTATCCAAGCACTGCCTGAACACTGTGAGCAGCAGTTCTGTTGGGTGCATATGCAAACCTGAGAAACCCTGCCCAATGCAGGCAATCACCTACATCTCTTCCTGGGTCTATATCATGGTGTGTTCTTCTGTAAAATGTCTGAAAACAGCTGGGGGACTTTGATACCCATGTGGAGGTGGCAAATAAAAAATTGCTGAAAGTTGCAGGGTTTAGCTCTTATGCTGCGTACACACGATCGGACCCTTGGCGTACTGGATTTCGTCGGACAATTCGATCGTGTGTGGGCTCCAGCGGACTTTGTTTTCTCAAAAGTTTGACCAAAAAAAGGTTAATTAAATGCACAAGGATTTTTTTTTACCACTACTATTCCTTTATATTGGCTTTTAAAATGTACAAATGCAGCAATTTAGAAATTGGATGAAAGGTTTAGCACAGGGAAAAACTTTTTGAAAAAAAAAAAGTGCATTTTATATACAACTATATAGATCAGACCAAAATGAGGGACAAATGAGGAGGAATGAGGAATGAGGGACAGAGGGACATTGCTCCAAATCAAGGACACTCCCTTAAAATCAGGGATAGTTAGGAGTTATGCTCATGCATGCAGGTTGTTTTTTTCCTTCCCCCAGTTGCCTGTGTTCCATTGGAGGAAAAAGAAGCTTAAAAACATGCCTGCGTTTTGCAAACGTGTTTAGACACGTTTAGGCACATCTAGTGTTTGGGCGCTCATTCATTCCGTCAGCCAGAATATTATTTATTATTATTTATTAATTTATTATGACCATTGGAATGAATAAACACAGAAGTGCTAAATGCGCCTAGCATTTAGGCGCATTTACACATGTTTAGATGCATTCAGCTTTTGTTCTGCCCAAACGCTCCTCTCCTGAATGTGCTGGTGGTGAGTTTTTTGGTTTTTTTTAGCCTGTAAACTCTCCTCTTCTAATATGCCTGTAAACGCCTGTGCATGGCCACATAGGCTAACATAGAGACTGAAAAAAAAAGTCAAACGTCTGTAAAAGCAGACGTCCTGTGTGCATGAGGCCTTTAGGAGAGTAAAAAACTGAGAATTTTAGGTGGAGATAAAATTAAATTTTATGAAAAATGTTATTCATGAGAATTAAAGACATTCTTTCTTTTCCAATCTGTTTATTAAAGTTTCAACAATACATAAGTAAAAGAGTACAATACAAGAAAAGTAGAAGTGCATAGCTTACATTACATCATCATACCCATAGTCCGGCATATGAAAAGTTAGGTAGGTAGATAAGGGATCGCCCCAATTTTTAATTAGCAATGCCACCAGACCCTCTCAAACCAAATAATCAGCTCTCAGGCAGGGAATATGGTCCATGGTGACCGTTCTGCAGTCTCATGACCCAAACGGTTATGAGACAATGCAGAAGAAGGCAATAGAAAAGAAGAAAAAGGTAAAAGAAAAAAGGGAGAAATGAGAAAAGGCAAAAAAAAAATCATTAGGCATTATCTAGGACAATTTAGCCTTTAAAAGATCAAAGGGTACATTGGGGAATCTCCAAGATCTTGCTATCGTAATCCTTGCCACTAAAAAGATAACTACTGTTAGGTGCTGGCCCTCAGGGCTCCCTCCACAAGGTGGCCAAGTAGTGCCTGTTGTGGGATTTGGTAAGGTTAGTCCCTTTGAGAGCATAGATAAAGCTATAGGTGCGAATCTAAAACCTGTGGATTTTTGGGCACGTCCACCAGATATGATACACTATTCCCTCCTGTCCACAACCTCAGGAACATAGGGGGAAGGCCCCCAATACCCACCGGGCCACTCTGGCGGGGACCATGTATCACTGCAGTAATACCTTGTGGTTAGCTTCGATCAGAGATGTGTAAACCACTTCAATACAGGGCACTTCCCCCTGTGACGGGAGGGTCCTTGGAACCCAGAATCCCTTGGAAAGGTTGGGAAACCCTTGTTTCAGCTCCCCATGCACCTCTTATGTCTAAGTCACCCTGTGACATCCTGACACAGGGTGACTGAGAAAATATATCTTGGATTACTTAAAATGGGACAGTAATATTTATCCACAATATCTCCCAGGATATATGTAAAGACTATTCTTGGTTTGTTTGATTCTGAACTCAACATGTTAGTTGAGAGAGCTGATCACATTACCCTCTGTACAATGTAGGAGAAGGGCCGACTCCTGCTGGAGCTCCTGCTATTGTGAGAAGGTGTCCTGTGTTTATATGATAATAATAATAATAATATGATAATGTATAATCTACTGTGTGAAGCTAGGTGACAACAAGTCTGACCTGTAGTGAAATCCTGATTAATCATAACAATGCTCAGGAGGGCGTGGAGTCACATCAGCTGCTTTAAGGGATTAGTTAATTAGCTCATGTTAATTAGGTTTCTTGTTACAGGTGTATTGTTAGAATAATATGAGCAGGAGGGGGGACCTCCTTTTCTACTGTATATAAGACTTGTATTTTGGTTCTAATAAACAGTCCATGTTCAGCAACTAAACAAGTATCGTCTTGTTTTGTGCTTGTGAGTGGTTGGAATATCTGATATCTATATTCAGACTGGGAGGAAATGGTATTTGACGAAAGCACTCAAGCGGAGTGTGGGACGTTTCGTTACACCCCCCTTCCTGCCTAAGCCAATTTTCAGCTTTCAGCGCTGTTGCCGTTTAAATGACAATTGCGCGGCCATGCTACGCTGTACCCAAACAAAATTTTTATCATTTTCTTCCTAGAAATATAGCTTTCTTTTGGTGGTATTTGATCACCTCTGCGTTTTTTATTTTTTGCTAAACAAATAAAAAAAGACCAAAAATTAAAAAAAAAAAAGTTTTTCTTCGTTTCTGTTATAAAATTTTGTAAATAAGTACATCTTCTCCTTCACTGATGGGCACTAATGAGACTACACTGCCGGGCACTGATAAGGTGGCACTGATGAGCACCGATGGGCACTGATAGGCGGCACTGATGGGCAGTCATAGCTGGCAAAGATGGGCTCTCATAGGCAGCACTGATGGTCACTGATAGACGGCACTGATGGGCATAGATGGGCACTGATAGGTGGCACTGATTGACATTGATAGATGGCACTGATTGGCATCACTGATTAGGAGGCACTGGCAGGTATTGCTGGGGGGCACTGATTAGCATCATGTGTGGGCACACATTGCCATCCATGGCCACCAGCGATGCCATACCTGGTGGTCATCAGTGGTGGCCATCCCTGGTGGTCCTGGTGGCATCCCTGGTGGTCCTGCGTGGGCACTCAAGGGGGGGCTGTGCTGATAAACAATCAGCGCAGACCCCCCCGTCAGAGGAACAGCTCTCCTCTACTCACGTCTGTCAGACACGAGTGAGGAAAAGCCGATAAACAGCTCTTCCTGTTTACATTGTGATCAGCCGTGATTGGACATGGATGATCACGTGGTAAAGAGCCTCCGTCAGAGACTGTTTACCTAGATCGGAGTTACTGACTAGAGTTGTGCATCTTCACTGGCCTCACGATTCGATTAGATTACGATTATCATGTCAGTGATTCAATTTTATTTGATTCCGCGATGCATTACGATGCATCATGATTACACAGTGTGCATGGTTTTCATCAAAAAAAATTCAAGCAGTCAGGAGAACTCCATTTTTTTTATTTTATCTGTTCTTTAAAAAAAAAAAAACAGCAGACAACAACTTAAAGGAGCTCCAGGCTCTCCCCCAAAATACTAGGGGAGATGGTCAGAGACTGCAGACATGATACAAGAGATGGTCAGAGACTGCAGACCTACTGCAAGAGATGGTCAGAGACTGCAGACCTACTGCAAGAGATGGTCAGAGACTGTAGACCTACTGCAAGAGATGGTCAGAGACTGTAGACCTACTGCAAGAGATGGTCAGAGACTGTAGACCTACTGCAAGAGATGGTCAGAGACTGCAGACCTACTGCAAGAGATGGTCAGAGACTGCAGACCTACTGCAAGAGATAGTCAGAGACTGCAGACCTACTGCAGGAGATGGTCAGTGTCAGAGAAATAATAGAAGCAGGACTTGCCAGTATCGGAACATTCCCGTGTGCCTGCGTGGCAGAGTCGCGCTCCGGTGCATGCGGGTGCGCACACGGGTTCATGACATGGCGCAACGGTGCGGGAGCATGCACGCGTTAATGTTACACCCCCATGCTGGCCTATAAAAGGCTGATCTGTTCCCTGTCTAATTGCTGGTTTGTCTTTCAGCTTCCAGTGTTCCGTTCCTGAGTTCTGTTACCTGTGTTTACCTGCTGTGACCCGGATTGTCCCTGACCTGCTCTGCCGCTCTCCAGTACTTTGACCCCGGCTTGTCTAAAGGACTTCTCTGTTACCTGCCTCCTGTGTTTGACCCCCGGCTTGCTTCAAGGATTCCTCTGCCATCTGTCTTCCTGTGTATGACCCCGGCTTGTCTAACGGACTTCTCTACTACCAGCTCACAGTGTATGACCCCCGGCCTGCCTTCAAGACTTCTCTGCTGCATTACTCCTGTGTTTGACGACCGGCTTGTTTTTGGACTTCCTTACCTTCCTGCTTCCTGTTTATGACCCCGGCCTGCATTAAGGACTTGCTTTCGCTGAGTACTCCGAGCCTAACTCCCGGCACCCTCCTGCACTCAGTCCCAAGAGTGCGCTTAGCTCCAAGGGGAGCCGCTCTCAGCATCTCAGCCTTGGTGAGTACCGTGACAGTACAAGCCAGCCATGTCTGAGGCCGACAGAGCGGGTTCCCCTCTCAAGGCTCTATGCCAGCAGGTCACAGCCCTCACGCAGGCAGTCCAAAGGTTAAAAGATGGCTATTTTCAACTTGAAGGTCATCTCCAGCACCTAACATTATCTCCTGCCCCAACATCCTCCAGTGGGGCAACCTCTTCGCAAGATCGATCCAACACAGCTCCTGCAGTGTTTATGACTTTTCCAGAGCCCAGGGTTCCCACACCTGAGCGATTCTCCGGAAGTCAAAAAAAGTTCAGAGCATTTAAGAACGCTTGCTTGTTATACTTGGCTCTCCAACCTAAGACTTTTAGTTCTGAGACAGTAAAAGTGGGGTTCATTATCTCTCTGCTGTCCAAGGAACCCCAAGCCTGGGCCCATAACTCCTGGAACAGAAGAGTCCTCTACTAAACTCCGTGGAAACTTTCTTTGAATCCATAGGACAATTGTACGATGACCATCAACGCACAGCCACTGCTGAAACCATCTTGCATACCTTAACACAAGGCAAAAGACCGGTGGAGGATTACACGGTCGAGTTCCGAAAATGGTCTGGGGACACAGGATGGAATGAGGCGGCTCTTAAATATCAGTATCGCCAGGGACTTTCAGAAACCCTTAAGGATGAACTTGCACGTGTTGATTCTCCCTCTACCCTGGAAGAGTTGATCCAACTAGCCATTAAATTAGACAGACTATGGGAATAATGCTCCGAATGTTTCCAGTCCCCACAGCCTACCTGGATGCTACCCAGGGTCCCTCCAGTTCACTCACCTCCTTCAGTCCCTCCTTCTTCCACTCCTGAAAGTGAACCAATGCAACTGGGTCTGGTCCGGGCTCCACTTACTCCTGACGAAAAAGCAACGCTGGCGTGAAGCCAACCTATGTCTATACTGTGGAGGGGCAGGCCACTTCCTGCACAATTGTCCTGTGAGGCCCAGTAAGTCTCCTTCATGTAAAGCTATGAACTTTCAGGTAGCTGGTTCAACCTCGACTCTTCTTGTCCTTCTTGTCTCCCTACAGGTGGCAGGTGAGGAGATCTGGCTACTGGCCATCATTGATTCTGTGGCCTGCAGTTGCTTCCTGGATGCATCCCTGGCCCGAAGCCTGCATATACCTCTACAAGATAAAAGACAAAGTCTCCAAATACATCTGGCCAATGGATCTTTACCTTGCTCAGGACCCGTTACCCAGGAGACCAAACCTACTCTCACCATTACAGACTCTGGTCATCGGGAATTTCTTCGCTTTGACATCATATGCTCTCCCATGTTCCCCATCATCCTGGGACTTCCATGGTTACAAGCTCACAATCCTCACATTAATTGGAGTAAGAAGGAAATCTTCTTTTCCTCTGCCTACTGCTCCCAACATTGCTTCACTTCTGGTCCCATCAGAACTACCTCCTGTCTGACCATCCAGCTGGTACCCGATCATCTCCAGCACGTTCCTTCAGTATACCATGAATTTATGGACATTTTTGACAAGAAGAAGGCCAACAGTCTACCTCCTCACCGGCCATACGATTGTTCTATTGACCTTCTACCTGGCTCTGAGATCCCTTTTGGCCGTATATTCCCGCTATCGGAAACCGAGTTTGAGGCCCTTCGGTCCTACATTGACGAAAACCTTGAAAAGGGGTTCATTCGCCCTTCCTCTTCCCCAGCCAGAGCAGGGATTTTCTTCGTTGAGAAGAAGGATGGCACACTAAGACCTTGTGTGGACTATAGGGAGCTCAACAAAATCACTATCAAAAAATGCTACCCGCTCTCCCTTATCCCAGAGCTGTTCCAACGGTTCCGAACCGCCCGAATCTTCTCTAAACTTGACTTACGAGGCGCCTACAACCTTGTTCGGATACGCCCGGGGGATAAGTGGAAGACAGCTTTTAGGTCAAGATTTGGACACTTCGAATATCTAGTGATGCCATTCGGGCTGTGCAATGCCCCCGCTACTTTTCAGCATCTGGTGAATGATATTTTTCAAGAATACTTGGACAACTTCGTAATCGTTTACCTTGATGATATCCTTATCTTCTCCACCACCATAGAGCTGCACCAAGTTCATGTGAAGAAAATACTCACGATTCTCAGGAAACACGGACTTTACTTAAAGACACTTAAGACAGTGGTTCAATTCTTGGGGTTCATCATTTCAACTGATGGAGTCACAATGGATCCCCAGAAGGTGAAATCAATCCAAGAATGGCCAGCTTCTATGGATAAAAAAAGGGTCCAACGGTTTGTGGGCTTTGCCAACTTTTATCGCAGGTTCATAAAAGGATTTTCATCAATCATTTCACCCATCACCCAACTGACTCGCCAGCAGAGCCGGTTTCAGTGGTCCCAAGAAGCACAGGAAGCTTTCAGTAAACTGAAGGATTTATTCATTTCCTCCCCGCTACTACAACACCCAGATCCCGCTTTGCCCTATGTATTGGAAGTGGACGCCTCAGAGTCAGCTACAGGAGCAATCCTGTCCCAAAGGCGGGGTCATAAGGCTCTTTTTCACCCTGTAGCTTTCTCCTCCCAGAAATGAACCCCGCCAGAAAGAAACTATGACGTTGGAGACCACGAGCTGCTGGCCATCAAATTTGTTTTGAAGGAGTGGAGATATCTTCTGGAGGGTGCGTCTCATCCCGTTATTATCTTCACAGATCATAAGAACCTGGAGTACCTCAGGGCTGCAAAATGTCTCAGACCCCGACAGGCTCGCTGGGCATTATTCTTCTCCAGGTTCACATCTCCTATCAACCAGGCTCCAAAAATGGAAAAGCAGACGCACTCTCCCGGATGTTCCCTGAAGCCATCCAAACAGCAGAACATTGTACCATCCTGTCTCCTCAAAATTTTCTTTGTCTTACTCAGCCTGATCTAAAGATTGCCATTGAACAGGCCTCAAGCCAGTGTTCGGACCCAGAGGTTCCTTCGTTAAGAAAGCAGGATGGTCTGCTTTGGGCTCAAAACAAAATATTTGTCCCATTACAAGTAAGGCTCTTGATATTAAAGACTTTCCATGATAATAAGTTATGTGTACAAAAAGTGCAGCGCTAGAAGACTACTACTACAGTAGACAGTGAAATTATATTCAAAAGAAGACAAAAACCTATATGCTAACAAACCGTGCACATTAATATTCCACTAATTAACTGATATGGATCAGTGGGTATTGTTCATATAAAAATAATAATAATAATAATAATAATAAACACCAAATACAAGACGTGCTTAATTGTGTAGTGTCCACCAATTAACATGAAATAACATGTGTGAATGTTCCGCTGGGTAGATCCGTGACTTCCATTATTGACAGAAACCGTCACCACAGAAAAAATGGAGGCTTACCAGATAGCCCTTATAAGACAGCATGAGATATCCTCCTCTTATGGATGTTGTCCTCCCTGTAGAAGGTTCCTGATCGAGAGCGCTGTAATGGTGGTTCCCAGACTGAACCTCAGCAGTGGAGGGGTAGGGAGGGGAAATCCCCTCTCAGCAATGATGAGAATCCAAAAAAGGAAGAGAAAACTCCAATAGTGTAAAAAAGTTTTGCTTCTTTTTATTTAAATCGCCAACAGGCATCCATAGATAAAAGTTCCTTGCAAGGAGTTTAAAAACAGCTGTGCATGCGCGGACTTTCTGTTTCACTCGAGCTGTTTTTAAACTCCTTGCAAGGAACTTTTATCTATGGATGCCTGTTGGCGATTTAAATAAAAAGAAGCAAAACTTTTTTACACTATTGGAGTTTTCTCTTCCTTTTTTGGATTCTCATCATTGCTGAGAGGGGATTTCCCCTCCCTACCCCTCCACTGCTGAGGTTCAGTCTGGGAACCACCATTACAGTGCTCTCTATCAGGAACCTTCTACAGGGAGGACAACATCCATAAGAGGAGGATATCTCATGCTGTCTTATAAGGGCTATCTGGTAAGCCTCCATTTTTTCTGTGGTGACGGTTTCTGTCAATGGTGGAAGTCACGGATCTACCCAGCGGAACATTCACACATGTTATTTCATGTTAATTGGTGGACACTACACAATTAAGCACGTCTTGTATTTGGTGTTTATTATTATTATTATTATTATTATTTTTATATGAACAATACCCACTGATCCATATCAGTTAATTAGTGGAATATTAATGTGCACGGTTTGTTAGCATATGGGTTTTTGTCTTCTTTTGAATATAATTTCACTGTCTACTGTAGTAGTAGTCTTCTAGCGCTGCACTTTTTGTACACATATTTTGTTTTGTGCCCCATATCAGGGTTATAGTGTTTCAGCTGCAGGATATTTAAACATATTTTTTTCACATTCTTCTGTCACAATTTTTTGCACACCTAGCGCAAATTTTTCTTTTTACATGATAATAAGTTAGCAGGACATTTTGGGGTACAAAAGACCTCTGAATTAGTACATAGATCCTTCTGGTGCCCGGGGTGGTGACAGGATTGTAAAAACTACGTCAAATCTTGTATCGTCTGCCAACGCAGCAAGGGGTCCAACGCAAAAGCCTGGGGCTTGCTAAAACCGTTACCTAATCCGGAACAACCCTGGAAGGAAGTTTCTATGGACTTCATAGTTGACCTACCGCCATTTGAAGGGTTTTCCACCATTCTGGTAGTGGTGGATCGCCTTTCAAAAATGGCTCACTTCCTACCCATGAAGGGCACGCCCTCTGCCTCAGATACCGCAAATATATTTATTAAAGAAGTGGTTAGGCTTCATGGTGTACCCAATAACATTGTGTCTGACAGAGGAGTTCAGTTCACCTCCAGGTTTTGGAAAGACCTTTGCAAATCTCTGAACATCAAGGCATGCCTCTCTTCAGCCTATCACCCCCAAAGTAATGGCCAAACAGAGAGGACAAACCAAACTTTGGAACAATACCTCCGATGCTTCTGCTCATGTTCCCAAGACAACTGGACTTCTCTTCGCCCCTGTGCGGAATTTGCTTACAATAATTCTATACACACTGCCACCAAC
The DNA here is from genome assembly GCA_037952925.1 of Lithobates clamitans. Lineage (NCBI taxonomy): Eukaryota > Metazoa > Chordata > Amphibia > Anura > Ranidae > Lithobates > Lithobates clamitans. Next base: position 2,827,974 of record JBBGZY010000724.1, on the reverse strand, counting down.
CAAACCCCTTTTTGGGCCAATTATGGGTTTCACCCTTCCTTTCTGCCTAACTCTTTTCCAGAAGTGTCAGTTCCTGCGGTACAGGACCAAATATGTTTTATTCAAACCAATTTTCAACTGATCCAGGAAGCTATGCAGAAGGCCCAGGACAACTACAAAAAATATTATGACGGGAAGGAAGAGCAATCCAACCTTCAAAATTGGAGATGAAGTCTGGCTATCTGCAATTAACCTCAAGCTTCCTTATCCCTCACGAAAATTGGGCTCAAAATTCATTGGCTCCTTCAAGGTGAAAAGAGTAGTGAACCCTGTGGCTTTTGAACTTTCTCTACCTAGTTCTTATAAGATACACCCTGTTTTTCATACATCCTTATTGAAACCAGTGACTCCTAGCCCTTTTTCAGGAAGGGAAGAATTGCCACCCCCTCCAGTTAATATTGAAGACGAAGATGAATTTGAGGTGGAGACAATTATGGACTGTAGAAAGAGGGGTGGTCGAGTCCAGTACTTGGTCAAATGGAAAGGATACCCTCCAGAAGATAACTCTTGGGAACCTTCTTCTAACATACACTTACCACATTTGATACAAGCATTCCACAAGAAATATCCGGAAGTACTGGCCAGGTTGGGCATCCAGAGGCTGCCCCTTGGGGGAGGGGCACTGTCAGAGAAATAATAGAAGCAGGACTTGCCAGTATCGGAACATTCCCGTGCGCCTGTGCGGCAGAGTCGCATTCGAGCGCATGCGGGTGTGCGATACAGCAGGACAGCGCACACGGGTTCATGACATGGCGCAACGGCATGGGAGCCTGCGTGCGTTAACGTTACACCCCCATGCTGGCCTATAAAAGGCTGATCTGTTCCCTGTCTAATTGCTGGTTTGTCTTACCTACCTGCTTCCTGTGTATGACCCCGGCCTGCATTACCCCTCATGCCGACCGAGCCATAGCCGAAAGACGGCTGCAGCACGGTCGGCTTATTCTTTGTGGGCGTCCATGGACGTCCTCCCAGAATCCCGCTCTCGCGCGCCCCCTGGGACACGCACCCGAGAACATCCGTGACCACCGGGTCCAGAGGTTTGCAGCCGTTTACCATGTGATCGCTCCGTCAAATGATGGAGCGATCACATGTAAATAAACCGGCGTCATGTCATGATGCTGGTTCCTCCCTCCCCTCTGTGTACCGATCGGTACAGTATGAGAGGAGAGGGGGAGAGATCGGATGGCAGCAGCGCTGTGGGCTGGATGTGTAGTGCCCACAGCGCTGCTCAGTGACAATTGCAGTCACATCCAGCCATCCATGCTCAGCCATCCTTCTATACTCTAATACCCTGCAATGCCCTGCCATACCCTGCACTACTCTGCAATACTCTGCAATACCCTACACTACTCTGCAATACCCTGCAATACTCTGCGATACCCCACAATACCCTAATTATGTGGGGGTCTTGTGAGCCAAAGATGGACTGATGCCACTGTGAGGTGAAACAAATATAGATAAGCTGCAAACACTAACCACGTTTCATTGCGTGCATAAACCAAAAAATATAAATAAACGTGCCTGCGCTGAAAAAACATATATATCCCAATAGTTGGGAGGTGCATATATAGTGTAAAACTATACTACAAAATTTCAATATAACAAAAAAAAAAAAATGCTAGTAATATATAAATTATAGAATGAATACAATCCTTATATAAAAGTATCCCATAAAGTGCAACATGCAAAAAAACAATATATATATATGTGGTTATAAATATAAGATCAAAGTACTTGATTTTGCACTTTGATCTTATATTTATAACCACATATATATATTGTTTTTTTGCATGTTGCACTTTATGGGATACTTTTATATAAGGATTGTATTAATTCTTTAATTTATATATTACTAGCATTTTTTTTTTTTATATTGAAATTTTGTAGTATAGTTTTACACTATATATGCACCCCACAATACCCTGCAATACCTTGCAATACTCTGCAATACTCTGCAATACCCCACAATACTCCGCAATACTCCGCAATACTCCGCATTACTTTGCAATTTTTAACCACTTCCCGCCCGCTGGCTGTCATATGACGTCCTTGACTTTGTGCGGGGATATCTGAATGATGCCTGCAGCTACAGGCATCAATCAGATATTAGCTTTTTCAGCCGGCGATGCCCTACACCATAAGAATGATCATAGCAGCTGTTCCACTGCTTGATCATTCTTACAGGAGGCGAGAGGGGACATCCCCCCCTCCATTGCTTCTACCGACTCACCACATTGATCGAAGCTAGGATCGTTTTCTTTTTATTATTTCAGGCTTCCCAGCTTGGAGGTGAGATGTGGGGTCTTATTGACCCCATATCTCACTGTAAAGAGGACCTGTCATGCCATATTCCTATTACAAGGGATGTTTACACTCTTTGTAATAGGAATAAAAGTGATCAAAAATGGGTTTTTTTGGGAAAAAAGTGTCAAACTAAAATAAATAAAGTAAAATGAACAATAAAAAAAATTTCTTTAAAGCGCCCCGTGTACTCGCATGCAGAAGCGAACGCATACGTAAGTCCCGCCCACATATGAAAATGGTGTTCAAACCACACGTGAGGTATCACTGCGAACGTTTGAGCGAGAGCAATAATTTTGGCCCTAGACCTCCTCTATAACTCAAAACTTGTAACCAGTAAAAAATTTTAAAGCGTCGCCTATAGAGATTTTTAAGTAGTGAAGTTTGGCACCATTCCACGAGCGTGTGCAATTTTGAAGGGTGACATGTTAAGTATCTATTTACTCGGCATAACTTCATCTTTCACATTATGTAAAAACATTGGGCTAACTTTACTGTTTTGTTTTTTTTTAAAGCACAAAACTGTTTTTTTTTCCCAAAAAAATGCGTTAGAAAAATTGCTGCACAAATACCGTGCGAGATAAAAAGTTGCAACAACCGCTATTGTATTCTCTAGGGTCTTTGCTAAAAAAACATATATAATGTTTTGGGGTTCTATGTAATTTTCTAGCAAATAAATGATGATTTTTACATGTAGAAGAGAAATGTCAGAATTGGCCTGGGTGCTCCAGAACGCCTGAAGGTGCTCCGTGCATGTTGGGCCTCTGTATGTGGCCAGGCTGTGTAAAAGTCTCACACATGTGGTATCGCCATACTCAGGAGTAAAAGCAGAATGTGATTTGGGGTGTAATTTGTGGTATGCATATGCTGTGTGTGAGAAATAACCTGCTAATATGACAATTTTGTGAAAAAAAAAAAAAAAAAGAAAAAAATCTTGATTTTGAAAAGAATTGTGGGAAAAAATGACTTCAAAAAACTCACCATGCATCTTTCTAAATACTTTGGAATGACTTCTTTCCAAAAAGGGGTAATTTGGGGGGTATTTGTACTTTTCTGGCATGTTAGGGTCTCAAGAAATTAGATAGGCCGTCAGTACTTCAGGTGTAATCAATTTTCAGATATTGGCACCATAGCTTTTGGACTCTATAACTTTCACAAAGACCAAATAATATACACCAATTTGTAATTATTTTTACCAAAGATATGTAGCAGTATAAATTTTGGCCAAAATTTACAAAGAAAAATTACTAATTTGCTAAATTTTATAATAGAAACAAAGATAAAAATTCATTTTTTTTACCGAATTTTCAGTCTTTTTTCTTTTATAGCGCAAAAAATAAAAAACCCAACGGTGATTAAATACCACCAAAAGAAAGCTCTATTTGTGTGAAAAAAAGGACAAAAATTTCATATGGGTACAGTGTTGTATGACTGAGTAATTGTCATTCAAATTGTGAGAGCACCGAAAGCTAAAAATTGGTCTGGTTAGGAAGAGGGTTTAAGTGCCCAGTGGTCAAGTGGTTAAGGACTTGCTTTCACTGAGTACTCCGTGCCTAACTCCCGGCACCCTCCTGCACTCAGTCCCAACCACTATTGGGTCTGTTGGGTTAGAGCCCCAGCCGGGTCATCTACTTCAATCCAGGTGTCCGGTTCATCTCTGCTCCACACCTCTACTCTGCAAGAGTTCTCCTTTCAAGACCCATCTACCTGCTGGCGACCCGTGCCTCTCTGTGCCCTATACCCTCTGTACCACCTTCAGGGGTAGAGTGCGCTTAGCTGCAAGGGGAGCCACTCTCAGCATCTCAGCTTGGTGAGTACCCTGACAGTCAGAGACTGCAGACATTGTCTGCAGTCTCTGACCATCTCCTGTATCATGTCTGCAGTCTCTGACTATCTCCTGTATCATGTCTGCAGTCTCTGACTATCTCCTGTATCATGTCTGCAGTCTCTGATCATCTCATGTACTATGTCTGCAGTCTCTGACCATCTCCTGTACTGTGTCTACAGTCTCTGATCATCTCCTGTACTTAGTACAGGAGATGGTCAGAGACTGCAGACATAGTACACGAGATGATCAGAGACTGTGGACATGCTACAGGAGATGGTCAGAGAGACTGTGGACATACTACAGGAGATGGTCAGAGAGACTGTGGACATACTGCAGGAGATGATCAGAGACTGCGGACATACTACAGTAGATGGTCAGAGACTGCTGGAGATGGTCAGAGAGACTGCGGACATACTACAGTAGATGGTCAGAGAGACTGCGGACATACTACAGTAGATGGTCAGAGACTGCGGATATACTACAGGAGATGGTCAGAGAGACTGCGGACATACTACAGGAGATGGTCAGAGAGACTGCGGACATGCTACAGGAGATGGTCAGAGACTGTGGACATACTACAGGAGATGGTCAGAGAGACTGCGGACATGCTACAGGAGATGGTCAGAGACTGCGAACATACTACAGGAGATGGTCAGAGAGACTGCGGACATGCTACAGGAGATGGTCAGAGACTGCGGACATGCTACAGGAGGTGGTCAGAGACTGCGGACATAGTACAGGAGGTGGTCAGAGACTGCGGAAATTATACAGAAGATGATCAGGCTGCGGACATGATACAGTAGATCAGCAGGCAAGTATGATATGTTTTTTATTTGAAAGAAAATATAATACCCTTTAGTATCACTTTAACAAATCCATTGAGTCTTTTGGCAGCAACTTGGATAGTAAACAGGTCAACATCACTGCAAAAATAAAAAAAGGAAGACATCCCAATCAGCAAGAAATATACTGTATCAGTAGATGGTTCCAGAGGGGAGAGATGATAGGGAAAATCACAGGAAGAAATTCGACAATAAAAGAGTTTGTACAGCTCCCAATGTGTTAGGCACACAGTACACACACACTGGATAGTTGCAGCAGGTGGTGGTGGTGGGGGGTGCCACTTCTATACACTCAGCCCGCACATATATCAAGCATGACAGGCTGATCTCTCACCTCCGGAGCACTCCTACCCACCCCCCTCCTCTCCTCGCAGCTTGTTTCCTGAAGCCGACTCTATGCCTCATCCCACGGATGTTAACACAGCTACAGTGATCTCTGTGTGTTTCAGCTCCGTGCAGTGATCTGTATGTCTCAGCTCCGTGCTGTCTCGGCGCCCGCCCATTGGAGAGATGACCAGTGTCACTGTCCAGAGCTGCAAATCCCAGAGGAGGGGAAAAGCATGGATGGGGGCAGCACTCTAAGGCTACATTGTCCTTTGAGGAGGGGACAGCGCCAGGCGCAGCCAGCCGATCGGTGGCTTGTCATTCCAGCAAAGACACTGCTGGGCAGGGGGGAGGGGGAGGAGCCGAAATGACGTCATGCATAATCAATTATGCTGGATACCGCATCGATGCCGAATCGGGAAGGGTACAATCATGATGCGTTGATCATTTTCAATACCCCTAATACTGACACACCGCAACAACGATCGCCGCGATGCACGCCCCCGGGGGCGCACAGTGGCTTGTTATCCTGACCACATCATATGACGTCTGGTCAGGATATCGCAACCACTTTGCCGACGTCATTTTTCTATATGGCGGACAGCAAGTGGTTAATGAGAGAATTAAAAGACATTTAATGGCTAAATATACAAAAAAATAGCAATTTGCAACATTTATGTACTGTACAGTATATGAACTAAACATTTTTATACATGATTGTGGTGATTAGACTCAAGGTGTAGGTGTGTTTTAATGAGTTGTGCCAGTCCCAAACTGTATTTTTAAGGGCATGGTAGCCAACTTTTATTAAAAATAACTTAAAAATTCACAAAAAACATCAGTAGCCCACGCAGGGGGTTCCACCATTACTGTAACTTGCACAATCAAAATACTTCAGCCCTCTGGCTTACTCTCTTGCCTCACAGCTGCTTCAGCAGTCAAGCTCTCTCATAGATTACTCATGATCAGCTCCCTACTGCTCCGTCACAGACTAAATATACCTCCTGCAGACATGCACGCTCTGGCTGCCCCATGCAGCCTCTCTGACTCTTAGAGAGGACGTAGTCCTCCTGACTCCCATGCACAGACCTCCTGTCTTTTGGGTGGAAGCCTAAGCCATAGTCAGGTCACAACTAATAGCCCAGCACACACATGTGCAATCAGTGTGCTGGCCTCTCCAAAAATCTGGCGTAAAACACCCATCTTCTGAGTAGCATGGGGTCCCACTGCTACATACCCCCCCTTTATTTCAAACCAGAGGGAGGAACACATGAACCCGTCATTAGATGGGACACCTCTGTGCCAGTCATTAGCTCTGTAGGCCCAACTCTATCTCAGGGTATGTTTCCACCAGCACTTCACCTTGGCACCTCTGTGCCAACTATCAGCAGCAGGAGTCCTAACCTTCTTCCTGAGCCGTGGGCTCCTACTAATCTCTCTACTATTCCTTATACCTACTGGCCTCAGGATCCTACATTTCTTTTTACCTCCTCCAGACCTGCTCTCCCGGGACTATAGGGGACCTGCTCCTATGACACCTGTCAGGGACTGACCTCTCTCACTACCTGACTCAGCACTAACCAACATCATCTGTTTCTCAGATTCACTAATTCCTGTGTGGTTACCCTTGGCAACCAAACCACAAAAGATATCAGTAGCCCACACAGAGGGTTCCATTACTGTAACTTGCACAGAATAAAATCAGAATACTTCAGCCTCTTGGCTTACTCTCTTGCCACATGGCTGCTTCAGGCCTCAAGCCTAGGCCTTAGGTCTGCTCCTTAGACCAATACAAAGAGTTCCTTAAAGTCAAGCTCTGTCATAGCTTACTCACAATCAGCTCCTTGCTGCTCTGTCACGGACAAAATCTGCCTACTGCAGACATGCACGCTCTGGCTGCCCCATGCAGCCTCTCTGATTAGAGATTATAGGAGTCCTCCACACTCCCATGCACAGACCTTCTGTCTGTTGGGTGGAGCCCTGAGCCATAGTCAGGTTACAACTAGTAGCCCAGCACACACCTGTGCAATCACTGTGCTGGCCTCTCCAAATATCTGGAGTAAAACACCCATCTTCTGAGTAGTACGGGTTCCCACTGCTACCGAGCATTTTTATGAGAAAATTATTTTAGGCGAAATTAAGGAAGTTAGTTAAAAAAAAAAACACGTGTGCAACTTAGTATATCAATGTCAGTGAATTAATATTTTAAAGACCTTGTTTCTGCGTAAAATTTGTAAATAAATATGTACATAGAGGTGTCCATATTTGCTCATTACATATACAGGCTCTGCTTCCTGCTTTGTAGCACTGCAAATGGACAGTACTTTACTGCTTCCATTTTCTTAGTTAGGCCAGGACTGTTCTTACTTAAATCAATATACTTTCAATAAAGCTAAGGGCAGTCTTAAGCCTTGTACACACGATCGGATTTTACGCAGACAAAACCTCGGACTTTTGTCCGAAGGCGTGTGCCTGGATTTTGCCTTGCATACAAACGGTACACAATTGTCGGCCAACAAACCCGAACGTAGTGACATACTAGACGTACTACGAGCCGAAAAAGAGGAAGTTCAATTGTCAGGCGCCGCCCTTTGTGCTCCTTCTGCTAATTTTGTGTTAGCAGAAGTTTGGTGAGTGTTGATTCGCGCTTTTCACTTCACACTTTTCAGTTCGCACTTTTCAGTTCATTTCTGAACAGCCGCTCGTCAACCAGCCATGTTGCGAAATCGGAGGAGATAACGTGTTATTTATTATTGGCCTTGGAGTTATTGCTTTGACCCAAGTCCAATCCAGGAACAGAAGGAGGAGGATTTCTTGGACCAAAAATTGGTTGCTTTATTAATCGTGACCAATTATGTTATATGCCTTTGCTGCGGGAGCTCCAGGAGAATAATCCAGATGATTTTCGGAATTATCTCCTGATGACGGACCCCTGCTTTCACCAACTCTTGGCATTGCTGACCCCCTATATTAAGAAGCAAGACACATGCATGAGGCTTTTATTTGTATCTTTGATCTTAAAAAATACAGGATAATGGTGTTGTGGTAACTTGCACCAAAAAATAAATAAAAATAAATAACAAGCATAATAATATTAATCTTGATATCACTAGAAAAAAAAAGCTTTTGAAAATGAGTTTGCAATAACTCCATCAGTATCACTAGCAAAGCAGCTTCATTATTATACCATTAACCACTTCAGCCCCAGAAGGATTTACCCCCTTCCTGACCAGAGCACTTTTTACAATTTGGCACTGCGTTGCTTTAACTGGTAATTGCGCGGTCATGCAATGCTGTACCCAAACAAAATTTGCGTCCTTTTCTTCCCACAAATAGAGCTTTCTTTTGATGGTATTTGATCATCTCTGCGGTTTTTATTTTTTGCGCTATAAACGGAAAAAGACCGAAAATTTTGAAAAAAAAATGATATTTTCTATTTTTTGTTCTAAAAAAAATCCAATAAACTCAATTTTAGTCATACATGTAGGCCAAAATGTATTCGGCCACATGTCTTTGGTAAAAAAAATGTCAATACGCATATATTTATTGGTTTGCACAAAAATTATAGCGTCTACAAACTAGGGTACATTTTCTGGAATTTACACAGCTTTTAGTTTATGACTGCCTATGTCATTTCTTGATGTGCTAAAATGACAGGGCAGTACAAACCCCCCCCCCAAATGACCCCATTTTGGAAAGTAGACACCCCAAGAAAATTGCTGAGAGGCATGTTGAGCCCATTGAATATTAATTTTTTTGTTCCAAGTGATTGAATAATGACAAAAAAAATTACAAAAAGTTGTCACTAAATGATCTATTGCTCACACAGGCCATGGGCATATGTGGAATTGCACCCCAAAATACATTTAGCTGCTTCTCCTGAGTACTCCCCCAAATGACCCCATTTTGGAAAGTAGACACCCCAAGCTATTTGCTGAGAGGCATGGTGAGTATTTTGCAGCTCTCATTTGTTTTTGAAAATGTAGAAAGACAAGAAAAAAAAATTTTTTTTTTCTTTTTTTCATTTTCAAAACTTTGTGACAAAAATTGAGGTCTGCAAAATACTCATTATACCTCTCAGCAAATAGCTTGGGGTGTCTACTTTCCAAAATAGGGTAATTTGGGGAGGGTTTTGTGCCACCTGGGCATTCCATGGCCTCCGAAACTGTGATAGGCAGTGAACAGTGAAATAAAAAATTTACGCCCTTAGAAATCCTTAGAAATCCTGAAGGCGGTGATTGGTTTTCGGGGTCCCGTACGCGGCTAGGCTCCCAAAAAGTCTCACACATGTGGTATCCCCGTACTCAGGAGAAGCAACGGAATGTATTTTGGGGTGTAATTTCACATATTCCCATGGCATGTTTGAGCAATATATCCTTTAGTGACAACTTTGTGCAAAAAAAAAAAATTTGTCTTTTTCCCGCAACTTGTGTCACAATATAAAATATTCCATGGACTCGACATGCCTCTCAGCAAATAGCTTGGGGTGTCTACTTTCCAAAATGGGGTCATTTTTTGAACTGTCCTGGCATTTTATGCACAACATTTAGAAGCTTAAAGAGGAGGTCCAGTTAAAAAAAAAAAAAATTAAAAGTCAGCAGCTACAAATACTGCAGCTGCTGACTTTTAATTGGACACTTACCTGTCCCAGGGTCCAGCGATGCGGGGTATCGAAGCCCCGCTCGTCTCCCCCTCCGTTCAGCGGCGCCGTGCTGTGGCTTCACAGCCTGGCACCCACTGTGCATGCGCGAGCGGCGCCGCGCGCCGTGATTGGCCGCTCAGTCTCCTGGGACCTGTACTGGGTTCCAGATGATTGACAGGAGGGAGGGAGCAGAGCTGAGCCCTTCCTGTGCCGAGGGGGAAGTGATGTCACCAGCCCAGGCACTGGAAGAGGCAGACTACGAGGGACCCCCTAGCAACAGGCATTTAGAGGTAAGTAAAAAAAAAAAATATTCAAATGTTTTTTTGTATTTTTTTTTGGTGTGATAAAATGCCTTCCCAATTTCCCAATGGCGCTGTTTACATCCGGCGAAATCTAAGTCATGAAATGCACGTAGCTTCTGGTTTCTTAGGCCACAGAGATGTTTGGAGCCACTCTGGTCTCTGATCAGCTCTATGGTCAGCTGGCTGAATCACTGGCTGCATTCTCAAGTTCCCTGTTGGGACAGGAGAGCCAGAGAAAAACATGGAAGACGGTGGGGGGGGGGCATTCCCTCCCACTGCTTGTAAAAGCAGTCTAGAGGCTAATTAGCCACTAGGATTGCTTTTACATGAAAGCCGACCGCTGGCTGAAAAGAATGATTAAAGATTATACCTAAACCTGCAGGAATCATTCTGGTATAACCACTCAAAGTCCAACAACATACCAGTACGTTGCTGGTCCTTGTTGGGCATATATTGTAATCTTTTTTTTTTCATGCAGCCTGTAGGCTGAACGAAAAAAAGAGATTGATCGGTGGGTATGCCCACCATTAGAATACCTCCCTTCATCCACCCACTTCTAATGATGGGCATACATGCACCATTTATATATGCCGAAGCATGGGGGCATCCGCCCCAAAAGTTAGGAGCAAATCGCTCCTTCGCCCCTGCTACCCGCATGCTTTGGCATATATCACCTCCGCTGGAGTCATGGCTTTATGTATCGTGGGAGCAAACGCTGTTGCTGTCAAGATAAATAAATCTGCACTGCAGCTAAATGGCGTACCTGAAGACAAAAAAATGGTTAACAATAAAACACTGTAAATAGTAAAGTATAAAAAATTGCATACCTGAAAAGCAAACAAAAAAACATAAAACATAATAACATTAAAACATTGTAGAATAGAATACAGTAAAAAAGAGCAGAACAATAAAGAGAGAGAGAACAATAAAACGAAAACTATTTTTTTTTTATTATATATATATATATATATATATTTTTACACTTTTTTTTGTAACTGTAACTTTTATACCTGTAACCGGTTCCAGGTTCGGGTCTCTCAAAATGCGATGGCATCTTGGGAGACCCTGTGAAAGTGTGCCTAGTCTGTGCAATTCTGTACGCTAATACTCAACTAGTGTATGGTAGCATACATTCACCAATGCAAAGACCAGGATTGTCAGGACAGGAGGCGCAATAATAGCAGGTGTCACGCCTATATCACGCCTATGTGCTTGCCAGTTCACCAAAACGCTACCAAAAAAACTGTTAGCGATCGCAGGGATCAGGCCTGACTCTGCGAACGCTGCAGTTATGCGTTTAGTGTTTTGTAAGTGACAGTGATCGATCGATACTGCACTTGGGTGGGCTGAGCCGGGCGGAGGGGCAAAATGCAGGTGCTAGCAGGTATCTGGGCTGATCCCGCTAACACTGCGTTTTTGGGAACCCTAAACTGCTGGGGACGCTAGTATAAATTTGATTGGATCAGATATTGATCCGTTCAGATACTATACCACTAAGGGAGGTGTACGGTGTGTGCGTGGGTGTTAGCGCTACTGGCACTAACCTGGCGCTGCCTGGGGCTGGTGCTTGCCAGTTCACCAAAACGCTACCAAAAAAAAACTGTTAGCGATCGCAGGGAGCAGGCCTGACTCTGCAAACGCTGCATGATAAAACATAATAACAATAAAACATTGTAGAATAGAATACAGTAAAAAAGAGCAGAACAATAAAGAGAGAGAGAACAATAAAACGAAAACTATTTTTTTTTATTATATATATATATATTTTTTTTTACTTTTTTTTTTGTAACTGTAACTTTTATACCTGTAACCGGTTCCAGGTTTGGGTCTCTCAAAATGCGATGGCATCTTGGGAGACCCTGTGAAAGTGCGCCTAGTCTGGGCTGATCCTGCTAACACTGTGTTTTTGGGAACCCTAAACTGCTGGGGACGCTAGTATAGATCTGATCGGATCAGATATTGATCCGTTCAGATACTATACCACTAAGGGAGGTGCATGCTGCGTGCGTGGATGTTAGCGGTACTGGCGCTAATCTGACGCTGCCTGGGGCGACGCATATCACCGCCGGGCGATCAGGGGGCTAAACCTTTATTAGGTAATAAACGGCGGGTGCCCTGACACTATAAAAAATAAACTAACTAACCAGCATCACCCGTAACAGTTATACGGTGATCACTGGTAAAAGGGTTAACTAGGGGACAATCAAGGGGTTAAAACCTTTATTGGGTAGTATATGGGGGTCCCTGACGCTATAAAACGCTGACGGCGAACCTATATATTTACCAGTGACACTAATACAGCGATCAGAACGGGGGGTGATCAAGGGGTTAAAACTTTATTAGGGGGGGTTAGGGGGGTATCCTAGACTTAAAGGGGGCTACCACTATCTGCCCTACCACACTAATGCCCCGTACACACGGTCGGACTTTGTTCGGACATTCCGACAACAAAATCCTAGGTTTGTTTGCTCAAACTTGTTTTGCCTACACACGGTCGCACAAAGTTGTCGGAATTTCCGATCGACAACCACGCGGTCACGTACACCACGTACGACGAGACTAGAAAAGGCCGGTTCAGAACCAAGCGCGGCACCCTTTGGGCTCCTTTTGCTAATTTCGTGTTAGTAAAAGTTTGGTGAGAGACGATTTGCGCTTTTTCAGACTCGTGGCTTTTAGCTCGTTTTCTGCCGTTCAGTTTGTGCTTGTGGGTTTGTATCTGCTCTTCAGTGCGTGCAGCAAGTTCCGCGTGACTTTAGGTAGTCATTGTATTCTTGTTCGTTCGTTACTGGTTTTCAGGTCGCTCTTCACAGGCCTTGCTGTTCTTCAGTGCGTTCTGTTACTTCGTTCTGAGCAGCCGACCGTTTTCTAGCCATGTTTCGTATGCGTACTCCTCGTACAGTTCGTGCTGTGCGGGGGCTTGGTGTTGGGGTCCTGACCTTGACACAAGTCCAGTCCATGAACAGGGTGGGGAGGAGTTCATGGACCAAGAATTGGTTGCTTCAGCGTGACCAGTTCTATCATATGCCTTTGCTCCGTGAGATCCGTGAGAATAATCCTGGTGATTTCAGGAACTTTCTCAGGATGACGGACCCCGTATTTCACCGTTTGTTGGCTTCGCTGACCCCCTATATCAGCAGGCAGGATACCTGCATGAGGCAAGCCATCACTCCGGAGCAGAGGCTCGTCGCTACCCTGCGGTATTTGGCCACAGGGAGAAGTCTGCAGGACCTCAAGTTCTCGACAGGCATCTCCCCTCAGGCTCTTCTTTGTGGACATTTACTGCTTGTGTTTGTTTGAGCTGACCCTGACAGAAATGTGTGGAGTCCAGAAAATGTCGTGATTGTGTAACCTTATACAAAGCACTGTTGGCTGTTATTTACTAAATGCAAAGACACTTTTCACTACAAGTGCACTTGCAACTGCACTGAAACTGCACTTGTAGTGCAAAGTGGATTTGCCCTTAGGAAATTACCCCCATTTTCTCATAAAACAACAATTACATCACCCCAAAAGTGATGTAGCGTTGAGACAATAATCCACACATTCTTGATGAACAATCTTTTTAATACCTGCACAATCACATGTGCATTTACCAAAGGTTTTTCTGACAAACCAACATGTTTGTTGTATAACAATTTTTGTGGTGTCATTATCCAAAATCAAAATGTGCATTTTATAGAAAACAGGCCTGTGTAAAACCAACAAGAAAGACACAAATCTTGATCTTACAAAGTTCACATTTGGTAGAACTTGAAGGCAATATCAGACATGAGTATTTAGGAACTGTGTTTGATATTGCGTTCAGATGGGGGGAAATCACCCCTGGAAAAGCCAAATTTGGAAGATGCACACAAATTTCACAATGTCAACATGTGCTATCTGCCATCAGGGGGGATCAAGGGACGTGTTTTGGGGGAGAAAGCCCTTCCTTACCACTACTTTATTATTGAGGAAGGGGTCGCACCCCCAAAACGCGTCCATTGATCTCCCGTGATTGCAGATAGCACATGTTGACACACTGTGTGCATCCTCCACATTTGGCTTTGGGAAAAATCACAAAAACATTTCGCACATTGTAGCAGACAAAAGAAGAACGTGATTTGGAGGGGTTTTAAACTCGCCCCAAAACATCAATGATGTTTTTATAGTTTGGAATAACATCATTGATGTTTTGCTTGATGTTTTCCAATTGTAAATTACACCCCATGATCTCCCCGATCAGGTTCTGGGCACTTTCGGATGTGAAAGGATCTTCATCCACAACCTCACGATCACCTAAAAAGAGAGGAACCCAAAATAAATTAGGTTTCCAAAAAAATGCCGCCATCCATCTCTTATCTGAGCCTGTGGTCGCAGACACTCACCTGTTGTGGTGACTAGTTCCACCACGTCTTCATCCTCCTGCTCATCTTGTGTTGGGGGGATTTCCCCTTCTTCCAGAGGGGGGGGCTCTGGTCTCCTCGAATGAGGGGTGTCCTCCAAGTCTTTTCTCCCCTATGTAAAACAAAAATGGTATAATTAGCACACAGATATTTAATGTCAGAACTATAAAGATGAAACATTGCTTGGAAGTGGGGTACAATGATCTATTTTAGCCAAGTTCCAAGATGTAGCTTTTTTAGTGTCCTTTGTCAAGCTGCAATACTTTACCTGTTTAGTACAAGCTTCACAGATGTAGCCCCCCCTATAGTATACACTGGAGCACCTGTGTGGCCCCTCTAATAAAAATGGTGTTCTGGGGTCCCACACTAGTGCTCCAGTGTCCAGATGTGAAAACAGCTGCTCAGTGTCAAAATATGTATAGGGCGTCAAAATGGTGGCCAAATGCATATGGGCTAAACAATGGTATTTTATAGTCCGAAATAAAAGTGTGTGATCCGAACGAATAATGTGCCCATGAACATGAAAGTTGACATTTTAAACTGTACAACAGTTCCTAAAAGCACATGGAGCAGCACGAACGTAATAAACACAAAAAGAATAGGAACACAGCACAACTACTTACTTTTTTGCAGCACTCTCCGGATCTTTCTGTACTGCTCATGTTCTCGTAATTTCATGTCCGACCACCGCTTCCTGAGCTGATCTTTCGATCGTCGTACCCCGAATTTCCGGTGCAGACTCCTGACCACTTTCGCCATGATCTTGGCCTTTCGGACATTGGGGTTAGGGTAAGGCCCATACTTTCCATCATAGTCGGCCTTCTTCAGGATGTCCACCATCTCCAACATCTCCCCAAAGGACATATTTGAGTCCTTTAATCTCCTTCTGGATCGGGACGTTTCAGGCTCCGGCCTTTCCTCCTCCTCCTCCTCCTCCTCGTTGCTACAATTAGCACGATCCTGCTGTCTATCTGCCATGTGCTCTTCCCCCACTGCGCTGAAAGAAAAGGGGCGGGGAATAGACTAGAAAGAACGTCAGGGGCGGGCGGAGTTATACGCATGCGCAGTGTGTATAAATCGTAACACGCGCGCGTCTTACGTACGATCTGTGAGCGGAGGAAGGAGCATCGGAGACGCCGATCGTGATAACGAAGGTAGGATCTAAACTTGGGCCTATACTACTTCGAAATGGAAGCCTATATTGTAACAAGATTAGGGGAGTTTGGCCTGACATTAGGGTTTGTCTTGTGTTGTGTCTTGCAGAGAAAATGGATGGGTTCAACGACCACAATTTCCTGCCCCTGTTTATTGACAAGTATAGGGAGCTGCCCTGTCTGTGGCAAGTGAGACACCCCCACTATAACTACAAACAAAAGAGGCAGGCAGCGCTGGAGAAACTGCTGGAGTTGGTGAAGCCGGTGGTCCCCACAGCAACCATCCCTTATTTAAAAGCTAAAATTGGTGGCCTGAGGAGTACTTATCTTAGGGAGCGCAAGAAGGTCACAGATTCCCAGAGGTCCGGAGCTGCAGCAGATGACATTTATGTCCCCAGGCTGTGGTACTATGAGAGACTGCGATTTCTGTCAGACCACACTGAAGTCAGGGAATCCCTCTCTACTCTTCCTTCCACGCTTCCTTCCATACCAGCTGAGGCTTCTGATGTCCAACCTGGGCCTTCCAGCCAGGAAGAAGTGGAGGAGCCCAGCTGGAGTCAGGTATAGCATTCCTCTACAGATTTCTGGGCAATAAATAAATGATGTTTACTAGATGTTATTATTGATCATTAATTGAAAGTATTTTACATATCAATAGACAGTAGTGGGCACCCAAAATTGGGACAAGAATGAAAACTGCTGGGCTCAGGAGGATATTCTGTTATATTTGTTAACATTCAATTTGCAGCAGTCAGGAGGTGAAAATTGTGTGTGATTGATGGAAAAAATACTAAAACTATGTCCCTTTTTCATACACAGAAAGACCTCAGCCAGGAGGAGGCTGTGGAATGTGGCAGTCAGGAGGAGGCGGGGATTAGTGGCAGCCAGGGGGAGGCGGGGCTAAGTGTCAGCCAAGAGAAGCCTGGGACAAGTCGCAGCCTGACTGAGTCTCAGGTCCCTCCCCTCCACCTGCCATACAAAAGGGCCAGGAAGGCCACTCCCAGTCCTGTGCAGGATTCAGCATACAGGCTGATCCAGGAGGCTTCTGCGTCCCTCAGAGCCTTCCCCAGTCCTGCAGAGGCCTTTGCCTGCATGGCTGCCACCAAATTGCAGGGCATGCAGGAGGGCCAACGCAAGCTCTCTGAGGACCTGATTTATAAAGTCCTACGTAAGGGGGAGAGTGGGGAACTGACACCCAAGACGGATGTCATTGAGATCGACGATCCTCCTCCTCCTCCTGCTGCCACAACTCCACCACCAGAGCCACCACGTGGAAGGAGGCATGGAAAGAAGACCAAAGAGTGATTGCCCTGGGTTCAGTCTGGTCTGACAGAAGATGCAGTCTCTCGTATGACCACAGCCTGGGGACACAGATGTCATCTGCTGCTTTCCGGATCTCTGGGACTTCTGGACCAGACTGCCCTCCCTTAGATATGGACTCCTCAGGCCACCAATTTTGCTTTTAAATAATTGATGTCTGCCCTGGGGGTCCAAGGCTTCGCCCACTTCTGCAGTTTCTCCAGCGTTGCCTCCCTCTTTGTTTTTTTATAGTTGTGACCCCTTAATAAAATTTTTTTAGGTAAATTCTACTCTCCTGTGTGTGTTTTCATCCAAAAAGGACAGTTTGTTGGTGACGATTCAGGTACATTTCTAACATAAAATGTGAAATTAACAAGGGACAACAACACCAAACAATCTCCTACAGATTAAATAGAACAACATATCAATGGTGTTGTGGGAACTTGTCACAAAAAACACACACAAACATTTTCGGGAGTACAAATCAAAATCACCAAAAAAAAAGAGAAACACAAAAAAAATTCTACATTAAAGGCAAAAAAAAAAAAATATACAAAAATATGTTGTCAGATGTGAGAAATCAAAATATATTGAGGGAATCCCGATAAATAGTAACGAAAGAAGTTTGTGAGAAGTGTGTGTGAATATGAGCGTTAAAACTACTTAATTCTTGTCACATTATAAAGAAGAGAGTGCGCTGTATTAAACCATTTTGAACATTTCAGCGTGACGAAAGTGCTGTATCCATTGCGGACGCTAAGTTTACCAGAACGAGCTGTCCCGTCTCAGAATTTCTTCTGAGCATGCGTGGCACTTTGTGCGCCGGAACAGGCCACACACGGTCGGAATTGACGCGATCAGATTTTGTTGTCGGAAAATTTTATCTCCTGCTCTCCAACTTTGTGTGTCAGAAAATCTGATGGAAAATGTCCGATAGCGCCCACACACAGTCGGAATTTCCGACAACACGCTCCGATCGGACATTTTCCATCGGAAAATCCGATCATGTGTACGGGGCATAACTGTCACAAACTGACACCAATGCAATAATCAGAAGAAAAAAAAACTGCTTAGTGTCACTGTGACGGGGAGGGGGGGGGGGGTGATCGGGGGGTGATCGGGGGGTGAAAAGTATGCCTGGCGTGTTCTACTTGTGTGTGTGTTGTGCACTCACATTGATGTCTTCTTTCCTCGGCGCCGGAACGGAAAATACCGAGCTGAGGAGAGATGACATCACTTCCTCTGCCGCTGTTTACTATACAGCAGCAGAGGAAGGATTTCATTGGCTGGGAGCGATCGCGAGGGGGGGGCCACGAAAGGATGGCCTCCCCCTCACCTCTGATCGCGAGGGGACAGAAGCCGACCGCCTCGGGCAGCGGCGGGGGTCCGATCAGATCTCCCGCCCGCGGGAGGTACGTGATTTTGCATGCCCGTGCCATTCTGCCGCAGTATATCTGCGTGAGGCGGTCGGCAAGTGGTTAAAGAACAAGAGAATGTGCGCTGCATTTTGAGATTTCATAATTTACCAAGTCACAAATGTTAATCCTCCATTACGAAAGCTAGTTTACAAGACCGACCGCTTCTGGCTCATCCATGCTTCTGAGCATGCATGTACTTTGGACTTTTGTCCGACAGACTTGTGCACACATGCTCGGAAAATCCGACAACAGACTGTTGCCCACAGAAAATTTTAAAGCCTGCCATCCAACATTTATCCGCGGAATATCAGACAACAATTGTCCAATGGAGCATACAAATGGTTGGATTTTCCGCCAACAGCCTGTCATCACATAATTCCCGGCGGAAAATCCGATCGTGTGTACAAGGCTTAAGATAAAGACTAACAGAGCATAATCTACTTGTCTCACCGTTGTCTCATCCTAAATAAGGTCCCTGGAAAAACTGCCAGTACCTTTTTATTTTTCCATAGTCCTATAACATACACATGGCCTCTAGAAATAAGAATTTGCAAATCAAATTATGGTACAATAGGCAAGTGTAATTGTACTTTCAGGTAAATGTTAAACTAATAACTGAAAATAAACACTTACTGCATCTGCTGCATCTATTTTTTTGACTGAATATTACATCTATAAAGGGGCATTAAGAAATAAATGTGTAATGGGACAGTCTCGGACTTGAAAAAAATGTAATCATTCCAAAATTAGCTGTCTGTCATCATCCATGCAGCCTGCTGCCACCTTATCTGGACTGTGCTGCTCCTAGAGTATTGATGCAAAACAAGGCAAACAGCAGTTCACCTGTTAAAAAGAATCTATCCCATTCAGAGGTGCTTGCACATAAGTTTCCACCAAGTCTGTTTTTGGACTGTTTGATTTTAATAATATTTTCACTTTTAGTACAATTTTTGTGCCCTCCCCCAGCACTTATCTAAACCCTGCTCCACTGAGATCTTTATGCCATAAAGCATAGCGTATGGGTGTACAGTATTAAATACTGCAATGTATAACAGTGGGCACTGGTGTCTACCCATGCACACCTATCGGGGGTATTTCTCAAAATGTAAAATTTTACTTTTACGATTATGCACGTACACCATTTTCTGTAATGCATGCTTATGGACAAAAATCTACTGCAGCTGTGGTTCCTGGGTGCCAAAACAACAGAGGTATTTTACACTGTACACCTATACTCTGTAGTTTACGGCCATGAACAGGAGGCCATATTCTGTGGCCTGCCCCCCACTCCACCACAAAGCTTCTGTTTTCACCCAGGCTGTCTGACTACTAAGTGACTTTACGCTGAAGAGAATGTAGGAAACTCTGTTGACAATTTGGGCAGAGGCTTTGCAGGTCCAGGTAGGCTAAGGTGACCAGATTTTTAAAATGAAATCTGGGGACATATTTTTTTTTTTTTTACTAGTAATGGCAGCAATCGACGACTCTTTGCCCATCTCCACCGCCACCGCCCACCTCACAGCCTGTTAAGTCTAAAGCCCCATACACACTATCAGATTTTCTGCTGATTTTTTCCTTTACCAAAACTATATAAAATGAGGTCAAACCTTAGGAGTTTCAATTTGTATGCAATCAGGCAGGCCCTTGCACTACATGGTTTTGGCAAATCTGAAGACAAAAATCAGCAGAAAATCTGATAGTGTGTATGGGGCTTTACTCTTCGGGCCCCGGCTACTACTGCGTGGAGAGCAGAGGAAGATTACTCCGCCAGGGAAGGCAAGGAGATAAGCAGGCAGGCGCCTGGCCGGGACTTGAGCCAAGGCAGAAGATCATGCGAGTGGAGCTGAATGGGCATGTGCCCAAAACTGAAGAAATAGTCCCTCCGCTCCGACCAGCACATGATCATCAGAAAGGTGCACAGATAATGGAAAAAAAAACCCCATAAGCTAGAAGGAGCGGCAGAGGAGGGGGGTTGCAATTCACTTTTAATTCTGCACGGGCTGTCTTTGAAATTGCCCCAGCCCCTGTTCAAATCCAATCTGGGGACAAAACTGGGGACAGACTTGGTCCGGGGACAGTGTTCTCAATCCGGGGACTGTCCCCAGAAACCGGGGATGTCTGGTCACCCTAAGGTAGGCCACACAGTGAAAATGTTGGGAGGACTGATACCTGTTACTGCTACCACCAAACTCCCTGACCCATCTCCAAGTTTAACTTACACTTTTTAATGGGCAATGATTCAATTTTTTTCTGTAATTTTTTTTTTAATAAATTGGTGCCATATAACATTAATGGTAGTAAATACAACAGTGTCTCTGTGAGCAAAAAGCTCAACACACCCAAAGCACACAATACTATTTGATCCAACAGTGGGCTTATCCACATATTGCATAATCTGCACTTCAAAATACAAAAGTGCATAGAAAACGATATTTTTTTAGTAACATTTATAATTGACTGGATTTATCTTTTTACCTTTCTAAAAAAATATTTAACCCTTTTAACCCTTTTAGAAGAAAACCTGCAAGTTGCTTTTGAAGACATAACTATTATCTTGAATGCTAGGATACAACAAAGACCTGTAACAAAGTGCTCTTTTGTACACAGTGGAGAAACTGAAGAGTGACACACAGTAAAATACTTTTACAGGGAAAAAAATTATTTTGGGCAACCTTACAACACTTTTTGGTTGACAAAACAAAACTCCAGAGCCTACGTGCATTGCAACTTGAGAATTGGCTACTTAACCTAATTTTCCGGTTATGGCTTGCAGGATTCAAGATAAATCCTGTTCAAACCATTTTTATCTCATAACAGCTTAAAAAATTATACAGAAAATAAAGAATAATGATGGTAAAATGATACAAGCAGCATGTAAGCTGTGTGATGATAAAAAAAGGAAGGTCATACAATGATTTCTGGCTGTTTTAGTGCACCAAATTTGACAACAATGTGGCTAAAATATGCTAGTTCTCAAAAATTGAAGGTCATTAGCTCTCCCTGTGCAAAAAATATTTTGCGCTACTGAGTTGAAAAGAAGTATATTGTACCTTTGCCCCATCAATTCTACAAAAACAAGTAGGAAATTGAGGCAACCTTGGACATTTGTGGTACGGTATGGACGTACAATGCTCAAACAGCTTCTTTTTTTATTTTTTTAACCATTTAAGGCCTGGAAAGATTTGCCCTATTAATGACCAGGCCATTTTTTGCAATACTGCACTGCGTTGCTATAACTGACAATTGGTGGTCATGCAATGCTGTACCCAAACAAAATTGATGTCCATTTTTTTCCCCACAAATAGAGCTTTCTTTTGGTGGTATTTTTTTCACCTCTGCGGTTTTTATATAAAACTAATATTTTTTACTTTTTGTTATAATACATATCCAAAATAAAATTTAAAAAAACTATTTTTTTCATCAGTTTAGGCCAATGTGTATTCTTCCACATATGTTTGGTAAAAAAAAATCACAATAAGTGTATATTGATTGTATTGCACAAAAGTTTTAGCGTCTACAAAATAGGGGATATATTTATGGCATTTTTATTATAATTTTTTTTTTTACTAGTGGCAGTGATCTGCGATTTTTAGCGGGACTGCGACATTGGGGCGAACAGATCGGAGACTTTTGACACTCTTTTTGGGACCACTGACATTTATACAGTGATCAGAGCTAAAAATAGCCACTAATTACGGTATAAATGTCACTGGCTGGAAGGGGTTAACACTAGGGGGCGATCAAGGGGTTAAGTGGTTAAGTGTGTTCCCTGGGAGGATTTTCTAACTGTATGGGGATGGGCTGTCTGGGAGTAGAGAGAGACTGCTGTTACTAATCACTAGGAACAGCAGATCAGTCTCTACTCCCCTGACAGAATGAGGATCTGTTTTTTTACATTGACAGATCCCCGTTCTGTCTCTCTGTGGAACGATCGGGGGTGGCCTGGCGGACAATGCGGCCGCCGTCCAAGTGCAGCAGCTCCGACATCGCGCCGTGGGCATGAGCACGTGCCTCCTATTCTATTTAAAGCGGCCAACGTACAATGACACCGATTCACACAGGGGAGCCAACCTGCCGCAGTACAACTGTGGTGGCTGGTCCTTAAGCAGTTAAATTACAAATTTATTGAAAGATTCATTAAAAAATACCCAAAAGGACAGACATATGACATACATACAGTACAAGGTAACCCATAACAGAAAACAACCTTGAACAATTGAATTCCTCTGAGGTAAACTGGAAAAAATTAGATGTATCAACCTACGATGGGGGGATTTAATATTCGTCTTTTTCCTCATAGGTGTTGCAAAAAGGGTGTGTGACAGGAGTCGGAAGATGAACTCAACCTGCACAATAAAGCCAAGTAAACATACAAAGGTAAATGATAATACACACGAACCAAAGTCTTCATAGGGTTACACAGGACTTAGCGGGGCTGGAGAGGGGATAAAGTACTCAAATACGGAGCTTAGGGCTAGTAGTAGACTGCTTGAATGCAGTATAAAATATATAAAGAGAATATATCCCATAAGTCATCATAGATACAGGGGAGAACAGGGGGTACACCACCGACTGGCCATAGATACTCACCTGGCTCGGATGATACAGTAAATCACTTTGAAAATCAATCCATCGAATTTGATATCAGATCCTGAGAACACAGACTCAGCCATGCAGACTAAGCAGAAGTACATTCATCAATTTAACGGTTTGCCAAAACAGTTACATTCAAGGCATTCCATGAATGATAACTGTCACAGTTGCTTATGTTCCCAGCAAACTGTCAAGCCATCAAATGGCTGGCGCCATAACTGATTACATGTGCAGCACCATGGCAAATGCACATCAAACAGAGGCTAAGACAGCAGCTTCCTTGGATGTAAAGAATAGGAGGTTTTAACCACCTTCCGCCCACCCTATAGCTGAAAGACGGCTACAGCGTGGGCCTTAATTGCCCGGAGGTCGTCATATGACATCTTCCTGTGCATGACGTGCTCGGCATGCTCTGTGATCACAGAGTCTATGAGACTAGGCTGATTACAGATCGGAGTAGGGGGCTGATTCCGGTCCCTTACCATGTGATCAGCTGTCAGCCAATGACAGCTGATCACGTGATGTAGACAGAAGGGGTTTTTTTTCCCTTTACGCTGTCAGCGTGAGGAAAAAAAAAGCCGATCACCAGCTTCTGTCAGAGGGACATTGGTCCCTCACACAGAGAGCCGCAGCTGCCTCATCTGTGCCCACCAGTGCCACCTGCCAGTGCCACCTATCAGTACCTACCAATGCCACCTACTAGTGCCCACAGTGCCACCTACCTTTGCCCAACAGTGCCACCTATCAATGCCCATCAGTGCTGCCAATCAACCCCCATCAGTGCATCATTATCAGTGCCACCGATCATTGCTGCCTATCAGTGTCACCTACCAGTGCCCATCAGTGCCACCAATAAGTGAACATCAGTGCCCATCAGTGCCAACTATCAGTGCTAGCTATCAGTGCCCTTCAGTGCTGCCCATTAGTGCCAATCATCAGTGCCCATCAGTGCCACCTCTCAGTGACAATCAGTGCCACCTATCAGTGCACATCAGTGCCACCTTATCAATGCCGCCTATCAGTACACATCAGTGCAGCCTATCAGTGTCCGTCAGTGCCAATCAGTGCAGCCTAATCAGCGCACATCAATGAAGGAGAAAAATTACCTGTTTTCACAATTTTATAACAAACAATGAAAACATTTTCGGTCTTTTTTTTAGTTTCTTTTTTAGCAACAAATAAAAAACCCAACAGTGATTAAATACCACCAAAAGAAAGCTCTATTTGTGTGAAAAAAAATAATATTTTTTTTTTGGGTACAGCGTTGCATGACCGCGCAACTGTCATTCAAAATGTAAGAGCGCTGAAAGCTGGAAATTGGTCTGGGCAGGAAGGGGGTTTAGGTGCCCAGTAAGCAAGTGGTTATTTCTACTTTAAGGGCTGACCTGGCTTACATTCCAAACCTGCATCTTGACTTTCCTGTACCTTCTGCTCGGACTCCTACTTATTCAATCTGACCTTAGTCTGTCTCTTGGATTCTGATTCTCCACTTGAGTTGGTGCCTCATTATATGCCTGTTGACAACCTTGGCCTCTTCCAGACTCTGTTTCTGCCTACCACTCGGTAATTCCTGTCTGACCTGCTTTGGCCTGCTTCACTATTCTGTTGCTGCTTTTGTCTCCTGTGTGATATTTTCCTGTTGATCTACTAGTGATTGTAACTTAGCCTGCGAATATACTCCTGATGTTGTTCCAGAGTTCCACTGCAGATCCTACATGTGTTTGTTGACCTCTGGTGACACTTCCCAGGTTCAGAAGACTACTTGACATCATCTTCTTTGCCACTGATTGGTTCATCTCTGCTGAAGTTGGAGGTTAATTCATTGTAGGCAGAACATTGTAGTTCTTTTGGCACAATGTTCATCCTTGTTCTCTGTCTCACCTTTAGGGGCACTTGGAGAGAAGAAGCACCAACAATATAATTTTCACAGCAGTAGATCCACACTAAGCGAAGACTTGGCAGAAGTGTGCCATGATAACACATGTAATGGTTGCCCCGGAGGAGCTGCTTGGTACGACGTGTTCTCTTTTCCGCCATGACTAATCCGTCCCCATTGTCACACCTGGTTAGATAGTGGGATGCTGCAGACACCTGTATAAGCTTAAGTGTTGATAAACTACCGCCACTGTATTATGGAAATAGACACCAGACTACTTAATTGTAAATAATTATTGCAATGCAAAATAAATGGCAATGCATAAAAGCAATAAACAGGTAAGTTAATCCGTTTGACTACAATGAACCAACTGACATGAATACCAGGCTATAACATAACAGCCAATGCAGATCACTGTGGTACCAAGAAAATCTAACTAATATCAGCAGCACTTATAAAGGACAGTATAAACAGTGAACCATATAAACAAATGAACAGCACAAACAGCAAGGAACAGTCTCAAAGTATCTCTTCTGCAATAAATCACTAACAGTTGTATCAGAGTGCACTTTGTGTGTATCCCCTTAAGTGTAGGTAGGGATAGATATATCTATCCCTACCTACACTTTTTTGTAAATATTTTATTATACCTTTTCATGTGACAACACTGAAGAAATGACACTTTGCTACAATGTAAAATAGTGATTGCACAGCTTGTATAACAGTGTACATTTGCTGTCCCCTCAAAATAACTCAACACACAGCCATTAATATCTAAACCGCTGGCAACAAAAGTGAGTACCCCCCTAAGTGAAAATGTCCAAACTGGGCCCTAAGTGTCAATATTTTGTGTGGCCACCATTATTTTCCAGCACTGCCTTAACCCTCTTGGGCATGGAGTTCACCAGAGCTTCACAGGTTCCATTGGAGTCCTCTTCCACTCCTCCATGACGACATGACGGAGCTGGTGGATGTTAGAGACCTTGCGCTCCTCCACCTTCCTTTGAGGATGCCCCACAGATGCTCAATAGGGTTTTAATTCTGGAGACACGCTTGACCAGTCCATCACCTTTACCCTCAGCTTCTTTAGAAAGGCAGTGGTTATCTTGTGTTTGGGGTCGTTATCATGTTGGAATACTGCCCTGCGGCCCAGTCTCCGAAGAGAGAGGGAGGATCATGCTCTGCTTCAGCATGTCACAGTACATGTTGGCATTCATGGTTCCCTCAATGAACTGTAGCTTCCCAGTGCCGGCAGCACTCATGCAGCCCCAGACCATGACACTCCCACCACCATGCTTGACTGTAGGCAAGACACACTTGTCTTTGTACTCCTCTCCTGAACCAAATAAGTTTATCTTGGTCTCATCAGACCACAGGACATGGTTCCAGTAATCCATGTCCTTTGTCTGCTTGTCTTCAGCAAACTGTTTGCTGACTTTCTTGTGCATCATCTTTAGAAGAGGCTTCCTTCTGGGACGACAACCATGCAGACCAATTTGATGCAGTGTGCGGCGTATGGTCTGAGCACAGGCTGACCCCCCCACCCCTTCAACCTCTCCAGCAATGCTGGCAGCACTCATATGCCTATTTCCCAAAGACAACCTCTGGATATGACGCTGAGCACATGCACTCAACTTCTTTGTTCAACCATGGTGAGGCCTGTTCTGAGTGGGACCTGTCCTGTTAAACCGCTGTATGGTCTTGGCCACTGTGCTGCAGCTCAGTTTCAGGGTCTTGGCAATCTTCTTATAGCCTGGGCCATCTTTATGTAGAGAAACAATTCTTTTTTTTTCAGATCCTCAGAGTTTTCTTTGCCATGAGGTGCCATGTTAAACTTTCAGTGACCAGTATGAGAGAGTGAGAGCGATAACACCAAATTTAACACACCCACTTCCCATTCACACCTGAGACCTTGTAACACTAACGAGTCACATGACACTGGGGGGGGGGAATGGCTAACTGGGCCCAATTTGGACATTTTCAGTTAGGGGTGTACTCACTTTTGTTCCGAGCGGTTTAGACATTAATGGTTGTGTGTTGAGTTATTTTGAGAGGACAGCAAATTTACACTGTTATACAAGCTGTACCCTCACTACTTTACATTGTAGCAAAGTGTCATTTCTTCAGTGTTAATGATGAAGATATTTGCCAGCACACCATGAAACGACGTGGATATCGTCCAAACGTAATTTATTGCATGATCACAACACATGGAAAGTGCAACATTTTGGAGTCACGCAGGACCCCTTCGTCAGGCATGTGATGACGAAGGGGTCCTGCGTGACTCCAAAACGTTGCACTCTCCTTGTGTTGTGATCATGCAAAAAAATGGAAAGTTTGGGCGCTATCCACATCGTTCCATGGTGTGCTGGCAAATATCTTCATTGTGACTTGAACCAGTATCCAGCTGGTTGTTGCTGCAGCACCCATATTCGTGAGCTCATCCAGGAATGTGTGCGATGGGAACATTTACAAAAATGTGAGAGGTATACTCACTTTTGAGAGATACTGTACATTATATATATATATATATATATATATGTGTGTGTGTGTGTGTGTGTTTTTCCTAAAAAGGGTTACCCCTGCAAAGTAACTGTTCTGTATATAGTGCCTGACTTGCTACTTCAGCTGGCTAGTGTTGGGGACCAAACTATGTGGGGGTGCACAGGTTACGGTCTCTTTAATACTGCATGCAGTCAATTGCTTTTGGGAATGGGTTTCCTGTTGTGCTGAACTGTGAAATAGTGGTGGAATAAACACAGCTGCAGATGCTCCCAAGTCCTGACATACACCAGACCTTGTCTGTCTGCAGTCTCTCTGGTTCTGTCCTCAGGAATACAGTCCTTGAAAGCTCAGTCCTAGCACTAGGTCCTCAGTAGCCTGATTCCAGCACTCTGGTTACTTAGCATGCAGGTCTCTCCAGCTCCAGTCCCCCACACTTAGGTGTAGGCACATACAGGCACGCAGCACCGTGGTGTGTACAGCTCCAGTCCCCAGCACCAAGAGGAGGTTCTTCTCAAAAGCCCAGGAGAGAACCTTCTCATTTATCCTATTATTACAAAGTGTTCTCGGCTCTTGCAGTTCACAGTCCCATTCACTTTCACAGTACAGCTCTCTTTCTGGACTACATTTTCCAGTGTCCTGTGTGGCTGCATCATCCAGGGAGATGATAGGGAAAATGTATTCTAAGAGTTCTTTCTATGTAGCTGAATAAGGTAGCCCCATTGGCTTTGAGTCTGGGAGAAAGTACAGTTAGCATGGACAGCACAGGCATTGCAACTATCCTAAATAAATATTTAAAATATTAATTGTCGTTTCTTCCCACATTCTAGGTTAATTCAGCGATAGCTACTTTGGCTCTAAACAGAAAGTTAATTTGTCATAGTATACTTCAGTGTTTTTCAACCTCTTTGTAGTCAGTGCACCCTTTAGAAATGTGTACAACCCTGGGACACACCAGTCTGAGGGATCACTCACATAAGGAGGTGTGCCTGAGCACTTTTTTGTGTGTTCTGTTTTATTATAGGCTGCTCTATGCTCATGAAATGCACAAAAAAGGTGCTGGCATGATTTTTTAATTTGAACCTTACCAAAATACATAGTACTGCGGAACCATGCAGTTGATTAATTGGGCACAAACAAACATGCAATTGGTGAATGCGTGGGGGTGCCATTAAAAATTAACTGCAAAAGGCAACCCCTTTTTGTGTGGTGCAGGAAAAGGCATGATTTTACAGCTTTCACTTTTGCTGGCAAAATACAGATCACAGCATAGAGGAGGAGAGAGCCCGAAGGAGAAATGTGATGTGCTCTCTCTCCTCTCTGAACATGCAATTTAACACAGTAACCCTTTCATGGTTGGATTCTACAGGGCTTTGTGTCATTTTACTGCAAAATCCCTGGGGACTCTTTGTGGCAACCCAGGGTGCCGCAGCACACCGGTTGAAAAACCCTGGTATAATCGTATAGCCTAGCCACCTTAATTAGGTGAATGCCAGTGATGCTTGTGGAATCCCAGAAATTCCTATAGATTTGCTTAGAGTAGTAAAACCGTCTATATCCACAGATCAAATTCAGAGCAAGATCCTTTTTTTCACAGCACAAAGCAGCGACTTTGTTTATATAGATCATGACTCTCAAAAACTCTGAGAATCACTCGAAGGACTAGAGCTTGATAGATGGTAAAAATTGACAACATCTGCTGTGCACTTATTTGTGTTGTTACTTAAGAGCTAATTCCACCTTTACAACCAGGTTACATGTTACAGCCTTATTTAAGGTGTAATATGTAAAATATTATGTAATATGGTGCCAAGCTGACCCTCCATTCCCAAAACAGCCTCTCCTCTGATAGCGTGTGGCAGGGTTCTTCTTCTTCTCTAGCTGTCAGACTTGAAATTAGAGCGGCTGTGCTTGGGTCTGTCTGCCCAGCCACGTCATTCATTCACAGAGATCTTTGAATTAACATACTACAAGACATCATGGCTGACGATCTTGTAGTTCTTGATGGAACACAAGTGCACTCATAGTCTATTGATTCTACCTCCAGCTATCTAACGGAAAACGCATATCTTGGTATGGTTATTGAGCTGGAGGAAGAGTCTGCAAGAGCATGGCATTGGCCCTCGATCCACTGATCATGGTTGCAATGCTTTGCAGGTTCATTTGATGGACTTAGCCTTTGAAAGAGGAGTATGTTTTTTTTTCTTGTAGATTCATACTTACCTAGGTGGATGCAGCATCAGACCAATGCTGCATCTGTCCCCGCCACCTCTTCACTGAGAACCGAGCCACCAAACACCACCGATAGCTCCGTTCTCTCACCTCCCCGAGCAGAGAGCTGCAGCCTGTCAGTCAGCATCTTTCCTGCTCTGCTCCTCCACGCTCATTGGAACACTAAACTGTGGAGGAGCGGGGAGCGGCCGTCTCAGCGGCTCGCTGAGAGTCTGAGACTACCATCAGTCCAGGCAGCTGGTGGATCCAGACTTCCTAAGTTGGGATGACGCAGTGCCTGGACTGTGTCAGACTTACCCGTACCAGACTGACGAACCCGATGTAGCAGAGGATGGCCTCCCGTACGTATCTGGTTCCCGGCCCCTGATAGAGTACACAGAAGGCACAGGAGCACAGAATGGTATGAGAGCCTGGCGGGTGGTTTGCAGGAATAAGGCCCAGGATCCTGACACAAGCTGGCAGGTGGTAATAGGTAGGCTGGAGATCAGCTAACAGGTGCAGAGCAAGCAGATCCGGTCACTAGCAAAGTTGGCAGCAGGCGGTCAGCAAAAGGGAGTACAAAGGGAGCAGGCAGATACAAGGTCCAGGTCACAGGCAGGTTTTGGCAACAGGCAATCAGCACGGTACAAGGGGTCAGGCAGGTTCAACGTCAGAGGCAGGCCGGGGTCAATTTGCAGGCGGATAGCAGAGAGAGAGAATCCAGTAAACAAGCCTGGTCACAGGGAGATCAGAGCAATACACAGGAAACAGGAAGTTCGGAAACAGGAAGCTGATAATCGGACAGCACCGAGCACAGCATCCCATCAGCTTAAATAGGCAACCGGCGCCCTCTAGAGTGCCCAGCAAGTGTCCTGAACCGAGAACCTCTCTGACAGACTGATTCCAGTGACGTCAGTGGAGAGCAGACTTTTGACCGCTCTTCGCTAAAAACTAATTGCACTCCTGTGACCCATAGGAGAAGCCCAGCCTAAAAAGTTCAGGCTGGACTTCTCCTTTAAGTTTTTTATGGTCACACAACTTCTCTTGTGTGCTCACTTGATGTTTCATTTTTAGAGAACTACTGAAGAATGCATAGGTTTTACCTTACTTTATCAGAATCACCCAGTACTGGTTCAGAGTTTGAGAAAGTGACCTTTGTATTATTACCCAGTCTTGGTCCATTTTCTAGTACACATTCCATAACTTGTGCAGTTATACTGTATAATGATAGTATTATTAGTGAACACTTCCTCAATGATAAGCTATATAATGGAGATTAGTACTGGCCTAGTTCTTTCCACAATAAACACTTCGTACTTAGCTGCAGGCAGTCCATGCTGCATCTCTCCAGCTGACTGAATTACAGTGGATGATGACTGGTTCAGTATTAGGATAAACAAAGACGTCTTCAAATGTACATTTCATTCAGGCACATGAATACACGCAGACAGATTTATAAAAGCCAGGGGGACTAATTATTTTTGTGTTTCAAACAGCAGCTCATCGGAGTTCAGGTTTTATTTCTTATCTTACATGGGAAACTTGAAATTTGAAATGTGATTTGTTTCCACCCTAAACAATAATTGTTTTTCTACTATCAGCCCCATTGTTTGTTTTAAGACAAACAAAGGCCGGCCATAGACAGTTCGAAACCCAATTGGTTCAGCAGGAACCGGACGAGGTTTGAGCCGTGTGTGGGCAGGCTAAATGTACCAAGTTGATCGATCGATCAACTTGGGTACAACCAGCTTGCCAGATTTACTTGCGATTATCACTGCTATAGTTACTAGCAGTAATCATCGTCATCTCGGCCAATGCTTGGCAGGAGGGATCCCCTGTCTGCACTGTCTGGGGAATCGTGCAAATTTCTTTCCTGCAACCAATGGTTGCAAAAAAGGAAATTTGCACTGTCTATGGCCTGCCAAAGGAGTATTACAAAACCAAACTGAGCCTATCATCGAGAAGAATGGAGACCTACGCAGGAATACAGGTTCCTAATTTATATCCGTGACTAATCACAAGCAATCTTTGACTGATCTAACTCCAAAAACTGAAATTTGATTGTTTGCTATGGTTGAACATGTTAGGTTTGTCATTTTATTCTGAAACCCTAATATATTTTCCACTGGTAATTGCGTAAATAATCCAGCGAAAAAGCCATGTTTTAAAGCGGTATTAAACCCAAAACCAAAAATGTTATTTATTGCAGCTTACCTATCCTTAGATGTTGTGTCTGCATTAGTTGTCTTATTTTTAGACTTTTTTCCCTCTGTTTTCACCTGGTGATCTGTCCAGTAACACACCTCCTGTATTAGAGTATCTCCACTCTGGATGAAGGAGCACAGTGGCACCATTGGACAGCAGCATTGTTAATCTGGGTACAGGGGAGTGTTGGATGACTAACAGATTTAGATACACCAACAAATTGCAGCTAAACTCCAGCCCACACTTTATAAGCAGTTACAGCAACAGGTTTTTTTTTAGTCTTGAGATAAAGGTTTTACATAAATACATAAAAGCTGATCATTGTAAGCACTGTCAGTATATGGTCAGTAAATGGTTTGTCCCATCTCTCTAACTGCTACATCTACAGGACAGCGTGTTCTTTTGAAAAACAACACACTTAATGGCTAGATTACCTGGTGAAAACAAGGAAAATAAAGCCTAAAAAATTATGCAGCCTTCACATCTAACAACTGATTTGTTTTTGGGTCATACACCTAAAGTAGGTGCAGATTTTCTGCATTTAATACATGCCATACGTTGGGAGTATCCTGTGTCCTGTAGTGACGTAGGGAGGAAGAAACCACAGTGCATGTCGGAGAACAAAGACATCCAACATACCTAGCTAAATATGTCAAATGTTGAAGAGACAGACTGAGGCTGCAATGCTAAAATGGATAAGGAGGGAGTTGAGTATACTACTTCTTTTCTTGTTGGGAACTGGTCTTTTTATTCATTTAGAGGCCTTACATGGTCCAATGTCACCCTGCTTAATATGACGATGTAGCACCCTGGCGTTTAGGCAGGGTTGCTAACAAATTTAGTTATGCTAGGTGGTTATTGACCTGGCTAATTGGTAGTTGTATCCACTGATTTTCTGCCCTAAACCTGAACCTGGTGCATTTCTCTCTTCTGTCAATAGGTGGCACTGCTGCTTTTGGCATTAGAAAGACAAGACCACAGTGAGTTAAAGTTGCGAATAGACATCATTTCTCAGCCAATCATATTTGTGGCTAAGCATGCTGGGAGAGTCTATTTAAGGGGAGTTAGTCAGGTGATCAGTGTTCTTTTAGCCCCAGGCTAAGGCCTGGGGGCTGTATGTGAAGCAGCAGCTGAAGGTTAGCCCTAAGCCTGAGGCCTAGCCACACGTGTAGAGGCTCAGCCCGAGGGGGGCCTAATCATTGCAGAGGTTCAGCGGGACGGTGAACCGAGTGTTGCCAGGGGTGAAGGAGAAGCAGTTGCCACATGGGACGACCACTCCTGTTACCAGAGGCAAGTAAAAACCAGAGGTCAGAGATAAAGGCGACCCTGTCGCCAGTAAGGAACAACTACTCCTGTTACCAGGTTTGTGAAGTCTGCAGAAGTACCAAAGCAGCCTTTTTCACTAGCCAGGGATGGTGAACAAGTTGGGAAAGATTCAGCGTTCCAGTCCGGGACCCAGCGTGTGAGTGTGGGTGACACTTGAAGAAGATTCAGCGAGTTAGCTAAGAGACAAGCCAGGGACCCAGTAGGTAGTGATGCTTGGAGTGTACAGTGGGTTAGCTGTGGAAGAGCTCAGGGGATCCAGCGGGCGGCTAGGATCTGTAGGTCTGGTGAGAAGACTGGGAGCTCAGTGAGAAAAGCTACAGCGGGAGGCTGTGAGATGGAGGCCAGGTCCTATACCATGGGGATACCAAGTCTGGTATGTGTACAGAACTGTGTTGAAGTCAACCTACAAGTTTAGTTGCCATAGGAGACAGCAGTTCTACAAATACAGGGCTGCAACCAGCTTAAAGGCCCTCAACCTGTATAGCTGTCTGTCTATTCTGGCTCAGAGTCTACCAATTGCTATTGCATCTGCGTAATGCCCTAACCGTCTCTCCCCCAGTTCTTGTTAAGAGACAATAAATCTCTTTTGTTCGCATTCAAAAGTTACTGGCACCCAAACATTCTCGCATTGCACCCACTATGCCTAGTAAACCATAAGAAGGATGTCAGCTCTCCCTGACTCTGGAGGTCACCATTAGGCCTCTAGGGGCTGAGGGCCTTGCTACAACTAAATCACGTCATAACCTCTGTTTGATTTTGTTCTCCATGGACAAAGGGGTAGTTTTCCCAAAGTCAGGGGGTATCCTACATATCCCTGATCAGTGTACATACGTATGGCCAAGCATCATCCATCTCAGTTGGGGATGGAGGGTTTGCACTTAATTATCTTTACCTTAAGCGCTAGTGAACCTTGTCCTGACACTGGGTTTAACTTTTGTTTTGCAGAACAGAATTGTGAAGTTCAATAATAAAAAAAAAAATCTTTACAAATACCCAACAAAGTTTTATTGTATACTAAATGACTGATGAAGCCATTGAAGAAATGATGGCAGCTTTTTCGGATATTTGGTTACTTTATCTATGAAACCTATTGTCCACTGTACATTAGCACAGTTTTGTTTGTCCTATCATATTATGGTCTGCAGGTCATGCAACTGTATCCCCTAGTCATATAATATGCAGCTTTGTGTAAGCATGGAATAACAAGGCTAATCTTTATTACTCATCTACATTCCATTTCTACACCACTGGCCACATGGTTCTCAGATACACCTTTCACGGAAGAAACTAAAGCCATTCAGTTATGTAAACACAGCTGTATTCCTTCTACTGTACACTGTTATACAAAACACTTACATAGGTATTTCCATGCTTGTATATACCATGTATTATTGTAGCTGCACATCTGTAGTGTTTTAAAAAAAAAAAACTTTCCGTGATGAATTCGACAAGCATGTTTTAAGTGAAAACCCTACCTAAAAATAGCAATCTGCAATCAACCTACAAGAGCCTCGTTTGGCAGTAGCACTTTAAGGGAAGATGGGAACAGCAGGGCTGTGCCCTGAAGTTAGAGAGAGGTTAAAGTTTTACTAAACCCACAACAGTAAAATCAGTCTGTATATGCAGTAAAGCATGCTTGTTACACTTACTTAATGGGGTTAATCCTCTGCATTGCGTAAAGGGCTGTTTTTGGGGCTTTTTGCCCCAAAATATGACCGGATAAGACAGCGTTACTGGAGTCAGGCTGCACATGCCCAGTTTGGTGTGTATGGCTAGAGAGTTTTTTTTTTCTTGGGAGAACGAATGTGATCAGCACAGGGCCAATCAGCACAGTCCAGACAGAGGGTCAGGGGTCCTGCATCCTGATAGTACAGCCAGTGCAGTATGAAAACTCTTCCTACAAGCTTTAACCAGGCACTGATAGAAGTCACAAGACTGCTATATACTGCTGATGAGAAAAGGTATTTAGCAGTTTATATTTACTAAAAGGATTGCATTTGCATTTCCATGTTCTCTGTACTGTGGGAGACCAGATATAGTGAATGCAGGGTCCTAAGTTTAGTAACAGCAAGGTGCCCCTTTAATCACTATGCTAAGATGCAGACACTTCTTTTTTTCCACAATAGCCTGGGCTCCTGTACACATCTGTTGAATATAAATGTCCCTGTTTCCCACCCTCATCAGCTCAGAGAGACTGCTTCTGATGAGGAAGAGGTGGCAGGGCATACAATCTGCAGCCAGGTGTATGGTTCTCCACTGTTAATCCCAGGGTGCAGGCAGCCAGGCAGGAGCCAATAGCATGCAGCTTCCATGGAAGACCCAGTCACTTCAAATAGCATGTCTCCAATTGCTACCAAGGTACTGCACCACAAGTGGGGTGGCTCTTCGTCTCCAGCCACTCGCCTGTGTTACCAGCCCTGAGACTTCTCCAGCCACTCGCCTGGGTTCCCAGCCTTAAATTCCCTCTAGCTGTTCACCAGACCTAGCCTGGACTTCCCTGTGAGGCACGCTGTCTGTGAGGTTAAGCCCCAATAACTATTTGTGTACTGTACTGCTTATTGAAGAAGTGATTTGTCTCTGGTCTCTGTTACTATAGAGCTTTATAAAGACTTTACCATGCTGAATACTAGTTACTTGATTAAGCCAGTGAGACAATATTGTGAGGAAGTGCTCAGAAGCAGAAATGCCAGCAAAAGTATATGGTGCTATGAGCAAGGCTTAGTTGTTGAAACACATAATGCCCTGTACACACGATAGGATTTTCCGATGGAAAATGTGTGATAGGACCTTGTTGTCGGAAATTCCGACCGTGTGTAGGCTCCATCATACATTTTCCATAGGAATTTCCAACACACAAAGTTTGATATAAAATTTTCCGACAACAAAATCCATTGTCGGAAATTCTGATCGCGTGTACACAAATCTGACGCACAAAGTGCCACGCATGCTCAGAATAAATTAAGAAACAAAAGCTATTGGCTACTGCCCCTTTTATAGTCCCGACGTACGTGTTTTACGTCACCGCGTTCAGAACGATCGGATATTTTCTTTGTGTGACCGTGTGTATGCAAGACAAGTTTGAGCCAACATCCGTCGGAAAAAATCCATAGATTTTGTTGTCGGAATGTCCGATCAATATTTGACCGTGTGTACGGGGCATAAGACATTTGTTACTGGATTTTAACATGTCGGTCAATAAAGTTGTGTATATGTAGGATTGTATCGAGTCGTTGGCTTTTCTGCTTTTGAGGAAGTGAAATTGGTTAACAAATACTCTAGACAGAGCACCGGTGTCCCTCATCAATCAGCCTAGAGGTAGTGTGCTACTTGTTTCTTCTTTGACCACTATGAGGAACTCCTGTTTGTGCAGCTTTATATTCCGTTTAACATTGTTCTGTACTGCATGGATACTATTTGCCTTTCTGAGCCTGTTTGTATTGTTAATCTTACTCTGCACCTATTTAGTAAACTTTAAGTTACAGTTACCCTTTGTCATTTGAACACTTTCTGATTCTATTACAAAACTAACACCTGAGAAGCACACAGAGAAGGGTGTTCTGAGGTAATAGCAGACATCTTGTGTTATCTCCTTACATGCAGATCTTTTATTTTAAAAATAGGTGGAAAGTTCACTTTAGAAGACTTATAAATAGAAATACAGAAGTGAAGTGTTATTTGACAAACATTATTCTGAACTGTGCATTTACCTCAAACAAAGGCCTGGTAACATTGTTACTGGAATATACTGCTGAAGAAGATAGCACCCAAACATAGTCTTTGCTGAAAATGTCTACATGAAGTTCAACTTCAGCCAGAACCTTTTTTTCTGTTTTGGATAGAGTGTAAAAAGAATAAGAGCCTATGTCAGGTTTCTACTGCTGTTTGTCAGTTTGGGGGATTTTCCCCACTGTTTGTGCTGGTCAGTGGAACAACTAGGGTACATCTAAACTTTAATAGGGCGTACACACGGTCGGACTTTGTTCGGACATTCCGACAACAAAATCCTAGGATTTTTTCCGACGGATGTTGGCTCAAACTTGTCTTGCATACACACGGTCACACAAAGTTGTCGGAAAATCCGATCATTCTGTAAGCGGTGTCGTAAAACACGTACGTCGGGACTATAAACGGGGCAGTAGCCAATAGCTTTCATCTCTTTATTTATTCTGAGCATGCGTGGCACTTTGTGCATCGGATTTGTGTACACACGATCGGAAATTCCGACAACGGATTTTGTTGTCGGAAAATTTTATAGCCTGCTCTCAAACTTTGTGTGTCGGAAAATCCGATGGAAAATGTGTGATGGAGCCTACACATGTTTGGAATTTCCGACAACAAGGTCCTATCACACATTTTCCGTCGGAAAATCCGACCGTGTGTACAGGGCTGTTGTCACTGGAAAGGAGTAGCTCATTTGACTATTGAGCCAAGTAGGGGTTACTTAAAGTGAAATTCCAGGCTCTAACTAGCTAAACCAAAACAGCTGCCACCCCCCTCTAACTCCTATACTAACCACCCTGAAGAAGGAAGATGCTTATACTTACGTATTCTCAGAATGCTCAAGTCCGATTATGTGATCTGTGAGCAGATGGCTTCAGGGGAGAGGAGAGAGTGCCGACAACAGATGGAATGTCTGAGCGGTGAATTCAACCATAGATTTACTTATTTTTGGCTAGTCCTCCTCTCCCCTGAAGCCGCCGCTGGGAGCCGATCATGTGACCAGACAAAACGCACTGAGAATTGGTAAGTATAAGCATCTTCCTTCTACGGAGTAATTGGAATAAGTGTTAGAAGGGGAGTGAGAGCCATTCAAAGATTAGTTAGTTAGAGCCTGGACTTCCACTTTAATAAAAATACATCCAGGCATTGAAACTCCTTACCATGTAGAAATCTTTTCCATGATTTGGGTAAATTAAAGATCAATTCTCTTACTGGTGATGAGCAAAATTTCTCCACCTAGATCAGTGTTTCTAAACTCCAGTCCTCAAGGCACCCCAACAGGTCATGTTTTCAGGATTTCTCTCAGATGAACTGGCTGTAGTAATTACTAAGGCAGTGAAACTGATTAAATCACCGGTGGAAATTATTGGACAACCTGAAAACCTGTTGAAAACCTGTTGGGGCGCCTTGAGGACTGGAGTTGAGAAACACTGACCTAGATGATGGCTGGGCCTAGCAGCAGCAATCTGAATAACAGTTGTTAGATCTTAGTGCCTGATGTTTTAAATCAGTTAGGCTGGCCATACATGGTTCAGCAGGAACCGGGCAAGATTTGAACTGTTAATGGGCAGGCTGAATGTACCAAGTTGATTGATCGATCAGCTTGGGTGCAACCAGCCTCCCGGATTCTCTTGCCATCATCGCTAGCGGCTACTATAGCCGCTAGCGATAATTGCTGTCTTCTGCCAGCAGGAATGGCTATTGGCCTCGCCAAGAGAAGACAATGGCCCCACAGAAGGGATTCCTGCATCAACACTGTCTGTGTTGATTGGGGACTTGAGCAAATTTCTTTCCCGTAACCCATGGTCTGTGTATGGCCTGTACTAAATGTGGCATTCTTTGGTTTACCTGTAATTCTGAGTGACAGCTTATTGTTTATGTAGTTGCATGTGTTATAATGAGCATTGTGTAACTGGTGTAGACGTGTGCAATTCGTTTAGTTCCGAATTCGTTCTTTAACCAATTTCCACAAATTCATTAATTCGGAAATATCAGAGTTAACGAAAACCTGTTTAATTAATTGTTACGAATATTTGTAAATTTGAATATTCGAAAATTCATAAATTCGTGAATTCCTAAATTCGAAAATTTGAATATTTGTAAATTCGTAAATTTGAATATTCGTAAATTCGAAATTTGAAATTCGAAAATCCAAAAACTCGCAGATTTGAAAATCTAAAATAAAAACAAACTAATAATAACTTCACTATTACTAACTATTAAATTATAGGTATTGGAATTTCTTTTCAAATTTGGCTGTTAGTGAACTTAACGAATACGAATTCATCCGAAGTTACAAATTATCCGAAATAACGAATGCCGTATGTAAACGAATGGAAAATAACAAATTAATAATAATAAATAACAATAATAATAGTTTATCTATTAATAATTGTTTAGACGCAGCATTCGTTATTTTGGATAAATTTGTATTCGTTATGTTCACTAACAGCCAAATTTGAAAATTCCAATGATTCCAATACCTGTAATTTTAATAGTTATTCTTTCTTATTTTCGAATTTACGAATTGCAATCATAATGAATGACCAGAAAAAACGAAAAACAAAAAACAAAAAACCAAATGAAGCGAAAACTATTTTTTTTTTCCGTCAGTGCACATGTCTAAACTGGTGTACTTCATAGCAGATAATTGCCGATATAATAACTTTCCACATTGATAAGAATGAATAGGTATGTCTTGAGCTCATCACACACGTGTTTACACAATAACCTAACAAGCCTGGCCCTAACACACCAGATGTGACGTGCAAAGCAAAAACACTTATAAAATCTTTACTGATGTCAACTTAATAAAGAGCATGTGACTTGTATTTATAGGTTGCGGACCTAACTGTTTCCACAATAATGTCTAAATGATGCTTAAATACGCTAAACCTTTTTAGCCAAAGGCTCAATACAAATGAACATTAAGTAAACAGATTGCTGGATTGTGCTGAGGTAATTACAAATAAATATTTTTACAGCACATGACAACCTCTTAACTTTGTTGAATAACCAGTCCTCTGCCTCCCTCTACTGGCGGAAATATAGCATAACCAAACCTGAAGCAGCCAAGTAGTATTCATATTTAGAAGCAATTCTTCTGAAAAACTGTACATAAATATGAGTTTGTATATAGACTTCTAACTTATAACACAGATACATAAGTGATATTAAACACTGCCTAAAGAAATCTATTTTATCAAATATTCCGAACAAGCTGCTTATTCCTCCTACTTATTTATACAGTAAGTTTTATAAGCATTTCATAATGTACTCATGGACGGGGCCAGTTGGTTGGAACCCATGATGGAGTAAAGGCAGAGACCGAGGAAAGTGGCACTGGTATTATTTGGGTAAATAGAAGTAACAAATACACGTAGTGGGCAGCAGCAAAGTGCTTGCTTAACAATCCCAAAACAGTATGGCATCAGAGTCCTAGATATACAGGCAAATTGGGCCTAATGGCTCAGTTCCAGCACTTGAGGTTTCACTTTAACAATGCTACGGGGGCAGCATCCAAGTTTAGAGGTTGGTTATTGGCAGAGCAGCAGTATAGACACACTTGCTGACTGACAGAAAGTTCTTTGTCCCAGCTCTGAAGTCTCAGGATAGCGGAGCCAGCAGCGTAATCCTTGTTCTGTCCCTCCTTGGCACAAACCACTCCCTAATGCTAAGTGTACTGTCCCTAACTGGAGGGTATCCTGTCCCTATGCTATTCATTTTGCAAAGCGCAGCAACTGCAGTGTGTACCCAACTGTGTGTACCCAGCCTTATGCCGCGTACACACGATCGGTTTCCTCGTCGGAAAAAGATGTGACGGCTTTTTCGACGGGATTCCGCTCAAGTTTGCCTTGCATACACACGGTCGCACAAAAGTTCGCTGAAATTACGACCGTTAAGAGCGCGGTGAGGTACAACACTATGACGAGCCGAGAAAATGACGTTCAATGCTTCCGAGCATGCGTCGAATTGTTTCCGAGCATGTGTAGGGATTTTGTGCGTCGGAAGTGCCACAGACTATCGCATTATCGGATAGGAACATTTCCCGACCGAAAAATTGAGAGCATGTTCTTAATCTTTTGCTGGCTGGAATTCTGCCAGCAAAAGACAGATGGAGCCTACACACGGTCGCAT
The DNA here is from genome assembly GCA_037952925.1 of Lithobates clamitans. Lineage (NCBI taxonomy): Eukaryota > Metazoa > Chordata > Amphibia > Anura > Ranidae > Lithobates > Lithobates clamitans. The sequence continues at coordinate 2,786,873 of JBBGZY010000724.1, read as the reverse complement.
TTTCCAACGAAAAAATCTCATCGGTCTGTGGCCATAGACGATTCGAATCTCAGCCCGTTCAGCAGAGACCAGCAGAGGTTCGAATCATGTATGGGCAGGCTGAATGTACCCAAGTTGATCGATTGTCCTTCGCATTTTACATGAGATAATAATATTCCTAAGAGGACCTATAAGAGGCCAGTCCTCCCTCATTTGATCAGTGATGCCAGGAGCTGTATCCTGGACCTGAGGGAAAAAAAGACACGTGTGTACAGTGCAGTCTGCTGCAAATATCTACAAAATAAACTGTATCAGCCTGCCAAACACTGGCAACTGGTGCTGGAGGACCTTCCAGATCCGCACTCACCCTGCGGTAGAGCTCCCCTGGACTGTCTGGCTTCTGTCTTCACGCGGTCTTCTTTCCGGGATCTGAATGGCCGGGAAGCCAGAAGCCGATTCGCTGGCATCGCAGGGTGGAGGTGCTCGGAGCGCAGTGCTCTACTCCCGAAGACAATATAAAACTGGCCAATTGGGGCCTCATGATGAGGTCATGTGCCTGTGAGGGGGTGTCGGTCCTGGTAGAAACCAATTGGTTTGGCGGGGGCCCTTTGTGGACCGGCCGCCAATGCTGCCAAATATAGTTGTTTCACGTATGTACATTTGAATAATTTATACAATCTGTTTATCCAGGATTATCTTAACTCACAGACCAACTATATTAACAATTGTAGGGACCCTGCTCTGTGTAGTAGTATCCCTAGACTACATTTCCTGCTGTAGTCAGCCTGAGCTCGAATTGTTATAGTTCGGTTTTCGTTTGCTCTGCCTCTAAGCTAGGTAATTTAAGAATATTTCTGTCTCCCTTTTCAATCACTAGACTTATTGACGGTGGTGCATGCCGAGGGAGGGTATAAATATTTGGGGAGACCTTCTGGAATCTCTCCTGTCTACTGGGTTCTGCCAATAGAGGTGGTTGTGTGTTGGAGGCTTATACAGTGCCTTGAAAACGTATTCATACCCCTTGAAATTTTTCACATTTTGTCATGTTACAACTAAAAACTTAAATGTATTTTATTGGGATTTTATGTTATAGACCAACACAAAGTGGCACATAATTGTGAAGTGGAAGGCAAATGATAAATGGTTTTCAAAATTGTATACAAATAAATATGTGAAAAGTGTGGTGTGAGTGGTTTGTATTCAGCCCCCTTTACTCTGATACCCCTAACTAAAATCGAGAAGAACCAATTGCCTTTAAAAGCCACCTAATTAGTAAATAGAGTCCATCTGTGTGTAAATTAATCTCAGTATAAATACAGCTGTTCTGTGAAGCCCTCAGAGGTTTGTTAGAGAACCTTAGTGAACAAACAGCATTATTAAGGCTAAGGAACACACCAGACAGGTCAGGGATAAAGTTGTGGGGAAGTTTAAAGCAGGGTTAGGTTCTAAATAAATATCCCAAGCTTTGAACATCTCACGGAGCACTGTTCAATCCATCATCGGAAAATGGAAAGAGTATGGTACAACTGCAAACCTACCAAGACATGGCTGTCCACCTAAACTGACAGGCCAGGCAAGGAGAGCATTAATCAGAGAAGCAGCCAAGAAGCCCATGGTAACTCTGGAGGAGCTGCAGAGATCACTGCTCAGGTGGGAGAATCTGTCCACAGGACAGCTATTAGTCGTGAACTACACAAATCTGGCCTTTATGGAAGAGTGGCAAGAAGAAAGCCATTGTTGAAAGAAAGTCATAAAAAAATTCCTGCTTGCAGTTTGCAAGAATCCATGTGGGGGACACAGCAAACATGTGGAAGAAGGTGCTCTGGTCAGATGAGACCAAAATTTAACTTTTTGACCTAAAAGCAAAACGCTATGTGTGGCAGAAAACTAACACTGCACATCACCCTGAACACACCACCCCCACCGTGAAACATTCTGGTGGCCGCATCATGACGTGGGGATGGTTTTCTTCAGCAGGGACAGGGCAGCTGGTCAGAGTTGATGGGAAGATGGATGGAGCCAAATACAGGGCAATCTTAGCAGAAAACTTGTTAGAGTCTGCAAAAGTCTTAAGATTGGAGTGGAGGTTCATATTCCAGCAGGACAACGACCCTAAACATTTAGTCACAGCTACAATGGAATGGTTTAGATAAAAGCATATTCATGTGTTAGAATGGCCCAGTCAAAGTCCAGACCTAAATCCAATTGAGAATCTGTGGCAAGACTTGAAAATTGCTGTTCACAAACGCTCTCCATCCAATCTGACAGAGCTTGAGCTATTTTGCACAGAAGAATGGGCAAAAATTTTACTCTCTAGATGTACAAAGCTGGTAGAGACATAACCAAAAAGGCTTGCAGCTGTAATTGCAGCGAAAGGTAGTTGCAGCAAAAGGTGTAGGTAAAATGAATATCACCTAAATATGCACTGTTTAGGAGATATTCACATGTTTTAAGCCGGTGACATCACCGCAGAGCCCACAAACCCGGAAGGAAGATAGAAGCCCTGTCAATGTTGACAGCAAACCACTGGAGGGCTTCATTTTAATATGTCTAAGATAAGTGTGCGATGCATACTAAAATATTATGCCAATACCTTGCAGGGGGATATGAAGAAGAAGAGTACAGAATGTTGGTCCCAGCTTAAAGGCCCCTTTTCTGTATTGAATGTAAGTAGAGGCAGGAGTCTACATTTTTGGAATTTTTCAAGTATCTTATACCCCTAATCCCTTTCTCCTTGAGTTTATGGTCCTATAATAATAGTGTGCCCTCAAGTGTACTTCTCTGGACATTGTCATTGTGGAAGGCTAGGCAGTGCAATCTTTATTTCCAAACATTTAATTTGATTATTATTTATGGCTTTCTAGCTTCCTAAATCCTGTACCAGGCCAATGGAAAATGTTCAAATTATTACAATTTTTCTAAAAGCCAGGTATGTTGTTAACAGTCAACAGTTGTATGGGTTTAAAGGAATATGCCCCATTAACTAAAAGATTGCGATTACATATATTAATGCTACAGGAACCATTTTGTAATTCAATATTATAAGAAGCTACCTTGACATTTCAGTCCTTGGCTGCTGTACAGATGTCTAATACTGCCAAAAGATCCAAAAATGATTTCCCTGCATTATTGCAGGCTGGGGGAATTCTGAACACTTATGAATTGTAGTAGACCACCAGATTTCCTATTTCATGCTTACCTAATTTGCTCACAGCTTTTCTCAAAGTCTACATATAGCAATAACTCAAATACCGTAATTTCTTAATTAATATACTCTCTACAGCTAAATGGTTACAGATAGTACTCCTTATTATAGCACTGAGACTGATCAGGTGCCACTGATAAAAGAAAACCTCCCATGCTCTTTGTCAGTTTGAGAAAGGACATGGTCAGGCAAACATTCATTTATTCCAATTGGAGAAAGATAAGAAGTTAGAATCCATGCAATGTATGCATTGTTTACCTTGGGAGTTTTTTTTTTTTACTTTTTTTTTTTCTTAAAATTGACACAGGCACAGCACTGCTATTTGACAAACAACTAGAGATCACCCTCGATGTCTAAACATTTTAAACCTCTACAGGGCACAATTTTACGGCATATACAAGCATAATAGTTCTAAAGGTGAACACAGAAGGAAAGTCGTTATCCATTAATGCGCAGTTCCTGTCTGTCTCAACGGTCGCCCATTGGTGCGCTCTAGCCCCTTTAGTCATCCATTTGGTGCGCAGCACTTATTTCCTGTTAACGAACCATGGAAGTCACTCCTGACTGATGCCAGCTGGTCACCTGGGAATCCCTAACAGTGTTCCTGCATTCTCTACTAAGCCTGTTTTGACCCCCCTGAGAAGGGCGGTCGCAGGCTTTCCCGTAAGCCTCCATTGTTTATTGTAGGGTGACGGGCAGCACAAGCGGAGAACATAGATCCTGGTTCCTGTATTGAAGTTTTTATATTGGGACACCTTCACTTTATGAACTTTGTTTGGCACATTAATGCACATAATTTCCTTAACACATATATTTATGTATGGACTCTTCCTTTTTTTATTTTATTTTCACCTTATTTTTCAACTTGGTTTATTTCACTTGATATTTTTGATTATGATACATATGTCACTTTAATGTAAACTTATATATTATGTTCACTTGGTAAAACCATTGGTTTATTATCCCGCGCTGCACTTCTCTATATATTTATACAAGCATAATAGAATAAGAGTTGTAACAAATCCTATCTAATAGTTCAGACTTATGCGCAAATGGCCTTCGCTATGTACAGTACAACCTGTGTAATCTTACAGGGGACACCTTTCTTACAAGAGACCCTTTTATTGCAACCTGTTCCATGGACATGCTTCACTCCACTAACAGTAACCATACTAAAATTGCGCGATATGTCATTAAAGTGGTTCTAAAGCCTAAAGGGTTTTCTACCTTAATGCATTCTATGCATTAGGGTAAAAAAGCTTCTGTGTTAACCCCCCCCCCCCCCTTTTTATTCACCTGAGTCCATTCTTCATCCAGCGCTGTGCATGAGAGCAGCGGCTCTCCAGGCTCTCTTCCTCATCACAGGGCAGATTAATAGTAGTGGCAGCCATTGGCTCCTGCTGCTGTCAATCAAATTCTGTGATGAGAGAGCAGGGGGCAGGGCAGAGCCAGGCTGTCTGTGTCAATAGATACAAACAGGGCAGCTTGGGAGTGAGCCTGCACGAGTGCCCCAAAGAAAGCGGCTTTCTGTGGGAGCATTTGCTAAAGAGGAGGAGTCAGGTGTGCCAGCGGGGAACCCCAGAAGAAGAGGGTTGAGGCAACTGTGCAATGGTTTTCTTATTTTATTTAAAAAAAATAAAGCTTTACAATCACTTTAAACAAGGCCTTCTTCTAGGTATCCAGGAAAAAAGTGTACTCAATTTACGTATATATCCTTTGTTTTATTTATTACTTGCAGCAATGTTCATCATTGTTTTCACTGCACTCAGGGTGTTACTGCAGCCTCCTGTTAGAGGATACTGTGATATGCAACCTCCTCATGCTGTAAAAAACTACAGTGTATTAAGGCAAGGGGCACATGGATTGTATTTCCCAGGACTATTCAGAACACAAGGACACTGACAACACTGTAAGGCTTAATACAAAATCTAACAGTACTAGCACTCTAACATGACACTAAAGGCATTGCTCTATGCGCTGTACAAATCCCATAGTCCATAGTCCCTGTGCATCTTGGGAACGAGCAAGACAGTGCAGCTATGTTCATTGGGACCAACAGTGGTCAATAAACATAGCCACCCTCTAACAGGAATTCGGATGACAGCAGCACAAAAGTGAATTTGAAGATTTGGAGGAGGCTGAAAGCAGGCATGAGCTCAGGCATATTTGGATACTATCCCTCCAGGAAGCTGTCACTGCAGGTCACAAATCATAAGCATCCAAGGAACTCCTTGCAGCTGCACATATACAAGGGGTGCCTGAGCTCAGCTCTGGCTGAGAAAAATACAACGTACTTTTTGAGTTAAAATGGATGTAAACCCAATGTCATCCTTTCTAAACTCCTTCCATAGGGGTTATCTATAAGGATATACATGCCTCCTGCATGTATCCTTACCTGTCAAATGTCTCCCCTCTGTCTGTTATTAGACCCGAAAAACTGTATATTCTGTGGGTGGGTCTGTTGTCTGGAGCTCGGTGGGTGGAGTCGTGATGTCAGTAGACTCCCCGCCCACCTCTACACTCCCCTTGTCAATATGCATTTTCTCCTGTTTTTCTAACACTGAACTTCTGCTATGATCTCTAACATCCAGTGAAAAGACAGGAAAGTAACCACATGACTTCAGCATGTCAAATCATGGTGAGGTGTGGAACAGTCAATCCTTGCAGAGCTGCTATAGAAAGGAGTGGGGAAGGGAATTAAAAAATAATGCCTGCGTCTTGTGTCTTCTGTGGCTGTCACTCACAGCAAGGGGGAGTATTTGACAAAGTTTGTCTCAGTTTGTCAAGATTTTTCTCACTGAACAATAAGAGAGGATTGCTCAGAGATGGATTAACTCTGTGTGGCAAGACTGGGCTCAAATGATAGGAAATCTTATACTCTACAGTATGATATATATATTAAAAAAAAATTTGGGTTTACATCCACTTTAAGAATACATACTTGAATAGAATGTGCTTTTTTTTTTTACTGGAGTTTAGTGTCACTTTAAATAAAACAGAAGAGATTTTAAAAAATCAATGCTTGTATAACTGGAGGAAAATATCAGAGGGCACTATTGACTGTGGATTGATCTGTGTCTGGCACAAAAACATCTATGTAATCAGTAACTGTACAGTATGACATAAGCTGACAGATGTACAGCTGTACTATATATCTCTAGTTCATAGAGCACCAGATAACCCAAGGACAGATTGTTTCATTCAAGCTGTTACAAAAGCATGAGTGTGCACAATGAAGTATAATTATATAAGCTGTATACTATTTATAAGGCTAAGAATGTGGATATATATATATACCGGTTTGTCTAAATAAAGCTTCTGGAACTCCCATTAGAAATTGCAATTATGAAGATATGAAGCAATCTATATAAAACTTTTAGAATTCCAATGATAAATTGCAATTATAAAGCAGCAATCTATAGAGGTATCTCTTTATCAAGGAGGACCCAAAGAACACACACAAATATAACCAGAGAAACAGGATGTACATATAGTATAGCTAATGAAACACCAACCTAGACTTTATCATTGTCTTTAAAAAAGGATCAGTCCACATAAGATATTTACAATATGGCAACTGCTGAGTAGTTAAATGATTTTTTTATATGTCTTGGGAGCATTGCAGTATGATGACTGTTTGAGTTCCCTGACCTGTGCATCTGCTGCAGCCATTACAAAGGGTTCCCATTCTTCTTAATAGTTGTTATATTTCATTTAAAACAAGAATGCAAGCAATGTAAATCTGTCCATACATTAATGGTTGTCAGCCATCTTTCCTCTTCACTTTTACTTCATTTTCTTATATTTCTCAGGAGTTCTGATAGTGAGATCTTTGTTCATGAGTTTCCAGGTCTGCATACCTACTTCAGCCTTAAAATGGACCTGCACCTACACAACCAACTTTCTATCATTCCCCTTCTACCCCCCCTTACATTGTCTGATATTTTTATTTTTTTAAATCCCTTTTTGGGGAACACATCTCTGTGTTTCCTGGTTTCTTGCCTACACAAGAATAACAGATTAGTTGCCTAAAGCCCCCCTGGGATATCTACTCCAGGCATTCCAGGGGGCTGTGGGGTACCCTACTGATCATGTGCTGTCTCATGGGATGGAGGGAAATGATCTCTTCTTTTTTTTGCACCCAGTGCCCTGATGACACACCACAGCCATCATAGGGCCAGCTGTAGGAACCCAGAAGAGACAGCAAGCCCCCCAGATGAGGTCAGAAGAAGATGGGGGGCTCCCTTGAGTGAGTAAGGGGGTTATCGGTTTCTAGTACCCCCTCTCTTTTCAAGGGATCCTTGGAGTGTTGGCAGGTTTCAAGACTCCCCATTCACATATAATAACATGTGAGGAGCCTTCTAGAAGGGTCAGCTGATTGGTGGGTTTGAATTTCCTAGGGGATCACATGACCTCCTGGTAAGTTCTAGAACATTTAGGGTCCCGACCTATAGAGCTCACTCGCCCCAGGAGGAATCTCTGTGGTGCTCCCCTCCCTCCCGCCCCATTTTGTTGTGGCCTATTATTACAGTATCTCACAAAAGTGAGTACACCCCTCACATTTTTGTAAATATTTTATTATATATTTTCAGAAACCAAACTATTGAGAGAAAGGATAGGCTATCTCAATGAAGATGGGATTTTTGAAGGAGAGCATCAAATCTGTATAATAAGGTAAGCACAAATTCATTGGAATTGAATTAAAAAAACATTTAATTTAATCAGTAATCAATACAAAAATACAATATCTATTACATATAAAATCACAAAAATTCATGAAATCATTGTTGGTGGTTGATACTGGGATATACTTTTACACAAGATGCTTGAATATGCAGAGAGCCAACATGTTTCACAGTGTCCTGCTTCTTCGATGGCATCGCATGCATCTGTGGATTTATCTAGATTATATAGAATAACACGGATGGTTCAGCCATCCGTGATTTGGACATTAATGTTGTTGTTCGGGTGCCCCTCACTCCCTTCGCACATTACCGTGTGCGTCGTAGGCGTAGCGCGCTGACGGCTGGATTGCCTTCTCGAGCATGCGCAATGCAGGGGCTCCCGCTCCGGAAGAACTGTTAGGGGTCAATGTGACCCGTTACTCCCGGCAAGGACCACGCAAATATAAGGAGACACAGTGATCGCTCTCACTGTGACTCACCAGGGACAGCAAATACAGCAGATCAGCGGGCGGACGGTGTCCTGCTACCGAGCCGCGCCAGACTAATACATTGAACAGGTAACCAGGAGCTTACATTTTATTTTAACTTTGAACTCTTCATTACATGGTCACTAGGCATGATGAGAAACATTTTTGCCCAGCCGTGTTGCTGGCTCAATATGACATGTTACCTAAGGCTAGTAAGACTCCCCATCTACAATAGCATTGATTGTAATGTATTATCAATGAGTTATCTGATAATTATAGCTGACTATGTTAAACATACTACATATATTTCTATCATATACTGACATGCATGTAATTACTATAACTATCCAGCAATATGCTATACCAAGGGGTATGGTTGTTTTAGGAACTAGGACACTTTTATTTATTATCTAGTTCAATCTAACCATAACAAATAGTTACAATACATAACATTAGAATATAATACATTATATGTTTTTAGATCAATAACTTAGTCTACACCTGAATGACACTGTGGCTATTGCGTGGTCCGACAGCACATTATCCAACCCTTATGAATCTGGCCTCCACGGGGTATTAATCTTGGCTGAATGATACCATTAACTGAGTCCTGGATGTGAGCTTTTGCCATACATAATTCATGTTAAACACCGACAACCTGCAAGTGGGTAAGCACCTACATATTTTAATGAATATTGGTGATGGGTTTAAGGAAAAATATTATGGTTCTAATGTTATTCTATATAATCTAGATAAATCCACAGATGCATGCAACGCCATCGAAGAAGCAGGACACTGCGAAACATGTTGGCTCTCTGCATATTCAAGCATCTTGTGTAAAAGTATATCCCAGTATCAACCACCAACAATGATTTCATAAATTTTTTGATTTTATGTGTAATAGATATTGTATTTTTGTATTGATTACTGATTAAATTAAATGGTTTTTTTAATTCAATTCCAATGAACCTTATTATACAGATTTGATGCTCTCCTTCAATAATCCCATCTTCATTGAGATAGCCTATGCTTTCTATCAATATTTTGGTTTCTACATATCACTAGGGATTGGGGACAATCATCTGTATCTGGAAATAACCCAACAATACTTTTTTCTCTACATTATATCTTTTCATGTGACAACACTGAAGAAATTACACTTTGCTACAGTGTAAAGTAGTAAGTTTACAGCTTGTATAACAGTGTAAAATTGCTGTCCCCTCAAAATAACTCAACACACAGCTATTAATGTCTAAACCGCTGGCAACAAAAGTGAGTACACCCCTAAGTGAAAATTTCCAAATTGGGGACAATTATCCCTTTCTCTCCCTGGTGTCATGTGACTCATTAGTGTTACAAGGTCTCAGGTGTGAATGGGGAGCAGGTGTGTTAAATTTGGTGTTATTGCTCTCACTCTCTCATACTGGTCACTGGAAGTTCAACATGGCACCCCATGGCAAAGAATACTCTGAGGATCTGAAAAAAAGAATTGTTGTTCTACATAAAGTTGGCCTAGGCTATAAGAAGATTGCCAAGACCCTGAAACTGGAGCTGCAGCATGGTGGCCAAGGCCGTACAGCGGTTTAACAGGACAGGTTCCACTCAAAACAGGCCTTGCCATGGTGGACCAAAGAGGTTGAGTGCATGTGCTCAGCGTCATATCCAGAGGTTGTCTTTGGGAAATAGAAGTAAGAGTGCTGCCAGCATTGCTGCAGAGGTTGAAGGGGTGGGGGGGTGAGCCTGTCAGTGCTCGGACCATACGCCGCACACTGCATCAAATTGGTCTGCATGGCTGTCATACCAGAAGAAAGCCTCTTTTTTAGATGATGCACAAGAAAGCCTGCAAACAGTTTGCTGAAAACTAGCAGACTAAGGACATGGATTACTGGAACCATGTTCTGTGGTCTGATGAGACCAAGATAAAATTATTTGGCTTAGATGGTGTCAAGTGTGTGTGGCGGAAACCAGGTGAGGAGTACAAAGACAAGTGTGTCTTGCCTACAGTCAAGCATGGTGGTGGGAATGTCATGGTCTGGGGCTGCATAAGTGCTGCCGGCACTGGGGAGATACAGTTCATTGAGGGAACCATGAATGCCAACATGTACTGTGACATACTGAAGCAGAGCATGATCCCCTCCCTTCAGAGACTGGGCCGCAGGGCAGTATTCCAACATGATAACGACCCCAAACACACCTCCAAGAGGACCACTGCCTTGCTGAAGAAGCTAAGGGTAAAGGTGATGAACTGGCCAAGCATGTCTCCAGACCTAAACCCTATTGAGCATCTGTGGGGCATCCTCAAACGGAAGGTGGAGGAGCGCAAGGTCCCTAACATCTACCAGTTCCATGATGTCATCATGGAGGAGTGGAAGAGAACTCCAGTGGCAACCTGTGAAGCTCTGGTGAACTCCATGCCCAAGAGGGTTAAGGCAGTGCTGGAAAATAATGGTGGGCACACAAAATATATTGACACTTTGGGCCCAATTTGGACATTTTCACTTAGGGGTGTACTCACTTTTGTTGCCAGCAGTTTAGACATTAATGGCTGTGTGAGTTATTTTGAGGGGACAGCAAATGTACACTGTTATACAAGCTGTACACTCACTATTTTACATTGTAGCAAAGTGTCATTTCTTCAGTGTTACATGAAAAGATATAATATAATAACGTCACGGAGCTGGTAGATGTTAGAGAGCTTGCGCTCCTCCACCTTCCGTTTGAGGATGCCACACAGATTCTCAATAGGGTTTAGGTCTGGAAACATGCTTGGCCAGTCCATCACCTTTACCCTCAGCTTCTTTAGCAAGGCAGTGGTCATCTTGGAGGTTTGTTTGGGGTCATTATCATGTTGAAATACTGCCCTGTGGCCCAGTCTCCGAAGGGAGGAGATCATGCTCTGCTTCAGTATGTCACAGTACATGTTGGCATTCATGATTCCCTCAATGAAATGAAGCTCCCCAGACCATGACACTCCCACCACCATGCTTAACTGTAGGCAAGACATACTTGTCTTTGTACTCCTCACTAGACATGTGCACACTGAAATATTTTGTTTCTGAATTTAGTTTTCGTCCAAAAAATAAATATATTTAGTTACTCCCGAAATTCGTTTTTATTTATTTCATTTTTCGTTAAAAATTGCATTCTTCCGAAAATCCAAATGAATTAAGGTCGAATCTGTCATTGAAGGCTTATGGTGTCTGTCGAATGTTCAAAAAAGATTCGACGGAGCAGCTAAACTGTACGTGTACATTTCCGGTCTAATTTTCTGTCTACAAGCTAGCTGTAGTAGAATTCTAATGTTGTTTGACTAGTAATAATTATATTTATTAATTATTTTATTAGTCAACCAACATTAGAATTTTTCTATAGCCTATGGGCGGATGCATTTGACCGGAAATGTACGATTGCAGCGTCGTACAGTTTAGCTGCTTTGTCGAATCGACGTTTGTATGTTTTTCGTTGCTATGTCGAATTTTCGTCGTTCATGTTGAATGGTCTACTGTACCCCAACAGTCAGCCAACTTTCACATTAGTTTCTCAATCTCCAAGTGCAATGGTGGGCGCGGCATCCGACGTTGTGCCAGATATTGATATGGCATTATAATATAGAATCTATAATAATAAATCCCCCCCCCCACAACACGGGCAGCCTCTGGGGCTATCACAACACTAGCAACACTAGTATCACTATCAAGGGGGGGGGGTGGTATCGTGCAGGCACGTCCAGAACCCCTAAATCTAGGCGGTGATTTCTTAGTGCCTCTTTTACCTGCCCCTGAAGTCCTCTTACGGGGAGACATAGTCCTAAGCTGCAAAAGCAGAGGTACTAGTATAGATGCAATCACTGTTGTGCCTTAGTCTTACAATATAATCGTTAGCTTAGTCTGCACAACCTGATGCCGAGTAGGTGTCTTAGGTATGCCTGGATCTGAATCCACTGAGATGCTTACTGCCCATAGCTCTGTGTCCCACCACTTGCAGGGGCTCCGGCGTCCTGGGCTTTAAACATCGTCGCCTCGCGCCTGCGCACTGGTGCGCCATGCACGCTGCCCGCAACCATGCACCCCTCCTTTCCCACTGAATCCGCCGTAAAAACGTGCCTACCATCGTGGCCGTGGGCGAGAAAGGAGACCTCCGGAGGACTACGTGGGACCCCAAGGCTACTTGGGATCCCCCCTTTCAGTTTATGTGGCAGAGCCTGCAGCGGAGGAGGTGAACTGTCACAGACCAGGTTCACTGAGCGTGTATCCTGGAAGGCATGTAAGTAAACACCAGGTATGTCTCTTACTCCCTCTAGTGGCGGAAACCAGGTAAGACATGAAAACTACTCGCAGAAGATAATCCTTAATGTAAATACCTAGGATTGTCTTCACTTACCTTATTCCCGCCACAGGAAACTGCTGTGAACAGACAGATCCAACCTTCACCCATCATGGCGGGTAATGTTGTGCCACCTTCAGGGTTCTGGGTTTCTACTTACAGGATCCTCTTCCCTGGACCTGTAGAATACTCTGCCAGAAACTGCAACTTTTAATTTGTTCCCCAAAGTGCTGGATCCCAGTCCTCAAAGAGAGACATTACAGGCAAAACCTCGTTTCTTCCTTCACGAGGCTTGGGTACCATCCATCTTAGGCGTATTTATTGGCCCGAGGTATGGATCTGGTTGTATAGCTCCTAGGCCCCCGCAGAGATCATCAAACAGAGCTCTCTTCTAAGCACATCTTCAACGTGACCAACCATCTTGCACACTTGACACTGGCGAAAAAACTGAGGTACTCTCCATATGGGAGGGGTTATATAGGGGAGGAACTCACCTTGTAATTAGGATTGCCAGTGTCCAATCACTAGATGGTGACTATCTAACCCACTTAGTAATTATCAAAGGCTCTGTGTCCCGTGATGTATGAACAAAAAACAATATTTTTTTTACTTTCTGCTATAAAAAATATCCAATAAAAATGTAAAAAAAAAATCCATATTCTTCTTTTAGGCCAATATGTATTCTGCTACATATTTTTGGTAAATAAAATCCCAATAAGCATATATTGATTGGTTTGCACAAAAGTTATCGCATCTACAAACTATGGGATATTTTTATGGCATTTTTATTTTTACTAGTAATGGCGGCGATCAACGATTTTTAGCGGGACTGCAACATTGCGGTGGACAGATCGGACACTAAGTGAAATTTTTTGGGGGATGGCTTAACTGGAGGAAGAGAGAGATCTGTGTTCCTGCTTAGAGAAAAAAACACAAGATCTCCATCTTCCTCTCTGATAGAACGGCGGTCTGCTTTGTTTACATAGGCAGGCGGCCGTTCTGCCTCTCCTGTAAACGATCGACGAGTACGCCGGACCCGGTGATTAGTTCTTGCTGTGTCTAATCACAATGGGGACGGGTCACTGGCAGCGCTGGCATGTGCCCCAGTCCCGGAAGAAACAATGTACAGGTTTTGCAGTAAATGTGCGGTGGGCGGTCCGGAAGTGGTTAAAGCAATACTAAAGTCTGCAGTACTTACTTCTCCTTCAGTGGTCCAAGGTCCCTCACCAGCATCTTTCATTTAGCTTATGCTGGATGTTGGGATGTGGCCGTCTTCTTTGGCCGGTGCTGGATGACGATACTCCTGTGCATGCGCAGGGGTTCAGTCATCCTGGCACATGGGATCTGTACCAAAATGTTAACTGAAGACTACAAGCAGGTTTATTTTTATTGCAGAAGAAACATTGCAAAAAAGAGCCTGTCTGCTCACAGTTTTTCAATTAGAAACTTAAGGTACGCTTTAACTCATATACAGTAAATTATACAGTACACTGAGACAGTTCAAGGGAACAGCTGCCTTAAAAAAATGTTCAGGGATTTATAACCTTGTACAGTGATGGTGAGCAAGCTGTATTGCTTAATTATAGTGGAGAAAAGTGGGGTCACTGACCTGACTATGCATTTGACGGAGGTGCCTGGATTACAAGAAGGGCTTCCAAATATGTTAACAGGTAAGGCAGTTCAAATATATGTGTATGTGTTTTAAACTGCATATTAAGATGTTTGCTTAAAGTTCTGCTTTAAAGAGGCAGTAAACCCTGATGGGTTTTACTTTCTTTTTTTTCCCCCTGCAAAGTAAAAGCATAATGTGCTAGTATCGCATACTAGCACATCATGTTACACTTACCTGCCCACAAAAACCCGCGCTGTCCCCGCTGCAGTCCGCATCCATGTTCGCCCGTCTTCCTTCCGGGGCCAGAGACTCCACCCCTGTGGCTGGCCAGAGTCGAGTGATGTCACTCCCGCGCATGCACGCCGCCGGTCACAGCACTCGCTATTGAAAAAACGACACGGGCGGCCGCTTCTTCACAACGCGTGCGCTGATGACATTATAGGCACAATGTACAGCAAATATCTCCTAAATGGCGCATGTTTAGGAGATATTTATAGTTCCTATAGGTAAGCATTATTATAGGCTTACCTATAGGTATAACTTACCAATGGTGGTTTACAACCTCTTTAAAAGGTGGCATGCTTTTTTCCTTTGGTGCATTTTTTCAACTCGTGTGTTAACATATGCATTACCACAAGGTAAACCTACATTATATCCGTTACAACGCACCACACTGGGAAAGTGGGGATTCAGCCCAAAATATCAATAATTTATCTTCACTAATTGTCTAGTGTAAGTATAGAGATAATCCTGGCACTAGTACCAGACTGGAAATAAAACTAGTCCTGGCACTTTGTACACAAACACATATCTGGCTGTAAGCAAACCTTTTACCCCAGAGGAGCAATTATATTCATTACTTGGCAACACTGTGAAGCCATAACATTACAAGAGGCTTCACAGAGATATGGTACAGGCTACAGTGAATTTGGTTGTTTTGTTAAAGGAAAATTATAATGGTTTTGCGTTAATTTTTAAATAAATATTTTTAACCCTTTCTCACCACTAAGACCTTTTAGAGAAATCTAAATGCCAGATGTGTATTCTGTTTTTCCCAGACCTGTGATCACTGTGATTGACTGGCTCTCAATTATAAACAGTGACCAGGAGCTGATATTTGGGGGGACATTTACTAAAACTGGAGAGTGCAAAATCTGGTTCAGTTGTGCATTGTGGCCAACCAGCATCTAACTTCAGCTTGTTCAATTAACCACTTTAATACCAGGCACTTATACACCGCCCTGCCCAAGCCAATTTTCAGCTTTCAGTGCTGTCGCAAATTGATATACACTGTACCCAAACAATTATTTTATCATTTTGTTCCCACAAATAGAGCTTTCTTTTGGTGGTATTTTATCACCTCTGCAATTTTTATTTTTTGCGCAACAAATAAAAAAAATACCGAAAATTTTGAAAAAAAAGTTTTTCGTTGTTCCTGTTAAAATGTTTTTTAAATAAGTATGTTTTCTTCTTCAGTGACGGGCACTGATATAGCTGCACTGACGGGCACTGATAAGGCAGCACTGATGGGCACCAATGAAGTGGCACCAATGAGGTGGCACTGATAGGTGGCACTGGTATGCGGCACTGATGGGCACTCATAGGTGGCACTGATGGGCACTCATAGGCGACACTGATGGGCACACGTAGGCAGCACTGATGGGTACTTATGGGTGGCACTAATAGGTGGCACAGATGGGCACTGATAGGTGGGCACTGATAGGTGGCACTGATGGGTGGCATTGCTGGGCATCACTGTTTTTTTTGTGCCACAGAGGTGCCAGTCAATGCCCATTTGTGGGCACTGATTGGCATATGTTGGGCATCATTTTTCACATGTGGATGGCCATGGGGGATGTACCTGGCCATCCACATGCTGGGGGTTCCCTGGTGGTCCAGTGTGGGCATCTGAGGGAGGGGGGCTGCGCTGATAAACAATCAGCGCAGACCCCCCTGTCAGCCACAAGTGAGGAAAAGCCGATCACCGGCTCTTCCTGTTTACATCATGATCAGACGGAGGCTCTTTAACGAGATCGGTGTAGCGGTGTGTCAGACTGACACACCGCACCACTGATCGCCACGATGCGGATCCCCACGGGCGTGGCGGCTGTTATCCTGCAGGACATTATATAACGCCCAGTCAGGATAACCGAACCACCGCCCGGCCGTCATTCTGCTATAGGCCGGGCGGGAAGTAGTTAAAAGAGAAGTATGGGTTTCCTTTTTTGCTTACATCTATTCTATGTGAGCTGCTGATATCTAAAAATCTTTCCAGCCCTCTCAGAAGTGCCCCCATTCTGTTAAAATCGAGCTAAATACCTGTGGGAGGGGCTACAGACTTTCATACAGTGTAATACCGACAATGGTCTGGCTCTGGAGTCTGGATCCACCCCCTTTCCTATAATCTTGCTTGATTGATGTTGGATCTCTGCTCTCTGCTCGCTCTTGAGACTTCACAGAGCGTAGCTGCTCCGTCTTCCCTCCTCCTCTTCAGCCTGTTCCGATGTTCAGAAGAATCGGCAGAGATAACAGCACTTCAGTGACTAAGGTAGGAGAAGTCACTGATCATGCTGTGTATGTAAATCTCCTCTACATATTACTATCTACCAGAGTGAAAACAATATATTTGTGAAGCAGAATACACATATGGATGGGACAGAATACAGGCATTCCATGCATTACTGGTATAGTAAAATGAAAGAAAATCAGAGCTAGCATTGTGAATGAATCCTTTTATTGACTATCTGGATTTTTATATGAGACAATGAAACCTTCCATTCACATCTACTTGTATTTTCATGCTGAAGCCCAGAGCACCTCAGACATGGACAGAGCTTTTTTCCCCCATAATTGCTGTATTACCTAGTACCCCAATAGAAGTACAGGGAATGGGGATGATGGGATTGTATAGGAGTACAGGGGATGGGGATGATGGGATTGTATAGGAGTACAGGGGATGGGGATGATGGGATTGTATAGGAGTACAGGGGATGGGGATGATATGATTGTATAGAAGTAAAGGGGATGGGGATGATGGGACTGTATAGGAGTGAGAAGGAAATGTCACCAGCACACCAGGATCTCAAAAATTGGGTCCAAAACTTTAATCCGAAACGTCGTTTTGATTGTGATTAAAGTTTTGGACCCAATTTTGGTGATCCTGGTGTGCTGGTGACACTTCCTTCTCATGATTGCAGTCGGTTCCAGCCATTGGTCATTTCAGCACCCAATCTAAGATACAGCCATGTGTGCGTTGGGAGTATTGCATTGGATGTATAGGAGTGAGGACTTCACACTGTCTCTTTGCTTACAGGTTTTAGCTGGGGACACGCTGTCATGGAAACAGAGGCACGTGAAGAACATGCTCGTTCTAGATAGCAGTCTGGGTGTGCACCTCTTCACCAGGCACACCCACATGTCCTCCAGAGGGAGGAAGTGAAGGAGAGACTGAATTGTGGAGCTGTATCCACCCCCTGCAAACTTTGAACTGGGAAAGAACCGTTAGAGGCTGATTCTGGACACTTCAAAAGACTATTCTGCAAAAACTAATGGGCTGAGGAAAGAAAGAAATGCAATGCAGGTATGAGGGTAGCATGTACTACCTATTTTTGCACTCCCATACTTCTCCTTTAAGCGTTACAATAAAACCTGAAAGTCGATTGGTTTCTATGCAGAGCTGCACCAGATTTTGCACTCTCCAGTTTTAGTAAATCAACCCCTTTATGTCTGTTTCTTCTACTATTTATATAAGATGTTTAAAGGTCTTTAAATTAAATGTGACGCCTAACTGAAATACATGTAGCTTGCTAAAGCACCGTGGACCATGAATATTTGTAGTTTTAAAAAAAAAAATACTTATTTTCCTTTTTATTCCCCCTCCATTGTTGCATTTCAGAACTACCGATCTCCTGCAGCGTCTTCTATCTACTTTTCTGTCTATATGTCTAAAAGTAGCCTAGCACTCCACCTGCTGGCTGTAAAATGAAAACAGAAGTCATTTATCTGTAATATTTATGGTCATTTGAAAAAAAAGTTGTTGTTTTTTTTTGTTTCTTTTTAAGCCCCCGTTCACATCGGCACGATTCAACAGGTCAAATCTCATGTTAAATTGGAGCCTATCGCCAGCAATAGGAGAGATTTCCAAAAGTAGTTCCTTCATTACTTTGGGCGACTTCAGGGACAATTTCAATAGACATCTGTGCATGAACCCACAAATACGGCTTTGAAATCGTGCAAAATCAGATGAACTTGCACAATTTCAAAGACGTGTTCAGTGTGAACGAAGGCTTAATAGTATAATTTACCACAATGTATATAAATACTATAAATTCACTTTAAAGCAAGGCCAGTTTAGCTTGGGAGCTTAGGAAAGCTCTCACTAGCCCACAATGGCTTGCAGACATATCATATCCTCTGGTAAAGCCCAGAATTGCCATCATGCTGGTCTGGGCTTTTCTGCTATTTACTTCAGTGTCTGATGCTGTACATGTGTGTTTGTCATAAAAAAGATCCTTTGATGGTATGATTGATGTCTGTAAAAATGAGCACTAATGCCTTGTACACATGATCGGACATTCCGACAACAAAATCCATTGATTTTTTACGACGGATGTTGGCTCAAACTTGCCTTGCATACACACGGTCACACAAATCTTGTCGGAAATTCCGAACATCAAGAACGCGGTGACGTACAACACGTACGGCGAGCCGAGGAAAAGGAAGTTCAATAACCAGTGCGGCTCTTCTGCTTGATTCCGAGCATGCGTGGAACTTTGTGCGTCGGAATTGTGTACACACGAACAGAATTTACGACAATGGATTTTGTTGTCAGAAAATTTGAGATCCAGATCTCAAATTTTGTGTGACGGAAATTCCGATGGAAAATGTCCGATGGAGCCTACACACGGTCGGAATTTCTGACAACAAGCTCCCATCGAACATTTTCTGGTCGGAAAATCCGACTGTGTGTACAGGGAATAAGAGTTTTTTCTGATGAGGGCCATCTTGATATCTTGCTTGTGCACACTTGTAGTTTGCTCACAGCCTCACACCAAAAGACTGATGACATAGCTGGTTAGTTGACCAGGGATATTACCAAAAAGGTTCCAGGGACAAAAAAATAATACCTTGCATAATCCATGGCAATCAAACATGTAATGCTACTAAGTCATGTCAAAATTAAAGGTAACCAACAGACAAAAGAGTGTGAAACACTGCATAAAGTGATGTTAAGCTGGCCACACATATTGCAATCTGATTGTACAATCTGTATACATTCTCTTTTATGTAGCGCTAACCCCCGAAGGAGCCGCTGGATGTATTATGTCCCTTTGTTCCTGTGCCCACAACTCTGCAAATAGCACCACTCTCTCTGACACACTTGGCTGGCCGGGGAATATTTATTGCAGATGTATATTCAGACTGCAGCACCTAGGTAGCAAAAATATATGAAACAACAGCAAACAGTTAAAACTATGGCAATAAATATATTGTAAATAGGTGAACAATAGAAAGAAAAATGCTGTAAAAAGAGCAATGTGTGTGGTGAGCAACTCCTCCAAAACCCTATACTGGGGCAATGCTAACTAAGGAGATTTACCCCACTCTTATGCCCTGTACACACAGTCAGATTTTCCATCGGAAAATGTGTGATAGGACCTTGTTGTCGGAAATTCCGACCGTGTGTGGGCTCCTTCACACATTTTCCATCAGAATTTCCGACACACAAAGTTTGAGAGCAGGCTATAAAATTTTCCGACAACAAAATCCGTTGTCCGAAATTCTGATCGTGTGTACACAAATCCGACGCACAAAGTGCTACGCATACTCAGAATAAATTAAGGGACGAAAGCTATTGGCTACTGCCACGTTTATAGTCCCGATGTACGTGTTTTACGTCACCGCGTTCAGAACGATCGGATTTTCCGACAACTTTGTGTGACTATGTGTATGCAAGACAAGTTTGAGCCAACATCCGTTGGAAAAAACCCATGGATTTTGATGTCGGAATGTTCGATCAATGTCCGACCGTGTGTACAGGGCATTAGAGTTCAGCGATCTGTAATATACTCTCTTCTGCTGGCCAGCTCTTTGGGACCGAACTGTTATGTTGAAGCGCTCAGGATAATGCCACTTTAAAGTAGAAGTTCAGCCTTAAACGAACTAACTCTAAATCTATTGGCAGCCACATTCCAAGACTAATCTATCTAACCCTTTAAAGCAAAAATCTCTATACAGTGGTGCATGACCATGTAATTGGCAGTTAACCACTTGCCGACCGCTGTCAGCACATATACGTCGGCAGAGTGGCACGGCTGGGCAAAGTAACGTACCTGTACGTTACTTTGAATTTCCCGCCGTGCGCGCGCGCCTGCCGCGAGCTCCATGACCGTGCCCGCAGGACCCGCGATCGTGTCACGGAGCTAAAGAACGGGGAGATGCCAATGTAAACAGCATCTCCCTGTTCTGCCTAGTGACAGGACACCGATCATCTGCTCCCTGTCATCGGGAGCAGCGATCAGTGTCATGTCACTGCTAGCCCATCCCCCCCACAGTTACAATCACTGCCCATGACACACTTAACCCCTCCCCGCTCCCTAGTGGTTAACCCCTTCACTGGCAGTGACATTTTTACAGTAATCAATGCAATTTTATAGCGTTGATCACTGTATTAATGTCAATGGTCCCAAAAAATGTGTCAAAATTGTCCGATGTGTCCGCAATAATGTCGCAGTCATGATAAAAATCGCTGATCGCTGCCATTACTAGTACAAAAAATTATTAATAAAAATGCCATAAAACTATCCCCTATTTTGCAGACGCTATAACTTTTGCGCAAACCAATCAAATGCTTATTGCGATTTTTTTTTACCAAAAATATGTCGAATACGTATCGGCCTAAACTGAGGAAAAAAAATGTTTTTTTATATATTTTTGGGGGATATTTATTATAGCAAAAACTAAAAAATAATGTGTTATTTTCAAAATTGTCGCTATTTTTTTGTTTATAGCGCAAAAAATAAAAACCGTAGAGGTGATCAAATACCACCAAAAGAAAGCTCTATTTGTGGGAAAAAAAAGGACATCAATTTTGTTTGGGTGCAACGTCACACGACCGCACAATTGTCAGTTAAAGTGACGCAGTGCCAAATCGCAAAAAGTGCTCTGGTCAGGAAGGGGGTAAATTCTTCCGGGGCTGAAGTGGTTAAAGTAGCTGAATAGAAACCGCCCTGGTCATGAAGGGGTTAAAATATTCCAGAGGGCAAGTGGTTAAAAACAAAACAAAGAAATACCAGCACATGGACCCCTCTGAAGGCTCCTTTGGGGTCTTTTGGGGGGAGGGGGTTTGTGGGCTTTTTTTTCATTTTAAAAAAGAAGTCAGGAGGGAAGTTATTTGCTCATAATTTAAAACTTATTTTCCTTTGTGTCAGGGCTTTAAACAATCACTGCTTCTGGCTGAAAGGATTTTGACTTTTTAACATTTTTTTTGCATTGGCACGTGTTTCCCAGAGTATTGCCCACCCCATATGCTATTTTTGACATAGATAGAGGAGCCTAGCATATGGGTGAAAAAAGTGCTGCTCACCCCAAATTATGTAACAAAACCAAACAAAATTTGTAACAAATTATGTAACAAAACCAAAAATAGAGACTCTTGGACTGTCCATATTTGAGAATCCATAATTGTACATACATAAAGGAACTCCAAAAAAGGAACTCCAATTGTAAAACACATAAGGAGCTGACACTCAATCTATCATTGAATTAAGGTGCATGTGTGGGCCCGTCTCACTATCCTCCCAGTCAGCAGATGTGATCTCTCGTAGGCTCAATTTGGGCCCCGGTGTGTCTCCTTGTTGGGCGAATCTGAAACCCATCTGCTTGGGTGTTTTTTTAGTATGCTCTGGTCACCTGTCCCCTCTCCGTTAAAGATGTCCGTTTTTTATTAAAGATGTCCTTATCCCCCTGAGGAAGATTTGAACTAGCATAAATCGAAACACGTTGGAGTTTTTTGAGCTGTAGATCAAGTTTAAAAAAAAATTAATGTATATAATGTTGTTTATCTATGGTATTAGGACATCCTGTGTAGTATAGAGGGTACATATACCAGAGCTCACATTTCTATAACTGCACTTTCTTTTTGAAACTTTATGTAATTTTATATCGATAAAATATATTTTTTACATATCCAATTGACTTATTTTGTATTTTTTGCTGCCTAAAAGCCACTGGGAGTTTTTTGTCTCTGTTTTTGGTTATGCTATTTTTGACATTCCTTTGCCTAATAGCTTAGAAAATGGACATTTTTAATTTTACAGATTTGGCTCCTATTGATGTCAATGGGGTTTAAGTTCAGTATCAAACTTCTTTGGAATTTGCCAAAACCCTGCTTGGACTGAACCCAGGGCTGTTCGGCTCATGACTAGTTGCGGAGTCTTATAGACACTATGCTATACAGTCATGTTACCCTGATTGCATCACCGAGAAACTGCTGTGAAGTCCATGTTTGTGCAGATCTGATAATCTGTACTGTATTATTTAGTGTATGCATGCTCTTTGCCATTTTGATCATGTTTGCATTAATAATTCCAAAGCTGGCCATACACAACAGAACAAATCTAAAAGATTCAAAATACACAATACAATAACTGTCAAAATACACAAACAGTGCCTGCAACTAATCGGATGCAGGAGCTGTTCGACTGATCATTTTATGTCTGTTGGGAATGATGCCAGGTAGGAGGCAGCTGAGAGGGCCACCTACTGAGTAAATTTCATCTGGTTCCTTAGGAACTGACCAAAATTTGTTCTGTGTATAGTCAGCTTAAAGTGTTACTAAACCCAGGACCCTGAATTCACTATATCTGGTCTCCCACACGACACAGAACATGGAAATGCAATCATTTTAGTAAATATAAACTGATAAATAACTTTTCTCATCAGCAGTATAGAGCAGTTTTGTGACTATCAGTGTCTGGTTAAAGCTTAGAGGAGGAGTTTTCATACTGCACTGGCTGTCCTATCAGGATGCAAGACCCCTGACCCTCTGGACAGTGCTGATTGGCCCTGTACTGATCACATGCACTCTCCCAATAAAAAAAAAACTACTCTCTAGCAATACACACCAAACTGAGCATGTGCAGCCTGACTCCAGTAACTCTGTGTTATCCGGACATGTTATGGGGACAATGCCAAAAGAGGAGGATATGCGCATACAGGATCAAACAGCCTTTTTTACACAATGCAGAGGATTAACCCCTTAGGTTCCACAGTGAGTATAACAAGCACGCTTTACTGCATATACAGACTGATTTTACTGTTGTGGGCTTAGTAACACTTTAATTTTGTGCCTGTATAGAAACTTCAAGGTAGTGCAGGCACCTTTTCAAAGTCGCTGCAACTTTAGGTTGCATAGATTGTAACTGGTGCCATTGAAATGAATGGCCTGTGACTTGTCATGTGACTTTGTGTCCAAAGTCGCATGACAAGTCGCACTAGTGGAAACGCAGCCTTACAGTTTTTTTCTGATCGTTCAGGGTTTCTTGGCTACACACATATTCCAGGACAGTGAGTTTGAAAGTATTTAAGTCAGAGACATTCAAGTAACTAGCATTCTATGAAAGAGGTTAGCAATAGCAGCTCCTTGCTTCTCTCCGAACAAGTTTCCTTTTAATATAATTTGATCAATATCAATCAGAGAAGAATTGGAAAATCAAAAAGCCTAAAAAGCAGTCACTAGGTGGCGGTGTTGCCTTATTAAATCACTGTACACCAAAATAAATATAAGATCATTTGAAAATGATTCAGAAGAATCCTTAAAAAAGAAACCTTGATTTGTAGTATATTTTTAATTTAATTCCTGTCAGATATGCAGCCTGTTACACAAATTGCTTTCTTCTGCAGCATATTTTAATTGCTGAGAGAACTATACAAGGAGGACTCATTCCTGAGGTCGTTTGAAGTTAGACCCCGAGTCCTTGCTTCATACATTGACCCCATCTTGATAGTGTGGATCCAGTAATCACAATGAACTATACAAAATAACAAGTCCATTAAAAATTGAAACTTTTGATGGATCAAGTAATGAAACTGCACAGTTTGATTAGGCATTAAATTACCTGCAAGATAATACAGCTCAGCTCCGGCAACACAAAACCCTGAATGTAAGATTTGTTATGCTCCAAAAATAGATTCTAGAATAATAGCTACTCTGCACAAAGTCAGAATTCCAGGATAAGATACATCTCTGGGAGATAGTTCATGGATTTGCTTCCTAATCACACTCATAAAACATAAGACAGAAGGCTCGGATTGACTTTTTGTTGGGTTATGGATTTTCATATTCATGCTATAGAGATTTTCATTATTTAAAAATTAATGCAAGACCAAATGCTTTCTGACAGAGATACATAATCCCACATACATGAAGAAACCATGTCCAACCACTTGCTCCCCCTCAGGTAAGGCAGTGCTGGATCTTTTATGCCATGGCTCTCTCAAACTCTTCTCTTTCCATAGCGGGTACATCACAAAATTGTCTGGGCTTGCATATTTGTGCCTCACTGTGCTTTTCCCTTTACCTGAAAGCACTTATAATGCCTTAACACCTAAGCGATTTCTTAAGCCTGGTACACGCGATGAGAATATTGGACGAATTATTGTCCTTTTGGGGTTTTTTTGCATGCTAGTCTCATAACAAAAGCGAATAGGTTACAAAAGTTGTTAAAATTCTGGTAAGACAGAATACAACTTCCCACGATGATGTAATATATTGTATTGTAATGTAATTTTTTGTTTCTGGGCATGCATGAACACTCAATTTTTTACAGACGAGAATTGTATTGGTTAAACGAAAATCATTCGTTCTGGTATTGTGCAAGAAAAAATTCTGTGCTTGTCCCTTCGGATAATTTTGCATGATCTGTCCTGATTGGCTCTCGAAAGCTGTGTACTAGCGAACAGATTTTCTGATGATCGCTCCAAAATATGTATTTTTTATCTGATTTTCTCATTGTGTGTACTAGGCATTGGAGTGAATGTATGGACTTGTCTTTGCTTCTAAAGTCTACCTAGGTCTACAGATTAGGAGCCTGCAAAACTATCTTCAGAGGTCCTCAAAATACAAATGCATATATATAAATATCAACAGCTTCAGTGGTATTTTCCTGCTTGCTCTCACCCCCTGCCTTACTATTAGTCAAACGGTTGACATTTGTCCTTTACCCCTGCTTCAGTGACAACTGTAACATTTTAAGATTTCCAATTTTTGTCACTGTGACAGTGGTCTCTAGGATAGAAAGCAAGAATGAATATCAGCAGAAACACAGAAAGCACTAGAAATCTTATCGTTTTGAACCCTTTATGAATCTACCCAAAACGTGAAAAAAGTTTTGGCTTATGTTCCACTTTAGTGGCTTAAAGTTGTTCAAAGACCTACAATGTTTGTTGATTGTGCTGGCATGACCTGACCACCCAGGTGCATGTATTGTATATCAGCAGGTTTTAACGTAACCATATACACTTGGCTCAACCAAGTTGAAACAAACCCTGCCCATTTTTTTTTTGTTCATTGGCGTGTTAGTACAGTAAATTTATAATGGCAGATTGCTTGCAAAGATCTCATCTATGTGCTGAAAATCTCCTTGAATCACTATTGGATATTGACATTTTGTTTTTGGATTCAGTGACAACCAGCACACAGTTATCATTGACCCTTCTGATGTCACATGATCCCACCCATGCGAGCCAGAGGACGGTTCTGGAACGTTCCTGTATAGTGGCTTGGGCCTGTCAGCTGGGGATCTGCAAGGTCATGCTGGGAGCCACAGGAAGAAGATGATCACAGGGGAAGAGGGAGCTGCAGCTGTGATCAGGAAAAACTATAGAATCGAAGCTCCTGAAAGTGTTGAATTCCCTAGAAATTAAAAATGTATATTTTTCTGGCAAGAATTAACCTTTTTAGACACAGATTAAAGCTGATTAATTAATATGTATATTAATGATAAATTAAAGTGTTTAATGTGGCAAATTTATTCGTACTTTTTACTTAAATTTTCCAACTTAGTGTCTTTATATGAATGGTAGGGGAACAGAGGAAGAATGGGCAGACAATATTCTGTTAGTAAGAAGAACAGCAGTCAAACCAGGTTTGCAAACCTATTTCAACAACTATAGCCCCTAAAGGGGTCAATCGTGAGATGTCCGGTACCTGCTGATTGCTAAAGATAAGAGGTGTGTGATGTCTATGCGTAGCCAGAGATGGTCCAATAGTTACAGGCTTTTAAATATTGCTTGCAATTTTTGTTGGTTCTTAGCAACAAGAGAGAAAATAATCTGTTATACATTGTTGGGTGGGTATTTTGACTGAACTCTCTTAACTGGTTCAAGGACGGGCCAATATCACCCCATCATTCTTTTTAGGAGTCAGTTTAGGGCAAGTGGCATCTTAGGCCATTTCTAATTGCAGGCACTGTGTCAGCATTGGTGAATAAATTGGGGAATATGGCTATAGTTCCTTACTTAAGAGTTATGATTTTAAACCAATGCCATGATTGTGATTGTAGACATATTAGTGTATTATAGTAACAACAGTCTGTGATACTTTATTTCCACTAACAGTTACATTTTCAGGACAAGTTTTCAGGGACTACCCTTTCTTCTAAGGTCCACACAGTACAAATGAGTATTGCTTGGATCCTAGAGGAACGGGGTAGGTGCTGAAGACCAGTCCCAAAAAAAAAAAAGTACCATGGACAGTGGCCAACTGTGATTTTTTTTCAATCAATTTTAGAAATTAAAATATTTAAAGTACTGCTATCACAAGAAAAGTAATGCCGCTCTAGGTGAGTGACCAACTCTCACATGTTGTGAACTGGAACCAAGGGTGCTGCACAGCTCCTCTGTGAGATTCAGTAACCTGCACAAACCCCGAATATTGCTGCACTTCTTTGTATCTTTATTGAAGCATTAAGCATTAAAATGACATCACAAGTATAACAGGAGCATTCAAAGGTGACGTGTTTAGTGCTAAATTCAGCGCTTACTCCTACTTTCCTAGGCTAGACTGGCTTCAATAATAGTAGCCTACAGGATTCTCTCATGAGAGGTGCACATTAGGCAAGCTCTTCACAAAAATGTATTGACCAAGCTTGTGTGATGTTATTCAGAAAAAAAAGAGAAGGTAAAGAGGATATGGCTGGTATACTGTCTATGGCCAGCTTTAGCCTGCACATGTATAGCCCTGCATACTATGCTTAATGAATTTTACAGAAACAACAATCATAAAAGACTGCCCCTGTTGCTGAGAGAATGATACTAGGGTTGTTAGAATTATCACTTTACTCCTTGAACTTTTCTTGAAGAAGTGATTGGTATACCTCTCCTTCTGTGCCTGGAAAAAAGCCAGCAAATTCTTCTCTAGGTGGGAAGGCTAGGAATGTCCTCTCAAGCAAACCTTTTTGAGAGAATGTTGCTGTATGAAGATATTCTATTTATGAGATTTTTATCTGGTCACAAGGGGAAAGCATGAGAACAATCCATTGTGACATGTACAGTGGCAGAAGTATCCAGTGAGACAGGCAAGCCTGTGCATTAGTAAAAACAAACTATGTTGTGTTTTATTCTATATCCCCAAGGCATAAGGTCAGCCCGTAGCACTCAAAGCTTTCAACATCCTTTCGCCAGACACTTCTGTTGTGTATGAGCACAGAAATGCATTTCATGACTTCTTTTTTATTTTATGCATAATTACTGAAAGTTTAAAACTGTCATAAAACTTAAAACCAACTTTTAAAAGTAAGCTGTACTAAAAATGGAGTCAGATGACATGCAGGAAAGTCATGATTGCCTGTGGTGATTTAGGCTTGCAAAATGCAAATGATGGAAAAAAACAATTAATATTATGCATTAATAACTGTACTGTTTGCTTTAAAATATGTTCTGCTATACATTGAGTTAGATGCAGGAACCACCACCAGGGATTTGTGCTAAATTAAATATAATTAAAGGACTCTGCTAAGTATTCAACTACAATTGTAAGCTGTAAATTAGACATAGTGTTTTACACATTTTCACAAACTTCTGTATGAGAAATGCTTTTCCTGAGTTTATAAAAGTTGAGCAGATTTAAACAGGCATAAAATCCTTATCTCCAATAACTGAAAGCAGATCTGTTAGACAAACTGTATTCTTAAAGCAGAACTTCATTTTCTCAATCAACATTGTCTTTTTGTAATCCTTATGCTGCTAGCACTGGTAAATAGATAGTAAAGTATATAATATTACTTGCTTTAAACTTTTTTTACATTTCTTCAGTTATTTCCTGGTTTCCAGGTCTAGGCAAATGATGTTATGCATCCCAAGAGTCTTCAGGAGGGGTGGAGGGGTTTTCTCAGCTATGCAAATACTCATGCCTGCATAACTGAGCTAAGGGCAGATGAATTCCAGGAAGTAAATGCTACATGAATCATCTGCCCTTTCTTAAGATGGCCACAGACAGAAATACTACGGGGTGTTTTTCAATGTGATTTATCAGCAAAATAAAGCATGGCGACATGGATAAATGCTTTGAATATTATAAATAAATGAAATAGCTTTTTTGGTTTGTGGTGCTCAGTTTCAGTGTGGTTCAGCTTTAAGCTGGCCATACACTGATCAAAATTTGGTTGGTCCCTGCTGGATTTTGATTAATGTATGGGTTCCCCTGCTCCACAGAAGTCAATTGTTTAATTAACAGATTTACAAAGCCATGCATCATAAACAAATACAGATTTAATAAAATACTTGCTTTCACTTTTTTTAACCGTTATAGCATCTCAGTGATGGGAATAGTAGTTCTGTAGATTGCACCAGCAATGTAAAGAATAATAATTCTTGAACTTGTATCAGCAATATAAAGAATGATCATTCTAGAGTTTGTACCAGCAGTGCAAAGAATGATAGTTCTGAGGCTTGTATCAGCAAAGTAAAGAATAATAGTTCTTGAACTTGTATCCGTGAAGAAAAGAATGATTGCTCTGGTGCATGTACCAACGAAGTAAAGAATAAAGGTTATGGAGCCTTTACCAGCAAATTAAAGAATAATAGTTCTTGAACTTGTATCGGCAATGTATAGAATGATAGTTCTGAAGCTTATACCAGCAAAGTAAAGAACAATAGTTCTGGAGTCTTTACCAGTAAAATAAAGAATAATCTTTTTTATACCTTGTACCAGCAATGTAAAGAATGATAGTTCTGAAGCAAAGTAAAGAATAGTTCTTGAACTCGTATCAGTAAAGAAAAGAATGATTGTACTAGCACTTGAACCAACAAAGTAAAGAATAAAAGTTCTGGAGCCTTTGCCAGCAAAGTAAAGAAAAAAAGTTCTTGAACTTGTACTAGCAATGTAGAGAATGATAGTTCTGGAGCTTGTACCAGCAAAGTGAACTATCACATTTGGAGCTTGTACCAGTAAAGTCAAGTATTCTAGTTCTGGAGCCTTTACTGGCAAAGTAGAGAATGATAGTTATGGAGATTGTAGCAGTAACGTAAAGGATGATAGTTCTAGAGCTTGTAGTTGTACCAGTCAAGTAAAGATTGCTAGTTCTAGAGCCTTTACCAGCAAAGTAGAGAATAATAGTTCTGGAGCTTGTACCAGCAATGTAAAGGATGATAGTTCTGAAGTTTGTACCTGCAAATTAAAGAATGATAAATCTGAAGCTTGTACCACCACAGTAAAAATTGCTAGTTCCAGAGCTTGTTCCTGCAAAGAGTGAAAGTTATGGGGCTTGTAGTAGCAAATGAAAGAATTTGGAGCTGGTACCAGTACAATCTTGACAGGTCTTCCTTGTTGCTTTCCTGAACAGTTTGCATTGGAGGAATACTGTACTGTTTATTTACATTTACCAATTCTGGGTATGTACAGCTGGAACAATACTGACAGCAGAATAGGGTGACTGTTCGCCTTCCTCTTTCAGCAGTCACTTTTTGATGTACTGACACAGGGTGGGCAAACTGCCTGTTTTATCCCCCCCCCATGCCAATGTTAGGTGACTGGGGTAGAAAATGATCCGCACAATACACTTGGCTTAGGGGAAGTAGAAATCTGGCCTTCCTATTCGCTGTGCACTTCTGGCTATGTTCAAATCATCTCTAAAGGCAGTAACAATTATAGTTTTTTCAAAGTATGCAGGTCACATGCAAGCACATGTAGAAAATACCTGTTTTGCTCATATGTAGTAGTGGAGTGGAGTGCCCATTTCCTTTTCATACTCAGATTTAGGCACAGGCACCTTTATCTTATTTTCCTAATTTACAGGTTCTTGGACACCCCCTGGGAAAATATGTTTCAATGCTTCACTCCCTCTGCATCTCAGAGAGGCCACACCTGATCAGGCAGAGTTAGCCAGGCAAGTGATCTGCATCCAGTTGAGAGGCCCTCCACTTTCAGAACTGATGTGCGGGCATCTGGGCAGGAGCCTAATACAACTCTGCTTCTCCAGAAAAAGCTTGCTATTGTGTCCTCTGGACTGTGAACCCCTGAGCTGTACATCTCTATTAACAGAGCTGGCTTGGACTTCACTGTTCCCTGACTTTGCTGTGCCCTGAACTGTTATACTGAAGCAATGATTCTCAAATACACTATAGAGTCTTACAAAAATTCTACTATGCAGCCACTTGTTACTCTGTTTGAGCCATAGAGATATTGCTGTGAAGAATTCATGTTTGTGCAGCTTTCATAATCTGTTTTGTATTATTCTGTTGTGTATACATGATTTTTGCCATTATGACCCTGTTTTACAATATTGATTCCAACTCTGCACATGTTTAGTAAACTGCAAGTTACAGTTACCCTCTCTATAATTATTAGCCTGGTTACATCCTGTTACAGTAGTACACATGGAGGTAGCAAAGGTAAACACACAAATGCTGTAGGAGACAGGTTTCTGTTTTTATGTACCTGTATGTACAGTATAGACCAACTTGTGAGTTTATTTTTACTTCGGAGTCTATTTATCAATGTTTTTTAAGATTTCCTCAAAATTCATTCAAAATTTGCACACAATTCACCTAAGATTTACCTATTTTCACACAAGATTAGGTTAGAAAAATGGATGTTGTGTAAATCTTTGATGAAAACATTTTGTGTTTATTTAGAGAAATATGTATGTATATTGATCCATCAAAACCATTCAGCTTATTCTTTAAATGTTTTAAAGAGGAAGTAGATTCTAAAGCATGGATAACATTACTAAGCCAATACCCTCTCCCAGATCCCCATTGGAACCAGAAAATTAGAGTTGACAACAAGTATATAAACTTTAGGTCTTATCATGCTGTTGATAGATTTAGGCCTAATTCACACCTATGCAGGTGCATTTAGCGTTTTTCAAAACACGCTTTTGATCCATTGAAGTCTATGGAACCAAAAAAACTGAAAAAAGTCCCTGGCCCTTTCTATAAAATGCTCAGATTAAATGGACTGATGGACTGTAGTGTGTTTCTGCAAAACTGAAAACGCACTAAAAAATGCACAGGAGTGAACCAGGCCTAAATGCATGATAGTATGCATCTCGTGAAATTTGTAAGGCCAGTCATAGATTCTGATGATCCTTAGCCACACTGAATTTCACCATTTGGTACAGATTATTCCTATCCATCAGTAATTGAGAGTTTTAAGACCCTGAAATATATTGGCATGTTTTATGGGCATTTTTACAATTTGTCAACTAAATTTTCAGACTGACACCTAACTGTGTGCTAAAGGAAGTAACAGTCACATATACCTTCTAGGTTGCACACACTAAATGTTATATATGTGTAAATACCTAGGAGCCCCAATGCAAGCTTTGGACTGCCCTCCACCAGCATTTAGCAGATTGCAGTGGAAGTACAAGCAAACAATCCCTCATGGTTGAAGAGGAAGCTCATTTGTGACCAAAGCATTGGCACAGTTGGCACTATCCCCTTGGCCATATGATCTGTTCTGTCTGGGATCACACAGGGGTCTATTTATAAATCCATTCACTTAAGGATCACACATTTTTCATGCAATTTTGTCATGGAATATTTTTTAAAAAAAGAGCAAATCTTGGGGGATACATTGATAAATAGATGCTGTATACAATGATGCTGTCCACTCAGCCATGACAAATAGTTTTCCTGCACCACTGCAAATTTAAACAGTGTAGTGCAGGTTAGTAACGTGATGACGAGGGGGACGCGGGAACCAACACAGGACACTACAAAATAGATATCTACTCACAGCTGTGACTGATGTGCTTCACATTTTGGTGAATTATGTCTAATCTGCTTGATTACTAGGATGTTTATAAGCTCATTTAACTGGACTGCATAATGCCATTGTAACATTTTTGGCTTTGAAAGAGAGAGATGAAGAGAGATAGGCATACAGCCAGATAAACTGTCACTAAAGAAATATGTTAAAGCAAGGTCACATCTTATCGCTAACAATGGCAGGGTTAATAGACTTCAAAATAAAATGCCACGTTTATATCTTAAAAGCCATCAACGCTGTGCATCTTCCTCTGCTGAAGTTAAATGTTTTTAATAAGCATGTGCCAGCGAATGAGTTTATTTGCATCTACACAACCAACCGCCTTATGCAAAAGCCATGCAGCAATTCCAGGTCACAGAGCTGCCTGTCACAACTGGAAAGAATTTGTTTTAAAGAGTTCACTGAAAACAATAGCAAGGCGACAGGCTTTAGTACAGTGTATCATTAATGCAGACACAAACTAGTAGCAACAACTCAGAGGCAGACAGACAAATAGCATCCTTCAAGTAATTAATTAGCACTTACCATAATGTACCATGGGAATGGTCTGATTGCCAGTGCTGGGGGGTGCATTATAGATCACCACTGCCTCTGCACCATTACTGGCAGCTAAGAGTATCTTTTCCGAAAATGTGCAATTTCCCCTTTCGATTAGGGCAATCCAGGGCTTTGTCTTGGTGGAGAATTTGCTGCCGAGATCACAGGCTTGTAAGTTAGGTGAAACAGGGATGCCTACAGTTCCTTGAACACCAGCTATACGCGAGTTTAGTCCATACAGGCCACACTCACAGTACAGTATTACAGTGGAGTTTTGCTGGGGATTAAAATAGGATAAGTTCACATAGGCATTGGATTCCACTGTGCCTCCACCTTTCACCTTTAATAAAAGTCTTAAAATCAGGAGCCAGTGGAGTGTAGATTCAGTCTTCCCAGTCATATCTTCATCTGTGAAACTTTAAAACAAAGATGTGCAAAGAGATTTTTATAGAATGATTAGTGTTGAGTGAGCACACGCTCTCCGCCAGGTATAATCTTCCTCTCCTGCAGGCTGGAGTTTCACTTCTGTGTAGGTAACTGATACCGCTTGAAGCAACATAAACCTGGGAGGTGACATTCTCCATTCCACCTGCCTTATCAAATAAACCCTTGACCAGAACAACCAGCCAAGTTGACTTTAATGTAAATAAAAGCCTTTTCAGAGGACAGTGCCTCTGCCAGCTGCACGTATTAGTATCTATTCAAAGAGCACATCTGTATGCAGAATTGTGGAATCAACTATTTTCTTTCTTTTAAAGGTTAAGTAAATTGTATGCCAACAGCCCATTAAGGAGTAATCTCAATGATATTTTTTTTTTAATCTAAACTGTGACCACATAAAATGACCTTAATCTAGTGTTAAAAATAAACATGATTCTCTGTGTCTAAAAGAAAAAACATGTACCGTCTGTAAAAAAAAAGTAAGTACGCCTCATGGAAATTGTTGACTTTTTTAAACATATTTGAAAAAAACCTAAACATTGGATATTCCTTTAACCACTTCAGCTCTGGAAGATTTTACCCCCCTTCATGAACAGACCAGCCTCAAGTCTTTTGCAGGCTCTAACAGGTTTTCTTCTAAGATTGCCCTGTATTTGGCTCCATCCATCTTCCCATCAACTCTGACCAGCTTCCCTGCTGAAGAAAAGCATCCCCACAACATGATGCTGCCACCACCATGTTTCACGTTGGGGATGGTGTGTTCAGGGTGATGTGCAGTGTTAGTTTTTTGCCACATAGTGTTTTGCTTTTAGGCCACAAAGTTCAATTTTGGTCTCATCTGACCAGGGCACTTTCTTTCACATGTTTGCTGTGTCCCCCACATGGCTTCTCGCAAACTGCAAACGGGACTTCTTATGGCTTTCTTTCAACAATGACTTTCTTCTTGCCACTCTTCCATAAAGGCCAGATTTGTGGAGTGCACGACTAATAGTTGTCCTGTGGACAGATTCTCCCACCTGAGCTGTAGATATCTGCAGCTGCCCCAGAGTTACCATGGGCCTCTTTGCTGCTTCTCTGATTAATGCTCTCTTTGCCCAGCCTGTCAGTTTAGATGAACAGCCATGTTTGGTAGGTTTGCAGTTGTGCCATACTCTTTCCATTTTCAGATGATAGATTGAACAGTGTTCCGTGAGATGTTCAAAGTGTGAGATAGTTTTATATAACCTAACCCTGCTTTAAACTTCTCCACAACTGTATTCCTTACCTGTCTGGTGTGTTTCTTGGCCTTCACAATGCTGTTTGTTCACTAAGGTTCTCTAACAAACCTCTGAGAGCTTCACAGAAGAGCTGTATTTATACTGAGATTAAATTACACACAGGTGGACTCTATTTACTAATTAGGTGTCTTCTGAAGGCAATTGGCTTCACTAGATCTTAGTTGGGGTTATCAGAGTAAAGGGGGCTGAATACAAATGCACACCACACTTGTCTGATATCGATTTGTAAAAAAAATTGAAAATCATTTATCATTTTTCTTTTCACTTCACAATTATGTGCCACTTTGCATTGGTCTATCAAATAAAATCCCAATAAAATACATTTACGTTTTTGGTTGTAACATGACAAAATGTGGAAAATTTCAAGGGGTGTGAATACTTTTTCAAGGCACTTTAGATGTACTGATGATATTAATGTTTAAAGTTTGCATTGTTTAGGATAATGTGATCAAGCTCTTATCTGATTTTGTGTGGTGTAAATTATGTGTGAATTTTCAATAAAGTAAGTTCCAGTTTGCACCTAAGCTAGTGTCGTCTATTTCTTGGGTGCAATTCTCAGCTATAATATCTGGTTCCAGGGGTACCAGGTGGTCTGTCACAGATGTTAAATGTGTGCCCATGTGTAACATGTAAAGTGTGCTGCTTTTATTAATAGATCTTTTAGTTTCTCATCCCTGCTTTCCAGAGATGAGGAACGGAGAGATTGTTCCCACTGTACAGAGCTCTAGGTTGTGATTGTAAACAGCCGATTAGCAGGTCCCAGCCATGAATCATTGGCTGGGACTTTCTGACAGGCTCCCACTGTTTACAATCACAGCAGGTGCCAGCGGGGGGGGGGGGGGGGGGGGCATGAATGCACATGTCCTAAACCCTGAAGTAGGCAGCGGCATATGGGTACATCGCTTTGCT
Source organism: Lithobates clamitans (assembly GCA_037952925.1). Lineage (NCBI taxonomy): Eukaryota > Metazoa > Chordata > Amphibia > Anura > Ranidae > Lithobates > Lithobates clamitans. The sequence goes on along the minus strand of JBBGZY010000724.1, from coordinate 2,751,164 downwards.
TGTGCTGGCCACCTGTCTGCAGTACATTGCAGGTGATCCTCAAGTGGTTAAATGGTGCCTACAGATAAAGGTGATATACTTAAATAAAAACACTGGAAAATGTGCCTTTTAATTATTTGCTTAACATACATTACACATGACAAACCTGTTTTTTCGTTAATAATGTGGATAATGAGAATAATAACACCCTTTCAGTTTTATGTGTCATTTGTTCAAGTATAACATCTTTGTTTGTAGGTATTGTTTGATGAAGAACAGTTTCTATGGGATGTAATTTTTTCAAATGATTGTAGATGATGTGAAAATGTTGGAAGCTGTGTATGACCACAATTCCCAGCATGAAGGGGTGGAGAGTCCAACTCCTTAAAGTAGAGTTAGCACAAACAAGACATATTTCTGGTTTATAACATACATTATGTGCATATTAATAGCTTTGTCATTGGCAAGAGCCAACTTTGGATTACCGTAATTTTTTTCTTGGGTGGAAAGTGGAGGGGGAGGGGAGAACCACACTTCCAGTCCGAATAGCAGGCAAGGCAATTTCCAATATCAATAGGATAGAGATCAGTTAATTCCAAAGATAAGGCAGAAAAAGCCTACCTGAGGCTAGCAATATTAACCACTTCAGCCCCGGGAAGATTTGGCTGCTCAATGACCAGGCTATTTTTTCGATACGGCACTGCATCGCTTTAACTGACAATTGCGCAGTCGTGCGACGCTGTACCCAAACAAAATTGACGTCCTTTTTTTTCCCACAAATAGAGCTTTCTTTTGGTGGTATTTGATAACATCTGCATTTTTTATTTTTTGCGCTATAAACAAAAGAAGAGCCACAATTTTGAAAAAACACAATATCTTTTACTCTTTGCTATAATAAATATCCCACATTTAAAAAAAAAATAAATCAAAAATTTCCTCAGTTTAGGCCGATCTGTATTCTTCTACATATTTTTGGTAGAAAGAAAAATCGCAATAAGCGTATATTGATTGGTTTGCGCAAAAGTTATAGCATCTACAAAATAGGGGATAGATTTATGGCATTTTTATTATTATTTTTTTACTAGTAATGGCAGCGATCTGCAATTTATAACAGGACTGTGATATTGCGGTGGACAAATTGGACACTTTAGACACATTTTTGGGACCATTGACAATTATACAGCGATCAGTGCTATAAAAATGCACTGCTTACTGTATAAATGTCACTGGCAGGGAAGGGGTTAACACTAGGGGACGATCAAGGGGTTAACTGTGTTCCCTAGGTGTGTTCTAATTGTAGGGGGGATGGAACTGTCTAGGAGGGGGCCAAAAGGCGAAGCGACGTACGGTAACGTCGTTTCCCCCAGCCGTGCTATTCTGCCGCAGTAAAACTGCTGCGGCAGGTTGGAACCAGTTAATGACAAATTCCAGATATTTAGACAATCCCCAATATCCAAGTTCGTATTCCCTTCTCACGTAAATGGAGAAACCAAGAGGGGAGTTGAAGGGAGAAAAAGGCTTTTTTTTTCGTAGAGATCCAACTCCTCAGAAGCCGCCTTTTAGACCTTGGACAAATAACCAAAATCAGTACAAATAAATCTCCCACCAGCCAAGGAAAAGGACCAATAAAACATTGCCTCTAAAGTAGCTTGATTACCTGCCATAGAAAGACCACCAGAATATCCTCTCTTCCTTATATGCTGGACCATAGCGACTAGTTGTGGCTGGCATCCTTTTATACCCCCTCCACCCCAAATGGCGACAATTGGTGCCATATGGAGGTGCTGCACCCTTTAGAGCTAGTGCGCATGCCAAGGCCATGCCGGAAGTGATGTCAGATGTCAAGGGTGATAAACGTCGAAAAAGCCAGATGTCCCGCACCGGAAGCAACGCCGGTGAGATGTCAAGCGTCAGAGACCTAATGACGTAATGACCTAATGACATCAGATGTCTCGCGTACAAATGAGGAAACTGGCGCCATGATAACAACAATGTCCAGAATGAGGCACGGTTAAAAACCTTAACCCATTGCCTACCAAAAACTGTCCCTGAGATGGTAAAGGTCAAGATTTGTCAATGGAGATCAAGGCATGTAGCGATCTAATCAGCCTGCACCTGTCTGTGTATTGTATGATCATATCAGACATTTTTATGTCTTTATATTGTTTTTAATGCTCTTTAAATAAATTAGTATTTTTTGTACCTCCTTTGTTGTATCTTTTCACCTTTAAAATCCCAAGCCCTTGGATATGCTATGCTTATATAAGGGATGTGGTACTAAATGATTTTCAGATGCCCAGCAAACATTTTTCTCCTTTGGATGCATAATGAGAGGTTATGGAGATAAGAAGGAGACGAAGAGAGGTCTATGTGGGGCTGACACCACATGCTTAGGAATTCAGAGCTGCATCGAAATGTTACAAAGATAAGTAGGAGCATACTATATTTATGGTGCTATTCCAGAGTCTCCCATGCTACCACGCAAATTGTGAACCGAACTTCAATAAATAAAATAAATGATTGCTGCAGCTGTTGTCGTCATATGTTCCCACACCAAAAAATAATGAAATAAAAATAAATAAAACTTCACGCAAACAAACAAAACTACACCATATACATAGCACATGAATCTCTTTAAAATGTATGAATAATACATTTTTATCTGAATATCTTCCATTTCAAAATATAAAGTGGCAAGTCCAAAATGCAGAGTAACAGCAAATGATAATGAATAGTGTAAAAAATATACATAGTGAAAAAACTATATATATATATCTATAGATATATCTATAGATATATATAGATATATATCTATAGATATATCTATATCTATATATATAGATATATCTATATATATATATATATAGATATATCTATATATATATATATATATATATATATATATATATATATATATATATATATATACACACATAAGAAGTTCCCAAAGCTTCACAGGTTGCAACTGGAGTCCTTTTTCACTCCTCCATGATGACATCACAGAGCTGGTGGATGTTAGAGACCTTGCACTCCTCCACCTTCTGTTTGAGGATGCCCCCCAGATGCTCAAGTTTATCTCAAGTTCCAGTAATCCATGTCCTTTAGCTGCTTGTCTTCAGCAAACGATTTACGGGCTTTCTTGTGCATCATCTTTAGAGAAGGCTTCCTTCTGGGATGACAGCCATGCAGACCAATTTGATGCAGTGTACGGCATATGGTCTGAGCACTGACAGGCTGACCCCCCCTTCAACCTCTGCAGCAATGCTGGCAGCACTCATATGTCTATTTCCCAAAGACAACCTCTGGATATGACGCTGAGCATGTGCACTCAACTTCTTTGGTTGTCCATGGCGAGGCCTGTTGTCAGTGGAACGTCTCCTGTTAAACCGCTGTATGGTCTTGGCCACCGTGCTGCACCTCAGTTTCAGGGTCTTGGCAATCTTCTTATAGCCTAGGCCATCTTTATGTAGAGCAACAATTCTTTTTTTCAGATCCTCAGAGAGTTCTTTGCCATGAGGGGTCATGTTGAACTTCCAGTGACCAGTATGAGAGAGTGAGAGCGATAACACCAAATTTAACACACCTGCTCCCCATTCACACCTGAGACCTTGTAACACTAACGAGTCACGTGACACCGGGGAGGAAAAATGGTTAATTGTTCCCAATTTGGACATTTTCACTTAGGGGTGTACTTACTTTTGTTGCCAGCAGTTTAGACATTAATGGCTGTGTGCTGAGTTATTTTGAGGGGACAGCAAATTCACACTATTATACAAGCTGTACACTCACTACTTTACATTGTAGCAAAGTGTAATTTCTTCAGTGTTGTCACATGAAAAGATATAATAAAATATTTTTAAAAATGTGAGGGGTGTACTCACTTTTGTGAGATACTGTATATACATATATAAGAAGGCCAGTATGTTGGCCTGAATTTATGGGAGGAGCCCGGGGGGCTCTTTGTCGTTTTCAGTGTGCAATCCGTTACGTCACCAGGCCGACTCTTCAGCTCACTGTGTGTTCGTGAGTCTGTTGTTCCTGAATACAATGTGTTACGGTTGCTTATTTGTGGTTTTCCAATCAAGTTTCGCTCAATGTCACAGGTGGGAGTCGTTACTTTGCATTCGTATCAATGTTCTTAACGTTGCTCTCCATTTGTTGTAGCCCCATGCCATGTGTTTAGTTCCCACAGCAGAACTTATGAATCATTCATATACGACTTCTCTCCCGACTTTTCCAAACCAATGTTGTTTGTGGGCGTCATGCACCTAGCCACACCACACCTTCTACTACCTACACACATTGTTTTGTTGTATCAATTCATAGCCATTGTTTTGTTGTATCAATTCGTATTGTCCCCAGCGCCATGTGTTTAGTTCCCACAGTTAAACTTACGAATCATTCGTAAATGCTTCTTCTCTCAGCCATTTTACTAAATCAGAAGTTGAGATTTTAAATGCCTTGTGTACAGCGCCACGCCACACCTTTAAAACGTTTCACAGTTCACGGCAAACTCACTCGCGTGTCTCACTGTCGCAGGTAGGATTTGTTACTACACTTTCTATGTCATGTTGACCTGTTACCGTTCATTGTGTCCCCCATGTCATTCATAGGGGTCCGCTACGGAACTTACGGATGTTGTCCTTATCCCATATACTTGCCCGCTGAAGGTTACAATTAGCCCCCACAGGCAGATTTCTCAAACTTTATGTCCCACCTCTGAGACAACCACCTGCCCCCCCCCCCACTTTTTTTTATTTTTCTATTTTATTTTAAACTATGTCTTCTGCAGCGGGGACACGTGCAGTCCATGCAACCACGTCTTCTACAGCACACTTTCTCACATATACACTGAGACCCTTGCAACCACTCAATATCATCTCAGCAGCCTGACACTTATCGAGACCCTTGCAACCATGCAATATCGTCTCGGCAAACCTGACTGAGACCCTTGCAGTCACACAATATCATCTCAGTAGCTTGACACCCATCGAGACTCTCGCAACCACACAATATCGTCTCAGCAAACCTGATTGAGACCCTTGCAGCCACCCAATATTGTCTCAAACAACGTCATACTCAATCAGACCCTTGCAACCACGCAATATCGTCTTAGCAGCCTGACACTCATCCAGACGCTTGCAACCATGCAATATCGTCTCAGCAACCTGACCGAGACCCTTCCAGCCACACAATATCATCTTAGTAGCCTGACACCCATCAAGGCCCTCGCAACTGCACAATATCGTCTCAGCAAACCTGACTGAGGCCCTTGCTTCGACGCAATATCGTCTCAGCAATCCGACTGCAACCATGCAAAAGTATCTCAGTAGCCCGACATTCATAGAGACCCTTGCAACCATGCAATATTGTCTCCAGTAACCTTAAAAATTTCACATATCAACTTTCAAACACACCTCAGGGGCACACAATAAGCCATGCTTACACGTAGCGACACCCAGTTCACTATTTTATCTTCAGTGGTATGCCTGCCACTGATTATCTTCTCTCTTTCCCTCAGGTCAGTAGAGTACAGGTTTCCATCCTACACCAGGTTGGTCGTTTTCTCCCCAGGTAAAAAAAAAAAGAAAAAAAGAAAAAAAACAAACAAACAAAAAAACAAAACAAAAAAACCTACAGTTCGCATATCACCAGGGCCAGTCGCATAGCAGGGGTGGGTTACTTCATTTCAGGTAAAGGAATATACATGTTACACTTGTGTCACCCTTACCACAGGTTTCCGGTCAACCCAGTCTCGATCTGTGCCAGGACCTCGCTAACTAGGGTGCCAGCCTGGTGTGTAGGTCACGGATCTTTCTCTCAAAACCGAGTTTGGGTGCCCCACTTCGCTCTCTATCCAATGCTACATCTCTTCCTAACACTTAGCACCCCCTTATTGTCTTACAGTCGGAGCCATGTCTCAGGCTGGCAGCGATGCCCTCACACCCGCCCCTCTGTCACCCTCCACGGGCTCAGAGAGTGGCAGCATGCATCTACAGTTCTTCCTGTTCACCTTGTCCCTGCCAGCCTCAGGAAGGATATCTTGGAGGGCAAGAACGTAAATCTAGCGTCTCTGCTGATGTTGGTGCACGATTTGGCCGACAACAGAGCATACGCCTGTTGTCGACTTGATGACCAACGATGTCTCGGTGGTCATCAAGTCGAAAGACCCCAGGCTCAGCTGTAAACTAACAGTCACCAAATTCGTTTTGGCATTCGAGATGTTCAGGGATGTTGTCTGCTCAGCCTCCCCCAGCAGGAGGGAGGAGCTGGACCTATATCTCCACTCTGTCACGGACTTAGTATAAAGGTATGGAGGGCACGCCTTTTACGACTACCACCGGTCGTTTTTGGCCAAGGCAGCTGTCAGGCTCAACCAGTTTCAGGTCAAGGCGGACTGGAGCGTTTCTGACACGGAGCTGTTCTGCCGCCACTTTGCAGGCCTCCGCTCCCCACTCGGTACTATTTGTCAGTCCACTGCCCACATGGCGAATTGGTGCTCTGAAGCAGCCACAAAGCACCTCTTCTACCTTCTTCCTCCGGCACTGGTCAGGGCTTGCCAGCCCACAGTCAGCCATGGGCAGTGGACAGACTAGGACGGCCTATCCTTTCTCAAGGGGGAGCCCCCATTTCAATCACGGCAGATGCTTCCATAGCCAGTGCAGGCTACTCCATATCTGCACAGCATGCCATAAAGCTCACCCCAGGACCACCTGTCAACTGAAAGAGGAGGTAAAATCCTGACTAGGCCGCATAGATGTCAGTTGGTTGGGGTTCTACCTCTCCACACAACCTGGCCATATTCTTGGTGCACGGATTCACAGCAGGGTTCCACACCTGACTCATCACCTTACCCCTCACTACCTACGAGTGCAGGGACCTCCAGTCAGCAGCTATTGACGAACAAGCAATTGACTCTTTACTACAGACAGAACTGGATAAAGGCTTCATCATGAGCCCCTTCCCACAGTCACCTTTCCCAGTCTGGAGAGTCAGCCCTATTGGGCTTGTCAGGGGGAAGTTCTCTAATAAAGTCCGCTTAATGTACGACTTGTCTGCACCTCATTCTTCTCACATCCCGAGCCTGAACTCCCCGATTTCCACCGAGGAATTTTCCCTCAAGTACGCCTCAGTTGACCTGGCCATCCAAGCCATCATTAGGATAGTTCCTGGCGCCTGACTATCCAAAGCAGACATCTCTGATGCGTTTAAACTCCTTCCTATCGAACCGTCCCTCTACTTCTACTTCCCCACCAAGTTGACCTTTGGGTCCAAAAGTAGTCCGTGGCTCTTCGACGTCTTTGCTCAGGCCCTAAGATGGATTTTGTCTCACCAGGCCCGCTGTCACATGGTCATCCACTACCTGGATGACTTTCTGCTCGTCGAGCAACCAGTCGCACCCCCGGCAGAGTTAGATAAGTTGAGAATAGTGTTCAACAAGCTCAACATGTCGATAGCTGAGCACAAAGTAGAAGGCCCGACACATTCTATCACGTTTCTAGGTGTCACTCTGGACACGCATGCCATGCAAGCTAGCCTGCCTCCCGACAAACTAGCCCTCTATCAGAACATTTATCCATGACCTCACCCTGGTGCAACAGGAGGCAGTTGCAATCCTTACTAGGGATGCTGAACTTTGCAATGAGGATTATTCCTCAAGGACGGTCATTTATATCACGGACTTTAGTCTTTTTTACACCAGTACAAGATCCAGACTGAGTTCTCAAACTAGACCGAGTAGCAGTAGCAGACCTAGCCATGTGGGACGAGTTCCTCACCAGCTGGAATGGCATTTCAATGTTCATCCCGGCAGTGTCAGCTCAGTCACCCCAGGTGGTAACTGATGCTGCAGCCTCCACAGGCTGTGCGGCCATTTTCGTCCGCCACTGGTTCGCCGAACTTTGGCCCCCAGAAATCCTCTAAATCCCGGGATTCACCCAGTCTTCATCACTCTTCGAGCTGTTTCCCATCATGGCATCTGCGCAGGTCTGGGACCATACCTGGACAGTACAGACGGTGGTCTTCACCATGGGCAATCAGGCCACGGCCGACATCATCAACAAAGGCAGATCCAAATCACTCCCCATCATGTCCTTTCTGCGCAGGCTCGTGCAGCTGTCACTTCACCACTTTAATATTTTCTGCAAACATGTTCCAGGCAAATGCAATATCGCAGCCGCTGCGCTGTCCCATTTCAACTTTACTTTGTTTTTCCAGCAGGAGCCTGGAGCCGACCAAATGACTACTCCTGTCCCACTCTGGTCGTTGCTGACAATGGACTATAGTCGCACCTCACCAACGCAACCCAGCTCATTAACTACTTCTTGGCATGCAACACACTGAAGGCTTATCACACAGCTTGGAACACTTACAGCAAGTTTTTGGCCCTTTTGCCCCAGGGCAGCAAGATGTGACGTTGGACACGCCCAAGCCTTCATATCATATTGTCACACGCAGCTGGCCCTTTCTCACAATACCATCAGGCTATACCTAGCCGGCATCCAGCATCTTCTGTCCTTACAGGACCCCAGTAAACCATCAGTATTCCCGGCCCATGCAGTCAGGTCCCTCCTACGGGGCATACAGAAGCACCGACCCGTAGCTAGTGGCAAACGCCTACCTATAATGAGTGCCATCTTCAGGGACATGTTTGAAACTCTTACTCGTTCTCCGTTTGGGGCTTTGCCCAACCTAGTCATCCAAGCGGCCATCTACGGTTTCTTGTGGCCTAGTGAATTTACCGTTAACGGCACCGGCAGTCAGACACTGCTCCGACGCCACCTGACTCGCTTTCCGAATCCTTACTCTCTTCATCTTACAGTCTCCAAAACCCAACAAACTGGCCCCGGGTTGACATCAACCTGTTTCAGACTAACAATGCCTGGTGCCCAGTCACGGTGCTCAACCAGCTACTGTCCCATTTACCCAGCCAGCTGATAGCCTGTTGCTACCCTTTCTGACCAGCCCCCTGAGTGGCAGCCAGTTGACCAGGCACGTCAGGATCCTCCAAGGCAACTTGGGCTTTAACCCCAGTCAGTTCTCTGGACATTCCTTCCGGATTGGAGCAGCTTCAGCTGCATACCAGCATGGAGTACCAGACCACGTGATCAAGAAATTAGGCAGATGGAAGTCCACTTTCTTTGCTACATACATCCCAACTCCTCAGGCGGAAACAGCACAGGCCTTCACAAAGCTAGCTCAATAAACCACAAGAATCAATAAAGAGTTATTCCCCTATCTGAGTCTTTTGCCCCCTTTTCTTGGCATACCGACCAGACCACCAAAGCACACTTCAGGTCTATTTATGTTGTAAGTCTTGTCACGTGTTTATGTGATCCATATCTGTCTCGGGCCACGATCATAAACAAGAAGGCCAGTATGGTGGCCTGAATTTATGGGAGGTGCCCACGGGGTATTTAAGCATCCCACTCGCCAATGCTTTGTCGGTTCCAGAGCGCAATACCCTCCCTCCCTTCCCTTTTTCAGAGCACTTCTCAGCACATCCTTCTCCATAACTACCAATTACTTATCTTGGGTATGCCCCCTCTTCTTGGCATACCGACCAGACCACCAAGGCACACTTCACTATATTACCAAATACTCCTACAAATGCAGGCTATTGGATTGCAACCAAGATTTGTTCATTTGCACACATAAGAAAAGTATTTTTCCTAACAAATTCATTCAAGACCATGTTGCAAAAATGAATACACCCCAATCAAAGTCTTAGGAGCAAAGCTAAATTTTATACAACAAAATCCTAATTAACAAGAATTCAACTACAGGTGAGTCTAATTATTTATTAACCCTTTCATGACTAAGCCTATTTTTTAAATTTCGTGTTTACAAGTTAAAATCCTTATTTTTTGCTAGAAAATTACTTAGAGCCCCCAAACATTATATACATTTTTAGCAGAGAATCTAGAGAATAAAATGGAGATTGTTGCAATATTTTATATCACACGGTATTTGTGCAGCGGTGTTTTAAACGTGAATTTTGGGAAAAGGGACACTTTCATGAATTTAAAAAAAAAGAAACAGTAAAGTTACCCCAATTATTTTTGTATAATGTGAAAGATGATGTTAAGCCAAGTAAATAGATACCAAACATGTCACACTTTATAATTGCACGCACTCGTGCAATGGGGACAAACTACGGTACCTAAGAATTTCCATAGGCGACGCTTTAAATTTTTTTACGGTTACCAGGTTAGAGTTACAGAGGAGGTCTAGTGCTAGAATTATTGCTCCCGCTCTGACGATCGCGGCGATACCTCACATGTGTGATTTGAACACTGTTTACATATGCGGGCGCGACTTCCGTATGCGTTTTCTTTGCTGCGTGAGCTCACGAGGACGGGGGCGTTTTAAATTTTTTTTTTTTCTTATTTATTTTAATATTTATAAATTGTGTTTAAAAAAAAAAAAAAAAATTGATGACTTTTATTGCTGTCACAAAGAATGTAAACATCCCTTGTGACAGTAATAGGTGGTGATAGGTACTCTCTATGGAGGGATCGGGGGTCCCCGATCCTTCCTTTGCACTTCAAAGTATTCAGATCGCCGTTTTCGACGATTCTGAATACTGTGTAATTTTTTAAACCTGGCGCCATTGGCAGCCGAGTAAACGTGAAGTGACGTCATGACGTCGCTTTCGTGTTTACGATTAGGAGGCTGGAATGAAGCCGCCTACGGCTTCGTTCCAGTCCGCCCCCAGCCGCCGGAGGCTTCCCGATGGAACAGCGACCCAGTAAGAGCGGCGGAAGGCGGCAGAAGGGGGGGACGTTCCCTCCCGCTCCTCTGGTATAACGGCCGAGCGGCTTTTAGCCGCATCGGTTGTTATACCTGGATAGCCGATCGCCCGCTCTACAAAACAGTACCGGGATGATGCCTGCAGCTACGGGCATCATCCCGGTATAACCTCGGAAAGCCGAGTACGCACATCTGCGTACGCTTGGAGGGATGGGGTTTTAAACAGCTGTCCAGCAGACAGTTGATTTTAAAAGGGCGGTACTTAACAAAGAAAACCTATGGTTATTTCATGCTGTTAGCAATGGCACCACATGGAAGAAAAATGTCACAAGGCCTGAGAATAAAAACAAAATAATTTCTTTACACAAGAATGATGAAGGAAAGACGATCAGCATTCGGTCAGAATGCTGTAGCAAAAATGATACAAAAATTTAAGAAAGATGTAACTGCAACCTTCTCACAGAGACGTCCAGGTTATCCACGGAGGTTAACACCTCAACAAGACCATCTTCTGATGAGAAAAATTAAAGAAAATCGCCAAACTAGGGTGATTGTTTCCTATGACACAATATAGCATACACTGCAAAGGAATGGCGTGCATGGCATGAAGGAAGCCTCTCCCAAAGCCCAATGCACAAAAAAAGCCTGCCTAGAATTTGCCAGGGCCCATGCTGAAAAAGAGGAAGACTACTGGGACTCTGTACTCTGGAGTAATGAGACCAAGATAAATGTTTTTGGAACTGATGGCTTCAAAACTGTATAGTGTCGCAAAGGTGAGAAATACAAAGAAGAATGCATGGTGCCTACAGTGAAACTTGGCGGCAGTGTCTTTCTGTGTGGCTGCATGAGTGTTGCTGGTGTTGGGAAGCTGCATTTCATTGATGGTAGCATGATTTCACAGATGTACTGCTCTATATTGAAAGATGCTACCATCACTCCGTGCCCCTGGTTATCATGCACTTTTCCATCATGACAGTGATCCAAAACACACATCTAAGGCCACTGTTGCATTTCTGAAGAACAGGGTGAAAGTGGTTCAGTGGCAAAGTATGTCTCCTGATCTGAACCAAATCGAACACCTATGGGGAATTATGAAAGAGACAAGTTAAGCATCACTCTCCATCCAGCATCCAGGGTCTTAAAGAGGTCGTTTTTGAAGAATGGAAAAAGATGTTGCAATATGTAACCAGCTTGTTCATTCCATGCCTAGAAGACTTGGTGCTGTCCTTAACATGGATGTCATACAAAATACTAGATGGAGTCATTTTTGTTGTGGGGTGTATTCATTTTTGCATCAACTTATTTAAGTAAAACTGAAGATTTTGTAATCTAAGTTATATTATTAACCTTCATTTCATTTAATGAGCTAAACAAATGTTCTATGAAACTCAGTTTTGTCAAAGTTTTGGAAACTGTTCTTGTATTCATTGAGATATTGATTAAAATCTTACGTTTCAAAAGGGGTGTACTCATTTATGCTGAGCACTTTTAGTTTAGTTTTGTTTCATTGCGCATTATTTTATTATACTATAGTTATGGCACCTAAACCGTTACTCATACCTCCCACCCCTATCCTGTGAGACCGTACCGATAATTGAACCATATCTTAGCATCCCACAGATCTCTCTGCTCTATCTGAAGAATTAGTGGCAGCTCAGCAGCACTTTGTTGTTGGATGGCCTCTTATGATAGGTAAGCCCCAATTTTCACTTAGTATTTGCAGTGCCAAGCTCTGTTCTGTAGCCACTTCCATCCTCTTCCCGTGTTCTGCTCCTGAACTAAAGCCTCATACACATGATCGGATTTTTGGACGACCGTTCATCCATTTTTTGTTGCATGCAAGTCTCATGTCGAAAGTGAAGAGGTTACTCACCATACGAAAATTCTCGTACGGCAGAATACAACTTTGGAAGTGACGTAATGTGTTAAATAGTTTTGTATATATTCTTTCATTTCTGAGCATGCATAGTCTTGCGATTAGGATTTTTTTTTTGAATGAAAACCGTACTAATTAAACAAAAATCGGAAGTTGAGTTCACATACGACAACATTTTTATAGTCTGCACATTCCAGCTTTTGTTGGACAAAAAATCAGAATTGGCTGTCGAAAGCACCATACTAACAATCCGAAAAATCAGCAGATCGTTTGTCAGTCGAAATTTTACTTCCGATTTTTTTATCGTGTGTACGGGGCTTTAGGATCATGTGTGTTTGTAGAGGATTTCTCTGTGCTGTGCTTCCTGTGTGCAGAGCCTGGACTAGACACACTGCTGCTTTTAAGCCCCTCTCCCAGCCATCAGTGAGAAGTGCTATATCACTGCTGGGAGCTATGGGAGAGGTGACTGTTGCAGCTGTGCTCTTCTCACTTGAACAGGCTGCTTTGGTCATAGAATCCCCTGCTAGTAGAGTCATTTTCAAACACTCTATTCCTGCTTGACCCTACCTTAAAGCAGTTCTAACACCCCTAAAATCAGCCTAACATAGCTCTTTCAACTTCCAGCGCTGTCAGTACCCCCCTCTCCCACTGGAGAGAACAAGTGCCCCCTGTCCCTGCACAGAGCACCAGTTCCCTCCATGTACCTCCACAGAGTGCCAGTGTCCCCCCACTCCCTCTGCAGAGTGCCAGTGCCCCCACTCCATATGCAAAGCTGTAGTGCACTAGTGCCCCCTTCCCCTCTGCAGAAGGTCAGCATTCCCCCAGTGAAGGACTTTTTCTCCTGTTGACCACAGATACAAAGCATTTTTTCCTCCTGCTAAGCACTGATTCAGGTAGTTTTCTTCCTCCTGACCACTGCTGCCATCAGTGCTGGCCATTTTTTCATCCTTTTGACAACAGACATCAGCCATTTTTTCCACCTGTTGACCAGCAATATGTATTTATTACAAGTAATTATATAACGCCATCAATTTACACAACGATTACAGTATATATATTACACGCACATCATATAATGGGCACTATGACACGCACTACTGATTGCTGCATTTTGTACATTGTAATATACATAACAAAGTGCTTTCCGCTATAAAGGACATACTCCTAGCCAAAGTGTTTATTGTCTCAACAGTTTCTGGTTGCTAAGTAGTTTCTGACTATTTTAATGAAGGTCTACATGTTAGCTCTTTCTTCATATTCAGTTTTATTTTCTAAAGATGATCCTCTAGATTTATGATTGTCTATGAACTCGCACTAGTACAGTAGGAGTATTTTATGAGTAAAATGGCTTCAGAATATGCGTGTAGGCTTAGACTATATTTAACTATGTTCCTTTAGGCAGTGGTTCTCAACTCCTGTCCTCAGGACCCACTAACAGGCCAGATTTTAAGTATTACCTTGGGGAGATACAGACTAGAATACTGCAATAACAGAGCAGCCAAATATATCACCTGTGATGTATCTCAGTTATCTTGCAAACCTGGCCTGTTGTTGGGTCCTGAGGACAGGAGTTGAGAACCACTGCTTTAGGCCATGCCCAATATCCAGTGCAATTTAGGCACACCCACTTTTCTCTGCAGGATGATTCAAATGCTGTATCCTTTTGCCTTTCAAGCTGTCTGTCATTGTCAAAATGTTGGGAGGTGTGCTACTACTTTTGAAACAAGAGAATCTGGATGCCGCACACTGAATAAAGTTGAAAATTCTTCTTTATTATAAAATCAGGATCATCAAAGATACAGGACAATCAGGCAGATGGTACAGACACAGCTGACGCGTTTCGCTATGAGTAAGCACTCAAATTAGAGTGCGAAACGCGTCAGCTGTGTCTGTACCATCTGCCTGATTGTCCTGTATCTTTGATGATCCTGATTTTATAATAAAGAAGAATTTTCAACTTTATCCAGTGTGCGGCATCCAGATTCTCTTGTTATTTTAAATCTTGCCTCAATTTGCATTTAGCCAGCACCTGGGACTCCCCTCCTCTGAAGGATCTACTAAACACACACCTGGGAGCAAGTCTACCTGAGCGGTGAATCACCTTCCCAGGTGTGCTACTACTGTTTTTACCTGCACAATATTTAAAGGGATAAAACATGGGGGGAGTAACATGTATTCCATAGATGTACTAAGTGTATTTTGCTTTGACATACGCTTTAAGGCCAGTATACTGTAGCTATATCACATCTGGTTTATATAAATGGGCAATGATTGTGTACTCTAAACAAACATATGCAGATTTTGAATTTAAATCATGTGACAGAGAACCTTTGTACAGCATCCAGAGAACTAGAATTTTCTGAAGGAGTTTGGCAGGCCCAGTGCGCATATTTCCCTAATGCCAGATTCCCTCTAGTGCTCTTCAACATAGGCAATTTTTGATTGCTGCTTGACCAAAAATTGCTGATATTACCCTGCAGCTGATCAAAAGGAATAAAATACATGCTAGTAGATTCAACCCACTACAGAGTTTACATAGCTGCATGATAATCCTAAATGATTATAACACTTTAGGGTTATTTGTAGTTTCCACAAAATCCCTTCAACCTGTACAGCAAGCCACATTCTCTTCCATTTGTTTGCAAAGCTTGCTGTCACTCAGAGTCAGAGTTATTGGACATGTCTTTTTTAAAGAGCTGGTAAATCCTTCAGTATAAGGTCTGATGATTATCGCTGCAAATCTATTATTTTGTAGAGAGTCCTCTTCCTTCACACATTTGACTTTGTGTTCAATAATCCTACTGAGCAGCCCTGCAGACAGCCTCTGAAAACAATCAAGGAAAAATATGGTAATTTGCCGTTGCAGACACTTTTTTTTTATCAGATTTTATTTTCAGTGGTATTTTAACAAAGATACACTTTGCTATGCAGGGCAGCTAGAGACACAAGAAACAGTGAGTACAGTTCAGTCACAGTGCATACACAGTAAGCTCCAACAAGTAGAAGGAACAGTACAATTGCTAAAGCATAAAGTAAATTAGAATCACTGGCAGTTGAAGAACCAGGTGTCTGGTTTTCAGACCATGGTGGGGTACATTCATTTTGTCCAGCGGGACAAAATAGAATCAAATTTGTACATGGCATTACACAAGTAGGTAGGTATATTTCTTCAAAGACATGCAGCAAAAGAGTTTGGTAGTCTATTCTAACAGCAAGGGAGCATTGGGTGGGGCTAATTTCACAGCGATCATCCTGCGGGCAGTAAATAATGATCTAATAATGACTAGTGTCAGATGTTCATCCATAAGGGAAGTCAAAATGACCCAAAATACAGGTAAGGCTACCTATGATCAGGTTAGTCCCAAAGAAGCCGTTTAGAGTTTTGATCGCTTTGGCCCAACATTTCTTTAATTTGGGACAATGCCATAGAAGATGTATGAGGATCCCATTCAGATGAGTGCATTTGCCGAAGCAAAGGAGTCAGTTTTAGCGCCTATTCTATGGAGCAATGCAGGGATTTGATAAACTCTGTGCAGAATAAATTGTGTTAATTTGTGTGAGGGGGATAAGGACACAAATTGGGTGGGCTGTGAAATGTCATCCCATGCATCATCTGAATGGGGCCCAGATCTTCCTCCCATCTTCTCCTGTATATGTGGGAACCTAGGTAAACGTTTGTCTAGAAGCTGTGAGCCGGTTTCAGATACAAGTAGGGCTTGCCTGTACTACTACATTAAGTAATGGGGTGGGGGTAAAGGTGACAGAAAGCATGTTATTTTGTGGTTGGAGTGCAAGTCATAACTAGAGGCATAACTAGAACCTTCAGGAACCCAGTGCAAGAAATCATGAAGGTCCCCCCTAACTCTCCCCCCCCCTTTCCATCTGAGCCCAGGGCTTCCAGTTTTGGGAGGGCATGCCATCGTACTTATCGACAGTCCTTTCCTCCCACGTCATGTCTGTATGAGGAAAGGAGAGTCGTTGATGGGCAAGACTGTCACTCAAGGCGCTGATTATCAGTGTAAACAATGTACTATCGGTGCAGCCCCATCAGTGGCACTTATCAGTGCCTCCTCAGCAGGACTCTGAGCAGACAGCATCTCTATCATACAGCTCAGAGCCTGCACTGACAGTTCCCCCTCCGCCCCACGGATGGGAGAGGAGACAGACAATCTGTTCCTTCTCCTCCCACCTCTCTTCTCCTGTGTTTACTGCGGGAAGTGTGAGCTGCTTAGCAGTGCACAAAGGAGGAGAGGGGCGGAAGGAGAAGGAGCAGATCGGCTGTCTCCTCTCCCATCCATGCGAGTGAGGGGGGAACTGTCAGCGCAGGTTTTGAGCTGTATGAGAGAGACGCTCTCAGCTCAGAGCCCTGTGGTAAGCATACCCGCTGGGCCCCCCGACAGTGGCAGAATGCCAGGGCTTGGGGGCAAGTGCAACCTTTGTGACCCTGGTAGTTCCGCCACTGCCCCTTGGGCTTTTCTTTCCCAGATTTCCCACCTGGGCTTTTGTTCAAACGATGTTGATGCAGGAATCTTCTTTGCGGTGCTATTGTATTCTGACAGGGGGGCTCCTCCTCCCCCAGGCAGAATACACAGATCATAGTTGCAGCCAATGGCTGTAAGCACTGATTGCATGCTGGTTTTCCAGCAAGACCTTTCGACAGAAGCCAGTTTTTAAATGGCTTTTGTTGAACAGACAGTACCTGTTAAACTGTAGGTACGTGTGTACTGGGCATAAATCTTCCAGTCCTCAATGGACAAGAAAGACAATGAGATTTCTGTACTCACTGTACAATTTTTTTCCCTTTAAGTCTATTGAGTTAAAATAGGTCCCACCCCTCTGTGTTTATGACAGATTAAGTAAATAACAGTGCTTATCTCATTACAATGGCATCTGAAAGGCAGTGGAATATATTAGGCAGCAAGAAAACATGTTGCCCCTGAAGTTGATGTGCTGAAAGTAGAAAAAATGGAGTGCAGTTTATTGTGTATGGGGCTGCGCAGCTGCAGACCAGTCAGGGTGCCCCTGCTGACCCGTGCCCACACTCAAAAGAGCCTACAATGGGCACATGAGCATCAGAACTGGACCACGGAGCCATGGAAGATGGTGGCCTGGTCTGATGAAATATGTTTTCCTTTACATTGCGTGGATGGGGGGTGCATGTGCATCACTTACCTGGGGAAGAGATGGCAGCAGGAGGCAGTATAGGAAGAACACAAATCGGCAGAATCAATGTTCTGCTGGGAACCTTGGGACCTGCCATTCATGAGCTTATTACTTGCCACATACCGAAGCATTATTGCTGTCCAAGTACACCCCTTCATAGAAACTGTATTCAATGATGGCGGTGGCCTCTTTCAGCAGCTCAATGTGCCCTGCCACTTCCAGAATGGTTTGAGATACACAATGAGTTGGAGGTGTTTACTTGGCCTCCAAATTCTCCAGATCTCAATACAATGGAATATATGTGGAACGTGCTGTAAAAACATGTCTGATCCATGGAGGCCCCATCCGACAACTTACAGGACTTACAGGATCTGCTACTAATAACTTGGTGGTAACCAGATACCAAAGCATACCTAGAGGTCCAGTGGCGTCTATGCCTTGAGAGGGCAGGGCTGTTTTGCAGGAAAAAAGAGACCTACATAATGTTAGATGGGTGGTCAAACAGTTGTGGCTAATCGCTGTGTATAAATATATATATATATACACACACACAATTATATATATATATATATATATATATATATATATACACACACACACTGTTTGTCCCACTGTCAGTCAGCAACTCAGAAAACTCTGAAGCCGTTTTTTTTTGGGGGGGACGGGGGGGACTTAATTAGATGTATTAAAACTGCCTTGATAAAAACGGCAGATTGTATAAGAATATCAACAAACAGCGGGTATCAGTGTTTAATATTGATGTACCAGACAAGGAAGCTGTATGGTCAGGAAGAGATTTAGACATGGATTTTCTTGTTGGTTTCCTACAGCTTTTGTTGTAATGATTAACTACAGGATACATTTTTGTGTATTATAGGACTTGTTATTTCAGGTGTACACAAGAATCCATAATCACTATAACACAGCCAGGAGCCTGCTTGCCTTATTTATGAGAGAGAAAAATCTCATTTTTATTTAAAAGCACAGTCCCTCATTATTGTCTTTTAATGTCCTCTATATGAAATTCAAAAGATAATTCATTAAAACACTACAATGCATCAGGTTTTTGTGCTCGGTTTATTTAAACAGGACTTCTACCTACAGCCCCAGTGAGAAGAACCCTTTATATACACCCCCTGTGAAAGCCAGCACTCTACTAATAACCTGGAGTAGATTCTCTTTAGCATACAGTATGTGGAAAATGTACTCCTGAGAGGTTAACCAGAAATTCTAGCCGATAGCAGAGCCCTAGCTTTTTGGGTAGAACTGAGGGTTTCTCCCTATCCAAAACTAAAAACAGACTTTTCTTTTTTTGGGGGCAGAATTGTTTTTGGGTTGTAGGCAGAGGTGGACGAGAAAGTAATGCTAAATGCAGGAAAATTAAAATCCTGCAGCTAGAACCTTCAGTATGCACTCGGCATATTAAGAGGCATATTTAAAACTCATTTGAGGTTTCTGATTACATTAGCTCAGCTAGATACGTTGAATGTCCTATGCCGCGTACACACGTTCGGAAATTAGGCCAGCAAAAGACCGATGAGAGCTTTTAGTCGGAAAATGCGACCGTGTGTATGCTCCATCGGACTTTTGCTGGCCAGATTCCAGCCAGCAAAAGATTGAGAGCATGTTCTCAATTTTTTGGTTGGAAAAAATTCCTATCCGAAAATGCGCTCGTCTGTAGCAATTCCGACGCGCAAAATTCCTACGCATGCTCGGAAACAATTCGACACATGCTCAGAAGCATTGAACTTCATTTTCTCGGCTCGTCGTAGTGTTGTACGCCACCGCGTTCTTGACCGTCAAAAGTTCAGAGAACTTTTGTGTGACCATGTGTATGCAAGCCAAGCTTGAGCGGAATTCCGTCGGAAAAACCATCAAATATTTGTGTGTACAGCTTGTGTGTACGTTGCATTACTGTTATGTACAAAACCTCTTCCCAGATGGAAGGCTGCAGAGAGTCTGTATGGACGTAGCAGTCTACCTACAGTAGTCCAATACCCTTTATTGAGTCAGACATAGCACTCCACATTGAACATGGAACATGTTTGAACAGACCTATAGGAATTACTACTACTAAAATCCTGAAGATGCCTTTCAAGGCTCTCATCCTTATTCTTGCCTCGCTACCTAGTGAATCGCTAACCCAGAACAAAGGTGTAAAACACATATCCAATAGGTACAAACTTGTGCCATGTCTGTGACTCAAACTCAAAGATGGATAGTATGACAGTCCTGAAGTCTGCATCTAAAAATAAAAATAAAACACGTCTTCAAAGCTTCTGACAGTGTAAAATGATCTGGGGGATGTCCTCAGCAAATTTGGGTTTGAAGAGAAAAGTTGTAAATGGGCCAAACAGCTCTATTATTATTATAAAGGATTTATATAGCGCCGACAGTTTACGCAGGGCTTTACAACATTAGGGCAGACAGTACAATTACAGTACAATGCAGGGGGGAATCAGAGGGCCCTGCTTGTTAGAGCTTACAATCTAGGAGGGGGGGTCAAGTTATACAAAAGGGTAATAGCTGTGGGGGATGAGCTAATGGAGAAAATAGTGCAGTTGTTAGATGGAGGCAGGAGAGGCTTCTCTGAAGAGGAAAGTTTGCAGGGATCGCCTAAAAGTGGATAAATTTGGAGACAGTCTGACAGATTGGGGTAGCGAATTCCAGAGGATGGGCAAGGCTCGGGAGAAGTCCTGGAGGCAGATATGGGAGGAGGTGATGAAGGAGCTAGAGAGCAGGAGGTCTTGGGAGGAAAGAAGAGGGCGATTAGGTTGGTATTTTGAGACTAGGCTAGTGATGTAGCTGGGGGCAGAGTTGTGGATGGCTTTGTAACTTAATCAAACCTCAAAATCTCTGCGCTTAGGACATATAGCAGAAAAAAAAAAAAAAAAAGAGAAAGGGGGGGGGGGAGGGGGAGAAAGAGTGAGCAGATGGAGAAAGGGAGGGGAGGAGGGAGGGGGGGAGAGAAGAAAAGAAAAGAAAATAGTGAGGTATGCTGCCTCCCCAGGTTAAGTCCCCAAAAGGACTAACATGTAATAGATTGTAGGTGGGGGTATGGCGCTCCCTAGTGAGATGTGAAATATTAAATAAATGTGCGTGGACGGTGACTATACCAGATAGGTTAAATAGTATTCCAAACACAAAAGGTGAAGACTGTGAAACTCTTACTGGGTGAACCCATATAATGTAAATCAAAAACCTTATATAAAATATATGTATATGTATATGCAATCCCTATTATATTGCATATACCTCTGTATCACAAGTAGTGTCAGAAAGTGCCACTAGGTGCTGCTGCTGAGCAGCTAATGTGATAAATCCAACTTATATGTATGCAAAATTATTGACATATACATATAACAGTGCAGAGACATATAAATGACAGTGCAGTATATATATATATATGACAGTGCAACCCAACATATACGTATATATATGACCGTGCAATCCAACATATAAATGTGCAATAAAGTGCAATATAGTGCAATCAAGTCCAAAAAGAGCCAAAAAAACTGTAAATGACATCAAAATTGCAAAAAAAAAAGTCTATTCTCAAGTGGTGCGTCCCAGTTTTAAATGGCAGCAGAAAAGTTCCAACAGCTTAGTGACTTTGGTGCCCACAGAGGTAAATCCGTGACTTCTGTGCTCCCCTTTTGGCTCCCCACTCACCAGCTTCCACTACCCCTGCAGGGGTGACAGGCACTCTAGGATCCCAAAGCCGTCCTCTTATTCGGTATCCCGTGGTTGCTGAGATGGAGTGGCCTCTCTCCCAGGGGTTCCGGACTACCACCTCATACCATGTCCAGGAAGGGGATCACCAGCAAAGCCCTCATAAAAAGAGATGCCACCTCATAGTGTAGTATAATTAAAAACTTTAATGGCATAAAAACTCCCCACTGGGGAAAAAACACATCGCACTACACTATGGGTGAAGCCGAAAGCCAGGAAGTGCTTCCCCGCAGCGTATGGCGTGCGGTCCAGCTGCGTTCCAGGCTCTCTCGCTCCGTACCCGGAAATGACGTAAGTGCGTAGCCCCGCCTTACGCGTTTCGTCATCGACGTTTTCAAAGGCGGCGCCATCTTACTACACCTCACAGGTTATAAGGTAGGCGGACATGCTGGATCCTCCCCTCTCCCATCACTATAGGGATTTTGATTGGATTTTCAATCCCGTGGCTCCCCCTCCCGGTACATCCCCATTAGGCGGTGCCCAAATCAGATCCCTGTGAACATAGGTCGAGGTACTAATATAGGTCGAGGTATGGGTCAGTAATAATTATTAATACCTCGACCTATGTTCACAGGGATCTGATTTGGGCACCGCCTAATGGGGATGTACCGGGAGGGGGAGCCACGGGATTGAAAATCCAATCAAAATCCCTATAGTGATGGGAGAGGGGAGGATCCAGCATGTCTGCCTACCTTATAACCTGTGAGGTGTAGTAAGATGGCGCCGCCTTTGAAAACGTCGATGACGAAACGCGTAAGGCGGGGCTACGCACTTACGTCATTTCCGGGTACGGAGCGAGAGAGCCTGGAACGCAGCTGGACCGCACGCCATACGCTGCGGGGAAGCACTTCCTGGCTTTCGGCTTCACCCATAGTGTAGTGCGATGTGTTTTTTCCCCAGTGGGGAGTTTTTATGCCATTAAAGTGTTTAATTATACTACACTATGAGGTGGCATCTCTTTTTATGAGGGCTTTGCTGGTGATCCCCTTCCTGGACATGGTATGAGGTGGTAGTCCGGAACCCCTGGGAGAGAGGCCACTCCATCTCAGCAACCACGGGATACCGAATAAGAGGACAGCTTTGGGATCCTAGAGTGCCTGTCACCCCTGCAGGGGTAGTGGAAGCTGGTGAGTGGGGAGCCAAAAGGGGAGCACAGAAGTCACGGATTTACCTCTGTGGGCACCAAAGTCACTAAGCTGTTGGAACTTTTCTGCTGCCATTTAAAACTGGGACGCACCACTTGAGAATAGACTTTTTTTTTTGCAATTTTGATGTCATTTACAGTTTTTTTGGCTCTTTTTGGACTTGATTGCACTATATTGCACTTTATTGCACATTTATATGTTGGATTGCACGGTCATATATATACGTATATGTTGGGTTGCACTGTCATATATATATATACTGCACTGTCATTTATATGTCTCTGCACTGTTATATGTATATGTCAATAATTTTGCATACATATAAGTTGGATTTATCACATTAGCTGCTCAGCAGCAGCACCTAGTGGCACTTTCTGACACTACTTGTGATACAGAGGTATATGCAATATAATAGGGATTGCATATACATATACATATATTTTATATAAGGTTTTTGATTTACATTATATGGGTTCACCCAGTAAGAGTTTCACAGTCTTCACCTTTTGTGTTTGGAATACTATTTAACCTATCTGGTATAGTCACCGTCCACGCACATTTATTTAATATTTCACATCTCACTAGGGAGCGCCATACCCCCACCTACAATCTTTGTAACTTAATGTTAGTATTTTGAATTTAATTTGTTGGGCAAGTGGCAGCCAATGGAGGGATTGGCAGAGAGGGGTAGCAGACACTGTGCGGTTTGTAAGGTGGATGAGTCTGGCAGCAGCATTCATGATTGACTGAAGGGGGGATAGTCTATTTAAAGGTAAGCTAATGAGGAAGGAGTTGCAGTAGTCAAGGCGAGAGATAACCAGGGAGTGAATCAGGAGCTTTGTGGTTTCCTTGGTTAGAAAGGGACGTAGTTTGGAGATGTTGCGGAGGTTGAGGCAGCAAGCTTTGGAAAGTGAGTGGATGTGGGGCCGAAAGGAGAGTTCAGAGTCCAGGATAACACCTAGCACGTTGACATGTGGGGATGGGTGGATGGTTGTGCCATTGCTCTTGGCAGAGAAGTCAGGGGAAGAGGCACATGGGGGAGGAAATATAATAAGCTCGGTTTTGGACAAGTTGAGTTTGAGGAAGTGGTGTGACATCCATACAGATATGTCTGTTAGTAAGTTAGTGATGCGTGAGGAGACTGATGCAGTGAGTTGAGGGGTGGAGAGATAGATTTGTGACCCAGGGAAGAGGTGTAGATTGGGGGACCCCGACGGAGAAGGGAAGAGGAGTGGAGCAACTATAATTGTAAGTGACACTGAAGGTGCATTGGCATAGGTAGGATGAGAGCCACTGAAGAGCACACCCCTTAGCTTTCCTACAGGTAAGTGGATTAGAGTCCTCTCCCTTTGCTCTATTTTGTGGGACCAGACAGGGTTGTCACCTGGCACACCTCCTCTTCGCAGTAGCAATCTGTCAGGGAAATGGAAATGAGAGAACTGGCAATAATGCCAACAACAGAGATGGATGCCACCGGCGTATCCGTGGCAGAATGGCGAAACGGCGCATGTATAATGTGATAGATGGGATCTCTGGCTGGCCTATAAAAGGCTGCTTCTGTTACCTCCAAATTGCTGGATTGTCGTCAGCTTCCCTGTGTTCCTGTACCTTTGCATCTATTCCTTGGATTTCCTGTTGTGACCTTGCTTGCTCCTGACCTGTTGATCTCTTCTCCTGGCTCTGCCCTTTGCTTACCTCACGGACTTTGTTACCTGCTTGATTACCAGTGTATGACCCCGGCTTGCCTCACGTACTCCCTCTCATCTATTACCGGCTTGATCATTTGTGTGTGAGACCCCTCGGCCAGCTTTTACTGCTGTTCTGCATACTTGGACTGCCAAAGCACAGCTGAAGGCCCTAAGAGACTTTGACCTCACCATCCCTTCTGCTTTTCCAGGCAAACTCCAGCTGATCATCTGCTCAAGGCATCCATACTTGGCCCCTCTTAGCTCCTTGGCCTCGGATCAGATACGTGACACAATCAAACCCATCTCTAGTCTCAATAGCAGTGACTAGTTTCCTTAGAGGCTTACATAAAAAGAAAATGTGGCTTATTGCCGATGATATCCTTCTATTCCTTTCCCCTTGCTGTCGTCAGACATATCCCAAGTCAACGAGTTTGGGATATTCTCCAGGCTTTGTATTAACTGGAAAAACGCTAGTAGAGTGTACCTTGATGGGAAAGGGTGGAACCCAACCCTTGAGACCATAATGTTCAACAATGGTCTGCCTACGTCACTTAGAGATTTTGAAAAGCCGGTGCCCTTATGGAGACCATCAAGGACGACAAAGAGAAAACCAGTCTTCCTGAAGTAAGCAGCTTCTGAGAGATTCTCACAGCCCAAACCACATCCATGAAGGTAAATCTCCTTTTGAAGAACTGCAGCCAGACAGGAGGAAGAAAGATACCCTGGTTGAGGTGAAAGGGGCAAACTACATTAGGTAGGATGGAAGTTCTGGGCCTCATCACTACCTTATCTTTATGCAAGATCAGAATGGGTTCTTTGAAGTTTATGAGCTGGCAGCCTTAACCTTTAACCACTTGCCTACAGGGCACTTACACCCCCTTCCTGCCCAGGCCATTTTTCAGCTTTTAGCACTGTCGCACTTTGATTGACAATTGCGCGGTCATGCTACACTGTACCCAGATTACATTTTTATAATTTTCTTCACACAAAATAGAGCTTTCTTTTGGGGTATTTAATCACTGCTGGGTTTTTTATTTTTTACAAAAAAAAAAATTTTAATTTTTTTTTTTTTATACTTATGCCTCGTACACACAATCTGACATTCCGGGCACTAGAAAGAGGAAGTTCAATACCAAGTGCGCCACCCTTTTGGCTCCTTCCGCTAATCTCATGTTAGTAGAAGTTTGGTGACAGACGATTCGCGCTTTTCAGTCTCCTGCTTTTCCGATCATTACTGCTCTTCGGTTTGTGCTTGTAGGATCCTATTTTTATTACGTATTTGATTTTCAGTGCATTCTCGTCCGCTTGTTTCTTTATAGCTCCGGCCTTTCTGTTTTTCAGTGTTTCTGTTAGTTCGTTCTGACCAACCGACCGTTTTGAAGCCATGAGGACCCTCACCCCAGACCAGAGGGTTTATAACTACCATCTGGCCAGAGCCAGAAGAGTGGTGGAGAATGTTTTCAGGATAATGGCCAGCCGGTTCCGCCTATTCCTTACACCAATCAACATGGCGGAATATAAACTTAACTAGATAATCCTTGCATGCTGCATTCTACAGAACTATTTAAGGAGAAATTCAATGAACTATGTGGCCTCAGTTGTGCCTGAGGCCGGACTTCAAGAAGAAACCTTGACGGCACTTGAAGCTGGCCGTCCTGGCTTGCCCCCCAAAGTGCCCGCGAAGTAAGACAGAAGTATGTTGAGTACTTTGCAGGTAGGGGGGCCATTGATATGCCAGAAACGGTTTAAGAAACATTTTATCAATTTTTGAACTTTTTTTTTTTTTTGAAAATTCTTTTTATTGAAAAGGTTTTTCTGTGAAGATACAAAACAGGGCCTTTGGGGCATACCCCAGCCAATTGGTACACATAATCATGTGCATAACAGCGTACATCTCACATCTAAACATATCTAACTATAATTAAAATTACTAACAACATAACTAGTACCCAGTTTCAACATGGTAGGATAGTGACAGGATATATCTAGTCCTGTAGGACCTCTCATCCCTCGGAGCCGGATATTGCGAGGACAGCTGGGGTCAAGTGGAATCAGTCGACCTCTGGACTTACACCCCCACCCATTTGCTTGGGGCCTGAACCTCAACTCTCAACAGGGTCAGGTAGACATTTAGGGAGTCTAACCAGGGTAGTCCAACAGACTGGTCATCTGTCGTGGCCTCTGAGTCTGTCCACAGGTCACATTTTTTGGGGCACCCTCGAGATAAGTATGTTGCTTTGTAAAGGGGTATCATTTTGTTAACTAATGTTTTCCACAATGACAAAGTAGGGGGGTTGGCTGACTTCCATTTTAGTACTATGGCTTTCCTTGCATAAAATAATAGGATAGCTATTAGGGTGCGGATTGCTTTAGCTAATGCTAACTGTTCTATCAGGCCGAGGAGACAGACACTAATTGTCAAAGGAATAGGTATAGTGGTCAATCTGTGGATAAATTGGGTTACCTCCTTCCAATATTCCTGAACCTGTGGGCAATCCCACAATATATGTAGGAAACCAACAGGAATGCTAGAGCATCTCCAGCAAGCAGCCGATGAGGTTGAGAAAATGGGATGGAGGCGTTGGGGCGTATAGTATATTCTGTGCAGGATTTTGAATTGTATTAACTTGTCCCTAGTTGCGACTAGTGGTTGTAGTGGGAACAATTTTTTTACTTAAACTGAAAGAAGATTTCCTTTGATTTATTGCCTGGGTTTCTTTTAGCTGTTTCCTAGGTTCTCCAAGGGGCTTTTCTTTTTGGAAATTTTCTTCAAAAGTGCAAATGTAATTTTTTTGATACATGAGGTAACAATCTCTTCTGCAGCAAACTATTAATATGTTGTGGGTCTGCTACACACACACCTTGTTTTTGTTGTTAATGTATGTGATGCATTACTGACAAAAATATTCATCATTTTCAGCACCATGAATGAATTTTGTGAAAATGGCGTGATTGTGGCAAGTTCGAAAGCACTGTGGGAGTTATTTACTAAAGGCAAATCCACTTTGCACTCCATCACTTAAAAGTGTACATTAAACTGCACTGAAACTGCACTTGTAGTGCAAAGTGGATTTGCCTTTAGAAAATAAACCCCACTGTCATTGTAAACACCAACTTACTACAAAAATTGCTATTGAGCATTAAAAGAAGAAGCCACACATTGTTGAGTATAAAACATTTTACTCAAAGCACATTCACATGTGTGTTAGAAAAGGGTTCAACATGGTATAATTGGACTGAATTCAAAAACTCACAGGCTTACAAAGCTGTTATTAATTAATAACAGAACCCTTCCACAAAAATAAATCATACAGTAATGCCAAAGAGACTAACAGACTACTGCAACAAATGAATCATCACTACACACCACCCCCCTCCCCCCCTTTTATTTATATATATATATATATATATATATATATATATATATATATATATATATATATATATATATATATATATATATATTTTTATATATATATATATATATATATATATATATATATATATATATATATATATATATATAAACATTTCTTCCCCCTTCCCCCTCCCCCCCTTTCCTATAGTGATTTATTTGACCTCAATATTCATTGCGCAAGAATGTTTAGATATACGTTATGTCTAGGCTTAGAATCTAGCTATTAATATTATCCAAATTATTTCGATATCAATATCTAATGTAAAGTTCACTACAACCCAACTGTAACTAAGATGAATATGTGACTATACAAATACTATGCTCTATTATGTTTTTATGTTCAACCAATACAAATTTTGGGAAAAAAAAAAAAAAAAGAAAAGGGTTTTTGAACAAACCAACAACTTTGGTATATTTTTTTTTTGGTATATTTTTTTTTCACATTGTAAAGTCCTTTTCTTGGTTAAACAGGCATGTTTCAAAGCATAACATACACAACTCAGGAACTTAAAGTTCAACTTTGATAAAGCGAAGGCAATATCAGACATTAGTATGTCCAAAATGTGCTGATTTTGCCTTTATCAGATGGGGTGATGTCACCCCTGTAAAAGCCAAATTTTGAAGATGCACACAAATTGATATTCAAACTGGGGATTTCCCTCCTGATCCCATGCCTAATGTCAACATGTACTAGCTCCCATCATGGGGGATCAATGGACATGTTTTGGGGGTGCAACCCCTTCCTCTCACCTAATTGAGTTGGGAGGAAGGGGTTGCATCCACAAAATGTGTACATTGATATCCCCTGATGGCAGATAGCACATGTTGACACACTGTGTGCATCTTCAAAATTTGGCTTTTCAAATACTTTAAAACTTTTTTTTAAATTTAAAAATACACAATAAAAGGGTACAATTGTGTTGTTTTTTATATTCTGCCTTAAACATCAATGATGTTCTCCATTTTATTTTGAACATCATTGAGGTTTTCCTTTATATTTTCTAAATCACGATTGCACCCCATTCTCTCCCAGATGAGGATCTGGGCACTTTCACTGGTGAAATGAGATTCTTCTTCCACAACATCCACATCACCTAAAAGAAAAAAACACACCATGTATTATAAATATGCAGGCATAGATCTCTTACCTGAAGCTGTGGTCTGAGACACTCAGACAATGGTGACAATGGTGGTGACAATTTCGCCCACTTCATAAACCTCTCCCTCCACATCCTCTGCTTATGGTGTGGGAATTTCCCCTTCTTTAGGAGGGTGGGTTGGGTTCCTGGTGTCCTCAGATGCCCCGAGTCTTTTCTCCCCTATGTGAATAAAAAATAGGTACACTTAGCACACAGATATCGGAGGGCAGAAATAGGAATATGAAACATTGCTTGGAAGTGTGGTACAATTTTCTGTTTTGGCAGAGTTCCAAGAAGAAGAACATTTTATTTCCTTTCTAAAGCTGGAATACTTCCCTTTTTGTTAAAGTATCACACATGGAGACACCCCTATAGTATACACTGGAGCACCTGTGTGGGACACCCTAAAAAGTTTGTTCTGGTGTCCCACACTAGTGCTCCTGCATCCAGATGTGTAAACAGCTGCTGAGTGTCCTCTCCTTACACAGAATCAAGTTTACATTTCATTGTAGTTACAAACCCATCTAAGACAATAAACTTATTTTAATACAAATAGTCATGAACAAATGTAGTTAACCTGTATCTGCCAAAAACATCTTAAAGTGGGCGACCGAATGATGTTTCCTACGACTGATTACTGTGCCCATGAACATGAAAGTAGCCATTTTAAAATGTACAACAGTAAAGTAAAGCACATGGGGCAGCATGAACGTTAAGAAGAAGAATAGGAACACACGACAAAATACTTACTTCTTTGCAGCACTCTCCTGATTCTTCTGTACTGATCCTGCTCCCTCAATTTGAGGTCTGACCATCCTTTCCTCAGTTGATCCTCCGATCGCTGTACCCCAAAATTCCTGTGCAGACTCTTCACAGCTTTAGGCATGATCTTGGCCTTTCTCACATTTGGGTTTGGGTAAGGTCGATGCTTCCCGTCATAGTCGGCCCTCTTCAAGATGTCCACCATCTCCACCATCTCTACAAAGGACATATTGGAGGCCTTCAATCTCTTCCGGGATCGTGAAGTTCGGGGGCTTGGCCTTTCGTCGTTGCTGCTGTCCTCTACATGCACCTGTTGTCTCTCCGCCATGTGCTCTCGCACTGCGCCGAAAGAGAAGGGGGCGGGGAATAGACTACAAAGAACGTCAGGGGCGGGCGGAGTTTCACGCATGCGCAGTGTATATAAAGAGTGACGTACGATCTGAGAGCGGAGGATGAAGTAACGGAAGCAACGATCATTATAACGAAGGTACAATTTTAAGTGGTGCATCAGTGGCCTATACTGCTTATAGATTGAGGCCTATATTGGGTCAAGATTAGGAGAGTTTCGCTTGACATTAGGGTTTGTCTTGTGTTTTGTCTTGCAGAGAAAATGGATCTATTCAACGATGAGGACTTTATCCTCATATTCATTGATATGTACAGGGAGCTGCCCTGTCTGTGGCAAGTAAACCACCCGTTTTATCACAATAAACCAAACAGGAAGGCAGCGCTG
Source organism: Lithobates clamitans (assembly GCA_037952925.1). Taxonomy (NCBI): domain Eukaryota; kingdom Metazoa; phylum Chordata; class Amphibia; order Anura; family Ranidae; genus Lithobates; species Lithobates clamitans. Next base: position 2,720,777 of record JBBGZY010000724.1, on the reverse strand, counting down.
GATCAATTGCTGGAATTTGTGAAGCCGGTGATCCCCACGGCAGACATCCCCTATTTGAAGGCCCTAATTGGTGGCATGAGGAGCACTTATAATATGGAGCGCAAGAAGGTCCAGGATTCCCCGAGATCAGGAGCTGCAGCAGATGACCGTTATGTACCCAGGCTGTGGTACTATGACAGACTGCATTTTCTGGCAGGCCAGACTGAACCCAGGACAGCACTCTCCAGTCTTCCTTCAAGGCTTCCTCCCCCCCCAGCTGAGGCTTATGACGACCAACCTGGGCCTTCCAGGCAGCAACATGTGGAGGAGCCCAGCTTGAGTTAGGTATAGCATTCTTCAAAACATTTCTGTTTGTCAAATTAATGATGTTAAATATATGTTAGTTTTGATAACTAATTATTGATTTCACAAAGTATTTTACATATCAATAGACAGTAGTGGCCACAAATGATTGGGACAAGAATGAAAAATGCTGGGGTCAGAATGATAGTCTTTTCTATTTATTAACATTCAATTTGCAACAGTCATGAGCTGAAAATTGTATGTGAATGATGAACCAAAAACTAAAACTATGTCCCTTTTTCATACACAGGAAAGTCTCAGCCAGGAGAAGGCTGTGGAAAGTGGCAGCCAGGAGGTGGTGGGGGTAAGTGGCAGCCAGGAGGTGGCTGGGCCCAGTAGCCTGCCCGAATCCCAGGTCCCTCCCCTCGGCCTTCCACAAAAAAGTGCCAGGAAGAGGAGTAACCTGAAGGAGGCAGCAATTGGCCTATTTCTGAAGGCTACTGCGGCCCTCAGAAACCCACCCAGTGTTCAAGAGGACTATGCCTACATGACAGCCTGCAAAATGCTGGAAATGGAGGAGGGCCAACTCCTCTTATGTAAGGAAGTTATGTTATAAGCCCTAAATAAGGGGTTGAGGGGCAAACTCACAAGCCAAAGCCACGTTTGTGAGTTCAACCATGGTCCTTCTCCTCCTCCTCCACCTCCTGCCACAACTCCAACACCAGAGCCACAGCCTGGAAGGAAGCGTCTAAGGAAGACAAGTGAGTGATGGCCTGGGTTCAGTCTGGTCTGGCAAAAGACGTAGGCTGGGGACAGATATGTCATCTGCTGCTGTTCCTGATCTCTTGCAGTCCTGGACCTGGATTGTGCTCACTATTATATGGACTCCTCAGGCCACCAATTTTGACTGTAAAATAATTGATGCGTGCCCTGGGGTACAAAGGATTCGCAAATTTCAGCAGTTTCTCCAGCGTTGCCTTCCTCTTTATTTTGTTATGACCCAGAACAAATGGCTATTTCTTTTTAACAAATACTTGGCTATGTGTTTTAGTTCAAAAGGACAGTTTGTTTGTGAGTAGGCAGGTACCTTTCAAAAATACAAGGTCAAATTAACAAGGGACACAAACCAACCTCCTTGAGGTAAAAAAATACAAGATAATAATGGTGTTGTGGTAACTTGACACACAAAACGAGAAATAATATTATGGAGAGCACTAGCAAAAAAAAATGCAGATCTTGATAAAAAAAGTAAAAAAATAAAAAATAAAAAAAATATATTATTATGGAGATGTGACGAAAAACAAAATGAATATTATTCATGAGATCATGACAAATGATAAAGAAATCAGTTTGTGAATATGAGCAGCAAAACAACTTTATTCTTCTAGCATTCTATAGAAGAAGAGAATGCACTGCATTAAACTATTTTAAAAATAGCAGCTATCTCCATTACGAACCGTAGTTTTACCACACCGAGCGATTCCGTCTCGTAATTTATTCTGAGCATGCGTGGCATTTTGCGCGTCGGAATTGTGTACACACGATCAGAATTTACGCAAGCGGATTTTGTTTTTTGGAAAATTTGAAAACCAGATCTCAAATTTTGTGTGACAGAAATTCCGATGGAAACTGTCTGATGGAGCCTACACACGGTCGGAATTTCCGACAAAAGGCTCCCATCGAACATTTTCCATCGGAAAATCCGACCATGTGTACGAGGCATTAGTTTCTGGGCGTGCGCACAGGGTGTCGCCCTGTGCTTCACAGATTTTCCCTGCTGCTTGGCTGCAGAGAAAGGGACAGGGGAAACTTTGTCTTAAATGTGAGACATCAGGGGTCGATTTAGACCTCTGATATTTCACCAAAGCCCCACAATGGGGCTCGTAAAAAATTGTAAAAAAAAACATAATAAAAAATGATTGCAAAAAAAAAAATTGTAAAAAAGTAATAATAAAAAACCAGATCTCAAATTTTGTGCGACAGAAATTCTGATGGAAACTGTCCGATGGAGCCTACACACGATCCGAATTTCCGACAAAAGGCTCCCATCGAACATTTTCTGTCAGAAAATCCGACCGTGTGTACGAGGCATTCGTTTCTGTCAGTAAATTTTGTAACCAAGTCATTTTTCTTCTTCACTAATGTGTGCTGATGAGGTGGCACCAATAGGCTGAACTGGTGGGCACTGATGAGGCGCCACTTATGGACACTGAAGAGGAGGTACTAATATGCCGCACTTTTGGGCACCGACAGGTGGCACCGATGGGCACTAATAAGTGGCACTCATAGGCGTGCGCACAGGGTGTCACCCTGTGCTTCACAGATTTTCCCTGCTGCTTGGCTGCAGAGAAAGGGACAGGGGAAACTTTGCCTTAAATGTGAGACATCAGGGGTCGATTTAGACCTCTGATATTTCACCAAAGCCCCCCAATGGGGCTCGTAAAAGATTGTAAAAAAAAAAAATAATAAAAAATGATTGCAAAAAGAAAATTGTAAAAAAGTAATAATAAAAATAAACTAACATTAATCCCTGCCCTACTGACACCATCCGCTGCTCTACAGACAATGTCCATTACCCTACTGATTATATATATATATTTATACAGTAATAGCTCAGATTGCGTCGTCCCCAGACGTGGCTCCCACGGTTACATGGGCAGCGCATCAATGTGTCGTCCGCGGGGAACTGATGAATATAGCTGCACACCGTAACAAACTCAAGAACTCTCGCCTGGCGGAGTTGATGGCTCGCATTCGTACACTAGAGCAGACACACAAGGCCTCCCTCGCCAAGTCCACACTTGCTGAACTCTCTCAAGCTAGGGAAGAACTCTTAGACACACTGACGACAGCGGTCAAACGCAAGTATACCTTATCACATAAGCTATATTACGAATTCGGCAATAAAGCCGGTAAACTATTGGCGAGAGCTCTTCAATCCAAAAAAGCCTCTCATACTATTCATAAGCTTACTACTCCCAAAGGAGAGGCAGTGGTCACAAACGAGGGCATCTCTGCGCAATTCGTACAATACTTCACCAAGCTATATAACCTCCCGAATGCCCAAAGTACTGATGCAGCAGCTAACCGTAGGAAGACCCTAACTGACTTTTTAGCATGATTTGGCCCCACTCCGCTTACCCCAGAGGACTCACAGACTCTAGACCTCCCAATAACGTCGGACGAAATCCTCCTTGCTCTCAAACACATGAAGACAGGCAAAAGCCTGGGACCGGATGGCCTCACGGCAGCATATTACAAATCGTTCCCGAAAATTCTCCTAACACATTTAACCAAAGCACTTAATGACCTTACAACAACCTCGGTAGCCCACAGAGATCTATTGGAAGCTCACATTACCCTCATCCCGAAACAGGGTAAAGACCCCTCCTTGGTACCCAACTATCGTCCCATATCGCTCCTTAATGTAGATCTGAAACTATACGCGAAAGTTTTGGCCAATCGTATCGTCCCCTTCATCCCAGCCCTGGTTTCTCTAGATCAGGTCGGTTTTGTCCCGGGCCGGAGGCCAGGGACAACACCACTAAGGCCCTCAACATTCATCATTGGCTTACTAAAACTGCCACACCAGGATTCTTTCTCTCACTGTATGCAGAGAAGGCGTTCGACCGGGTCGCTTGGGACTACGTGGAGGCTACTTTGCAGGCAGCGGGTTTACCACCGCGCATGCTAAACATGATTTTAGCACTATATGCCTCCCCGACCGCTAGACTCCGGATCAATGGTGGCTTGTCAGACGCCTTCTCTGTATCCAATGGGACGCGTCAGGGGTGCCCTCTATCGCCCATTATTTTCATTCTAACGTTAGAACCCCTACTCCGTAAACAGAGCAAATTCAGCTATCAAGGGAATTAACATCCAACAAAAACAATATAAGCTAGCAGCATACGCTGATGACATTCTACTCTTTTTGACAGACCCTATCACGACCATACCTAACCTTCTGGCGGACTTTACCCTTTTCAAGACTTTATCCAATCTCCAAATTAATTTTAGTAAATCCAAGGCCCTTAATATCACTTTACCAAGGGAGACGGTGAAGCTATGTCGTAGTAATTTCCCATTCGTTTGGGAGAAATCCGAAATACTATATCTAGGGATCAAAATCACTACTGACCTAAAAGACCTCTACGCCAAAAATTTCCTCCCCTTACTTCGCTCCATCCAGGGCGACCTGCAGAAATGGAATCTAGGTTCCTTTTCCTGGTTGGGTAGAATAGCAATATTAAAAATGAACATTTTACCCAGAATCCTCTACCTCCTTCAAGCTCTCCCGATCGCGTTACCTGCCTCCTTCTTTGCCTCCTATAAACTGCTCTCCCGAACCTTTGTGTGGGCCTCCAAAACTCCGCGTATTGGCTGGGACAGACTTGTTCTCCCTAAAAGACTGGGGGGTCTGGGTCTCCCAGATCTCCAAAAATATCACTGGGCCTGCCACCTGACCAGATTGGTGGATTGGCATATACATCGTCCCTCCAAGGACTGGATTGCACTAGAAGCATCATTCGCACACCTGCCCTTAGCCAACACACCGTGAATGACCCACACCAATGTTCCCAAGGAGTTCATTACTCACCCCCTCATCGGGACCACACTTTCATTGTTCAAAAGAGCATGCAAAATACTGGCCTTCACACCTTCACCAGGCCCCATGACCCCTCTGGACGACAACCCAGCCTTCCCCCCGGGTCTTTTCCTAAAAGATCCTGCCCCAGACACCCTCAGTTCCCCAGCTAGAGCACAGCAATTCTTCCTAAATGGGTCTTTCCTCTCTTTCCCGACACTTGTAACTACTCTACCTAACTACGATATACCCTTTTACAAATACTTGCAAATAAGACATTTCCTCCAACCCTCCATCCAACACTCTCACTGGCACAGAGATCTCACGCCGTTTGAATTTCTTTGTACCTCAACAGAACCACAAGGCCATCTCATTTCCTCAAATTACGCCCTATTGTTCACAGGCCACAAGATTAAAGATGACACCCTTACACAACAATGGGAAAAGGACCTAGCCCTAGACCTCACCCCCACAGAGTGGGAACACATATTTACCCTCATGCACAATGGGTCCATTAATGTCACGACGCAGGAGAATAGATACAAAATTTTCTCGAAATGGTACCGGACCCCCGACAAAATCCACCACTTCCACCCTTCTGTCCCTTCTACCTGCTGGAGGTGTAATAACGCTAGAGGTACTCTACTTCACATCTGGTGGGAATGCCCCCTTCTCCAACCCTTCTGGTCAGACATTCATGAACTAATCTCCCGAATCACCACATATACTCCAGACTTCTCCCCCGCCAGATATTTACTGCACCACAGACAAGGGTCCCCCACCTCATACAAAAAAACCCTAACTATTCACCTGATCAATGCAGCCAACCTCTGCATCCCTGCACGTTGGAGAAACCCCCCCCCCCCCACAGTTCAAGACTGGACTCGCAGGGTAGACCGAATAGCGGAAATGGAGCAACTCATCTCCCAAGCAGCGGATACTCCTACCAAATTTCAGGCCACTTGGGCCTGTTGGACTCATTATAGAAGCTCACAAACGCAACAGGCCTTGACCCAACCAACCCCTCAGACTCCCTGAAGAGCCCACGCGACATGTGCACTCGTGTCCACCTTTGTTAACACACCCGCCCCTACTGTCCCACCTCTCCCCATACCTCCCCCCACCAACGATACCGACCTGACATTTTCAGGAAACCTAAAGTTTGCCGTATACATGCATATCACACATGCCTTTACTCAATAGCGGCTTCATATATTCCCCCTCCGAGCGACCGACTCACCCTCGGTCCGCCCTACACTTTGGACGACTTCACTTCTTCGTACAAGTTCTAAATTCCAGTCGCCATGCCGTTATATTAAATACTACATATGCCTTGTCAGGTATCCCGTTCTCGTTCACAGCTAAGATCCCGTCGGGGGTGAACGGAAACGGGATTGCTTATAACGCGGTTTGGCCTTGCTCCGCAAACCACACCCGCCCTCTCTGAATCTGCATCCATAGCTGAAAGTGGCGATACCTACTTTATTATACTGTTGAGCCTCATGCATGACTACAAAGGCCTATATTGGCTCATGTTCTTACTCTGCTGATCTATATGTGCATATTGCCCATTGATTGTTTATTTCTCTAAGATGTATGGCAAACATTGCATGTTAACCTGTAAAATTTCAATAAAATCTTTTGAAAAAAAAAAAAATAGCTCAGATTGCGAGTAACGCATTTAACGAGCATTTCGCAATACGAGCTATTGTTTTTTAAAAATCCTGACTCGGTTTGCAAGCGCTGTCTCAAAAAACAAGCAGGATTCAAGCCTCTGTGGTGTGCAGTACTGCATTTGGCCAGAGGTGCGGGGGCGCCGGTGACACTCAGAGCCGTTCGGATGCACTCGGAAACACTCCATTCCCGAGTGTTTCCAAGCCTCTCCGAGTGTATCTGAATGGCTCCAAATGGTTTCGAGTGTCTCTCCGGCGCCCCCCCACCTCTGGCCACATGTGGTACTGCATACAATAGAAATCAATGTGGAACGAATTATCTGCGTTTCCATTGATTCTTATGGGGAAACTCGCTTTGATATACGAGTGCTTTAGATTACAAGCATTCTTCTGGAACGAATTATGCTCGTAATCCAAAGTACCACTGTATATATAATATATAAACACACACAGATATGTGTTTGAGCTTTGGGGTTCACACCCTAATGCAATAGGCTGCGCACACCTATGGTGGCACTGATAGGCGGCACGGATAGGCGGTACTGATGGGCGTTGATGGGTGGCACTGATGGGCAAAACTGATGGGCAGCACTGACAGGTGGCACTAATAGCCAGCATTGACTGGCATCACTAGTGGGCACTGATTGGTGGCACTTGTAGGCAGTGGTGGGCACTGATTGCTGGTACTGATTGGTGGTATATTGTAATCAGGGCACCGATGATCAGTGCCCTGATTACATGTGTAGATGTCCCCCTGCGAGGAGATGCCGCTGATCGTCTCTCCTTGCCACAAACTCTGTCAGTGTGAGGCAAGGAGCGCCAATTACCGGAATCTCCATGTTTACATGGGACCGGATGTGATTGGAAACAGCCGATCACAAAGTTAAAGAGCCGTGGACGCGGCTCTTTACAGAGATCGGGGTTACACCATGTCCTAGCAACACACCGCATTTGACGGTGGGCGGGTGGCAACTAGTTAAATAGGTGATGTCTACAAGAAACATAACCTTGTGGGTTGGGATAGAAAGGGAAATGTCTTGGTGTAATGCTTGCGTCTATCTATTAAAGGTTCTTGCAGTAAAACCAAGGAAACTTAGACCTCTGTGGTATATCAATGTGCTTTTACTAAACAAAAAATGCTTTACATACAAAACTATTACAATATTAGCAATATAATAGAAAGCTGACAGATATACCTATAACAAGAAAAAAATGCTACCTTCTAGCAAAACTATGGTCTGTATACAATAAGAATACACGAAAAGGTTACTTAGCTCCGCTTATAGAAAATTCACGATCTCCATGGCAATGAGGACTCGTTGACGATTGCAGGAGATTGGGCGAAAAGCATCGCCAGATTCTAGCAGTGACCTTCCTTGGTGTCACGTCATTACAAAGTCCTAATCTCAGTTTGTGTTCTTGTCTTTTATTTGGAAAGTTTTAAGAAGCCAATCCCATTTGGGCATATCCTTCTCTGCCCACACTGATGTCAAAAATAGTGAAAACTCAAGCTAGTGCTATAGTTGACCAGAACACCGGTATAAACAATGGTAGCAGAAAGGGTATCTTGTGTGATCACTCCTCTGTTGAGCAAATGTCCCACTACCAGAAAAGCCTAAACAAACACAGCAAATGTTTTAGTGTGACACTGGGATAGTCACAAGTATGTATATGTATATGTGTGTGTATATATATATATATATATATATATATATATATATATATATATATATATACACACACACACTATATACTCCATGTATATTATATACCGTATTTATCGGCGTATAACACGCACTTTTTTCCCCTTAATCAGGGGAAAATCACGGGTGTGTGTTATACGCTGATCCCCTGTGATCCGGAGCAGCCAGATTTTCAAAATCGCCGACCACGATTTGAAAATGGCGCCGCCAGCGCCGAAATACACAGTGCCGGTCCTCGGCTCTTCTCGGCCACTTTCGTCTTCACTCGAGCGCCGCCCGAACCTAGCCGAGTGTACTCGGCTAGGTTCGGATAGCTCCGCTCGGGACTACGAGTGGAGCCGAAAGTAAACGAGAGCCGCCGAGGACCGGCTCTGTGTATTTCTGCGCCGGCGGCGCCATTTTCAAATCGTGGTCGGCGATTTTGAAAGACAGGATGGCAGGGGTCCGGGATCACAGGATGCGAGGCTGCACTGACGAAGGCTGCACTGACGAAGGCTGCGCTGATGAAGGTTGCACTGACGAAGGTTGCACTGGGGAAGGTTGCACTGGGGAAGGCTGCACTGGGGAAGGCTGCACTGACATGGCTGCACTGGGGAAGGCTGCACTGACAAGGCTGCACTGACATGGCTGCACTGGGGAAGGCTGCACTGGGGAAGGCTGCACTGACATGGCTGCACTGACAAGGCTGCACTGGGGCAAGGCTGCACTGAGAAGGCTGCAATGATGGGCATTTAAATGTAAGTTTTTTTTCCTTCAACTTCCCTCCTAAAAGTTTTTTTTTCCCTTAAAATTCCCTCCTAAATTGGGGTGCGTGTTATATGCCGATAAATACGGTACATAAAAAACACATGAGATGAAATACATTCTACCATGGACTCTCCCAGACTCCTCATAGAAAATTACTTTACTTACTTACTAACAGCCCTCATTATAAACCGTCATTAACCATGGGTATAACTCTCTCCCATTTTATGCCACCGAGAAGGTGTTGAAGTCTTTAGCAAAAGTTCATTAGAAGCAAGTCCAGGCTTGTAAATATCCAACATCAAAGGCCTTGCTCTCCACAGCTCTTGTAAGCATCTGTCATTTTTTCCATCATCACTTTTCTCTGGTCTTTCTATGGATCAAATTGGAGAGACAAAACAAAGCGGATTATCTGTGCCTTCCAATAATACATAAACAGTAGACCCTGGCCCTTCTGCCGCAATTTCTCCTCTAACTGGCTTCTTGCTTGCATCTCTGACCAACACTTTGCCACTTGCCTGTATCCACTTCTGATCCTCCCCAAAGAACATCAATAGGGAGGAGAGGAAATATACAGACATTTCCCAGAAGATCATTGCTGTTTATTTTGGAAGGTTTGATGTTATACAGCCTCACTTTCTACTCTTACTGAGAAGTGTCTACTAACCAGAGTCCCAGCCACTGTCCTGAAGCTCATCTGCCAATGCAAATATAACTTTAAACCTTCCTGCCAGATTCCCTTTCATTCCTAGATAGGCTTCAGCTTCAGAAACATCACTCCTGGTTTCTATGTCATGGATAGCAGTAACATGATACCTGTTAAGCCCTGTTCTTTTAGGAATCTTATGTAAATACTGAACTCTGCACTCCAGCTGTGGAATCTGCACCTCAGCCTCAACCATCCCCTCATATGGTGTGCTCTTGGCTATTGGCCTAGAATTTAACAACATGACTGCCTCTGTGAAGACTCGATCCCACCCCCTTAGTGTATGTGTGGGTGTAAGTTTGCATATCTTGTCCTTCAATAGCTCATTGTATCTTTCAATCAAACCAGCTGCCTTTCGATGGTATGGGATGTGGCACAACCAATATACTCCAGAATCTTTGGCTCACTGCTGTGAGCCATTATCACTTTGGACTTGTTTGGGACAACCATAAACAATGACAAGTTTCTGGAGTAGTTAAAGCATTGTAGCTTGAGCTGCACGTTTGCAAGGATGAACAAGCAAAAGTCCTCGGGGGAGGGGACCGATGAAGTCAGTTTGCCAAATCTCAGCAGGCCTCTCACCCCCTTAATCGACCCAGTGAAGTACTTTTGCAATGGCAATTGTCGCACTTCTCTACACACTGTACAGTTCCCTATTACAGTCTTTATCATGTCCATGGATATGGGCAATCATCTCTGCTGTGCCCATTCATATAACGCTCTCTGCCCCAAATGTCCAGATTACTTGTGGACCCAGTTGGCCAAGTTCATCAAGACAGAATCAATTGGCACAGCTGCATTCACCTTGGCAATTTCATCTGCCACTCTGTTATAGTTCTTAAAGTCTGGGATCAGGGGCACACGTGCGTCAACATGCACCACTTTTATGGTTGCGGGAGTGAGCTCCCTTCCAGATGTAGTCCCAGACTTCCTTGCCTCCCACACCACCTTTCCATGAATCATCCATTCACTGGACTTCCACATGGGCATCCAAGTTGTCAGTCCTTTAAAAACCGCCCATCTGTCAGTGTAGATAGTGACATGGGAAGAAGGATTCTCCTGAACAGTTATCATTACGGCTTTCAACTGTGCACACTGACTGGACCCTCCGATTCCGGTCTCCCACAGGACTGTGTCTGTACTTGGGTTGTAGGCTGCTGCTGTCCATTTATGCCCAGACGAGGTGATTATGGCTGAACCATTAATGAACCATGCTGACTCCTTGATGTCTTCCGACAGAGACTCAAAGGGTGGAGCCTCTTGAACGGGGGGATGACTGCAGCACAGGAATTTCTTCTTCTGGCTGGTTGCTGGTGAAAGTAACAAGCCCTGCCAACCAGTGGCGTAACTAGAACCTTCAGGGTCCCGGTGCAATAAACCAGGGAGGGCCCCCCTGACCTCCAGCCAGGGCCCTTCCCACTGATTCTGGGGTCAGCAGGACCTGGATAGGAGGGGGAACAAATCCCCTCCATTTTCCTCCTGTAGCCAGGATCAGTGGCATCCGTGGTGGGGGTTGGGATGAGTGGCAGTGGTGAGGGAGAGATGCGATGAGTAGCAGCGGTGGGGGAGATGGGATGAGTGGCAGTGGTGGGGGGGATGGGATCAGTGGCAGCTGTGGTGGTTGGGTGGGGATGGGATCACTAGTAGCGGTGGTGGTGGGGGGATGGGATTAGTGGCAGCAGTGAGGGGGGATGGGATCAGTGGCAAGGGTTGTGGTTGGGGGGGTCGGATCAGTGATGGGGGGGTTGAATGGGATCAGTGGCAGAAGTGGGGGGGCACAGTGGTGTAGTGTGTAGCACTCTCGCCTAGCAGTAAAAGGGTCGCTGGTTTGAATCCCAACCACGATACTACCTGCCTGGAGTTTGCATGTTCTCCCTGTGCCTGCGTGGGTTTCCTCCGGGTACTCTGGTTTCCTCCCACACTCCAAAGACATGCTGGTAGGTTAATTGGCCTCTATCCACAATAAATTGGCCCTAGTATATGAATGTGAGTTGGGGACCTTGGATTGTGGGCTTCTTGACGGTAGAGACCGATGTGATTGTGCGATGTATGTGTGGGGCACTGCGTAAATTGACAGCGCTATATGGGTACCTTAAATAAATAATAATAATAGATGAGCATCTTAATGAGACACAATGTACAGGGATAGGGATAATTGTAGACACTCACTCAGGTTGAACTGGATGGACTGGTGTCTTTATTCAACCTTACTTACTATGTAACTATGTAACTAAGTGGTGGGGGAATGGGATCAGTGGCAAGGGTGTTGTTTGGAGGGGGATGGAATGGGATGAGTGGCAGTGGTGTGGGAAATTGGATTAAATGAGTAGCAGCAGTGGTGGGAGGATGGGATTCTTGGTGAGGGTGGTAGTTGGGATGGGATAAGTTTTGGGGAGGGGAATGGTATCAGTGGCAAGGATGGCGTTTGTGGATCAGTGGCATGGTGGGGTGGATCAGTGGCAGCAGTGGTTGTGGTGCTGTGGGGGGTATCGGTGGTGGTGGTGTGGGGGGAGAGGGGAATCAGTGGCAGTATTAGTGTTGTGTGGTGGGGGGTTATCAGTGGCAGTAGTGGTGGTGTGGGGGTATCAGTGGCAGTAGTGGTGGTGGTGTGGGGGTGTCAGTGGCAGTAGTGGTGGTGGTGTGGGGGTGTCAGTGGCAGTAGTGGTGGTGTGGGGGGTATCAGTGGCATTAGTGGTGGTGTGTGGGGGATATCAGTGTCAGTAGTGGTGGTGTGTGTGGGGGATATCAGTGGCAGTAGTGGTGGTGTGTGTGGGGGGTATCAGTGGCAGTAGTGGTGGTGTGAGGGGATATCAGTGGCAGTAGTGGTGGTGTGGGGGGGTATCAGTGGCAGCAGTAGTGTGGGGGAATCAGTGGCAGTGGTGATATTGAGGGATGGGTGCCACTCGCAGATATCAGTGGCAGTAGTGGTGGTGTGTGTGGGGGGTATCAGTGCCAGTAGTGGTGGTGTGAGGGGATATCAGTGGCAGTAGTGGTGGTGTGGGGGGATCAGTAGCAGTGGTGATATTGAGGGATGGGTGCCACTCCCAGATCACTTGCTTCCCCCTCCTTGCTCGGTCCTGCTTGGGTGAGCAGAGAAGATGGGCAGGGCCTGTGAGTAAAGGCGGAGCCGAAGAAGATGGGCAGAGCGGGCGGGGACTGTGCCCGTGAGTGCAGGCAGTGACAGAAAAGATGGGCATGGACTGCGAGTGAAGGCAGAGCCGGAGAAGATGGGTGGAGCGGGCGGGGACAGAGAACATGGGCAGGGACTGTGCGGACGGAGAGGATGGGCGGAGCGGGCAGGGACTGTCCGCGTGAGTGTGGGAGCAGAGGATGGGTGGAGAGGATAGGCGGGGACTGTGCAGTGTGCCCGTGAGTGCAGGTGGTGACAGAGAAGATGGGCGGGGACTGTGAGTGAAGGCAGAGCCGGAGAAGATGGGTGGAGTGGGCGAGGACAGAGAGGATGGGCAGAGCAGGCGGGCACTGTCCCTGTGAGTGCGGGAGCAGAGGATGGGTGGAGAGGATGGGCGGGGTCTATGCAGTGTGCCCGTGAGTGCGGGTGGGGAGGATGAGCAGCCAGAGAGGATGGGCGGAGCGGACCGGGACTCCACTTGAATGACTATCTCCCGGGCGGCGGCGGACCCCCCTACAGTGGCGGAACTCAAGGGCCCAGTCGCAGTCGACCCTGATAATTCGGCCACTGCTGCCAACTGTTTTGAAATGTCTCTGACATCCCCAGCTGCAATGCCCCCTCTTTCTTGAAGGTACCACTTCATCAATGTCTGGTTCTGGGCTACAGCTGCCCTAGTGGTCAGTCCATTATCTCTCACCCATCCTGCTATTGGCAAAGCAGTATGGATGACTGTGTCCTTTCCTGTAATGGTCTCTACACGTTGAAGTGCTGTGTAGGCTGCAAACAGGTACTTCTCTAGGGATGTGTATCTCTTCTGTGACCCTATCAGTTGCTTGGACCAAAATCCAATGGGTATTGCTCTCTCTCCTACCTTTTATTTGGCTGCCACAGACTCCAAGATATGGTACCATCCTGCTCCACTACATCCAGCTGAAATGGTACTCCTTGTCTCACGGGTCCCAATCCCTGATGCTGCAAAATGGCTTCTTTAGCAGCAAGGAATGCAGTCTTCTGCTCTGAACCCCATGAGAACTCAGTCTTTTTTCTGGTGAGATTATATGAAGGCCTCAGGATTAGTCAAAGATGAACTCCAATGAACTTCTGTGCATCCTTTTTCGTAGTAGGGGGCAACAGTGACTGGATAGTTTGCACAGCTGTCTCTGGAATTTTCCTCTGCGGCACAGTCCACATCATTCCCAGGAATTTCACCTCTTTGACAGGTCCTTGGACTTTGTCTCTGATAGCCCACCCTCTGTTCTCCAAGTGCTGTATCAGCAGGTGCAGTGCTTCAGTTACATCTTCTTTTGTCACAGAGATCATGATGTCAGCAATGTAGTGAAACACAGCGACTTTCCAATTCAGGGTACATAAGTCTCGGTCAATCAGTCCATGACAAATTGTTGGAGAATGAAGATAGCCTTGTGGAAGGACAGTGAAAGTGTACTGGCAGCTGTCCCACACCATAGCAAACTGGTCTTGACACTCTGGGTCTATCAAAATTGAAACGAAAAGCATTAGCCAGGTCTATCACCGCATGGTGTCCTGCCTCCTGCTTCCTGCCTCTTTAGCAATTTTCTCAACAATTGAGATCATATCCGGGACAGCTGAGGTCAATGGAGGTGTCACTTTGTTTAGACCTCTGTAATCCAGTGTCATTCTGTATGTCCCATCAGGTTTCTTTACTGGGAACAACGGAGACGAGAAAGGACTTACAGCAGGTCTAAGGATCCCTACTCTCAACAGTTCTTGAGTAGTCTCCCAAATTTCTTTATGGCCTCCAGGAAGTCTTTACTACTTGAGACAGACTGGCTTCTCTGGTGGAGGAATGTAGACGGGGTCCATTTTGCATGACCTCTGACCACAGCCTTCACCGCCCTAACCAGATACGCTTTATCAGGATAATCTAATGTGAATGTACCCCTTTCAGTCTGAATTGACTGACCTTGAAGTACATCCATCCCAAGAATAATTTCAGGTAACTCTGATACCAAAACATTTGTCCTAAATCCTGATCCCTTGCCAATAGCCAATTTCACCCGTATCCCAACTGCTGGTATGGTTTGCCCTCCCAAACCTTCTACATAAATCAATTCTCCTTTGTGATGGGAATGATTTCCTTGCAAAAGTGTAACTTCAGCTCCAGTATTGACTAACTAAGCAAAAAAGGAGGTAGAATAAAAGAACCGTGACACTCTGTGATTCAAGATAATAATGGATATAACATGTAACAGACTGGAAATAAATTCCATATACGTCTGCATGTAATTGGAGACAGCTGCTAACACCAATCAGTAGTAGGTGTGTTCCTCAGAATTCAAAAAATTCAAATTCAAAAGAAGAGGGGATGGGGGGGGGAAAGGAAAAGGGGGGGAAAAAAAAAAAGGGGGGGGGGAAGGAATAAGGGGAAAAGAAGGTTAGCATAGGGGGCAGAGAAGACTAGTGTAGGAAAAAATGAAGATGGATAGTGCAAGGGAAAAGGATGAAGGTGAAAAGATTAAAGTGGATATGGTATTTATTGATGGTAAACAAATGCAGTAAAATAATCATATAGAGGATAGTAAAGAGATGACTAGAATGCTAGAAGTTCCGATGAGAACTAAAGTCAAAGGGTTATTGGTGGAGGCTACAGTCAGAGAAATTCCAATCATTGGGAGAAGATGTGGACAGACAACTACCAATGAATTAAGGAGATAAGAATACACCGAGGTTGCATTCATTATTTAACCCGTGAGGGTGCATGCTATTGGTGTTGTATATCCACATCTTCTCCTTTTGGTAAAGGATTCTATCGAAATCCCCCCTTCTCAGAGGGAGGTTGAGCCTGTAGATACCCTTTACGGTAAGCCCCTCGGGGTTGCCCCCATGTGCTCGCAAAAAGTGTAAAGGAATAGGTCGTTCATCGTCCTTGCCCAAAATGGACTGGATATGTTCACTTACCCTTACCCTCAGTGGTCTCTTAGTTTTCCCCACATAGGATTTCCCGCAGGGGCAGGTGAGCATATAGATCACCCTGGTTGTATTACAATTAATAAAGTTATTAATTTTGAAGAGTTTCTTGCCCTCAGAGTCAGAAAAAGTATTTGTGCGTTCCACGTACTTACATACCGAGCAGCGACCACATTTAAACATTCCCTTCAAGGGAGGGAGCTGTGTCAGCCAATTAGGGGTGGGTGATCTTTGGTATTCAGAATGGATTAAACTATCTTTTAGGTTTTTGGAACGCTGAGCTGTTAGGAGGGGTCGGGTACCCACAATCTTACCTAAGAAGGGGGACTCAGACAGAATGTGCCAGTGTCGATTGAGTATGGACTTGACTTGGTCCCAGTGGGCACCAAATTTGGTGATGATCCTGGGAAACTCCTGAGATTCAGGGGATTTGGGACCCTTTTTCCTCTTAGTAAGGAGTGTTGCACGATCTGTCTGAGTAGCCCTTCTTCTCGCTTCCCTGATACATGAGTGGGAGTAGCCTCTCTCTCTGAATCTATTATACAGGTCTTTAGACTCAGCAATGAAGTCATCTGGGTCAGAGCAGTTTCTTCGGGCCCTGAGAAATTGGCCTACTGGTATGGCCTTAATCAGGGATTTTGGATGGTCACTAGATGCTAGAAGTAACGTATTGGCTGCTGTAGGTTTTCTAAAAGTTTTAGTCTTGATCATGCCATTATCAGTGTAGATGGTTAGATCCAGAAATGAAAGGGTATGGGAGTGAAAGGTGTAGGTGAGTCTAATGTTTCTGTCATTAGAGTTAAGCTCATTCATGAAGGAATGCAGTTCATCTTCAGAGCCACCCCAGATCATTAGAACATCATCTATGTACCTCAGCCACGTCAAACAGTGGCTGAGGTACAATGACGAAGGGTACACTAGGTCCTCCTCCCATAGGCCAAGGTGTAAGCATGCATAAGAGGGTGCCCAGGGTGCTCCCATGGAGGTTCCCCTTATCTGCTGGTAGAAATTTCCCAAAAATTGGAAGCAATTGTGTTCAAGTAAAAAGGCGAGGATATCGCCTATAAATTCGTTATGCTGTCCAAGGTTTGGGAACCTGCGTTCAAGAAAGAATTGGACTGCACGCAATCCCCAAGAATGTGGTATTGAGGTGTACAGTGATTCAACATCTATCCCCACTAAATAAAACCCAGGTGAAATAGTTAGATTATTTAATCGCCGCAGTACATCCATTGTGTCTTGTACAAATGAAGGTAGCTCAGGGACCAAGTCCTTAATGAGGGGATCGATGAATTTACCTACTTTTTCAAGCGGACCATTGACGGCAGACACTATGGGTCTGCCGGGTGGGTTATGCAAGCATTTATGGAGCTTGGGAATGATATAGAAGGTGGGTGTGTTGAATTGCTGTACCTTCAAATAGTTAAACTCCTTTAAGGTTATTAGTTTTTCCTCCAGACCAAGGCTAAGGAGATAATTGAGAGCATCAACAATAGCAGTGAACGGGTTAGTATGGAGTCTACGGTAAGTTGATTCATCCGCCAGAAGTCGCCTAACTTCGGTTTCGTATTGAATTTCAGTTAGGAGGACAATATTGCCCCCCTTGTCACTGCCCTTGATGACGATACCAGGGGCGTCCTCAAGTTCTCTAAGGGCTTTTCGTTCTTCACGTGAAATATTGTCAAGTCCCCTATAATTCCAATTAATTTTAGCAAGATCTCTTTTGACTTGTGTCAAAAAGAGTTCAATAGGTTTATATTTGGAAAGAGGGGGCATCTTGGTGGACCTTATCGGTAAATTGGCAGAACGGGTCAACGCATGCTGGTAGTCCAGAGTCTCGATATCTGAGTCAGACTCGAAGTTTTCCTGGAGTAGCGAAACCAGAGTGTCAAGGGCCTCTCGTTCTTCCCCATCTATCGGTATAGGATGGGACTCATCTTGTTTTGGTGAGTGCCAATAACCAAAGATCACCTTTCTTAGATAAAGTGAAATGTCTTTATAGACCTCGAACTCGTTCATCCCAGATTTGGGGGAGAAGGAGAGGCCTCTATTTAATAGAGATAGGTGATGTTCATTAAGAGGAAAATGGGTAAGGTTGACGACTTTCATATCCACTAGAGAACTAGGGGGGGGGCCGCGATGGGACGTGTGGGTCAGTGGTGTGCATTACGTTCTGTGTGTTCTGTTCCTTGACTGTCGCTGGCTTTTTCGTATTTCGCGGACCTTTCCTTGAGGAGGTGGGGATTGGTGTAAGGTTTTGTGTCCTTTTAGATTTGGTTTTACTTTCCCTGTGGTTGTGGTGGAGTTGTCTAGGGGGGGTGGATCTTTGTCTAAAAAAGTCACCGAGAGTTCTTTGTGTTCACTGTCACTATCAGAAGACGATAGGTGATTGCGATTGAATTTGGAACTGTTATGCCTTCCTCTACTCCTGCGGGATCTACTCCTACCAACGTGGATAGTGGGATCAAAAAGATCACCTCGTTCCAGATCTTGTAAATTTTGTTTAAATTTTTCTTGTTTATTGGTTTTTAAATTTTTTTGTGTCTTTTCTACTTCTTTTTTGAGGAGTTCGTTGTGTTTATCAAATGAAGGATTAGTTTTGAAAGGTTCGAGTAGCACCGCGCTTGCCTCTATCTCTGTTTTAATTTCATTCAGTTGGATTAATTCCTCATCAACAATCATTTGCATTATTTCAAGGCCTCGTTTAATACAGCTGGCCTTCCAAGCCTCAATAAACCGAGGGGTGTGGAGGTGAGCAGCTGGAGTGACACGTTCTCTCAGACCACGTGGTATAATACCATTCTCAATGTGGGATTTTAAAGAAGAGATGTCCCACTTCCTGTTAAGAAATTTAATTGTTAATTTTTTATGATTTCTGAAAAGGGACTGAAGTTGGTCTTCACCATCCCTAGATATTGATTGTTCACAGGAAAATGCCGACTGAATTTCTTTTTCTATTTCGTCATCAATTTGGTAGGCCATGCTCCAAAAAGGGGAAAAGGAAGGGAGTAAGTGGGGGGATGGAAAGGGGGCAGTGGGGGAAAAAGGAAAGTGGGGGGGGGGAGGGGGGGGAGAAAAGGGGAGGGGAGGGGGAGAGGGAAAAGAAAAAAGAAACAAGAAAAAACAGAAGAGAAAGAAAAAGAAAAAGAAAATTAGTGAAATGGGGATGGGGAAGGAAAGGAAAAGATGGGATAGCAAGAAAAAAGACACGGAAAGGAGAAGAAGCAGGTCCCTGCGGGTTCGCTCCTCTATTAAAAAAAAGGGTTGGTAGATGGTACGGATTGGTGTGAGTGAACACAGAGTGGGGTTCAAGAAGGGAAGTATAATCCCACAATGACACACTAAGCAAAAAAGGAGGTAGAATAAAAGAACCGTGACACTCTGTGATTCAAGATAATAATGGATATAACATGTAACAGACTGGAAATAAATTCCATATACGTCTGCATGTAATTGGAGACAGCTGCTAACACCAATCAGTAGTAGGTGTGTTCCTCAGAATTCATGTAGCATATCAAAAGAAAGGGGGAAGAAAAAGTGAATTCATAGGTAGGGAACAGGCAGGAGTCAATATAATTATAAATGTTATTTAATGAAAAAAGGAAATCACAATATACACCAATCCAGAAAATATCCTGATAAATTAGGTACCATCACCATTTAAAAAGACCTAACTGTCATGTGCAGACACAGATGGCCACCTCTCACAAACAACCTTTCATGATCAGCATTAAGAGTCCTTCACTATAACTAAGCATCCGTGATATAATGACATATAATAAGTATGCAAAACATGAGTGGAAGTCCAAATAGCATGGGGAAAGGACAGCAGATGATTAAATTGATGCTGGGTAGTTGTGATGACAGAACTTGATCCACGCTGACTGATAATATGAAGAGACAGAACTGGCTGTGATACGGGGGGGGGGGGGGAGACAAGAACCCAGTAATGGCGGAATGCCGTGGTGGAACGGACCTTGAAGGGGTGACTGGATGACACCGTGATCGCTGCAAAAAGTGTCTATGGGCTGATGGAATGGAGCCTCTCTAGGCCGGGAATGGCTCACAAGGCTGCAGACCAAGGGATAAGAGTGGAGCGTGCAGGCAGCTGGGATAGGAGAGGCAGGATGGGTAGTGGGCTGACACTATAGGACGGAAACCAGCTGGCTCGTGCGGTGGATACCTGAAATTAACAGTCCCGAATCAGGGATACAAACAAGGAAGGATCTCACCCGGGGTTGTTTGCCGTCTTGGTCAGAAAAGAGAAATTGCAGCTGTAGCCATCTCCTATTTGCGGAACTCCTTTTTGTGAATGGTCCGGTCCAGTAGGGGGTCATCAACGGTGTGCCTCAGATGTAAGTAGCAGGTAGGCAGTAGGAGTGTGTGAACTCGCATAAATACTGCGTATGGGGTCCAGGCGGCTGAGGTAGCGGTCTCCCCCTCGGCTAGTTACTGTAGCAGTAATCAGGCAGCCGCTAGTATCGCGGATCAGCGTGGTCAAGGCTGGTGGGTGGGTCTGTTGGTCAGCAGGTACGCTAGGAGCGGCGTGATGGCGTCATGCTGACGCGTTTCATCCGTTCACCGGATTTCATCAGAGCATGCGCAGTAGCAGGCGTCATCTTCTTATATAGTATTGAGACAGTATTGACTAAAGCCATCAGATGTGTAGGAGAAGATGACTTCCCCCACCATAAAGTGAGAGCTGCATATGGACGTCGGTCTCCTGCTGTCACTGCCCTCACTGCTATTACAGGAGACTCACCTTCCCTTCATAAAGGATAAGGAACCTCCCAATCCCCTTTTCTGATTCTCTCCAACTCCTCCCCAGGATAAAGGGATTTGGGTTTGGGTTCATGTTCAGTTTTGGAAATGCTGATGTTATCTTCACTAGGAGTAGTGTTCCTAACCCTGACAGTTTTCCCCACTAAATGTTTCCACCGCTTCAGCATTTCTGCAGTATAAATCCCATCTCTCATCTTTAGGTATTCCTGTCTTTAATAGGTCCACACACATTTCTTTCCTAGAGATAACTAGCCTGGTTTTCTCTTCACCTCCTGTAATCTCTACCCCATTCCCTTTCTTCTGTGTTCTTTTCTGCTTGTATTATTCCTGTCTGGCCTTGACCTTATCTACTGCCCTGATTTTGTTTTGCTTTAGTCTCCTCTAGCTCCCCCAACTGGTTTAAAAGGGTAGTGGCTTCATGAATCTTGCGGATTAATCCCAGGCCTCCCAGCAAGGACAGTAAAGGAGCCCTGAAACTAAATGGCGCAGACTTTATCAGCTTAGAGCGCAGAGCAGACATAAAGGGTTCCATATCTGGACCCATCCATTCTGGAAACATATTTAATCCGGTTATACAACCCATCTCACGTAACCTGGAAATACCTTCTCCAATCGTTCCCCAGGAGTAGGTATTTTCTAGGTCAGTAGGACTAGCATATTCTCTGACTATTCCATCTCTCACAAGGTCTAACAGTGAAAAACTCACACTGAACTCTCAGACTTTTCGCATTGCCTGACGCAATTGCGGATCATGGGTTAACATAGCCACTGCTTCCTTACCTGACAAAACAACACTGTCCGCCCCTTCATCCCACAAGCGTAGGAGCCAACTCAATAGGGGCTCCCCGAACATTTGTTTGTATTGTTTTGCCAGCTTGTGGAGTTCAGTTTGTGTAAACTCCTGTACTTCTTCAAATTCCACATCTCTGGGGTTTGAGATAATGCACCTCCCCATCTGCCATATCCTCTCTATCATGTTGCCTTTTCCTATGCTTAGTAATGAGAGGTCTGGCACACTTTTTCATTCCCATTGGGTGATCTTCATCTGAAATATCAAAATATCTCATTATTATCACAATCATTTGAGGAGAGGACATCCTCACAATCCCAGTTTTGGGATGTGACAATGGCAAGTACCCTGGCTTTACTAACAGGTTTACGGCCCTTCTTTTTTTCTTAACGCATTCGTCGATTTGGTCATGAGGGCTGCACACCGCTCATGCAAATAATCAGCCTTACTAGCAGTAAAACAAACACACTCTGAAGCAACTGCTAGCTCGTCTTTTAATACCTTAACTTCTGCCTCTGCCTTATCCCTCCTTTGTGATTCAGTATAGAGAGCATAGAGGAAGTACCAACCCACTGTGGACACTGTCCTCATCTCTGCTTTACTTAAATCCAGCCCCTTAAGGTTAAAATTTGCAAATTCTTTAGCAAGAGGCTCCCACTCATTGTCTCTGGCCCAGATAGGTAAGCTGCACACTTCCTTCTAGCTACCAGAAACCCCTGCAGCCTTGCTTTTCCTAAACAGTTTACGCAGCATTTTACCTAGTACAAGCTACACAATACACCACAGAAAAACAGGTCTGCTTCAGTTGAATTTTTAGCGCAAATCCAGGCCACGAGCCCCCAAATGTAATGCTTGCATCTATCTGTTAAAGGTTCTTGCAGTAAAACTAAGGAAACTTAGACCTCTGCGGTATATCAATGTGCTTTTACTAAACAAAAAATGCTTTACATACAAAACTATTACAATATTAGCAAAATAATACAAAGCTGACATATATACCTATAACAAGAAAAAAATGCTACTTAGCTCCACTTAAAGAAACTTCACGATCTCCTTGGCAATGAGGACTCATTGACGATTGCAGGAGATGGGGTGAAAAGCATCTCCAGATTTCGGCAGAGACCTTCCTTAGTGTCACGTAATTACAAAGTCCTAATCTCAATTTGTGTTCTTGTCTTTTATTTGGAAAGTTTTAAGAAGCCAATCCCATTTGGGCATATCCTTCTCTGCCCCATTACACTGATGTCAAATATAGCAAAAACTCAAGCTAGAGCTATAGTCGACCAGAACACCTGTATAAACAATGGTAGCAGAGAGGGTATCTTGTGTAAGCACTCCAGGGCATCTGTTGAACAAATGTCCCACTACCAGAAAAGCCTAAGCAAACACAGCAAATGTTTGTGACCCTTAATATAACAGAACCAAATGCTGGTCCAGAAAGACAACTGAAGTATGCCTTCCAAATCTGATAGCAGTCCTTGCAAACGTAGACGTTCTGGCTTTAAGCAACATGTGAATATCTAATTCAGAGACGCTCCTGTTTCTCAGACCTTGTGCTTCAACAGCCAATTCTGTCAGCAAAGACAACAATCTGGAAGTGCACACAGAACACCTGCAATGATTCTTTAAGGTTAGAGTACCACATCTGTTTGGGCCAACCCAGAGCTATGAGGATGACCTAAGTTCCTCTTGGATGCAGGTTTCGCTGTACATTTTGTCCAAAGTGTGCTTAGCAGCTGGACTGATGGAAGACCCATGTGCAAAATGAGAAGGAAAACCTCAGGGAGCTCATCATAGCTGTAGTTTAGGGCTACATCAATCAGCCCCAACCTTCAAATAGTATCTGATCATTTACCCTAGAGTTGGACATAGCAAGGTCACAATAAGGCAGAATAAAAAGTGGGACCATCCAATGAAAACACAGCTCTGGAGAATGCCTTTAGCGGCTTATCAGAGGGTCTTTAAAGACACATGCATCTTCCCCTGGGATGGTGGTTGCTTTGTTAAGGAGGAACAATGCCAGCTTCATTGAGGGGGAGACCATCTTTTAACATCTTGTCAGAATGTTTCCAATCCCCATAAAGGAAACGTGCAACAGCACGTGTACCAGAAAGGTCCTGGCAATCCTAGGAGTTCTAAAAGAGCCCAGGTTGGGAACAGCACCGGTAGAAACTAGCAGCTGATCTTCTAGCTTTAAAGTGGTTTGCATCATATCAATTAGAACTAAAATGGTCTCCTTTTATTTTGCGGGAAATGGCAGAAGACTACAACTCCTCTGAGGCAAGCTCATCCAGTAAGGATTGCAGCAACTCAGCAGCTGATTGCTCAGAGTCCGCATGTAGGTCAGAAACAAAATCTGGTGGGATATATGTGCTTGTGGTCTTATCGTATAGAATCAGTAAACATCTAGGGGATATGGGTCATACAATTATGCATGACTGGATTACAAACTTCCTTGAAAAAGACAGAAGAGGCCTGATGGAGTGGCTCTGGGTCCCAGTGTCCAATGCGCCTTTTGGTGGCAGTAAATACCAATGGTTACGACTCACTCTGTCCCTCAATGGAAGGGACAAAATGCACATTTAACTGTGAACAGTGGAGCCAAAGAATCACTCCTAAACACAGAAATGACTAATGAAAAAATGTCCAAGCCTTTGTTTGGTGATCAGATTACAGTGGTAAAAGTGCAATGATTTGGGGCCATACAGGATTACATGCCTGGCGCCAAAACGTTGCACTTTACCACTGTGATCCCTGAATAAATACTTGAATATTATTTCAGTGATCCTTGGTGTGCAGGCAAGATACCAGTTTCAAGCTGCAGTTGGGTTGACATAGACTAACAGACCAGTATTTCCTTACAGAAGAATAGCTGTGATAGTCATGTAAAGTGACCCTGATGGTACGGATTTCAATTTCCTCAATCAAATCTGAGGGGGCCATGCTGTTCAGGGCAAATATCCAAAAGGATTCTCTCATAATTGAGCAAGTGTGTTTTTTTTTTTGTTTTTTTTTAATTGGAAAAACCAACTTTATTGAAAGGTATATGCATGGTACATGTATAATTGTAAGCAAACTTGACATAAATTACAGTACATATATCAACACATTGAATCATGGAATCATTTGTTCATCATGGGGCCGTATATCAGGTAGGGCCACGAATTCTCCATTATAAGGTTAGGGGATTAGAAAGTCAAACATCTTATAATGGGAAGAGAGTGGCAATTCAAGTACACGTTTCGCCATCCATTAACCACCTGCCCCATACTTTCTCATACTTAAGTGGAGGGGCCACCGGCATATCGGCGCCATGCTCCTACACCCATTGGGTGGCTTCTGCGGTTGCGCTGTCACCCAGTGGCAGTGCAGTTTGTCATCTTAGATGGACGGGGGTCCACTGTGCATGTGTGCTCCCATTGGTAGCTGACACCCTGGGCGTCGGCACACCAATCCATCCTTGCATGGTGTTGGGGGCGGAGCGGACCCCTTCGGGGGTATAAGTCAGGGGTGAGGCATGGCTGAGATCACTTCCTTTGCTCACCAATACTATACACACCACAGAGATTTCCATTGCTGTTCAGCTGTTTGCATATCAAGGTAAATACACTCTCCCCACGCTAGCACTCACCTGGTGCTTTATTTGTATTCCCTGCACTTTTTTTGTTTCATTTCCAACACTGCTTTTCACACAACCTCTTTCCTTTTTCTTTCCCAGACAAACACATTTTTTCAGGATTTACTTTCTTACCCATGGTCTCTATGTCTGCTCCATTATTGGATCAGGTTAGTCCACATATGTTTCTATACAAATTTATTGTACAACTTTTGTCTACTTTTGCTTTTTTAGTAAAGCTTGACACATATACTTATGTTAGAGTATACATGCTCTCATACAAAAATATTATTACATTATATAACTTGTTGTTCATCTTACTAAATTTGGCAAATCATTGAGACATATACAACTATGTTTTACAGCTGATATCTATCAAGCTACAGTCAAGTCCATAAATATTGGGACATCGACACAATTCTAATCTTTTTGGCTCTATACATCACCACAATGGATTTGAAATGAAAGGAACAAGATGTGCTTGAACTGCAGACTTTCAGCTTATTTTGAGGGTATTTACATCCAAATCAGGTGAACGGTGTAGGAATTACAACAGTTTGTTTATGTGCCCCCCACTTTTTAAGGGACCAAAAGTAATGGGACATATTAACAATCATCCATCAAACTTTCACTTTTTAATACTTGGTTGCAAATCCTTTGCAGTCAATTACAGCCTGAAGTCTGGAACACATAGAAATCACCAGACGTTGGGTTTCATCCCTGGTGATGCTCTGCCAGGCCTCTACTGCAACTGTCTTCAGTTCCTGCTTGTTCTTGGGGCATTTTGCCTTCAGTTTTGTCTTCAGCAAGTGAAATGCATGCTCAATCGGATTCAGGTCAGGTGATTGACTTGGCCATTGCATAACATTCCACTTCTTTCCCTTAAAAAACTCTTTGGTTGCTTTCGCAGTATGCTTCGGGTCACTGTCCATCTGCACTGTGAAACACCGTCCAATGAGTTCTGAAGCATTTTGCTGAATATGAGCAGATAATATTGCCCGAAACACTTCAGAATTCATCCTGTTGCTTTTGTCAGCAGTCACATCATCAATAAATACAAGCGAACCAGTTCCATTGGCAGGCATACATGCCCACGCCATGACACTACCACCACCATGCTTCACTGATGAGGTGGTATGCTTTGGATCATGAGCAGTTCCTTTCCTTCTCCATACTCTTCTCTTCCCATCACTCTGGTACAAGTTGATATTGGTCTCATCTGTCCATAGGATGTTGTTCCATCACTGTGAAGGCTTTTTAGATGTTGTTTGGCAAACTAATCTGGCCTTCCTGTTATTGAGGCTCACCAGTGGTTTACATCTTGTGGTGAACCCTCTGTATTCACTCTGGTGAAGTCTTCTCTTGATTGTTGACTTTGACACACATACACCTACCTCCTAGAGACTGTTTTTGATCTGGCCAACTGTTGTGAAGGGTGTTTTCTTCACTAGGGAAAGAATTCTTCGGTCATCCACCACAGTTGTTTTCCGTGGTCTTCTTTTGGTGTTGCTGAGCTCACAGGTGCATTCTTTCTTTTTAAGGATGTTCAAAACAGTTGATTTGGCCACACCTAATGTTTTTGCTATCTATCTAATGGGTTTGTTTTGTTTTTTTTCAGCCTAATGGCTTGCTTCACTGATAGTGACAGCTCTTTGGATCTCATATTGAGAGTTGACAGCAACAGATTCCAAATGCAGATAGCACACTTGAAATGAACTCTGGACCTTTTATCTGCTCCTTGTAAATTGGATAATGAGGGAATAACACACACCTGGCCATGGAACAGCTGAGCAGCCAATTGTCCCATTACTTTTGGTCCCTTAAAAAGGGGAGGCACATATACAAACTGTTGTAATTCCTAAACCGTTCACCTGATTTGGATGCAAATACCCTCAAATTAAAGCTGAAATTCTGCAGTTAAAGCACATCTTGTTTGTTTCATTTTAAATCCATTGTGGTGGTGTATAGAGCCAAAAAGTTTAGAATTGTGTCGATGTCCCAATATTTATGGACCTGACTGTATATACTGAGACAAAAGGGGCAATCACCTTCACTTATGCCATGTCTGCTGCCTGACATCCCCTCTGGGGGTACCCGTGTCTATCTTCTCCCCCTCAGCTGCCGTGCCATACTCTGGCTTCTGCCGTCCATTTTGGGGTTCAGCGATGGAAACTCTGGTCTTGTTCATTGGTAAGTATTGGGCCGTTTTGCTCTGGCCCATTCTGCCATTGTTCTTACATCTACCACCGTGACACATATTTTTGTCTATTTAGATACATCTCATCCGCATCCACCCCTGATGAGCGAGCAATGATCTTGCAAAACACGCTTTGGGTTTTCTGATGTGTGATAATATTGTATATAATATATTGTATAACGTTTGTATCAACTTTATTTATTCTATTCATTATGTGCAAATCCATTGGCTGAGCTAATATGCTATATTATTCATGTATGTACATTAATTTAAATAAACATTTATACTGCTATTACTCTTGTTACTCAGTGGCTAACTGTGACCACCTCATTTAAAGTCCCAGGGCGACTCTCTCTTTTTTTTCTCATACTTAAGTGGACATCCTCTATGCATGTAAATCAGCTTCTTGTATGGGAGAGTGTTGTTGATCTCTTTTTTCCAACTCTGTGTTGTAGGGGGTATGGCTTGCATCCAAGTGCGGGCTTCTGCCTTTCTTGCCAAAAATAGCGTCTCGTGTAGAAAGGTACCTAAGGATCTGTCAATATCCAAGTCC
The DNA here is from genome assembly GCA_037952925.1 of Lithobates clamitans. Classification (NCBI taxonomy): domain Eukaryota; kingdom Metazoa; phylum Chordata; class Amphibia; order Anura; family Ranidae; genus Lithobates; species Lithobates clamitans. Next base: position 2,693,070 of record JBBGZY010000724.1, on the reverse strand, counting down.
AGCAGTAGACCGAGCAGGCATAGCTTTGGTTCTAGGGCGACAGGTGAGTCCATTTGATCATGGAGAAAGCGTATCACGTGCATCCAGTATGTTTGGATAACTGGGAAGAACCATATTAGGTGAAAGAACGAGCCTGGGGTTTGATCACATAGGCGGCATCCTGGATTGTATTTGGGTTTGAATCGGTATCCTCTAGGGTGTCAGATATGTTCTTTGTACAATGTATAGATGTGTGAGAATGCCTGATAATCTGGGGGAGACTTTTTTAACGTCCTCCAAGATTTCATCCCAGTCCTCGTCCTCAATTGTTCCAAGGTCCATCTTCCATCTAGTCTTGGCCGCATATACTAGAGCTGTAGTACTAGGGAGACAGATGGTGGAATAAAGGGTGGAGATTAGTTTCGCTGGCTGGGTACCTAGAACCGTTTCAGCTATAGAAGGGGTGTTTAAGGATGGGTTGGAGCCAGTGAACTGAGTTTGTATAGCATGGCGAAGTTGGAGATTCCAAAATAAATGGTAATTGGGAGGGTAAATTCGTATTTTGGTGTTTGGAACAGCAGTTCGGGTAGTTGTGTGTTGAACCACAGAGGGGTGTGAGAGTGGACCTGTGGGGCTCTGAGTTTTCGTAGTGCTGTCTGCCATACACATCGGTAGTGTGTCAACATGTCGTCTTTGTGTTGGGAGGAACATCTCGTTGAGGGGTCTCTAAGTACTGTCTGGAGAGGAGTGTAAGCTGGGTTGTCTGGGCTTGCACAGAGCAGAGATTGGTATCGTGGGAGTTTGTTTTTGTCAAAGTAGTAAAAGTGGGATAGTTGGGAGGCAAGATAGTAATCTTGGAAGTCTGGGAAAGCTTCTTCCCCCACCTAGTGTCCCTGGGTTCTTCAATATTCTCCCAGATAATGTATGCCTGCTGTGGCCCCATATGAATGAATTGAGAATAGATTCAATTGTTTTAAAGAATTTTGTGGTATATATAGGGGAGCATGCCAGACCAGGTAGAGTATCTTTGGGAGGAGTATCATTTTAACTAGACTGATGCGCCCCATGACACCTAGGGGAAAGCTGGCCCATGTCTGCGTCTTGGTCCTAATCAAGGTATATAGGGGTTCAATGTTCAAAGATATGTAATCTGTAAGTGATCTAGTCACCTTCACTCCAAGGTAGTTAATTAGGGAATTAGGGACACTCTAGAGAGGGCTGGGGGGGTGCATGGACGGGGGGGGGGGGGGGGGGGAATGGTCAATGGGTAAGATTTGGGATTTGGACCAGTTGATACTTAGAACCAAATGGCTACCAATACGTTCTATGGAGTGCAAAGCTGTAACGAGGGATGGTCCTGAGTCTGCAAGGTAAAGTATTGTGTCATCAGCATACATTCCTATATTCTAAGTTCTGTTTTGGCTTCGGATATTAGTATCTGCGTGAATTATGATGGCCAGTGGTTCGACTGCCAGCACGTATAACGGGGGAGAGGGGGGCAGCCCTGTCGCGTCCCCCTCTCTAGAGGGAATTGTTCAGATAACCAGCCGTTCCCAAATACCCTTGCTCTCGGAGATTGGTACAGGAGTTGGACCCATCGAATAAACTTTGGGCCAAATCCAAATCCCGGAAGGCATTCCCACAGGTAGTTCCATTCCACTGAATCAAAGGCCTTGGCGGTGTTCAAGGCCACCACGACCCTCGAGCCAGGTTCATCATGGGACCCTTGTATGTTCATAAACAGGCGTCGAATGTTCATGGCAGTGTTTTTACCGGGCATGAAGCCTGTTTGGTCGGGGTGAATCAGTGATAAAATGACCTGGTTCAGATGAGAGGCTAGAATCTTAGCTAATATTTTAATGTCCACCTGGAGCAATGAAATTGGTCGATATGATTCCGGGTATCTAGGGTCTTTGCCAGGCTTTGGGATTACTATAATTTGGGCCTCACTCATAGAGGGGGGTAGGATCCCTGAATTGAATATAGATTTGTATAGGTCATGGAGTTTAGGGGTTAGGATTTCGGAGTAGGTGGCATAAAATTCAAGTGGCAGGCCGTCCGAACCTGGGGCCTTAGACACGGCCAGGCATGACATGCACGACAATTTTTGATGACTTTTTGAGCCTGTTAATGCGAGTGGATAGTAATGATCTGGCGTGCAGTTTGAACATCTCCCACACCATGTCATACGAGGCCAAATCCGCATTGGCTGTAAAATAATATTGCAGTTCCGCAGGTATGTCACCCTGATCCTGCAGGGCTGTTTGCCAAACTGGTTCAGCCTCCAAGTCGGAGTGGGGGAGGCTAATAGCTGGATCGTGAACCAATAGGGAGTGTGATCTGATAGGATTCTAGGTGCAAAGCCTACATCTCCCAGTTTTGGGATTAGGGTCATGGAAACTAGGATAAAGTCAATCTGTGACATTGTGTTGTGACTGGCTGAAAAGCACAAGAAGGCTTGTGTTTGTGTCTCCAAGTCTACCAGGGCGAAGTCAGTTAACATGCGATACAGTCTGATATGTGCGGGAGGGTTCAGAGTGGGATTTGATGTGTTCATTCGGTCCAGCGCGAGGATTAGGGTTATATTAAAGTCCCCCATCCACACCGCCAGCACTGAGGGATATTGTGACATAAAGACAATGCCCTCCTTAACCACATTTGAGTTGTATAGTGGGGGAACATAGCAAGCCAGTATCAAGATGGGAAATCCATTAATGGTGGCGTGCAAGAATACATAAAAAAAAAGGGGATGGTTAGGGCGCTCAGAGCTTCAATATAAATATATAAAATAAAACAATATCTCTATACAACAGTCCAATAGTAATGGTGGTGGCAGTGATATGAAGAATTCTTCAGCACTTATGGCTGCAGCTTACAGAATGAAGCAGTTTCTATGAAAACACAAAGAGAGAAAAGGCGCCTCTAAGTGCAGAAGTAAACATATTTTAATATCCCCAATGCAATTAAAAACATTTACAAGATAAGAAGACAAAAACAGCACATCGTAGGAATGCGTGGGTGGATGTGTTCTGCAGCGTTGGAAGGGGTCACGGCGGAAGGAAGTCCTCAGGCTTATTCATGTGTAATCACTGCGGATCCAGTCACAGTCAGTGGCAGAGTATTCAAAGATGCTGGAGCGCCGGTGGAACTGACGTAATCCAAGGAGAGAAGAAAGACCCGGAAGTGATGTCAGCTCTGAGGGACAGCAAACCAGCTTGGACCACAGCGCAGAGCAGATGAGGTCATAAGAAAGGGACGCGTTTCAGAACTCTGGATGGTTCCTTTATCAACCTATGACCATAGGAGTAGCTGTACACAATTTATATTCAATGGGATGCACGTGGGCGGGAACAATAATAAGAAAACAGGAAATGGACAATATGAGATAACGTTCTTAAGAAGAAAAAGTGTTTATAGAAAAACGTATGTATAAAAATGTGTTTAACACTTTTTAATAAAAAAGGAATTTTTAAAAAGAATAAAATTGTTAAAATTGTTGGAAAATTAAAAAGCACATATATGTAGAGAAGGCAAACAGCAATCAATAAGATATAAGTGTGTACGAACAAATGTTGTGCAGGCTAGTAGTAAGCCTATGCATACACACATACACTGGAATTCTGCATATAAATAAATAATAAAACTCTGCCGCTGACTGTGACTGGATCCGCAGTGATTACACACGAACAAGCCTGAGGACTTCCTTCCGCCGTGGCCCCTTCCTATGCTGCAGAACGCATCCACCCACGTATTCCGTTTTTGTCTTCTTATCTTGTAAGTGTTTTTAATCCCGCTGGGGATATTAAAATATGTTTACTTCTGCACTTACAGGCGCCTTTTTTCTGTTTGTGCAAGAATTCATATCTGCCCTGCTGGTCCGTCTTGAGTAGGACTAGCTCAAATGGGACCCCCTGGAGTATGAAGTGTGGGTTGTGTGGTAAGCCCATCCGACACATGGCTTTTTAAGGGAGGATTGTAAATGGCCCGTGACATGAGTTTCAACCAGCGTGCTGATGTCAGCACACTGGGATTTGAGGAATGTCAGTGTGGCAGTGCGTTTGATCTTATTGCGCAAGTCTCTAACAATCCACGTGAGAAATTTCAGGGAGCTCATGGCGGATAGAGAGTTTGCGTTTTAGGATATAGTTGGATGTGGACCAGAAGAGCAGATTTAGGCATGTCAAGCAGTATAATAAACAGTAGAAAGCGATATCTATAATATGTACATGCCATTACCATGGTACCATTTGCATATAGAACGTTGAGAAATATTGGTAGAAAAACATTTCCCATCCCTCCCAGTCCATTGCCACCCCAACTTGGCATGGACATATCGTCCCTTAAATAGGTATCAACAGAAGACATCCAATGTGGAGAACCCGTTGGAGGATTGTGATCGGTATGTGATCAGGAAGTATCAGTCAGGATTGAGGCAGGATATTATGTGCAGGAGTATTGGCAAGCGGAGCTCTCACTGCATGCGTCCTACTCCATGGCTCTCCAGGCCACGCCACGCCCCGCAAGTGGTGTTCTTTGAGGTAACTGAGGATTGCTTCAATACAAAACAGGCCTAGACCAAGGATATCTTTTTGACATGTTAAACAGATTCTACGAACACGGATCTAGTCTTCCTTGCTCAATGAATCTTCTGTGTTCCCCAAACCGTGCTCTAATAGTTTGTCCGACAGTGTATAGGCCACATGGGCACTTCAATCCATATACCACATACTGTGGTTGATTTACTAAAACTGGACAGTGCAAAATCTGGTGCAGCTGTGCATGGTAGCCAATCAGCTTCTAACTTCAGCTTGTTCAATTAAGCTTTGACAAAAAAAAAAAAAAAAAAACTGGAAGCTGATTGGTTTCTATACAGAGCTGCACCAGATGTTGTACCAGCTTTAATAAATCAACCCCACTATGTAGAACAGTTGATGAGCTCTATTATAAGATAGCATTTTAATTACTGATCCAGGAAGGTTTTTTTGTCAATGGGAAACAAAACCGGCCACATAGCTTTGCTTTTTGCAATGGCAAGTACCGTGGATGCCAAGAAAGGTAGGCCAATCCATGCTTGTATTCTTTGCATCTTTCTCAAATTCATGTTTTGCTAAAATGTGTCCTAGGTTGCGTGAACTTTGACTAACTGTGGCTCCCGCAGTAGTATGAGCCATTGTTTTTTGATCATTTTATTAACTGCCCAATGCTGGCCATTAGATTGGTAATAAAAGTGACTGTTGTGTCTTTTATATCCTGTTTACTTCTTGGATTTTTTTTTTTAGGTCCATTTACATATCTCCTATAGCAGTGGTTCTCAACTCCAGTCCTCGGGACCCACCAACAGGCCAGATTTTAAGTATTACCTTGGGGAGATGCAGACTAGAATACTGCAATCACTGAGCAGCAAGTGATATCACCTGAGATGTATTTCAGCTATCTTGCAAACCTGGCCTGTTGGTGGGTCCTGAGGACGGGAGTTGAGAACCATTGTCCTATAGGCTTCACTGATGTGTTCCTCTATCATTTGTGTAGGAACTGACTAAATGGGACATTTTTTTCCAATGAGAATGATGGCAGTATTGTTGATTCAGATACCTTATATTTTCTTAAGGTGATGGACTGGCCAGGCATGTCTCCAGACCTAAACCCTATTGAGCATCTGTGGGGCATCCTCAAATAGAAGGCAGAGGAGTGCAATTTCTCCAACATGCACTAGCTCTGTGATTTCATCATGGAGGTGTGAAAGAGGACTCCAGTGGCAACCTGTGAAGCTCTGGTGAACTCCATGCCCAAGAGTGTTAAAGCAGTGCTGGAAAATAATGGTGGCCACACAAAATATTGACACTTTGGGCCCAATTTGGACATTTTCACTTAGGGGTGTACTCACTTTTGTTGCCAGTGGTTTAGACATTAATGGCTGTGTGTTGAGTTATCTTTAGGGGACAGCAAATTTACACTGTTACACAAGCTGTACACTCACTACTTTACATTGTAACAAAGTGTCATTTGCTCAGTGTTGTCACAATAAAAGATATAATAAAATATTTACAAAAATGTGAGGGATATATTCACTTCTGTGAGATACTGTAATATATATATATATATATATATATATATATATATATACACACACACACACATACAGTGCCTTGAAAAAGTATCCATACCCCTTGACATTTTCCACATTTTTTGTCATGTTGCAACCAAAAACATTAATGGAGTTTATTGGGATTTTGTGTGATAGACCAACACAAAGTGGCACCTAACTGTGAAGTGGAAGGAAAATGATAAAGGGCTTTTAACATTTTTTACAAATATCTAAAAAGTGTGGCGTACATTTGTATTCAGCCCCCTTTACTCTGATACCACTAACTAAAATCTAGTGGAACCAATTGCCTTCAGAAGACACCTAATTAGTAAATAGAGTCCACCTGTGTGTAATTTAATCTCAGTATAAATACAGCTGTTCTGTGAAGCCCTCAGGAGATTTGTTTGATGAACCTTAGTGAACAAACAGCATCATGAAGGCCAAGGAACACACCAGACACATCAGGAAAAAAGTTGTGGAGAAGTTTAAAGCAGGGTTAGGTTATATAAAACTATCCCAAGCTTTGAACATCTCACGGAGCACTGTTCAATCCATCATCTAAATAATGGAGAGTATGGCACAACTGCAAACCTACCAAAATATGGCTGTCCACCTAAAATGACAGGCCGGGCAAGGAGAGCATTAATCAGAGAAGCAGCCAAGAGGCCCATGGTAACTCTGGAGAATCAGCAGAGATCCACAGCTCAGGTGGGAGAATCTGTCCACAGGACAACTATTAGTCGTGCACTACACAAATCTGGACTTTATGGAAGAGTGGCAAGAAGAAAGCAATTGTTGAAAGAAAACCATAAGTCGTCCCGTTTGCAGTTTGCGAGAAGCCATGAGTGGGACACAGCAAACATGTGGAAGAAGGTGCTCTGGTCAGATAAGACCAAAATTGAACTTTGTGGTCTAAAAGCAAAACGCTATGTGTGGTGGAAAACTGACACTGCACATAACCCTGAACACACCATCCCCACCATGAAACATGGTGGTGGCAGCATCATGTTGTGGGGATGAGTTTCTTCAGCACAGAGAGGGAAGCTGGTCAGAGTTGATGGGAAGATGGATGGAGCCAAATACAGGGCAATCTTAAAAGAAAATCTGTTAAAGTCTGCAAAAGACTTGAGACTGGGGCAGAGGTTCACCTTCCAGCAGGACAATGCCCCTAAACAAACAGCCAGAGCTACAATGGAATGGTTTAGATCAAAGCATATTCATGTGTTTAGAATGGCCCAGTGTCAGGACTGGACTCAGCCCTTCCTTCTCTGCGCTGGCCGCTCAGCTGTCGGCTAATTGCCATCTCTCCACAGTGACTCACCTGTTGATGATATTCTGCTAGTCAGTCCTGCCTACTTAAGCCGTCCAGTCCAGATGATCTCTGCCTTCGCCTTAGTCGCATCTTGAGACACTCTCCTGTGTTACTGTTAAAGACTTGCTTGGCTGACATTCCTTCTGGCTCCAGATTCTGCTTGCTGTTCTACTACGCTGTTCTCTGGCTCCCTGACATTTTGGCTTGTCTGACTATTCGTTCCAGTTCCTGAACTCTGGCTAAGTTTTGTCTATGTTTACCTTTTTTTATTATTAAACAAGTGTGATTTAACTGTACTTCTGTCTCAGTCTGATTCATGATTGCTGACACCCAGTCAAAGTCCAGACCTAAATACAATTGAGAATCTGTGGCAAGACTTAAAAATTGCTGTTCACAGACGCTCCCCATGCAATGCAATCTGATAGAGATTGAGCTATTTTGAAAACAAGAATGGGCAAAAATGTCACTCTCTAGATGTGCAAAGCTGGTAGAGACATACCCAAAAAGGTGGTTCTATAAAGTATTGACTCAGGGGGGCTGAATACAAATGCACGCCACACTTTTAACATACTTATTTGTTAAAAAAATAAAAATAAATTTGAAAACCATTCATCTTCCACTTGTGCCACTTTGTGTTGGTCTATCACATAAAATCCCACCCAAAAAAAAACAGATTTACGTTTTTGGCTGTAACATGACACAATGTGTAAAATTTCAAGGGGTATGAACACTTTTTCAAGGCAAAGATTTTTATATATATATATATATATATATATATATATATATATATATATATATATATATATATATATATTACACACACACACACACACACACACTCTGAAGTCTTTGCACTCAACAGGTGTTCGTTTGTTTTTTTGCAAATGAATGGGTTGGATTTGTGTTAATAATTGATCTAAGACAGACACTTTTTGGGTGAAAACTATTTGTATTTGTTGCAGTTAAAATTTTTCACATAATTTCATGTGTAATAAGGGCTCGTTTTAAAAGGAGTTGTAAAGTCTTGAGGTTTTTCACCTTAATGCATTCTCTGCATTAAGGTGAAAAACCTTTTGTGGTGCAGCTGCCCCCCAGAGCCCTTCTTTTACTTACCTCAACCTGATCTTTCAAGCAACAAGGACAAGCCCAGCAGCTCCAGCCACTGTCTTGAGTCCTCATTTGATAGCAGCAGGAGCCATTGGCTTCCACTGCTGTCAATCAAATCCAGTGACATGGAAGCCAGGGGGGCAGGGCTAAGTCCTGCTGTCTGTCAATGGCTGCAGCATCAGGACTTGGAGAATGCCTGCACGGGTGCCCCCATGCAATGTGGCTCTCTGTGGGGGCACGCGATGTGGAGGAGCCAGGAGCGCCACCAGGGGACCTCAGAAAAGGAGGATCGGGGCTGCTCTGTGCTAAACCCTTGCACACAGGAGGTAGTATAACATGTTTGTTATTTAAAAAGAAAAAAAAAACAAACAAGGCTTTACAAATCACTTTAATGATGTTTCCATATCTCTGCTCCAATTTTCTCATATGGAGCACCATGCAATTCTCACAAGTTAGGGCAGTGCAGTTTTATGGGAGACTGTTCATGGGATCAATTGCAGAACACATCCAATTTCTCTGAATGTGTTTAAAGCCCAACTCCCGGAAACTTAAAAATGCATTCCTTGCAGTGGGCTGCACTCACACTGCAAGGAATAATTGCTTGTTTAGGTCTAGGGTACCTGTTAAAGTAGGATTTCCTTACCGGATTCTCAGCACAACCAGTCTCCATAACATCTTCTGCCCATGCTGCAGAGGTCTAAAGTTTTCATGTCATCAGATCAATGCAGGATCCATAGCTTGCAACAGAAACTATCTGCTGCAGGAGCATGGGAGAGTGAATGATCAGGTAAAAGCACTTTTACTCTTCCCTAGACCGAACAATTACCACAAACCCTGCAAAAAATAAAAACTTTCTAATTTCTCAGAGCTGGGTTTTAAAAAAGTGACTAAAGCCCCATACACACTATTCAATTTTCTGCAGATTTTTGTCTAGGTAAGGTTTGACCTCATATTATATAGTTTTGGTAAATCTAAAGGCCCTTGCAATACAAGGTTTTTGTAAATCTGAGAACAAAAATCTGCAGAAAATCTATTAGTGTCAATGGGGTCACTGATCCATAAATACCCCAACTCACCACTCAGTATTTGTTACACAGCCAGTACCTTGCTGCTACCGTGGAGATAAGTTGATGCTGTTGAATGCCTGAAAGTAGATTAGGATAATTTCTTATATGACTTTATCTCCCCTTTTTTCAAACTTTATCAGATCATGCTGTTTGCTATACATTCCAGTAATAGCCTTTCTGGCTGTATGATACATTAGATAAATTACTTATATGTTTCATAAACACCATAGTTAAACTATGCGAATTCCACACCAATGAGACAACAAATACACATGCATATGTCTAATTGACATTTTACATGTACAACTCTTTTAGCAACAACTTCCTATTTTAGTCTATTATAGAATACTCGTATTACATTTCCATTTTTTGCTTAGAGTTTTCTTGTGCCTTATTGTCAATCCTTGTGGACCCCGTCGTTCGACAGCGCCCCTTCCCTCCTGGCAGATTGCTTTATTTCTCTAAATTTTGGAAATACTACCAAGGTTTAACCACATGCCATCCATCCTTTGGCTAAGAGTTAACATTTATGTGCTCAAACTCATTCTTGAGACTCTTCTGCCCAAATGATCCACGCTACGGGGCCACCTTGAGATGCAGACCATGATCTAAGCAGGATCTTGATGGGTACTCTGTCATATTACAGTTGGCTATTTCGTAAGTATTACCAATTAGAAAATGCTGGTCTTATTCTCATTTCCCCATGCCTCCCTCCCAATTAAACATACCTTACCTTTTATGTGTACATATGATTGATTTGGTTGACCCCCCTTTTTTTTTCTGCCTGCCACTATACCACTAGATAATACAGCTTGGCTCAAATCAGTCCCTGAAGAAGGAATGTAACAATTCAAAAATATTCTGAAACATACTGATCGGTCTCCTACTATGAGACCCATTTCATGACTCAGAATTTTGCTGTGGATTACTGTATTATAACCACTGGTTTCCTGATTTTAATATTTCTATATGTAATTGCACGCCTTGTTAACTAATAAATTTTGTATTACTTTTTTATATCTGCCTTCTACTTTTTCATCTGGTTCTAACCCTCGCCCATAAAATCCCTGGGGCACTTTCTTCTGCTTTTTCTCTTGATATGGGATGTGGCTTGGGTTCGAGGCCCCAATCTAATAGGTAGTCTTCAATTAATTTTCTCTTTAAATTGAAGTTAAATGACACCTGTCATGAAAGAAAAAAAAAAAAAAAAAAAAAAAAAAGCTTCTGCTGCGGAATTTTCCTATTTGCCTAGAGTACATGTAGACCTTTTAGTTTCATTAACAACATGACTGATGTCAAACAATTATGCAGATAAGAACTTCTGGCATGTCTCCATCTTTCCTGATCTGCATAAGATATAAGATAGTCCGACTTGTCCTTTGACCAATCAAAACAATCCCAGTGTGACATAAAATTCTTTTCTGCTGCAGTAATCACCATGTCACAAGTCGGAAGGTTAGGATGAGGATCAGACTTCAATGACATTGAATGAGCTGAAAATTGAAAAAGGTTCCTGCACTACTTTGGTCCAAGTCGGACCGACTCGTGTCGGACCAGTTAAGAGCTCTCATAGGGAACCATTAACTTGTGCACGTCATGCCACATGTGCTCCCAAAGTCAGAGCATATGTCGCACCAGTGTGAACCAGGCCTAAGGCCCCATACACATTGATGCCGGGTTCACACTTGTACAACAAATGCTCCGATATTGGGAGCTCATGACGTATGAAGATCAATGTTTCCCTATGGGAGCCGTCTTAACTGGTCCGACACAAGTCGGTCAGACTTTGAAAATGCTCCCTGCACCACTTTGGTCCGTCTCTGATCCTACTTCAGCCCATTGAATATCACTGAAGTCGGATCCGTCGGATCGTGGTCTTAACTGATCCGACTTTGGCCAGCGACTTGTGCTCCAATGATCTTGAAGGGGAACTCCACGCCAAATTAAAAAAAAAAAAAAAACCAGCATGGGTTTTCCCTCCAAGAGCATACCAGGCTCTTTGGTCTGAACTTCAAGGGGAACCCCCACGCCAAAAAAAAAAAAAAAAAAAAAAAAAAAAGTGTAGGGGTCCCCCTTCCAAAATCCTTACCAGACCCTTATCCGAGCACACACCCCGGCAGGTCAGGAAAGGGGATGGGGACGAGCGAGCCCCCCCCTCCTGAACCGTACCAGGCTGTATGCCCTCAACATGAGGGGGTGCTTTGGGGCAGGGGGGCCCTGCGCCCCCCCACTCAAAAGCACCTTACCCCCATGTTGATGGGGACAAGGGCCTCTTTCCGACAACCCTGGCCGTTGATTTCGGGGTCTGCGGGCGGGGAGCTTATCGAAATCTGGAAGCCCCCTTTAATAAGGGGGCCCCCAGATAACAGCCCCCCCACCCTATGTGAATGAGTATGGGGTACATTGTACCCCTACCCATTCACCTAAAAAAGTGTCAAAATCAGAACACATTTTTAAAGTAATTTATTAAAGGCAGCTCCGGCATCTCTTCTCCCCCGGCCTCCTCCACTGAGGTCTTCTGCCTCTGTGGGTTCTTCTCCCCTCTCCGGGTCTTCTAGCCCCCTCTGGTTCTTCTCCCTCTGTTCGCTGTCTTCTGCCTCTGCTGGGTCTTCACTGCCATCTTCTCCCTCTGTTCTTCTGATGTTGATTCTACGCTCTCTGCTGCTCTAATGCTGGGTGGTGTGCGGTGTACCCCTACTTATATTGGCATGGGGCGGAATCACCGGGTGATGTCATCCAGAGGTCCCGCCCCGTGTGACGTCATAAGGGGCAGGCCTCCAGTGACCCTCGCCCCATGCCAATATAAGTAGTGGCACACTGCACCCAGCATTAGAGCTGGAGAGAGTTGCGGCAACATCGGAAGAAGAACAGAGGCAGAAAACAGCGGAGAAGACCCAGCAAAAGAGCGAGAAGACAGCGAAGACCTGGCAGAAGACAGCGGACAGAGGGGAGAAGAACTGGAGAAGGTTAGAAGACATGAGCGGAAAAAAAAAAACAAAGAGGGGAGAAGAACCGACAGAGGCAGAAGACAACAGTGGAGGGGGGAGAAGAAGTCGGAAGAGATGCCGGAGCTGCCTTAATAAATTACACCATGTGTGCTGTGTTTTATTTTTGTCACTTTTTCAGGTGAATGGGTAGGGGTACAATGTACCCCATACTCATAGGGTGGGGGACCGGGATCCGGGGGCCCCCTTGTTAAAGGGGGCTTCCAGATGCTGATACCCCCCGACAATGGCCAGGGTTAAAGGGAAGAGGCCCTTTTCCCCACATGGGGACAAGGTGCTTGGGGAGGGGGGGTGCTCGCTCGCCCCCATCCCCTTTCCGGACCTGCCGGGCTGTGTGCTCGGAAAAGGGTCTGGTATGGGATTGGAGGGGGGGACCCCCAAGCAGTTTTGTCGGCGTGGGGGTTCCCCTTAAAATCCATACCAGTCCAAAGGGCCTGGTACGCTCTTAGAGGGGGAACCCATGACGGTTTTTTTTTAATATTTTGGGTTGAATTTCCCCTAAGGATGCATACCAGGCACAGTGCCCACAATTGCCAGGGATCAGTCGGATCCCTGTTCATTGAAGTCGGACGCATATTGGACTTCAAGTCGCAGGGCAAAGTCGGATCCAAAGTGGTAAGACTTGTCGTGTTGTACCAGTGTGAACCTGGCCTTACATCTAGAAGCTGCAAATTCCACAAAGGTAAAACTTCCATGGAGCCCCAGGTACCCATACAAGTAAATGGCTGTAAATGGCCACACTCATGTAAATGCTGACAGGCTCCCATTTACCCTTGCATGTTGCATTTTAACAAAGGCCAACGTTGTGTCTACCCTTATTTTTGGCCCTTCAAAACCTAAACTGACCTAGAGGACCCTGACTTGTAGTCACTAAGGTGCATTTTAAGTAACTTAAAAAAAAAACCCCATTCAGCTGGTTACTCAAACTCATTAATGCAGAATGAATTGTGACTTTATCATAGGTGCAGTGTTTACTGGACAGTATTGGCATAGCTAATTAGATTCACTGCAATTGTTGCCAAACATTTTCCTTGTGCTCTTTTTTTCTTTTAAAGTAAGGGGAACCTCATATTTCACAGCAGTTTATGCAAACCTATATATGCATACACACCCCAATTAGCATTTACAGAGGAACAAAACAGAAAAAAAAACAAAAAGAACCCCAAAAAACTCAGAAATACATTTGACCTCATGTTTTTATTTAAAACAGAAGACATTTAAATGCATTTTTACATGTAAAATAAACAAAAACAAGGAAAAAAAAGGTATGATTATTGCAGCAAACACAGCAATTTGAGACAGTTAATTCTGAATGCCATGAAAACAGCTAAACATACAATTGATATACATATTACAGCCATTTTTCCCACCAAAGGGTTTGCATTTCATTACAGCTAGTCCTGAGATTTACACACATCTCCCTCCCAGTCAGAGTTCTGCTCCAGCGTGAATATTAGGCTGATACTATTAAGTCAAATTCACATACTTGAACTAGTTGCATTTGAAAGCTATATAATAAATACTTCACATTGATTAGTATATCTGCTTGGAATTCAGCTAAAGCATCTCAAGCTTAGTACACATAAATGTCGGGCGGCATCGGCCGGTTCAATAGAAACCGTCTGACATACGGCTCGTGTGTATGGCAGCCGGCTGACCGGGTCATGACTAAAAAAGGTCTGCCGATCGGTTCCCGTTCAGCACTTTCAGCCAATGGCTGAGAGCTCTGACTGGAGTGTTCTGGCAGATGGGGGGGTTAGGCGGTGCATACCCCTGTCAGAGCACAGCAGGCGAGATCACTGTACTAACATCAGATTGTTAGTATAGCGGCTCCGACCAGAGCTGTCAGTTTTTTTTGTTCAACCCAGTGGGAGAAAAAAGAAACCCGTAGTGTGTATGAAGCTTTAATGTCTAGTGACATTTTAGTTCTCTCATCTTCCTGCCCGGTGGTGGAAGTGTAAATGTTTGATGTGAAGAGGGCAGAGCACACCTCACCTCTGTTAGGGGAGATTTATGATGTGAGAGTGGAACAGTGTGTAAGGGGAAATGTAAATGGGGTTAGTGCTGTAAGGGGGTGTGTGAAGAAGCCATAGTTCTGCTGCGGGGGATTGAAGTGAAGGGGCAGAGGACAGTTTTAAATAAAGGGGGTGTGCAGGGTGCTTGAGACCACTACTGTGATGTGGGGGACGGAGGACACTGATGTAAAGGATTGCGATCTAGGAAGAGAGGGCTTTGTGAATTTTAACGCTTGCTGACCACCCTATAGCAATTTTACTGGTACAGGGAAGCAATTTTACTGGTACAGGGAAGCATCTCTGCACAGGATCGCAATGTGTGTGTATATATATATATATATATATATATATATATATATATATATATATATATATATACATACATACATACATACACACACACACACACACACACATACATACATATACACACACGATCCTGCACTTCTGCCTGTAGGAGGGTGGCGGGTACTCTATGTCCTCTGGCACCCACCAATCGTCGTCAATACACAGAGAAAAGAGATATGCCTATGTAAAACAAGGCACATCCCAGGTCCTACGGGGGGTGGGGGGTGTATTTGGTGTCTCTGCAAAGCAGGGACTAGAATCCATCTCTTCCTCTAATAAAAGCAGCACTTACAGTACACAAAAACACTGGCTAGGCACACAGTCAAACCCTTTGACTGCCCTACACGTTTAACCCCTTCCCTGCCAGAGTCATTAGTACAGTGGCAGCGCATATATTTATAACGGATCACTGTTTTAGGGTCACTGGTTCCCGCAAAGTGTCAGTGTCCGATTGTCCACCATAATATTGCAATATCGCAATCCCGCTATAAGTCACTAATCGCCATTACTAGTATAAAATTTCCATAAATATATCCCATAGTTTGCAGATGCTATAACGTTCGCGTAAACCAACATTACACTTGTTGGGGTTTTTTTTTTTTTTTTTTACCAAACACATGTAGCAGAATACATAATGGCCTAAATTATTGAAATATAATTTTTTTGACTGAATATGTTTTATAGTAGAAAGTAAAATTTTTTTTTTTTAATACAAAATTGTCGCTTTTTTTTTGGTTTATAGCGCACAAAAAAAATGCAGTGGTGAGCAAATACCACCAAAAGAAAGCTCTATTTGAAGGCAAAAAAAATAAAAATTTGACAAATTTTATTTGGGTACAGCTTTGTATTACCGTGCAATTGTTAGTTAAGGTAACATGCATGTATGTATTGCTTAGATCCATTCCTCCAGCCAAGTTGCCTCATGACTACTCTGGGTCTAACTGATAAAAAAAAAAAAAAAAAGACCTACACACAACTTAACCGAAAAAAAAAACCTTGTATATGATGGATCTGTTGAGAGAGTCTTGAGGTTTTACATTTTTGGAGTAGAAAGGCTTCTTTTCTGGCTCCATACCTGGGAGAATTTGCTGAAGCTCTAGCAAGCCCTTTCCAGTCTTCCTGTGCCAATATAAGGCTTGGAACTGAAAGCCTCTGGCGGCATGTGATGTCCTCCTGCCCAGAAACGTCTTCCAGTCAAATGGCCTGAAACCAGCAACCACAAGGAGGAATGTTCCTCCTCTGTGCCGCCAAGCATCTTAATGCTGCTAAGAGGAACCAGGACACTAAAGGCCACCACCGCTGGTGGAAGATGTCAAAGGGGGATCCACACCAAAGGGCACGGCCTTCCCCAGACACTGAAAGAGGGGCATCAGACAACCTCCTACCCATACAGCAGAGTCATGGGAGAGCATCCACGATGTATAGGTAAAACCACAAGGTGACAGGTCAGCCTAGGGATTGGGCTCTTCTCACCAGTTTCCAAAAGGCAACACATCATCTCCATATGGAGGAAGCACTGAACTGAGAACACCTGGAGGAACTCATATTAACCTTTATCCTGGCAATGTTCTTCCTGTCCTGGCGGGAGGAGCTCTAGGTCTCATAGGATATCCTGAAAGAGAACAAAATTCTGACGATCTTTCAGAAATGCACTTATTTGTAAAACCTGTTGTAGCAAAACACATTTTTGTGAACGGAGTGATGTCAGCCTTGCCCATTGGCAAACTACTTAAAGCAGAGGTCCACGTTAAAAAAAAAAAAAAAAAAAAACCACACAAAAATGCTACGAAAAATATATAAAAAAAAATTGAATTGGCTGTTGCTAGGCAGATCGTCCTAATCTGCCAACTCCTACGCGGTGATCTTCATTCTTCTCCTCCTTGCGTTGTCTTCTGGGGAATGGGGCACGCTGTGTTCTGGGAACTGTGTGTGTCCCAGAATACAGCCAGCCACTCACAAAGCGCTGCGTGACTCGTGCATTCGCAGTAGGAAACAGGCAGTGAAGCTGCAAGGCTCCACTGCTTGTTTCCCTTAGTTCGAATGGCGGCGCCGGGACCCGATCCGATGGACAGATCAGCCTCAGGCGGCTGACATCGCAGGCACCCTGAAAAGGTAAGTGTGCTTATTAAAAATCAGCAGCTACAGTGTTTGTAGCTGCTGACTTAAATTTTTTTTTTCAGTTGGCCCTCCGCTTTAACCACTCCTACTCCCAGATGTGTATAAAGGCTAATTCATCTGTAATCCAAGATAGGAACTAAGAGGGCTCTTTGAGGCAGGAAGTGTACTGAAGAAACGGGACAGCTCTGAATTTCTAAACAAGATCAATGGTGTTTTTTTGCACTTAACATATAACAAAACACTTCCAATGGCATGCTAAACAGACCAAAAGGGAGCAAATCTAGAAGTTTTGTGAGGGTATACATACAGTAAAGTTTGAAGTTATTGATATAACCGGTCTCACTATAAAGGAAAAAACAAACAAAAAGGTTTGCAATGAGTATACTTCAAGCTGAACTCCATGTAGATATATAAATAATTTACAAACAGATGGCAAAGTAGATGCATTGTAAACAAAAATTTGATTCACCATAAAACTAGCCCCTACCAATAGTGAAACCAAATAGCAGCGCTAAATCAATTAACCTAAATGAACAAGTGGATAACTATATAAACAATATAGATATTAAAAAGTATAAGTATTATAATAATGATAAATCCACAACACAGTGCACCAAACACTCTACATCACGTCACGGATTAACGTCAAAAGAAATATATATATCACCGTTTATCACCAACTTTTGGACTTTTCACATTTTTTGGTTGTTTATCTAAAAGATTTTTCACATCATTTATTGTTTTTACAGATCACTTATTCACACAATTGATCATACACTTTTTTTCAGGACATGGTTTACATTATTTGGTGCACTGTGTTGTGGATTTATCATTATTATAATACTTATACTTTTTAATATCTATATAGTTATCCACTTGTTCATTTAGGTTATTTGATTTAGCGCTGCTATTTGGTTTCACTATTTTTAGGGGCTAGTTTTATGGTGAATCAAATTTTTGTTTACATATTCACGCACATTAAAGTGGCTGCTCAATTGAGGCTTCATTTCCATTAGCGCAGCGTTTGGAATATAGGAGTGGGCGGATTTCCTATATACAATATTTTTAACAAAGTAGATGCATTGGTCTATATGGCCACCTCCTGTAATCCACTGTATAAGAGCACTCAGACATTGAGAGGCAGGATGAGCATTAGGAGTAAACCAGGACTCAACTCTATTCCACAGTGCAGCACATTAACACTGAAGGTGGCATGAGCAGAGTTATGTTCTCATCACTATACTGCTAATGCTACATTGTCCAACAGGCAGGATTGAATCCTAGACTAGGCTGTATTGTTCACCTGTAGTATAACCTGCAGGAGTGTTCAAAGTGGTCAAATTGTAGCTAAAGGCTGTAGAGCATTTTATAAATGACAGGGCACACCTCTAACCCAAGCACAACTACAAACCATCACAACTTTGTAGTCACTAGGCAATTAGGAAGGCTGTATTAGGGACAATTACTATCAGGGAAATAAATACACACAAAAGCAAGCTGAAAAATAATGTAATATTAAATAAGAATATACATTAAAAATGCTCTTGTATGCACTGCATACAATAAAAAGTATAAAGGTGCAGAATTCAGATAAACACTTAAGTTTTCTTTTAAAAATAGTTTAACTGTAACAGCAATATTTTAAATATTTCATTTCTACTGGTCATCAGGGAAAAGAGAATGTGCCATCACTGAAAAACCATCTTTACACAACAGTTATTTCAATAAATATTTTTAAATGCTAAAAAACAATTAAAAAAAAGGGAATGCATAGTCCTTTCAATGTATTTTTTGAATATGTAAACTGTATAAATACGAACACCTTAGATGTCATCATCATCAAATTGTGATAAGATTTTAACACCTGTTCCGTAAGCATAGTTAGTAATTATTTGTACACAAGGCAACCATACTTGCTCATTACATACTATGCTAACCATTTTGCATTGCTGCACAGTGGTTGTTCTACAGTGCACCTTCTCAAGATGCAAGTCTAATGCCCCGTACACACGGTCAGATTTTCCGACGGAAAATGTGTGATAGGACCTTGTTGTCGGAAATTCCGACCGTGTGTAGGCTCCATCACACATTTTCCATCGGATTTTCCGACACACAAAGTTTGAGAGCAGGCTATAAAATTTTCCGACAACAAAATCCGTTGTCGAAATTTCCGATCGTGTGTACACAAATCCGACGCACAAAGTGCCACGCATGCTCAGAATAAAGAGTCGAAAGCTATTGGCTACTGCCCCGTTTATAGTCCCGACGTACGTGTTTTACGTCACCGTGTTCAGAATGATCGGATTTTCCGACAACTTTGTGTGACCGTGTGTATGCAAGACAAGTTTGAGCCAACATCTGTCGGAAAAAATCCTAGGATTTTGTCAGAATGTCCGACCGTGTGTACGGGGCATTAGAGTAGGCCAACCCATTGAAAACGCATCCCATGTCCTCTCAGCAGCTGTTAAACAAGGGGTTGGACAGCAAGATCTAAGTCAATTATAGAGCTCCCCCTCTAGTGGATAATCTACACCTCTATTATCTCTATTTATTACAGTACCAAAGTATGGAAGTCGCAATCATGTAAAAATTCAAATTAAATAATTACTTCAGGGTAAACACTGCACTAATAATTCAAGTATATGCTCATTGAAAATACACTATACTTTCCCATTGAAATTATTACTATTAAAAAAAAAATCATCCTAAAAGGAAGAAATAATACAATAGTATAAGCAGTACAAATAATTAAACTGCATGAAAATTAAGCTGATGCTTATGCTCAGACAACACTGCTGCCCCCTAACACCAATGGCTCATGATTAAAACAGGAAAGGTTTGAAAAAAAAAGATAGAGAGAAAGACAGAGACATACATATACACACACATATACATATATATATATATATATATATACATATACACACACACACACACACACACATACATATACATATATATATATATATACACATATATACATATACATATATACATATATATATATATATATATATATATACACACATATACACACACACATACATACATATACACATTTCTTCATATAAAAATGTAAAGAATCCAAGAAACCGACGTTTATTACAATAACTTGGTTGCAAAAGTGTTACAGTTATGCTAACTCCCCTCTGACAGGATGGTAAATTCTGTTTAGCAAAATCTCCACTTTTCTTTCTCCCAGGTGGCAAATGTCCAGGATACATATGGTATGCAGGCTGTCCTGTGCACTGGAATACTTCACAAGTTCATCTGTAGAAAACAAAACAAAAAAAAACACGTATGGCTAACAATTAATGCATACAAAGAAAAGGGCACCAAGATACTCATAGGCATGAGATAGTTGTATGTTCCTATTTAATACAAACTCAATGACTGCACTGGCAATGCCTGGCCAAACATGAGAACAGGGGCCGCTTTTTTTTGTTTGTTTAATCTGACTGCTATTCTCTACAAGATTACTCTGTGGTTAGGGAGGTCTAGTTGGCTTTCTATTGCTACATTTAATGCCAATGGTCAGTTTTAGAAAGTTTGCCTGGCCTTTAGCAACCAGGGCCTCTCATCTGCTTCAAAAGCAGTATGGAAGAATAAACGTAAATTTAAAAATTATGCTAAATTCAAATATAATAAAAAACATAAAAAGTAATTTCTTAAGGTTTGCAAATTGTACTTCTCCCTGTACGGTTCTGGAATTCATTTAAAATCAGACATGGAACTGTCCTACATAGAAAACACACAAAATGTGTAAACCATAAATAAATCAATTATAAATGCCTCAAAACGGAAATAATGCATAGTAATTTGGATGTTAAGAGTATTTTGTCACAGCAGCTACTGTTTAATAGAAAATTGAAAATGTATTAAAAGAGAACCTTCGAGTGGGGGGAATGGAATATGTTAAATCCCAATTAAACTTTTGCTTTAATACAGCAATCTACATTCCAAGCACATGAAAAAAAGGGTGTGTGCAAGGTCTTGCAGTTTGAGTAGGAAAGTCTGTGCCCAGCAATCAGCAAAGCCCATGCACCCTGCTGACAGAGCTCCTGCTCTGACTGAACTGAAAGGAAAATACATAATAGATTTTATGGAGTACTTTCTAGGATGAACTTTTCTCAACCAGTACTATGAAAAATAGGCTTTCCAGATGCAATGGTGGACATTACGAGTCAATTTCCTAACTTTCAAGAGAACCACCAAATCCGAAAGGCCCATTTTTCTCAGGACCGTGGCTTTATTAGTCAGGTCATGGTCCTTGGTACAGGAGGTCTGGATAATGTGGAAGGGCCCAACCAGTACCTGTCAGGAGTACGAGTATCAGGGCCGATCCTAGGCAGGTGCAGTTCACCCGGGCGCCACAGAGGTGGGGGCGCTCAAGCGCATAGTGCTCCTCTCCTTGTTGGTGTCCAGAGGCCGCTCTCTCAGCCGCCGCTGTGTTTCCTGCCCCCTCCATTCTCCTGTCAGAGGAGATCGGAGCATCTAGGTCTCTGTTCGGAGAGAGACCCGCACAGTGACGTCATTGGGGGGCGGGGCGGGTCATGCTGTGCGGCGTGCAGTGCCTGTCATTTGTTGTTCTCTCTGTCACGATCTTCTCCACCCGGGCGGCGCGGCTGCACACTGTCCTCTCCTGCTGCCGCCCAGGTGGGGTTTGTCCAGTGGGGGGTTTGTACTAATGGACGGGGGGGGGGGTCTGTACTAATGGAGGGGGGAGTCTGAACTAATGGAGGGGGGTCTGTACTACTAATGGAGGGGGGAGGTTGTTTAGGGGGTCTGTGCTAATGGAGGGGGGGGGGGTGGTTTGTGGGGGGGGAGTCTGAACTAACAGAGGGGGGTCTGTACTACTAATGGAGGGGGGATTGTTTGTGTGGGGGGTCTGTACTACTAATGGAGGGGGGATTGTTTGTGTGGGGGGTCTGTACTAATGGAGGGAGGTGGTTTGTGGGGGGGGTCTGTACCAATGGAGGGGGGTGGTTTGTGGGGGGGGTCTGTACTAACAGAGGGGGGTGTTTTGTGGGAGGTCTGTACTAATGGAGGGGGGGTCTATACTAATGGAGAGGGGTGGTTTGTGTGGGGGGTCTGTACTAATAGAGGGGGGTGGTTTGTAGGGGGGAGTCTGTACTAATGGAGGGGGGTGGTTTGTGGGGGAGTCTGTACTAATGGAGGGGGGTCTGTACTAATGCGGGGGGTTGGTTTGTGATTGGTCTGTACTAATGGAGGGGGGTGGTCTGTACTAATGGAGGGGGGTGATTTGTGGGGGGTCTGTACTAATGGAGAGGGGTCTGTGCTAATGGAGGGGGGTCTGTACTAATGAAGGGGGGTTGGTTTGTGGGGGGTCTGTACTAATGGAGAGGGGTCTGTGCTAATGGAGGGGGGTGGTTTGTGTGGGGGGTCTGTACTAATGAAGGGGGGTTGGTTTGTGGGGGGTCTGTACTAATGGAGGGGGGTAGTTTGTCCTGAGGGGGGTCTGTACTAATGGGGAGTGGTTTATGGGGGGTCTGTACTAATGGAGGGGGGTGGTTTGTACTAATGGAGGGGGGTCTGTACTGGAGGGAGGGGTTTATACTTAGTGGGGGGGCTGCACTGATGGAGGGGGGTCTATACTGAGGGGCGACTGAAGTTGGAGAGGGGGGGTGACTTCATGTTTTACCGCACTGGGCGACACGAACCCTAGTGACGCCACTGCAGCCGCGGGCTCTTCTTTCCCCCTACCTCTCCCTCTCCTCACGCTGCTGTACTAGTGAGCAGTGCTTGCCAGAACAGCTGCCCACTTTGTTTCTTCCCCCGCCTTCATATCGGCCAGGGAAGAAATAGAATAAAAAAATGAGCAGAGAAGAGGAATGTGGGACATGTAGTCCTGAGGACTGGCAGCCCCACTGTAACACGGAGACTGCAGCCCACACAGCATGCCCAGCTGAATGGGAGAGAGAGCTAGGAGCCAGGGAAAGCTTTCAGGGAACTACACACAGGACTCCAGAGGGAGAGGACAGTGCTGAGGGAACACCATCAGAGAGAGAACCTCGCTGCCCTGCACCACCAGAGGGAAAGCCACACAGCCTACCACAATCCCTGGCGGAGAAAGGAATGGAGTCATTGCCAGAATACAGACCTGGGCTTTACCCAGCAGAGTCGCCACGGGCAATTCAGAGTGAGCCGACTCCTGATCAGAGGAACCATTGTTGCTGGGTCAGGTGAGAGGGCCGATCGGCCATCATCTCCTGTAGTATGTCTGCAGTCTCTGACCATCTCCTGTAATATATCTGTAGTCTCTGACCGTCTCCTGTATTATATCTGTAGTCTGACCGTCTCCTGTAATATGTCTGCACTCTCTGACAGTCTCCTGTAATATGTCTGCACTCTGACAGTCTCCTGAGCTATGTCTGCAGCCTCTGACCATCTCCTGTATTATATCTGCAGTCTCTGACCATCTCTTGTGCTATGTCTGCACTCTCTGACCATCTCCTGTAATATGTCTGCACTCTCTGACCATCTCCTGTAATATGTCTGCACTCTCTGACCATCTCCTGTAATATATCTGCAGTCTCTGACCATCTCCTGTAATATATCTGCAGTCTGACCATCTCCTGTAATATATCTGCAGTCTGACCATCTCCTGTAATATGTCTGAACTCTCTGACTATCTCCTGTAATATATCTACAGTCTCTGACCATCTCCTGTACTATGTCTGCAGTCTCTGACCATTTCCTCTAGTATGTCTGCAGTCTGACCATTTCCTGTATCATGTCTGCAGTCCCTGACCATCTCCTGTATCATGTCTAGTCTCTGTCCATCTCTTGTATCATGTCTGCAGTCTCTGACCTTCTCCTGTACTATGTCTGCAGTCTCTGACCATCTCTTGTATCATGTCTGGGGGCTCCTTCTAACAGACTCTCTAACAGAAGCCCTCTCTGTGTGCATCAGAGAGATTCCCCTCCAGGTCTCAGTTTACGGTCTTCCTATATTTTTTGTTATTGTTAGAAGATCATGGGAGGATCCCAGGGTAACGAAGACTTCTTAGGAAAGCATCTGTGTTTGAGTGGTTGCCATAGAAACATGAGTAAAGGGGAGGAGTTTGTAAGATGACCACGGCCATGTGGGGGGTGCCAGAAATATTTCTGCACCCAGGTGTCTGTGACCCTAGGATCGGCCCTGACGAGTATGACAGAGTACCATGTCCTCTTGGGCCAATTCAGTGCGCTGAGGATCACCAGAATGCCCTACATCTGGCTACTGCAAAATAGATGAGAGATAATCTGGAAGAGGGGAAGGCATAGATCAGGCTGTACCGATTCCATGATGTCACAAGAGTGTTCACTACAAAGACCTGGACCTAAAAAAACATGTCCAGTTTGTTGCTGAATCTGCACACCAGCAAATCCACATTTAGCACCCCACACCTGTGGCAAAGGGTATGAAACAACTCCCAACGGTGAGCCCATTTCTACAGATCAAGGCGGTGATGACCAAGTCTGTCTTTTCCATGCCTAGGATGTGAATGGCTGACAGGGCCAGAACCTGAAGCTCTGCCCCAGATGATTATCACGTTAGCTTCACTTTGAGGGGTGCAACTTCTTGTGCCTCTTTAATGATTGATGAAGGCAACAGCTGAGACACGGTCTGACTGGATTCTCATTGGGTGTCCTTGTATTACAGAAATCCAGTGCTGAATTGACAACGTAATTGCCCTAAGCCTCAGTAAGTTGATAGCAAGGTGAGCTTCCTCGGACGAAAAAAAAAAAGTCCCCTGCACTGAGAGGACATCCAAGACTGCTGCTCAGCCCTGTTAGTCTATCTATCTGTTGGGATCATCATGAGAACCTTACACGACTGTGGAGGATAGGACTTCCTATTCTCCCCCCCCCCCCCAAAAAAAAGATCAGAATGTGATATACAGTTGTGCTCATAAGTTTACATAGCCTAGCAGAATTTATGACTTCTTGGCCATTTTTCAGAGAATATGAATGATAACACAAAAACATTTCTTTCACTCATGGTTAGTGTTTGGCTGAAGCCATTTATGATCAATCAACTGTTTACTCTTTTTAAATCATGACGACAATAGAAACTACGCAAATGGCCCTGATCAAAAAAGTTTACATACCCCAGTTCTTAATACCGTGTATTGCCCCCTTTAACATCAATGACAGCTTAAAGTCTTTTGTGGTATTTGTGTATTAGGCTCTTCTCAGATGGTAAAGCTGCCAATTCCTCTTGGTAAAAAGCCCCCAGTTCCTGTAAATTCTTGGTCTGTCTTGCATGAATTGCAGGTTTGTGATCTCCCTAGAGTGGCTCAATGATACTGAGGTCAGGAGACTGAATGGTCACGCCTTCACAACCTTCACTTTATTCTGTTGTAGCCAATGACAGGTCGACTTGGCCTTGTGTTTTGGATCATTGTCATGTTGGAATGTCCAAGTACGTCCCATGCGCAGTTTCCTGGCTGATGAATGCAAATGTTCCTACATTATTTTTTGATAACATACTGCATTCATCTTGCCATTAATTTTGACCACATTTCCTGTGCCTTTGTA
The DNA here is from genome assembly GCA_037952925.1 of Lithobates clamitans. Lineage (NCBI taxonomy): Eukaryota > Metazoa > Chordata > Amphibia > Anura > Ranidae > Lithobates > Lithobates clamitans. The sequence goes on along the minus strand of JBBGZY010000724.1, from coordinate 2,667,490 downwards.
GCTCACACATCCCCAAAAACATCAGCGATCCACCTCCGTGTTTCACAGTAGGAATGGTTTACCTTTCATCATAGGCCTTGTTGACTCCTCTCCAAATGTAGTGTTTATGGTTGTGGCCAAAAAGCTCAATGTTGATCTCATCACTCTAAATGACTTTGTGCCAGAAGGTTTGATGCTTGTCTCTGTGCTGTTTGGCATATTGTAAGCGGGATACTTTGTGGCATTTGCGTAGTAATGGCTTTCTTCTGGCGACTTGACCATGCAGCCCATCTTTTTTCAAGTGCATCCTTATTGTGCATCTTGAAAGAGCCACACCACATGTTTCCAGGGAGTCCTGAATTTCACCTGAAGTTATTTGTGGGTTTTTCTTTGCATCCCGAACAATTTTTCTGGCAGTTATGACTGAAATTTTAGTTGGTCTACCTGACCATGGTTTGGTTTCAACAGAACCCCCAATTTTCCACTTCTTGATTATAGTTTGAACACTGCTGATTAAGAAATTGAGAATGCCAGATATCTTTTTATATCCCTTTCCTGTTATATACAGTTCAACTACCTTTTCCCACAGATCCTTTGACAATTCTTTTGCTTTCTCCATGACTCAGAATTCAGAAACGTCAGTGCAGCACTGGATGAAAGTTGCAAGGGTCTGTCAGGAGTCCAGAAACTCATTCACCTTTTATACACACACACTAATTACAAGCAAACAGATCACAGGTGAGGATGGTTACCTTTAATAGCCATTCAAACCCCTTTGTGTCAACTTGTGTGCATGTCATCAGGCCAAAATCACCAGGGTATGTAAACTTTTGACCAGGGTCACTTGGGTAGTTTCTGTTGTCATTATGATTTAAAAAGAGTAAACAGTTGATTGATAATCAATGGCTTCAGTCAAACACTAACCATGAGTGAAAAATGTTTGTATTATCATTCATATTCTCTGAAAAATGGGCAAGAAAGCATAAATTCTGCTAGGGTATGTAAACTTATGAGCACAACTGTATACACATATACATAAAGTGTTCAGCATAGATGAGTATGCCCCAACAGATTTGTCAGAAAACCTTTACTTGCCTTTCAGAATCAAAATTTTCTATGCGACACTATACTACAAAATACTCCCACAAATGCGGGCCATTGATTGCAACTAAGATTTGTTAATTTGTTGACACAAAAATATATTTTTCCTAACAAAATTCATTCAAGACCATGTTGCAATATGAATACACCCTAATGAAATTCTTAGGAGCAGAGCTAAATTTTAGACATCAAAACCCTAACAAGAATCTACAGGTGAGATAGTTATTCATTATAAGTGCATACACACACACACACTTCTGGAGGTCAGGATTAATTTTCCTTGGAGGCCGAGAAGGTCTCGTCATGACAAGAAATGGCAAGATCTACCACAGCGAGTGCCCACTTATGCAGGATACTATTGGTTAATACGTTTAGAAGGAATAAAAAGTCTCCTCAGAGTGAGGCAAGTCCCAGTGCAGTACGAGCTCTAGCAGACAGTGGACAGGGATGGTCTTAGCTGGTTTAGGGATCTTCTGGGACCCCGCAATAGATACCCCAGGATGGTATAGACTGGAGTGCTCCAACGATAAGCAAGATCATATAGCATTAATATGGGAAGCTATAGTATCTTAACGTGAACATCTGTTACAGGCATGTCAGCCTGATCCGATGCCCCAGAAGGAGGGTATTATCCTCAATTACCATCCCAACAGGCAATGCATCTAGCTCAAGGATCAAAAAGGGGCACAACTGTGAGCCCTGCTGTCTATGGCCTCTAAGTCTAAAAATTCTGCTCATGAATTCTGATGCCCTGGCAGAAATTTCTTCACTAGACAGAAGACGAAGCAGGCACAGCAGACAGGCCAGCAGAATGGACAGAGGAAGGCAGGGAGTCAGAGGAGAAGGTATTTAGGGCACTGAATGGATAAACTACCATTCTCACTGAAGATAAAAGCTTAGCCTGAGCTAGCAAGCTTGAGCCTTTTTTCCTGGGTTGAAGATACACTATGCTTGTGACATTGTCCCTGTAGAGGTACTCTGCAGGAGTAGGGAGGGAAGGTCTCAATGGCAAGCAATTGTAGGCCACAGTAACCCAGGTAGTGCAAGAATAGTGTGTGTGTGTGTGTGTGTGTGTGTGTGTGTGTGTGTGTGTGTGTGTGTGTGTGTGTGTGTGTGTGTACCAGGAGCTGTTGCTCGTCAAAACCTCCTACTAGCAAAGAGGAAGATGCAAAGGAAGGTGTGCAGCCTCCATAACCTCAATAAAAGGTGCCAATGTGAGGAATGCATGGAGGCAAAAGGTGTGTCAGAGCTAACAAATGGCACCATTTTTTTATACAACCCAGGCACCTATAGTTCCAAGGAATGGTGCGCCTGTCTGGGCTGAATATTTGAAGGACTTTCACCTCAACACAATTCAGTGGATAGAATTTTTAAGTAATTAACCATATTCAGGCTTCGCCTTATACGATGGGCACACCGAAACAGCAGGACCCAGTACATAAAAGCATCATTACAAGCTGGCCCTGCATCATTTACCAGGTGGGGTACGGTCTTCCAAGGCTCTGCCGTGAGGTAAGTCAATATGGAAGCTGCAGTGGCTACATATGTAGCTGATAGAGATAAGGACCTCCATAGAAGGCAAGCTTCTCTTAGTAGGAGAAAAAATAAAATAAAAATGGGGTTCATTACACAAGGACACTTGCTAAAAAAAATAAAAAAAAATAAATAAAATTAAGCTAACAGGGGGTGGTTAAAGGGATGTCCCTGGAGCTAATTGTTTTTTTAGCCAGTGTCACCAGCATGTAACCAACTCATAATTATTAAAGGGCCTGTGTCCTATACTGTGCAACTAAAGACAATGACAATGCCAACTAGAACTCCATCTGTTCGCTGCATAATAATTCAACAAGAAAATGGAGTACAAAACCACTATATAGTCCCTTTAAAAGGATAGCTTCATATTTTTGTTATATTATTATATGTTGGGTATGTAAATATCACCTCAAGGTTAGTGACGTGGTTGAAGCACAATGATAATCCAACTGCAAATAAGAAGGTTCCTTTCCTTTAAGGGACACTAAAGGATATTCTCCAAAAATGAAAAGCAATTACTTAGTGGCCCTGTAATCTAGTATTCATTACATTTTTTCTTATGCCCTGTACACACGGTCGGATTTTCCGACGGAAAATGTGTGATAGAACCTTGTTGTCGGAAATTCCGACCGTGTGTGGGCTCCATCACACATTTTCCATCGGATTTTCCGACACACAAAAGTTTGAGAGCAGGCTATAAAATTTTCCGACAACAAAATCCGTTGTCGGAAATTCCGATCGTGTGTACACAAATCCGACGCACAAAGTGCCACGCATGCTCAGAATAAATAAAGAGATGAAGGCTATTGGCTACTGCCCAGTTTACAGTCCCGACGTACGTGTTTTACGTCACCCCGTTCAGAATGATCGGATTTTCCGACAACTTTGTGTGACCGTGTGTATGCAAGACAAGTTTGAGCCAACATTCGTCGGAAAAAATCCTAGGATTTTGTTGTTGGAATGTCCAATCAATGTCCGACCGTGTGTACGGGGCATTAGTGTTTTTCTGCCTGTTTATTGACCTCTGAGCATTCTAAACCTTTCCCATTTCATCTCACTTTTGGTTTGGAACAAGCAATTCACATTATTTGCATTCATATGCACTGCTCTATTCATACAACAAATCTCATAGTCCCTAGTTTATCTTAGAAGTGAGCAAGAGAAGGCGGCTTCTACCTACAGGTGGAACCATGGGAGAATGAACATAGCCACCCTCTATCAGGGAGCTGGATCACAGCAGCAAAAGAAAAAAAAGTGGAGATTTGGAGGCAGCTGAGAGCATAAGGTGGTATTCTGAGTTATAAATACATGGTTGAATAGATTTCTTTTTCTTTTTTAAAATAATAAACAAGGGTCGAGTGTCACTTTAAAGTTTAATAAATGCACATAATGCGGGTTCTAAAAATATATTAAAAACAGCAATAAAGAGGAGTTGAACACACCTGGGGCTCATTTTAGGAGACAAAAGGTTCATACCAAAGAAATGACCACCTTCAAATTACATCATAGGCATGATAGGAGCAACTCGCTCCACTTTCTTTGCAATTAAAAAAAAGGGCTTCTTGCCATACCTTTAAGAGACAGCCAGTGATGATCCTGGGTTTCCGCATTCCAATCTAGATTAAGGCACTGCATATGGTTGGGAAGGCAATTTGGGCCAAACAGACTGAAGTTCTTATATACAGGCACAGACACGTCTATTGCTAGATCATGATTTATACCTGTTAAGACAGCACAAAGATGTCCATTTATCATTGTACATAAGAGATTCTCTGCTCTCTTTCAGTTTTGAAATTGGATAAAGATATGACAAATGAGTACACCAACAAACATACATACAAATGTCTATAAAAACTGTCTTGCATATACTATAGGGAAGCACTATATTTGTTCTTTTTAAAGAGATGCGTATTTTTATCACTTACATCGTTATGTAATTATGAATCACACACGTTAAAACACAGTAAACTTTTCTGGGCTCCCCCGTCTAGGGTTGCCACCTCATCCCTTTAAACCCAAACACATATGAATTACACATGTTCTGAGGCTTATTTTATTGCACATAAGGCACCAAGTGGGTTTAATTACCATCTTAATCAGCCACAGAGCCTGTGTAATCAATATGTGTTCGGGTTTAAAGGGATGAGGTGGCAACTCTACTCCCGTCCAACCAGGATCCCAAGACAGTGAGAGGAACTTCCATGGTTCCTCCCACTATTGTCAGAAACCAGAAACGGATGAGGATTTTGTCACTTCTGGTTTGCATCTTGGATGCTTTGGTGGAGAGCAGAGGAGACTGAAAATGTCCAAATTTGGCCCAAAGTGTCAATATTTTGTGTGGCCACCATTATTTTCCAGCACTGCCTTAACCCTCTAAGACATGGAGTTCACCTGAGCTTCACAGGTTGCCACTGGAGTCCTCTTCCACTCCTCCATGGCGACATCATGGAGCTGGTGGATGTTTGAGAACTTGCGCTCCTCCACCTTCCATTTGAGGATGCCCCACAGATGCTCAATAGGGTTTAGGTCTGGAGACATGCTTGGCCAGTCCATCGCCTTTACCCTCAGCTTCTTTAGCAAGACAGTGGTCATCTTGGAGGTGTGTTTGGGACCATTCTGTTTGAATACTGCCCTGCGGCCCAGTTTCCGAAGGGAGGGGGATCATGCTTGGCTTTAGTATGTCATAATACATGTTGGCATTCAAGGTTCCCTCAATGAACTGTAGCTTCCCAGTTTTGGCAGCATTCATGCAGCCCCAGACCATGACACTCCCACCACCATGCTTGACTGTAGGCAAGACACACTTGTCTTTGTACTCCTCACCTGGTTGCCACCACTCACGCGTGACACCATCTGAACCAAATACGTTTATCTTGGTCTCATCAGACCACAGGACATGGTTCGAGTAATCCATGTCCTTAGTCTGCTTGTCTTAAGCAAGCTAGTAAGATATCCACGCTTAGAAGAGAACTGCATCCCCCCTAACAAGGAACATCACCTAAGTGAGGTTCTAAAGACAGGAAAAATCTATTTCAGGGGAAGTGGCACTGTTCAAAAGTGATAACTTATATGTGAACCCACTATACTGTTTAATCTAAACAACTCTCCATAAAAGTGCAAAGTGCTTCAAATAGATATGAAATCAATAGTATATGTGTGTAAAAAAATGTGAATACATGGAAAATAAATATAACAGTGATAATACCCTACATAAAATAATGATATAATGTGACGTGCTAAAAAGGGGGCGACTTAATATATAAGAAAAATGAGAAACAAGAGTGCCCCCATGTGAATTCAAAAAACATGATTCAAATTAATAAATGCCAGAAAACAACACAATCAAAAAAATGGAGAAAATATAAATATGTATAAATAAATAAAAAGTGACAATGGATGATATCAAAATAAAAAAGTCCAAAACACATGTATATATTTATATTGCTATACACTTAAAAGTAATAGTCTGTGGGTAATGATCCATGCATAAATACAAAATAGTGACTCTTCAGTATTCACCACTTTCCTCCACAACTCCCACTTGTGCCCGCACTCACCAGAGCGCCTAACCCCTGCAGGGGTAACAGGCGTAATAGCTGAATTCCAGTGGCGGTGTCCCCTTGTGACAGATTGTCCCTCAAGTAGGTACCGTTGCCTTCCACCTCTCCACGGATGTTTTTCTAAAAATCGTGTTTAGCAGTAAAATCAAGCGCTTGTATAAAAGAAGACAGTGGTCTCAGCATATCCTTTCGACTTAAAAGTCATCATCTGGAGTTAGGCGCTCTGGTGAGTGTGGGCACAAGTGGGAGTTGTGGAGGAAAGTGGGGAATACTGAAGAGTCACTATTTTGAATTCATGCATGGATCATTACTCACAGGACTATTACTTTTTTTTTGTAATTCTTTTATTTCTTTCAAAGACACCACATGTTAATTAACAGATACGGATGTAACAAATGACAGCATATACAGAGATGATTGAGTCATAGGCATGTCACATAAAGGGTTATAGACCGAATCAGAAGTGGCAAACGAACAAGCCCCTTAATTATATGTTCAGTGTAGCATATGGAGGGTTATAACCTTATGGTAGGGCAGTCTGAGAACCCAGCCTGAGATAAACAGAAAAAAAAACTTCTCAAATATCATCTTAATAACCCGTTTGAGTCTGCATAGCAACCAAGACTGACTAGGGATAATAAAATTAAAAAATTCCCCAGCTGGTTGGAAGGGATACCTCCCATGCGACCAGCTGGGTCCAGTCGTGGGAGCATAGATAGGTAATATGTATCAAGATATTCTCAGTATCTGGCTAAACTTTCCCCACAAATGGAAGGGATTGAGGGGGAAACAGAGGGGGAGGGCAGAAAAGGAGGAAAGAGGGGGATAGGGGGAAGAGGAAGAGAAGACAGCGGCGGTGGCGCCCCCTGGCCAGGCAGGCAGTCCGAGCCCCGGAATCATTCAGCCTGAGCCACCTCCTGGGAGGTACGATTCAGAGTAAATAAAGTGTTGCCAAGGTCTCCAAGTCTCCCGAAAGGCCTCCTCCCTGTCGTACAGCGTGGCAGTTAGATCCTCCATATTTCGAAGTTCGTTCACTTTAGCATACCACTGCGTTTTTGTAGGTGGGGACTCCGATCTCCAACATAAGGGTATACATGCCTTGGCTGCATTCAATAATTGAATGGTTAGAAAGGCTTTATATTTCTTGATCCGACGTTTAGAGAGATGCAGCAAGCAGGCCCCAGGGTCCCCCTCCAAAGCAACACCAGTCAGGTGCTCAAGTGTGCGTGCCACCTCCAACCAGTAGGGTTTGATTTTGGGACAATCCCAGAAAACAAAGCATCGTTCCCTCTCCCTCCCCACGCCAACATGAGCTAGAAACCTGTGGGAAAAAACGGTGCAGAGTAGAAGGTACTCTGTACCAGCGAGTCACAATCCTATAGCATGTCTCTTGAACCCTGGTGGCCAGGGATGATTTCTGGGCAAAATGTAGGATCTTTTCTCTTTGTGGTTCAGTGAATTGTACGCCTAGTTCTTCTTCCCACTTAGAGAGAAAGGGGGGTACGAATCCTTCTGCTGGTGATATCAGTGAAGAGTATATCAATGATAGACAATGGCGGGTCGGTTCTTTGCGATGGCAGATTTGTTCCAGCTCTGTAAGCTGGCGCGATATAACCGGAGTTCGTGCACAACGGCGTAGGAAATTGCGAAGTTGGAGGCCGCTCAAAAAGTCTAATGGAGGGTCAGAACCTGCCATCCCGGCATCCGCCGTGAGCTGGCCAGTCTGGCCTAGAAAATCGTGGAGGTGTGGCCACCTGCCCTCCTTCGTCAAGTGACGGAATACAGGACCCCCGTAACCGGGTGGCAGACTTACTTTTAAGTGTATAGCAATATACACATATACAGTACATTTGTTTGGACTTTTTTATTTTGATATCATCCATTGTCACTTTTTATTTAATTTATACATAATTATATTTTCTCCATTTTTTGATCGTGTTATTTTCTGGCATTTATTCATTTGAATCATGTTTTTTCAATTCACATGGGGGCACTCTTGTTTCTAATTTTTCCTATTCATTAAGTCACCCCCTTTTTTAGCACATCACATTATATAATTATTTTATGTGGGGTATTATCACTGTTATATTTATTTTCGATGTATTCACTTTTTTTACACATATATACTATTGATTTCATATCTATTTGAAGCACTTTGCACTTTTATGGAGAGTTGTTTAGATTAAACAGTATAGTGGGTTCACATATAATTTATAATTTTTGAACAGCGCCACTCCCCCTGAAATAGATTTTTCCTGTCTTCAGCAAACTGTTTGCGGGCTTTCATGTGCACCATCTTTAGAAGAGGCTTCCTTCTGGGACAACAGCCATGCAGACCAATATGATGCAGTGTGCGGCTTATGATCTGAGCACTGACAGGCAGACCCCCCACCCCTTTAACCTCTGCAGCAATGCTGGCAGCACTCATATGTCTATTTCCCAAAGACAACCTCTGGATAAGACGCTGAGCATGTGCACTTAACTATTATAGTCGACCATGACGAGGCCTGTTCTCAGTGGAATCTGTCCTGTTAAACCGCTGCATGGTCTTGGCCACCATGCTGCAGCTCAGTTTCAGGGTCTTGGCAAATCATCTTATAGCCTAGGCCATCTTTATGTTGAGCAACAATTCTTTTTTTCAGATCCTCAGAGAGTCCTTTTTCATGACATGCCATGTTGAACTTCCAGTGACCAGTATGAGAGAGAGTGATGACACCAAAATTAAACACACCTGCACCCCATTCACACCTGAAACCTTGTAACACTAACGAGTCACATGACACCAGGAAGGGAAAATGGCTAGTTGGGCCCAATTTGGACATTTTTACTTAGGGGTGTACTCACTTTTGTTGCCAGCGGTTTAGGACATTAATGGCTGTGTGTTGAGTTATTTTGAGGGGACACCAAATGTACACTGTTATACAAGCTGTACACTCACTACTTTACATTGTAGCAAACTGTAATTTCTTCAGTGTTGTCACATGAAATAATAAAATAGTTACAAAAATGTGGGAGGGGTGTACTCACTTTTGTTAGATACTGTGTGTATATACACACACACACACACACAGCTGACCTGTGACATTAATGTTCAAAAGCAAACATGTGCATTTCATTTATATGCATCGAAGAATGCATATAAAAAGATGCAAAATATTTAAGTGCTATGCAAAAAAGTCCATAAAGTGTCCAACCAGTCCTCAAAAAATACAAAAAAAAAAAAAAAAAAAAAAGAAGTGTCACAGTGCTATCATATAATAAAAGTGCTTTGAATCCATCTTCAAAATTTGGACAAAAAGATATGCAAAACTTCTTTAAAAAGTGCCATCGTGCTGAGCAATATATTTTCAACGCGTTTCCACTCCGTCAATAACTTGCTCCACAACCTTTGCCACACAGGACAACTCACCAGATTTCCATGACCACCCACTACAGGCAAGATATGCTACAGTATAATGGGACTGTGGATTGTTCTGGCCTTCCTCCCCTGTGTTGTGCAGCCAGCAATCATCTCACCAGCATGGCCCCATGAGATGTTACATAAAAGAGCAAAGAGGGCGGACGAAGTGTAAAGTCGTCAACATTTTTTGCATTAAAAAAATTAAAATAAATAAAAAATAAAAAAACCACACAATACTCCTACTCACATTTAACGGTGCTATACCTTGCACTGAAGGGTATAAGCAATATAGGTGCTTTAAAATCCACTGCAGTGCAATCCTCTATTCGTCACATGCAAGCTGCATTACCACTCTCGCAGACTCCCGGGTGTCGGTGAGAGTGGTAATGCAGGTTACACATACATATGACGAATGGAGGATTGCACTGCAGTGGGTTTTAAAGTACCTATATCGCTTATACCCCTTAGCGCGAGGTTTAGCACCGTTAAATAGAAGGAGCATTATGTGGTTTTTTTTTTGCAATAAACGTTGAAGGTTTTACACGATGTCGGCCCCCTTTGCTCTTTTATGCAACGCCTAATGGGTGATGCTGGTGAGTGGATTGCTGGCTGATCAACACAGGGGAGGAAGGCCAGAACAACTAGCTATCCCATTATACTGTAACATAACTTGCCTGTAGTGAGTGGTCATGGAAATCTGCTCAGTTGTCCTACGTGGCAAAGGTGATAGAGCACATTATTGGCAGACTGTAGAAACATTGAAAATGGTTTGCGCATCACGGTGGTACTTTATTTTATTCCATAAACGTTTTATAAAATATTATGAGCATTACAATTACCACAAGAAACGAGCATAAATATCAAAATGGTGAGGCACTTCCTCACCTTATTGAAGGCCTTATACTTCCTACCCAAAGCTCAGGTTAGACTTCAGGGATACCTCTCTGACCCTTTCCCTATCACTAAAGGAACACGACAAGGCTGCCCCCCCCCCTCCTCTTTGCCATAGCAATAGAGACTAGCCATAGCTATAAGAAGCAACCCAGACATTCATGGAGTCAATTGTGACCCCCTCAACACACAAATGCACAGGTAACTGGACAGTTCTTAATGGTGTTTCTTTATGTTTGTGATTACATATGTCTTGCTTTTTTGCTCATTGAAGATTTTTATCTTTGCCTGCTGACAGTTCACAGCGGGCTATATTCTAAATGGCTTTATTATGTCCACTAGACATTTTCTACCCAACAGTATGGTGTGTGGCCCCTGGCATTTAGCCAGATGCTAAACCCATTGGTGTAAGTAGATTTTATTTAAGCATCTTGTCCCCCTCTGGTTCGCAAGGACTTTCCATCGCTCCCCTAAACATTTTGGTCATTACCGTTTATTTTTTTAGCTGGTCTCTTTTTACCATCTGCGGCCGCTGTTATCGCATGGGTCTCTCTTAGCAGCAAACAAACAGCTATCCCGGCAGTTTTTGGTTTCTCCTTTATGTTTAGGAGTTATAGGTAAGCGTTGATATCCTGACATGTGAAACGCAGTTGCATATATAGATATCACCCTTTTTTAGATATTGAAATATGTATTTATGAATTTCTATAATATACTTAAATTATCTGTTTCTTGATTTAAGGCATTGTACGCTGCACATGACCAGCATCCCCTGAGGAAGCCCGTTTTATGGGCGAAACATGTTGGGAAATTCGTCATTGCTGTAATGTTGCAATCATTCATTAGTGTACTAGTCATTACTAAAAAGGAAGAAAAGCAGCGCCGACCTAAGTGCAGTACTGTAGCATAAACATTTATTACAGGTTAAAATGCACTCACTCAGAGTAAGGTAGATACAGGCACATCAAGTAAAAAATCCATCCGGGAAGCTGTGTGGTGGGCAGCAGGGCTCCACAGGGGGCGATCCTGAAAGCTGGAGTGTGTTACACTTGTCTCCTTGTCCCGTCTGACGGCGCAGGTGGTAACCAGTGTCACAGGCTGGGTTGAGACAGGCACAGCGTGGATCGTCTGTTAAGTTGTATTTCCCGAGTATCAGTGACGCTGGGGGCGTGCACGCGCTCGGAGCATGCGTGCTCCTTCATCAGGCATAGCGTCCATTAATTTCGGAAGAGGTATAAGAAGGGCGGGCGGGCCAATTGCATCATTGGCTCCGCCTACCTCGTATTAGGCTTAAGGGAACCGTGGGAGGGGTGGACAGTGTTGAGGAACATGATGACAGAATAGGGGGTGGAGAGTGGAGGAGACAAGGGGGAAATAGCAAGGGAGGTGAACAAGTGTGTGGAGAGAGGGGGGAGGGAGAGAACAGCAGAGGGACATGATAGCATGGATATGTGCTTATTAGAAGGCAGTTGCTGAGAGGTGGAGTGATCTCATGGCAATGGGATGACGAGGATAATATGTGGATAATATGTGGAAAAAAGGGAAAATTAGAAAATTGTAAAAATTAGAAAATAATCTAAGAAAAATCTATATATGTAGTAAAAAATAAAAATAAATGGGAGTGATGATGGGATGAAAATGAGAGAAATAGGAGGGTTTTTTTATAATGAAGGGAGTTGTGGACTTATAAATGGGTGGGGAATTGTATATAATAAAATATGAAAAATGTGGAAAAGGAGGAATGTATATATAAAAATATACCTATGAAATACATATAAAAGAATATATATATAAAAAAAATCCTTTTTCTGAATTCATCATATACATGGGTCGATATATAGATGATATTATCATCATATGGGACACAACCGGACCACCCATTGACAATTTTGTAACTTATTGCAACTCCAACAACTTAGGCCTCTCCTTCACATCCGCATGCAGCCCAGAGAGTTTGGCCTTTCTGGCCTTCTAATAAGCACATATCCATGCTATCATGTCCCTCTGCTGTTCTCTCCCTCCCCCCTCTCTCCACACACTTGTTCACCTCCCTTGCTATTTCCCCCTTGTCTCCTCCACTCTCCACCCCCTATTCTGTCATGTTCCTCAACACTGTCCACCCCTCCCACGGTTCCCTTAAGCCTAATACGAGGTAGGCGGAGCCAATGATGCAATTGGCCCGCCCGCCCTTCTTATACCTCTTCCGAAATTAATGGACGCTATGCCTGATGAAGGAGCACGCATGCTCCGAACGCGTGCACGCCCCCAGCGTCACTGATACCCGGGAAATACAACTTAACAGACGATCCACGCTGTGCCTGTCTCAACCCAGCCTGTGACACTGGTTACCACCTGCGCCGTCAGACGGGACAAGGAGACAAGTGTAACACACTCCAGCTTTCAGGATCGCCCCCTGTGGAGCCCTGCTGCCCACCACACAGCTTCCCGGATGGATTTTTTACTTGATGTGCCTGTATCTACCTTACTCTGAGTGAGTGCATTTTAACCTGTAATAAATGTTTATGCTACAGTACTGCACTTAGGTCGGCGCTGCTTTTCTTCCTTTTTATCTCTCTCCAAAGGTGAATTCTGCCCTTCAAGCAAGCTGCCTCCTGTGTTTGTATCTGCATCTCTCCCCCTGAGGTCATAGACCTATACTCTGCATTCCCCCCTCCCCCCCCTCTCCACTCATTTTATCCCAGTTTTTATGCCTGGACTTTTGTTCATCAACCCAGCACCATCCCTGGACTTTTTTTTACCATTTTTCATATTTTATTTTTCATTTTTTATTTTCTATTATCATTATTTTTATCATATAAATGTATTGTAACTCACACATGACGGTTATTTAAATTGATATCTTTTAATTCTTTATTTGTTTATATAACTTACTATCCCTTTGTATATTGCTCACCCCCATCCATAGCTGTCGTCCCCTAGCGCAACAAAATATTGTAAATTACTAGTCATTACTGTATCTCCTGTTCCCCTTTTTAAATGTATGAATTCTTATTTTGTTCATCAAAATAAATGAATTTTTTTATATTATATTTGATATCATTTTCAAATCATTTGAACCTTCAAAGTCCCACTTTTTGTGTGCTCTTTTACTAACTATAATTGGGATGTGGTGCCTTAATTAATGGGTGTGTTTGTGCTCATAAAAATCCACACAAATGCACACTCTTTGCGGATTATATCCTCCTCTTCATCACCTCCCCCCTCATTTCGACCCCTAACGTCTTACAGCTACTAAACAAATTTGGCCAGGCCTCAGGACTACGGGTCAACATGTCCAAATCCACCGCCCTCAATATCTCGATTCCACTACTCCTGGGAGACAGACTAAAAGAACACTTCCCATTCACCTGGAGTACTTCCACCTACCTAGGCCTTCACCTCACGGCCACTATAGATCAACTTTATAAAAACAATTACCCACCCATGTTCAGGAAACCTAAGTCAGACACAGACAAGTGGTCTTTATATAAACTGTCCTGGCTAGGCAGAGTAAATGCTATCAAAATGACCCTCCTCCCCAGGATCCTATATCTCTTCCGCTCCCCTCCCATACCAGTCCCCAAACTCCATATAACCAACCTCCAATCGGCAATAATCAGCTTCACTTGGGGCAAATTAAGTCACCGACTCTCTAAACAGATGCTCTTTCGATCCAGACAGAAAGGAGGCCTAGGACTACCCAACCTCTGGCAAGCAGTCCCAAACTATACCATAGACTTCCTTATCTGGCGCCCCCCTAAATCTGGGCCCCCTATCCTTTCCCCCACATTATCCCACTCGGTCGCCTTATGCGATTCCCTACATAAACTGAATTCTATAACGTCTTGGTGGAACCCCCTAGCTCACATCTTCCACAACCCCCAATTCCCCCCAGGTATGGACATTAAGGCCTTTCAACGGTGGCTTGATAAAGGCCTCTACCGAATCAGGCACTTCTTTAACTCCAATGGCCCCCTAAAACTTGGATACTGCACCGCTAAACTATAAATGCCTCCCTCTGAAAAATTATGCTTCCACCAAATATCACACTTCTTACACACTCTCTCATGCAGAGACAATCTACCCGTAGTGGTTACTCCATATCAGCAATAGTGCTCCACGGCCATGGATGTGAGGGGTGGAATTTCCCTGATATACTCAGCACTAGCTGAACCAAAGGAGAAAGCGACTTACATGCACAGCTGGGAACTTGACCTTGAGTTCGAGTGGGACCTAGACACTTGGAACTCTCATTTCGCTAAAGACTTCAAGGGGGTCCTTAATATCTCCCTGGTTGAAGCAAACCTCAAGGTCTTCTCCCGCTGGTACCTGGTTCCGACTCGCCTAGTCAAATTTTTCCCACAGTCATCGCCCCTCTGTTATAGAGGTTGCGATCACTTGGGCTCTCTCCTCCATGTTCTCTGGCAATGCCCCAGGATCAGAAGCTATTGTAACAAAATTTTTACCTTAATCCGTAAAGCTACCGGAACAGTGGTCAACCAAGACCCAACAATAGCCCTTCTGAACCGGAGGATTCCAAAATCAACAAAATACACTCCATGTTCCTTGGAGTTAAAATAATGATGGCACGTGCCTGGAAGTCCCCCTCAGTTTCTTTTCACTTAACCAAGCAAAAAATGTCTTGGATCATGTTCCAAGACAAAACCTCTAACACCATACTGGACAAACTCGAAAATTTCAAATGCATTTGGGAACCCTGGGCCTGTCATATCGGCATCTCTCTATAGCCCATAGACATCCAACCTCTATGGCAACCCTCCTGATTTCATCAACCCCTCCTCCCTCCCTTCTGTCTGCTCCCCCCTTTTCATTCCAACCTGTCTATCCCTTTCCCCTCTTTTCGGTCTCCTTTCCCACTAACCCCAATGGCCCTAACCAATGGGGTTATGGGATATGACTAACATTCCCCCAATTTCCACTTCCATAAGCTACGGTCTATTCACAGAGCGACTTTAAAGTTAACGCTCTACAGGGTGGGGCTCCCAACCCTCTTTTCAAATATTGAGAACGTTCCAAGGTTTTAGTACTGACAAGTTCTAAGTCACAATTTTCTTCACTCCGTGCGTATACACTGTCACCTTTAGCAGCCAAAATGGAGTTTGCCTAGTAGCCTATGGCACAGATTGCTCCCAATAAGGGTGCCAGGGCGATTAGGCAACTTACGGCCAGCATACCGTGACACACAGTGTGTATCACATAACTGTTTAATAAGTTCTCCTTCAAACCTATCTTACATAAAGTTGACTACTCATGCTTTGCAAAAATTTCTGACATTTCTCACCTCTCTGATTTATACCCTACTACACCCCTGCGTGGGTGATACTTTCTCAATGTTACTCTTTATTCAACAATAAAGCACTTTTGAAAACTAAAAAAAAACAAAACAAAAAAACTGCAACCATCATTTTATTTTCCGTAGCCACTTTAAAAAATATATATAAAACTTTCAAAAGATCTAAGATTTTTCTAGCAAGAAAATGCTGATTTTTACATGTATGAGAAAAATATCAGTATTGGCCAAGACTGGAGGTGGTTAATAAACGTACATCACAGTGTTATAGGAGGCAAACCCCACTTTTAAGTACACAATGGGACCAGACCATGTATGTAAAATGAAAATGTACTTAAAGGGAGGCAATACCTTTCTTCACTTCTCAATGCATGTACGGCATTGCAATAGTCACTTACAGGCATAACTGATTACCTATGCAAGCTGGCCGACCCAAAATTGGATATGTTGTAGTCCTGGGTCCCCTCTTGGTGCTCCCTTAAGTTTGCTGTCCCTGTCACTTATTGTTCAGGAGCAGTGCCATGTCAAGCTGACCAAGATTTTCCATAGACGCCAATGTTAAAAACCTGGAGGAGTGCCATGTCAAGCTGACTAAGATTTCCCATAGACAAAGTGAGGGTACGTAAAGCAGGGTATGCCTGTACTAGGAAGCCATGATTCAGTGTACACCTTATGAACTTGTTGATTTATTTGAATTGTGATGATTTGTTTTAGTTTTTGCTATAGATTTTTAAAGCGACACTGCCATGAGAGGATCACTGGAGGCTGCCATTA
Source organism: Lithobates clamitans (assembly GCA_037952925.1). Taxonomy (NCBI): domain Eukaryota; kingdom Metazoa; phylum Chordata; class Amphibia; order Anura; family Ranidae; genus Lithobates; species Lithobates clamitans. The sequence continues at coordinate 2,650,941 of JBBGZY010000724.1, read as the reverse complement.
CTAAACGCTTTCAAGAATGCCAATTCCCTAGCTGTCAGATGCTCTGATTTCTGTGCAGAGTTGTTGACCCAGTAGGAGTAGAGAGATAAAGAAATTTGACACTTTTTTTGAAACTCATTTAGAACACTTAGCTTATTTTAAGACTGACTAAAGCATATTGAAGTCAACGACAGCCAGGCATTGAGAATTTTCAGGAGGCCAGTAATGGCAGCGCGCTGTACTTCTCTCATGACAAAGTCACTGTAAAAAGGAAACCTTTGCTGAGAGAAACATAGATGCTGCATTCGTAGACTTCTCGTTCTGCAAATACTATCTGCCTGACTTGTCATGCTGACCCATTGCATATATATTCTGGGTCAGTGGCTCCAAAAAGGCAAAGGTTTACTCAAACAATCAAAGTGATTAAACTATTTACTGAGAATGTGAAACTGACTTGACACATGTAAGAAAATCTTATTTTAGGAGTCTATACTTTACCCAGTATGGTGACTTCATAATGGCCAGGCCCACTGGCGCTTGGGAAATCTTGAATTTTCAGATTTGAGGTACACATTGGCTTCACAAGTTTAGCTGGATGGAGATTGTACTGCTGCATGAGGAACTCCCTGTGGTTGTAGTCAAACTTTCGAGGTAGGCTTTCTGGAAATACTGTGCTATAATGTAAGTGATCCGTAAGGTTATGTTTGACCTCGGACCAGAGAGCACTTTCCCAGGATCTTCCAGGAGACCATATTCTGTCACTCTTTTCACTCTCCACAACATTACTTTGGGTTTTTTCGTCTACTGCGTAAACAAAGGTTGAAAATTTACATAATTTCAATAAACATTAAAGGTAGTGTTTGCACTTGTATTAGAAGGCATTATGTAAAAGCATGTCCTGCCAGCGGCTTATCATACAATCACAAAATCTAACAAAGGGACGGCATTATACTGCTAGAGTCAACTCCATAGCAGATGGATATTATAGCTTTGTGTGGTTTCTGTCAAAATGAATAGAGCATTATGCTGTCCCTAGCCACTTAGTAGATCTCTCCTTAGGAATAAAAAGAAAATGCACTGCAATATACTTTGCTATTTGGAAAAAAAATAAAATCAGCAATGAAAATCAACCTAAAACTCAACAATTTAAAGTAACAAAATGAAAGCAACCTGTAGCAAAAACTAAAACGAGCCTCTGACAAATGCATTTAAAGAAGCAGCCAATGCACACTTGACCAAAAAACACACTAGCACCATTTGTCCAGATGAAGCACACCACAGGTGTGTTAATGTGTGTTGTGGTGCAACACAGGCGTTTTTAATGTAGAAATCAGGTGAGTGGTGCCGATCCTGGCACAGAACAGCCAGCTACTTTTTTCGATGTGATGTTAAGAATGGATTTCAATAGATTCATGCTGTGTTAAGTAAAGGTTTGAAGTTCACCTAAAGGCTCCTGTATGACAGACAAATTTAATTATGTGATGCACAAGCCTTATAAAGAAAAAAAAAAAAAAAAAAAAAAAAAAAAAAAAGTAAGTAAAAAATTGACCATTCCCGACTAAGCCAAATCCTTCTTTGAGTTTTACATGCCACACCAGTCAGACACTGCAGCTCACAGTGGGAAGGTTCAGCAACAGAGGAAGTGCTGCCAATCTTTTTGACAACACGTGAACAAACTGTATTTGGAAGTATTCTTGAGCCTATATGCAGTGATGTCCATCGCACAATCATGCCTGTTTCAGAGCCCGAAAATCACGTGCATCCAATATTGCATTTCGACCTTGCCACAGAGATTTCTCCAGATTCTCTGAATATTTTGATATTATGTACTGTAGATGATATATTTAAAACCTTTGCAATTTTCTGCTGAGAAACATTATTCTGAATTTGTTTGACAATTTTTAGATGCAGATTTTCACAGATTAGTGAACTTCTGCCCATCTTTACTTCCTGAGATCTACTTGACTCTCCAAGATGCTCTTTTTATACCCAATCAGGTTACTGACCTGTTGTCAATTAACCTAATAAGTTTCAAAATGTTCTTCCAGCTCTTTCTTGTTTGTACCACTTTGCCAGAATTGTGTTGCCATGCCCCAACTTTTTTGAGACGTGTTGCTGCTATCAATTTCAAAATGACCATATTTTCTTCTTAAAAAAGGTACATTTACTCAGTTTAAACATTTGATGTATTTTCTATTGTGAATAAAATACGGGCTTATGAGCTTTGCAGATCATTGCATTCTGATTTTACATAGATTTCACACAGCGCCTCAACTTTTCTAGATTTGGGGATGTACTAGAATTAAGACAGGAGACCATTGCCCTACCACCACGTTTTTGGAATGTAGGAGGAAGCAGGAGTACTAGCGTACACCCATGTAAGCACAGGGAGATCACGCAAACTTCATGCAGGCAGTGCCCTGGTTGGCATATGAATCAAGGTCCCCCTACTTAAAAGGCATAAGTACTAATCATTGAGCCACTGTGCTACCCAATGCTAGCAGTTTATCATTTAGCAGAACAAACTTGTAAAGTCTGTTTTGCCAAAAAAAAACAAAAAAAACTCAAGACTTTAACGGAAAGACAGAAGTAGAGCCAGGGATAATATAAGTCCCGTATGCACATGTAATACATCACCAGTGGCCGTCCAAGCACAGAAAAGGTATAATGGTAGAACTCCAAAAGGAACAGGACAGAAGATGGTGGCAGTGACAGACGGAGCCCACAGAGGTAGTGTGTCATAATGTGCAAGTATGCTGTGCAGCTTCTGCCACACAACAAAATTAGGTTTGCTTTAAAACTACCTGATGCTACTTTGACACGGAAAACCAACATACTGCAAAAAGATACTGTCTGTTATTTAACATGCATATTAAAAACTGTGGTGGCATGTTAAAAAAAAATAAGAACATTTTTTAATTTAATCACACTAGTGCTGTACTATCAGCGCAATCCTTGACTTCCCTTTTTGGAAAGACAGTGTGGCGTCACCATTCCAGGATTTGTTAGAGGACTTCTAGCCAATGATGTGGCAGATACAGGGGTCATCATTGAAAGTGAGGCCTGACCCACACACGTCAGCTTCATCGTGGCGAATTGAACGCCTCCATATATGGCGCATGTGACATGGATAATGGCCCATTCCTCACAGCGAGGCTTGGACCGCACGTGCCAGTGCCATCTTGTCTGACAAAGTGAATGCAGTATCACACACACTGGGAATACACCACAGGTTTGCATATCGTTATTGGGGTCACATTATCTATTTAAATGCAGTGGCCACAGCAGGCTTATACCCCAGATGATGTCTCTTTAGAGGAAACGCGTTGGGATGAGCTGATGCCATTGCGTTATCTTCACAGTCACTCCTACAAGAGCTTTTTATCTACTCAAATGTGAGTGTTCCTAACTTTTAAATAAATACTTTGTCGATCAAACAGATTTACACTATGTGGAACTTTGTTTTATTTCTTGGTCACATCGTTGAGTACATGGGGAAGATTTGATCCACCCTGTTTTGAGATCACACACCATATTGGGGTATTGTCACTTTGAACCATCTGAAGGACGGTGTGATTATCTCCCATTTGGGCCAGACATTCCTATATGGATGTCCCAATCCATCTGTGTTTTTTCACCATAAGCTTTGAAGACTCATTGGGTGTAAGCTCTTTCGAGTCCAATAATTCCGGTAAGCTTCTCATTACTGGTGGCGGCGGCGGCTATCTCCTATACTCATCTTCTCACCCATCTCTAATTGAGGAGCTAAGGATATTATTCATCTGCTTGGACTAATCAAATACTTAGTTTCCAATTGTGGAGTTTACTATTTTTCATTACGTTTGTGGACTCACCAAGTTCATCACTTTATTCATTTATTTACGTTCTTACACAATGTGTTATTCACTGTAATGTGTATATAACCTATTTTTACCCAATACTTCTATACAGTCACTGTTGCACAGTGAACGTTCCTATTACCGCTGCACATTTCATTTGTTATTACTTAACCACTTGCTTACTGGGCACTTAAACCCCCCTCCTATCCAGAACAATTTTCAGCTTTCAGCACTGATGCACTTTGAATGACAAATTGCGCGGTCATACAACAATGTACCCAAATGAAATTTTTTATCATTTTTTCAACACAAATAGAGCTTTCTTTTTGTGGTATTTGATCATCTCTGCAGTTTTTTTTACTTTTTGTTAAAAAAATTTTTTTTTTATATTTCGTTATAAAAAATTTAAAAAACGGGTAATTTTTCTCCTTCATTGATGTATGCTGATGAGGCGGCAGTGATGGGCACTGATTGGCACTACTGGTGGGCATTGATAGGTGGCACTGATGAGGCAGATGTGCCTCTTCCACTTTGGGACTGATGTCCCTCACATCTGAGCCGGTGATCGGCTTTTTTTTGTACTCACGCTGTCAGCGTGAGTAGAAAAAAAAAAAAAATGATTACCGATCTTTTGTTTACATCATGTGATCAGCTGTCATTGGCTGACAGCTGATCACATGGTAAGGGGCCAGGACCGGCCCCTTACTTGGATCGGTGATCACCCGAGTCTCAGCGACACTGATCACAGCGCGCCCTGTAGGGCGCGTGCACAGGGGAGGCCGTCATATGAATTCAGGTCCGGGAATTCAGGTCCGCGCTGTGGCCGTCATTCGGCCATAGCGTGGATGTCAAGTGGTTAACGTGCATTGCATGAAGAAAGCTATTACACAGTTATGAGATAATGATTGCCTTTAAACCGCCACAGTTAACTGCCTAAACACAGGTAGAACTATTCTACAATATAAAAAGGTAACAATTGCGCATCCCATTATAGACTAATTGAAGATCCAATAAAAACACAAAAACTTCAATCCTACTCACTATTCTTCACTGTACTGGGGTGAGCAATAAAATGATCTAACTAAAATGATGAGAAATTACCTTCAGGAAACAAGGATTCCTGTATGCTGGTATCCATATCATGACTACCTTTTGAAGAAATCACAGAGCTGAAAGAGGAACAATTAAAAAATTAAAAACATTTTTTTTTTTTATTTTAAAGGATTTCAATACCAGAACATGTTCATTTTTATGTACAAAAAATTGATACATTTTTTGAAACATTAAATAATTTTTTCATAGAGCAGTCAGAAATATGAAGCAAGCACAGGCTGGTGTTAATTTAATTTAATAGTAATTTAATAGTATCAGTAATACTTTTTATCAATGCACAAATTGTCTGCCAAAATTGGGTTATTAGAGGGCATTTCCACCAAATGTGCACCATCTCTTGATTACAATGCCAACACAAATAAGAGAACTGTGGGAACCATTGTTTCAACTTATCAGGAGTTATATACCAATGTGATAGGAGTTTATATGAAAGTGCCTGCAAATGGGAGTCAATGGAGCATTTGTGTACAAAGATACATGCATGTTGCCATTGCTCATCATGAAATGTGTTAAGAGCTGATTCCCAGAGTGCTTTAAATCTGATTGGGCTTGAAGTGTAAAAGGATTGTAGCCAGGCATACACTAGTATTTCCTTGAAGGCAAACAGATTCAAAAGGTGTTAAAGGTCTTAACAAGGAATGTTTTCGTGTTGTAGTGGAAATGTAATTGTGTATCTGACAGTACATCCATTTTTGTGTAACTTGATCTCCTAATTCTATTGTTATAGTTGTATGTTTATTTTTCCCTTTTGAAGACAATTTGTAATCAACAACAACAAAGTGTGTGTTCATTTATTTGTAATTTAGATGAAGAGGCAAGTCCTGGTTTAAAGTCTGCAATAGATCCTAGTGGTGATAAAGGACCTGGTAAAATAGATAAATCCAAGAAGCGAAAAACTTGGAGAGAATTGTACTGGTAGAGCACTTAAGTCATTCTCCCAATTTTTATTATCTGCGTTACAATGGCAATTAATAATTCTCGTGAAATGAGATGCAAAATAATAATTCTTAAAATTGGGAAACCCAATTCCCCCAATTTGTTTGGACGTGCAAGTATTTGAAATAATACATGGTCTTTTATCCGCTCCCAGAATGTTAAAAAAAAAGGTAATAACTAAAAAAAGGTAGGGTTTGAAAAAGATATTTTTGGCAATACCGTCATTTTGACTATGGCTGCCCTACCAAACCAGGAGAAATACTTGAGGGACCATTTTTCTAAATCCTCCTTTAAAATCTGTATTACAGGAATACATTTTTTTTTTACATATAACGCTTAAGGTGGGTGTAATCCGGACACCCAAGTATTTCAGTGCCCTGTCTACCCATGTGAAGGAACAATTTTTCCAAACTAAGGCCAATGTATGAGAGGATAGAGGCAAGTCCAATGCCTCTGACTTTTTTTTAAAATACATTTTGAGGTTGGAAACATAACCGTAATGTGCAAATGCTTGCATCAAATTTGGAATAGAGATATGAGGCTGTGTGAGGAAAAATAGCAAATCGTCTGCATATGCTGCAGATTTATATTGTCTATCTCCTATTGGAAACCCAAGAATTGACAGGTTAGCAATGCTTGTACGGATGAAAGGTTCCAACGTCAATATGAACAATAACGGCAAAAGAGGGCATCCCTGACGTGTCCCGTTTTGTATATTCACTGAATCTCAAAGAGTTTTATTAATTTTCAATTTAGCCTTAGGATTGTGGTAAAGGGTAGATATCAATGTAACCATATGTGATTATAGCCCAATAGGTTTGCATGTGGCCGTTAGAAAATCCCAAGAAACTCGGTTGAAGGCCTTTTCGGCATCTGTAGACAATAAGAGACCTTTAATGCGATTTACTCATGCCCTGTGTATGAGATTCAAGGCTTTGGTGACATTATCCCTAGCCTCTCTTCCGAGCATGAAACCAATTTGCTCTGGGCCAATCAATTTATGTAGTAAGGCGTGTTGCGTTTGATATAAAATATACGATTTTTTTATAAGACTGATAGAATAGCAATCAATCAGACTAGTTTGATTGCAGAGATCAGGTTTGTCTGAGGATGTTTCTCAAACAAATGCGAAAGACCCCTTTCACACTGGGGCGCTTTGCAGGCGCCTGCAAAGCGCCCTGAAAGAGCCGCTGCTGTCTCTCCAGTGTGAAAGCCCAGAGGGCTTTCACACTGGAGCGGTGCGCTGGCAGGACGGTAAAAAAAGTCCTGCTAGCAGCATCTTTGGAGCGGTAAAGGAGCGGTGTATAAACAGCTTCTTCCCATTGAAATCGATGGGGCAGCGCGGTTATACCACTGGCAAAGCGCTGCTGCAGCGGTGGTTTTAACCCTTTCTCGGCCGCTAGCAGGGGGTAAAACCGCCCCGCAAGCAGCCGAATATCGCCGCTAAAAATAAGGTCGTTTTACCGCCGACGCTGCCCCAGTGTGAAAGGGGCCTTAGTAACAATGGGGATAGTTTGGTTGTTAAGGTAAATGATTTTGTAACCATTGTCAAACTGGTAAACAAAAGCCCAAATAAAAGAAGCAGTAGATACTGATAGGAGCCCACTTATCATGGATTAACACGAGAGCAGGAGGAAGAATCTGTAACAAGCGCAGAAGAAGGTGTCTGGTCTCCAGGAGCAACAGAGATCATGATTACATAGTAACTGGATTGAAGTAACTTTTAAGTGCATTTCTACTGTTACAGACCATAGGTTGTTTGTTTGCTAGGCATTTTGCTTGTTATAGATATCTGTCAGTCTTGATTTGTATTGCTAATATTGTAATAGTTTTGTATGTACAGCATTTTTGTATAGAAAAAGCACATTTACACACTTCAGAGGTCTCAGCTTTCTTGCTTATACCACAAAGTAACCTTGATCAAGATTTAGTAATGGTCGATAATTAGAACAATCTAATACATCTTTGTTTGGATTGGGTAAAACGGTTATATAAGCCATTCGAAAATCTTCAGGGATCGCCTGTGGATTACCTAAGTGGTTCAAAGTTTTCAAAAGATGTGGAGTTAAAATATTAGTAAATGTTATAGAATAATGAGCTGTGAAACCATCAGGGCTTTTCCCAGGTTTAAGCATGGCTTAATTTAGCTTAACTTCTGTAATCGGTTTCTCTAGGTGTTCTATGTCAGATATCGGAAGTTTGGGCATTTCTCTATTAGTCAGGTAGTCCTGTAGAAACTGTGGTCTCATTCTCTGTAAGGCAGCTGGTTTATGAAGTTTCAGTAAATTATAAAGGTCTGGATGTATGAAAAACCTAAGCAATTTTATTCAGTAAAGGGGTTCCCTCTTTGTCTAGAATGGCAAGTATATTTGAAGCAAATATAGATTCTTTCAGCTTCCTAGCAAGAAATTTTCCACTTTTATCATTATGTTTAGAGAAGAAAGAAGAAGGGAGAAGGGAGAAGAAGAAAATTCTGTTAGCTTTTAAATTTAATAAAGATTGTAAATTTTTTCGTGTTTCCAAGAGTTCATTTGCTGTATGAATTGCAGTAGAACGTTTATTGTAATTTTGTTGGTTAACTCGAATCCTTTTTTCTGCCTCTTTTTTCTTTAGTTCCTATACAAATGAATTCTCTTCTAATTACTCATTTGTGAGCTGCTCAAATTATTAAAGGGGAGCGTTCATCAGATAAGTTCTCAGATGTAGGATTTAATGGCCTTAGTTTTTCAGTTGTAACCCTATCTGATCATTTAATAGTGAGGAGTTCATTCTCCACATTCCACTTCTGTAGGTTTTTAGGGGAACCAAGAAATCGGTACACGATCAGAGAATGTAGTAATACCTATTTTAGCCTCTTGCAGAACAGATGAATCCCTTTGAGAAATAAAGATATAATCTATACGGGAAATTTTCTTGTGCATTGGGGTAAAGTAAGTATAATCCTTATCAGACAGATTTACCGCTCTTCAGGTATCCACCAAAGTTAAAGATGACAGTAAAGACTTATTTTTTTTCAAAGTTCTCTTGGATAGACTATTTTTTCCATTACATGTGTCATGTAGAGGGTTTAATGTAACATTAAAGTAATCTTCCATTATTATGCAACTTAATACCCTTTAGCTCTTTTAATAATTTGTTGGCAAAGAGACATGTGCGGAATTTGGGAAGTAAACATTTGCAAGAGTAATTGGTAAACCAGCCCAATGACCCTTAAGAAATGATTACCTTTATGTGAGCCTGTTGGGTCGGTATTACAATTCCTGCGGTCTTCTGTAGTAAGATTGATATCTCTTTGGATTTTGACAAAGAATTGGTGGATTGGTATACATAAAGGATCATTTCTGCTACTTAAAGTCTGTAAAGAACCGGTTTTGAAATAGGTTTCCTGAATAAAGATCACCAAGGGCTTCACTTGGTCAAGTTCTCTTATCAGTAAAACGTTCTTCAGTTATTTTTAAGTCTTTTACATTGTGAGAAATCAAAAAAGGTTTTGTACCTAATGTGCAATAAGACATGTTGATGTGCTAACAAGAAGTTATATGCATCCTTAAAAATCACTAGATCACTCGGAAGAGAAGACAAAAAAAAAAAAAAAAATAATATCGACAAGATTTAAAAAAAAAAAAAAAAAAAATAAGGGACTCCTACTGTTTAATTAGGTCCCTTAACCAGGCCATAGCCAAAAAAACAGCTACAGCACGGTCGGATAACTCTGGCAGGGCGTACTTTAACATCCTCCCAGATTCGCGTGCCCTGGGAATGTCCATGACCGCCGGGTCTCCCAGACCAGGCGTGTCACAGATCTGAGTAAAGGGCCAATGACAGCAGCCCTTTACCACATGATCACTCCGATCACTTGTAAACATACCGAAGCATGTCCGGTTCAGCTCCTGCCCTCTCCTCATGCTGCTTGGTACAGCGTGTTAGGAGAGAAGGGAGCTGGTGCAGCAGCACCGTGGGCTGGATCTGAAGTGCCTACAGCACTGATCTGTGCCCATCCCTGGCTCATCCATCCATCCCTGCTCAGCCATGCTCCATCCTTGGATTATCCACCCTCATCCATGCTCCATCCCTGGCTCATCCATACCACATCAGTGCAACTACAGTGCCTCACAAAAGGGTAAAAGTGTACTAGGTAGTCAAATTCGATTTGAAATGTATGTCCCTAGACCACCTGATGGTGCTCCCTGCATGTTGGGCCTCTGTATGTGGCCAGGCTGTGTAAAAGTCTCACACATGTGGTATCGCAATATTCAGGAGGAGTAGCAGAATATATATTTTGGGGCATAATTTGTGCCATGTACATGCTGTGTTAGAAATGGCTTATAAATTGACAACTTTGTGTTAAAAATTAAATAAATAAAAATAAAATGTGTTTATTTTCTTTACACATTTTCCAAAAACTTGTGCAAAAAAAAATGACATGTTCAAAAGACTAAGTATGCCTCATAGAATATACACTGGGGCGTTTACTTTCCAAAATGGGGTCATTTTTGGGAGTTTTCATTTTCCTGGTGCTCCAGGGCCTTCAAAAGTGTAAGAGGTAGTCTAGAAATGATATGTGTAATATTATGTCCCTAGGACACCTGGGAGGTGCTCCTTGCATGTTGGGCCTCTGTATGTGGCCAAAAATTACAACTTAAAATTTTTTACCCTGCCTCTTACTAAATATCTTGGACTGTCTTTCTAAAAAGGTGTAATTTGGGGGGTATTTGTACTGTCCTGGTTTGTTAGGGTCCCAAGAAATGAGAAATTACTAATTTGCTAAATTTTATAACAGAAATAAAGAAAAATGCATTTTTGTTTTTTTTTTTACAAAAATGAGTTTTTTTCCATTTAGAGCGTAATAAATAAAAAACCCAGTGGTGATTAAGTACCACCAAAAGAAAGCTCTGTGTGTGAAAAAAAAAGGACAAAAATTTAATTTGGTACAATGTTGCATGACTGATAACTGTCATTCAAAATGTGAGAGCACTGAAAGCTAATTGGTCTGGTTAGGAAGTGGGTTTAAATGCCCAGTGGGCAAGTGGTTAAAGAAACAACAAGTTGAAATTTTAGTCTTATAGCAGTAGTCATCAACCCTGTCCTCAGGGCCCACTAACAGGCCAGGTTTTATGTATTACCTTGGGGAGATGCAGACTAGAATTACTGCAATCACTGAGTAGCAAATGATATCACCTGTGATGTATTTCAGTTATCTTGCAAACCTGGCCTTTCAGTGGGCCCTGAGGACAAGGGGCCGTTCAGCTAGGAGCAGAACATGCCACGGAATAGGAACAGGCAGATTAGTTAGACTGCCTAGCAACAAGGGTTCAGGTAAGTTTAAAAATTTTTTTTTTTTCAAATGTTTTTTTTAAAAAAAATTTTAGGATTTTTGGTGCATTTTTTTTTTTCAGAGTGGCCCTCCACTTTAAGGAGCTCTGCAGCCATCGCGGGAAAATTATCCTGTTTTCCCATCCTGATAACCTCCTGAACCACCTATAACTGCTCCAGTTCTCCCCCTGCGAATATGAAGCCAGAGACGTTTGGATCACCGCAGCCCAGGAAATACCCCGATTCCTTCCAGAGGCGCCTTCCCACACGTGGGAGCGGTAAGCAGCATGGCGACTCAGACGGATGGTCCAGAGCCTGCTCTCACAGAGCAGAGCAATGTTGCTGCCCTTATGCAAGCTGTCACAGGCTGCCAATCTTCTCTGTCTACCCTCACCACTAAGATAGACACTGTGCAGCTGGAGATTGGCCTCATTAGGCAAGACTGAAAAAGGTACGACAGTGGGTTACGGATGTTGAACGCTGGGTGGGGGACATGGAGGACACGGTCAGAGACTACTCAGCTTCCCTGCACACCCTTCAGGTGAAACATCTGGAAAATCGAGAGCCGAGGATTCTGAGAACCGTAATCGACGCAACAATTTGCGGATTATAGGACTGCCTGAGGGATCCGAGGGCTTGGATCCATCCGCCTACACGAAGCGGCTGCTCCGACTACTTTTCCCAAAGATGGCCTTCTCACCATATTTTGCTGTTGAACGGGCCCACAGGATGCCGCCTGCACGTGGCCGCCCCCCCCCCCCCCGGCCCCACCTCGCACATTTATTTTCCGGCTGCTCAATTTTAGAGACCGTGAGCTGATCCTACGTGAAGCTCACAAAAATCGCTGAAATCCGCCTTTAGGCCGCCGGCTTGATGATCTTCCCGGACTTCTCGGTGGATACCCAGAATTTACGCAAGTCATTTGAGTCGGTGAAACAAGCCCTGAGAGTCAAGGGAGTGCGGTACAGTATGGTGTTCCCTGCCCAGCTTTGTGTACAGGACGGTGAGAGTGTTCGTTTCTTTACTACCCCTGCTGAAGCCTCGCAGTGGCTGAACACCCCGCTCCGCCATTAGAGGATATATCTCTCTGGTCCTTACACTTGGGGATATCCCCGTCTAGCCCTAATGCATGCCCTCAGGGAACTTTGACTGGACATGTGTTGTGCGACGGTGGCTCCTCTGACTATCTCAAACCCCGATTGCAAAAGACACCTTTCAACAGTGCCCCCTCCAGGAAAAGTTTTTGTCCTCTTTTAAGACTCTGAATCCCACCCTGCGGACTGCACTTATATGACCTGGCAGCCCTTGTGAGCCCTAACTGCTATATGGTCCTTCCTGCAAATGGTAACTACCTACCTCTTACCATGGAGCTTCACTGACTGCCCCTGCTCATGACAGCTTGTTGCCTCACTCGCTCTTTGAGGGTGCTGTGTGCTGCGGCAGGGTCCCCTACGTGACCATTTGATGTCAGTGATGCCAGCCACGTTGTTGCAGACCCCAACCAGTGATTGCCCTGGCGGATGTTTCTTTTCTCCTGGATAATGGGCTGCGGTATTTTATTTCACTCACCTTTTTTTTGACTAAATTTTTTTTCCTTCTTTTTTCTAAATTTTAAGTATGTGCCCTAGGCTTCAGCCGGGTGATGACTCTGTGAATTCCCACTGGTTGGCGGCATCTCTTTCAGACTCATGATATCTGCCTTAAGTAGACGTAATCTACCAACAGACCTTTGGTTCATGACCCCAATTGGTCGCTGACCATGCCTAGTTTTGGGATACAGGCACACCCTGGTTTGGGGGGGGCGAAGGAATTAAGTTTGAAAGGGGAATGTTATACAGGTTACTTACAGGAATGTTATGTACTGCTTTTTTGGTGCTAAATGTTGGTTATGCTCCTCAGCAAAGTTTATTAATGATCTGTGGGGGATGGGTCGGGGCGTCCTTTCTCGGGGTCTGAGTGCACTCCTCCTGCAGACTGAAGTAATTCGCCCCGTCTGGATATGACCCCCATAACCTTGATCTCTTGGAACGTTCGGGGGATGAACTCCCGTATTAAAAACGGTCCCTAGTATTTCATTTTCTTGAAACATACCGCGAAGATATTTGTATATTACAGAAGACTCACTTTACTGGGGTCGAGTCCTTAGTTTCAAAAAAACATGGGTAGGTCACTATTATCGTGCCATCTTTTCCTCATATGCCAGATGGGTCAGTGTATTGGTCCATAAGACCCTATCTTTTACACTGCTGGACCTGCATTTGGACCCCAAGGGAAGATTTGGGCTTCTTCATGTCGTTATTGCGAATGTTTCCATGGTGATAGCGGGGCTCTATATCCCTCCGCTGGCGTCGCTGCTGGTTCTGCACAAGACTGCCAAATTTGTAGCTAGCTGCTCCACTGATAATGTGATCTTGGCAGGGGATTTTAACATGCCTCCTTGTCCTAATAGGGATAGGCTGACCTGGACACGGCTGTGGAATCCCCCCCTTTCTAAATGGGCCTCCACATTCGATCTCACAGATGTCTGGCGATGGAAGAATCCCCTCCTAAGAGCCTACACCTGCAAATCAGCTTACTATAAGGCCATGTCACTTATTGATCTGGCGTTTGTCACCGACCCTGTTCTTGCCAAGGTACAGGAGATATCACATTTGCCTAGGGGTATATCAGACCACTCCCCCATCCTGCTACGACTGAATGTGAACCCCGCCTCCACTGACTGCCTGTGGCGCCTGTCCCAATTCTGGGTCTTGGACGATCGTATAGTTCCAGGCGCAGAGTTGGCTATGCAAGAATATTGGACTGCCAACCTGCCCGCCACGACTCCCGCATCTAGTTGGGAGGCCTTTGAGTACCATGCTAAAGATCACCACCAGTCGGCCATAAGTCACACTCGACATCAGACTGGCGAGGCATTGCTCCAGGCTGAACGGAAGGCCACCGACTTCAAGGGTCAGCAGACTCCACTAGTAGGGATGAGATTCATAGGGCAGACCTACAGTGTGCCACACGGGAAGCGACGCTCCTTCGTGTAACGGCCACTAAGAAACTGTTGTTGCACCAATAGCAGCGCATATTCGAGCAGGGTGAGTGGACCGGTGACGACCTCCATTGCCAGTATTAAAGATGCCTCGGGACAGTTGTTATCTGACCCCAGAGACCTAAATAGTCGATTTGCCTCATTTTATGAGGACCTCTATACGTCCAGAGTTGGCTATTCCGTAGATGAGCTCCAGGCTTATGTGGAGAATATGGAGTTGCCTTCCCTATCGGAGGCGGCCTGTCGCAGACTTGAGGCTCCGCTAACCCTGAAAGAGCTCCAAGGTGCCATCAGTTCCCTTCAGTCGGGGAAGACCCCAGGAGATGACGGGATCACAGTAGAATTTTATAAGGCACATGCTGAAACCCTCGCTGTCAGGTTACTGGAGGTCCTATCTGCTGCATTTGATTCTGCCTCCCTGACCCCCTCTATGTCCAGAGCTGTTATTGTGGTGATTCCCAAGCCTGGCAAGGATCCTGGACTATGCTCCTCATATAGGCCCATCTCATTCCTTAATGTGGATGCAAAAATCCTTGCAAAGGCTTTGGAAACCCGCCTCAATACAGTTATCCTCTCCCTGATACACGGAGATCAAACTGGGTTCATGCCGGGCAAGGGGACGGACATTAATCTGAGAAGATTGTATACTGTGATTGCGACCTCAGCTGCTGACGGGGAGGCTGGTGTGGTGGCCTCCCTGGATGCAGAGAAGGCCTTTGACTCTGTGGAGTGGGTATGCTTATGGCTTATCCTACATAAATTTGGAATAGGACCCAATTTCATATCATGGTTGCGTCTATTATATTCGGCTCCAACGGCCAGAGCTCATGCAAATGGTGTCCTGTTGGCCTCTTTTCCCCTCCACGACCTTTCCCCGGCCCTCTTCGCTCTGGCTATTGAGCAGCTGGCGGTGCTTTTCAGAGCTGCAGAGCAGATCCAGCCCACAGCGCTGCTGCCATCTGATCCCTCCCCTTCTGTACTGATCGGTACACAGAGGGGAGGGAGGAGCCGGTGTCATGACATGACGCCAGTTTACATGTGATCGCTCCGTTATTTGACGGAGCAATTACATGGTAAATGGCTGTGATCAGCGGCCGTTTAGCGTGATCTGTGATATGCCGGGTCCTCTGGACTCGGCGGTCACGAATGTTCTCGGGTGCGCGCCCCAGGGGGCGCGCGAGAGCGGGATTCTGTGAAGACATCATAGTACGCCCTCCCTGAGTTAAGCAACCGCCCTGTAGCCGTCATTCGGCTATGGGCCGGTTGCTAAGTGGCTACAGGATAATATCTATGCTATCCTCCAGCAGTTTAGGTTACTACACCTACATGAAAGCGACGGTGGGGGTGTGGAAACAAGTATCCTTATATTTTAACAACTAAGACACCATCTCCCCGTATACCCCGCTATGGGGTAACCCCTCAATGCTGCATTTCCAATCTGTCCCGGACACACAGGTCTGGGCCAGGTATGAAGTTCGGACATTGCACCATATTTTCAATGGGGGACACCTCCTACCGTTTGCAGAACTGAAACGTAAATACCAACTCCCCCCCTGGATGTTCTTCAGGTACCTGCAGTTTAGGCATGCTGCCCGATGGGATAGAACTCGTTGTCCACCCGGTTGAATACCTACTTACGACCACTAACATAGACCGGACCTTGTCCTCTATTTACTTTAGACTTGCGTGTAAAGACACCTCCAAGGTGCTCCAACTATTTACTAAATGACAACTGGACATCCCGGCCCCGACTGAGGACTGGACCGAGGATCTACAGCAATGCATTCCACTTATGATTTTGGCGAAAGACCAATTTGTGCAGTTGAAGTTTCTGCATAGACTGTACCATCCAGGCTGTCTCCACCCAGGGGTGGAGGATACATGCCCCAAATTGCAGGCAGTCGGTGGGGACCTTTCTTCACAAGGTCTGGTCATGCCCTGTTCTCCTGACCTATTGGCGTGCAGTGGTGGCGGGCCTACATCTGGACATTGATCCGCTTGTTTTCCTCCTGGGCATTACGGACAACTTGGCTACTAAGCCGTTTATGTTTTATGCAGCTTATTACACCAGGAAGGCGAATTTGCTCAAGGGGAAACTCCCTGATCCCCCTACATTATTGGCGTGGCGTGCTCAGATAAATGTGGTATTACCACTGTATAAAATCACCTATATGGGATGGAACTGCCCCCCGAAGTTCGACAAAACGTGGGCGGCTTGGGTGGAAGCTAGACACCTCACGATATGAATAAATTGTTCTGTTTTCCCTATGGAGATTAGTTGACTGGTGGCAGTTAAGTGAACCTTGCCCCTCCCCATGAGAGCCATGGATGTCTTGGAGTATCAACAACTCCCGGATGGTAACAGGTTCGGTCCTCTCCCCTATGCTGTTTTCCCCCTCCTTTCTTTCCCTTTTTTTCATCGAGGTTCCAGATGACACTCCCCTGATTACTTCCCTGTGGGACTACTGCCCCTCCCCCTTTCCCCCCTACCCTCCTTGCCCTTCTTTTTCCCCTTTTCCCCTCCCTCCTTCCCACCTTTCACTTATAAAAGGATCCTGGGGTTTGATGTTGATCCCTCTGTGTATGAGCTATACTGGTTTATATGATGTTTACTGTTTGAGTTAGACCTAAACATCGCTCATATCTTGGTGAATCTGTATGGTAACCTAGTTATGATGGTTCGTTGCTTATTTAAATTTTCTGTAACTATACCAACACAATTTGTGTATCCTGTTCAGCTGAGATTCTGTATACTGTATGTGTTTTGTATTAAAAAGTGTACTATGCATTTTTGTTTTAGTAGGCATGAAATGCACTATAAAATCGACACTAGAGGTCCTCAAATCCGAGACCGACACAGTGAAGTATGCTTCAAAAAATAAAATGGCCGTCAATGAGAATGGTTGGTCTGATGAGGAGACCTAACAGAAATGAAAAATAGAATCTTTCTTCCTTAAATCATCATTCAAGTAAGATCCTTAGATTGTGATTCCTTAGCTCCAGGGGAACGGCTAGCTCCATTTCCAGGATGTTTGTCATACTTTTTAGAAGATGAAGATGGTCTGTATGGAGAAGCTTGAGGGGTGTGTAGTTCACTTTAAATCAGTAAAAGGCAAACGGAATTCTTTATACCAGTCAGGTAGCTCAATATGTGGTAGGTAAAGTTGCTCACAAAAGGTTTGGAGCTCATCTGCCAATTTTAAATAGTACCGTTTTCCTTTCCATTTAAAGCAAATGGAAAACGCCAACGTACGGAAATACCATTTTCCCTAAGTAATTGAAGCAGGCCATTTGTTCTGTAGAGTAATGGAAGAAAGATCCTGATATAAGGTTATAGTATCATCTGAGTAGGTAATACGATAGTTTTGTTTTGCCCTATGGATTATTTCCTCCTTAAAGCGGAGTTCCACTCACTTTTGAGAGGTGGTCTTAAAATGAAAGACCGCCGCTCATTTTTGGCTAGTTCATAAAAAGGTAAGTTAGAAGAAAAACATTTTTTTTTAAGTACAGCCTGTACTTCTGATCCACCTGGTCAGCGATGCAGGACGTCATATCCTTTTCTTCGGCGAGCCCCCCCCCCCCCCATGTCTTCTGGGACACGTGTGTCCCAGAAGACAGCCGGCCAGTCACAAAGCGCCACGCGACTCGTGCATGTGCAGTGAAGCCACAAGGCTCCACTGCCCATTTCCCTTAACTAGAATGGCGGCGCCTGCACCCTATCCGATGGACGGATCGGCCTCAGGAGGGGCGACAGCGCGGGCTCCCTGGACAGGTAAGTGTCCTTATTAAAAGTCAGCAGCTACAGTGTTTGTAGCTGCTGACTTTACAAAAAAAAAAAAAATTTAAAAAATTTGCGGGTAGAACAAGCTGCTTTAAGTTGAAAATTCTGTTAAGAGCAGAAAATATCCCTCGGTGGTGCGGATTCTGCTGGTCATGGTTTCAAAGCTCTGTGAGCTCCATGAAATCAATATCTGTATCCAGAGGGCGTTCAAGTAGACCATTTAATAGAACTTGTAAGGCCTGTTTCACCTGGGCTGGTTCTATCATTTCAGGCATACCTTTGACCCTTATGTTCTGTCTACGTCCTCTTACATATATTCTCCAGGTGTCTGTTCATTTGAATTAATTTGGTAAGCAAAAGGAGGATACAGTAATTTTTAATTGTTCAACAGCTTTCTCTCTCTTGTTATCTGCCCTCTCATTTTTTCAGTCTTTCATTTAATGTCAGTATATCAGCTTTGAGCTCTGAAGAAAACAAGTGTCTTATGTCTGCTGCTATTCTCATCATGTTTGACAGTGTAAGAGGATGATCAGAGGGTTCAGAATTCTCCAAGAAATTTTCAGAAGCAGGCAGTGGCTCCGCCTTATTATTTACCTCATGACGTACCAGCGCCACCTTGGCTAGAGCTCCACTGCGTATATAGTGGGTCTATGAGTCTAATAGAACTGGGATAGTGCTCAATCGCGGTGCCGAGGATAAACGGCATGGGTCAGGATTAAGCTTCGTACATCTGACGATAATCGCTCCAGAAAGGCTGTTTGCAATATAAATGGCCAGGGGTGATGTAGCGCCTCACTAGAAAGCTGCCATTCCCACTGAGCGTCAAGCCACGCCACCCCAGAACACGTTCATTTTAATGTAGGTCTTAAATGGAGAGGATGTCCAGTGATTTGAAGCTCATTACAGATTTACAGGTCATTACCTTTCACGTCATAGGGCTGGTTAAGAATTGAGCCCTGTGAAACTCTCTCTAGGTTAGTTGCATTTTGAGTTGCAAACCCTGACAAAACTACAAGATCACAATATCACAAGCTCCGATTTTACTGGTTCTGTGAATGTTCTCAGTTCATGACAGTCCAGAAAGACAAGATTATTTCAAAGTAATGGCAGGCTACAAATGTTTCTAGGAAAACATTTGAAACTCTACTGGCAGCAGAAATGTGTGTTCTTATAGCAGGCTCAAGATAAAAACGACTGATCTTTTCTTGTGTCGAAGAGCTGTAGTTGTGGCTAACCAGGTGGCAAGTCAGACTGTGGCTTCAACAAAAAAAAGAAAAAGAAATAAGAAGAAAGAACGAAGAAAGAAAAAAGTTGTCCTCTGTAGCCTGCTATAAGGACACAAACGTTGCAACTGCCTCTAGGGTTGCTTTACAAAACAAAGCCAATGGTAAAACTTTGACCACTTACCATTTTGCTGGACCTTAAATTTACTGACAAATCTTTAAAGTGAAAATTCAATTGGATTTTAAAGTACAACTCTACACAAACCTTTAGTTTTGGAAAAATGTACTGCTGTGTACCCAGAGAAACAACAGGCCTTGTATTCCTCATACCCTTTGATGACAATTGTCCACAACAGAGACAAAATCCTCAAAAGAGGCCCCAACTCTTACCCACTCTAAAACTAGGAAATTAAAAAAAAAAAAAAAAAAAAAAAAAAAAAAGCCATCCTTTAAAAAAAAAGAAATTTTTCCTATTTCAATATTTTTCCTATTTTCCATTATGATCGTCGGAAGCCGGGCACGATGTTATGATGTCACGCCCGGCCTCTGCATTTAAGAAAAAAAAAAAAAAAAAAAAAAAAAAAGCCTCGGCTGGGAAGCCTTGATTTTTTTTTTTTAAATATTATTTTAGGCTTCCCAGCCTAGAGGTGAGATGTGGGGTCCTATTGACCTCATATCTCACTGTAAAGAGGTCCTGTCATGCCATATTCCTATTACAAGGGATGCTTACATTTCTTGTAATAGGAATAAAAGTGATCAAAACATTTTTTTTTTTTAAAGTGTCAAATTATAAAATTTTAAGTAAAATTAACAATAAAAAAAAAAAAAAAATTTAAAGTGCCCCTGTCTCTATGTGCTCGCATGCAGAAGCAAACCCATACGCAAGTCCCGCCCACGTATGAAACCGGTGTTGAAACCACACACGTGAGGTGTTGCCGCGAACGTTAGAGCGAGAACAATAATTCTAGCCCTAGACTCCTCTAACTCAAAACATGTAACCAGTAAAAAATGTTTAAAGCGTCGCCTATGGGGATTTTTAAATACCGAGGTTTGGCGCCATCCCACGAGCGTGTGCAATTTTGCAGCGTGACATGTTAGGTATCTTTTTACTCGGCGCAACTTCATCTTTCACATTATGCAAAAAAATTGAGCTAACTTTACTGTTTTTTTTTTATTTTTTTTAAAGCACGAAACGAGTTTGAAAAATTGATGCGCAAATACTGTGTGAGAGAAAAAGATGCAAAGACCGCCATTGTATTCTCTAGGGTCTCTGATAAAAAAAAACATATAAACACATTTGGGGATTCTATGTAATTTTCTAGCAAAAAAAA
Source organism: Lithobates clamitans (assembly GCA_037952925.1). Taxonomy (NCBI): domain Eukaryota; kingdom Metazoa; phylum Chordata; class Amphibia; order Anura; family Ranidae; genus Lithobates; species Lithobates clamitans. Next base: position 2,630,386 of record JBBGZY010000724.1, on the reverse strand, counting down.
ATGATGATTTTTACATGTAGGAGAAAAATGTCAGAATTGGCCTGGTGGGCAAGTGGTTAAACCATAGGCATCATTGATAAACTGGCAGATGCACTGCTAAATATTCCACCTGGATGCCGCCTGCCCTTTCTGGGCTCTTCAACTCAAGTAAATCCTGAGCGCCTCAACAACCTCTAGAGTATGTAGCAATCTTTCTACTACCGACCATGGATTAGGAGAAGAATAAAAAGGCAAGACACTGTCCTCATTCAAGTGAAAACTAGAAACCACTTTAGGCAATAAAAATGGATGAGGACGCAACACCACCTTACGATGCAAGACCAAAAACGGCTCCTTGAAAGAGCCGCCAACTCTGACACTCCACTCAGTGAAGTGATAGCAACCAAAGAAGCCACCTTCCGAGATAAAAGGACCAACAGAATCCGATTGGTTTAAAAAGTGGCCTCTGCAAGGACAGTCAAGATCAAATTCAAGTCCCAAGGACACAAGAATGGCCTGACAGGCAGGACTGTCCAAGTTACATGCTGTATGGAGGTAGGAAACAAGGAGTGAGAAACAACAGCCTCTGGAAAAGAAAGGATAGGGACGAACTCTGACCCTTAATGGTATTTAAGGCCAATCTCCTTACCCCTACCAATTGGAGAAAGAAAAAGTATCTCCCGCTCACATATTTCTACGGGTGCCACTTCCTGGCTTCACCCCAGGCAAAAAATATTGTCAAATCCTGCAATTGAAGTTACCCAAAGCTGGCTTCCAGGGGTTTAACAGTGCTGAGGACAGGACTCAAGACCATTAGGTCCCGCTGGGCTGGGAGTGTCCAAGGAGCAACCCCCCGCAAGACTCGCTATGTCAGTGTACCAAGCCCTCCTGGGCGAATTCGGCAGAAGCCGAAATGGGAAAAAACATCAAATAAGGGAGAACCGATCCTTAAGGTATTACCAGTACATCTACCCCCATTGGCAGTGGGACTCTCGTCTCGGACACACCTGTCCCAACCTGTTGTAGAACATGGAATCTAGTAGATTCCCCTGCCACTATTCTATCCCTGGAATATGTATTGGCGATAGAGACAGCACTTGTACTGTACTAGACAGAATGTGGTTCACCTCCCTTAGTCACATGACCTCTGGTGAGGCCCTGGTGGTTGATATATATGCCTAAGGAGGCATTTCCGGATTGAACCTACAACTGGTTTGTCCTATAATCCAGAGCAAGGTGTACTGGCCAAAAATTCCAAGATATTAGAGGACAGTATTCTCTCCTGTGGAGACCAAGCCCCCTGAACTGTAGCCAGCCTCAAATCAACTGGGAGAGACTGGCAACAGTGGTTAGTCTCCAAATTCCTGAAAAGGAAGAATATCAACCACCAATTTTTGCTCCGCAAAACCCCGGAAACAGAGCCTTATGGAATTCCAATGCCTAGATTTTAAAGTTCCAGACAGAGAATGATCCTCTACCAAGACCTGGAGTAGGACTGTATGTAGGGAACATGCTTTAACCTAAAAACACAGCTTCCTCCTGTAGAAATAGATCAAAGGAACCCCTGGAACCGACTGTTTCCTGAGCAAAGACCGAGGTAATGAGTATTGAGATGTCTTCAGCAAGCCCAGCACTGGGCAGTCTCCCATCCATATACTAACCAGGCTTGATCCAGCTTAGGCTTCGATCAACTGAGATCAGACACACATGATCAAGGTGATGCGGCCACAGTGACGAAAAATGAATGAGTCAGGAAACACTGCAATGCCAAATACCACAGTGGCTCATAGGCACCCGACACCACGGTCCAATCCAATGTGGACCCCGCCAGATCCCTGAATCTGAGAGAGGTGCACCTGCCTCCCCCGGCTGCCTCTCTTTTCTGGAACCATTTAACTGGTATAACAGGTAAATAACGCAGCAACTATATTAGCCAACCTAATATACAATCCTCCAAGGATGCACGCCTAAAACAGTATTGGTTTATCTTTATGCAACCCCTTAGGTATGCAAGTACCCAGGTATGCTGTTAAGCAAGTACCTAAGTATGCAAACATGCAGGCATACAAGTATTCTTGCCATTCGTGAATTTATGTATGCAGTTCAAGACCAATAAGCACATATGCATGTAGTCTCAGGCAAATAAGCACATATGCATGTAGTCCCAGGCAAATAAGCACATATGCATGTAGTCTTAGGCAAATAAACACATCCATGGAAACATGCATTTAAGCAATAAGCAAGCATGCATTTGTGAAAACGTGTTTATGCAACATGCATCTATGCAGACATGTATAAACATACATCTTTATGCAGACCATGTATCTTTATGCAACCATGTATAACAATGTATATTTAGGCAAACATGTATAACCACGTATATTGATATACACATGTATCTTTGTGCAACCATGTATCTTTATGCAACCATTGCATATGCTTTTTCGAATGGATCCGAAGTCAATGATTCTTAATAGAACTGTCCAGACCTCCAAAAGCACGTGCATCACATTAGTGACCACCACCTTACAGACACTGGCGAAAAAACTGATGTACTTCCTGTGTAGGAGGGGTTATATAGGGGAAGACTTCCTGTTTGATTGTTCTGATTGATCTACTAGTGTCTATTCACCTACAGGTGACGTATAACCCAAGTAGTTATTATAATAACGGGCTCTGTGTCCTGTGATGTACGATAAAGAAAGAAAACCTTTAATATCACTTTAATGAACAGAAACAGTAGCAAAATTCTAAAAGGAAGACCCTCTTTCCTCTACCATTAGGGGCACTGGGATTTAGGCACGAAAACTGGTGCAGACTAATATTTTAGTGGAGTTTTAAAAAAAAAAATACCCAATGAAATGTTAATATGACATTTAAAATCTCACCCAGGTCATTTTCCTGGTGTATGAAACTCGAGGATTTTTCTTGATTTCACAGGTTGACATATTCGTATGTACATGCAGTATTGAAAAGAATTATCTTTGATATTGATTAAAGACATGTGTATAGGGCAGCCTTTCAGAAATGTGGAAATTTATAAAGCTTTGCAAGGAAAAACAGCTTAAGTTCATGTAAGGCTGCTTTAATCTACTTCAAAGCAGAACCTACTTTTTAGTGCATTAATCATGTTTTTAATTGGCACAGGCTAAACCCTCAACCACATTAATTTCAGTTTTAGTGAATATGAGGTCATATTTATGAGCCATTTCTTTTCAAGAATTTACTTTTGTTTGCCAGGAGGAAACACAATACAAAATATGTTTCCATATGCTTGATGGCAGTTTATATTCTGGAATCTAAGCCATATTTGTACCACATGGCTAGGTTTGTTAATATGGAACCATCACACCTATATGTGCATGTTGAACCACCCATTTCAAAACCCCCCGATATAGATGTGCCTTCTGTTTGAAGATATAGCAGCAAAGGCTCACTAAAAAGATGTTGTAAGAAGTCTGTGGGAATTTGTGCCATTGTTCATTCTGCCCTAAAGAAATAAATGCACAACTCGCTTCAGTAAATGTGACTTCTGGCAAGTGGCTGCATTTTAAAAAGTACAGGAGGATATCTTGTTTAAAAGGTAGTAGTATGTTTGTGGCTCGGTAAAAATGCTGCTTTACAAATAGGCCCCTTTTAAAAAAAAGGTGAACATACTTCAATATAGATGAAAAACACAGCTAAAAATCAACAAGCCAATAAAATAAAAGTTTATGAAACATTATCCACTCACATATCTTCTACTGCATGTTTCTTCCTTCTCTTTACTACGATCACATTACTGGTTTCACAGTGAGGGACAACCTCTTCCACATTACTATGGGAAGCGGCCAATACTGTTTGGTGCTTGCTCTGTCCACTGCTGGGGGATTGTTCCACCAAGTCCAATTCAGTGTTTCCATATGTCACAGACACAAAGGAAGCCAGCACTTCTTCCTGGAGAAAAAAAATGCATAAAGAAAAGAACAAAGTTCAGACAGGTTTTGTACATAAACCCGATTAATAAAAGCTAAGCGCACCTTTAAGGGAAAAATAAATGCATATTTTTGCAGGAAAAATAAATGTGTATTTATATGTTTTTCCTCTGGAAGGGTCAAAAGGATTGAACCCATGATCAGTGGTTTGCAGGTGTAATGTCAGGCTCCTGCAGACACATCCTCTAGCTTTTTGTTAAAAAAAACAAAACAAAAGGCAAGGTCTATGAACTATGGGTGTGAGATTTAAGAACTACAAGCTGTCTACCACAGTGGAAGATGGGACTTGTAGTTTATTCAGCTAAGCCAATTTTAAGGCTACTTTCACACTGGGGCATTGGCGGTAAAGCCTCGCTATTTTTAGCGGCACATTACTGTAAAATTTTGCTGAGGTTTTCGGCCCCTAGCAGGGAACTTTTAACACCCGAAAAAGGGGGATTTCAATGGGCAGGAAGCTTTAGGAGCAGTGTATACACCGCTGCAAAGATGCGGCTTGCAGGACTTTTTTTGGGGTCCTGCCAGCACACCGCTCCAGTGTGAAAGCACTCGGGCTTTCACACTGCAGTGAGAGGAGAGGCTCTTTACAGGCGCTATTTTTAGCGCTAAAGCGCCTCCGTGTGATAGCAGCCTTAATATGACATTTTGCTGCCAGGGACGTAAGGGATACGGTGGGACAGAAACACTTGCAACAGGCCAGCTCCATGTGCCCTGCAACATAAGTGTACTCCTGAATGACACCGCTTCTGTCAGTAACATTAATAAAAAATTGCACACACACACACACACACACACACACACACACACACACACACACACACACACCACTTTATTAGGAACACCTGTTCAATTGCTTGGTAACACAAATTGCTAATCAGCCAATCACATGGCAGCAACTCAATGCATTTATGCGTCTAGACATGGTTAAGACAACTTTAAAAAGTTCAAACCGAGCATCAGCATGGGGAGAAAGAGGATTTAAGGGACATTGAACGTGGCATGGATGTTGGTGCCAAACCGGCTGGTCTGAGTATTTCAAAAACTGCTGATTTTCACAACCATCTCTAAGATTTACAAAGAATGGTTCGAATAAGAGAAACTATCCAGTGAGCGGCAGTTGTGTGGACAAAAATGCCTTGATGTCAAAGGTCGGAGGAGAATGGGCAAACTGATTCAAGATGACAGAAAGGCAACAGTAGCTCAAATAACCACTTGTTACAACCAACGCACAAAACATCGAAACTTGAAGCAGATGGACTACAGCAGTTGACAACCACACCAGCTGCCACTCCTGTCAGCTAAGAACTACTTCCAGCAAGATAATGCACCATATCACAAAGCTCAAATCATCTCAAACTGGTTTCCTGAACATGACAATGAGTTCACTGTACTACAATGGCCTCCACAGTCACCAGATTGCAATCCATTAGAGGACCTTTGGGATGTGGTGGAACAGGAGGTTCGCATTATGGATGTGCAGCCGACAGATCTGCAGCAACTGTGTGATGCTATCAAGTCAATATGGACCAAAATATTTCTCTCTCTCTACACACACACACACACACACACACACACACACACACTAGAGGTCGACCGATATGGGTTTTGCCGATTTTTTTTTTTTTTTTCTTTCCTTCATCTCATAAAATTTAACAGTTAGACCCCTTCCACATTGGGGCGTTTTTCAGGCGCTTTTGGGCTAAAAATAGCACCTGTAAAACGGCTCCCCTGCAGTCTCAGTGTGATATCCCAAGTGCTTTCACACTGAGGCGATGCGCTGGCAGGATGTTAAAAAAAAAAAAGTCCTGCAAGCAGCATCTTTGGAGCGGTGTATACCACCACTCCTGCCCATTGAAATGAATGCGCACCGCTGCCAAAGCGCCTGCAAAGCGTTTCGGCAGTAGCACATTTAACCCCTTCCTTGGCTGCTAGCTGGGTTATAATTTCCCCGCTTGCAGCCGAATAGCGCCGCTAAAATGACGGTAAAGCGCCACTAAACCTAGCAGCATTTTACCGTCAACGCATGCCCGCTGCAGTGTGAAAGCAACCTTAAGTGATACAGAAATGTTTTTACATTTAAACATTTATTAAACAAAACAAACCTCCAAGCAGTTCACTTGTATGTAGAATTTAGAAAAAAAAATAAATAAAAAAAAACTATATCTTGAAAATAAATACACAAAAACAGGTAATCAAAACTTTTGGACGAAAAAAAAAAATGGGCTAACTTTACTGCTTAGTTTTTTTTAAAAATGTATTAGTGTATTTTTAAAAAAAAAAAATTGCGTTTGAAAGACCGCTGCGCAAATACCGTGTGACATAAAATATTGCAACAACCGCTATTTTATTCCCTAGGGTCTCTGCTAATATATATATATATATATATATATATATATATATATATATATATATATATATATATATATATATATATATATATATATATATATATATATATATATATATATATATATATATATATAATGTTTGGGGGTTCTAAGTGATTTTCTAGCAGAAAATAAAGGATTTTTACTTGTAAGCAACAAGTGTCAGAAAAGATTTAGTCTTTAAATGGTTAAACAGAGCTTCTACACAGGGAGCTCAGTTCATTCATAAGTGTAAACATTGTATCCTTCAGGTTCTTTTTATCAGATTTGGCAGGCTGCCCAGAGGAGGGGAGAAGTCGCTTCACATAATACAGGCAACTTGTATTGACTTCTATTACAGAAGTCATTTGCAAGTTGCGCTTATATCAGCCTTTTTTAATCAGCACAATTGTCCAATGCCGATTAAGTAAAAAGCACCAAATATCGGCCGATATATCAGTGGACCTCTAATATATACACACACACACACACATACACACATACACACACACATAGTATACTAAGGGCCTATTCACACCATCAGCAAGTGCATGTTTTGGTGCACATAATGTGTGCCCTGTGCTGCAGCGCATTAGTATGCATTGCTTAATCCCCCCCCCCCCCCCCAATTTCTTAAAAAATTACATGGATTTATCTCTATGCATGCAAGTGTGTTGTGCAGTGTCGCCCTGTGTTGCAATGTCCTGCATTGCAATAAAGTTTGTTTGCATCATTTTAAAATCGCAACACAACTGGTTCAGAGCACACATGGCCTTGTGGGTTTTGCATTACCAAGACACAAGTGTGGGGCCAGCCTCCAGATTTTTTGGGCCATTAGTTGCTTATTTACAGTTTTGCATACCTTTGATTTTCACCATTTCACAAAAGGACAAAAAGTAAAAATTTTCAAATATGGTTTAACTCAAAGTTTTTATCTTTAACAGTTTGTAAGAATTTTGTTAGTTGTATTTGTATTCACCAATAACGATTTTAGTGCGTTTTGATAAAAAATATCCAACTGCTAAACAGTGAAAGGGAAAAATCTCATACAAACTTTAACATGTTATTCTAATTTCAAACAGCATTTTAAATCTGCACCCTTTATGAAAATACCACCTGGTGATCCCACCATAAAGCTCTGCTCAAGCACTTCTTAGAAAAGTGTGACCTCTTGACTCCTGTCTCCCAATTGCACACCTGTATTTTGACCCAATGTAGACTACAAGTGACTTTACCAAAGCACATTGCCCAGGCATGTTGGACTGTTATCACCATCTGAAACTTGCCAAGTGAATGGACTGCATGCATATAAACAATGGCTTTAAGGAGGCTACAGGAGATTAGGAGCATGGGGATGCAACAAAGGATAACAAAAGGGTAGAGGTAAGAGATCGATAATGAATATCTATATCAATTCTTTTTTATTCTAAGCACTAACTAAACTTCATTTAGCCATATATTTAGCTGGACAGCTCTTCAGAGGGTATTTGATAGGTGGCGAGGAAGCGTTAGGTCACCTCCTCGTCACCTTTTTAACCCATAAAAACCTGCACCAACGCTGTGGCAGCGTGCCCCATTCAGTTGCTTTGTATTGGGGTGTGGCAAAAAGTATTCCCCATCATTTTGCGGCGGGCAGTAGTGCCTGCCAAAACATGACAGAGTATCATTATTTGCCGTACCATAGCAAAGCAACTCGCCATGTGTACAGCCCCCTCCATGCCTTTGCAGCTTAAGGTGGAGTGGATGGAAGGGCAGGAAAATGCAGTTCAACTACCTAAAATTAACTCCAACATTTAAAATCAGTGAACTGCTGAGCTATCCAGGTAAATGGCTCTGCTAAAATTATAAAGTTAATTTAGGCTGGGTTCACACTGGTCCGACAAACGCTCCGACATTGGGAGCTCATGTCGCATGACGTGTGAAATTTAATGTTTCCCTATGGGAGCCGTCCTAACTGGTCCGACACAAGTCGTTCCGACTTTAGAAATGCTCCCTGTACTACTTTGGTCCGACTTTGATCCTACTTCAGCCTATTGACTATCATTGAAGTCGGATCAAAGTCGGATTGCCGTCTTGCATGATCCGACTTCGGCACGCGACTTGTGCTCAGATGATCTTGAGGGGGAACTCTGCGCCAAATTTTAAATAAAAATCCGGCATGGGTCCCCCCTCCAAGAGCATACCAGGCCCTCAGGTCTGGTATGGATCTAAGGGGAACCCCCTACGCCAAAAAATCGGCGTGGGGTCCCCCCTAAAATCCATACCAGACCCTTATCCGAGCACGCAGCCCAGCCGGTCAGGAATGGGGGTGGGGACGAGCTGGCGGACCCCCCCTCCTGGACCGTACCAGGCCGCATGCCCTCAACATGGGGGGGTGCTTTGGGGCATGGGGGGCGCAGTGTGGCCCCCCCACCCCAAAGCACCTTGTCCCCATGTTGATGAGGACAAGGGCCTCTTCCCGACAACCCTGGCCGTTGGTTGTCGGGGTCTGCGGGCGGGGGGCTTATCGGAATCCGGGAGCCCCCTTTAATAAGGGAGCCCCCAGATCCCGGCCCCCCACCCTATGTGAATGAGTATGGGGTACAGCGTACCCCTACCCATTCACCTAGGAAAAAAGTGTCAATTTAAAAAAAAAACACTACACAGATTTTTAAAGCATTTTATTAGACAGCTCCGGGGGTCTTCTTCCGACTTCGGGGGTCTCTCCGGTTCTTCTCCACGCTCTCCGGATCTTCTGCCGGGCTCCTCCGCTCTCTTCTGCTCTTTTGCCGCTCTTTTGCTAAAGCGGAGGAGCCTGGTCTTCAATCTTCTGCCTTCTGCCCTCTTCTCCCGATGTTGACACGACGCTCTCTGGGGCTAGAATGCTCTCTGTGCGCTCTGCTCTGACTTATATAGGCGGTGACCCCGCCCCCTTATGCCGTCACAGTCCCTGGGCATGCTGGGACTATGACGGCATAAGGGGGCGTGGTCATCGGGTGATGACCACGCCCCCTAAAACGTCACAGTCCCAGCATGCCCAGGGACTGTGACGGCATAAGGGGGCGGGGTCACCGCCTATATAAGTCAGAGCAGAGCGCACAGAGAGCATTCTAGCCCCAGAGAGCGTCGTGTCAACATCAGGAGAAGAGGGCAGAAGGCAGAAGGCAGAAGATTGAAGACCAGGCTCCTCCGCTTTAGCAAAAGAGCGGCAAAAGAGCAGAAGAGAGCGGAGGAGCCCGGCAGAAGATCCGGAGAGACCCCCGAAGTCGGAAGAAGACCCCCGGAGCTGTCTAATAAAATGCTTTAAAAATCTGTGTAGTGTTTTTTTTTTTAAATTGACACTTTTTTCCTAGGTGAATGGGTAGGGGTACGCTGTACCCCATACTCATTCACATAGGGTGGGGGGCCGGAATCTGGGGGCTCCCTTATTAAAGGGGGCTCCCGGATTCCGATAAGCCCCCCGCCCGCAGACCCCGACAACCAACGGCCAGGGTTGTCGGGAAGAGGCCCTTGTCCTCATCAACATGGGGACAAGGTGCTTTGGGGTGGGGGGGCCGCAGCGCGCCCCCTCCCCCAAGGCACCACCCCTCATGTTGAGGGCATGCGGCCTGGTACGGTTCAGGAGGGGGGGGGCGCTCGCTCGTCCCCACCCCCATTCCTGTCCGGCCGGGCTGCGTGCTCGGATAAGGGTCTGGTATGGATTGGGGGCGACCCCCCACGCCGTTTTTTCGGCGTAGGGGGTTCCCTTCAAGGTCCATACCAGACCCAAGGGCCTGGTATGCTCTTGGAGGGGGAACCCATGCCGGATTTTTATTTAAAATTTGGCGCGGAGTTCCCCCTAAAGATTCATACCAAACAATGCCGGGCATTGTCGGGGATCCAAGTCGGATCCCCGTTCATTGAAAGTCGGACACATGCCGGCTTCATGTCGCAGGGCAAAGTCGGATCCAAAGTAGGACGGCTGTCGTGTCGCACCAGTGTGAACCCAGCCTTAGACAGCCAAACATCTGAAAAGTAAAAGGTTTTTGAAAAATGTATTTTAAACAAAAAGGTATTTACTTTGACGTGACATTCTAAAGACCTACAAAAGTATTACATATGAATGATAAAAGATGGAAAAAAAAAAAAAAATATCAAAAAGGAAGATAGGGAAGGAGAGACGCATACCGATTGTGCTTCTGAGGTTTCCAGTTCCTCATTTTCAACAAATCTGCAAGCAGCAATTATACCCTGAATAGCAACACGTCTGTGTTCTCTGTAATGAAGTCGATCAATATGTGCTTTAAGTTCATCAATTGTGGATAACATTATTTCTACTGAAGAAAAAGAAATTTTACGGTTAAATACAGGTTTTATTATTGACAAAGTAAAGATATACAAGTAGAAAAATAATGTTTAAATACAAAGAGTATAAGAAGTCAAAGTCAGAAATACAAATTTTTAATCCAGAGTAACATTGCACGCAAAAAAAAAAAAAAGTAATGTGGACAAAATAATTCCAAAACATGTTAACGGTATCGGATGAAACTTCTATCAAAGCGTACATGGTTAAGTTAGGTACATATGTGGGAAGCGTAGTTAACGACTTGCTTACTGGGCACTTATACCTCCTGCCCAGGCCAATTTTTAGCTTTCAGGGCTGTCGCACTTTGAATGACAATTGCGCGGTCATGCTACACTGTACCCAAATGAAAATTATAATTTTTTTAAACACAAAAAGAGCTTTCTTTTGGTAGTATTTAATAATCACTGGGTTTTTTTTTTTTGCTAAACAAAAAAATATTTGCCAACAGGTAATTTTTCTCCTTCACCGATGAGGCAGTACTGGTGGGCACTGATAGGCAGCACTGTAGGCACTGTATATGACCAATGACCCTGTAACAGAAGCCGGTTAACGGCTATCTTCCCTTCTCCTCACGCTGTCAGCATGAGGATAAAAAAAGTCGATAACCTGCATCGGTTTACATCAGTGGCTGACAGCTTATCACGTGGTAAAAGGCCGCTGTGATTGGCCATTTACCCTATTCTGCGATCAGCGGAGTCCAAAAGGACTCGACGATCACAGAGAGCGCCGTCCGTACGTCGCAGGGGGCACCCACCGGCGCTGGAAGCCTACGCTGTAACAGTCTTTCGGCTATAGCGCGGGCAGAGATGGGAAACATACTGTATATTTAGATCATCATTGAGATTTCTTGAATATGCACATTCAGCAATTAAAGTTGCTGAAAGATTTTTTTTTTAGTCCTGCATACTTGTTTCAAGTTGTATACGATACAAATGCTTTAGAACCTCGCAAATGAATTCCCAGTAATAAATACTCTGTATTATCATTAATAACTTATGCAAATGTAATGCGAGCCACAACACTTACTAAAATATTCAACAGTTGTCTGTCTTTTTTGATGGGTCACTAAAGCTGGCCAAACATGAACCTGGGTGGCCTCATCTTTCATAGATATTTAAGTAAAAATCTAAATCTGAAAAAATTGTACATATCTAGCACTGAAACCAATTAAAGTAGAACTATAGGCAAAACTTTTTTTTTCCCCAGTTTGGATAGAGTAAGGGAGGGTTATAAACCCGGTCAGATTTTCTTTTACCATCTGTGTCCCATTCTAGAGATTTCCTTTTACTTCCTGCCATAAAGACAAGCAAGAAGTGAGAGGAAAATCAAGGGAATTAAATTAAGGGAATTCCTTGGGAATCCCCAGGTCACCAGAACTAGTGTCCCCAACAGAAGATTTCCCCTCTATTACTTTACTGAAGACAACCCAACGTTTGGGATGTTCTTTTATCTTCAATGATAATGGTAAACAAGACAAATGGAGAGTGTGAATCTCCTTAGCAGGGGCACAGACAGCAATAAAAACTGAAAAGCATTCTATGCCCCACTCTATTCAAAAACGTAAAAAAAGTTTTACCTTTAGTTATACTTTAAGCTGTTAGTTCATGTAGGGAACACTAAGATGTGATACATTCCTAGGCTACAGTTATTTAAAATGTGAAATGACTCAATAATTGAGAAGCATCAGAGTAACCTCTATTACACTTATCACTTGGGACCAATAACGTATCTTACTGCACTGGTTGGCTTTGAAATAAAAAGCAATACCATGCACTTCTTAAATTTCTAACTTTAAAGTGAACCTTTGGACTGTGGAAAGTTCACACTGGACTTCAAGCATCTTGCAGTGTGTGCCTCTCCATTCTTCCTCCATACTCTGGGTCCTTGGTTTCCAAATGAGATGCAAAATTTGCTCTCATCAGAAAAGAGGACTTTGGACCACTGAGCAACAGATCAGGTCTGTTTTTCTTTAGCCCAGGTAAGACGCTTCTGACGTTGTTTGTTGTTCAGGAGTGGCTTGACAAGAGGAATACGACATTTGAAGCCTATGTCCAAGATCCGTCTGTGTGTGGTGGCTCTTGATGCACCGACTCCAGCCTCAGTCCACTCCTTGTGAATGGCCTTTTCCTGACAATTCTCTCCAGGCTGTGGTCATCCCTGCTTCTTGTGCACCTTTTTCTTCCACACTTTTCCCATAACTTTCTATTAATGCGCTTTAATACAGCACATTGGGAACTTCCAACTTCTTTTGCAATTACCTTTTGAGGCTTTCCCTCCTTATGGAGGGTGTCAATGATGGTTTTCTGCACAACTGTCAGGTCAGCAGTCTTTCCCATGATTGTGATTCCTACTGAACCAGACAGAGACCATTTAATGGCTCAGGAACCCTTTGCAGGTGTTATGGCTTAAATAGCTGATTAGAGTGGGACACTTTGAGCCTAGAATATTGCACCTTTTCACAATATTCTAATTTTCTGAGATTGTGCATTTGGGGTTTTCATGAGCTGTAAGCCATAATCAACACAATTATGACAAAATCACGCCTTGAACAATCTTGCTTTGCATGTAATGAGTCTATCTCATATATTAGTTTCACCTTTTAAGTTGCATTAGTGAAATAAATTAACTTTTGCATGATATTCAAATTTTTCGAGTATCACATATAGAGAGATATGTGTGTGTGTGTGTGTGTGTGTGTGTGTGTGTGTGTGTGTGTATACACTCACACACTCACACATCATCTTTGCATGATCTCCAATATATTTAATACATTTAGGATTCTTTCATGTGGGCTTTACCGCAGTCTGTAAGGTGATCTGCAGTGAATCCAATTTAAATTTGCAATGGCCGTGGCTCAAGCAACACCCTCTCTGGCTGCCGTGTTAATCCTTAACCACTTGCCCTCCAGGAGGTTTACCCCCTCCTTCATGACCGGGCTATTTTTTCCGATACTGCACTGCGTTACTTTAGCTGACAATTGCGCAGTCGTGCAATGCTGTACCCAAATAAAATTTAGCTCCTTTTTTTTCCCCTACAAATAGAGCTTTCTTTTGGTGGTATTTGATCACCAATGCGATTTTTATTTTTGTGCGCAAACAAAAAAAGGCCGACAATTTTGAAGAAAAATAAATAAAAAAAACACACATTTACTTTCTGCTATAAAAAAAAAAAAAAATAATTTCTTCATCAATTTAGGTCAATATGTATTCTGCTACATATTTTTGGTAAAAAAAATTCCAATCAGAGTATATTAATTACTGTAGTTTGCGCAAAAGTTATAGCGTTTTTACAAACTATGGGATTTTTTTTTACTAGTAATGGCGGCGAATAGCGGCTTATAGGGGGACTGCGATATTGCGGCAGACAGTCGGGACACAAACTTTTTGGGTACCATTGACACTAATACAGCAATCAGTGCTAAAAATATGCATGGTCACTGTACGAATGACGCTGGCTGGGAAGAGGTTAGACATCAGGGGAGATCAAAGGGTTAACCGTTTGCCTAGCCAGTGTTTGTGCACATTGTGGGAGTTGCCTTTACTAGGGGGAAGGCATGATCCATGTTCCTGCTTTCCCTACTGACGGAAGGGCTATCTGCCTTGTTTACATAGGCAGATTGCCAACATTAGGCAGAGAGCCAGAACGGCGGACATCAAGTTCGTAGCACCTGCAGATCAGCTCCCGCTGTGTCGAATCACAGCGAGAGAGGGTCGCCGGCGGCGCGCATGTGTGCCTCAGACCCAGAAATGTTGGATCATGTATTAGGCACATTAGGCACAGAGCGGCCGTCCTCCCGCAGTATATGTAGCGGAGGGGTGGGTCAGGGGTGCGATAAAAAAAAAAACGCAGCTGAACTGATCTATTTTTTTACCACCTGTGTGAACCAAGCCTTACAAATTATGTAAACAGGATACATTTTTCTCTAAAAGTGACAAAAAGGTAGTTTAAAATGTGTAGTTTGAAAACAAACCTTTATTATCGCTACAATACTTGTCAAATGTTGCTGGAGTTTGTGGGTATGGATGATATCCCCCAATGGTGATTTTTCTTTGGACATCAGCTTCATTCTGAGTTTTCATCCACTTAATGAAATCTTTTACTTTTTCATCACTTGTATAGGGCTGTCCTTTATGATAATCTGAAAGACAACATATAATTACTGCAAACTTATGAAATTATTGTGACATCGGGATTACACACCATATACAAATATACATCACAAATTCTGAGAGATAATTAGCCTATCTTCTGGTCTACAGCAGAGACAAGCGTTCCCATAAGGCTAGGGCTACACAAATGGCTTTCAGTGTCAAGATCAGTTGATTTACCTGTGGCACATTCAGCGTTAGGAGGTGCTAAGATTGTACAATTGATCTCATTGACTGCACAAAGCCACAATACAATGAAGTAGCAGAAACTACTAGCACTTAACTTATAACTTAAGGCATATTAATTAGTTTTGGATACAGAGGGACTAGACCTGTAAAATATTTTTATTGCTGTCTGTGCCCCCATTAGAGAGATTCACTCTCTCCATTTGTCATTTACCACTATCTATTTTGTGGGGATATTTATTATAGCAAAAATTAAAAAATATTGTTTTTCAAAATTGTCGCTTTTTTTTTGTTTATAGTGCAAAAAATAAAAAACCGCAGAGGTGATCAAATACCACCAAAAGAAAGCTCTATATGTGGGGGAAAAAAAAGGACGTCAATTTGGTTTGGGTGCAACTTCGCCCGACAGGAAGTGGGTAAATTCTTCCGGCGCTGAAGTGGTTAAAAATATCCCACCTCTTCTCTGCTAGTATCATAGACCTTCTACTGTATCATTTGATATATAAAACATAATCTTCCTCTCTCAACATTTTTATGCTCTCTATTCTTAAAAACAATTAACACCACAGGCTATTTAACCTCAGGAAAGCATTTTGAGAAAAGCAAGCTTACAGTAATTGAAATGATTGCTTTGGCTTACATACTAGATATAAACACCTGACTTTCATTGGAGGTTGTAAGGTATGCGTGGCAAATTGTATCCTCCGGATATTCATGCACCACACGCATCTGTGTGCACACCAGATATGTCACTATGAAAAAAAAAAAAAGTAAAAGTTTAGGAGCTGCCAGAGTAGCTAGTGTACATGAAGCCTAACTGTGGTCCAGGACCGCTAACCAAGAGGATAAAACAAACTTATACCTTAGGGAGGGAAAACAGCTGATAAAACCTTGAAGGTCAGATCTTGCTGCCCACCAAGTAGCCAAAGATCTTGAGAAATGTATTTTTTCTCAGCAGGAGTCTGATGACCTGTACCATTACATTGGGAATGGTTCACCTCTCCAATCCATCTGGATATGGAACCTTAGAAGCTTTATCCCATCTTGTGGCCACCAAATAGAACTGAAAAGACCAAGCCCTCTGAACATCTTAGTTCCATATCTCTCAAGACACAACCTTTCAATCTTAAAGAAAAAACTGAACTACGCTACCTATAAGGCTTACTTATAGGTAGTGTAAATATCTCTTAAACATGTACCGTTTAGGAGATATTTACATTACATCCAGCCAATGACATCACTGGCGCATGCGCTTTGAAGGAACAGCCACCAGTGACGTTCCTTCTGAGTCCTGTTAACGGCGGCTTCCGCGCACATATGCAGGAGGGACATCATCGCAGCTCCGGCCAGTCACAGAGCCGGAGCTCGTGAACCCGGAAGCAAGACGGGTGAAAATGGAAGCAGCTGCAGCGTGGACATCGCGGCGCTGGAACAGCTTTGTTTTAAGGTAAGTTTTACATAATGTGCTAGTATGCAATGCATACTAGCACATTATGACTTTACCTTGCAGGAAGAAAATAAAGTCCAGCGGTATACAACTGCTTTAAGTAAAAAAGACTAAAGGTGTATTTACAATCCATAGGTCATAAAAAGAGAACACTCACACATTAACATTGATACAGGGTGCCCCTATTATTGTCATATGTTATGAAACGCGTAAGGAGGAGCCACATACACACGCAACCACACATGCGCGAATTATAGTTAGCCATTTTGGCTACTGGAGGAAGTGCTGTTTCCAGCGTTTTTTATGCCTGAATCGTTCTAGCTATGCGAGTGTTATTTCTCTCATTAAATTATTTTATCAACATTAATACACTATGTGGAGTGTTCTATTTTTATGACATATGGATTGTGAATATACCTGAGTCATAGTGGGTTTAGTGACAGCGAATATCGAGGAGGATGATGAGGACGAGGACGAGGACGAGGACGAGGACGAGGACGAGGAGGAGGAGGAGGACGAGGAGGAGGAGGAGGAGGAGGAGGAGGAGGAGGAGGAGGAGGAGGAGGAGGAGGAGGAGGAGGAGGAGGAGGAGGAGCTATCTAACCTGGATGACGGACCTATGTCCCTTGAAAAGGAGCGTGATTTGACCACTTTTGAGTAAGGGGTCACACAAGTTCTGATAAGCGCAATAGGAGCTCGTTCTGGGGACACTCTTTTCTCATGATCGTCAACTCTTGAAGACGGCTTCGAATTCTGGAGATTTGGGACTATATTTACACATATGGTTTTCTTTTAGAGCAGAAGTCACTATTATCAGACTTTTGTTTTTTATTTTTACACTTTTTTGTGTAGTATTTTCACTTACTGTGTGTGATATTTTAGTGCTGCAGTTAATTTTTAGGTTTTGTATTTAGGTTTTGTAATGTCAAGTATCATGATAAGCACAGATTTGCTTTATAAATACACAATTACAGCTTTTCAGAAGAAAAACAGTCCTTCCTGCTAGTGTAGACAAGCCATTAGGGTCTGTTAACACCATGTATACACTTGGCAACTACAATACATATACAGTGCCTTAAAAAAGTATTCACACCCCTTGAAATTTTCCAACCAAATACGTTGTGGTATTCAGTGTCGGGTGTGCGTGACGCCGCCCCAACGCGCTGCGCGATAGGGGCTGTGCCGCGCACACATGATCCAGGGGGCAGCGTCTAGGTTCCCTGGCAACGAACTCCAATACTCAGCTGAACGCAGTTTGCTGTGCCAGCTGATTGGAGTTCCTCTCACATATATATTAGACCTACCCAGTCCCAGCTCTAGCACTACAGAGCTGGATGCTGGGATGTGTGGCTGGTCGGCTTAAATCTGTCTTAATTAAGGTAATCTTTTGTTCTATTGCACTTGCTATTTTTATTTCTCTTCTTGTATACACCCACAGTCAGTCCTCAGTTTGAAATACTAAACGATACTTATAATTATAATCACCCATAGGAGATGATTAGATACTATATACACTAATTTTGATTTATTTTTATTATTATTTTTATTATCAATCCTTACTTTCTACTCTTTTCATTTTCAATCACCCTTGATAGCATACTATAATACAAAATATATTTTTTTACTTTCAGTTACCAACTTCATGGACTTCCCTTAATCATCTTTTTACATACTATCAGCTGTACTAATTCACAACTGTCACTAGGCATTTATACAATAAGTATTCATGCTTACATCCCAGATTCTAGTTCAAATATATTTTTTTAAAATAAAAACATCTCCCCTTAGATTCATTCCAATTTTTTTTACTCCCAGGGACTTCCTTTTTTGCCTCAGTATACCATTCTGGCCGATACACATCCGCGGAACGCGGGGGAGACACCTGCCGAATGAGGCTTTTACCAATTGATACATATCTATATAATTTTATGACGATCATGATGCTAAAGGGACAGCAACCCCACCAGCGCTAAATGTTCAATGCTACTGTAACTTCAGGTTTTTAATGCAATCTAACGAAACATAACAACAACAATTTCATCACATGATACCACGTAAGTGATTGGTCAATTATTTAACTTCAGGTGGATAATTGTATGCATCTACATGTTGTGGTAATTTACTTATCATTTTACACTTTAATTATTCTAGATTAATTTTTTCTCTTCTACACCCCTGAAGGACTAAATACTTTATATCCCGAAACGCGTTGGGTGTGAAAAGAGTCTCTTCATAATTATTCTATGATGACACTAATGAATTTTCTCAATATGCTAATGTTTCGTTAATTTAAATGTATTCAATGTTTTTGATACAATTTGTTTCCAAATAAAATTTTGTTCATTTTTAAATACTCTGTTATACTCTCTCAAATAGTTGTAATCTTTTTAAAAGTGCCTTAAAAGTCCGCTTAGGAGAACCCCTCTCTCTATATATAAATGTATTTTATAGGGATTTTATGTGATAGACCAACACAAAAGTGGGATATACTTGTGAAGGAGAAGGAAAATGATAAATGTTTTTCAACATTTTTTACAAATAAATATCTGAAAAGTATGGCATGCATTTGTATTCAGCCCCCCAAGTCAATGCTTTGTGTATGTCTCTACCTGCCTTGCACATCTAGTAGAGTGAAATTTTTGTCCATTCTTCTTTGCAAGATAGCTCAAGCTCTGTCAGATTGGATAGAGAGCGTCTGTGAACGGCAATTTTCAAGTTTTGCCACAGATTCTCAATTGGATTTAGATCTGGACTTCGACTGGGCCATTCTAACACATGAATATGCTTTGATCTCTTATGAGTTTTGAACAAGTTGTTGGCCATGGAAACGCACAAGCCCTAGGCATGATGAGTAATCTAGCTCTGGTTTATAGTATATACACTCACTAGGATGAATTTTCTCAAATATGTTTGGTTGTGAGGTTGCAAAAATTTCAAGTAGAAGTGGCTGGTCAGAGGTCCCATCAATCACATGGACCCAACGATACAACCAAAAATCTTCACCTTCATCTAAAGAAAGAAACCAAAAAAAGGTTACAGCAGATGGTTCTTGTGTGTCCAACAATTAAAATACTCCTTAACAGATACAGTATTATATTCATGATATGGGTAATGTGCATCAAAGTTAAAGCAGCATATTTTAGTAGTTTTAGAATGTGACTGCCAGTCCAGAGCTTTCGCTCATAGTTACAGTTGATAGTTATCAAGTAATCACATGACTTACAACATCCTATATAGGCACACAGTATTCATCAAAACAGCATCCAACTCAGGTTTTGCTGACACTATTTAGGACCGTTACCACCAAACTTACCACAGCTGTTCAAATACTGGGCTATCAGGGAAGACTGACAGCAAACATTTTATAATGTACGTATATGTGTGACTGTTGCGTTAGACTGCATCTGAGATGGTAATTGGGCTGCAGTAATATTTTTCAACTCCAACTCCTAGAAGTTTGTGCGAATGTAATGCACAGATGGAACCAACAGTCTTGTTTTAAGTAGGCAAACCACAAAGGCCACAAGCGAGGGATCTTGGTAAATACAGACCTATTAAGGATGAGGGCGAGATTAATAACATCAGGGCACAAGGGTAAAAGAATAAGTGCACTTTAAAAATAAGTACACTTTTTCAGACAAAGCATATGGTGTAAAAGTCTTAGTTTGTTTTCGTCACAAAGTAATCAGTGTGACTATAAAAGCCATATCCATCACTTCCTTGTGGAGCCAAAACTAGAGCTCTTCAAATCAGCAGGAAGCATTGGTTTTGCAGATTAAAGATCTATAGGTCTGACTGTAGGGGGTGTGCTGGATTACATAGAGAAAACTGCTTCCACACAAAGAACATTGATCCTTATGTACAGCATGCTGGCAGATCATAGGCTTTTCTGCTCAGGCTGTGGCTTCTATAATTATGGAATTAAAAAAAAAAGCCAATGCCCAGGTTGTATAGTTTAAAAATGAATTCATCCACATAGCTAATAGCTACAGATATATGTTTCAAAAACAGTATAGCCTAGTTACCTCGGATCCGTTTTCGTTCACATCTTCCCACATATGTCACAAGACCAATCACATCACAGACTTGATTATGCGGTAAACTATTCAGCTCTGTTCTAAAATTGTAAAAAAAACAAAAAAACAAAAACAAAAAAAAAAACACACTGGTTAAAAAACAAAACAAAAGAAAAACTAACATTTTAAAACAGCACCAGAGTCTACAAATTAGAAAGTAACAATTAAAGTACTGAAAAAGAAGCCCCACAGCTACAAAAAAAGGACAAGCATTGAAAATCAATCAATCATGTTCGTCTGCAATGCATATTGCATTTGGTAAAACATGGTCAGGCACTAGGAGCTTGCTTACTGAACATGAATAGACCCTGTATGTGTGGCATAGCAAGTAAAGACTTAAACACATTAGAGCGCAAATGTGCCCTGCCCATGTTCAATTAAGTATTTACAGATTCTTAAAGCAGAACAACATTTATTATGACCAAGTAGTCTGTTAGACCAAGCTGGCCCAAAAAAATATTTTCATCACATATCTACAGTGCCTTGAAAAAGTATTCATACCCCTATGGCACAACTGCAAACCTACCAAGACATGGCCGTCCACCTAAATTGGCAGGCTGGGCAAGGAGAGCATTAATCAGAGAAGCAGCCAAGAGGCCCATGGTAACTCTGGAGGAGCTGCAGAGATCCACAGCTCTGGTGGGAGAATCTGTCCACAGGACAACTATTAGTCGTGCACTCCACAAATCTGGCCATTATGGAAGAGTGGCAGTAAGAAAGCCATTGTTATAAGAAAAAAGATAAAAAGTCTAGTTTGCAAGAAGATGTGGTGGACATAGAAAACATGTGGGAGAAAGGTGATCTGGTCAGAAGAGACCAAAATGTAACTTTTTGGCCTGTGTGGCGATAAACTAACACTGCACATCACCCTGAACACACTAACCCTGAAACATGATGGTGGCAGCATCATGTTGTGGGGAAGCTTTTCTTCAGCATTGGCAGGGAAGATGGATGGAGCCAAATACAGGGCAATCTTAGAAGAAAACCGTTAATGCCCCATACACAAGATCGGACTTTATGACAACAAAACTGTGGATTTTTGTTCAAAGGTTGTTGGCTCCAACTTGTCTTGCATACACACGGTCACACAAATGTTGGCCAACAATTACGAACGTAGCAACGTACAAGACGTATGCGATATCTCCATTACAAACGTTAGTTATATCTCCGGCTCATACTTAAGTCCGAGCATGCATGGACTTTTGTCCGACGGACAAAGACCGACAACATACATTTGTTGGCGGAAAATTTGAGAACCTGCTAGCCAACATTTGTTGGCGGAAAGCCCGACAACAAATGATCGATGGAGATACACATTCAGATTTTCCACCAACAAGCTCACATGCAACATTTGTTGTCGGAAAATCCGATCGTGTGTACGGGGCATTAGAGTGTGCAAAAGACTTGAGACTGGGGCAGAGGTTCCCCCTCCAGCAGGGCAACAACCCTAAAAATACAGCCAGAGCTACAATGGAATGGTTTCGATCAAAAGCATATTCATGTGTTAGAATGGCCCAGTCAAATTCCAGACCTAAATCCAAATGACAATCTGTGGCAAGACTTGAAAATTGCTGTTCACAGATGCTCTCCATCCAATCGGACAGAGCTCAAGCCATTTTGAAAATTAGAATGGGCAAAAGTTTCACTCTAAATGTGCAAAGCTGGGAGAGACATACGTAAAGTTATTGACTCAAAACATTTTTAAATTTTCCTTCCACTTCAAAATTATTTGCCACTTTGTGTTGGTCGATCACATAAAATCCCCAAATAAATTTACGTTTTTGGTTGTAACTGGACAAAATATATTTTAAACAGAGAGAAACAGAACAAAAAAAAAAAATACAGAAAAAAAAGCATTCCAAGAAATGTATAAATTGATTAGCATTTTAATGAGTGAAATAAGTATTTGACCAGTTTGCAAAACTTGACTTAGTACTTGGTGGAAAAAACCCTTGTTGGCAATCAGAGGTCAGACGTTTCTTGTAGTTGGCTACCAGGTTTGCACACATCAAGGGATTTTGTCACACTCCTCTTTGCAGATCCTAAGTCATTAGGGTTTCAAGGCTGACGTTTGGTAACTTGAACCTTCAGCGTCCTTCAGATATTTTCTATGGGATTAAGGTCTGGAGACTGGCTAAGGCACTCCAGGACCTTAATGTGCTTCTTCTTGAGCCACTCCTTTGTTGTCCTCGCCATGTGTTTTGGGTAATTGTCATGCTGGAATCAACGACCAGTTTTCAAATGCCATGGCTGAGGGAAGAAGGATCTCACCCAAGATGTGATGGTACATGGTCCCGTCTTTCGTTCCTTTGATGCAGTGAAGTTGTCTTGTCGCCTTAGTAGAAAAACACTCCCAAAACAAAGTTTCCACCTCCATGTTAGATGGTGGGGATAGTATTCTTAGGGTCATAAGCAGCATTCCTCCTCCTCCAAACACGGCGAGTTGAGTCGATGCCACGGAGCTCGATTTTGGTCTCATTCGACCACCAAACTTTCACCCGGTTCTCTTCTGAATAATTCAGATGTTCATTAGCGAACTTCAGACGGGCTTGTACATGTGCTTTCTTGAGCAGGGGGACCTTGCGGGCGCTGCAGGATTTCAGTCCTTCACAGCATAGTGTGTTAGCAATTGTTTTCTTGCTAACTAGTTCCAGCTGCCTTGGGATCATTGACAAGATTCTCCCGTAGTTCTGGGCTGATTCCTCACTGTTCTCATGATTATTGAAACTCCCAGAGGTGAGATTTTGCATGGAGCCCCAGACCGAGGGAGATTGAGTTTTTTGTTTCTTCCATTTGCAAATAATCGCACCAACTGTTGTCAGCCTCTCACAAAACTGCTTGGCGATGGTCTTGTAGCCAAATTCCAGCCTTGTGTAGGTCTACAATCTTGTCCCTGACATCCTTGGACAGCTCTTTGGTCTTGGCAATGGTGCAGAGATTGGAATCTGATTGCTTCTGTGAACAGGTGTCTTTCATACAGGTAACAAGCTGAGATTAGGAGCACTCCCTTTAAGAAAGTGCTCCTAATCTCAGCTCATTACCTGCATAGAAGACTCCCGGGAGCCAGAAATCTTGCTGATTGATAGGGGATCAAATACCTATTTCACTCATTAAAATGCAAATCAATTTATAACTTTTCTGAAAAGGATTTTTTTTTTCTGGATATTTTTGTTATTCGGTTTCCTGGTGCATCATGGCAGCATACATATGGGGGTTGTGACTCCGCCCCCACAACCTGATAGGACTGGTTAACTATAAATCAAAGACAGACCCGGCTCACAGCATTCTCCTTTTTTTCCTCACCTGATCAAGACTGACCCGGCTCACAGCATTCTCCTTTTTTTCCTCACCAGATCAAGACTGGAGTCGAGAGGTATCCCTTACCGCTTGATGACCCAGCCAGGTTCAGCCTCTCCTGGGTGGAAGTCCTTCCTGTACAGCCTCTAAATGAGCCAAGATGGCTGCAGCAGTGCAAGTACACTCTGAGCATGAGAGGCAGGAAGTGATGCGGCCTCCGTTTCCTGGCTAGAGCTTTTCCAGGATGGTGATCTGATCATGCTCAGGCATTGATATCATCGCTAATGGCAAATGTGAGTTCTAAATGGTTTTATGGCATTTTTGGGCAACAAATGGTGGAGCCTTCTACTCATGCATGCTGGATGCTTATGTGGTCATTGTTTGCAGGTATGTTTTCCCTTTTTATGGCATTCACCTGTGTTTTTCCGATCTCCTTCTCAGTGTTGCTCTAGGATCATTGTGCTCTTTATGGCCTTCACCGGGGCTCTTCCTATCCCCTTTTCTATGCTTTCTCTGGGATCACTGTGTTGGGCTCAGTTTCCACTAGTGCGACTTGTCACTGTCACAAAGTCGCATGACAAGCCATACCCTATGATTTCCAATGAGTACCGTTCATATCTGTGTTCATAGACCTTAAGAAGACAGGCATTGCTTCAAGTCGCATCAAATTGCAGCAAAATCTTGCAACTTTCAGGTCGCAATAGTGGAGACTTAGCTTATGCTGATTTTCATTTCAGTCTGCTGCTTTGCTTCTATGGGAAACGCTGTCCAGCCAGACCACCCATTGCTTTTAAGGTATAGGGATTAGGCAAGTAGTGAAGATTGAGAAAAAGAGAGCCAATATCTATAGTCCTAAAAGGACTAAAAGATGGAGGGAGCCTTCTGACGGTCAAGATAGTCACAATCTAAGAACAGACTTCGAGGCAATGTTGATTAAACTCATCATCTCACCCTCATTATTATTGCTGCCCGTTTACAAACATCACAAGTTACCAGCCCTAATAGTCGCTGCATTTGTGGAGGAAGGTCATTTGCCTGCCAAGCTAGTATGTCAAATCTGCCTGGAGCAAGCACTATACAGCCCTGCAAGAACCTCAAGAGAGCCTGCTAAAAGCCAGAACAGTCACCGTTCAAAGCACAGACATACAGGCAACATTGATCAATGTCATCTTCTCGCCTCTCATTTTGTTTGCTCCCCGTTTACGAACACCGCAGATTACCAGCCCTAATGGTTGCTGCATTGGTGGTGGAAAGTCATTGCTTGACAAGCTACAGTGCATACCGTATATACTCGAGTATAAGTCGAATTTTTCAGCCCTTTTTTTTGGGCTGAAAGTGTCCCTTCGACTTATACTCGAGTCCCTGCCGTCTGTCTGCATGATCAGCGTGTCATGCAGGCAGACGGCGGCCGGCGTAGTGTTCGCCGGCTATTGCAGCTTTCAAAAGCCGCGCCTCCTGCTCATCTGTGATAGGCTGTACACTGACAGCTGTTCAGCCTATCACGGACATTCTCTCATCCTCGTCCGTGGTATGAGAATGAGAGAATGTCCGTGATAGGCAGTCAGCCTATCACAGACGAGGAGGAGGCGCGGCTTTTGAACTGTGGAATGGCCGCCGAACACTATCATCACACGCCGGCCGCCGCTTGAAGATGGAGATCGCCACAGGGAGACTGCACGGGACACAGGTAGGACACATGCACACATACATGTACAGGACACAGGACATGCACAGGACACGTACAGGACATGTACAGGACACACACACACACACACACACACACGTACGTACAGGACACATGTACAGGGTACAGGTAGGCTGCACAGGACACAGGGAGGCAGGCAGCTGCAGATGGGCATTGTTGACCCTCTGCATTTCTCACCCTCGACTTATACTCGGGTCAATAAATTTTTCCCAGTTTTTTGTGGTAAATTAGGGGCCTCGACTTATACTCGGGACGACTTATACTCGAGTATATACGGTAAATTGCCTAGCACTTCCAACCAGAACCAGTAGGTGGTGTCCAAATAGGAAAGCTTGCACAAGCTTTGACGATTGCCCAATAGAGACTTTTTTTTTCAACTACAGCCAAGGATGCAATTGCCTGGGTTGAAGTTAGAAACTACTAAAATGAAATTTTTATTGTGGTGGATGCAAAAGAATCTGACTTATCTTGGTGCAGACTTCTGGGAAATTAGGTTTAGGGGGTGTTATGTATACATTCTGTGTGCAGAGCACCTCCAGATGGTCATGTTTAATTGCATTTTACAGAAAACTGCAGCCCTGGGAAAAAAAAAAAAAAAAAGTGGTGTAACCCTTTAAATAAGCCCGCCTGGAAGAAGTGAAGAGACAAGATGGTAACAGCTTTGTAAGAGCTGAAATTGGTGGCATACTCTGTGGTGGATGTGTCAGACATTAATTGATGTTTTTCAAGAGCGGTGTTCCCCGCGGTCACGGCAAGGAGTGCATTATGGCTGAAGGCATGGTCGGTGGATCCCGCCAAAAAAAAAAATGGTGCAAGACACCAGAACACAGATCCAATCTATTTGGGAGTAGACAGGATACAGCCACCTCAAGGGTGACCATTAGCAGGTCAGGGCGAATATCATCTGACAAAAAAAAACAGAAAATTCAAAAAGGTCCAGCATACAGGTGGCGACTCCCAAGTAGACACCAGGAGGCAAGATCCTATGGACCGGGAAAAAGATTAGGAAATGAACCGGAGAAGTACCCAATCTTCATTATTGAAGCCTTAAAGCTCTAAGGCTCCTGTCTTAGAACAGTGGAAGTCCCTTTGAAGGGTGCACTAATCCAGGGGGTGCCTGTGCAAAGCTTTATACACACACCTGGGAGGGAAAACCTTCAGGATCAGTGGGCCAGACCAGCTATATTGGCGTGACATTGGCGGAAGTTTAAAGGAGGTCCGTCTTTCTGGTACAATAATTTTTATTGAAAAAGTATAACATGACAAACTCACCCACGCAGGCGCATAATTCAATGAGCATACCGCTCATATAACATTGACAGGTGGGAAGTCCACCTTTCAATCTCTTCCAGTCAGCCAGGCTACCAGAGTTGATGGGAAAGTAAAAAATTCTGTTCCCGTTTGTAGCTGGATAGAAGAAAAAAAAAAAAAATAATAAAAAAAAAAAAACACACGAGCAATTGTGAAGGTTCCAGTTACCCATGGGAGAGGAGGATTCGGTTCACCTGTTCCTAGCAAAAATAAAAAAATGAAAGCCAGGTAATCTGTGCTCAGTGCTAAAGTTAAAAAAAAAAAAAAAAAATTGACAAGCAGCACAGGAAGTTAGAGTCGTGCAAGATGGAAAACCTCCAATCAATTATAATATTCATAAATCTGGGAGACTGGATTCTCCTGTAGGTTTATCAGACACCTACTTGTGTCAATTCATCCTCAAGGGAATTTCCATCCTCTGATAGAGAAAGCCAAAGGTACTTTGGGAGTGAAGTCTCTTCCAGCAGAACAGTGCCGAACAGTGCCGAAGTATCCTTGGCTGTTCGTAACTAACCAATTATTCTCAGATGGAACAATATCACATCAGACCCCAGCTAGAAAGGTTGGGGGACTGATTTCAAAGACCAGGCTGCTTAAGGTCATGGGATGTTAAGCTTATGAGGAATAGTATTGAATTTCTTGAACCGAGTAGTGTTCAAAGCACTTCTGCCATTCACTCCTTTTAGCAAGAGGAGCAAAATATTTGTACTTTGCCTAGGCAGCAGTGGAAGGTTAGAATTCTTAGGCTGTCAGTGGAGCTTCCTGTATCAATAATTGCAAATGTACCATTTTGGCTTAGGAGGCTCTAGTGTCTCTCTCTCCTACTCTTAAGCATTGAATCACCACTGCCCCTTCCAGTGATGACGGATTCGCTCTCTCATGGACAGTTTTGCCATCCAGCTCCAAGAGACTACTTTTGACGGCATGGAAGTTGAGAGGCAGTGGCTACCAAGTCAAGTATGCTCAGTGCAGGTAGTGCCTACCTTGTGTCAAACCAGAGAGGTCTTCATGAATTAGATTTACCTATGAATATGGGAAAATGATGCAGATCTCACACAGCAAACGCCTGGAGTCCTTTATCACCTAAACCAGCCAAGGTTCCACAGTTCTTACAACTGGAGCTGAACCGGGGCCTAGGTTCAAATATGTTTAAAGCTCGAAGTTCCCCTTTGTCTGCACTTGCAGGGGTTTAAGGAGTCCTTAACCCTAAGTGATGCAATTCTTAAAAGGCTTGCATGAAGTTATAGGCCTCCCAGGAAACCATTGTTTCCTATGTAGAACTTGCTTATGGTCCCCATTTCTATCCCACAGAATTGACTACACTCTGCAAACCCTAAAGACCGTATTTCTGGTTGCTACAATCTCTGAAGAAGGATGTCAGAACTACAGGCTTTGCACTCAATGAGCCTAACTTAACATTATACCCGGACAGAACAGAATAGTCCTAAAACTCCAGACTGCTTTTATCCATGGGGTGTCTTTCTCCTTCCAATTTAACCAGGAAGTCAATTTCCCGTCTTCTTGGTTGAATGGGAACCACATCCCCTGTAGGTTGACTAACGCTGGTAACCTGCTTGGCAGCTACCCTTTCATTCAGGAAAGCTGAAATATGTACTTGGTTCCAGCATGGCTTAAGGAAGGGTCAGTTAGCATCAACACGTTCAGTCACCTCCTAGATTGTTAAGACAATTAAAAGAGCCTACTCTTCAAGGCCTTCCTGTTTTGGAGGTCTTAAGAGCACATTTAACTAGGGCAGTGCCAGCTCTGTGAACCCGACTCGCGATAGTAAAATTTGGAAAAATTCATGGTGCATACTTGGGCTACTGATGATTACAACATTTTTCTTGCACCCTCCCGTATGCTGCCATGATGCACCAGGAAAACGGAAAATTGTATACTCACCTTTCCGTAATTTTCCTTTCCTGGTGCATCTTCATGGCAGCATACAGATACCCACCCAAATGGTGAGAGTTACAGAGAATGCTGTGAGCCGGGTCTGTCTTTGATTTATAGTTAACCAGTCCTATCAGGTTGTGGGGGCGGACTCACAACCCCCATATGTATGCTGCCATGAAGATGCACCAGGAAAGGAAAATTACGGAAAGGTGAGTATACAATTTTCCATTTTCTCACGGGTAAAATAAACCTACCATTAAAATGATAGACTAATCATTTCTTTGTCAGTGGGCAAACGTACAAAATCAGCAGGGGATCAAATGCTTTTTCCCTCACTGTATAGTGAGCCAATTAGTGGGCTGTGTATATAAAGATCTTCAAATTAACTAGCTCCAAATGTGTTAAGCATTCTCTCTTCTTGCCTGGAAGTAATTAAATGTATACAAATGGCCTCTTTTGGTGGTACAGTTTGTTCTCACTAGGACTTTTTTTGGCATGGGAATTACCTATAAATGGTCCTACAACTCACATGGAGTGCAGAGCCAAAAAAACAAACTATTGTAATATAATATTATATCGTAGTGTTGCTACCATAGCTTGAGGTAATCTGAAAATTCTCTTATCATACAAAAGGCATATTTACATTAGATGAATACCTTTTGTTCTGTACCTTTCAAAGTACACGTCAAAATCCCTGACAAATTAAACGGAGGATAGAATGGGGAAAAAATAGCAGTAAGTGCCTTAGTAAAAATGCTAAAATAACTAGCCCATTTACAGATATAAGTAGTTATATGCAATGCTTGTCTTTCCTTGCGAAAGAAAAACTTGGTCCCACTACCACCCAAACCTCTGTTTTGGTTCAGCACATTACTGTACGATCAGGGACGAGATGGGGTTAGCCTTACCTTTTTCTTTAAATGTTGACATCTGCTTAAGCAAAGCTTTGTGTTCTAATACCGCAAAAGCTGTTCTATGAGCTATGGATGCTGGTAATAAAATCGCATTTAAAAATCTGACATGCTGATTGTACCCAAGTCAATCGACTTGGGTACAATCAGCCTGCCCATAGATGGTTTGAATCTCAGCCAGTTCTCGCTAAACCCGCCAAGATTCAAACCATCTATGTCCAGCTTTACCCTTTAGAGCGCATTAGAAGCTATGCCAACTTTCACCAATTCATACAAACTTATCTACAGTTATTACTCTACGCTCAGATGAAAGACTCTAGACTCCAAAAGGTTAGAATTATTGCAGACCTTGATGACCAAAGACTGGAAGGAATTTTTCCAACATATACTTCACTGGCATTTAATCTAAAGACCAAAACATTTATCTCAGGTACTTTCATTGACCATTTCACACTGCTCAAATAGTAGGAAGCTGTAGTAAAGTTAGAGCCTTCTGGTCAGTAGTCACAGCGTTTAGGTCTGATAACTTCTCCATCCCCAATTTCTGCAGTCCAAGAGAATGCTTATGGTGTTTTCTGGGAAAGATTGTATTGTATGGAAAAAAACAAAAACAAACAAAAAAACAAAAACAAAAACATTGCCGCTATATAGGCCTACTTATGCGACTAGAAAATGCACTGACAAATTTAAAAAAGATTTGGGCAGAATGGATAGCTATTACAGTATGTACAGGTAAAATTCTTTTTTGTGGGTTTTAGCTTCTCTACACACTAACAGTTTTTCTGCTGTCCGTTCTGCTGCAGACAATACTCTGAAGAGGGGGTCAAAAGGAAAAAAAAAAAAATCTATAACTTGTGAGAAAAAGTTTGCGTTTATCAGCATTTCAACTACTTTCATAAAGCAGTGAAAAAAACCCCCGTTAGACTTGCCGGTAACAGTATTTGCAGGAACCTTCCAGGACAGCTACTTGAGAGATGATTGGCTCCGCCCTCCACAGGAAACACAAATCAGATACAATTTAAAAGGCCTCTCCCTTTCCTCTGACCCTCAGTTGTTTAGAAGATCAAGTAACCTCCACCAAAAGTGCACTCGGCAGAGGAAAAAACAAAAAATATAAAAAAAAAACAATAAAAAAAAACACCACCACCAGGTAAACAAGGTCGACCAGTGAAAAAAAATAGAATAGGGTGGGAATATAGGTGCTGTCCTGGAAATACTGTTACCGGTAAGTTTAACGGGGGTTTCCCCCCCCCTCACCTTCCAGGACAGCTACTTGAGAGGATAAGCAAGATTCTATACCTTAGGGAGGGACAACAGCCAGAAGCACTTTCCTACCAAAAGGAGAGTCCCTGGCTGGAAAGCATCTGTACTCTAGAATGTTTGACAAATGCATGAGAGGAGAACCAGATGGCAGCTTTAGAAATTTCTTCCCATGAAGCCCCCACTCTTTCTGCCCATGATGTGGCCATGGATCTTGTTGAATGGGCCCTAATTCTAGGAGGGGTGCGACCTGACGCTTTGTATGCCTCACAGATAGCTCCCCTAATCCACCTAGCACTAGAACTGTTAGTTGCTTTGGACCCCTTCTTGGGGCCACTGAACAAAACCCAACAGTTGGGAGGAACTCCTAAAACCACTGGACTTTTCTAGATAAAGCAGAAGACATCTCTTTACGTCTAAAAGACTAAACCTTTCCTCCTCCGCATTCTTGGCAGAGGTGCAGAAACTAGGAAGGACTATCTCCTGGGACCTATGAAAGTTGGAAGAAACTTTGAGTAAATAGAAAGGATCAGGTCTAATCACTACCCTGTCCTCTAGAATCCTCAGAAAGGGGTCTTTACAGGAAAGACACTCTAGATCAGAAATCCTTCTCCCAACGTAATAGCCAAAAGGAAGGAAATCTTCAAAGAAATAATTTTCAGGGAAGCCTAATGCAAAGGCTCAAAAGGAGCAGTCAATTGGAAGGTCTGAGGGTTTGGATGCAACACCGGTCCCTGATGGAGCAGATCCTTCCGAACTGGTAGGGGCCAGGGAAGATTCACAGAGAGGGCCTTCAGAGAGGAGAACCAAGACCATTTCTTCTTTGCCTGTTGGCTTTAAAATTAGCCTGGCTTTGGAAGCCACGAAAAGGCCTCTTATTCTGGGGTTTATCCGTTTGGGAAGAAGGAAACCGTTTACTCTTCTCAGAGGAATGAGCTAGGACCTCCTCTAAGGAGGAACTGAATAAGAGCTTGCCTTTAAAGGGAATGCCGCAGAGTTTATTCTCGGAGGTAAGATCACCTTCCCAAGATTTAAGCCAGCTAGCCCGCCTAGCTGAATGAGAGCAGAAGCTCTGGCTGCAGATTTCACTGAATCTGCTACTGCAACAGCCAAGAAGGCAACTGCCTTGACAATGAGTGGGAGAGACTCCCTAATCTCTTCTTTGGGGGTGTCAGATGAAAGAAGATCATCCAGACGCTGAACCCATACGTCTAAATTCCTAGCCACACAGGTGTATGCTACCGCCGAACCTGAAAAAAAAGGCTGAAGCATCCCAGGCTTTAAGTAACAATGAGTTGGCTTTTCTATCCATTTGATCCTTAAGGACCCCAGAATCTTCAAAAGAAAGATCTAACCTCTGGCTGCTTAACTGTCGGCTTATTGCCAGCTCCTATCTCTCCACAGTTACTCAACTGTTGATGATATCCTGCTCGTCTGTCCTGCCTACTTAAGCAGTCTAGTCCAGAGGAGCTCTGCCTTCGCCTTGGTCACATCACAGAAACTATCTCCTGCGATCCTGTTCAAGACTTGCTTTGCCAATATCCCTTCTGGCTCCAGATCCTGCTTGCTTTTCCACTACATTGACCCCTGACTTCTGGCTGGGCTGACTATCCATTCCGGTTACTGAACTTTGGCTAGGTTTTGACTAAGTTTGTTCTTTTTACTTTTATTACTAAACAAGTGTGATTTAACTGTACTTCTGTCTCGGCCTGATTTCATGGTTTCTGACATACATATAGGAAAGCATAAAAAGTAGACAACCTTTTAAAAAAATGACTTGGTTATTAAAAATGTATTGGTAAAACCCCCTCCAAAAAAAAAGGACCACAAGCAAAAATTGCCACCAGACTATAGCCTGCTCTTGGAAAGCCCCAGTGTTACATTTCTTCAAAGTAAATTTACAGACTGAATGGGACTAGGATAATGAAAAAAGATTGGCCATTTCTTCTTATACCCACAAGAAGTTACCACATCTGGTCCCCAGGGATTTTCCACTCCCAACCAGACCAAAAGGTGTTACACCTTTGAGCTACATGGATACCTGGATAGCTCCTGTGCCATTCTTGATAAACTAATTTCCTTCTCTCCTTTCCCAAATTTATAGCCCGCCAAGTACTGGGAAAACTCCAGAAGTGATGCTGGATTCCCTGTCAACCTACACTCCAATATTAAATCTCCATTTTATTCTCAATATTACACGTTTCTAAGATGATTATGAATCGTTTTACAGTTCAGCGGTGTATGTACAACAACTGTACAGACTTGATAATGGCACTAACTAGGGATGCACCGAATGGGTTTTTTGGTGCCGAAACCGATACCGAAAATGAAAAATACACTAGGCGGAAAACTGAAACCGATACCGAAACAGCACAGATACCGAAAGTGACTGTTTTTAAAAATATTTTTTATACAGGAGATGGTCAGACTGGGGACATGGTACAGTAGATGGTCAGAGACTGCAGACACATGGTACAGGAGATGGTCAGAGACTGGGGACATGGTACAGGAGAGGGTCAGAGACTGGGGACATGGTACAGGAGAGGGTCAGAGACTGGGGACATGGTACAGGAGAGGGTCAGAGACTGGGGACCTGGTACAGGAGAGGGTCAGAGACTGGGGACATGGTACAGGAGAGGGTCAGAGACTGGGGACATGGTACAGGAGAGGGTCAGAGACTGCAGACATGATACAAGAGATCAATGCAGCCTCACCAGTGCCCATCATGCAGCCCGCGTTTGCCCCTCAGATGCAGCCCACATGTGCCCATAAGATGCAGCCCGCCTGTGCCTATGAGATGCAGCCTCACCTGTGCCCATCATGCAGCCTGCCAGTGCCCATCATGCAGCTTGCCAGTGCTCGAAACAGAGCGGCGATCTCCGTGTGTCATGGAGCTGAATTTGAATTGCCCAGGTCGCAGTAACTATGTTCGGCCTCCTGTAATAATGTCACACTGATTCAATGTCCCACCATTGGATCAATGTGCCGTGTGTCACAGGAGGCGGGACATTGTTACTGTGTTCTGTGTAGTTAAGCTCCATGACACAATGGAGATCGCGGCAAGGAGGGAGGGAGGGGAGGGGAGGGGAGAGGAGAGGACTGCGGCGCGCCGCACCAGAAGGACACCCTCATAATGGGCAGCACCAGGGATAGGGCCCCGCCCCCATTTTCGTCAAGATTTTCTTTTCTGCATTTTGCCGAAAAGGCCATTTTAGGCCGATATGTTTTGGCAGCTGAAAATTTGGTGCATCACTAGCACTAACTTGTGACATAAATTGGTATGTAGCTTATGTTCCCCTCTTATTTGTATTATAAACCTTGACCAAAAAAAAAAAAAAAAAGCATTAAAACAGGGTTTCTTATATGAAATTCAGGAGTACAGATGCATGTGCAAGGAAAATCATGTAATTACTGAATCACCACCTTGTGACAAATTGATATTTTACTGCCGGCAGTCTCCATTCAGGCTTTACATCCACTTTTCGAAGAACAGAAATCTTGGACATAGGGTCTCTGGCATTCAAGCTGATTTCTGGGAAAAAAAGAAAAGAGAAAAAAAAAGGAAGAGCTAAAGTCCACAAAACCACATACAGTATTCTGATTTTTTTTTTCCAAACAGCCTCAATTTGTCTTTATATTTAACCCTACAACTTTCCTTAAAAAAAGGATCTTCAGTGTATGTATGTATAATATATATATATATATATATATATATATATACACTGTCATTTTAGTTTCTACCTAGAGCACAAAACAAATTGATTTTTACACCACTTTAATCTTTGCTGCGGCAAACAGGACTGTTAAAAAAATAAAAATAAAGAAGCCATCATTTATACAGATTGTATTACAGTAATAATTAATGAAGACTAAATTGGGCTTTTTTTTCTTCAAATAACAATTTTTATTGATCATAAGGAGCGGGTAAATAGACAAGAAGACTTCAGCATAACAGCAATAGGGCCAGTGTATATCGAGTAACAGTAAACAATAAAACAGACAATAGGGGGGTCGTTGCTGGCTCCACATAAAAACTGTTAGTTATCAAATAGGGTCTGCTATAGACAACAAAACCCAAAAAAGAAAGGAAACAGCAGGAAATAGAAAGATGGGGGGGTGAGGAAGGAGGGGGGAAGATAGGAAGGCTCGACCATCAGCTCAGGGCGGATCCCCTCGCCTGTGCCAATTTGTCCCAAACTTTTTAATGCATTTCCAGTCTATAATGTAATCTGGCTGTCATTTTTTCCATCAGCTCTATGTCGTTTATTCTAGTATACAAATCTGCCTGGGAGGGTGGGGAATGTCGTTTCCAATGAAGGGCAACCAGGCATCTTGCAGCTGTCAAGACATGTCTAAGCAATTTTTTTGAATGTTTGGGAATCTGCAGGGGTGAAACTCTTAAGAGGAATGATTTCGGGGTCCTGGGGTCCTGTACTCCCAGAAGGCGGGACAATAAAAGCTGCGTTTCCGTCCAGAAAGGCACTATCTTGGGGCAGGTCCAGTAGATGTGATATAGGGTCCCCATGGCTCCCTGACAGTGTCAACACCTATCCGAGCTGGAGGGATATATAGCGTTGAGAACAAATGGTGTCAGGTACCAAAAGTAGAGAATTGTATAGGCGTTCTCCTTGTAGAGCGTGCAAAAAGAGCTTTTTGCTGCCTGAGACCAGATCGTCTGCCATGTCGCCTCTGGGATCTCCCAGTACCTTCACCCAGGGAAGCATATATGCACGTTTACCCTGGGTGAGGATGGAGTAAGAGTTTAGCAGCCAATATATATCTGAAATTAAACCTCGGCGTGCGGATCCCTCCAACACCAGGCTTTCAAAAGGGGGTTGGCGCCGAAAATTGGAGATTCGGGGCGAAAGATTGGGCATAATGTCTTATTTGCAAGTACCCATTAAACACCTGGCGAGGTAGATCAATTTTTTTTTTTTGGAGTTCGGTGAATGAGAGCATCTTGCATGAGCAAGGGTGCACCAAGTGGCCAAAGTGAAATAAGTTCCGTGTTGCCCAGGGCGAAGACATCTGGCGTGTGAGACCAGCAGGCATCCTAGGGTTATAAAAGAAGGAGGTTAAAAGAGACCTTTCTGAGCCCAGGTTATGTGCTCGAGCTGCGCCAGAGTGACCAAAGATGAAGCATAGGTCCCAAAAGCCGGCCCGAGTCCACCTCTGCATTCGAATTACAGAGCAGGCCGTTTGGGTGCAAGCCATAGCTTTTTGATTTCTGTCCACTTGTTGTAGGATGGTTGGGGAAACCAGGAGGTCAAGGCGTGCAGCTGAGCTGCTTGGTAGTATTTAAATAAGTCAGGAAACACCAACCCTCCGTCGGAGCAGGAAGCCGTCAGGACTGAGCGAGGTATTCTATGTCTCCTTTAGTTCCAGACAAAGCGCACCAAGTTCACCTGGCGTTTTCTCAAGTCTGCACATGGAATTTGAATGGGCAGTGTCTGGAGGAGATAAAAGGAGTTTGGGGAGGATGGTCATCTTTACAGAGGCCACCCTCCCCAGGAGAGAAATATGATGGACCTTCCAGTTCTGTAGAAGGTCCCTTATGGACTGGAACAGGAGGGGAAAATTAGCTTGGTATGGAATAGCATAAGACGGGGTGATCTGAACCCCCAAATATATTTCAGGGCTGTCGCCTTCCAGTGATAAGGGAAGCACTGCTACAGGTGTTGTACTTCTGCTGCTGGGATGTTAATAGGGAGAGCCTGATTTAGTCACGTTTATTTTATAGCCAGAGAGGGATTTGTAGAGATCGAGTTCAGCGTGTAGGTTGGGCAGTGAAGTTCTAGGCTGAGTCAGGGTGAGTATGATGCCGTTTGCGAAAAGTGCCAATTTAAACTCCCTTCCCCGCACCGGGAGCCCACGAATATCCGGATTTCTACGAATCAGAAAGAAGGATGGCTAATCTGTGCCACATCCAATATAAAAAGCAAAAAAAGGGGGTTCCCCCAAGTGGATTTTAGGCAACTAATAATGTTCTAAAAAATATGCAAGAGTAATATAATAACAATTTTATTTAAACATGATTAAAATAAAGTGAAACATTCAGGGCACCAAGGCACAGGCTATTTTTCTTGTTATTTTTTTCGTTTCATTATTTGGTTCTACTACTTTTTATAATGTAAGTGCCAATTTATATACATTCATTTTTATTGCCTTCATATTTTGTGTATTTCTTCTGCAGGAGACTTTCTTTGCATCACTCCTGGTACTTCAGCTGACCACTAGGATTGCCCGGCACACAAAGCCGCCTGGTTGTATAACCTAGGCAGCGCTTTGGAGGCTAATGGACGTTTACATCACCGCCCATGGCCTCCATCTTGCCACTCCGGCGGACATGCGCAGTCCGCCAGTGAGGCTTACTGTGTCGGTGGGCTGGGTGTGCGCACTCCAACGTGCAGACGTTCGTGCATGCGCGGTGGGGGCCGCGCCACGCACACTCAGCTCAGGGAGCCATCCCGGGATCTCCCAATATATATATATATATATATATATATATATATATATATATATATATATATATATATATATATATATATATATATATATATATATATATATATATACTCAGCCGGCGCACTTCCATATCCAGCACTTATTTGCTGGGTGTTGGGACATGCGGCCGGCTTTTTATCCTCCTTAAAAGCAAGGTAAAAAACTTTTTTTTTTTTTTCTATTGACCCATATCATTAAATAGTGACTACTATATGCTTTCTGAGGCTCTCACCAAAATATATTTTAATGTGACCCATTTATTTATCAATTTTTTTGTAGTTACTGACTTTGACTCATCACTTTGTTTGGTTGTTAACCTCACCAGCAAGATTTCCCATACTAGCAGGTATATTTAGTTAATCTTCATACGCGTGGTGGTACAGCACACACTTTGACACACTCCTTGTTCTTATTTTAGTTACAATTGAGTATACTCTCCCTTATTTTTTAGGGATTTCCATACACGGCTTCAGTAAATCCTTCTGGCCATCTGCTGTCCAGGATTGCAAGGAAATCTCGGCCCCCTGGAGGTTCTAGTAATATCAAGTCTGTGTTTCAGACATATTTGATGCCCTTTTGCCTTGAGAGAGCACTCCCCAGCGGCAAATTTGTTTCGTGCTATTGGTCTGCAATTTTAATGTTGTTACAATGAAACATTGAAAATCATTTTACCGTTCAACTCTATGTAAGTGAATTATCATAATAATTAAACATCTAATTATGTACTTTATGTTGGCAATATCCTTTCACTCTAAAATACTGATTTAATATTTGAATTATGCTTTAGATTATGTTTCCTCTACACCCCTGAAGAAGGATTATACCGTACCCCGAAAAACGTTGGGTGTAAGGAGGTCTTTTCAAAAAATCCCTCATTTATGGTGATAGCAATGAATTGTACTGTAACGAATCAATGTTTCACTTTATTTTAATCATGGTTAAAGAAAATTGTTATTATATTACTCTTGCATATTTGCATAGTTGCCTAAAAAGTCCACTTAGGGGAACCCCCTTTTTTCGGATTTCTACGAATGGATGCCGCCAGGGGCTCAACACATAGCGCAAGCAGTAATGGTGAGTGGGCACCCCTGGCGAGTCCCATTCACTATCGGGAAGGTGGGGGACAGGGCAAAAGGAATCTTAACCTGGGACGTGGGATTAGTGTATAGGTGCTGGATGCCCATAGGAAGGGACCCCGAAACCCCATGTGTTTCAACGTGGCAAACAGGAAAGGCCAGCTAAGGCGGTCAAAGGCCTTTTTCACATCCAGTCCGAGAGCTAAAGATTCTAGGCCGTCCCTGTTTGCCATATCTATTAAGTCAATAACCCGTCTCATGTTGTCCCCTGCTTGATGGAGGGGGACGAAGCCCACCCGATCCTTATGTATCAAGGAGGGCAGTATCAGGTTTAGACGCATCAAGAGGAGCTTAGTGAAGATTTTTAGGTCAGAGATTAAGACTGCAATCGGCCTGTAACTAGCGCATAGGGAAGGATCTTTGTCGGGTTTGGGGATCAACGTGAGAAAACGACCTTTGCATGTCTGGGGGAATAGGGGTTAGATGAAGAAAGGCATTGAACAGTTTACACATATGTGGCAAGAGAATGGGGAGGAATGATTTGTAACATTCATAAGGGAGGCCATCCGGGACCGGGGGATTCATGTGAAGGCAGGGTCTTGATAGTGGCAGTCAGTTCCTCTACTGTGATAGATGCATTGAGGGAAAGAAGGTCCAAGTCTGGGGATTCCACTGCGTTCCAGATACTGGTGCAAGCGGTCGGTCAGGTCAGGTTGGGGGGGGCTCATGTGGGATCTCAGAGTCACTGTAAAGGGCCGTATAGAACTCCTCGAAGGCATGAGCTATGTCTTGAGGGTGAGAGAGAAGGCAGCCCGCCCTATTTTTTATTTGGTGAGGGGTAGTCGTGTGGGAGCATTCCAACTGTTTGCGTGCTAACAGAGAGTGGGCTTGGGCTTTAGTTTTAATTTTTTATGATGCATACAAAACATAATAAGTATACCGTTACAGAATACCCATTCCAAAACTGGTTTTCCGAAGGAAAACTTTTCTAATATTATGCAACCAACGTTAGGTCAAAGATTTTACAACCCAAAACAGGGATCGGACAAGCAGATGCTTTGTTAGCGTAGGTTGGACACATTTCTCACTGACTTCTACACTATGATTACTTCTAGATTAAAAGAAATTGTTGACCTTACCTGCTTAACCCTAATAATACATGCTTTAGGTTTCCACCTCAGACGCACCAGAGAGAAAGATTGTGCTGCTTTCTTAAGCACACCAGTCACATCAGGCTGATTAATCAAAGCTTCAACGCATATATGATAAATTTTGAGTCGCTG
This sequence comes from Lithobates clamitans, assembly GCA_037952925.1. Taxonomy (NCBI): domain Eukaryota; kingdom Metazoa; phylum Chordata; class Amphibia; order Anura; family Ranidae; genus Lithobates; species Lithobates clamitans. Next base: position 2,590,646 of record JBBGZY010000724.1, on the reverse strand, counting down.
GCTACCTACTTTATGTGTCGCCGAAGTACCCCAAAGATCATATGCAAATACTGACATTCAAACAACAACAACCGCACAAGACTCTTTACCCCTCGATTGTGTTCAAGTCTGTACTCCACGTGGGGATAAAGTGGCTACCTACTATAGAACCATGTAAAACAAAACAAACAAAAAAAAAAATTAGAAAAAAACTCTACAAATCTAACAAAGCTCATTACTTCAGTCTTTAGGTCAAAACTTTAAGCACGTTTTATAAACTGACCACAGATACATATCTATACAAGACAAATAATTCTCAAAATGTATAAAAACGGCAAGAAAAAAAAAAAAAACAAAACAAAATTTACATCAAATTGTTTTTACATAAATTGTAAAATGTCTGAAAATATGTAATACTTGAAGTGGCTGTAAAGGCACAAGGTTTTTTACCTTCATGCATTCAGGTAAAAAAACCTGTGAGCAGCAGCGCCCCCCTCGATCCAGCGATGTCCTTGAGAGCCTCAACTCTCTGGGGCCACGCACTCCTCATTGGCTTTTGGCAGCAGCGGGAGCCATTGGATCCCACTGCTGTCAATCACAGCCAGTGCGCCAATCAGGAGATGTAGACATGGGGCCAAGCCATGGCTCCATGTGTAAATTGACACACAGAGCCGTGGTTCAAAAGCGCACCTGCTTGGATGCCCCTAGAACAAGCTGCTTGCTGTTGGAGCACCCTGGAGGAGCCAGGAGTGCCGGCGTGGGACCCGAGAAGAGGAGGTTTCGGGTTGCTCTTGGGAAAACCCATGCACAGAGCAGGCAAGTATGACAGGTTTGTTATTTTTAGGGAAAAAAAAAAAAAAAAAGGGGAAGGAAGGATAGTACAAACTAATCATTCGACTCGTCTAAGTCAGTGCGGTGCTTGGAATAATTTAAAGACAAAAAACAGCTGGGAGATTAAGATTCTGCTACATATATGAATGTACAGTATCTATTTTTGTACTCAACATAAAATCCCCCTCCCGAGTTTACTGAAGGACATAGCAAAGATCTTTAGATCTTGACAGCTGGATTATACTGCTATGTGCATGAGTAGAACGCTAGATGCAAAAGACAAAAATACAGCCCGAGCGTTACCCATGCTGATGGCCAACCCTCTACTTGCTATATATTTCCTCAGTCGGCTAAAGGAAGATAACGCTGAATAGGCAGTGGGCAACATAACGAGAAACATGGTTGTCCCTCAATTAATGCAGAGAAAACGGTTTTTCAGTGAGTACAAAATCCATTTCGCTCTTCCTTTCATTGAAGGACACTGCAAGGCCTGCTTGAGATGGAAACTAGCCATCCATGGCCATGACAAAGACCCCAATAGGACAGAGGGATGCCCAGGGTCCCGAAAGTATCAGACACAGAGACCAACGAGGGCTGACTTGTGAGACATTGTGGAAGGCATGCAGAAGTCCAAAAGGAGACTAAAAACTCTAAAGGGCAAGGCTGCAGCTTATGCAAACCAATGGCATCTGCTCTAACAGCTCTTCAGTGGGGGACCAGACATCCTCCCAGTCACGTCAAGAATATCAGAGAACCTACTAGGACTTAACAGATCAGGGTGCAGGTAGTCCCAGAAAGCATACGTGTGGCACTCAGCAGATACTCCACTTGCCCACAGGCAGCACCAGAAGCCAACACACATGTAGCTAGCAGAGTACCTACAGCCAAAGAAACAGTCCCCTCCTGGATCAGGTTGCATGCAACAGGCATGGGCAGAAGTGCATCAGAGCAGGGCAAACAAAGCAGGGCAAACAAAAAAACAAACAAAAAAAAACCCACAGCAAGATATTAGCAACTGCCTCAATTTACCAGCTGCTTAGTGGGCACTGTGGACAGCTGACCCCTGCCAGATGGATGTCAGGTTGGCGAACCCTTCCTGTAGTAAAGCACTATACACGCACTAGATAGATAATACAGGCAATATACAGATTACATACCACCCAGGTTACGAGGGAAACCCATGGAGAACACCGACATAGGACAGCAGGTGACCTCTGAACAGAATCAGGGTGCCACCGGCCTGTGGAGGGGGACATGGTGACCGGATGGTGAGAACCAGTGGGCCACATGCACTTCTGTTGCTCACACAAGTGGTTGTGTGTGTGGTAGCAAAGCATTCACAGACAAATCTGCCATGGCAAAGAACTAAATGCATTGGATGGCTAATCTTGGGGGGGGGGGGGATTACAAAGATCTAAAAGCAGGCCAACAGTAGGAGCCACTCCTTAAATTTTTTTTTTTTGCACCTAGTGTCCTACTTCTGCAGGTGGTAGTAATCAAGATCTACAGATCGTTGTGTCCTTCAAACAATTAAAAAGAAAAATAATTCAGAATATTAGGTAATTTAGCAAGGAGTTTATTAGGAGGGCCATGGCCTTGCCCCTAGTTTTCAAGCAGTGCAAAAACTTTACCTAAAAGTTCCTACAACAATCTACAGGGGGGGTAAATAACGGTTTTGGTAGTGGTCTGTAGGGCATACAAAAGCAGAGCTTGTCAAAAAATCTTTTTAACCTATACCGTTGCATGGGTGAGGTGATGGACAATAGCTGGAGACAACTCACACAAGTACCTGGAACTGACTTGGCATCAGTCTTCTTGTATTAAAAACAGTGTGTTTCTCTGCAGCAGGGGCAGGAGCACTTGTCAGGATAGAAGAAAAAATGGATGGGGCAAAATACCATCAAATTCTTGAGGAAAATCTGCTGCCCTCTGCCAGAAAGTGGTCAATGGGAAAAAGGTTTATCTTCCAACACGGCAATGACCCAAAGCACACAGCAAACATGACTAGAGGGGTTGAAGGAGAAAAAATGTGAATGTCCTTGCATGGCCTAGTCAGAGCCTAGACACAAATCCCATTGAAAAAATAAAAAATAAATTAAAACCATCAAGCGCTTGAGGGCACAGTTAAAATAAGCACTTACTGTATTATACCAAATCAATAAAATAAGATGTAACCAGTCTGTGGGCTGCTGTTTAAAAAAACCTTCAAAAGATCCTCAAGCAATATATCTGACAAACAAAAACAGTGCTCCTACATTTTCCCTTAATTAACCTTTGGGCTTTTTTATGCCCTATTTTTTCTTTTATACCAAACTCCCATACAGATGTGGCCATAGGAGTGCTCTTTCTATATTTTCATATTTCTGGGTGGCAAACACCAAAAACCTTTGGCTCTGTGTAACTTCTGCATACTTTCAGCTATTAAAACCATTCAACTTTTAAAACGTTCAGCTCTTTCAGCTAATGATGGGACTTTTTCAACTTTTTTTCTACTATTTATACTGTTTAAAATATTAAGCTTTTTAACACTTTTTTTTAACATTGACGTAAATGAGAGCATGCTTCAAATCATTAAAATCTTCCGCTCCCAAAAGTTTCAGCTCCTTCATACTTTCACCTACAGGACGCCAAACAAAAACTTTAAAATGTTCACAAAATATTCAGCTATCTGGCTATATCTTCAGTTTGATATCATTTACAGTTTTTGTGAAAATGCTGTTTAAGTTTAGTGATCATTTCAGGAAATGTTATCGATTAAACTGAGTGTCTATTGGGGTGTGTCATACCTAGAGCACAGAGCCTTAAAACAAAAAAATATCTTAGTTCCTTCTCTATAAATTGCTCTCTCTACTTGTCATACACAATTTATACATCAAAACGTAGGTATTTTTGGCTAGTTTCAGGCAATGTGCTCAGTTTTGTGATACACCTTTTACTTTTGGCTGGTTGAGCTTCCAAATGACAAGTTCTACACTTTCTTCCATTGACTGTCCTGTAAAAAATTCTTCACATTTCCCAACGAAATGCACAGCCAACTTCTTTTTTAAATCACTGACATGCCCACATTTTTAAGTTTATCAACATAAATTTTAAACCGATACATTCACAGAAGCCGCGTGTCTCTAACGGTGAAGTCGCTGTTTCGATAGCATGTACTGTTGTGGATTTATTAAGGCTTGTTTGAAGGGTTCTCTCACTCGGGCAGATAGTGAGGAGAGGTTTTTTACAGTGTGTTCAGGGGACAGGCAGCTAGCAGATAGGGAGATGCTATTCAGCATTCCCACGCATTTTCTAGTATATCTTTAGGACTCATTTGTTCTTTTTTGTCTTGTAGACAGACTGTCTAACTTGAACTATATTATGGCGGACTTAACGTGTAATAATTGGGATGGTTTCATGCTGGTGATCAAACAAACACGTTCTTTGTCCAAGGGAAAAAAAAAAAAATGTGGAAATGTGGAGATTGTGTATCAGAAGCTCCTACAGGCATTTGGACGGAAGGCCAGTCTTTTCTAGCATATCAGATATTTTGAACAGTATATTGCGGAAAATTTGAATCCCAAGACCCCTTTCACACTGAGGCATTTTTCAGGTGTTTTTGGGCTAAAAACAGCGCCCGTAAAGCTCCTTAAAAATGACTCCCCTGCAGTCTCAGTGTAAAAGCTGGAGGGTTTCACACAATAGGTTTGTTTTTTCTGGATTATCTTGTACATCTCTGTGACATGTCTGGCACACTTTATTATACTACATGCGGATTTTACTTTAACTGCGCTATAATGTGGAGTCCTTACTTAATAAAATGTTCCGGTCTTTTTCCGTTCTGTCTGAAATGGGTGGTTTTTGATTCTGGGTTTGGCTTTATCTTTTGGGCATGACTGCTGGGGTTTTGGGCGTCTGTCCAGCTCATGTGTGCCTTGTGTGATGTGGATATGCGCCTGCTCTGTGTTGTGGATGGGCCGTGCTGTGGATCTGTCTGCATGTCTGCTTGTGCTCCTCCCCTCTGCTCGCGCTTTGTCTGTATCTGTGTGGGGGGATACGGGGATACGGGGGGGGGGGGGGTGTCGAGTGGCATTTTCCCCTCCCTCTTGATGCATTGTGTTCACCTGATGCCCCCTGTGGACAGCCTTACTTTGCCATTCTCGTTGTTGGCTTCAGATGGGGGCGTGCCTGTCGCCGCGTCATTGAATGACGTCATTCGGCGGCGCAGTTACTCGGCGTAGGACCCATGCCACATGCATTGGTATAGGGCAGAGTCTTGGATGTGTTAGGAGGGCTATAAATAGTACCCCCCATCCTATCCTGGTGTGGTGAGCATACGGTTTTCCCTGGGGGGGGTATACCGGACGGACTTGTTGTTCATGGCAAGTACAGGCAAGACATTTTTTATTTGCTTATGCAGCCTTACATGCATTATGGTCTACACTATACTACTCTCTTTTTCCTTTAGATGGCCCCGAGGGATTGCTGAACCTGACCTAACTGCACATCTGCTCTGTTTGATTGCAGCTTGGGCTCCCTGCTCTAATGGTCATGTATATAAAACTGGCTTTAAATATATGTTTATGCTATGCAGGTCTATGACTCAGTGTCCAAATTCATATCACCACCTCCCCCCCCCCCCCCATATTCTCTCATCTGGTTGTGTTTTTCCCAGCTGATAATATTGATAGTATTGTTACCATATGGCACTCTGAGCTGGTGAGCATTATATATTTTTTTCGGTTTGAATACTGGGAATATCTTTGTTTTATTAAAATGACTTAGGTCATTGTGTGAATTGTTCTAGCTGGCTCTCTTGTATGAATATCCAAGTACTTGAAATACTATAGATGAGAATACTTGAAGTTTTATGGGTGAGACTATTTTTCATGGACTCCTTTGCAAGGTATTTCCATCTCTGTGCCATATATTTTGTTCAGATATGATGATCCATTTTATAACATATGTTGTTATTATATGAAGTCTTATCTATGCTTTTATTTTAGATAGGGATTGTTGGAGAAAAACATGTCTCACTAAGTGTGTCCTGATGAAGCTAGACAGCGAAACGCATTGACGCACAGGGGCTCACTACTATATACTATGCATGTTCATTTTTGTCATGTATTATGTATAGGTTTTTAATTCTTTACCTTTTTTGCTTTTTGTACCATTATTAATAAAAATTGAACATTTTATATCTTCTACTGTCCACTGGGCCCTTAAAGTCCAACCTTTGGGCTATTTTATGTCCTATTTTAACTTTTATATCAAATTCCCATACAGATGTGGCCATACAGTAGGAGTGCTCTTTCTCTATTTCCCTTAACTGATGTAACATGCAAATAAATGCAGTGCTGGTGATAAACAGTTCCACAAGGGAACTGTTTTCAGCTTCCAATAAACATTTGCATTCACTCTGCCATGTAGTTGTATAAGAGGCCCAACTCCTGCTGCAGAAAACTTCCCCCAAACCATGACGCTTCCCCATCCACTTTTTACTGACTTCTTTAAAACACTTTGGGTTCAATCTTTCCCCAGTTTGATGGCGAACATGTTTACTATTGGACCCAAATAAATTAAACTTGCTTTCATCACTAAAGTTTTCTTTGGACCAGTCCTCTGTCCACACAACATGCTTCTCAGCAAAGGTTGGTCTAGCCCAGGGGGTCAGCAACCTTTTTCCACTTAAGGGCCAAATTCAATGTATGTGAACGCACAGAGGGCCGGATTCACCTGCTAATAAAAGGAAGATGATAAAAACAGTACAGGTTTACCTTACTTTAAAGTGCTTAAATAATACAAAGCCAGTTCATCCTGAGGGGAGTATGTAGATGGGGATTCGGATTTTACTGCCCCCGCCCCCATCCTGGCAAGCAAGGGTGGCTGACGCCAGCCCTGCTAGCCAGCATGGTCTGGAGATGGGGTTCCTGCCCCAATGGGAGAAGAGGTCCAAGAGGTCCCTGTCCACAGGGGCGATGGGGTCCCTAATAGGTCTCCCCTATTGCAGTGTTCTCTGTCCCATGTACCCTCCCCAGCTGTAGGGTCCTCTGTCCCCTGCAACCCCCTCCCCACTGTAGCATCCTCTGCAACCCCCCACTGTAGTATCCTCTGTTCCCTGCAACCCCCACTGTAGTGTCCTCTGTCCCCCAACCCTACAAAACAAACGCTGTGTAGGTAGAAATCTCCTACCTTACACAGGTGTGCAGCAAGCAGAGCAGCAAAGATCGCCATCACAGGGCTGGATGGGGGCGGGAACTGCTGAAGTTAACCTTTCAGATTAACAGGCTGGTGATTAGTTGCTAGGATCACCCGGCAACCAATCACCTGCTGTTTAATGAAAAAGTAAACTCCAGCAATTCCCACCCCAATCCAGCCCTGTGATAATGGCCACTCGCCGCTGTCCAATTAAGAGGACAGCGGCGAAAATGTGCACAGGCCGGGTGCCCGTGAATTAATCACGGCACCGACGGGCCGAACATTCAGCAGTGGCGGCCCGCGGGTTGCCGACCCCTGGTCTAGCCTTTTGATTCAGAGGTTTGATCACTGCAGAGTGGGCTTTCAGTCCGAGTTCTCTTAAATGGTAAGAGACCGTATCACGAGACAGAGCCTTACTCTGTTCAGCGATGAACTGGCGAGCAGTCGCAGCTGCAGTGTTGAACACTGAGATGCCCTACATTGTAAAGATGCAATATTCTAGAAATAACAGATTTGGTTCAGCAGGGACTTGCCAAATTTTGATCCATGTATGGGCTAGCTGGTTGTCAATGAAATGAATCATGCAAGGGCTAGCCTAAGGAAAAAAAAAAAAAAGAAAAAAAAAAGGATTTTTGTACTCGCCGTAAAATCTTTTTCTCTGAAGTTCATTGACGGACACAGCTTCTTGGGTGACATTTAATCATTACTGGGTTGAATTTTTGCTATATAAACCAAAAAAAACATTTGGAAATTGATTTTTCTCTCTTGTTCATTGACACACAGCTCCTTAATTCTTGACCTTAGGGTTATCACGCCACCTTCAGGAGAGGACTAGGAAGAACATGCAACACATGTAAAAACAGCAAGACTGCACAGCACCGTCCAGGGGGCGGTCCCTCTGGCTATAAGCCCTCACCCTGCTTCCTGCAGCTCAGTTCGTCAAAAAGCAGTACAAACAAATAGGAGGGGTGGGTGCTGTGTTCGTCAATGAACTTCAAAGAAAAGAATTTTACGGCGAGTACAAAATTCCCATTTTCTCTCTCGTTCATTGACGGACACAGCTCCTAAATTCTTGACCTTAGGAACGTCCCCAAGCAGTGTCAAAAAATGAGGGGTGGATACAGCAAAACATAACTTTACCCACAACAAAAGGAACGCCTCAATAGAGGAGTTGCCGTCTTAAAACGGAAGCCATCAAAACCTGCGGCCAACTTATGCATTAAAAGATGCATTTACAACAAAACTTGTAACTTAAGAAGGCATAATTGCAACCTTACACAGCCACCTGAAAAACCTTGCGGCCAAAACAAGCATCCGAAGAAGCGCTTACGTCAACCTTGTAGAATTTAGTGAAAGTGTGAACGGACGACCAAGTCGCCGCCTTACACACCTGGGAGACAGACGCTTGATGTCGGAAAGCACAGGAGGTTCCAATTGCCCTGGTGGAATGAGCCATGACAGGAAAAGGGGGCACCCGCCCCTTTAAGGCATAGGTCTGAACCACGATCTGTCTGATCCACCTAAAAATGGTGGACAACGAGACCGCCAGCCTTTTTTCAGACCAGCCACTGAAACAAACAGAGTCTGACTTCCGGAAGGGAGCCGTAGCAGACAGATACACCCGTAGAGCCTGGACCATGTCCAGGGAATGTATGGCAAAGGACAGCAAAACTGCACAGCTCCGCCCAGGGGGCAGTCCCTCTGGCTATAACCCCTTACCCTGCAGCTCATTTTTTTTCTACCTAGTGTAGGAGAAGGACCTGGCTCCCTGAGGGGACCACTGGTCCTGGGATTTTTTTTATTCTTTCTACAATTTTTGATCCTGTGATCTACAATCAACAGCCAGCTGGGTGACAGGCTGGATAATATAGATCCTTGTAGTCTCCCTAGCCTGGCCATGACCTTCTTCTCCAGGGGCGGCCAGTGAACTATATGCTCTGGGGCACACATTAGACTGGGCTACTGCTGTCCATGTCACAGTGTGCCGTGGCCAACAGCCACCCAGTACTGCTCGGGTGATGGGTCTGTGGTGGAATGCGTCCAGCAATCCCGACAGGAAGGGTAAGTACGGCTCTCCCTGCCTCGGCAGGATAGAGCAGCTGGGCATTCCCTGGGAGGTCGACTAGGGGGTCTCTCACTCTCCCTTTCCTCTCCCCCTATCCCTCATTCCCTCCTCCCCCTGCTGGGGCCGCTGTGTGACTGGGCACGAGGTGCGGTGTATGTACCTAGGCCGGGGGGGCTCCGAGCTTTGGCAGGGCTGCGCTGGCTGTTAGGGTCCTTTTTTACTTTTCTGTGCTGTGAGGTGCCCGAGTAAATTCACCTCAGGAGAGGCTGCGGCCATTTTGCTGAGGCCGCGGCCATTTTCCTGTAGTCTTATGCAGTGTATGGGCTGTCAGCCATTTTCTAGAAGGTTCGACGAACTGAGCTGCAGGAAGCAGGGTGAGAGGTTGTAGCCAGAGGGACCGCCCCCTGGACGGTGTGTTACATGTTCTGCCTAGTCCTCTCCTGAAGGTGGCGTGATAACCCTAAGGTCAAGAATTAAGGAGCTGTGGCCGTCAATGAACGAAAGAGAAAAATCAATTTCCAAATAACTTTTTTTTTGGTTTATATAACAAAAATTCAACCCAGTAGTGATTAAAAAGTCACCCAAAAAAAAAATTAAACAAATAAAAAGCTCCATTTGTCATAAACTAAAATTTGGCTATAGCATTGCACGACCGAGTAATTGTCAAGTATTACCGTGCTGAAAACTGAAAAAAATGGCCTAGACAGGAGGGGGGGGGGGGTTTAACATTCCAGTCTTCAAGTGGGTAATTCAAGTCGAGTCCATCTAAATCTACCCTTCTGCCACAGACTGATAATGCTGCTGTCCAAGGGTGGCTCATTGCTCCTGCATAGAGTGCAGTCATCCTAAAACTGGCCATACACTTTTTCTTCAGCCCGCTGCCTGAATAAAAACCCACTGCTGCCAGAATACAATGATCAGAGGCTGCAGTGGCTGATCATGGAAAATGTTTCCATGGACCAAAGCTCGATCAGTGAATGGACAGCCTAATGCCACGCACACATGACCGCACATTACGACATACTTTGTCCTGCGGACTTTGACGGACTTTCCGAATGAACGGACTTGCCTACACAAGATCAACCAAAGTTCGACGGATTCGTACGTGATGACATACGTCCGGACTAAAACAAGGGAGTTGATAGCCAGTAGCCAATAGCTGTCCTAGCGTCGGTTTTTCTCCGTCGGACTAGCATACAGACGAGCGGACTTTTTCGACCGGACTCGAGTCAGTCAAAAAGATTTGAAACATGTTTCATTTCTAGGTCCGTCAAACTTTTGGGGGGGAAAAAAAAAAAGTCAGCTGGAGCCCACACGCGATCGAATTGTCCAACGGACTCCGGTTCGCCGGACCAAGTATGGCGTAAAGTCTGGTCGTGTGTACGCGGCATAAGACTGGAAGTGTGTCACCAGGTATAATTAAATGGAAAAAAAAAAAAAACAAACAAACACCACACGAAAAAACAAATGATGCTGCCACATTAACGGATGGGTAAACAGCAATATTTTTTTGTTAAAATACCACTACAACCACTAGTACAAATAGTCTTGTTTATAAGCAAAAAACTCGAGAAACCTGGTAGTAACCTTTTCAATAAAGGTTCTGTTGTTCAGCAACAACACATAAATCATATCTCCATCGAGACAGGAGCGACACTAAAAATGCACAAACCTGTGAGCACTAGGTATCCGTCATTATGCAGTTTTGCTAGAAAGGTTTATTAAACTTTGAAAAAAAAAAAAAAAAAAAAAAAGAAACAATTTGGGTTATTATTATTCAGGATTTATATAGCGTTGTTAAAAGTTACCATAAAATATTTAAAATGTACTTCTGTAAGAATCCACTGTAACAGTAATACCTAATGGGAGACTAAAGACAGCCAGATGCACTGTGAGACCCAAGTACATAACACCAACAGACCAAATATGGAAGAAGTAACAAAAGTAGTAAAAGACAAGTTTGCTTATTAAATCTGATCTGTAAAGCACACTTCTGGTTTTTCATTAATAAATAATTCAATGACAGAAGGCTTCTGTAGATTCCCATTCCGACTGTTGAAAAATAAGACTACAGCCAGTTCTAAGCAATAGATCATATTAGCCGCATTGTGAGGCGTCTCACCCTGGTGGTTTGCAGCCAGCCCCTTTCTAGTAATAAGGCCCTTGACTCATCCATCAGTCTCTGACAAGTAATTTGCTTAGTTCATGCAGGGAAACCGAAACAAATCCTATCGACTTGTCAAAACAAGAGATAGTTCAAGAACACAGGATGCCAACCTACTCTGAGTTAAAATCTTGAGTTATCCTAGCACTGCATGACCAGTAAGCATGGACCACAAAATTAGGCCACACTGCTTTAATTGGTTTGATTTCATCCAGTGAACTACCAGTATAGGTAACCTGCAAAAGGGTCAATTTTCTTTTAGCCGTTAAGTTTTCCTTCCATAAAAACAACATTTAAAACCGCTTTTGCAAAACTGGAGTAGGCAGGTGGCATAGATTAGGGGCACTAGCGGGTCTGGTGGGAACCTGGATGGTTTCGAACAGCGCTCCAGTGCATGGAATTCGTATTCTTTTCCTAAAGCCTAGTACACACAATGTGAATGGTCTTCTGTTTGTTTTGCATGCTAGTCTTCATATTGAAAAAACGAATAGGTTACTAAAGTACAAAAATTCTCGTTTGACAGAATAAAAAGTGAGAAGCGATGTATTGTTTTTTCAGATGAAAATTGTACCGTGTGAAAAAAAATGTTCTTGTAAGATTCGGGTTAGTCCCTTTGGAGAATGTCGGACGAAAGCGGTGTACGAACAATAAGATTATCGTACGATCAATTCGAAAGCTGCATTTTTTGTACAATATTCTGGTTGTGTGTGTACAGGGCTTAAAGGGTTTTCTTTCAGGTACTCCAGTGTTTTCTCTCAAGGAAGTCTAAAAAGAAGCAAAAAAGAGAACACAAGATGCAAAGTCAGCAGCAATCCAAATTATTGCAGATCAGGTGTTTATTTTGGGGACAGCATCACATAAGGCATAGGAAAGCGATGTTTTGGGGCCTCACAGGGTCACTTTTTCAAGGCAACATGGTGGCTTAAACCTTATGAAATGCTGTCTTCACAATAAAGGACACAAAATGCAATCATTTGGAGTGTTTGTTACTTTTCATCTTCCTACCAGTTTTTGCTCACACTCCAAAAAAAAAACAAAAAACAAAAAAAAACAAAAACACACACGCCCTTACAGTATAAGTGCCAGTTCAAAGAGATATACATTTTTAATTGTTTCATTTCAGGTTAATCACTTCAGCCCTGGAAGGATTTACCCCCTAAAATAGCCAGGCCATTTTTTGCGATACAGCATTGCGCAAAAGTTATAGCGTCTACAAAATAGGGAATAGATTTATGGACTTGACTTTTTTTTTTTTAATTTGTTTTTACTGTTAATGGCGGCGATCTGCGATTTTTAGCGGGACTGCGACATTGAGGGTAAATCTGACCCCAAGTGACACTTTTTGGGGACCAGTGACATTATTACAGTGATCAGTGTTAAAAAATGCACTGATGAATGTTTAAATGACACTGGCAGGGAAGGGGTTAACACTAGGGGGAGATCAAGGGATTAACTGTGTTCCCTTGGTGTGTTCTAACTGTGTGGGGGATGGGCTTACTTGGACAACACAGATCGCTGTTCCTGACCACTAGGAAAAGCAGATCTCAGTATTATCCCGTCAGAACTGGGATCCGCCTTGTTTACATAGGCAGAATGGGGATCTGCCTCTCTGTACTGCGACCGGGGTGGCCAACGGACAGAGTCCGCTGGACCCGCGAACACTACCACATGCACGGACCGATATACAGGTACATCGGTTTGCACAGCCGGGCCGCCTTGCCGCAGTATATATGCAGAAGGCAGTCGGCAAGTGGTTCTAAAAAGGCAGAAGGCTTTTTTTTATCCTAATGTATTCTATGCATCAAGATAAAAATGCTTGTGTGCGCAGCAGGTCCCCTCAGCCCCCCTAATAATTACCTGAGCCCCATCTGAATCCAGCGATGTTGCACAAGAGCATTAGCTGTCTGGGACTCTCCCCGATTGGCTGAGACAGCAGCGGGCACCATTGGCTCATGCTGCTGTTAAAGTTAGTGCGCCAATGAGGAGAAGGGAGAGGCCCAAGCCATGACTCTGTGTCTGAATGGACAAACAGAGTAGCGGCTCGGTTTGGGTGCCCTCATAGCAAGCTGGTTGCTGTGGGGGCAGTCAGGAGGGGCCAGGAACGGCAGCAAGGGACCCAAGGAGAGGAGGCTCTGGGCTGCTGGTTTGTTTATTTTTAAACAAACAAAAAAGAAGAAAGATTTTAATATCACTTGGGCTCTGCTCCCCCAATTTCAGAGATGCCCACCTCGCAGGCTGCTCTGGATGCTGTGCGGGGCTGAGTGCCCTCCTCCTGACCATCCTGCTGTGATAACTCGGGGGAGCTCTTTGTGCAACGTGGCAATACAGCAGCTGGATGGTCAGAAGAGGTGCTTAGCACCACACTGTACACAAAGCAGATTCTTTTGGGAACACTGCCAGCCATCAGAACAGCTACAGCAGCCCTCCAAAGTACTCTGCCCCTCTGAACACAGTGCACAGGACTCAGAAGGGCTGTTGCAGCTGTTCAGATGGCGGTTGGTGTTCCTGGAGGAATCCGCTCTGTGTTCTTTACTGTGCAACCAGGGAGAAGCAATTGTCCTGACAGCAGTGTGCAAGGGTCTGATATGGACGCCCTGGGACAAGAAGATTTAAAAAAAGGAGAAAAATGAAGGGGCTGGGAAAAGAACAGAACACAATAGTTTCCTGTTGTCACTGCAATGCTGGTGTGACATGGGGTAAAGAAAAAGGAGTAGGGATGACCGCCATAGAGTTACCTGCTTTATCTGTTGTGTGGTGTTTAGCTTGATTTGACCAAAGTTACCTAGTTTACTGTTTTTGTCCAGTCAGCAGTTTGTTTTGTATCTTTTTTAGTTCAGAATGTAGGCCCTGTGATGGTTGTGTGCACTGGGCCCGTGAAAAGCTGTATACAACATTAATTTTGTTCATGTCTCAGCCATGTTGTCATGTGATGGGCATAACCGCAGTGACCTTGCGCGTGCCCCCCCCCCCCTCCCCTTTTCTTTCAGTCATACAATACACAAACTCTTAACTGCTGCCAGGACCTTCTCAGTCCATTGATTGGACACACACACAGACCCTTTCCATTAACCAATCCACATTCCCGTCTGGAAACCCTAATAAAAAAAAACGGTCACCCTCTCGAAGGCTTGAGCAATACAGAGAACTAACAGAAACCTGTTGTAACAAACTTCAGCATGTTTGATAACTCATGAAATAATACCATAGCCAGAATACATATTTACCTCCCTCAGTTAATTTATAGTGTTCTGAGCCCAAACACTGCTGCCCTAGGAGTACTGGGAGCAGAACCAGCTAAACTCATCTCCTAGGCAAACTGGGCATCTGAAACCTGGCAAGTTCTTATTCATTTCAAAGCTACATTCAAGCTTGACAATCTGCATATTAGCAGGCTGTACCAGTTAGGTACTCAGAGATATGAGTACCAATAGAAAATTGTATTTGGGACAGTCATAAACATAACGACATCCAAGAAACCACTCCTCAGATGCTTAATTGGTCTCCGTCAACACCCCTTTGAGCCCAGAGAAAAAAAAAAAAAAAAGTAATGCCAGGACAGTTTGACAGCTATCGTTATCAAACCAAGGAACACCTAACAGGACTTGAGAGCCAACCTACCGTTTTGCTTATTCGCTGGACTCTAAGACCAGAATCTGCAAGTACTCTTCTTTTTAAACTGCTTCTTATTTTATGGTCTCTATTTCTTTGTAAACATCGTTTTTTTCTGTAAATATTTTAAATTGCACCAGTCTAACCTTTTCGTTATTAGACCTTATTTTTAAAAGTGTTAACATTGTCTCTAAAGCTTTAATGCAAACTAAAAAAAAAAAAAAAGAATCTGTATCTTGAAGAGTGCTACTGTATAGTATAAATCCTCTGAATATACCTGTCTGTGGCGATACTGTGTGTTAAAGACATTTATTCTAAAATCATAGTAGGTATTGCTTGTGAAATCTTGTGAAAGTCGGTGGTGGCAGTTAAAGGGTCAATTGCTTAAATAATTAACTTAACCCAGTGACAAATCGCTCTCTGGCTGCTGGCACCTATATTGTAGTCCTGTGAGCTGGAAAATCTTTGTGTAGGGCACAGCTGAGGGGCACTGTTATGTAAATAACAGCGTGATGGGAGATTGGCCAGTCCTTTCTCACGAGTTGTTGAGAAGGGCCGGGATCTGACATCCACTTTCATCCCAGGCTCCTTGTCAGTTTTTCAACTGCACCCCAAGATCAGACACAGTCTAGATCTGGCCTGGTTTCAGATAGAAGGGAGAAGGGTTAGAAAAACTGTCAAGTTTTTAATGGCGTCAGGATTATTTTTCCCTCAGTTTCTGTTTTGCCTGTCACGTTACCCAGACAAAGTGACATGAAATCTGATCTTTGGAGACACAAAGAAACAAAAAAACCTAGCAAGAGGTTCTAACCCTTCTCTCTACAAAACTTTTTTTCTGTATCCCTATTGTCTCCTTCTGGTTTGACACCCATCAAATTACCAAAAAGTGAAACGAAAGCTCCTCAAAACAACTGAACAACTGAGATATAAATGGTCAAGAGTGGTTCTAATCTTTTCCCACCATCCAAAACCAAGAGAAGTTCTGGTTGGGTTAAGCTTTCAGAGATTTTCTTGGGGCTCTGGTGGAGAGATCTCTAGGCTTGACCTCCCGGTCAAAAACGTTACATGGGTGGCCCACTACTGCACATTTGTTTTAAAAAATGTTTTTGAGTAAGAAAATCATTCCAAAAAAAAAAAAAAAAAAAAAAAAAAAAAAAAAAGGTGGGAGGGATCTAGCTAGGGTTGTACCGATACCACTTTTTTAAGTACCAATACTTCATGTGACAGTTTTTAAAGCACAATACAGACTAATGATATCTTTGCAGCACGGATAGGTGGCACTGACTAATGGGCACAGATATGCAGCACTGATGGCTAGCACTGATGGGTGGCACAGATGGGTGGCAATTATAGGGAATGATATGTGGAACTGATGGGCAGGCAGTGGCAATGAAATACAGCGCTGATTGCATTGGCAATTGCTGGCAGCCTGCCATGATAAATTAACGATGATAGACAATCAATAACAGTTTAAACTTTCTCCAGTGTACAAGTGATGTGACACCCATCTTGGTACACCCTGCCTCTGTAAGCAGCAGTCAGAAGGTAGCAGCAGACATCTTGTTACACCCAACCCATATAGTTAGTGAACTATATGGTCTGGGTGTAACAAGATGTCCACTGCCTACTTGTGACTGCTACTTACTGAGGCAGAGTGCAGGGTGTACCAAGATGGGCATTGCTGTTCAATCTCTGACGGAGACCGGGGACATCAATTCCGTTAATGAATGTGACGGCCCAGATCACCGATGCAGCGACCCACACCCCTGCCCCCGGCCAGCTAACCTTACCCTGCTTCCAGCACGCCAGGACTCGCTCTCAGCTGCCAGGACTCGCTCTCCGCCCACTGACTTCCGGGAGCCGCCTGTTCATGCAAAGGTATCAGCTTAGGCATCGGGAGCATTTGCCCGAGTACAAGTACTCGGGCAAATACTCGGTATCGGTGCATCCCTGGATCTAGCCGTTCTAGATGTTCAGGAATAGATCCAAGCATTTACTTGTTTAACAAGCTAGTATAATCCTCAAAACCTGGGAATGGCTTTGGTGCTGATGCAGGCAACACTTACCATGCTAGAATTGCTTACACGTAAATTATACTAATAAAAAGACAGAGAATGTGAAAATGTGACATCCTTAAAAGGCTTCTGTAGGGTGGCAGAGGAAGAACTACCGTACTACTGGGAAGATGACCACCAGATTTAGCAGGTTTGAACAAAAAAAAAAAAAAAAGTCATTCTAGGAGCGAATATACAATTATAAACCAAAAAAAGGACATTCACGCCACTGAACAGTGCAGTCAGTTAATGTAATATGTTTAAGGCAATAAAAAACGAAGGAGGTTTTATAGGCAGATTACTAAAGGGGCAAAGCACAGGAAAGGACTTTAGCTGAGCGATATTTATTCAAAGTTCGAAATCTGTAAGCGTAGATGCAGGCTCTGAATAGTTATTGGCCTCTAATGTAATATATATATATATATATATATATATATATATATATATATATATATATATATATAAAAAAAAAAAAAACACAGGGGGGGGGTTGCTTTTAATGTCAAGCTTATTCACATACTGTACATACTGACTGTTGAATTAAATAACTCAATTGTGTATTTAGCAGTCTGACCAAAGTTTTAATTTAAATCTCTAACATCTGTCTCATCAGCCAAAAGATGTGAACAAGTCGCACTCTCATGATTCCAGGTCTGCCTGTTACTCTAACCTTCAAGATAGAACTGTAAGAGAGGATATAAAACAAGAACACATAAGTTAATAGCTGCTAAATTTGCACTGCATGGGTTCGAAAAAAAAAGCGCATCATTCTTTTAACTGATGACTCAAACACAGTAAAACTGTGACAAAGCCTGAAAGACAAGATGTCATTTCTAGAAGACATATGGGCTGAAAAATAAAGATGCTGGATTTACAAAAAGGAAATCACCTCCTCAACTGAAAAACAAAACACATTTACCAAGAATGTCACGTGTTTGATCTCACCCTTTATTGCTGGCTAAAGATCTATAAAACCATCCCCATTTTCCTAGTCAGCCACGCTGACATTTTTTTTTTTTTAACTTCTGTAAAAGCACAAAAGTCAAGATTCAGACACACACACACACACACACACAGGGGACTTGCTCAAATGATAACTCTGTGGTAGGAGGGCACCACAGAAAGCAGTCCCAAAGGGATTACTGATCCCACGTTTTTTTTTTTGATGCACCAGGTAAAGAGAAAAGATGCTTCACTTCACTATAGATAAAAAAAAAAAAAAAAAAAAAAAGTCCATACAGCAGGCTTTTGCTCAGACTAAACAATGCAGACTGGTGGATAAATTCTCCAAGTGCTCAACAAACTGCATCCCCCAGAGAGTTTTTTTGTAACCGCTTTACCTTCACAAGATTTACCCCCTTTCATGACCAGGCCATTTTTTTCAATATGGCATGGAGTTATTTTAACTGACAATTGCGTAGTCATGCAACACTACTGCAAAACATTTATGTCATTTTTTCCCCACAAAAAGCTCTTTTGGTGGTATTTGATTAACACTAGGGCTGCAACTAACGATTATTTTCATAATCGATTAGTTGGCCGATTATTGTTTCGATTAATCGATTAATCGGTTAATAACCTTAAAAAAAAAAAAAAAAAAGTGTGGCGTATAATTTAGTTAATATGTAAAGTTTAAAAAAAAGGCAATTTATTCTTAAATATCTCTATACAGTGGTAAATATAAATGCCCAACTATATGGTTAGGGAGCAAAATATCTAATCCACCTGAGCATAACAGACAGAAGAGATATACTGTATATACTATTAGAGAAGAGATATACTGTACATACTATTAAAGGGTGAATCTGATAAATATTATCAGACTCAGAGATCAAATGTCTTCCTTCAAAAAATACATTTCATTTTAAGAACGTTCGATTCTCTAATCGTTAATGGGGTCAAATCGACATTCATTTTCAACCACAGTGACGGGAAAATTTGGAAATAGAAAACTTTTTGGTCAAAGGAATTTTCAGTGTATGTGGTTTTCATTCAGAAATTACATTCATTTTAAAAACAGAATGTTAAAAACAAGTGAAAATTTCAAACAACATTCTTTCATTCAGCGAATGTACAAAGATTTTTCGTCTGAATATTCCCGTCTGAAAATTGATCTGTGTGGCCAGAATAAGGCTCGCTACACACCTAGGCAGTTTTCTTTTGATCTGTTTCTGCAGTGCGTTTTGATTTTTGCGCACGTGATTTTGCTGCGATTTGCATTTTTGCATTTTTTTTTGGCCAGTTTATTGTTGGGCAGATTAAAAAACACAAATTGCTGCAAAAACGCATTAAAAAAAAACGCATTAAATGCTTTTCTGCAGCTTCTCCATTGAAGTATATTGAACCAAAAAAGCACAGTTTTTGCGTTTAAAAAAAAAAAAAGTCCCTGACCCTTTCCAAATACGCAGCGGCTGAAAAAAAACGTGTCCCATAGGAAACCATGTAAATGAACTGTAGTGCGTTTCTGCAAAAAAGCACCAAAAAAAACACATAGATGTGAACCAGGTCTAAGACGTTTAGTAACATAATGGGGTTAAAAAAACTAAAATTAGCCCTTTATAGTACAAAAAAAAAAAAAAAAAGCAGATAATTACTACTGTAAGGGGTTCATTTTATTACTGTAGAACTGTGAAAGTAACATCTACAGTAGCGATTATTTGCTCTTTTTGTACTATAAAGGGCTCGTTTTAGTTTTTTTTTAACCCTATAATGTTACTGGCCGATTAATCGATTATGAAAATAGTAATCGATTAATTTCATAATCGATTAGTTGTTTCAGGCCTAATTAACACTGCACTTTTTATGCAAGATTATAGATGAGAGATGGAACAAAAAACAAAAAGGTAGAGGGCAAGAAGAATTCTTCAATAAGGAACCAGCAGGTTTAGCAAAAATATGAATGTTTAATATAGAAAAAATGATATCACATATACACCAGATCGTGTCAACAAAAAATTGACAATAAGTGAACCAATAACCACCACTAACAATAAAATAGACAACGTTGTCTAAAAACAAAGAACAACATACAGGTGGCCACCACAACACATACAGTCACATCTAATTGGCCAGCTGGACTTAAATAGTTTCATGTATGGTGTCTCTAGCTAGAAATGGGAAGCCAATGGGTGACGGTATGCAGCCTTGGATGGAGGGGATTCCGCTATATACACTGCCGATGGCAGGCCAGGGTTTGACTACGAGTGTGGGTACAAACCACGAAGGTTGCTAATGATAGCACTGGCAGATAGATATTCAGCCGCAGCTAGTAACATGCGTGAGCGGCTGTGTCGGTACTAGGCAGAGGTGCAGGAGGGGGTGTGTGCCTGTGTAACTTTGGATGTATGACAGCAGCGTGTGAGCTGGATGTAATGATACGATCTCACCAGACCATAGACATCCGGATACATCAGGTAAGTTGGACACTCCAATCCTCCTCAAGCTGGGTCATCCTCTGGTCAATATGAAGTAGCTGGTAAGTCCGTATGAATAGATGCCCACCAGGTTAGTGGAAGTGGGGGAACGTAGTAGCGTACCGCCTGATTGCGGAGTGAAGCCACAGTTACTTCCGGGTTCCGTGCTGTAGGGCTTTCAACGGACTTTCGGCAGGGCTTAAGCGGCTTCAGCAGAGTAGCGAATCAGATCCCAGGGGCTGGTGGGTGGGTCTGTTTGGGTACTACGTCGAACGTGATGGCGTCATGCTGACGCGTTTCATCCGTCAAGGATTTCTTCAGAGCACGCGCAATAGTTGCAGTAAGCGGCTTAAATAACAATTCCAATTGAAGACGTAAGTACGTCAGCTAGCCGTTGTCTAGGCAACTGCGCAACAAATAGACGGCCATTCAAATCAGAAGACAACAACAAATAATAATAATAGATTGGGCCCGTCCGTGGGTGCAGTACCACCACCAGGGATGTTTAATTGGGGGGGGGGGGGGGGGGAGGAAAGGGGGGAAGAAAGAGCAAGGTATGGTTATCTAAATATTAAAATAAATAGGGCAAGGGCAGAAAGGTATGAGGAGTTTCCTCCGGCAACTATGATGTAAGGAATACTGATAAGTTACACTCGTTGTTTAACCCATGTGGGGACATACTGTCAAGGGTATATATCCACATTTTTTCTTTCTGGCAGAGAATCCTGTCGAAGTCACCCCTTCTAAGGGGGAGGTTTAATTTTTAGATACCCTTGACAGTAAGTCCCGTGGGAACCCCACCATGATGGTTAAGGAAGTGTAGGGGGATAGGAGATGGAAGGTTATAGATGGGAGATGGAAGGATTATAGATGGAGGTAGATACACTTTTTTTTTTTTTTTTTTTACTTTCAGCTATAAAACAGATAGAAAAAACAAAAACGAACACACACACACACACACACACACACACACACACACACCTTCTGGCAGCAGCATTTTCGCAGAAAAAACACCTGATGTTTGTAGGTGTCCAACACAAGCGCCGATTCATTTACTTTGGCCAGAATAATTTATTCTGGCCATTGAAATGAATTAACACTCAAGCACTAAATGTTTTTTTCTCCCCTGCTTTTAAAAGCCACAGTGTGCATGGACACAGAGCAACATGGAGGGGCAATTTGAAGAAAAAAAAAAAAAAAAAAAACGCACCACAAACCCCAAGCCTGGCACCCCTAAAAGCAACAGTAAAAACATCCTGGTGTGCATGAGGCCTAAAGCGCCATTGCTTTAACAACAACCATTTAACATATATGCAAAGTCCAAGATGTGGGCTTTAAGCCTAGAAGCTGCATATGTGTTCCTGTGTGCTGAAAGCACACTCGATCCCATGTCTATTGGAAACTGTACAAATGTGTAAAATGACCCACTAAAGACCACCATGCAGGGGAAAGCAAAGGGCAGTTGTCATTGGCAATTACAAGTGTATAAACCCAAACTGAAAAAAAATAACACAAATCAACTGAGGCAAATCACATTACCTCAGAAATACTTTACCAAGATTAGGCAGTCTCTTCACCTGCGTATTCCCAGTTGTTGGGAGTGTCCTGTTTGGATAGCTATTCTTCAAGGCATACTGCTGGAGTAAGACGACGTTGCCAGTCTGAAGAGTGTTGTACCATTCCGGGCACAAATAGTTCCACATCACCATGGACATCATACCCGAGTGATCAGCAACTTCAAAATAGGCCTGGAAACAGTGGGGGGGGGGGGGACACACAACACACACATGGACCATTAGTAAAAAAGCAAAATCACAAACATTTATTCAGATCTTCATATACCGTAAACCTTAATGCCACAAACAAGAAAGGAAGAGGATATTGCACAAGGCACCCCAGGATATGGCAGACAGGAGGTCATTTTGTGTAGCATTTTACATTTCCACAAGTGAAAAAAAAAAAAAACTCCTCACTTAGGCCACATGCACACTGGAAATCTCACCCCTTAGAATGTGCAATCCTGGCATTTTCATGCGCCTGAGAGGCACATGTCAAAGTCTATAACAGGCTGAGGATCTACCAAGTGGTAATTGAGGGTCATTTTATTCTACACCTGTAGCAAAGGGCTTGCAACTACTCCAAATGGAGTGCCCATTCCTCCAGATTCAGACATATGCTAAATTTCCACACCCTGGGTTTCCAACTTAATGGAATAAGGCTGTTAGTTAAGACAATATTCACCCTTTGTAAGTCAACAGCTGGCTAAATTTTAAAACACTTAGGCCGGCCATACACGATTCAAACAGTTAATGGGCAGGCTGAAGGAGGACAGAGCAGGACTGCTGATGACAGAGGCACATTAACTGACCACGGTGTCGGGACTCAGCAGCCATGATAAACAGTGGTCAGTTTAAGGGGGGGGGGGGGGGTATAGCCAGGCAGGATCAGCTAGGTATTTTACGCGATAGAAGGGGCCAAATTACATAGCACAAGCACTGTGCTGTATAACATGCTTTAGGGCAGTGTTTCTCAACTCCAGTCCTCAAGGCACACCAACAGGTCATGTTTTCAGGCTTTCCATTATTTTGCACAGGTGATTTGATCAGTTTCACTGCCTTAGTAATTACCACAGCTGTCATCTGAGGGAAATCCTGAAAACATGACCTGTTGGTGCGCCTTGAGGACTGGAATTGAGAAACACTGCTTTAGGGGATAAGGATCTGTTTTTTGTTTTCTTTAAGTTATGCAACACTTTATGGCATGCTTTGTCACAGTGAAACCTTGGGGAAAGCATCCAATATGAGAGTTTCTTCTAACTCAATCACTTGTGTGTGTGAAATAGCTCTGTAAGCAACAAGAAATATTAATGCTTACATGACTAAAGTGGTTCTTGTATATATTTTCTTATTACACAGCCCTTTCAAGTGTGTTTATTTTGTATTTACCTGGAGTTCCACAATGCTCCTAAAAGATATAATTTATATTTGCAAAGTATTTGAAGTGGCAGAAACACATATATATTTCCCCTGTAAATCCATAAAAGATTGAAGATTTATTGAGCGAAAATCTATTTTCCCTGTTGCAAAATGAAGTTGAAAAGCAATACAAATACAAGGATCTTTTTCTTACCTGGTAAGGATATTCAATCTTCTTGTCAGCTTTCCCAAAATATCGAAGTCTGGATTTATGCATGATACGTACAAGCAGAGGGGGAAGTGGCATTTTTGACCTCCATCTTGGCTCCAATCTCTGTAGCGAACATACAGTGGACACTAAGAGGAAAGAGAAAATTTGACTTTTAGTATAAAAGACAAAATTTTCAGTCAAGAGTAGGACCAACTACTTAAAGGGCAGTAACATTTGCATGTTCGGCAAAGCAGCTCCAATCCCCAGAATTGTTGACATAAAAAAAAAAAAAAAAAAAAAAAGACATCTCTCCTGAAATTCAGGACAGAGATGCCATATCAGAGTTACCATATGCTTCTCTTTGTCAGTCAAATTGACATAAAGGAAAATTGATTTTACATGAAACTCTTGCCTGGCTTGCCATATCCTTACTGTGCTCGGTCCTGGCTCACACTAGTACGCAATTGTGATGCGATTTCAATCACGTTTCCAGTGCGATTTTGTAGTGCAATGGCAGTGCGACTTGGTGCATTTCACTTTTTTTTTTTTGCATTTACTACTGTGACTTATCCCTACTATCAACAGCAGGGATTAATCATTGGTTAAGGAGCTGGCGTCCTTACAACCATGAGTCATCCCTGCAGGGGTTGGAGGGAATTTCCGGGGCTTTGGGGATCCGCTGATTGACAGTACCGATTCCACCTGCTAAATAAAGGGTGATCCCATCCCTTTGTTTACTTAGTGGTAGGGGAAGCAGCACTGTCATTAGGTGGGAGCCAAGTGACAGAGTGGTCATGCTGGCAAGGTTTTTAATTGTTTTTCGTGCGGGTTGGCGTTTCTGATTAAAACGTGGACCTACATCGCTGGATGATGTGATTGACGGTGGATGTGCATCAGGGGATGATGGGATCACACAGTTTTTATTTAGTTTTGACGAACAAATAGGGGTACACTTGTCCGTCTGTTCCACCCCCATAACCCCCCCCCCGCATGCAGAGGTACAGATCAAATATGAATTTTGTAAATGTGGGGGGGGGGTTGGTGGAATCCCAGGGAAGACTCATTTACACAGGCTCTGTGGCAGTTTGTATTGGCAGCAAGAGACGCAGTCAGGCAGCAAATATAACTATGGGGAAGCAGTGGCACCCCCCTCCCCTGCATGCTTGTCAAATTAGGTTGAGCAGGTATGTCCTTACAGTCACTGCATCCCCATAGTATCACACAGGCTGCCTGCACAGAACCTGGTGGTTCCATTCACAAAAACAGCCAGGTCATGCTGTACAAGCCAAAGCAACTATGTGAAGGAGGTCTAAAGCTAAACTCAAGGTAGTGTAACATTTACTCTGCAGTGGAACATCTCTTCCCCTACACTGCAGTGATTAAATGCTCATTATGTCTCAGGGTATATGAATGAATTCAGTAACATTTTTACCTTAGTTCTTGCTTCAGCAAGCTTCCTCTTTTCAATAGGTCAGGTCCCTCAAAGCCACGCTCAAACTAGTCGCTGCTCCAAGAGATCATGAGGTACAATGAAAACTAGCAGGACAGCATTATACGTGAGGACTCAAGGGACCACCTACATCCTGGTAGGCAGGGATTGTTTATTCTTATCCCCCTAGACAAAAATGGGATTTTTTTTTACAGCTTACCTGTAAAATCCTTTTTCTCAGAGTACATCATGGGACACAGAGCCTTAAGTAATTACGTAATGGGTTATAGGCTACCTTCAGCTGTTGACACCGGTAAGCCCAATCAAGGAAGTTTACTCCCTATATAACCCCTCCTCCTTCCAGGAGCTCATCTGTTTTTGTAGCAAAGCAATATACTTAATCCCAAAAGAGGGGAGGGATCTCTGTGTCCCATGATGTACTCCAAGAAAAGTATTTTACAGGTAAGCTGTAATAAAAATTATTTTTTTTCTATTTTCTTTATTGTACATCACAGGACATCGTGCATTAAGTAATTACTTAATGGGACGTCCCATAGCAATGCTACTTGTGGGGAGGGAGAAACAACCCGCAGGGTACCCACAGACTTGAGGATTTATACTGCTGCCTGCAGTACACTGCGCCCGAAAGCGATATCCTCATACCTCCTTACATCCACCCGATAAAATCTTGTGAATGTATGCACTGAAGACCAAGTTGCCGCCGTACAGATCTGAGCCATGCAGGCCTGGTGACAAAATGCCCAAGAAGCACTAACAAACCTGGTAGAGTGTGCCTCAACTTGAAACGGGGGAATCTTACCCCTTAAATCAGAAGTTTGAATTATCACTTGTCGAATCCACTTAGCGACAGCGGATTTTGACGCTGCCTGTCCTTTCTTAGGACCCTCTTGCAGAAAAAAATAAGACATCAGTCTCACGAATCTGAGCAGTTTTCTTTAAATAGATTTTCACTGCTCTCACCACATCAAGACAATGTAGTGACTTTTCTTCCCTGGAACATGGTTTTGGAAAAAAAACGATGGCAGGACAATATCTTGGTTCAGGTGAAAACCTGAAAGCAATTTTGCCAAAAAAATTCTGAAACCCTCCTTGCTGAGGATATAGCAACCAAAAATACCAGCTTCCTTGTCAGGAGGACTAGGGGAATTTGTTGTATCGGTTCAAATGGCTGTTTTTGTAACACAGACAAACCTAATTTTAAGTCCCAAGAGTTCAAGGGAGGTTTGATGGGCGGATTAAGCCACGTCACCGCTTGTATAAAGCTCCGGACTAAAGAATGAGTAGCAAGTAGTCTTTGAAATAAGACCGATAAAGCAGAGACTTGGCCTTTAATAGTACTCAAGGCCAATTTCATTTCTATCCCTAATTGTAGAAAGGCAAGAATTCTGCCTATGATATATTTCCGAGGGTGCCAACCCTTGGATTCACACCAGGAAACATAAGCCCTCCAGACTCTATAGTTTTGGAAGCTGGCTTCCTTGCACTAATCAGGGTAGCGATAACTGACCCGGAAAGCCCACATTTCTTCAGAATGTGGTTTTCATAGCCAAGCCGTTAAATTTAGACCGTAAGGTAGGATGGAAGATCGGTCCCTGTGAGAGCAGATCTGGCCATGGGCCCTCCACTGCCATCTTTACGATTCCTGCATACCATGACCTTCTGGGCCATGCTGGTGCCACCAGAATTACCGGCTTTCTTTCCAGCTTGATCCTGCAAAGAATTCGAGGCAGCAACTGAATAGGAGGGAATGCATAGATCAGTGAGAACTGATCCCATGGGGTCACCAACACATCGGTTCCGCATGCGAACGGATCCCTTGTTCTGGCCACAAAGTTGACTAACTTCATGTTGAACCTGGATTCTAGAAGATCTACATCCGGAGTCCCCCATCTTTGCAAACAGCACAAAATATGTCAGGGTGAAGAGACCATTCCGCTGAGAATTACTGCTGGCGACTCAAGTAGTTCACCTGCCAATTCTCTACTCCCGGAATGAAGATTGCTGATAGGCACAGACCATTCCTTTCTGTCCAAGTTAGAATATGGTTCACCTTTCTCTGCGCTGAGAGACCTTCGGTGCCCCCTTGGTGATTGATATAGGCCACAGCTGTGGCATTGTCGGATTGAATCCTGACAGAACAATCCCGTAGCCTGAAAGTCCAGGTCTTTAGAGACAGACGTACTGCCCGAATCTCTAGGATATTGATGGACAAGGTTCTTTTCGGTTCTTGACCATTATCCCTGGACAGTTGTCTTTTCTAGTACTGCTCCCCAGCCTGAAGGATTTTCCTTTTAGCAGATTCTGGGTTAGTAACCATGGAGAGACTTTGGGACACTCTTGGGGACAGCTGCTTTGGCAAGTCTAAAGCTCAAAATTATTTTGTTCCAAGCAGACAGGATACGGTTTTGCAACAGTCTTAAATGAAACTGGGTATAGGGAACCGCTTCGAATGAAGCCACCATAGTTCCTAGCAACCTCATGTAAAGGCGAATGGAGGGATCGCCATTTAACCTGACCGTCCGTACCAACTCTCTTATGGAGTTGATTTTTGCCTGAGGCAAGAACACCCTTTCCTGGGCTGTATCTATGATCAGACCCAAGTACTCCAGCATCTTTAACGGTATTAAGGAAGATTTCTCTAGGTTGAGAAACCAACCCAACCTTTCAGATAGTTGGTTGTAGTACGTACGCTTTGCTCCAAAACGAGCCACCGACTAATCTATTAGCAATAGATCGTGTAGGTACGCTAGGACTGTAATGCCCTGTGCCATTAACCTGGCTAAAGGTGGGGCCAGCACCTTTGTGAACACCCGGGGTGCTGTGGCTAACCCGAAGGGAAGGACTACAAACTGGAAATGCTACTGTTCTAACTCGAACCGCAGAAACCTTTGATAAGCGGGAAATATATGGACATGCAGATATGCATTCCTGATGTCGATTGATGCCAGAAGTTCTCCTCCTAGAAGGATAGAAACTACTGACCTGATCGTCTCCATGCGAAAGGAGCAGATCTTCAGGAACCGATTTAGATTTCTTAGATCTAGAATGGGTCTGACGTCTCCATTTGGTTTGGGTATCATGCAAAGATTTGAATAAAAACCCCAGACCTTGCTCCTTTGTGGGGATCTGTATGATCACCCCTTGAGATATTAATCGGTCTAGTGCTTGAAACAGAGATTGTCCAATCTTTGGGAACGCTTGACCTCAGGAAGCAAGACGGTAGAAAGTCCCGAAATTCCAGCTTGTACCCCAGCGTTACCGTGGAGATGACCCATCTGTCCTGAATTTCTTGCTTTCCAGACTTCTGAAAACTGCAGAAGTCTTCCCCCCACCTTGGTGAGGGTGGTTGCCTCTTTATGATGAGGCTTTAGCATTCTGCTTTGCAGGTTTCCGACCCCAGGACTTCTTTTCAGCCTGGGACTGACTGAAATTTTCCTCTAGAGTGACGGCAGAGGCCGTCGCCCCTGCCTAGAGGTGGAAGCCCCTGGCGTAAGGGAAATAACCTGTTTAAATGAAGGGCGTTTATACTTTCTTTTGACTGGCATTTTTCCCCACTAGAAATTGTTTGGATATATTTGTCCAAGTTTTCTCCAAAGTTTTTTTTTTTAACCATGGGATTCTACGCAAATGCATAAGCGCAAGGCGGGACGCCTGGTGAATAAAATCTTTAATAGCATCTATGGCAAAGCATAATGCTTTTGGTAGTTCAGCCAAATCCCGAGCTTGTTGTGCAGGAAGCTCTCTAAGGGCATGTTTAAATTGGTCCTTTAGGGATTGACAGACACTTTCTGCAGCAACTGCAGACTGAGTAATGGCACCTGCCATGGAAAATGTACATCTTAACAGGGATTCCAACTCCTTATCTGTTGGATCCTTTAAGCATCTATGCATTGTCTACTGGACAAGTTAGGCTTTTATTCACATTGGAAATTGCAGCGTCAACTGCTGGTATTTTCCATCTTTTGGAGAATTTCTCCTCCAGGGGATAGAGAATTGCAATTTTCTTAGGAGGGAGAAAATGCTTATCCAGGGGATCCCATTCAGAAAAAAAGCTGTTCTAGTAATGCATGCAAAGGTTGAGAGGGTTTTAAAGGAACCCAAGGAAGAAACCAAACTTTCAGCAGACTCCGTTAGGGGTAGCATGAAAATAGAAGAACCATCTCCATAAGAGATTGTATCAGCAATTCCTCAGATTTGAAAGGCTGAAAAAGGCTCATCTACCGTTGTTTCCTCCGCAGAGGAATCATCATCGGTTTGTTTTTTCTCCTGATCGACTGAGGGTAACCCCTCATGGATCTAGCATGCTTCCTATCCATTTAAATGGATGCGATTAAAGCCGCTAATCTTTCTTCCAGACCCTGCAGGGAGGAGGAAAAGACATCTTCACTCACGTATACAGGGGCTGAGATGTGAGCAGCAGTTGCACCATCAATTTGTTTCAAATGGCTCAACCTGGCTTGCCATAACGGATAATTCAGGCGAGGATGATTGCATAGAAATGCGACTCAGGATCCTAGCGCCTGGAGGTTAAACCCTTATGTGGTGTCTTTTTTGGTAGGCATAGTCCCAAGTACAAAAAACAGAGGCACTATACAAATTGCACTTAATCGCTGAAAATAGTCATGACATTTGAAGCCGTTTTAAAATTCAGCCAAGTGCTGGGAAAAAGGTGTCGTTCCTGTATCAGTTTGCAACCCTCACATGTCCCACAGCTCGTGTCCTTGTGTTGTAGGCTGCTTGTTTTCTCCTTGTCAGCCGAGGAGAGACTGTCACAGCTGTGTTGTATCTGTTTTTAGCCTGCCGTATGTCCTCGTGGACGTACACGGCATCGCGCTTAGGCCCCTTCCCCTCCGTGAAAAAATTCTGCCCCTCTTTACTTTTAAAACGTTCCTGCGCTGGTGTGTGGCGTTTTCCATCCAGCAGCAGGCTCAAACAGTAAAATCAGCCACAGTTAAAAACAATAAGCGGTATTAGCGGGGCCTCCGCACCCGCCACGGCGGGGGGGGGGGGGGGTAATGTAAGGTGGGTACAGCGCTGCTGTCCCCCTAACCCTCTGGTCCCATCAGGGAAAAGAAAACACTTTTGCAGCTTTCTCTTACCTTGCAGTCTCCCTCTGCACGCTGCTGCAATCACACACGGGCTGAGCTTACAGTGAAGACAACAGAGTAAGGTATGTGCATAGACTCCCTCTAGTGAAGATTTAAGGCATGACAACATTTTTTCCCTAATGGAAGAAATACATCGATATTTTTAAATACCCAAGTTTCTTCCCTTACCTTATCCCCGCCGCAGGATTTGCTGAATTAACAAACAATCCAACCTTCACCCACCACGGCGGGCTGTGTAACAAACCTTCAGGGACTGGGTCCCTAAAACGGGGTTCCAACTGCCCTGGACCTGTAAAGCACCCCATCAGGAAGTTTAGGTAATGTAGCAAGCCCTAAGCCCTGGGTTGCTGGGGTCCAGCCCTACAAAGAGGCGTTACAGGCAAAACCTTGTGCTTCAGATACGAGGCCCCAGGTACCATCCTTTTAGGCCTCAATGGCACTTTGGATGGATCTGGTCTATGGCGGCTATTTAAATCCAGCATGGATCCCTCCTGGAGCTCCTCAGAGCACATCTTCACTCGTGACCAACACCTTTAGACACTGGCGAAAAAACTGATGCGCTCCTGGAAGGAGGAGGGGTTAAATGGGGAGTAAACTTCCTTGATTGGGTTTACCAGTGTCAACACCTGAAGGTAGCCTAAAACCCATTAAAGTAATTGCTTAAGGCTCTGTGTCCCATGATGTATGATAAAAAAAAATTAGCATTTAACCCTTGCAGCGCATAGGGAGGGCAGCTGCAATGTGAAGGTTTACACCAAGGAGCCATTCATACTGACTCAGTCAAAACTGCATTTTAATAGGACTTTAAAAAAGGACATTTATAATGCCTCTTACACATTTAAACTGACCATCTTGGGTCATTTTGCAGGCTTTTTGCTTTGCTTTCTTTTCAGTACAAGTTTATTCTAATTTAACATTTTTATTGCCATTATTATTTTTATTGTCTTTATGGCAGGGGTAGGCAACCTTTTGAGCAGTGTACAAAAATATTTTCGAATTAATTGAACGTGATGATTTTATAACAAAAAAAAAAAGTCAACTTCACACTCTCAATCACAAAAAGGATTTTTTATAAAGTAAATGCTCTAAACTACTTGAGTAGTAGTGAAAAATTAACATCCTGCACCTTCAAACCTCATATCACTGCAACCCCCTGCACATCTGTCCCACCACCGTACCACCCCGCTCATCTGCCCCACCACCGTACCACCCCGCTCATCTGCCCCACCACCGTACCACCCCGCTCATCTGCCCCACCACCGTACCACCCCGCTCATCTGCCCCACCACCGTACCACCCCGCTCATCTGCCCCACCACCGTACCACCCAGCACAACAGCCCCACCACTGTACCACCCCGCTCATCAGCCCCACCACTGTACCACCCCGCTCATCAGCCCCACCACTGTACCCCCCTGCACATCTGCTCCACCCCCATGCTCTTCTGTCTCACCACTGAACCATCTTCTCATCTGTCCCAACACTGAACTTATGTGCTCATCTGCTCTACCACTGTAACCCCCTGCTCTTCTGCCCCAACACTGAACCCCCCTGCTCTTCTGCCCCAACACTGAACCCCCCCTGCTCATCTGTCACACCACTGAACCCCCCCCCCCCGCTCATCTGTTCCATCACTCTAACGCATGGCTATTTTTTCATACCGCTGAAACCCCCTCTCATCCCTCCCACAGCTACCTGTCCTGGCACACTCATCCTGCTGATCCACCTCTCGCATGCAGCCCACGTGCTTGTATGTGACGTCACTTATATATTACACATAGATGCACAATGATGAGCTCAGGGGCATTTTCTGAAAGCTGTGGGCCTGTGTGCAGGTTCATAAGTTGGGCCCCCGCAGCTGAGAATAAAGGGCGGCGCTCTGCACTGCAGCAAAAGTTGAGTGCGATTTTCATTGCTCTGAATACTGGCTGTGGCTTAAAGGGACACAGTGCCGGGGTTCAGTAGTAAGTGACACAAAGGTTTAGGAATAAAATTTCAGTTCCCAGAAGCTTAACAGTAATTCCACAAACTGTCACCTGATTGTGGTTTTCTCAAATCACAGTGAAATCCCTTCTTTCCGAGATTGGTAGTGGCAACCAAGCAAGTCATACTCCTCCAGATGGTGGACGGGGCTAGCAGGACTGTGAATGACATTAGCAGTGCCCAATGACAGTCCTCCTCCTGGAAACAGGGACGGGACCGCCTGGTAGTCTGATGAAACAGACTACCTAAGACCATCTATACACACACTCAGACTTGAGATTCCTACTCACCTGTAGTGCTGATGGTTGTTTTCTGCTTTTAGACTAACCCTGTTCACATGGGATAGATCGATCTCTCTCATGTGAACAGGGTTAGTCTAAAAGCAGAAAACAACCATCAGCACTACAGGTGAGTAGGAATCTCAAGTCTGAGTGTGTGTATAGATGGTCTTAGGTAGTCCGTTTTATCAGACCCAGGATAAAAAAAAAAGGGATCATGATGAACTTTGCAGCATATCTGCCTTGCTGCCCACTTCAGATAGGGGGAATACTGAGAACAGACTTATGCTTGGTTCACACGGTAAGTGTCTAATCGTTCAACCTAGTGGGCTGAAAAAAAAAAAAAAAAAAGCCAAGAAGCTTGCTGTACCATAGATGAGATCTTGGTACAACAATCTCCCCGCTGTGCTATTGCGTTCTGATAGGGGGAAGCCCCCCTGCCAGAACACACCGGTTTAGAGCTGGCAGCCATTGGCTGCAAGCACTGATAGGAGGCTGGTTTTGCAGCATGCTAGTTCGACAGAAGCCAGTTGTGAGATTGGCTGCTGTCAGACAAGGACCTGTACACATGGGCCTAATGTGAGCTGGTTTCTACTGTACCAGCTGATTTCAGCCGATATTCGGCATGTGTGTACACGGCTTAAAACAAAGACAAGAAAGTTTTGTTTTAGAGCTGCTCTCATTTGAAACACTAATGGTATTTACTAAAGCTGGAGAGTGCAAAAATCAGGCTCACTTCTGCATAGTATTAGTAACCATCCTGCTTCTAACCTCGGCTTGTTCAATTAACCACTTCAGCCCCATTAGGATTTACCCCCTTAATGACCAAGCTATGTTTTGCGATACTGCACTGCGTTACTTTAACTGACAATTGCATGAGCATGCGACATTGTACCCAAATAAAATTGACGTGCTCTTTTGCCCAAACAAAGCTTTCTTTTGGTGGCATTTGACTACCTCTGCGGTTCAAACAAACTTACTTTCTGCTACAATACATATCCAAAAAAAAATTATATAAAATAAGTTTAGGACAATATGCATTTTTGCATATTTTTGTTAAAAAAAAACCCTCAAGCGTATATTGGTTCGTGCAAAAGTTATAGAGTCTACAAAATAGAGGATAGATTTATGGCATTTTTATTTATTTTTTTACTAGCAATATCGGCGATCAGCGATTTTTATCAGGACTGCAACAAATTGGACACCTGACATTTGACACTTTTTTTGGGAATCAATGACATGAATACAATGATCAGTGCTAAAATTATGCACCAACATTGTACTAATGGTACTGGCAGGGAAGGAGTTAACATCAGTGGCGATCAAGGTGTTAAGAGTTTTTTTACGTATTTTATTGGGATTTTATGTGATATGTGCCACTTTGTGTTGGTCTAATTGT
The DNA here is from genome assembly GCA_037952925.1 of Lithobates clamitans. Taxonomy (NCBI): domain Eukaryota; kingdom Metazoa; phylum Chordata; class Amphibia; order Anura; family Ranidae; genus Lithobates; species Lithobates clamitans. Next base: position 2,557,011 of record JBBGZY010000724.1, on the reverse strand, counting down.
GAAGTGGAAGGGAATTTAAAAATGGTTTTTACAAATAAATATGTGAAAATTGTGGCGTGCATTTGTATTCAACCCCCTAAATCAATACTTTGTAGAACCACCTTTTGCTGCAATTACAGCTTCAAATCTTTTTGGGGATGTCTCTACCAGCTTTGCACATCTAGGAGAGTGAATTTTTTGCCCAGTCTTTGCACAATAGCTCAAGCTCTGTCAGATTGGATGGAAATCTGCAATTTTCAAGTCTTGTCACAGATTCTCAATGGGATTTAGGTCTGGACCAGTCTAACACATAAGTATGCTTTGATCAAAACCATTCCATTGTAGCTCTGGCTGTATGTTTAAGGTTGTTGTCCTGCTGGAAGATGAACCTCCGCCCCAGTCTCAAGTCTTTTGCAGACTCCAACAGGTTTTCTTCTAAGATTGCCCTGTATTTGGCTCCATCCATCTTCCCATCAACTCTGGCCAGCTTCCCTGTCCCTGCTGAAGAAAAGCATCCCCACAACATGACGCTACAACCATCATGTTTCACAGTGGGGATGGCGTGTTCAGGGTGATGTTGCGGTGTTCATTTTCTGTCAGAGTTTTGCTTTAACCACTTAAGGACCAGCCTCGTTTTGGATTTTAGGTGTTTACATGTTTAAAACAGGTTTTTCTGCTAGAAAATTACTTAGAACCCCCAAACATTATATATGGTTTTTCTTCTAACACCCTAGAGAATACAATGGCGGTCATTGCAATACTTTTTTTTGCACCGTATTTGCGCAGCGGTCTTATAAGCGCACTTTTTTTGGAAAAAATTCACTTTTTTGAATAAAAAAATAAAACAGTAAAAGTTATCCCAATTTTTTTTTATATATTGTGAAATATAATGTTACGCCAAGTAAATTGATACCCAACATGTCATGCTTGAAAATTGCGCCCGCTCGTGGAATGGCGTCAAACTTTTACCCTCAAAAAAATTCTACAGGTTGCATATTTTGCGCTACAGAGGAGGTCTAGGGCTAGAATTATTGCTCTCGCTCTACTGGTCGGTGTGATACCTCACATGTGTGGTTTGACCACCGTTTTCATATGCGGGCGCTACTCGCGTATGCGTTCGCTTCTGCGCGCGAGCTCGTCGGGACGGGGGGGGGGGGGTTTTAAAAAAATTTTTTAAATTTTTATTATTTATTTTACAATATTTTATTTATTTTTACACTGTTAAAAAAAAAAAAAATTGTCACTTTTATTCCTATTACAAGGAATGTAAACATCCCTTGTAATAGAAAAAAGCATGGCAGGACCTCTTAAATATGAGATCTGGGGTCAAAAAGACCTCAGATCTCATATTTACACTAAAATGCAATAAAAAAAAAAAAAAAAAAGTCATTTAGAAAAATGACATTTGAAAAAATATGCCTTTAAGAGGCGTGGACGGAAGTGACGTTTTGACGTCGCTTCCACCCAGCAGCGTCATGGAGACGAGTGAGCGCCATCTTGGCCTCACTCGTCTCCAGACACACCAGAGAGCAGGACGCGATCACCTCCGCCGCTACCGACGGCTCCGGTAAGCGGCGGAGGGCACCGGATAGCGGCGGGAGGGGGGGGGCCCTCTCCCGCCACCGATAAAAGTGATCCCATGGCGAATCCGCCGCAGGGACCACTTTTATCTGAAAGCCGGCCGCCGCACGAAAACGGGGATACCGGGGTTATGGCAGCTAGCTGCTGCCATAACAACAATATCCCCGTTCAAACTTAGGACATACATCGTCGTGCGGCGGTCGGGAAGTGGTTAAGGCCAAAAAGTTCCATTTTGGTCTCAGACTAGAACACCTTTTTCCACATTTGCTGTATCCCCCCTCCCCCCCACATGGATTCTCACAAACTGCAAACAGGGATTTTTTTGGCTTTCAACAATTGCTTTCTTCTTGCCACTCTTCCATAAAGTCCAGATTTGTGGAGTGTGTGACTAATAGTTGTCCTGTGGACAGATCCTCCCACCTGAGCTGTGATCTCTGCAGCTCCTCCAGAGTTACCATGGGCCTCTTGGCTGCTTTTCTGATTAATATTCTCCTTGCCCGGCCTGTCAGTTTAGGTGGACGGCCATGTCTTGGTAGGTTTGCAGTTGTGCCATACTCTTTCCAATTTCAGATTTTAGACTGAACAGTGCTCCATGAGATGGTAAAACCTTGTGATATATTTTTTTATTACCTGCTTTAAACTTCTCTACAACTTTATCCCTGCCCCATCTGGTGTATTTCCTTGGCCTTCATGATGCAGTTTGTTCACCAAGGTTCTATAACAACCCCCCGAGGGCTTCATAGAACAGCTGTATTTATACTGAGATTAAATTTACAGACAGGTGGACTCTATTTACTAATAAGATGACTTCTGAAGGCAATTGGTTCCACTACATTTTAGTTAGGGGTACCAGAGAAAAGGGGGCTGAATACAAATGCACACCACACTTTTCAGATATTTGTAAAAAAAAAATAAAAATTGAATATCATTTTCCTTCCACTTCACAACTATATGCCACTTTGTGTTGGTCGATCACATAAAATCCCAATAAAATACATTTACATTTTTGGTCGTAACATGACAAAATGTGGAACATTTCAAGGGGCAATCTATACTTACATAATGCATTAAGCTAGTGCACCTTCTGTCTTTGTATTAGGGCTTCTCTTATTTTAACACATATACCTTAAGCATTTTCCTGGAAGAGTCAGCTCCAATACCACACAATAGATTTTAGTTTGATAAACAGCATCTCTGAGGCACAACACAGCTTGTGTACACCGTTATGAACGGTTGGTGTCGGTCTGCTATGATGCAAGCAGTTCTCATTCTCTGTAAAAAGACAATGGGTTTTATTTACTAAAAGCAAATAGTCTGCACTGCAAGTGCAGTTGCTCTAAATTAGAAGGGAAACATGACAAGGGAGGGAAAAAAAACCCTCAGCATTTTTGCTTGCACATGATTGGAGGATAGAAATCAGTAGAGCTTTTCCTAATTTCAGAGCTTCCCCTCAGATCTAGCACAACTGCGCTTGCAATACACATAGTGCACAGACTTTGCTTTTAGTAAATAAACCTCACTATCTTTTTCATTGTTAGTTTTTATTAGGTAAAAAAAAAACAAAAAACAAAAACAAAACAAAAAAACAAAACAATACTAGGCAGGACCAGTACAGGGTTTGATTTCGGAGTTTTAGATGCAAGTTTTTGCCTAAGTCTGCCACATTAACAGAATCAGACACTGATCCAATCCAAACATCCAGGTATTATATACACAGGGAACAAATGGTGACTGCACACATAACATCTGGCATTCGGGTATACTCACACTAGGTGTATGAATAAGGACTGGTCACAGTTTACCTCCAAAGTCCAGGTTGTTTGTGTAATGAGTTTGCCTTGTACCATGCTCTGGTACCGTTTAGTGTACCATGCCTGGGACTGCCTTAGGAAGTGATCTGGGGTATGGTTCAGCTGGACTCTGGCACAGCAGGCTTAGGTGCAATCGCTGACCACACACACACAAAAAAAAGTCTCAAACAGAGTACTCATTAAGCACATAAGCAGGGATCACTGTGGTCTGGCTAACAGAGGGCAGAATATATGCATGCTCATGCCCAGTACAATATATGAGCACAGACCAGCGGGGTAGGAGACAATTGCACTTGGGCAGTGTGAGCACACGATTTATGTATGCAAAACGTTCAGGTTAACTGATACAGCCTTGGCATCACATTACAGGCAGCCCTGACTTCACATCATGTCAACAAACAGCACTGCATTGTGGGTTACCATGGGACATTGCCAAGCTCCAAGCAGTGGATGTCTCAGGTGATGGGGAGATGAAAGTAGAGTCCATTTGACCATTTCTACTTCATCAGATATCCTCCTATGGTCATACGACATACAACCAAAGGCTATAAATACCGCAGCTTCCCGTCATGAAAAGAACACATTTCTTCTATTCAGAGTGAACTGCAATTATGGGAACAAGATCAACCAATTACTATGCCACATAGGTGACTACAGCAACAAGACCACAACCGTGGGTGCAAGTAGAACATCGGCGAGCCAATTTGCAGCTTCAGTGGATTGATACAAATTTAAATCACATAGTACACCATGCACTGAGTGCTGGCTGCATGCTCAATAAACTAACAGCATACATGATTCCTTCCCAACACAATAGATCTACTAATTATAGTGCATTGGCATGTCAAAGGAAAAAAAATGGGCTATTTTCAGTGCAGTGCTTTCTGCTTATAAGACATAAAATTAATCAGCTTCTACAAAGCTGTAAATATTGCAAGGCAATGGAAATTTTACAATAAAAGCTACAAAAGTTGTCAATACAATTCACGCCTCGAACCTAAATAAAATGTTATTTTCTCAATAACCCTGGGGGAAGCCACATTTCTAGATTGATGTGCTCTTCACACTGCAACAATTCTATTCAGCAGGTTTTCATTCGACTACAATGTATTTCTTTATATAAGTTCCTATCATTTGAATGAAACAAAATTGACAAACCAGGAGGCTGCCAGTGCTGACCTCTTCTGAGATGCAAGTTTCCCTGACTCTCATGGTGCAAGGACAACTCTGTACTTCTCTCATGAAAGAACTTGTAAAATAAAAGATTACAATGACCGCAACGTACCATAAATAAAATTGATAAAAAATAAAAATAAAAAAAAAGGGTTCATACTGCCATCCATTTCCCTGCTGAAACTATATCATTACCAGTGATGGGATCTGTGGAAACACAAAGTATGAGATAGCTCACCCTACATTTTCTAGTGATCCTGTCAATGGTGAATACTCACTTGAAACAGGGATGAAAGTATGTATGCTCAAAAGCAAGGCCCAGGGTCCATTACAAGGTCTTTATACCCCCACAGTGAAAAAGTTGTGTGTGCAACCATTGAGGAGCAAAGCTCCAATCCTGGTTTCATTATTAGTTATTCCTTGCTTCTTACAGAAGAAAAACAGAAACACAAATGGTAGTTTTAGTATTTCCCTTAGATCCACACTGATCTAGAGACTGCAATATGGAAAGCACAATCATTTAGTAGGAGGGACGATCTATAAATAGCAGTGTTGCCTTTCAAATAAAACTATAACCTTAGGGGAAAAAAAAAATTGGACGTTAGATTCCTAAAGTGAAGTCCAAGGGCTCTTTCACATGGGTGGACTGCCAGCAGATTCGCTGATGACCCCTTAGCAGAGGGATGACAGAGCCATGTCTTCTCCACTTATGTAAAGTAAACCTCTGGGGTTATTTTTTGCATAATATAGATTTGTATATTGATTGGTTTGTGCAAAAAAGTTATGGGATAGATTTAGGGACTAATTTCTCATTTTTTTTGTATTTACAAGTAATGGCAGCATACTGTGATTTTTCGTGCTCAGGAAGACATAGGGGGTATTTTGGAATGATTGGCTAGATATATTAAATGAAAGTCTTTCATGGTGTTGTTACGTGCCTTGTGGGTTGGGATGAATTCCACTTGGTCCAAATGGACCAGCTGGGGGGGGGGGGGGGGGGGGGTGTAATTGAAAGCGAGACGTTAGCATTTTAGTGAAGATGTACATACAGGGTGGATCACGTGACTTTTGCGCTGCGGCCCGCACACTGGCTTCCCCGTTCAGGGACTGACATCACTGCGTCTTCCCCGACGCAGGACATCACTGTTCATGCCCTCAGGTGTGTTGGGAGGCGCCGTGTGCGCGCAGTTGTCGCGGGGGACGCCCCGGCTAGCCCCGCCCCTCTGATTGGCCATTGCCGATCATACCTGTATTTAAAACCCCTTCACCCAGCAGCTGATTTGTGTTGCTGTGTGGGTGAATTGAGGCTGTCCCTGCAAGTTTGTGTCCTCACTTATACCAAGGTAATTAAACTTATATTATCATTCACGCTGTCTTGCTGGATTTTGAGGGAGATTCTTTCATTATTTTCTTCTCAGGCACTTAACCTGGGTGTTCTCCCCCATCAAACTTTTAAGTCCAAAATATGCTGCATGTGTCGTTATCCAATTTAGACAGGTCCTTACCTCCTTCCCCTTTCTCATTATTGATATTCATTTGCAGTTCTCCAGCGGTTGACCCTTTTCAAGCCCCTTGGTGGACAGATCCTTCCGTTTGGGCATAGGCTGGCAGGTCGACGGCCCAGGTCACCTCTTCTCTCACCATCTCCCTGGGTTTTCCTTTGGCCAGGCATATAGTACTTTTTTTTTTTCCCAAATACTCCCCCCCCCCTGCAAACTCACATGCATGTGTAGGTTCATGTAAGCACATTTGTATATATATATATATATATATATATATATATATATATATATATATATATATATATATATATATATATATATATATATATATCACACACACACGGGACGGAAAGTATTCAGACCCCCTTCAATTTTTCACCCTTTGTTATATTGCAGCCATTTGCTAAAATCATTTCAGTTCATTTTTTTCCTCATTAAAGTGGATGTAAACCCAATGTCATCCTTTCTAAACTACTGCCATAGGGGTTATCTATAAGGATATATATGCCTCCTGCATGTATCTTTACCTGTCAAATGTCTCCCCTCTGTCTGTTATTAAACCCGAAAAACTGCATATTCTGTGGGTGGGTCTGTTGTCTGGAGCTCGGTGGGTGGAGTCGTGATGTCAGTAGACTCCCCGCCCACCTCTACACTCCCCTGTGTATTTCTTACACTGAACTTCTGCTATGATCTCTAACATCCAGTGAAAAGACAGGAAAGTAACCGCATGACTTCAGCCAAATCATGCTGAGGTGTGGAACAGCCAATCCTTGCAGAGCTGCTGAAGAAAGGAGTGGGGGAGGGAATTAAAAATAATGCATGTGTCTTAGTCTAGTGCATGAGATATGTAAATCACCTGTCACTCACAGCAAGGGGGAGGATTTGTCAAAGTCTGTTTGTTGTCAAAGATTTATCTCACTGAACAATAAAAGAGGATTGCTCAGAGATGGATTAACTCTGTGTGGCAAGACTGGGCTCAAATGATAGGAAATCTTATACTCTTAAGTTATAACAAAAAAAAAAATAATTGCATCCACTTTAACCACATGACAACTGGGCACTTAAACCCCCTTCCTAACCAGACCAATTTTCAGCTTTTGGTGCTCTCACATTTTGAATGACAATTACTCAGGCATGCAACACTGTATCTATATGAAATTTTTGTCCTTTTTTTCCACACAAATGGAGCTTTCTTTTGGTGGTATTTAATCACCGCTGGGTTCTTTATTTTCTGCGCCGTAAAAGAAAAAAGACCGAAAAATCTGTAAAAAAAAATGCATTTTTCTTCATTTCTGTTATAATATTTTGCAAATTAGTAATTTTTCTTCATATATTTTGGCCAAAATTTATACCGCTACATATCTTTGGTAAAATTAACCCAAATCGGTGGATATTATTTGGTCTTTGTGAAAGTTATAGAGTCCAAAAGCTATGGTGCGAATATCTGAAAATTGATCACACCTGAAGTACTGACGGCCTATCATGCAGGGGAGCACCTTCAGGTGTTCTGGAGTACCCAGGCCAATTCTGACATTTCTCTCCTACATGTAAAAATCATCATTTATTAGCTAGAAAATTACATAGAACCCCAAAACATTATATATGTTTTTTTAGCAAAGACCCTAGAGAATACAATGGCGGTCGTTGCAACTTTTTATCTCGCACGGTATTTGCGCAGCAATTTTTTTAACGCCTTTTTTTTGGGAAAAAAACTGTTTTGTGCTTTACAAAAACCAAAACAGTAAAGTTAGCCTAATGTTTTTGCATAATGTGAAAGATGAAGTTATACTGAGTAAATAGATACCCAACATGTCACCTTTCAAAATTGCACGCGCTTGTGGAATGGCGCCAAACTTTGCTACTCAAAAATCCCCATAGGCGACGCTTTAAAATTTTTTACTGGTTACATGTTTTGAGTTACAGAGGAGGTCTAGGGCCAAAATTATTACTCTCGCTCTACCGATCGCAGCGATACCTCACGTGTGGTTTGAACATTGTTTTCATATGTGGGCGGGACTTGCGTATGCGTTCGCTTCTGCATGCGAGCACGCAGGGACAGGGGCGCTTTAAAATTTTTTAATTTTTTTTTTATTGTTCATTTTACTTTTAGTTTGATGCTTTTTTCCAAAAAAAAAAAAAATTTTGACCACTTTTATTCCTATTACAAGGAATATAAACATCCTTGTAATAGGAATATGGCATGACAGGTCCTCTTTACAGTGAGATATGGGGTCAATAAGACCCCACATCTCACCTCTAGGCTGGGAAGCCTGAAATAAAAAAAAAAAAAAAAAAAACGATCCTGGCTTCGATCGTAGCGGTGAGTCGGTAGAAGCGCGGGAGGGGGGGACATCCCCTCTCGCCTCCCGTAAGAACGATCAAGCAGTGGAACAGCTGCTATGATTGTTCTCATGGTGTAGGGAATCGCCGGCTGAAAAAGCCGATATCTGAATGATGCCTGTAGCTGCAACCATCATTCAGATATCTCCGCACAAAGTCAAGGACGTTGTATGACGGCCGGTGGGCGGGAAGTGGTTAAAACGCATTTTTTTTTTTAACACAAAGTTGTCCATTTATACAATATTTCTACCACATAACATGTACATACCAAAAATGACACCCCAAAATAGATTCCCCTGCTCCTCCTGAGTACGGCGATACCACATGTGTGAGACTTCCACAGCCTGGCCACATACAGAGGGCGAGTACAGCTGAGCATGGCTCAGCATGGCAGGGTATGGCGGAGTATGGCGGAGTATGGCGGAGTATGGCGGGGTATGGCGGGGTATGGCGGGGTATGGCAGAGTATGGCGGGGTATGGCAGAGTATGGCGGGGGCATGGCAGAGTATGGCGGGGGCATGGCAGAGTATGGCGGGGGCATGGCAGAGTATGGCGGGGGCATGGCAGAGTATGGCGGGGGCATTGCAGAGTATGGCGGGGGAATTGCAGAGTATTGCACAGCATTACAGAGTATTGTGGGGGCATTGCAGAGTATGGCGGGGGCATTGCAGAGTACTGCACAGCATTGCAGAGTATTGTGGGGGTATTGCAGAGTATTGTGGGGGTATTGCAGAGTATTGCACAGCATTGCAGAGTATTGTGGGGGTATTTCAGAGTATTGTGGGGGTATTTCAGAGTATTGTGGGGGTATTGCAGAGTATTGTGGGGGTATTGCAGAGTATTGTGGGGGTATTGCAGAGTATTGTGGGGGTATTTCAGAGTATTGTGGGGGTATTGCAGAGTATTGCACAGCATTGCAGTGTAGTGGGGATGGCTGAGCATGGATGCCTGGATGTCTCTGTGCAGCGCTATGGGCACTACACATACAGCCCACAGCGCTGCAGACATCCATCCATCCGCCTCTCCGGTCACTGTGTACCGATCGGTACACAGGCGGGGAGGAGAGGAATCGGCGTCATCAGATGACGCCGGTCTGTTTACATGTGATCGCGCCGTCATTTGACGGCGCGATCACATGGTAAACGGCCGCGATCAGCGGCCATTTACCGGGATCCGTGATGCGCCGGGTCCTCCGGACCCGGCGGTCACTGATGTGTTCGGGTGCGCGCCCCAGGGGGCGCGCGAGAGGGGAATTCTGGGAGGACGTCATAGTACGCCCTCCCAGAGTTATCCAACCGCCCTGCAGCCGTCATTCGGCATTGGGTCGGTTGGTAAGTGGTTAATGTACACACAGCACCCCATATTGACAGAAAAACACAGAATTGTTGACATTTTTGCAAATTTATTAAAAAAGAAAAACTGAAATATCACATGGTCCTTCTTGCAGATCCTCTCCAGTTCTGTCAGGTTGGATGGTAAATGTTGGTAGACAGCCATTTTTAGGTCTCTCTAGAGATGCTCAATTGGGTTTAAGTCAGGGCTCTGGCTGGGCCATTCAAGAACAGTCACGGAGTTGTTGTGAAGCCACTCCTTCGTTATTTTAGCTGTGTGCTTAGGGTCATTGTCTTGTTGGAAGCTAAACCTTCAGCCCAGTCCTGAGCACTCTGGAGAAGGTTTTCATCCAGGATATCCCTGTACTTGGCCGCATTCATCTTTCCCTCGATTGCAACCAGTCATCCTGTCCCTGCAGCTGAAAAACCCTCCCACAGCATGATGCTGCCACCACCATGCTTCACTGTTGGGACTGTATTGGACAGGGGATGAGCAGTGCCTGGTTTTCTCCACACATACCGCTTAGAATTAAGGCCAAAAAGTTCTATCTTGGTCTCATCGGACAAGAGAATCGTATTTCTCGCCATCTTGGAGTCCTTCAGGTGTTATTTAGCAAACTCCATGCGGGCTTTCATGTGTCTTGAGGAGAGGTTTCCGTTGGGCCACTTTGCCAAAAAGCCCCAACTGGTGGAGGGCTGCAGTGATGGTTGACTTTCTACAACTTTCTCCCATCTCCCGACTGCATCTCTGGAGCTCAGCCACAGTGATCTTTGGGTTCTTCTTTACCTCTCTCACCAAGGCTTTTCCCCCCGATAGCTCAGTTTGGCCGGACGCCTGAGCTCTTCAGGCAGTTCCTTTGACCTCATGATTCTCATTTGCTCTGACATGCACGGTGAGCTGTAAGGTCTTCTACAGACAGGTGTGGCTTTCCTAATCAAGTCCAATCAGTATAATCAAACACAGCTGGACTCAAATGAAGGTGTAGAACCATCTCAAGGATGATCAGAAGAAATGGACAGCACCTGAGTTAAATATATGAGTGTCACAGCAAAGGGTCTGAATACTTAGGACCATGTGATATTTCAGTTTTTCTTTTTTAATAAATCTGCAAAAATGTCAACAATTCTGTGTTTTTCTGTCAATATGGGGTGCTGTGTGTACATTAATGAGGAAAAAAAAAGAACTTAAATGATTTTAGCAAATGGCTGCAATATAACAAAGAGTGAAAAATTTAGGGGGTCTGAATACTTTCCGTCCCCACTGTATGTACTTGCGCTTGTCTTTTTTTCTTCATGAACTGACAGAGGGGTTTTTTCCTTTCAGAGGGCCATACCGGGTCATCCTTTGTGTGGGAGTTTGTCCTTCCCCCCCCCTTTTGCCTTGAGGCCTGTTTCAGGTGACGATGCATTGATCTGCGCTGCGGAGTCGAGGGTATACGGAGCCAACAGCTGCAACATTTATCTTTCAACACTGTTCTGGACATTATGTAAAATTCAAGAGTCATATAGTCTGTACGGTTAGTTTAATATACAAATTTAGATTAGGTGTGATGCTTGCTTATCCTTTAGCTATATTTTCATTGCATATTTATAGATAATAACTTGTGTTTATATGTTTAATTGCAGACGTTTGTACGTCCTGCGACAAATCGCATATATACCCCTGATGAAGAAATAGCAACCCAGGCAAATTTTAAAACGCGTCGGGTTTTTGTGTTGGATCTACCTTGCATTCAGCAGATGTTTGCGGTTATTGTCTGTACAATATTACTGTATTGCATAGTTTCTCATTTCCAGATTATGTATTTATATTCTATGTATGTGCTCACTATTTTAAATTATATTCTTTATTAAAAATTGATATACTTTACATTCTCCTCATACTTCATTTGCCATCTGCCCTGTCCAAAGTCCCACCCATAGGAATTTTTTTCAATTTGTTACAGGGTGGATAAAATCAATGACTTAAGATCAAGATTTTCATTAAAACTTTTTTTTTTTTATCAAATTTATTTTAATATAATGCTTTTGGAGTTAAGAAAAAAAATTCTAAAAGATAGGATTTCTATTTAAGATATATTCATTTAGTTTATTCAGCATGAAATGGAGCTTGGTTATGTAGCATGAGGCCGTATATTCTACAATATAATTTTTTTTGGCAAACTCATTCAATGAATCCAAGTTCTGCAAGCTGAGATAACCTGCACTGATGCATTTACACAATTTCACAGTAACCATGAGATAAACCAAAGTTCAAGATTATTCCTTTATCCCATTGTTTTGCAAATCTATATACACTACAAACTGTATGAATGAATCAGTTCTGATATCGCGGTTTTACTAAATCTGACAGATTACTCTAAATAGGAAACCTTCCTTTTGTTTACAAATATTAAAGATTCTAACTACCAGCAAGAATGAGGCCTTACATTTAAAAGAGCACCTGTCATTTCAGATCCATCATGGCAGCGCCCGTTAGCGGGCACCACTCCCCTGCTGCCACCTTGCCCTCACTTTGTTGTGTCACTGCCTCATCACCAGCTGTCCCATTAAAGTGAATGGGACTGATGGTGAGTCAACAGCGGGTCAGTGGACGAGTCGCTGTAAGACAGAGATGACAGTTGCTCTTTAAAAATTATGATTTAAAATCAAACCTTTTTACTAGAGATTTAATTAAAATCCACCCTGCTAATAAGTAAAAGAACAACGTGACTGTTAATAACGGCATAACCTCTATCTATAAAAATGGTTCTGCATTTTTCAAGAGCCTTGCCAAAGTTTGAGAAGTCAAACCGAAACCATCTGATTCAAAGCTGTGCTCAGTAAGTAAACCAACCCAAACAGCTCTCCAAACAAGACACCTAGTATAACACATCGCTGCTCTTTTCATCACAAAAAACATATTACATGATCTATACGAGTGCTCCAAACGTACCAAGAACAATGGTCACTGTAAAAATGAAAAACGATTATTTTTATTTACAAATACATAGTGCTCTGCTTTGAGGCAAGTTTCAAAAACAAACAGTACCTAGCATCATTTAATACTGACAAATCCCAATATTGAAAATATGATAGGGAAGGGAAAAAGAAAGTGATTTAAAAAATAAATTAAAAAAAAATAAATATGTAGCCATGAAAAAGTTACACTTTGGCTCATTAAAAGCCTACAAACATTACATTCTTCCACCGATTTATAAATCCAGAAAACAGCAACAGTTTGAAATCTAAGACCCCCTTTCACACAGGCGCCTGTTGGATGGACTCAGCTTGCTCAGCGGGTCAATCGTTCTGGGCGACAGACAGATGACAGGTCACCACTCACTGTACAGAGCGGAGACAGACAGTCCCGCTCTCCTCTATGGGGAGAAAACATACCACCTGTCCATTTTTATCCGATCTGCCAGACAGATAGTAAATAGGATCACCATCCGTCTGGATTTTGCAGACAGGATCAGATCGCGGCGGATATCAGCGGACATGTCACCGCTGACTTTCACCACTCCATAGGAGTGAATGGAGGCTCCGATCCTGTCCACCTGAAAACCTGACAGGCAGACCTGATCGGACAGCTTGTATGAAAGGGTTAATCCACAGACCGCTTTCTGACCACTTGGCATACATCCATTCCCGCCAGAACATTTCTGATCGAGCCGCGCAGCTTATTTTGCTGTACGAACAAATCTCTCTTTAATTGGTTGCCCAAATTTCAATGTGTTTAAAGCCTAACTACAGGAAAAAAAAAAAAAAAAAAAAAAACGACAAGGTAATTACTGCATTGTACATTAAATATGTGACTCCTCAGTCTTTATTCCAAAACCCTCTTCCTAAGCCATCCCGCGGTGTGATGGAAAACAGTCAGTTTCCTCAGAGTCCAGCTAATATCCTGCCCTGGGAACCAGACATTTTCCCTGTTGGTTATCTTCTTGTGCACCGGTCCCCTCTCCACCCCCATGAGTTCTCCTGCCTCTACAGCCTATGAGAGGAAGTGTTTGCTACACCAATAGGACGCAAGCAGCACTGCCAACACCTGAAGGAGGACCCAAGGAAGTTGCACTATATGCTTGTTAGGACAAAGGACATGGATTGTAACCTGTATGGTGGTCTGTAAAGTGGCCCTACACAGAAATATTTTTTTTTTTTTTTTTTTTTACCCAGTGTGCAATTAAAACTATCGAATCCACAAACCAGGGTGGATTTGATTTAAAACACATCAATTTAAATCACTGGTAAAAAGGGTTTGATTTAAATCATATTTTTTAAAGAGCAACTGTCATCTCTGTCACACAGCAGCTCCTCCTCCTCCTCCTCTGACCCGCTGTTTACTCACCGAAGTCTCATTCACTTTAATGGGATGGCTGGTGATGCGCCAGTGACACAAGGTGAGGGACATGGCGTTAGCAGGTAAGTGGATGCCCACTAACAGGCACTGCCATGATGGATCTGAAACGACAGGTACTCTTTAAAACCTAAGGACTTCTTCTTGCTGGTAGTTAGAATCTTTAATATTGACAAACAAACTGAAGGTTTCCTATTTAGAATAATAAGCTGTCAGGTTAGTAAAACAGCGATATCAGAACCGATTCAATTATACAGTTTGTAGTGTACATAGATTTGCAAAAAAATGGGATAAAGGAATATTCCTGTACTTTGATCTGATTTAAAGTTGGTGTAAACAATCAAATATACCCAGTGAAGTGAGTAACCATAGATGATACACAGGGATAAAACAAATCTCCCTACATACATTTTACATGTATATCTGCTTCTTCAGCTTTATATATACTGTTTATAAAGTGCTCTTTGTGTTAGGAGATTTTCTCTTCCTGTTCAGCACTGCAGTGTAGCCTGGGCATATAACCAAAGATAGCTGATTGGAGGAAAGGCACCCCCCCCCCCCTCCAACACAAAACAAAACAAAAAACTCAGGCTGCTTTTATTATACATGTCGGAGAACTTGTCATGCTAATAACAGAAGAACAGAGCAGGAGAAAGCCATGGAACATAGTGCTTTGAAGAGAGATAAAACATTGCAGATAAATGTACCCAGCTCAAATTTCATGAAATCGGGTTTACATCCACTTTACATCAAAGAAATGCGATCTAAAAAAAAATTAACGATTTTTATCCACCCTGCCACAAACACATAGCCATAACTTCCTTTTCAATCGATTTAGACTCAGTTTCAATTGCTTTCGGTCAAATTGAGATGATCAACCAGGGTGGAATATTAATGGTTTTCCATTGATCAGCAGCACTGAGATACTTTGTTCATTAATACAATTGTTTATCTTCCTCTCAGATAATTGCCTCTCTTTCTCATGAGTGTACTGATCTGTACTCCTATACGAAGGGCTGTCTTCAGACACATGGGACACACAGGTGTTCTGTGCATGCAGTCTGCATGGCTGGCTTTACAGACCTCCAAGTGCATCTTGAAGTGTACATCCACAAGGGTCCTATGCATGGATCAGAACAGTCTGCATACTGATCTGCGCATTGAACACTCTGGGATGTGCATGGAGGTCTGTGCAGACAGCTGCCTGTTATTGATTTCAACAGACTGCCTGCACAGAACCTCCGATTCCTGGGAGGGTGAAGACAGCTCTTCTTATAGGCGTATGACCGTGTGAATGAGGGTTATGAGATTACATGGTGGAAAGATTTTTGATTGACAGCTTATGATTGTACCTTAAGGCCCCTTTCACACAGGCAGACCGATCGGGTCAGTTTTTCAGGTGGACCTGATCAGACAATCTGTTGCTCTCTACGGAGCGGCGGATGTCAGCGGACATGTGTCCACTGACAACTGCGGACATCCGATCCTGTCTGCTAAAAATAAACAGATTGGGATCCATTGCCTATCCACCCGAGAGATCAGAGGACAGTCAGAAGGAAACAGACAGGCGGTCCGTTTCCATAGAGGACAGCAGGCTGTGTCCCTGTCCACCCTGCATCAGCAGAGCAGACACAAACCAGTCATCCACCTGCTCAGCAGGGGTAAGCAGAGAGATCCCACCCTGAGCAGGTGGATCTGCTAGTGGACAAGGGGCCTAAAAAGAAAAAGTTTGGGATAAACAAAAAAAAAAAAAAAAAACCCACAATACCCACCTCCATGCTAGATCAATGGTCTGATGCTGCAGCTGTCCCCCACTGGCTCTAACACTGACAAGTGAGTGATATGACCGATGATTGCTCAGTTCTTGGTCACACTCTGAGCAGAGAGCGGTGATTGTCAGTCACCGCTCTGCCCCTCCAGCGCTCACTCAAGTGGCAGGCTGGGGAGGGGGCGGGAGTGGTTGGCTTAGGCTCTCAGCTGTAAGTCTGACATCTGGGTGGAATCCAAACAGTACGTTTGGGGTCCTTCCAGAGCCTTGATTGGCTCTGTGACATCAGCTGACAGCTGCTTCTGGGTCACAGGACTGCAGAAACTCACTCTGACCCACAGGAGAAGTATGACCCTCTTAGTGACCGTACTTCTCTTAATTACTGAAATTGTGTGTGTGCGATATCGATCCATTTGGATGTAGACTACAGATTCCTATGGCAAGGGATTGATCAGAAGAATAATCAATGATTTATCAAAGTGTATATGGACACCATCAGGCTCATTATACACGTTACATCAAGTTCAGATCTACCAAATCTACATAAAATGAGGACCTCCCTAATCCATCCAATCAATCTGTATCAGGCCATTTCACAACACAGTTGTTGGCAGATCTAAAAAGGAGATTGTAGATCAGGCTGTAAGGCTACTTTCACCCTGGGGCGGGCGGCGATAGCGGTAAAGTGCTGCTAGTTTTAGCGGCACTTTAGCACTGGAAGTGGCGTACACAACGCTCCTGCACCCCCCCAAAGATGCCACTTGCAGGACTTTTTCCCGTCCTGTAAGCGCACCGCCCTAGTGTGAAATCTCTCAAGCTTTCACACCGGGAAGGCGCTATTTTTAGCGCAAAAACACCTGAAACGAATCTCAATGTGAAAGGGGTCTAAGGGGTGTGGTGTTCTTAAGTCTCAGCTCACACTGCGACCTGAAAGCCGTGCGACTTAGGTAACTTCCTGCCGGTTTTGTCAGTGACTAGAGTATTACTTTGCAGCAAGGGAGAGGCTACACTACAGGTAATACCTGGGTAATCTTCCTGTAATGTCAGATCCAAATCACATCAATATAGATGGAGCCAATACCATTAAAAGAGAAGGTAATACTTTATTTTTTTAATCGTACTTCCCTAGGTGTATGCAGCATCGCTGTGAGAGTCTGAGCGGGGTGCTGGTCCGGGCATGTGGGCGGAGCCCAACTCCAGTGTCATGATCTCATCCAATCCTGGACCAGCTCTGTGATGTCAGCCGACAGAACGGACTACCCTCCTGTGATCCATACGAGCTTTGCCTGTACTTCTCCATGAAAGTCTAAAGACCCGGGTCAGAAGGAAATCACTCTGAAGTAGTACAGGAAACTTTTGTAAAGTCAGAGCAGCTTCAATAGTGCTAAGACCGTTCTCATTGACTGACATGGGAACAACTTGGGGTCTCACAAGTCACATCCCAAGTGTCAGCAGTGTGATCCGAGTCATAGCCCCCCATTATCACCAGTGTGGTACTTCCACGTGATCTCAAAGACGCACATCTGGGCCATTCGCTCTGCCGATTTCATTGCAGCTTCATACAAACAGAAGTCTATGCAAGTCACAATGAAATCGGTCAAAAAGTAGTGCAGGAACTTTTGTCATAACCGATATGAACGATTCCATTTCCAATGGGGCTGCAAATTGTCATGTGATTTGGAACTGTCAAATTGCATAAGAAAGTGTCAGCGGTGTGACCGAGGCCTAGACAAGTATGTAGAGGAGGATCTGAGGGACGGATATCCCTTCTATGTGTTGTCCCCATCATTATTGGGGGTCATGGGAGGAGCAGATCTGTTCTAGGCACACACCAGCAGATCTCACCTGTCACACAATGAAGTACGATCAACCTGTGTGTGGCTTTGTAGTGATCTGTCACTTACCGTCCACAGGTCCCCGGTGTTCCCTGTCCTTGTCCCGGTCCCATATGTCCCCATAGGGGTCCTCATTGTTCCAGAGGGGCAGATAGTGCTTCCTTCCCCCACACAGGGGTCCGATCTCCTCGCACACAGACAGCCCGATCTCCATGTCGCCCCCGATCTCCGTGTCCCCCCCGATCTCCAGCTCCTCTATACACACCAGGCCGGAGCCCGGCCTCTTCTCCACATAGCGGTATGAACACAGGCTGATGGTGGCCCGGGACCTGGAGCGGAGCTGATTGCCGTGTACGAGGTGTGCGAGGTCCGGGGAGAGCAGCCAGGTGTCCTGCACCATCCCATCATACACCGTCACATCGTAGTGGTAGCGGCATCGGCCGATCTCACCTACATAACGCTGTACGGCCACAACACACACCGGCTGCGGCTCCCGGATTACCAGCCTCAGGCTCGGGCTCCTTTGTACACTCTGCCGGGTACGCTGGAGCCAGGAGGACGGGGCCTGCTCTGTCACCGGGATAGAGGAGCATGACGGTCCGGGACTCTCTTCATCCAACTCGGCCAGCTGATCGTACATGTCCCGCCAACTCGGAGTGTAGCCGCCCGCTGCGCCGCTCCTGTCTCTACATGCCCGGTGACGTTTGAAAAAGCCCGGGCCAAACACGACTAACCCTGGGAGATCACCGCCTACAGGACGACCAGCCAATCACAACCCCATAACCTTCATTAAACGCTGGGAGAGCACCGCCTACTAAAAAACCGGCCAATCACACTACTCTTAGCGCTAAACCCATCCACTAAGACTGAGACTCATCACTACTCTGCACTTCTCTCACCATCACTGAGGACCCATTCACACTGTGCCACTTGTCATGAAACTTTGGGCATCTTTGATAATCATTCATATATGTGCGACTTAAAGTTGCAGCAACTTCAAATTAGTTCATGCACTACTTTGGTCCTGTTAACTCTCAAAAGTTGCAAGAAAGTTGTAAGGAATGTTATACAATGCAACAGTTGTCCATTATCACTGGTCAAAGCCGTATCCAAGTTGCAGCCATCCAAAGTTGCATCAAAGTTGCACTCCAAAGTCAGCGCAACTTTGGAGTTGTACTAGTGTGAATGGAGCCTGAGTCTCCTTACCTGGACTCAGTGTGCTTACTCTTCACTCCTCACCGTGATGGAGTCTCCTCGTTCCCTGTACACTCCTCACCGTGATGGAGTCTCCTCGTTCCCTGTACACTCCTCACCGTGATGGAGTCTCCTCGTTCCCTGTACACTCCTCACCGTGATGGAGTCTCCCCATTCCCTGTACACTCCTCACCGTGATGGAGTCTCCTCGTTCCCTCTACACTCCTCACCGTGATGGAGTCTCCTCATTCCCTGTACACTCCTCACCGCGATGGAGACTCCTCGTTCCCTCTACACTCCTCACCGTGACGGAGTCTCCCCATTCCCTGTACACTACTCACCGCGATGGAGTCTCCTCGTTCCCTCTACACTCCTCACCGTGATGGAGTCTCCTCGTTCCCTCTACACTCCTCACCGTGATGGAGTCTCCCCATTCCCTGTACACTCCTCACCGTGATGGAGTCTCCTCGTTCCCTCTACACTCCTCACCGTGATGGAGTCTCCCCATTCCCTGTACACTACTCTCCGCGATGGAGTCTCCTCGTTCCCTCTACACTCCTCACCGTGATGGAGTCTCCCCATTCCCTGTACACTACTCTCCGCGATGGAGTCTCCTCGTTCCCTCTACACTCCTCACCGTGATGGAGTCTCCCCATTCCCTGTACACTACTCTCCGCGATGGAGTCTCCTCGTTCCCTCTACACTCCTCACTGTGATGGAGTCTCCTCGTTCCCTCTACACTCCTCACCGTGATGGAGTCTCCTCGTTCCCTCTACACTCCTCACCGTGATGGAGTCTCCCCATTCCCTGTACACTCCTCACTGTGATGGAGTCTCCCCATTCCCTGTACACTCCTCACCGTGATGGAGTCTCCTCGTTCCCTCTACACTCCTCACCGTGATGGAGTCTCCTCGTTCCCTGTACACTACTCACCGCGATGGAGTCTCCTCGTTCCCTCTACACTCCTCACCGTGATGGAGTCTCCTCGTTCCTTCTACACTCCTCACCGTGATGGAGTCCCCCCATTCCCTGTACACTCCTCACCGCGATGGAGTCTCCTCATTCCGTCTACACTCCTCACCGTGATGGAGTCTCCTCGTTCCCTGTACACTCCTCACCGCGATGGAGTCTCCTCGTTCCCTGTACACTCCTCACCGCGATGGAGTCTCCTCGTTCCCTCTACACTCCTCACCGCGATGGAGTCTCCTCGTTCCCTCTACACTCCTCACCGCGATGGAGTCTCCCCATTCCCTGTACACTCCTCACCGTGATGGAGTCTCCTCATTCCCTCTACACTCCTCACCGCGATGGAGTCTCCTTGTTCCCTTCTACACTAGACAAGTGCATTCGTTTTCTTCCAAATGCATTTTCGTCCGAATTTCGGGTGTTTTCGTGATCATTTTAACAAACGATAACGAACGCGCAGAATCCGAAAACCGAAAGATCCGACATAAACAAATGCTTTATTTTTGTTTTCGTTGCGACAACAGTTTGATATAGATAGGAGATTCGACATGACGCTGACAATAGCGATCTGTGTCCATCAAACCTGTGGTCGAAGGTGCCTAACATTAGCTCTATTAGTCCAAGATTAATCTACATAGAGAGAAAAGATTCAACATTATAGAGACAATAGCAAAAAAGGTTGAATGTGCCTAACCTAACTCTATTAGTTCAAGCTTATTGGACATAGAGAGAAAAGATTCGACATGAAGATTCGACGAAGCAGTCGCCGCGAGCGGACATTTATGTTCAAATGCCCTGCCCATAGGCTAAAGAAGAATTCTAATGTTGATTGACTAGTAATAATAATTAATAAATATAATTATTACTAGTGTCATACAACATTAGAATTTTACTATAGCTTATAGGCGGAACATTCGACTGGAAATGTACGATTGCGGAGTGGTACAGTTTAGTTGCTCCGTTGAATCTTCTTAGAACATTAAGACACCATAAGCCTTCAACGACAAATTCGACCTTAATTATTTCCGATTTTCGGACAAATGCATTTTTTAATGAAAAAAAATAAATAAAAATGAATTTTGGGAGTAACTAAATACATTTATTTTTCGGACGAAAACAAAATTCCGAAACAAAATATTTCAGTGTGCACGTGTCTACTCTACACTCCTCACTGCAATGGAGTCTCCTCGGTCCCTCTACACTCCTCACCGCGATGGAGTCTCCCCATTCCCTGTACACTCCTCACCGCGATGGAGTCTCCCTATTCCCTGTACACTCCTCACCGCGATGGAGTCTCCCCATTCCCTGTACACTCCTCACCGCGATGGAGTCTCCTCGTTCCCGCTACACTACTCACCGTGATGGAGTCTCCCCATTCCCTGTACACTCCTCACCGCGATGGAGTCTTCCCATTCCCTGTACACTCCTCACTGCGATGGAGTCTCCCCATTCCCTGTACACTCCTCACTGTAATGGAGTCTCCTCGCTCCCGCTACACTCCTTACCGTGATGGAGTCTCCCCATTCTCTGTACACTCCTCACTGTAATGGAGTCTCCTCGTTCCCTCTACACTCCTCACCGTGATGGAGTCTCCTTGTTCCCTCTACACTACTCACCATGATGGAGTCTCCCCATTCCCTCTACACTCCTCACTGTGATGGACTCTCCTTGATCCCTCTACACTACTCAACGTGATGGAGTCTCCCCATTCCCTCTACACTCCCCACCGTGATGGAGTCTCCCCATTCCCTCTACACTCCTCACCGTGATGGAGTCTCCCCATTACCTCTACACTTCTCACCGTGATGGAGTCTCCCCATTCCCTTTACACTCCTCACAATGATGGAGTCTCCTCGTTCTCTCTACACTACTCACTGTGATGGAATCTCCCCATTCCCTCTACACACCTCACCGTGATGGAGTCTCCCCATTCTCTGTACACTCCTCACTGTAATGGAGTCTCCCCGTTCCCTGTACACTCCTCACCATGATGGAGTCTCCCTATTCCCTCTACACTACTCACCTTGATGGATTCTCCTCATTCCCTCTACACTCCTCACCGTAATGGAGTCTCCTCATTCCCTCTACCCTCCTCACTGCGATGGAGTCTCCTCATTCGCTCTACACTCTTCACCGCGATGGAGTCTCCCCATTCCCTGTACACTCCTCACCGCGATGGAGTCTCCTCGTTCCCTCTACGCTCCTCACCGCGATGGAGTCTCCTCGTTCCCTCTACACTCCTCACTGCGATGGAGTCTCCTCGTTCCCTCTACACTCCTCACCACGAAGGAGTCTCCCCATTCCTTGTACACTCCTCACAGTGATGGAGTCTCCTCGTTTCCTCGACACTCCTCACTGTGATGGAGTCTCCTCGTTTCCTCTACACTCCTCACCATGATGGAGTCTCCTCATTTCCTCTACACTACTCACCGTGATGGAGTCTTCCCATTCCCTGTACACTCCTCACCGTGATGGAGTCTCCCCATTCCCTGTACACTCCTCACTGCAATGGAGTCTCCTCATTCCCTCTACACTCCTCACTGCGATGGAGTCTCCTCATTCCCTGTACACTCCTCACCGCAATGGAGTCTCCTCGTTCCCTCTACACTCCTCACCGCGATGGAGTCTCCACGTTCCCTCTACACTCCTCACCGTGATGAAGTCTTCCCGTTCCTTCTACACTCCTCACTGCGATGGAGTCTCCTCGTTCCCTCTACACTCCTCACCGCGATGGAGTCTCCTCGTTCCCTCTACACTCCTCACGGCGATGGAGTCTCCCCATTCCATGTACACTCCTCACCGCGATGGAGTCTCCTCGTTCCCTCTACACTCTTCATTCACTGCGATGGAGTCTCCTCAATCCCTCTACACTCCTCATCGTGATGGAGTCTCCTCATTCCCTCTAAGCTCCTCACCATGAAGGAATCTCCGAATTCCCTCTGCATTCCTCCAATATTACTATCTTCACTCTATCCCCCATTATTTCCAAGTCTCTCCACTCTCTCTACCTAGTACTTGAGTGGACCTTGCCTTGGCAGGTCCCCTGAGGAAAGGAGTCTACCTGGTTTCAGCCAGGTGGACCACAAATATCCTGGTCCCTGTCAGCAGTTTTTTTAAGATCAGAGTCCTTTATCTTCAGAGGAGGACCATGTATCCACCCTGTTCACTTTTTGTGTGCTCACTTTTTTATTGCACCTGGTGTTAGTTTGAAGTGTGCATACCGCAGAGAGAAAAAAACCTACCTTACTCACAATTTTATCGCCTCAGATCTCCCTTTCTCCCCTCTCACCTCAGCTCTCCGTCTTCTTCCTTCCTTTTTTTTATCCCCTTCTCTTTTTATCTCTTTCCATCACTCTCTCCTTCCCTCTCTCTTTCTTACTCTTTTTTCTCCTCCCTCACTCCCCCTCTTTTCCTCCATCCCTTTCCCTCCCACTCCCCCCTCCCTCATTTTTCTTTACCTTCTCTCTCTCTCATTTCCATCGAACCACTCTCTCTCCCTTCTTCCCTGTTGACACTACCACACACAACCTATTCGAGTGAATAGGGCCGGGCCACAACGACATGCAATTTGGGGGACTAAAACAGGCAGTAAGAAGGCAACATATTGGGGGTTATTTACTAATACTGGGCCCTTAGGGTCTGCTATCCACTTGCCAACTGCAATACATATATATACATTGTGATTTGCCAGGGTTATGACTAAAGCTATTAGCCATAACTCCTATATTTTTTTTTTCAGCTAGTGACTGGTTTTCGCGTGAACGATCCGATCGGATGCTGGATCTGCTGGATCTCTTCCAGGAGTAGCGGGAGGGGGCGCCCCCACCCCCCTTGTTGGCACGCCTGAGAAATGATCCAACTGGGTGGCCTGCTGGTCACAGAGGCGGACAGAGACCAGATAATCTCTGATCGCCTCTATGGTCTTAGAGGACCAGAGCAACGTCATGTTGTCACTTCCAGTCTAGGGCGGAAGTAAACAATTTTTTTTTTAAAAGCAAAAGATCACATTTATTTTTGCAGTTAAAGGTAAAGAAGTGATTTGGGTTTTTTTGGACCCCAGATCCCTACATAAAGAGGACCTGTCATCCTTGTTAAGATTACAAGGGATGTTTACGTAAAATAATTAAAGGGACAGTTGAAAAAATATATATATATATATATATTTATATATATATATTTTGAAATCAGACCGAGACAGAAGTACAGTTAATTCACACTTGCTTAATAATAAAAGTAAAAAGAACAAATGTAGTCAAAACATAGCCAAAGATCAGTAACCGGAACAGATAGTCAGCCAAGCCAGAATTCAGGGATCAAAATAGTGGAACAGCAAGCAGGATCTGGAGCCAGAAGGGAGGCCAGCAAAGCCAGTTTTTAAACAGGAACGCAGGAGATATTTTCTTGTGATGTGTCCAAGGCGAAGGCAGAGCTCCTCTGGACTGGATGGCTTAAGTAGGCAGGACTGATGAGCAGGATCATCAACAGCTGAGTAACTGTGTAGAGAGATGGGAGCTGGCAATTAGCGGACAGCTGAGCGGCCAGCTCAGAGAAGGTAGGGCTGAGCCCAGCCCTGACAGTATGTAAATGGCATTCGCACCACACATGTGAGGTATCGCAGCAAACGTTAGAGCGAGAGCAATAATTCTCGCACTAGGCCTCATCCAATTAGGGCCCTAGAATGCACTGTGCATTGCGCAGTGTGTTGTGGGACGCTCGACGGGTAAAGATCATGCCAAGGGCCCTGCAAATTCGGGTGTTCGCTGAATGGGAGAACAGGTGATGAGCTTTTGCTCAGCCTGAACAGTTCGCCCAAAACTATTTGTTACTACTGAAAGGAAATAGTAGGTATTCTGGATGACCACCCTTCTATAGGTACACCAACAGGGCCCTCAGATATCTGGAGACACCGAATGAAACAAGAAGCAGGTTGTGCATTCATAAAATATCTACCTTTATTAGGTGTGTTACAGCTTATATATGGTTCAACATACCAATAGAAAGAGGGGAGGGGGGGATCGGATAATAAATGATGTATTGGTATAAAATATATGGTTATACAGGTCAATGACCCCAAAATACATTTATCATGAGGTTACAAGAGTCAACAGGTCATCTAGTCATGAGTCATAAGTCATGCATCCTGTCCTATGGCCTACAGAACAGAGAACAGGAAAAGACAAACTAAACTGTAATGATATATATAGCATACAGTGCTGTGCAAGCATTTTTCTGTGCATTCTCTCGTAATTACAGATTTAAGCTAAAATGGAGTCACAATGGTTTGGGCATATTATTACAACTAGCAGTTAGACCTTTTGCCATGTCACAATCAGAGAAAAGTCCTGCAGGCTGTGGTCCCCACCCAGTCTATTAAGATGCTTTTAATGCTCTTATATGCATCCTGGAAGATGACTAGGGAAAACCAGCACTAGACATACTGGTAACTCTATTTTTAATAGTTTTGTAGGCCAGCAAGGTTCCCACCTTGCTAGGTAATGTTACAGTATTTCACGACTTGCTGTTTTGTCCATCCTTCGGTTCTCTAGAATTCCAGAGAGGGCAATAGAGATACTTCTTTTAAACCTTTAACCTGGCGGTGTGTTTCCTTTTTTAGTGGGTGGAGCCTCTAACTCTCCTATGCATAGTCATAAGATTAGTGGAAATAAAGTTACCAGTAAGTATAATGCCCCATACACACAAAACCGTGGATTTTTGTTCGAAGGATGTTGGCTCAAACTTGTCTTGCATACACATGGTCACACAAATGTTGGCCAACAATAACGAACGTAGTGACATACAAGACGTACGTGATATCTCCATTAGGAACGCTAGTTTTACAAGACCGAGCGCTTCCGGCTCGTAATTGATTCCGAGCATGTGTGAACTTTTATGCAACAGACTTGTGTACACACAACCAGACTTTCCAACAACAAAGTTTTGTTGGCGTAAAATTTGAGAACCTGCTAGCAAACATTTGTTGGCGGAAAGTCTGACAACAAATGTTCGATGGAGCATACACATGGTCGGACTTTCAGCCAACAAGCTCACATCCAACATTTCCAGTCAGAAAATCCAACTGTGTGTATGCGGCATTACTATAATTTTCTGTCTGGCTTTGAATTCTTTTGATGTCCCCAGTAAGAAGATTCTCAGTAATGTACAGAACAATAAAATGGTCAAATTAATCTAATATTAGCAGTAAAGTGTTTATAGTTGATAGTGTTCCAAACACAGGAAAGGATTTAAAAATGTTTTGCTGTATATTATTTTAACAAAAACACTGTCTATACATTTTTTTATGATCATTGGTCAATAAAAATTGTATACATTTTAAAATTTAGTTTGTATTCTCTTCAGTACCTAAAAAGTCCATGTAGCCCTCTGGGTTTTTTCTTCCTCTAACGATTTGAATGGGATGTGTTGCTATTTTACTGGCTCGCCCTGATCTCTCAAAATTCCACTTGTATGGACTATGCTTCTTCACTGCCCACCCTGGCCTTTGGCTTGTTCCTGCTTCTGTATCTGCCTGTTGACTTTGTACTATGCTCTGATTATAACCTTAGGTCAGCTGCCATCTGCACAGGTGTACCCCAGAATGACACCTGGTACTACCTCCAATAAACTCTGTCATTCCCTGCAGGGTGCCCTTGTGCAGATCTGATGGAGTGCAATTTGACTCTGTTCCTTGGCTCTCTTTAGGGCTCACACCCTCTCCAAGGTGAAGGTAGCACAGAAGGTCCACTATCTATTTTTATCTGTTACCGTAGCTCAGCAATATTTTGATTGATAAAACTATTCTACTTTTATTTTAGCAATTTGTTTTCAGGCCCAGTTTAGATGGGGGTTTTGTTAATTGTTGTCCTGCTTTATGCACGGAAGTAAGACACATGAAATCATTCAGTAAATAGTTACTATTTTTAAATGCAAATTAATAAAGTGTATCTAAACAAAAAATGCATTATTGTAGCTTACCAGTCTTTAGATGAGGTACCTGCATTCGTTTTCTTTTTTTTTTTTTAAGCTTTTTTTTTACTTTAGTTTCACCAGGTAATCCAGCAAATAACACACTTCTTGTCCCTAGGTTGCTATGCTTACTGACTCAGCTGTATCTATGGAGGTAGCCATGCTGGTTACCCAGGCTGGAACTTTCGGTGGGTGGAACAAAACATTTAGATGTCGTTCACACAGGGACGAACCCCCTACAGACGGCCCATTAGATGGTCCCACAGGCTTTTCAGCATAGCTGATTCCCATTACGCCACCACGCTGGATGTTCTCACATGTTACCGGAGTGTGGAGTTTATAGCCCAATCACCCTCTGCATGAGGTATGGGAATTTAGGGTAGCACTTGTGCACCACAGACTATCCCTAGGAGATTGGAAGCAGCTAAAGACATCTGCACCAGCTCATTGGAAAACGGCTTGACGGAGGGCTGTGAGTACTATATGTAACATCACGCTTATGCTTGGTATCTCACTTTGGCAGTTACATGTACAGGTGGAGAGGTACCCATTTGATCTGGGACCCTTCCTGTGTATGCCAGCAGTGAAATTTACCATATGCCAGTGGCCTATCAGTACTCACATTTACTAATGAGGATGTATTACATGCCCCGATGAGTGTTCACCCACTGGTTGCTGGGCTATCCCCACACATTGATTCATTCCAATCATAGAACAATATATCTACTGATTCATTGATTACTACTTTTCCTTCACTTCTATAGGATGGACTACCAGTGCCTGATATATTCCCTGTAGCTGATGAAGTTCTTTTCTGGCCTAGTCTTCAGGGACTTTCCAGCTACCTGCTTTGTGATTCTTCGTGCATACCATCCTTGACCATGACTGACTACATTTAGCGGATTTTGCGGAAGGGTAGTTCCTGTGGTGGGCTCTGCCAGCACTGTGGTCAGGTGCCCCATTTGCCCATTGAGGTTCTAAGGTGTGACACTGTCAGCAGTGGGGCTAGATCCTGCCACAGTAGTTCTTATAGGGCTATTGTTCTGTAGGGGGTTTTGCTTGGGGATAGGTTAGGTCCAGCATCCCTCACCCCATACATCTAGTAAGTGTGTGTGTGTGTGGGGGGGGGGGGTATCTTTTTGTCAGGGTTGGATTTTGGGGAGGGTGGGCTAAGGGAGTTTTATGCTGGGTGGGAATGTGCATTGTCTGGCTTCTAGAGGGGGGGGGGAGGCCAGTTTGGTGTCATACGCTGATAATTTTACCTTTTTGATTAATACATTTGTTAGGTAACTCTTCATGGGTGTGTTATAGCTTTTGTTTTGTGTGTCTGACTTTTTGATACACATCCTCCTAGTATTACTAGGTGAGTCCTACACATGTCACCTTTAGCAGGTATCCCATTTGTCTATAATTGTTGTCATATGGTGTGTGTATATATACTGGAATTTTTTTTTTTGTTTTGTTTCATACTAGTAATGGCGGTGACTGTGATAGCATACTTCCCAACTTTTTGAGATGGGAATGAGGGACACCTATCAGCAAAAGCATGCAGGCATAGGACACACCCCTTGCCACGCCCACTTAAAGGAGAATTGTACAAAAAAAATTGGTGAAACCCACAAGTGTTTTTTTTTACAACTACTATTCCTTTATACTGGCTTTTGGAATTTCCAGATGCAGCAATTTAGAAATCAGATGAAAGGTTTAGCTCTGGAGAACACTTTTTGATAGATAAAAAGTGCAAAATATATATATATATATATATCTATATATATACCGTGTATATATATATATATATATATATATATATATATATGTATATAGATCAGACAAAAATGAGGGACAAATGAGGAGGAATGAGGGACAGAGGGACCTGGTAGCTTTAAGACTGGTAGTAAGTAAGGTGATAAAACAAGCTGTAAATGAATAGACAATCTGTTCTGGCCACCAAAGAAAAGAAGGATGTGTCTTTGTAAACATTTAAAAAGGGGAATTTTGCGATCTAACCTTGAAGTATGATTGTAGTCTGTTTGAAATGCAGGACAGCCATTGAGTGGTTTAGGGGAATCACAGATAATTTCTCTGAAGGCAGATGAATAAATGAGTTCATAGCTCATAGAGTGAGTCAGATCCAATGGAATATCCGGCTCTTAATGAAATTGCAATGTCCTTGTTCTGCTTAAAAAGAAATTTCCTCAGCACAAACCGCAGGAATGCACAAATAGCGTTGGCGTCTAGCTTTGTTTTTACATGTCGATACCCTGGTTACTTCCGTTTTTTCCTAAATGGGCCATAAAAAGTGCACAAAATCTGTTGTTCAATATTATAGGTGAAATAATAGGATTGTTGTGTATATACTATAAAATTCTATCCTTGGAGTTTATTATAGTGTTACCAAACCCACAACAGTAAAATCAGTTTGCATATGAAGCATGCTTATCATACTCACTTTGGAACCTAAGGGGTTAATCATCTGCATTGTGTAAAAAGTCTGTTTGATCCTGTATTCTCTGAACCTCCCATTCTTCCACAGTCCCCAAACCATCTCCTGATAGAACAGAGCCTTGGGGGCAAGCTGTACATGCTCAGTTTGGTGTGTATTGCTAGAGAGGTTTTAGTTTTCTTCGGAGAGTGCATGTGATCACCACAGGGCTAATCAGCACTGTCCAGGCAGAGGGTCAGGGGTCTTGCAGCCTCATAGGACAATTAGGGAAGAATGAAAACTCCTACAAGCTTTAACCAGTGCTCTGCTAGAGACTGAAAGAATTCACACTGCTGTAGCTGCTGATATTTTGCTGTTTATATTTACTAAAACTATTGCATTTCATTGTTCTGTGTACTGTGGGAGACCAGATATAGTCAGGGTCGGCTTAACATCAGGGCTATTGGAGCAGCAGCACCAGGCCCCTACCATAATATAGGCCCAGGCTGCCCAGTTTCACTTTCACCATTTTCTGTCACTTGTAAACACAGAAGCCCGGCTTCTGTGCTACAAGTGACAGCGTGCTGCTCCCTCAGAACCTCCCTGCACAGCACGCAGGGTGGATACAGGGGGACAGCTGCCGGGGCATGGATGTGTGTAGGAGCTTCTGAGATGGCTTGATGGCTGAGAAACAGCCCAGTGCTCGAGTTCCAACGCCCCCTGCTGGACTATCATATTGTCATGCTGCTGTCCAGTGGTGGAGAGGAAGAGCCACTAATGGACTGTGTGGAAGGCCGAGATTGACTGCTTCTGAGAAATGAGGAGATGGGGAAGGGTGTTTCTGCAAAGGTGAGGGCTTCATAGCTGAAGCAGCTAGAAAAAATCTCATTTAAAACTGCTTGCGGGTTTAATGTCATGTCGGGTCATGGCAATATGGATGAAAATCAGTGAGACAAACGGCATGGGTACCCGCCAGTCCATTACCAGGCCCTTTGGGTCTTGTATGGATATTAAGGGGAACCCCGCACCCAAATTAAAATAAGGAAAGGTCCCTATATACTCTGAACAGCAGTATACAGGCGGTGCAAACAAGACAGGGACTGTAGGTTTGTTGTTAAGTAGAATCTGTTTGTAATTTTGAACATTTTTAATGTGTTTAGCCCCAGCCAAAAAATCTTTTCTAAGCTTTTTGGAAAACATAGGGAAGGGTTATCACCCCTGTGACATTTGTTTTGCGTCTTTCCTCCTCTTCAGAAAATTTCACCTCACTTTTTTGTCCCAATGAAAAATGTTTTTTGAAAATTTGGGTTTTTTTGTGGAACAAGGATTGGAAAGCATCAGTGGAAAGGAGAAATTGTTTTCCCATATTAACTCTTACAGGAGAGAATTTCCCTTCCTTAGGGGTAGATTTCATCTCACTTCCTGTTGTCTCCTTCCGTTTGCAAGTAGGAGTCGTTTGTAAGTTAGATGTTTGAAAGTAGGGTCCTGCCCTATATACTCAGCAGAAATTTGGGCCTTAGGTGTTGCTGTGGCCAAAACACTGTAACCCCTTACAGGGCCCTGCTGTGAAATATTAGATCAAGAATTGTAATTACATGCCCCTGTTGAACAGGAGCTGAAAAATTAGGCCTTAGGCACTGGTGCTGGTGCCACAACACTGCAACCCCTCACAGACACTCTAGTTGGAACGCAGGAACGAGCCCTGCTGCAAAGTATAGCATCAAAAATTGTAATTACACGCCCCTGTTAGACAGGGGCAGAAAAATTGGGCCTTAGGCACTGGTGCTGGTGCCACAACACTGCAACCCCTCACAGACACTCTAGTTGGAACGCAGGAACGAGCCCTGCTGCAAAGTATTGCATCAAAAACTGTAATTACACGCCCCTGTTAGACAGGGGCAGAAAATTTGGGTCTTAGGCACTGGTGCTGGTGCCACAACACTGCAACCCCTCACAGACACTCTAGTTGGAACGCAGGAACGAGCCCTGCTGCAAAGTATTGCATCAAAAATTGTAATTACA
Source organism: Lithobates clamitans (assembly GCA_037952925.1). NCBI lineage: Eukaryota > Metazoa > Chordata > Amphibia > Anura > Ranidae > Lithobates > Lithobates clamitans. The sequence goes on along the minus strand of JBBGZY010000724.1, from coordinate 2,525,784 downwards.
CGCCCCTGTTAGACAGGGGCAGAAAAATTGGGTCTTAGGCACTGGTGCTGGTGCCACAACACTGCAACCCCTCACAGACACTCTAGTTGGAACGCAGGAACAAGCCCTGCTGCAAAGTATTGCATCAAAAATTGTAATTACACGCCCCTGTTAGACAGGGGCTGAAAAATTGTGCCTTAGGCACTGGTGGTGGCGCCCAGAACCAAAAATGTTCTTACAAGCTATCAGCGTGATGATTGAGGAGGAAGAGGATAATTACTCAGGGATAGTCACTCAGCATCAGCATAGGCAGTCTTTGAAGGGATCTGAAAAAAATTATTCAGTTACATCAGCATCAGGTGCTTGGTAGCTGGTGGTGATCCAAGACTGATTCATTTTTATGAAGGTCAGCCGATCGACCGAGTCAGTGGACAGACGCACCCTGTGATCGGTTACCACGCCTCCAGCAGCACTGAATGTGCGTTCCGAAAGAACGCTGGATGCAGGACAGGCCAGTAGCTCAATTGCATACTGTGCAAGCTCTGGCCAGTGATCCATCCTCAAGACCCAGTAACCCAGAGGATTTTCGGTGGGAAAGGTGTCCAAGTCTGATCTTGCCCCTAGGTATTCCTGCACCATGTAAAACAGACGCTGGCGATGGTTGCTGGAACCGATCATACCTTGGGGCTGCGGACCAAAAAATTGTCTGAACGCATCGGTCAGACGGCCACCTTCTCCACCGCTCCTTCTTTGACTGACCGAAGCCTCAGCAACACGTTGTCCAGAAACAGGAGTTTGTAACCTCCCAGTCTCTGGGAACGCGTTGCACAGACCTTTCTGCAAGGCCTCCCGAAGATGTTTCATCCTCTGCTCCCTCTGCGATGGCAAGATAAGGTCAGCAACCTTACCCTTGTAACGTGGATCAAGGAGGGTTGCCAGCCAGTATTGGTCCTTCTCCTTGATACCACGAATACGAGGATCCTTACGCAGGCTTTGCAGGATCAGGGAGGCCATGCAGCGTAGGTTTGCTGAGGCATTCGGTCCGGAGTCCTCTGGGTCACTAAGGACAACAACGTCCGCAGCCACCTCCTCCCAGCCACGTACAAGTCCATGTGTTCCTTGGGACTGATCCCTTAAAGACTGCTGATGCTGAGTGCCAGGCTCCACCTCCATACTGACACAATCTTCCTCCTCCTCCTCCTCCTCCTCCTCCTCGTCCTCTTCCTGTGTGATCGGCGGGCACGCAGGAACACTGTCTGGATAAAGGGGGCCTTGAGAGCTAAGGAAGTCCTCCTCTTCCTGCCTCTGTTCTGCCTCAAGTGCCCTGTCCATTATTCCACGCAGCGTGTGCTCCAACAGGTGGACAGGGGGGACAGTGTCACTGATGCATGCACTGTCAGTGCTCACCATCCTCGTGGCCTCCTCGAATGGTGACAGGACAGTGCATGCATCCCTGATCATGGCCCACTGGCGTGGGCAAAAAAAAACCAAGGTCCCCTGACCCTGTCCTGGTGCCATAGTCGCACAGGTACTCATTGATGGCCCTCTGCTGCGTGTGCAGCCGCTGCAGCATGGCCAATGTCGAGTTCCACCTGGTGGGCATGTCACAGATTAGGCGGTTCTTGGGCAGGTTAAACTCCTTTTGGAGGTCCGTCAGCCGAGCACTGGCATTATATGACCGGCGGAAATGCACACAGACTTTCCTGGCCTGCCTCAGGACATCCTGTAAGCCCGGGTACCTGCCCAAGAACCGCTGCACCACCAAGTTAAGGACGTGAGCCAAACAGGGCACATGGGTCAGTTGTCCCTGTCGGAGGGCAGAGAGGAGGTTGGTGCCATTGTCGCAAACCACCATTCCTGCCTTAAGTTGGCGTGGCGTCAACCACCTCTGAACCTGCCCCTGCAGAGCTGACAGAACCTCTGCCCCAGTGTGGCTCCTGTCCCCCAAGCACACCAGCTCAAGCACCGCATGGCATCTTTTGGCCTGCGTACTTGCGTAGCCCCTTGAACGCCTACGGAGCACCGCTGGTTCCGAGGAAGAGGCCATGGAGGAAGAAGAAGAGGAGGGGGTGGAGGAGAGAGGTGTGTCACAATCAGCATTTTGGAGGCGTGGTGGCGGAACAACCTCCAACACTACTGCACCTTGTCCTGCATCCTTCCCAGCTGCCAGCAGAGTCACCCAATGCGCCGTGAAACTTAAGTAACGTCCCTGTCCATGCCTGCTGGACCATGAGTCAGCGGTAATATGCACCTTACCGCTGACCGCCCTGTCCAGCGAGGCATGGACATTGCCTTCCACATGCTGGTAGAGAGCCGGAATCGCCTTCCGTGAGAAAAAGTGGCGTTTGGGAACCTGCCACTGAGGAACCGCACATTCCACAAACTCACGGAAGGGGGCAGAGTCTACCAACTGAAAAGGCAGCAGTTGAAGTGCTAGCAATTTTGCCAAGCTAGCATTCAACCGCTGGGCATGTGGATGGCTGGGAGCAAACTTCTTTCGGCGGTGCAGCAGCTGGGGCAGGGAAATTTGCCTGGTACAATCTGACGTCGGTGTACCAAAAGCAGATTGCCCACAAGTACTTGGCTGTGACACACCTAATTCTACACCTTCATTCCTCTCACTGCAGGTCTCAGAGAGGACTGAAGGTCTAGTGGGGTTGGAAATCTCAGCTGATGAGGAGCAAGGAGAGATCCTCTTTGTTCTTTGGTGTGGGTCTTTTAGATATGCTTGCCAACGAACTGCATGGCAGGTCAACATATGTCTGGTCAAGCATGTGGTACCCAAGCGGGAGATGTTTTGGCCACGCGAGATACGCTTGAGACATATGTTGCAAATAGCAACGGTGCGATCTGATGCACTCGTCTCAAAAAAGGCCCACACCAAAGAACTTTTTGAATAACGCGCAGAGACTGCAGCGCCCTGCACATGTGGAGCTTTGGGGTGTGATGCAGTCAATGTGCTGCCCTTAGGCTGGCCCCTGGAGGGCATCCTGCCTCGTTGGTGATGTGCCGCCTCCTCCTCCTCCTCCTCCTCCTCTCTCCTATCAGGCACCCACGTTGAGTCAGTGACCTCATCATCCCCTCCCTCCTCATCACTGGAGCAAACCTGGCAGTATGCTGCAGCAGGGGGAGCATTACTGCCAGATTGCTGTCCTTCTTGGGCACCCCCTCTGTCCGTGCTCATGTTACTGCCTTCATCGAGCTCAGTATCATCATCAGAGCCTTCCAAACGCTGGGCATCCTCCTGGAGCATGTACCCAACACTGTGGTCAAACAGTTCGAGGGAATCCTCAGGAGGACATGGTGGAGCTAGGGAAGGAGTCACTGATGACATTGAGCTGAGGGAAGAGGCCGCTGCTTTGCCAGACAAAGCACCCTGGGCATGGGTGAGAGAGGATGAGGAGGATGAGGACGGCTTGGTCATCCACTCGACCAAGTTTTCTGCATGTTGCGGCTCAACACGGCCAGCTGCCGAAAAAAAGGCCAAGCGTGTCCCATGGCCACGGGCTGATGAGGATGCACCGTCTCCACGACCAGCACTAGACACAGAGCCTGCTTGCCCTCTCTTATTGGCTTGTGACTGTCTGCCTCTCCTTCTTGGCCTTCCAGACATACTAATGGCCTGTAGCTGCACTAAGCTGGGATAGAACACCTGTAATTTTCTTCAGGTAGCTTTATATACTGTAACCAGACAAGCCTGCCTGTCAGTAGGAAGATAACAGGAACGGATCTAGCTGAACACTGTGAGCAGGACGCACTGACTGCACTAAATGTAAATAGCAGGAACGGATCTAGCTGAACACTGTGAGCAGGACGCACTGACTGCACTAAATGTAAATAGCAGGAACGGATCTAGCTGAACACTGTGAGCAGGACGCACTGCACTAAATGTAAATAGCAGGAACAGATCTAGCTGAACACTGTGAGCAGGACGCACTGCACTAAATGTAAATAGCAGGAACAGATCTAGCTGAACACTGTGAGCAGGACGCACTGCACTCAATGTAAATAGCAGGAACGGATCTAGCTGAACACTGTGAGCAGGACGAACTGCACTAAATGTAAATAGCAGGAACAGATCTAGCTGAACACTGTGAGCAGGACGCACTGCACTAAATGTAAATAGCAGGAACGGATCTAGCTGAACACTGTGAGCAGGACGCACTGCACTAAATGTAAATAGCAGGAACAGATCTAGCTGAAAACTGTGAGCAGGACGCACTGACTGCACTAAATGTAAATAGCAGGAACAGATCTAGCTGAACACTGTGAGCAGGACGCACTGCACTAAATGTAAATAGCAGGAACGGATCTAGCTGAACACTGTGAGCAGGACGCACTGCACTAAATGTAAATAGCAGGAACAGATCTAGCTGAACACTGTGAGCAGGACGCACTGCACTAAATGTAAATAGCAGGAACAGATCTAGCTGAACACTGTGAGCAGGACGCACTGCACTAAATGTAAATAGCAGGAACAGATCTAGCTGAACACTGTGAGCAGGACGCACTGCACTAAATGTAAATAGCAGGAACGGATCTAGCTGAACACTGTGAGCAGGACGCACTGCACTAAATGTAAATAGCAGGAACGGATCTAGCTGAACACTGTGAGCAGGACGCACTGACTGCACTAAATGTAAATAGCAGGAACAGATCTAGCTGAACACTGTGAGCAGGACGCACTGACTGCACTAAATGTAAATAGCAGGAACGGATCTAGCTGAACACTGTGAGCAGGACGCACTGACTGCACTAAATGTAAATAGCAGGAACGGATCTAGCTGAACACTGTGAGCAGGACGCACTGCACTAAATGTAAATAGCAGGAACAGATCTAGCTGAACACTGTGAGCAGGACGCACTGCACTAAATGTAAATAGCAGGAACAGATCTAGCTGAACACTGTGAGCAGGACGCACTGCACTAAATGTAAATAGCAGGAACAGATCTAGCTGAACACTGTGAGCAGGACGCACTGCACTAAATGTAAATAGCAGGAACAGATCTAGCTGAACACTGTGAGCAGGACGCACTGACTGCACTAAATGTAAATAGCAGGAACAGATCTAGCTGAACACTGTGAGCAGGACGCACTGCACTCAATGTAAATAGCAGGAACGGATCTAGCTGAACACTGTGAGCAGGACGAACTGCACTAAATGTAAATAGCAGGAACAGATCTAGCTGAACACTGTGAGCAGGACGCACTGCACTAAATGTAAATAGCAGGAACGGATCTAGCTGAACACTGTGAGCAGGACGCACTGCACTAAATGTAAATAGCAGGAACGGATCTAGCTGAACACTGTGAGCAGGACGCACTGCACTAAATGTAAATAGCAGGAACAGATCTAGCTGAACACTGTGAGCAGGACGCACTGCACTAAATGTAAATAGCAGGAACAGATCTAGCTGAACACTGTGAGCAGGACGCACTGCACTAAATGTAAATAGCAGGAACAGATCTAGCTGAACAATGTGAGCAGGACGCACTGCACTAAATGTAAATAGCAGGAACGGATCTAGCTGAACACTGTGAGCAGGACGCACTGCACTAAATGTAAATAGCAGGAACGGATCTAGCTGAACACTGTGAGCAGGACGCACTGACTGCACTAAATGTAAATAGCAGGAACAGATCTAGCTGAACACTGTGAGCAGGACGCACTGACTGCACTAAATGTAAATAGCAGGAACGGATCTAGCTGAACACTGTGAGCAGGACGCACTGACTGCACTAAATGTAAATAGCAGGAACGGATCTAGCTGAACACTGTGAGCAGGACGCACTGCACTAAATGTAAATAGCAGGAACAGATCTAGCTGAACACTGTGAGCAGGACGCACTGCACTAAATGTAAATAGCAGGAACAGATCTAGCTGAACACTGTGAGCAGGACGCACTGCACTAAATGTAAATAGCAGGAACAGATCTAGCTGAACACTGTGAGCAGGACGCACTGCACTAAATGTAAATAGCAGGAACAGATCTAGCTGAACACTGTGAGCAGGACGCACTGACTGCACTAAATGTAAATAGCAGGAACAGATCTAGCTGAACACTGTGAGCAGGACGCACTGCACTCAATGTAAATAGCAGGAACGGATCTAGCTGAACACTGTGAGCAGGACGAACTGCACTAAATGTAAATAGCAGGAACAGATCTAGCTGAACACTGTGAGCAGGACGCACTGCACTAAATGTAAATAGCAGGAACGGATCTAGCTGAACACTGTGAGCAGGACGCACTGACTGCACTAAATGTAAATAGCAGGAACGGATCTAGCTGAACACTGTGAGCAGGACGCACTGCACTAAATGTAAATAGCAGGAACGGATCTAGCTGAACACTGTGAGCAGGACGCACTGCATTAAATGTAAATAGCAGGAACAGATCTAACCTAATCTAGCTAACTCAAATCAAATGACACTGTCTGTCTCTCTCTCTATCAGCACACCGGAACACACTACACAGGGCCGCCGTGCAGGCGGCCTTATATAGTGTGGGGCGTGTACTAAATCCCCTGAGCCATAATTGGCCAAAGCCACCCTGGCTTTGGCCAATTACAGCTCTCTCTACTGACGGCGCTTTGATTGGCCAAGCATGCGGGTCATAGTGCATGCTTGGCCAATCATCAGCCAGCAATGCACTGCGATGCCGCAGTGAATTATGGGCCGTGACGCGCCACACGAATTTGGCGCGAACGGCCCATAACGTTCGCAATTCGACGGACGGTCGAACAGCCGATGTTCGAGTCGAACATGCGTTCGATTCGAACACGAAGCTCATCCCTAGTCCTGAACCCATCGCTCTGTGTATTACACTGTCCTGACTCCATTGCTCTGTGTAATACGCTGTCCTGACCCCATAGCTCTGTGTATTACGCTGTCCTGACTCCATCGCTCCGTGTAATACGCTGTCCTGTCCCCATCGCTCTGTGTATTACGCTGTCCTGACTCCATCGCTCTGTGTAATACGCTGTCCTGTCCCCATCGCTCTGTGTATTACGCTGTCCTGAACCCATCGCTCTGTGTATTAAGCTGTCCTGACCCCATTGCTCTGTGTAATATGCTGTCCTGACCCCATAGCTCTGTGTAATACGCTGTCCTGACCCCATAGCTCTGTGTAATATGCTGTCATCACCCCATCGCTTTGTGTATTACGCTGTCCTGACCCATAGCTCTGTGTAATACGCTGTCCTGACCCCATAGCTCTGTGTAATATGCTGTCCTGACCCCATCGCTCTGTGTAACACGCTGTCCTGACTCCATCGCTCTGTGTAATACGCTGTCCTGACCCCATCGCTCTGGGTAACACGCTGTCCTGACCCCATCGATTTGTGTATTACGCTGTCCTGACCCCATAGCTCTGTGTAATATGCTGTCATCACCCCATCGCTTTGTGTATTACACTGTCCTGACCCATAGCTCTGTGTAATACGCTGTCCTGACCCCATAGCTCTGTGTAATATGCTGTCCTGACCCCATCGCTCTGTGTAACACGCTGTCCTGACTCCATCGCTCTGTGTAATACGCTGTCCTGACCCCATAGCTCTGTGTAATATGCTGTCCTGACCCCATCGCTCTGTGTAATATGCTGTCCTGACCCCATCGCTCTGTGTAACACGCTGTCCTGACTCCATCGCTCTGTGTAATACGCTGTCCTGACCCCATCGATTTGTGTATTACGATGTCCTGACCCCATAGCTCCGTGTAATATGCTGTCCTGACCCCATTGTTTTGTGTATTACGCTGTCCTGACCCCATAGCTCTGTGTAATATGCTGTCCTGACCCCATCGCTCTGTGTAATATGCTGTCCTGACCCCATCACTCTGTGTAATACGCTGTCCTGACCCCATAGCTCTGTGTAATATGCTGTCCTGACCCCATCGCTTTGTGTATTACGCTGTCCTGACCCCATCGGTCTGTGTAATATGCTGTCCTGACCCCATCGCTCTGTGTAATATGCTGTCCTGACTCCATCGCTCTGTGTAATATGCTGTCCTGATCCCATAGCTCTGTGTAATACGCTGTCCTGACCTAATCACTCTGTGTATTACGCTGTCCTGACACCATTGCTCTTTGGATTACGCTGTCCTGACCCCATCGCTCTGTGTATTACACTCGTGACCCCAGTGTTCTGTGTATTACGCTGTCCTGACACCATTGCTCTGTGTATTACACTGTCCTGACCCCAGCACTCTGTGTATTACACTCCTGACCCCAGCACTCTGTATAATACGCTGTCCTGACACCACCACTCTGTGTATTACGCTGTCCTGACCCCATTGCTCTATGTACAGTGCCTTGCAAAAGTATTCACCCCCTTGGCTTTTTACCTATTTTGTTACATTACAGCCTTTAGTTCAAAGTTTTTTAATCTGAATTATATGTGATGGATCAGAACACAATAGTCTAAGTTGGTGAAGTAAAATTAGAAAAATATATACATAAAACTATTTTTCAGAAATAAAAAACTGTTAATTGGCATGTGCGTATGTATTCACCCCCTTTGTTATGAAGCCCATAAAAAGCTCTGGTGCAACCAATTACCTTCAGATGTCACATAATCTTAGGGCAATCTTAGTGTCACGTGATCTGTCATTACATATACACACCTTTTTGAAAGGCCCCAGAGGCTGCAACACCTAAGCAAGGGGCACCACTAACCAAACACTGCCATGAAGACCAATGAACTCTCCAAACAAGTAAGGGACAATGTTGTTGAGAAGTACAAGTCAGGGTTAGGTTGTAAAAAAATATCCAAATCTTTGATGATCCCTAGGAGCACCATCAAATCTATCATAACCAAATGGAAAGAACATGGCACAACAACAAATCTGCCAAGAGACGGCCGCACAACAAAACTCACAGACCGGGCAAGGAGGGCATTAATCAGAGAGGCAGCACAGAGACCTAAGGTAACCCTGGAGGAGCTACAGAGTTCCACAGCAGAGACTGGAGTATCTTTACATAGGACGACAATAAGCTGTATGCTCCATAGAGTTGGGCTTTATGGCAGAGTGGCAGAAGAAATCCATTATTTTCAGAAAAAAACAAAATGGTACGTTTTGATTTTGCGAATAGGCAGGTGGGAGACTCCCAAAATGTATGGAGGAAGGTGCTCTGGTCTGATGAGACTAAAATGGAACTTTTTGGCCATCAAAGAAAACGCTATGTCTGGCGCAAACACAACACATCACATCACCCAAAGAACATCATCCCCACAGTGAAACATGGTGGAGGCAGCATCATGCTGTGGGGATGTTTTTCCACAGTCGGGACTGGGAAATTGGTCAGAGTTGAGGGAAAGCTGGATGCTACTAAATATAGGGATATTCTTGAGCGAAACCTGTACCACTCTGTGTGTGATTTGAAGCTAGGTCGGAGGTTCACCTTCCAGCAGGACAATGACCCCAAACACATTGCTAAAGCAACACTTGAGTGGTTTAAAGGGAAACATGTTAATGTATTGGAATTGCCTAGTCAAAGCCCAAACCTCAATCCAATAGAAAATCTGTGGTCAGACTTAAAGATTGCTGTTCACAAGCACAAACCATCCAACTTGAAGGAGCTGGAGCAGTTTTGCAAGGAGGAATGGGCAAAAATCCCAGTGGTAAGATGTGGCAAGCTCATAGAGACTTATCCCAAGCGACTTGGAGCTGTGATAGCCGCAAAAGGTGGCTCTACAAAGTATTGACTTTAGGGGGGTGAATAGTTATGCACAATAACTTTTTCTGTTATTTTGTCCTTGTTTGCTTCACAATAAAAAAAATATTCAAAGTTGTGGGCATGTTCTGTGAATTAAATTATGCAAATCCTCAAATAATCCATGTTAATTCCAGGATGTGAGGAAACAAAACACGAAAAATGCCAAGGGGGGTGAATACATTTGCAAGGCACTGTATTATGTTGTCCTGACCCCAGCACTCTGTGTTTTACACTCCTGACCCCATCGCTCTGTGTATTACGCTGTCCTGACACCATTGCTCTGTGTTTTACACTCCTGACCCAATCGCTCTGTGTATTACGCTGTCCCGACACCATTGCTTTGTGTATTACACTGTCCTGACCCCAGCACTCTGTGTATTACACTCCAGACCCCATCGCTCTGTATAATATGCTGTCCTGACACCATTGCTCTGTGTATTACGCTGTCCTGACCCCAGCACTTTGTATAGTATGCTGTCCTGACACCATTGCTCTGTGTATTACGCTGTCTTGACCCCAGCACTCTGTATAATACACTGTCCTGACACCATTGCTCTGAGTATTAAGCTGTCCTGACCCCATCGCTCTGTGTATTACGCTGTCCTGACCCCAGCGCTCTGTGTATTACACTAGTGACCCCAGTGTTCTGTGTAATACACTCCTGAACCCTATGCTTGTGTGTAATGCACCTCTGCTTTGATTTAACAATGTACCTTTAAGACCCTCCCACTGTACAATTTGGCCACACCCACCCTATGATGCGGTGTGCTCCTTTGCAGGAATTTACTGACTCTCTGAGAAGAAAAGCCCTGGGCTCAGTCGCCCAAAAAAAACAGGCCACGCAGGGAAAGCAATAGGCCAATGGGGAGCAATTTCCCATGACCTGACCGGTCCTGCATTCTGCACGCACAGCCTGGGCTGGGTGGCGGCGGGATTAATAATGGGTACCAAACAGGCAGTCCTAATGGAAGCCTGGTATTTGGCTTCCTTAGTGTTGTGTTAGGTCTGCACAACTGTGCCCATCAACCTCACCTTAGAGCACGCCCCACACACCAATTCAGGGCTCTTATGGAAGCCTGGGACTTTAGAAGCGTTGGGCCTGTGCTGCTGCATCTTTTCACTTCAAAGCGCACACTGATGCAGGGCCCTTAAGGCCCACCAAAATCTTTAGCACCAGGCCTATGATGCTCTTAATCCGGTCCTGGATATAGTAAATGCAGGATCCTGGGTTTAGTAACACTTTAAGGGACACAAAATTTGATTATACTGCCCCCTACAGGAGGATTTGGACACTGGCAAACAAAAATGCAATTGGCCTAGCTGGGTATAAAGCCCCCCAACTCCCAGCATGCTTCAATTTTGTAGAAAAGCATTATTAGGAGTAGATCACTAGGGATGAGCCGAACACCACCGGTTCGGTTCGCAGCAGAACCTGCGAACGGACCGAAAGTTGGTGCAAACTTTAGAACCCCATTAAAGTCTATGGGACTCGAACGTTCTAAATCAAAAGTGCTCATTTTAAAGGCTAATATGCATGGTATTGTCCTAAAAAGGGTTTGGGGACCCGAATCCTGCCCCAGGGGACATGTATCAATGCAAAAAAAAATGCAAAAAAAAAAAGTTTTAAAAACGGGAGTGAATTTAATGATGCTTAAAGTGAAAAAAAAAGTGAAATATTCCTTTAAATATCATACCTGGGGGGTATCTATAGTATGCCTGTAATGTGGCGCGTGTTTCCCGTGCTTACAACAGTCCCTGCACAAAATTACATTTGTAAAGGAATAAAAGTACCGTATTTATCGGCGTATAACACGCACTTTTTTCCCCTTAAAATCAGGGGAAAGTCGCAGGTGCGTGTTATACGCCGATCCCCTGCGATCCGAGCTGTCAAAAGAACAAAATCGCGGACCGCGATTTGAAAATGGCGGCGCCGGCGCCGAAATACACAGAGCCGGTCCTCGGCTCTTTCCGGCGGCTCTCGTTTACTTTCGGTTTCACTCGTAGCCCCGAGCGGAGCTATCCGAGTAGGTTCGGATAGCTCCGCTCGGGGCTACGAGTGAAACCGAAAGTAAACGAGAGCCGCCGGAAAGAGCCGAGGACCGGCTCTGTGTATTTCGGCGCCGGCGGCGCCATTTTCAAATCGCGGTCCGCGATTTTGAATCCCAGAAGGAAGGAAAAGGGGATCGAAGGCTGCACTGGGGCAAGGCTGCACTGGGGCAAGGCTGCACTGGGGAAGGCTGCACTGAGAAGGCTGCACTGACATGGCTGCACTGACATGGCTGCACTGACAAGGCTGCACTGACAAGGCTGCACTGGGGAAGGCTGCACTGGGGCAAGGCTGCACTGGGGAAGGCTGCACTGAGAAGGCTGCACTGACATGGCTGCACTGACAAGGCTGCACTGACAAGGCTGCACTGGGGAAGGCTGCACTGACATGGCTGCACTGACAAGGCTGCACTGACAAGGCTGCACTGACAAGGCTGCACTGACATGGCTGCACTGGGGCAAGGCTGCACTGAGAAGGCTGCAATGATGGGCATTTAAATGTAAGTTTTTTTCCCTTCAACTTCCCTCCTAAAAGTTTTTTTTTCCTTAAAATTCCCTTCTAAATTGGGGTGCGTGTTATACGCCAGTGCGTGTTATACGCCGATAAATACGGTAATTTAAAACTGCTTGCGGCTTTAATGTAATGTTGGGTCCCGGCAATATGGATGAAAATCAGTGAGACAAACGGCATGGTACCCCCCACCCCCCAGTCCATTACCAGGCCCTTTGGGTCTTGTATGGATATTAAGGGGAACCCCGCACCCAAATTAAAAAAAGGAAAGGCGTGGGGCCCCCAGGCCCTATATACTCTGAACAGCAGTATACAGGCGGTGCAAACAAGACAGAGACTGTAGGTTTGTTGTTAAGTAGAATCTATTTGTAATTTTGAACTGGTACATTTTTAAAGTGTAGCTCCAGCCAAAAAATCTATTTTTAAGCTTTTTGGAAAACACAGGGAAAGGCTATCACCCCTGTAACATTTGTTTTGCTGTCTGTGCACCTCTTCAGAAGATTTCACCTCACTTTCTGTCCCAATGACAAATGTTTTTTGAAAATTTGGGGTTTTTAGTGAAACAAGGATTGGTGATAAAGCATCAGTGAAGAGGAGACACGCATTTCCCATATTAACTCTTACAGGAGAGAATTTCCCTTCCTAGGGGTAGATTTAATCTCACTTCCTATTGTCTCCTTCCATTTGCAAGTAGGAGTCGTTTGTAAGTTGGATGTTTGAAAGTAGGGGCCTGCCCTATATACTCTGCAGAAATTGGGGCCTTAGGTGTTGCCACAACACTGTAAGCCCTCACAGTTACTCTTGGTGGGCGCAGGAACGTGCCCTGCTGTGAAATATTAGATCAAGAATTGTAATTACATGCCATTGTTGAACAGTGGTAGAAAAATTGGGCCTTTGGTGGAGGTGGTGGTGGTGCTGGTGCCACAACACTGTAAGTCCTCACAGTTACTCTTGGTGGGCGCTGGATTGGGCCCTGGTGTGAAATATTATATCAAGAATTGTAATTACATTCACCTGTTGAACAGGGGCAGAAAAATTGGGCCTTTGGTGGTGGTGGTGGTGGTGTTGCCACAACACTGTAAGCCCTCACAATTACTCTTGGTGGGCGCAGGAATGGGCCCTGCTGTGAAATATTAGATCAAGAATTGTAATTACATGTCCCTGTTGAACAGGGGCGGAAAAATTGGGCCTTAGGCACTGGTGCCACAACACTGCAACCCCTCTCAGATGCTATAGTTGGAGCACAGGAGTGAGCCCTGCTGCAAAGTATTGCATCAAAAATTGTAATTATACACCCCTGTTAAACAGGGGCTGAATATTTGGGCCTTTGGCACTGGAGCTGGTGCCACAACACTGCAACCCCTCACAGATACTATAGTTGGAGCACAGGAATGAGCCCTGCTGCAAAGTATTGCATCAAAAATTGTAATTACACGCCCCTGTTAAACAGGGGGTTAAAAATTGGGCCTTGGGCACTGGTGCTTCTGCCACAACACTGCAACCCCTCACAGATTCTCTAGTTGGATCGCAGGAATGAGCCCTGCTGCAAAGTATTGCATCAAAAAATGTAATTACACGCCCCTGTTAAACAGGGGCAGAAAAATTGCCACAACACTGCAACCCCTCACAGATGCTATAGCTGGAGTGCAGCAATGAGCCCTGCTGCAAAGTATTGCATCAAAAATTGTAATTATACGGCCCTGTTAAACAGGGGCTGAAAAATTGGGCCTTGGGCACTGGTGCTGGTGCCACAACACTGCAACCCCTCACAGATACTCTAGTGGAGCGCAGGAATGAGCCCTGCTGCAAAGTATTGCATCAAAAATTGTAATTACATGCCCCTGTTAAAAAGGGGCAGAAAAATTGGGCCTTGGCCACTTGTGGCGGTACCCAGAACCAAAAATGTTCTTACAAGCTATCAGCATGAAAATTGAGGAGGAAGAGGATTGTGATTCAGCATAACAGGATAGTCACTCGGCATCAGTATAGTCTTGAAGGGATCTCACATAAAAAAAATCAATCGGTTATATCAGCATCGGGTGCTTGGTAGCTGGTGAGCCAAGACTGATTCATTTTTATGAAGGTCAACCGATCGAGCGATTCGGTGGATAGGCGCACCCTGTGATTGGTTACAAAGTACAAAGCCTCCAGCAGCACTGAATGTGCGTTCCGAAAGAACGCTGGATGCAGGACAGGCCAGTTGCTCAATTGCATACTGTGCAAGCTCTGGCAAGTGATCCATCCTCAAGACCCAGTAACCCAGAGGATTTTCGGTGGGAAAGGTGTCCAAGTCAGATCTTGCTCCTAGGTATTCCTGCACCATGTAAAACAGACGCTGGCGATGGTTGCTGGAACCGATCAGCCCTTGGGGCTGCGGACTAAAAAATTGTCTGAACGCGTCGGTCAGACAGCCACCTTCTCCACCGCTCCTTCTTTGACTGACCGAAGCCTCAGCAACATGTTGTCCAGGAAATTGTAACCTCCCAGGCTCTGGAAACGCGTTGCACAAACCTTTCTGCAAGGCCTCCTGAAGATGTTTCATTGTCTGCTCCCTCTGCGACGGCAAGATAAGTTCTGCAACCTTACCCTTGTAAAGTGGATCAAGGAGGGTTGCCAGCCAGTAATCATCCCTCCCCTCAGGCTTTGCAGGATCAGGGAGGCCATGCAGCATAGGTTTGCTGAGGCATTCGGTCCAGAGTCCTCTGGGTGACTAAGGATGACATGATCCGCAGCCACCTCCTCACAGCCACGTGCAAGTTCATGGGTTTCTTCGGACTATAAATGATCCCTTGAAGACTGCTGCTGATGCTGAGTGCCAGGCTCCACCTCCATGCTGACACAATCCTCCTCCTCCTCCTCCTCGTCCTCTTCATGTGTGATCGGCTGGCACACAGGAACACTGTCTGGATAAAGGGGGCCTTGAGAGGTAAGGAAGTCCTCCTCTTCCTCCCTCTGTTCTGCCTCAAGTGCCCTGTCCATTATTCCACGCAGTATGTGCTCCAACAGGTGGACAAGAGGGACATTGTCACTGATGCATGCACTGTCACTGCTCACCATCCTCGTGGCCTTCTCAAATGGTGACAGGACAGTGCATGCATCCCTGATCATAGCCCACTGGCATGGGAAAAAAAAACATAGTCGCATAGGTACTCATTGATGGCCCTCTGCTGCGTGTGCAGCCGCTGCAGCATGGCCAACGCTGAGTTCCACCTGGTGGGCATGTCACAGATTAGGCGGTTCTTGGACAGGTTAAATTCCTTTTGGAGGTCAGCCAGCCAAGCACTGGCATTATATGACCTGCGGAAATGCACACAGACTTTCCTGGCCTGCTTCAGGACATCCTGTAAGCCCGGGTACCTGCCCAAGAACCGCTGCACCACCAAGCACCAGGAAATTGTAATCTCCCAGGGTCTGGAAATGCATTACACAAACCTTTCTTCAAGGCCTCCTGAAGATGTTTCATCCTCTGCTCCCTCTGCAAAGGCAGGATGAGTTCTGCAGCCTTACCCTTGTAACGTGGATCAAGAAGGGTTGAAAGCCAGTAATGATTCCTCTCCTTGATACCATGAATCCTTGGGTCCTTTCGCAGGCTTTGCAGAATCAGGGAGGCCATGCAGTGTAAGTTTGCAGAGGCATTTGATTCTGAATGCTCTGGGTCACTAAGGATCACATGATCCCTAACTACCTTCTCCCAGCCATGTACAACTCCTTGGGTTTCTGGGGACTGAAAACAATCCCTTGAAGACTTCCGCTGAGTGTTATCCTCTACATCCATGGCCTGCCTCAGGAGATCCTGTAAGCCTGGGTACCTGCTCAAGAATGGCTGAACCACCAAATTCAGGACGTGTGCCAAACATGGGTCAAGTGTCCCTGTCAGAGGGCGGATAAAAGGTTGGTGCCATTGTCGCATATAACCCTTCCTGGCTGAACCTGGTGTGACGTCAACCACCTCTGAACCTGCCTCTGCAGAGCTGACAGAATCTCCGCCCCAGTGTGGCTCCTGTCCCCCAAGCACACCAGCTCAGGCACCGCATGGCATCTTTTTGCCTGCATGCTTGCATAGCCCCTTGAACGCCTACAGAGCACCGCTGGTTCAGAGGACAAATCAGCATAGGAAGAGGCCATGGAGGAAGAAGAAGAGGAGGGGGTGGAGGAGAGAGGTGTGGCAGAATCACCACTAGTAGAACTTTGGAGGTGTAGTGGCGGAACAACCTCCAACACTACTGCACCCTGTCCTGCATCCTTCCCAGCTGCCAGAAGCGTCACCCAGTGCACGGTGAAAGATAGGTAACGTCCCTGTCCATGCCTGCTGGACCATGAGTCAGCGATAATAAGCACCTGCCCAGCGAGGCCAAGACATTGCCTTCCACTAGCCGGTAGAGAGCCGGAATCGCCTTCCGTGAGAAAAAGTGGCGTTTGGGAACCTGCCACTGAGAAACCGCACATTCCACAAACTCACGGAAGGGGGCAGAGTCTACCAACTGAAAAGGCAGCAGTTGAAGTGCTAGAAATTTAGCCAAGCTAGCATTCAACCGCTGGGCATGTGGATGGCTGGGAGTGAACTTCTTTCGGCGGTGCAGCAGCTGGGGCAGGGAAATTTGCCTGGTACAATCTGACTTCGGTGTACCGATAGCAGATTGCCTGCAAGTACTTGGCTGTGACACACTTAATTCTACACCTTCATTCCTTTCAGTGCAGGAGGTTTCAGAGAGGACTGAAGGTATAGTGGGGTTGGAGATCCCAGCTGATGAGTAGCAAGGAGAGGTCCGCTTTGTTCTGTGGTGTAGATCTTTTAGGTAAGCTTGCCAACGAACTGCATGGCAGGTCGACATATGTCTGGTCAAGCATGTGGTGCCCAAGCGCGTGATGTTTTGGCCACGCGAGATACGCTTGAGACATATGTTGCAAATAGCAGCGGTGGGATCTGATGCACTTATCTCAAAAAAGGCCCACACCAAAGAACTTTTGGAATAATGCGCAGAGACAGCAGCACCCTGCACATGCGGAGCTCTGCGGTGTGATGCAGTTGGTGTGCTGCCCTTAAGCTGGCCCCTGGAGGGCATCCTGCCTCGTTGGAGATGTGCCGCCTGCTCCTCCTCCTCTCTCCTATCAGGCACCCACGTGGAGTCAGTGACCTCATCATCCCCTCCCTCCTCATCACTGGAGAAAAGCTGGCAGTATGCTGCAGCCAGGGAACATGACTGCCAGATTGCTGTCCTTCTTGGGCACCCACTCTCTCTGGGCTCACGTTACTGCCTTCCTCTAGCAGGGTACCATAATTGGAGCCTTAAAAACGCTGGGCATCCTCCTAGAGCATGTACCCAACACTGTGGTCAAACAGTTCGGGGGACTCCTCAGGAGCACATGGTGGGGCTAGGGAAGGAGTGACTGATGCCATTGAGCCGAGGGAAGAGGCTGCATTGGCAGCTGCTTTGCCAGACAAAGTACCCTGAGCCTGGGTGAGAGAAGATGAGGAGGATGAGGACGGCTTGGTCATCCACTCTACCAAGTCTTCCGCATGATGCAGCTCAACACGTCCAGCTGCTGAAAAAAAGG
Source organism: Lithobates clamitans (assembly GCA_037952925.1). Lineage (NCBI taxonomy): Eukaryota > Metazoa > Chordata > Amphibia > Anura > Ranidae > Lithobates > Lithobates clamitans. The sequence goes on along the minus strand of JBBGZY010000724.1, from coordinate 2,507,976 downwards.
ACAAGCGTGTCCCACGGCCACGTGCTGATGAGGATGCACCATCTCCACGACCAGCACTGTTGCCTCTAGACACAGAGCCTGCTTGCCCTCTTTTATTGGCTTGTGACTGTCTGCCTCTCCTTGTTGGCCTTCCAGACATACTAATGGCCTGCAGTGAGATGTAGCTGCACAAAGCTGGGATGTATATATATATACTGATACTGCAGCTAGCAGAATAAACTGCCTGCCTGTAGTATTATTAGTATGAGAACACCAGCAATTGTCTTCAGGTAGCTTTAGGTGCACAGTGTGCAGAGGACACAGTACACTAACTGTAAATACTGTAGCTGCCTGCCTGTGGTATTAATAGGATCAGAACAACAGCAATTGTCTTCAGGTAGCTTTATGTGCACACTGTGCAGAGGAAGCAGTACACTAACTGTAAATACTGCAGCTGCCTGCCTGTGGTACTAATAGGATCAGAAGAACACCAATTTTCTTCAGGTAGCTTTAGGTGCACACTGTGCAGAGGGCACAGTACACTAACTGTAAATACTGCAGCTGCCTGCCTGTGGTATTAATAGGATCAGAACAACAGCAATTGTCTTCAGGTAGCTTTAGGTGCACACTGTTCAGAGGACGCACTACACTAACTGTAAATACTGCAGCTGCCTGCAGTACTAATAGGATCCGAAGAACACCACCAATTTTCTTCAGGTAGCTTTAGGTGCACACTGTGCAGAGGGCGCACTACACTAACTGTAAATACTGTAGCTGCCTTCCTGTGGTACTAATAGGATCAGAAGAACACCAATTGTCTTCAGGTAGCTTTAGGTGCACACTGTGCAGAGGACGCAGTACACTAGCTGTAAATACTGCAGCTGCCTGCCTGTGGTACTAATAGGATCAGAAGAACACCAATTTTCTTCAGGTAGCTTTAGGTGCATACTGTGCAGAGGACGCGCTATACTAACTGTAAATACTGCAGCTGCTTGCCTGTGGTACTAATAGGATCAGAACAACAGCAATTATCTTCAGGTAGCTTTAGGTGCACACTGTGAAGAGGACGCACTACACTAACTGTAAATACTGCAGCTGCCTGCGGTACTAATAGGATGAGAAGAACACTACCAATTTTCTTCAGGTAGCTTTAGGTGCACACTGTGCAGAGGACGCACTACACTAACTGTAAATACTGCAGCTGCCTGCGGTACTAATAGGATGAGAAGAACACCACCAATTTTCTTCAGGTAGCTTTAGGTGCATACTGTGCAGAGGATGCACTACACTAACTGTAAATACTGCAACTGCCTGTGGTACTAATAGGATCAGAAGAACACCACCAATTTTCTTCAGGTAGCTTTAGGTGCACACTGTGCAGAGGATGCACTACACTAACTGTAAATACTGCAGCTGCCTGCGGTACTAATAGGATCAGAAAAACGCCACCAATTTTCTTCAGGTAGCTTTAGGTGCACACTGTGCAGAGGACGCACTACACTAACTGTAAATACTGCAGATGCCTGCAGTACTAATAGTATCAGAAGAACACCACCAATTTTCTTCAGGTAGCTTTAGGTGCACACTGCGCAGGGGATGCACTACACTAACTGTAAATACTGCAGCTGCCTGTCTGTGGTATTGTTAGGATCAGAACAACAGCAATTGTCTTCAGGTAGCTTTAGGTGCACACTGTGCAGAGGACGCACTACACTAACTGTAAATACTGCAGCTGCCTGCAGTACTAATAGGATCAGAAGAACACCACCAATTTTCTTCAGGTAGCTTTATGTGCACACTGTGCAGAGGATGCACTACACTAACTGTAAATACTGCAGCTGCCTGCAGTACTAATAGGATGAGAAGAACGGTGGGAAGGCACCACTGACACCCAAAGACCAATTTTTCCGCACCTGTTACTGCTATCCAAAGTTAAAATGACATCAGAATGTATCCAAAAAATCTCTAATCTTGTTTCTAGTGCACTACATAGTTGCCTCATCTTTCACACTGGCTCCCCAGCTGTTGCTGAGCAAAATAAAGGCAGCTTGCAGGGAAAATGTCATTTTTTTTGGCTTTATAAATGCAATTATTGCTGCTGCAGATTCTGGACATGGTACAGATCTGCCATTTTACAGGTAGACTAAAGAGACCCCCCATGTTCTATATTGAAAGTTTTTTTTTATTTTTATGCTTTCACTTTGAAAATCAAAAAATCACTGCTCATTTAAAAATGATGTTTTTTACAAACTTTTTTTTTATTCATACATGTCCCCCAGGGCAGGACCTGGACCCCTATAACCATTGTATGACCAATTACTTGCATATAAGCCTTCAAAATGGGAACTTTTGATTTTTGACGTTTGGGTCCCATTGACTTTAATGGGGTTCGTTATTCAGGTCCGAACTTTCACGTTATTCGGAAGTTCTGGTGCCAACCGAACAGGGGTATGTTCGACCCATCCCTACTCACCATCAGAAATTTTTCTGACGTTAGAATTCAACGTCAGAAGTGACGTAATGTGTTGAATTGTTTTGTATGTGTTCTTTTATTTCTGAGCATGCCTAGTTTTGCTCTTCAGATTTTTTTTTTGTCAGAAAACCGTACTAATGAAAAGAATATCGGACGTTGTGGTCACATCAGACAAAAATTTTCAAGCCTGCACATCCAGTTTTTGTCTGCCGAAAATTCGTAATTGGCTGTCAAAAGCAGCATACTAAAGAAAATCAGCAGATCGTTCATCGGACGAAGTTTACCTTCAGATTTTCTGACTGTGTGTACGGGCCTTTACACCCAAGGCTGGCATCAGATGAGGCCTGAACATCCAGATTTTAAAACTTATAGAACATGTGAACAGAAGACCAGGTGGCAGCCTTGCAAATCTGTGAAACAATTGCCTCATGCCAAAAAACCCAGGAAGAACGTGCAGACTTAGTAGAGTGCACTTTGATAAGGAAAGGTTGGAAACTTGTTCTTCAGACCATGAGCTTGTATGATGAGCTGTCTAAAGGCCCGTACACATGGTCAGAAAATCTGAAGATAAATTTTGTCCAATGAACGATCTGCCGATTTTCTGATCGTTAGTGTGTTGCTTATGACAACCGATTATGAATTTTCGGCAGACAAAAACTGGATGTGCAGGCTTAAAAATTTCTGTCTGATGTGACCACAATGTCTGATTTTCTTTTCATTAGTATGGTTTTCTGACAAAAAAAATCTGAAGAACAAGACTAGGCATGCTCAGAAATTAAAGAACACATACAAAATTCAACACATTACGTCACTACGTACCCTCTTCACTTTCAATTTGAGACTAGCATCAAACAAAAAACTGAGGCTTTACATCAGAAGGAAATGTCTCTTCACTGTCTAGTGTGGGTTTATCTCACAGCCACTGTTTGTCATTCCTAATAGTCCCTGTATAAGGGTACCAGCTTTTCACATCAGCATTTTATGGTGTCTAAGGCCCCATACACACTATCAGATTTTCTGCAGATTTTTGTCTTCAGATTTACCAAAACCATATAATATGAGGTCAAACCTTAAGAGTTTACATTTGTATACAATCAGACAGGCCCTTGCACTACATGGTTTTGGTAAACCTGAAGACAAAAATCTGCAGAAAATCTGATAGTGTGTATGGGGCCTTAGACACCATAAAATGCTGATGTGAAAAGCTGGTACCCTTATACAGGGACTATTAGGAATGACAAACAGTGGCTGTGAGATAAACCCACACTAGACAGTGAAGAGACATTTCCTTCTGATTTACTGTAGCTGGACAGGGAGACCGTAAACAATGTTCTGCTTGGGAAGAAAGGCCAAAACCTCCTTAGAAGTTGGCTTCAACATCACCTTATCCCTGTGTGAGTTCAGAAAGGGTTACTTACAGAACAAGGCTGCCTGCTTAGACTACTTTCAGACTTATTACATCACACAGGATATTTTTATGTAAAGTAGCGAGTAATAATAAAGAAACCGCTGGACATCATTTCTCAGAGAGGGCTTCCTGATAATTACAGTGAAACATGCCTGTGCAATGTGCATCAGCATGGTTATTTGTATTTTCAATTGAGATAGTATTTGACAGGGTGACAACCTAGGAGAACAACTGGGAGACAGGGACAGAACATTGTCACCCTATAAAAGAAAGCACTTTAATGGCAGGATCACCAGGTATTTAAAGCTGTGAGTTTAAAAATATTGAAAATGACATTAACCCCCTTGGTGGTTAATATGTGGCCTCTCGGCAGGTGGGCCTTGGCGCTGAATGGGCGTATATATTGCAAAGCAAGCTGTGCCATGAGCGTGCGCCCTGCGTGCACTCAGCACAGTTACTGATGGCTAACGAAAAGATCCCAAACGCTGCTTGCGATCAGGAGCTTTCTGATCATGTGACCACCGTGATAGCCAATTAGGGTGGTCACATCATCATATACCCCGCCTCACCTCCCGGCACCTGAAACCCGTTAAAGGGCCAGGAGGTGCCAGCGCCAAGGGATTAACATGGTAAAACTTCGTATTAGATTTTACTTACAGCACTGCAGTGACTTGTGGCTTTACAACTGGACAATCAAGTAGGGTAGAATTCTGTTGAACAGTATAGACAAATCGATGATAACTCTTGCATTAGTATGGTTCACTCGAAGTGAATTTTGAACCAACTTTAGCCAGGTACAAGCAAACATTTAAGAAAAAAAATGCTTTTAAGGCAGAATTGCAGTTTTGCATCAAAAAATCACTACTTAGAAAATGAATGTAAATGTTAATTGGATTATTTTCCATATCTGTGACCTTTTCCTAAAGGTATTTACATAATAAAAGCAACACCAGAGAACAAAAATGTTTATTCAATACATATGCTTTATTCATTCATTTTGTATTTATTTTTCAGAATATACATCTTTGGTTGTATAAGCACTAGTCCCAAACTACATCCATACTGGAGAAATTGTAATGTATTTATTGTGTAAATGTAAAACATAAAAGGTGAATTTTGCATTCGGTACTGAAATGAAATGTCCTGTCGTTACCAGTTACTATGAATGAATATTGCAGTTCCCTATTTAAGACCATTGTGTTCTAGAGCTCAGACATATTCAGAAGCCTTTGTGGATTTATGGGAGAAAAATAAAGTTTGTAGAATTTGAATTTTCTGAAGTGATTAAACATTGACTTTGGTTTTGTATTTATTTTTCTTTGAAAAAAGCCATTTATGTGCAAAATATGCTGATGTGTTGGGTCTGTGCCTTGTAACGCATGTTACAATATTTCTAGAACGCTTGGAAGTGGCAATCAGATCCTCTGTTACTGTATGAAGTCTATGTAAAATTGCAGACCTTTATTTATTTTTTTCAGACTCCTCACAATAAATGTCACAAAGCTGGGTTTGACAATACATAAATGTACCGTGTGTGTGTTTCTATCTTCTTGCTTTCATAGATGCTTGAATAACATTACATTTTGATTTTCTGTTACATTTTCTTATGTCAGTCAATCATTTCCAGTTAAATTTTTACAGCATTCTCTGGCAAATAATGCATTCATGGGACCTGTTCTGTACTCCGGCCATTGTTCTTAAAGGGTAAGTTCACCTTTACAGAAAAATCTGTAAGGAGAACTTAGACAAAACCCCCTCCTCACCCCCCAGTGCCGCTGACCTGGAGTGCGACGATCTCCAGTTCTGAGCTGCGATATAGCCGCCTCATGGGTCCAGGGCTTAGAAATCCCCACAGCTGAATCTCCAAAACGTACCCCGTCAGGAGGGACATTTCAGAGCATTCTAATTGGTTGGAGCCGGCCAGTCAGCGGGGAAGAAGACGCATGAACGCCAAGGGGATTTCTAAGGTATTAGAAAAACACTGTTGCAATAGAAGGGAGGGGTAGTATAAGGAGGTTAAAAGGGGAAAGGCAAACCTGTTGGTTAGTTTAGAAGGGAGGTAGGGGTCAACACTGAGGTGAGAAAGGAAGGGGGAGCAGGGAAGCATGATTAGGATAAACAAGAAGGAGGAAGCTGATGGAAGGAGAGAAGGGGTACGCTAGACAGGGGGAATTTATAGTCTCAACTGGAGGTTGAGCATATAAAGGCAGGGGGTGTTTGTGGAAACAAAAGAGGGGGGAAATGATAAAATAAGGTAAAGGGGTAACAGCAGGGCTGGATTTCCCAGTAGGCACCTTTCCTAGAGGGGTGCCCTGGCCCATCTCTCCAATCATGCAGTCACTGCACCCCTCCCCTACCCCCATTACTCCGCAAAATTTCCCCCCGAACTTCACTGCAACTTCTCCCCAGTTGCCCTCTGATGTCACCCAGAGCAGAAATGGGCAGGGCCGCCCATCTGTCTCACACTCAGCTGGGGATCTCGGGAAGCCTCAGCACAGCAGCTGGGTAGGCACATTAGCAAGCAAACAATGACTGCTGCAGGGAGCAGAGGGGACTATCAGCCTCGGCTACAGGTAGTGGGGAGGGGAATCCTATTTCTTTTTCTTACTTTGTAACTTTTACACATCGCACATGACTCTCCACCTGTTGGGAATGCTGAGCCTTGTGGTCCCATAGCAGCTGGAGCACTCGGGTACAGGATGTGATTAGAAAAGGCAGGCAGCACAGAGTTAAAGGGGGTCCTGTTTTACAAGAAAAAAGTATGAAAGGTGTAAAAGTCATTGGTGGAAGGACAGATTTTTGTATGTCAAAAAAGTGGCTTAGGAGATGCTCAGAAGTGTGCCAAGAGGTCACCGGTGCAGGGGCGGAGACTTTCCGCAAGGGGGTGGCTACAGATCATGGGGCACCACAGCAAAATTTTGATGGGGCAACATGGTGACCTCAGTATTGTCATTGATATAAACATAAAACATGGGGTGAGGTCCTGGGAGGATGGTCATCATGGTCAGGCCAGTACAGTAAAACACTGTTCTGCTCCGGCAACTCACCTAATGAGGATTCTCTGTACTTCCTCACCCTGGGTTGATCATGTCCGCTCATCTAGGAACACTAACAGACGCACTGCATGTACTTTCTTGGATAGAGGGGGCGGGGTCATGTCATTACTAGGATGGGGAGGGGCGAGGTCATGTCATTACTAGGTTGGGGGGAAGGGAGGTGGTGTCATTACTAGGATGGGGGGGAGGGAGGTCATGCCATTACTAGGATGGTGGGAGGGAGGTCATATCATTACTAGGATCATGGGGAGAGGGCATGTCATTATTAGGATGGTGGCGGAAAGTGTTTCAGAACTTTCTGTCTATAGGCTCCTGAGATGTAAATCCGGTCCTGGGTAACAGAGATGTGAGTGGAAAGAGAATAGTTGGGCTAATAGTAAGACTAAAAAGTTGGAACATTCAGAAAATGGGTAAATAATATTTAGTGGTGAAAGATTTTTGTTTCTCGAAAAAATTTGTTCTGTAATCCAGAAGGGAAATTAGGATGGGGCAGGGGATGGGGGATTCCATAACCGCTAAACATTACTTCACAAATATGTCATGTCAGGGCTATAGTGTGGTGTTTATGCAAAGCAGGTGTCAGGAGAGCTGAACTCCAGAAGAAAATACCAAAAATATAACTGCTCCAGGCTGCAAACCATGAAACAAATGATCAGATAGGGTGAACGGCCTGTCACTGCTGCAGAAACATGTGTAGAGAAGATGAATGGAATGGCTGAACTCCCAATTCGATTAAATAAATTTATTTCCAGGAGATCATAAAAACAGATGTACAGGCGTATGGCAAAGGCAGAAAAAGGTGACGCGTTTCACAGGACTAGCGTGCTTCATCAAAACCACCACTCCAGGGGAGTTCACTTGGCGAAATGTGGACCTCTTCCTAATAAACTGTAGTGGTAGCTATGCATCTTCATTACATTGCCAAGCTGGCCGGGTCTCTTATGGCCCGTACACAGAATACGAAAATCGGAAGTAAAATTTCGTCCGAACGTTCTACGATTTTTGGATCGTTAGTATTGTGCTTTCGACAGCCGATCCTGGTTTTTCGTCAGACAAAAGCTGGATGTGCAGACTATACAATTTTGGTCTTACGTGAACTCAACGTCCGATTTTCGTTTAAGAATACATACAAAACTAGTCAACACATTACATCACTTCTGAAGTTGTATTCTGTCATACGAGAATTTTCGTATGGCGAGTAACCTTTTCACTTTCGACATGAGACTAGCATGCAACAATAAACAGACGAACGGTCGTCCGAAAATCTGATTGTGTGTACGAGGCTTTAATGAACAGAGACACAGCTTGTCAGCTTTGCACAAGGAACTTCCCCCCACTCCCTTTTTTTCTTCTCACAGACTTGTTCACAGGCAAGACAGCCCACTCTGCCCTTTCACCTAATTCTCCATAGGCAGAGGCGAGTTGGCCAGTCAAGGGAGGAGATGCAAAGAACTATGGGAGATGGATTTCCCAGCACAGACTGCTTGATTGAAATCAAGAAGCAGGGAACTACACATGCCAAAAAGCAGTGCTGCATGAGAGAAGTTTTACCCTAGAGGCTTTCTGGGAGAAGAAGCAGAGCTACTACGGGGCAGGGAAGAGTCTGGACACGGGGGACAGAGGGCTGCGGATTTACAACTGGGGGATCGCGCCTGTCACAGCCAGGAAATCAGCGGCGGACATCTGGGGCTAAAACGTAGTGAAACAAATTCCATCACCAAGGACAAATAATATAGCAGGGGGCTATCTCTGTGGAGGGGTGCGTTGCCTGACACTAGGCGAACAGTGCTGTGCTCAACATGTTTCGCGTTGACAAATAATGCTTCTTCTGGAGCATAAAGAGTTAATTACAGTGTTAAACCAAGCAAAATGCGTGGACCACAAAAGAGCAAAGAACAGAGCCAGTGGCAGGCATGACCCCCATATGATTACAAGTAGAAATGGGGATACACAACAAAGGGTTATTATATATGGATATCTGGGGTTTATTGGAGGTAGCAACGCCATCTCCCCACAGTACAAAGTGTAACGATGGAATTGTCCAAGGAAAAAGCATCAGCTCTATATATCCCTGATCATGTGCAGCCTCATCTCCCATGCAGTATGCCGGCTTCTTCCTAATATAATTAGGGCATATCAACCAAGGTAGCCTTGCCCTAGGGCCTCCTTTGTATGGTCAGCTCTGCTTCTCACTGATTGGCTGCTCGACCTCCACTGGAGATGACCAGCGGGTCCACACACTAGTTTGGGTTAATACTATCTAATGGTTTTAATTTGTTTTTAATCCATTTTCTAATAAAAGACAATATATACTTATAAATACGATTTCGTGTGTTCAATACAGTGCCTAACAAGTCCAAGTTTCTGTGGTCTCTATTTTGTTCTGTATTATTTAGGGATAAGGGAAAGTGTATCATTTTTTATGTTCATGATAGCCATGTCATGGTGACATAATTTATTAATTGTTTCATCTGGGGCTAAAAGATGACTCAGAGTGCATCCCCAGGCATCCCGATCAGTGTGCAATGTCCCCATGAAGAGGTGTCAATCGGGCACTTGCAAGGACCGGTACTACAATATCTTCCCCTGCGGCCTTTGGACAGAGGAGTTGGTGAGCTTGCTTTTGCCCAATCCTCCATAAGCCAGAACTCTGATTTACCCTTATTGCCCTGCCTTACTTACATAGAACTGTGATGCTGTTACACTCTGCCTGGTAGTGAAAGCACTTGTTCACTACCCCATAGGATTATAATACTGGTTGCTTGTCAAGCCCTTTGGATGTATTGTGTTCACCTTATTACAGGAGATCAACAAGTGCACCACCATAAAGTAACTAAAGATTTTAAGGGCCCTATCTGTGTTCAGGACACTAGTCGCTTACAAGTGAATCCACACTGGGGATTAATGCAGTGCACTGGGTCAGGTATTGAGGTTAAGCAGGCCAGCTGGGACTGTGTTGCTAGGGTGAGAATGGAAGAGGACTGACAGACAAAGATAAGGTCATTCCTTTACCCTCCTTCTGCCTGGACTCATATAGCCCAATTTATTTGGGGTTGTCAGCTGCTCTATTGAAGTTAACAGTACATTTCTTGACTTGCTATTCCCATGTGTTTACCTCTGCTCTTGGAGCCATTTCACTTAAAGGAGTCCTCTAATGTCGCGTACAGACGATCAGAATTTCCGACAACAAATGTTCGATGTGCACTTGTTATCGGAAGTTCCAACCGCGTGTAGGCTCCATCGGCCATTTCGTGTCGGAATTTCCGACAACAGATGTTTGAGGGCTGGATCTCAAATTTTCCGACAACAAAATCCGTTGTCGTAACTTCCGAGCATGTGTACACAATTCCAATGCACAAAATTCCATGCATGCTCTGAATCAAGTACGAGCATTCATAATGGAGATAGCACATTCGTCATGCTGCAAATTTTTAAATCTTTTAATGCAGCGCATTCTCTTCTTCTTTATAATGCTAGTATAATGAAGTTGTTTTGCTGCTGATATTCACACAGAGTTCTGACAAACTGATTTCTTTATTATTTCTCATGATCTCCTAAATAATCTTTATATATTTTTTCGCCAGATCTCCAGAATAATGTTTAGAATTTTTTTTTATAGTGATCTATCCTTTTTTTTTCAAGATCTCCCGATTTTTTTTTTTAATGTTTTCTTTCTAGTGATCTCCATAATTTTTTTTTGTCGTTTTGTGTGTCAAGTTACCACAACGCCATTATTATCTTATATTTTTTAACCTCAAGGAGATTGGTTGGTGTTGGGGTCCCTTGGTAATTTTAATTTGACCTTGTCCATTGATCCCTCATGATGGGAGCTAGCACATGTTGACATTAGGCATGAGATCAGGAGGGAAATCCACATTTTGAGTCCCAATTTGTGTGCATCTTAAAAATTTGGCTTTTACAGGGGTGACATTACCCCATCTGATGAAGGCAACATAAACACAGTTGGGACATACTAATGTCTAATATTGTAAAATGTAAAATGTTTTTATACTGAACAATGTGTGGCTTCTTCTTTCAATGCTCAATACCAGTTTTTGGAGTAAGTTGGTGTTTAGTTTACAGTGACAATGGGGGGTATTTACTAAAGGCAAATCCACTTTGCACTACAAGTGCACTTGTAGTGCAAAGTGGATTTTCCTTTAGTAAATAACCCCCACAGTGCTCTAAAATTGGCCCCAATCAGGCCATTTTTATTTTTATTATCATTAATGCATTACATACATTAACAACAAAAACAATGTGTGTGTGTCGCAGACCCACAACATAATAGTTAGCTGAAGAAGAGATTGTCACCTCATGTATCAAATAAATTACGTTTGCACTATTGTAGAAAATGGCCAAAAAGAAAAACCCATTGGAGAACCTAGGAGACGGCTAAAAGAAACACAAGCAGTAAATCCAATGAAATATTAGTTCTTTTTTTTTTTTTTTTAAATATTTAAAAAATGTTTTACACATTTGCTGGCATATCAGTGACCCCCTACCCGCAAAGGACTCCAGATATTTTTGTCTGACTTCGCGGGCGCTTTGGGGGAAAGCCAGGACAGCCAGCTTTAAGTGCCATCAGGGTTCATTGATCAGGAAATCCAGCCTCAGTCCCAACTGAGGCCACATAGTTCGTAGCATTTTTATGTAGGAAATTGTGCATAATACAGCAGGCAAGCACAATATGGTTGAGTTTATATTTAGCTATGTGAATTGGTGTTAGAAATAGGCAGAACCGGCTTGCCATTATGCCGAAAGCATTCTCCACCACTCTTCTGGCTCTGGCCAGCTGGTAATTAAAAACCCTCTGGACCGGGGTGTGGGTCCTCATGGGGAACGGCTGCATCAGATGTTCTTCTAGCCCAAACGCTTCATCAGCGACGAAAACAAATGGAAGACCACCCACATTGTCTTCCGCAGGTGGCAAGCCCAAGCCACCATTCTGGAGCTGTCTGTAGAACTCCGTCTGGGCGATGACTCCACCATCTGACATCCGGCCATTCTCCCCCACGTCCACATACAAAAACTTGTATGTCGTCGACACCACCGCCAACATTACTATACTATTAAAACCATTGTAATTATAATTTGTATGACCCCGAGTTGGGGGGTGGGACAATGTGGACGTGTTTCCCATCGATTGCCCAGCGGTGGGACTTTCCTAACTGCGGAGGGGCAAAGTGGGATGCCCAAGTCTGACATTCCTGTGGGGTTAAAGGAAACTGTGGAGTCAAACAAGAAAAACAAAAATTAGTACTTTTGCACATAAGGTCCACTTATCAGATTCCTCACTCCCTCTGATGGCCCATTGTAAAAATTTTAAGGGGGGGGGAGATGTTTTGGGCAGGTAACCCTCTCCACTTCATTAAGAGCTGAATGCATAAATAATGTGTGCTACTTTGGCCAGCCCCTCCTTACTAACACTATTGACAGCCCACTGGACAGGTAAGAAGTGTCATAATACAAAAATAGGAATACACACACTGTACAAATTGAAGCACATTTTTACATTCTGCAATTAACTATGAAGATAATAGGAGAACAAAACTTTAAACAGTACCATTTGAAAGTATTCAGGCAGGCCCTTGCACTACATGCTTTGGTGAATTCATCCATAAATATGAACACAAAAGAGGTAGGTATAGTGTGTATGAGTTTGGCAAAGTCAGCAGATAGAGGATTAGTATCGGTTGACTTAGCAGTTGGGGTGGAGGGAGGGTTCCAAATGAGTTTTGGACCCCAAAAAAGTCTCTTGCACTCTGCCTGATTTTAAGGACACAAATAACATTTGTAAACATTTTAGGGGGTGTTTAGGGTAAAACACTACTATGGAGCTGACAAAATACATTGTTAAGTGACTAGGCTAGGTGTGTATGGGCCCAGGATAGCATGCTGGCCAGGTTAGTGAAGGCAAATATGCATGAAGGACAAAAAAGGAGCTGTCAGGGGCATGTCAGTAGCCGTCGGGCGAATCTGCGTGCACGCAGGTGCACAAGGAGTCTTTCCAGAACAATTCAGCTCAATTCCCCACCAGGGGGCACCGGAGCGCTCCCGCGTGTGCCCGTACGCGCGTTCGCGGGTGCGCGTGCCCGTTCGCACTAGCGCTGTTTTGGCGCCAAGGTCCCTTTAAAAGAATGACAGGTGCTCCTGTCAGGTGCTGTTCGTCTGCAGCTCTGCACCTGAGTTCCTGTATCTGCCTGTCTGTTATATTGCTAGTGACCCGGCTACGTCTGACCATTCTCCAGTCTCCTATCCGACCCTGTTGCCTGACTATCCTTGGATCATCCCTCTTGCTTATACCTGCCTGATCTCCTGCCAAAACGGACTGTCTGACCTTGCTTCGCCTGTGTCCTGTGACGCTGCTCTCAGCCTGCTTGTCTAGCATCCAGCTGCTGTCTTCTCATCTGTCTGCCTGCTTCCCGGCCTGCACCAGCTTACCTGCATCCGCAGCTCAGCCATCCCTGAGGGACATCCTTCCAGTCCCGGTATCTGCTTCTGCTGGAACCTGCATCAGGCCCTCCTACCCACTGCGCTCAGGAGACCACTGTTCCCACTTCCAGCGGCTCCTGAACCAGCGTTTAAGAGAGGTCTCCTTCTACCAGTCAGGCTCAACTACCAGGTACCTAACAGGAGCATTAAAAGTTTCCAGCATGCATGAGGTCAAAGAGGACATTCACAGCATATTACAATCATGGTAATTAGGGAATGATGAAATAAATACAATACATTAGCAAACATTAAATACATAGAATGTGATGTTAAAGGATAAAACTTACCTTAATATAGTTCTTCTGCAGGACCTGAATGATGGCAGAACAGGTCTCTGGAATAATGATCCCCAGAGCCTGGGGGCGATGCCTGTCGAGAATTAGATGTCCTGCAGACTTCTCCCCGTCGCCAAGTACCGCAAGGTGTCGACGAGCCTTTGTTCCGGAGTGATGGCTTGCCGCATGCAGGTGTCCTGCTTGGTAATATAAGGGGACAGCAAAGCCAACAGACGGTGAAAAACAGGGTCCGTTATTCGGAGATAATTTCTGAAATCATCAGGATTATTCTCCTGGATCTCCCGCAACAAAGGCATGTGAGAGAATTGGTCATGCTGGAGCAACCAATTCTTGGTCCATGAACTCCTCCTCCCCCTGTTCATGGACTGGACTTGGGTCAAAGTAAGAACCCCAACACCAAGCTCCTGCATAGCGCGAACATTACAAATACATAACCGCAAAAACGGTCGGCTGGTCAGAATGAACAAACAGAACGCACTGAAAATCAGAAAGGCCTGAGAAGAACGAGCTGAAAATCAGAAACAAGCGGACAAGAACGCACTGAAAAACAGATACGAACTGACTACACACACTAAAAAACAGATACGAACCCACAAGCACAAACTGAAGAGCAGTAAAGAACTGAAAAGCACGAGGCTGAAAAGTGCAAATCGTCTCTCACCAAACTTCTACTAACAGCAGAAGGAGCCCAAAGGGTAGCGCACACTTGGTATTGAACTTCCTTTTTCTAGTCCCATTGTACGTGTTTTACGTCAGCGCGTTCTTGGCAATCGGAATTTCCAACAACATTTGTGTGACTGTGTATATGCAAGACAAGTTTGAGGCAACATCTGTCGGAAATAAATCTACAGTTGTTGGAAATTCTGATCGTCTGGACGCGGCATAAGAGTTGACGAATTTGACCTTGTTGATTTTATCTATAACTTTTTGTCTTGTTATACCTCATTATACCTGCTTACTGCTTTATATTACTGCGACTGTTTCAAGCACACAGCAAAAGTTACGTTCTGATTTCACTATAATCTGTGTCTTTTATTGTGGTATTTACACTACACTACTGCTAGGTGTGCCAGTGGAGTTGAAGAGGCAGAGTAAAGAACTAACAATATTCAAGCGGGTCCTGCAGGAGTAACGCTACAAAACCAATAACCACTGCTTTGTGGTATAATATTGGCATTAATACATTGCTCTGATTGAATGAAAAGCAATTTCGTAAAGTGAGGCGTCAGGTAGCAACAACCCCCCAAATCGTTTTAGGCCTATGGGGAATGGCATATTTAATGTGGGCTGGTTTGACAGACCATACATAGTTATTCAGGATCAATTGGATTGGTTTGAAAGAAGACAGGTGGATATGGATTGGGAATATCTGAAGGAGATAAAGCATACAAGGTAGTATAATTTGTTTGTTTATACTGAGCTCCCTCCAGGCATACCTGCACTTAATGTATCCACTGCTATACATGCTCCAACTTTGAGACTCTCAAATCTAGGATCTAGGGCTGCTAGACATGTGCAGAATGTAAAAAAATTTTCTTCTCTGATTCCAAATTTTTTTTTTTTTGGAATCGATTACAATTCAAATTGGTCGAAAATTGATAGATGATCCAAATTTTGTGTCAACATTGGGTTCCTCCTGAACCATACCAGGCCGCATGACCTCAACATGGGGGTGCTCCTCCCCACCCCAAAAGCATCTTGTCCCCTTGTTGATGGGGACAAGGGTCTCTTCCTCACAACCATGGGTGGCGGTTGTGGGGGTCTTGGGGGGTGACTTATCAGAATCTGGAAGGGGGCCTCCAGATCCTGCCCCCCTCTTGTGAATGAACATGGGGTACACTGTACCCCTACTTATTCACCAATAAGTGTAAAAAATTACATAAAACATAGACAATTTTTGACAAATCCTTTTATTAAAAAACAAAACAAAAACAATGTCCCCCAAAGTAAATTCAGCATCAATCACAATGAACGCCACCACATTAATTTGAATCATTTGTTTTGTTCGGATTGGATCAAAACACCTAAATGAAACAAACCAATTTTGTTTCATTCATTAATGTTTAATTTGAATTTGCTGAAATTACTGTTACTGTTGTATTTGGAACTTCGAATACATCCAATTTTGTCCGAATTTCAATTTGGAACTAACCGAATTGCACATGTCTAAGGGCTGCAGAGGGTTATATTACATCCCTAAAAAAAATGTCTTCATCAGTTTAGGCCAATATGTATTCTTCTACATATTTTTGGTAAAAAAAAAAAAAAATCGCAATAAGTGTATATAGATTGGTTTGCGCAAAAGTTATAGCGCCTACAAGAAAGGGGATATATTTATGACATTTGTATTATAATTTTTTTTTTTTTGCTCGTAATGGCGGTGATCAGCGATTTTTAGCAGGACTGCGACATTGCGGTGGACAGTTCAGCCACTTTTGACACTTTTTTGGGACCATTGACATTTATACAGTGATCAGAGCTAAAAATAGCCACTGATTACTGTATAAATGTCACTGGCAGGAAAGGGTTAAGTGTTCCCTAGGGAGGTGTTTCTAACTGTGGGTAGAGTGTAGTGACTAGAGGAGGAAAGATATCACTGATCCTGATCACTAGGAACAGCAGATTTCTCTCTACTCCCCTGTCAGAACAGGGATCTGTCTGTTTACATTGACAGATACCCGTTCTGGCTCTCTGAGGAGCGATCGCGTGTAGCCGGTGGACATCGCGGCCGCTGGCTGGCCGTACGGAACGGCTCTCTCTCTGCTGAATTTGTATTTTCTTATTGAAGTATTTCAGAAAACTATACCGCATTTTGGCCACTAGCTGGGGCTCATGATACAGAAGTTCATTCATTTAAAAAAAAGTTTGAGAAATTAATTTAAGCTTGTTGCAATGTTCCTGACATTGGAGCAACTAATGTTCTATAAATAGAGCCATTTGTATTGCTGAATGCCCATCTATATCCCAATGAAACCTGGGTTTGTATGAATAATCCAGAAGAGGGGTTCCAACTTCAAGATGAGAGGTGAGAGGAGCAGTCCTGGTATGCCCCATTTCTGATTTGGAATGGAGCAAAACGAATTTCATTTATTTAAACTTGTGCCCAGAGAGGAATATTATGACCTGATCAATGCTCAGATGCGGAATCCAAATCCTGCAGCCTTCAGAGCGAGGATATGAAAATCCAGCTGACCTTCTCAAAGCTATTTTGGCATCAATAGAAAGTAAGTGGATGATGTTTATCACCTAGTTGTAAATTGTAAATTTTAAAGCTGTCCCTAGAACAAGAGATGAGGGGAAATCTTTGAATGGGGCATCTATTTCCAGGACGACAGTCTAAGAGAGGAATTCCCTTCACTTTGGGAGCTTTCCCCTTAGTTCCTGTTTTACCAAAGAAGTGACAGAAAGTGAACTGATTTCCTTGACAGAACACAGACTGCATAAAAATAAACTGGCAGAGGTTTTTAATCCCATTTTACTTACCCAAAACTAAAAAAGTGTTGGGTACAGGATTTCTATAATGCAAAAAAATGCCCAAAAATATACAATATTAGTATTTTACAGACACTCTGCAGAAATGTACAAAACATTTTTTTGGTTTTTGGTATAAGAAAATAGAGCAGATGTGTTATATACAGTTCTCATTGTATATGATATAAATGAAATAGCTCACACATACAGTAATGCATATGTCTGAGGAACGAATGGGAATGATGGTAAATCCCTCATATGGGAAGCATGGACACATTCAACCCCGGATTGAATTCAGGAGAATTAGGGAGAAATTGGCAACACGTGCTTCGCTACAAGGACTCATAGCTGTGGAGCGTGGAGCTCCTGCTAGTGGAGGGCCATAAAGCTGTGTAAATAAATCAGAGATCTAATGGAAATCAATAAGGGTATCTGCATGGCTATAAAGCAGAAAACGCCCGAACTATGCCCAATTGTTTGAGCATCAATTCAAGCGTATAAATTCTGTCATAAAGATCAATGGGCACAATACCTTTGAACATGCTTGATAAGCAATGGAACAGCTGGACCCTGTGTGGGAGTGTTAGAGCCCAGGGTTGGATGCTAAACACATCCCACTGAGTACCTCGGCACGATGACACGCAGTGCAAGCCTGTCCGGGGGCAGGGTCACGCCACAAGTCATCATGCCACCAACGTTTGAGTGGCTGCCATCCATGCTTTCAGAGTGGAGCGCAAAACAGGGGAACCAATAGCACAAGGCCGAGGACCCAAATCCTGAGTAGTCCAGAGCCACCCCCCTAAGAATGTAAGACAAAGGACCCCCACGCGTCCGGGTAGTGGAGCAAAAGGCGCCATCTGATAATCCATAAAAACAGGGGTCAAAGTAGTGCTTCCGGTCTGTAAGGATCCATCAACCGCTAGCAAATTAAGAAAAACAGCAACAATCAAACAATGGCATGATGACATCTAGTGGAGATACATAAAAATGCACAGAAAAAAATCATCAATGGCTAAAACTGGCACATACAATTTTATATCAAGGAGCCAAATACAGAGTATATATAGAAAAATGCATACAATTAAATAATAGATAGATTATAGACCTAAAGGGACAAGATGGAGTAGAGACCTAGTAAAATGATGCTCTGTTGGGATGGGGGATGTACTTGAAAAGGGGATATGTCAGGGAATATAGGAGTTTTGCAAGTCAGAGGTCCAACTCGCAAACTCCCGATTCAAATCCTGCCAAATGCGGTTTGAAGTTAAAAGCCTCATTAAGGCCCAATGCCTTCATGGCTTTTAAATGAAATATCCATCTAAGTTCACTTAGCAGTAGTGATTTGTTAAAATCTCCCCCTTTTGGGTTGGCATAAAAATGGTCCAGTGCCGAAAATTTCACCCATGGAGTAACATCACTATCACATACACTAATGAGCTTTGTCTCCCCAAGGGTAGGGAGGGATCTTTATTCTCTATACTGACCATATGTCGATAAATTCGATGCCATAATTCCAATTTGGTTTTTCCTACATAGTAACAGCTGCACTCACAGGATAGTAAATATACCACCCCTGGAATGAGGCAGTTAACATAATGGCTGGAAGGACTCTCTGTTAGGCAAAATGATGTTTCTACATGTGTCCATGTATTTGGGAATGTTTACCTGTATTTGACTCTGCTGGTATTTTCACCTTTAAATTCCCTGTGGAACAATTTGTCACGTAATGATGGAGCCCGTCTATACGTGATCTGCGGATGTTTAGTGACCAAGGAAGCAAGAATAGCATCCGTATATAAAAGATGCCAATGTTTGTTCAAATTGTTTCTTATTTGTTTGTGTTGACAGGAGTATTTAGTAATGACTCTAGTAATATTATTTTTCTGAATCTTCCTGTGAGAAATCAATAACTGGGTACGTGTCTTATTTTTTGCCTTTTTGTAGGCTTTTTTAGGAATGTTGTTGGAATAACATCGGGCAAATAATCTAGTTAGTAATATTGAGGCTTAGTTTTCAAAGAGGGCATCACTAGAGCTGTTACGCCTTGCCCGTATGTATTGTCCATAAGGAATGGAAGATAACAGTGGCTTGGGATGGAAGCTAGAAGCTTCCAAAATTGTGTTGCCTGAAGTTGGTTTGCGAAATAATTTGCTGTATAGATACCCATCAGAATAGATCTAGAAAAGTTATGGCTGATAAATTGTAGGTCATTGTAAACTTCAAATTGAACATGTTGTTACAATTGATATATTCAAGAAATTGGTCAAGAAGTGAAACAGGTCCATCCCACAAGATTAGTATATCATCTATGTACCGATACCATGCTAACGCATGGCTCGTGTACACAGCGGCTGAATCGTCCGAAAATAACCCACGTTCCCACTGCCCCAGGTACAGGTTGGCATATGAGGACACACAGGATGTGCCCATAGCCACACCCTGCATCTGGAGGTAGTGGAAATCAAGGAAGGAAAAAAAATTGTGCTTCAAAATGAACTCCAAGGGTGCCAACACAAATTCAATTAGTGTGTGGTCAAACTGGCTTTGCCTGAGAAGTAGCTGTTGTATATTTTTATCCAGCACATTCAAATAATATGCTTCGTTTACAGGATTGTTAGTTCTTTGATAACGTTATCAATTAGGGATTTAGGTATGGGACGGTACCACACAGAATTGTCCAGAATGTTTTTGCACATTCGGATATAGTCTTTGTTATGTTAAATAACAATATTGCCACCATTTAAGGATTATGGAGGCCACTGTGCTCTTAGGAACCTTAAGTGCAGCAGAATTTTTTTTGTAACCTTGGCCAGATCTGTGCCTTGCCACAATTCTGTCTCTGAGCTCTTCAGGCAGTTCCTTTGACCTCATGATTCTCATTTGCTCTGACATGCACTGTGAGCTGTAAGGTCTTATATAGACAGGTGTGTGGCTTTCCTAATCAAGTCCAATCACTATAATCAAACACAGCTGGATTAAAATGAAGGTGTAGAACCATCTCAAGGATGATCAGAAGAAATGGACAGCACCTGAGTTAAATATATGAGTGTCACAGCAAAGGGTCTGAATACTTAGGACCATATGATATTTCAGTTTTTCTTTTTTAACAAATCTGCAAAAATGTCAACAGTTCTGTGTTTTTCTGTCAATACACAGGGGTGCTGTGTGTACATTGAGGAAAAAAATTAACTCAAATGATTTTAGCAAATGGCTGCAATATAACAAAGAGTGAAAAATTTAAGGGGGTCTGAATACTTTCTGTCCCCACTGTATATATATTATATATATATTTTTTATTCTGTTCTATTGTTTTTCTATGCTTTTCTTTTCTATTTTCTATTCTATATCTATCTTTTCTATTCAAATTCAAATTCATTGTATACGAAATTCGAATTTCGTAACATGGCTTCTGAAGTTCGAATTTCGTATAGAATGAATTCGAATTTGAATAGAAAAGATTAGAATAGAAAATAATAAAAAAAAATAGACTAGAAAAACAATAGAACAGAATAGAATAAAATATATATATATGTGTTATACTATTCTATTGTTTTTCTATGCTATTCTGTTCTATTCTAATCTTTTCTATTCAAATTTGATTTCAGTCTATATGAAATTCGAATTTCAGAAGATGACTTCTGAAATTCAAATTTCGTATAGAATAAATTCGAATTTGAATAGAAAAGATTAGAATAGAAAATACCGTATATACTCGAGTATAAGCTGAGTTTTTCAGCACATTTTTTTGTGCTGAAAATGCCCCCCTCGGTTTATACTCAAGTCAAGCACTTTTCTGCAGTAGAGAATGACATTTTTCTAACCGACTTTGGGGCCCCGTATCTCAGGGGCCACTTGGTGCTAGGAACCCCAAATTTGGTGTGCAAACCCAGTGGGACTAGCACTACAACATCCTATCACCAAGTGGTCCTGAGATACGGGGCCCCAAATCGGTTCGGAAAATGTAATTCTTTGCTGCATAAAAGTGCTTGACATTTTCCGAACTGACTTTGGGCCCCCCGTATCTCGGGCCACTTGGAACCCCAGCTTTGGATATGTTGTAGTGCTAGTTCCACTGGGATTGCACACCAAATTTGGGGTTCCTAGCACCAAGTGGCCCCGAGATATGGGGCCCCAAAATCGGTCAACTGTGTCCATCTGCAGCAATGTCATTTCGGGACCCTTTGAGTTCATTCTATGCGAAATTCGAATTTCGGAAGATGGCTTCTGAAAATCGAATTTCGTATAGAATAAATTTGAATTTGAATAGAAAAGATTAGAATAGAATATAATAGAAAATAATAGACTAGAAAAACAATAGAACAGAACAGAATATAATATAATATATATATTTTATTTTATTCTGTTCCATTGTTTTTCTAGTCTTTTCTACTCTATTCTAATGCTTTCTATTCAAATTCATTTTATACGAAATTTGAGTTTCGGAAGATGGTTTTATATGTGTATATATATATATATATCTATCTATAGATATAAAGATATATGTCAGGAGCCAGGGAGCGTCTCCGCTCGCCGGGCTCCGGTGCGCATGAGCACGGGACGAGCGCTTCGCCGCACACCCGTCCGCGGCCTGATGGTGCGGCGCGCGCGGGTGCACGGCGGTCCCCGTGTGCGCACCGTAGCCCGTGCGGGTGCCCGGTAGCGCGTCACACTGACGCGCTCGCCGGGCAGGGGGGCTATATCTGATGGCTCCAGCACCCAGTCGGGTTGCTGGTTTGTCGTCAGCTCTCCCTGTTCCCTGAGCCTGTGTTACCTTGTACTTCTGCCTGCTCTGTGTACCGAACCTCTGCTGGCCTGTTTAACCACTACTCTCCCGGATTGTCCCTTGTACTTTTGCCTGATCTGTGTACCGAACCTCTGCTGGACTGTTAACCACTACTCTCCCGGATTGTCCCTTGTACTTCTGCCTGATCTGTGTACCCTGGCCTGTTTAACCACTACTCTGCTGAACAATCCTATCAATAACCTGCCTGATCTGTGTACCAAACCCCTGGCCTGTTTAACCACTGCTCTGCTGGACAATCCTATCTATAACTTGCCTGATCTGTGTACCAAACCCCTGGCCTGTTTAACTACTACTCTGCTGGACTATCTTGATTATACCTGCCAGATCTGTGCACCGAACCCGGGCCTGCTTAACCACCGCGCTGCTGGATCTTGTGATACCCTGATTATTACCTGCCTGTTTCCTAACCTCTGCTTGTGTTTTCAGCCCTGCTCCATGCGGATCCCAGGACACCCGCTTCCAGCTTCTGAACCTACTATCTTTCTGGAAGCCCGTGCCTCCGCGTGCCCTCAGCCTCCTGTACCCATTTCGGGGGTCTGGGTGCGCGTGGTCGTAAGGGCGAGCCGCTCTCGGCATCTCGGCCTTGGTGAGTATTTGTCCGTGACAATATATCTATAGATAGATATATAGATATCTATCTATATGAAATTTTTTTCTGTTTTATTGTTTTTCTATTCTATTCTAATCTTTTCTATTTGAATTCAAATTCATTCTATATGAAATTTGAATTTTGGAAGATATTTTATATATATATATATATAATATATATATATATATATATATATATTAGTAGATAGTATATTTTTTTCTATGCTGGTCTAATTCGGGTAGAAAAGTGTAGAATAGAATAAAAAAAGAATAGCATAGAAACAAATTATATATATATATATATATATATATATATATATATATATATATATGTATATATATAAAATATTTTTTTCTATGCTATTCTTTTCTATTCTAAACTTTTCTACTCGAATTTGAATTCGATCTATACAAAATTCGAATTTCAGAAGATGGCTATTTTCTATTCAAATTTGATTTCAGTCGACATGAAATTTCGGAAGATGTTTATATATATACATATATATATAAATATAATATTTTTTTCTGTTCCATTGTTTTCCTATTATTTTCTAATCTTTTCTATTTGAATATGAATTCATCCTATACGAAATTCCAATTTTGGAAGATGTTTTATATTATTATATATATATATATATATATATATATATATATATATATATATATATATATAATATTTTTTCTATGCTGGTCTATTGTTTTTCTATGCTATTCCTTTCCATTATTTTCTATTTTATTCTAATCTTTTCTATTTGAATGTGAATTCATTCTATATGAAATTCGCATATCGGAAAATGGTTATATAGAAATAGAATGAAATCGAATTCTAATAGAAAAGACTAGAATAGAAAAAACAATAGAACAGAATAGAAAAAAATATTATATATATATATATATATATATAAATATATATATATATATATATATATATATATATATATATATATATATATATATATATATAACCATCTTCCGAAATTGAAATTTGGTACAGAATGAATTCGAATTTGAATAGAAAAGATTAGAATAGAATATATTAGATTTTTTTCTATTCTGTTCTATTGTTTTTCTATGCTATTATTTTCTATTCTGTTCTAATCTTTTGTATTCAAATTTACTTTCATTCTATACGTATTTCGAATTTCGCAAAATGTTTATATATAGTTTACTTTTTCAAATTCGGTCAAATTTTTTCGAATGCGGTAGAATTTTTTTGAATTTGACAGTTTTTTCGAATGTGGTAGAATTTTTTTGAATTTGATAGTTTTTTCCGAATGCGGTAGAATTTTTTTCGAATACGGGCATATTTTTTCGATTCGAATACGAAACTAAATGAATCCCGAAAACGAATGTAACGAATGCAACAAATTTAACTAGTTAAATAACGAATCGAAACAAAACAAAACTAAACAAATTTTTTCATCCTGCACATGTCTAGTCCCTGCAGCCGATGACAGAGCAAGAACCAGGATCTGTGTGTGTAAACACACAAATCTCAGTTCTCTTGGGGGAGAGGAGAGATATTGGTGTTCATACTTAGTGTTACTTTCTCCTCTCCTAGTCAGTCCCGGCCCCCTACAGTCAGAACACACCTAGGGAACACAGTTAACCCCTTGATCGCCCCCTAATGTTAACCCCTTCCCTGCCAGTGATATGTATACAGTAATCAATGGCTATTTTTAGCTCTGATCATTGTATAAATGTCAATGGTCCCAAAATAGTGTCAAAAGTGTCTGATCTGTCCGCAGCAATGTCGCAGTCCTGATAAAAATCGCAGATCGCCGCCGTCACTAGTAAAAAAAATTATAATAATAAAAATGACATAAATCTATTCCCTATTTTGTAGATGCTATAACTTTTGCGCAAACCAATCAATATACACTTATTGTGATTTTTTTTTACCAAAAATATGTAGAAGAACACATATCGGCCTAAACTGAGGAAAAAAAATTGTTTTTTTTTAAATTTTGGGATATTTATTATAGCAAAAACTACAAAATAGTGTTTTTTTTTTTAAATTGTCGCTCTTTTTTTGTTTATAGCGCAAATAAACAACCGCGCAATTGTCAGTTAATGCAACGTAGTGCCGTATCGCAAATATATGGCCTGGTCAGGAAGGGAGCAAATCCTTCTGGGGCTGAAGTGGTTAATTATAGTTATATTTGTTTGTTGTACCTTTAATAAAATTTACTAATTTTATAAACATACTTGGTCTGTCTACAATAGATCCAATAGGGGTTTTCACAGTGCCTTGCGCACTATTAGTTCCAATTGTTTCATATTACCGGATCGGTCAGACCAAGGGATTTGGTATACACACACCAATCCCTCTCCCTTTTGTTCATATCTTTATTAGGGCTTACTGCTCACAAATCCCCTCCCATTTGAGGCATTGGACTATGTATACATACTACATTTTAGATAATTATATGTTTGATATATGTGATTATACAGTTTGTTAAGTTCTTATGGATATGTTATTTATCTGTGCTTGCTGCTAGAAAGTTCCTTTTACATCTGGCTTAGGAAATTGATTTATATAATCGCAATCTAAGTAAAACTTTATCTGGACATCTTTCACAGAAACAATATGGCCAATTATCTTGGAGACGAATGGCCTTAGACTGTCCAACAGCCGCAAATACTTAAGGAAAAGATTGCCCTCTAATTGCTAGGTACTAACAGTTTTGAAATGTCCCATTCCTCAACCCCTCTCTTGTTACAAGTTTTACCAGAAAAAAAAAAATCACAAAAAGACAACCCTTATGCCGCATACACACGACCAGACTTTCCGGCAGAAAAGGTCCGACGGAATCATTTCATCGGATACTCCGATCGTGTGTGGGCTTCATCAGACTTTTTCTTTCGAAAAATCTGACAGACCTAGAAATAAAACATGTTTTATATCTTGCCGATGGAATCAATTTTCCGTTCGTCTGTATGCTATTCCGATGGACCAAAAATGACGCAAGTGCAGCTATTGGCTACTGGCTATTTAACTTCCTTTTTCTAGTCCCGTCGTACGTGTTGTACGTCACCGCGTTCTAAACTATCAGGATTTGGTGTGATCGTGTGTACGCAAGTCCGTTTCAGCGGAACTCCGTCAGAAAAATCGTCAGAGTTTATTCTGACAGAAAAACCAGTCATGTGTACGTGGCATTAGACTGTTTATTGATACCGAATGGACTGTTGCTTGGGTGGATGGTGGCTCCTGTACTGTTTGGGTGAGAACCAGTTAAAATCAGCGGCCTCTATGGGGGTAGCACTACACATGGTCGTTTCTAGTAAGGAGAGGTACATGTGACTCACTCCATGTCCTTGCTGGTGATTTGCCTAGCACTGTCACGCTGGGATGGGGAGACAGTCCTTGGTCCTAGGCAAGCTGACTGTGGACCGATTTAGAGATAATACAGGGTTGCCTTCCTTTGCTTTTGACAGTTGAATAGAATGGCAGGGACAGTAAGGAAAATCTGTGAAATGTGCAGTGATCCAGACAGCTGAGTTGAATATTTTAGAGCTGCTATTTGAAGGGCTACTGGCAGACAGCTCAGACCCCTGCTCGTAGTCTGAATATGTGTGTCTTTTATTGTGTGGTGGAATAGGGTGCATGGAATATAGATTTATTGCTGTTATGGTATTGTGAGTAGTAAGGAGGTTCTTTGAGGGAATTTTCCAAGTGCAGCCAGCTTTCACATCCTTGTTTATATAATGAATATTGGCACCCATCATCTAGATGGCCCTCAATGGGTGATGTAATCGGGTGTTCACACACCCATCAGTATGCAGCTGTAATGGGAAGCTGTGTTACATCTGCTAATGCCTGCTGCAAAAGTTTTCGAGCAGTCTGACCATTTTAGGCAATGTTAATTTATGACTCTTCTGCACCTTTAACTGGCTACTGCTCCAGGACGTTTAGGAAAACAAACAAAAAAATGCCAGGCATTGGGGAACTGCATACTATATGGTGAAAGTTAAATATGTGTTATAGTGGTCCTGACCCCATTGATTGTACAGAGCCCTGGAACACACAAAGTTTAGAGCTGCCAAAACCAATCAAAAATATTTCACAAATTGTACAAAAACGTCTAATAAATAACACTTGTCTTGCACAGAAATGGCCAATGCATAAAAATATCCGTCAATGTCTTTATGCCATCACTGTGTGAGGCATATTTAATTTACTTTCCCTTGAGGTAATGTAATGTGTATTTTACCACGATAACAAACACTGCAGCCATTTCCAATATTTCACATTTCAAGAGATAAGCATACAGCAGCGTCTTATGAGGCTTCATTGCCAATTAAGTTGCATCTGCTGTAATCAAACAGAATGACAGAATCTAAATATTCTTCTTTTGATGGTCAAGCTGTGCCCATGTGGATTCTTGCCACTGATGGAGAAAAATAACACACAAAGCAGATGTGCCTTTGGCAATAACATTTTATTATTAATTGACAAATCATGTCATAGCGTTAGTAAGCATTAAGAACATATGCTGCATTTAAATATATAATTCTATAAAAGACATGGGGTTTTGAGTATTGCACGTCATTTGTGTACAAAATACTTTGGGGTTTTTCTCACAATTTTATTTTATTAAAATGTTACAGAAGCATTATTACCATGTGTTTTTTTTCCCTAAAGAACCACGCAAGCTGTGCTTGCTTCAAAACTTCAAGGACCTTTTGCACCATTCACAAACCTAGCCATATACTATTCATCAACAGGTAACACAAAAAGGAAAAGACTACTGTCATAATGCAGTTTAGGATTTTATAAGTAGATCTAAACCCTAAATAGCTGAAATTTAGTTAGATAAAACACTATCAGAAACTATTGCCAATTTTTAAATAACTTACAGTTTTTACCTCTTTTTATTCTTATTTGCATCTCAACACTTTTGACATCCTGTAGCCACTTTAGCAATTTCCTGTCTACAGTACATGCACCACTGGCTGCACATCATTGTTTGACTTTCTAATGACTGCAGTGGAACATGGCTGGGCAATATGTGTCCCCCTTCATGGCAGGATTATCTGTTTCATTTTTATTTTATTTTTTAACCAAAAGCTCCAGATTAAAAACAAAACAAAAAACTTTTGAAAGCACATGTTAAACCTAAAATGAGAATGGGTTTAGACCTACTTTAAAATAAATAGTTACAAATGGGTAGCTCAATAAATAACATAGTAAGTAAATCAATTATATGCTGTCATCTATAGCAGCTAACCAGATGTCTAATTGTACTAGACTGATTATGGGCTTCTGTACACAGATATTTGAAGTCAGTTAAAGCTGGTTTAAAGTCAATTTGTAAGCTTTTAAGTCATCTTCCCTGATATTACTGCTGATATCTAAAATGCCAATGTACATTAGCCCAAAAGTTGATTGGCTGCCATCTAGTATGGTACACTACTATTGTATTCCAATAGGAGGACTGTGGTCCTCCTTTTCTGCCATCTACTACATTGTTGAGTTATGAGACATGGAAACATGTCTTAAGGAATATAGAGGTTGGCAGTAATGACCTTCCCTTCTAAAAATACTAGTTGCCTAGCTGTCAAGCCAACCCCATAGCTTCATTAATATCAGAGAAAATTATCCAAGATATGCAGACTAAGAGTTCGGACTTCACTCTGGCATTCTGGATCTGCATTATTGGTCCAGGCCAATGATGCAGACAGTATGAAAGAACAGATCAGCAGGATTGTGTGTTTGGCTCTCCTATATTTTATATGCATGTAAATGTAGTATGGTATTCAAAAAGCAGAGCTCAAAAATATTCTGTACTCAATCCTGGCATTTTGCTGACACTAATAATCTCAAAAACTGTCTATTCAACCTTCCACAAGTCTTTAAAACACCATCCAATTCACTTACATTTTCCTTCATGCATAACTCCGCTATGCTTCACTTGCTTTACAATCTTATATTTTAACATTTTCTCAACCTTATACAAATCTTATACATCATAAAGTTTTTCCTGGCTAATGTCATGCTTTGTAATCCAACTTTCGAGTCAGTTTACACACATACTATTTCCTAATTAGAGTGTATATTTAGTGCCAGCAAAATTTTAGGTGTATGTGCATTACAACCTACAGTCCATTGAAATTGTTGACTTTTTTTAACATATTTGACTGGCAAATATTAGATTTAGTTTAAAATAGCATCTACAGATAAATGTGATATACTTAAAAAAATAGCACATAAAATTGATATGGTTTATTCAGTTTCATAATCTAAATTAACAAAATGCAGCGCTATCACATGCAAAAGTAAGTACACCCCATACATTTACTACCACGTCAAATAGATGACGTTAAAGTCCAGTGTTCACATTTAGGTGCTATTGGTTAGATCCAGGGGAGTATGCAGGTGGAACATGTCTTATTTAATGTGATAGTAAATGTGATATTATACTTACCTGCAAAACCATTGCACAGAGAGGCCCCAAGCCTCCTATTCTGGGGCCCCCCACTGGCGCCCTGGGCTCCTCCTTTGCATATGTCACCTATGGAAGCAACTTTTTATGGTGACACGCGCGCAGACTTGATCCTGTGCTGGGCTGTGTGCTTCTATTGACACATACATTGTGGCCCGGCCCTGCCCCCGGTCCCTCATCATAGGATTTGATTGACAGCAGCCAATGGCTCCTGCTGCTGCCTCAGTCCCTGTGAAGGGAGGAAGAGAAGCGCTGCTGCTCTCAGGCACAGCACTGAATCGAGATCAGGCTCAGGTAAGTCTTTGGGGGAGGGGGATCTGAATAGAAACTTTTTTTACCTTAATGCAGAGACAATATTAAGGTAAAAAACATTTATCTTTTACAACCATAGCGTCTGGTGTTCACTTTGCTTTTGACATGTGATATCATTATGCTAAGATCACTAGAGCTTGCTAAGGCCCTCAGAAAGAAAGTTGAGAATTCCAGTTGGGGTCAAGTGTATACATCTACAATCAGAAAGATTTAACCCTAATGAAAGGTGTGCCAGGAAAAAGTCTCTGCTTTTAGAAAAGAACATTAGAACACAATTACAGTTTGCCTTTGGACATATAGGCAAAGACCAGGTTTTTTGTTGAAGAGTGATCAATCAAAGATAGAGTTGTTTGGTCACAGTAATAGAAGACATGTTTGCTGCAAACAGAACACAGTATTTCAGGAGAAGAACCTCCCCACTGTGAAGCATGGTGGTGGAAATGTTATGGTTTGGAGTTCGTCTGCTGCTTCAGGATCTGGGTATTGAGTCAACTATGCATTCTGCCTTATATCAAAGTGTGCTTGATGAGAATGTGAGGCCCTTTATTCAAAAGTTGAAGTTGAACTAGAAATGAGCCTTTCAGATAATGATCTGAAGCACACTAGCAAATCCACCAAGAGATGGCTCAGAAATAAGAAAATTAGAGGATTATAAATCAACAAAGTCCTGGAGATTTGTAGGAGGATTTTGAAACAGGCAGTTCATGCAAGGAAACCCACAAACACTTTGCAACTGAAAGAATTTTGCATAGAGAAGTAGTTAAATATAAATGTTGGGGACTGATGGACAGTTATGTGAAATGCCTACAAGATATAATTTATGCTAAAAGGTGGCACACAGTTTTATGTCAAGGGTGTATTTAATTTATCCACAGTACACTTGATATTTTTGTTGAATAAATGATCAAAAAAAGCTAAATTTTGTGTTGTTATTAAAGCATTTTACCTCTTTCTGTAGGCACTTTTTGAATAAATATCTAATGTTTGCCTGTTCAGATATGTTGAAAAAGTTAACAAAATATATGCAGTGTACTTAATTTAACACATGTATGTACTGATCCAGAGAATACCATGCCCAAAATACCTCACTGCTGCCCAAAGCTTTCAAAGATCAGTATAGCAGAAAATGATTGTCACGCATGCGCCTAAAAGTGGCGTACAAGGAAATTATTTACAATTTGCAGCACACTGCCTCTTTAGTAATATGCCAAATAACTAACCTCAACTATACATGAACTCCACACATTTTAGTAGTGTAAGTAGTTTTCTGTAGCTTCTAATTTTTGTGGTGTTCTTGTTCTCTTGCTGAAAATAAGCAGTATACCCCCTTTTTTTAAACCAGTGTCGACACCTTTTCTATATGCTTTAGTAACAGGAGAAATTCTGTTTTCTTCTAGTTTTATTCTTGAGTAGCCCCCTCAAGTAAGTTGTGTCCTGAAAACTGGAAACTAGTTTTACACTTGCTAGTAACCCACCCTCATAATAGCATTAACATATCTTGCTGCCCTACTTAATATTTTTAAAACAACTAAGCATTTGGACAGGGTTTTCTGAAAATCTACTTCTATACCCAAGCATTTGAGGTGGAATCAACTTTGGTGACTGTCATCATTTAGGATTCTAGGAACAACTCATTTCTGTTCACTCTACACTTTACTGTCTGTGTGCTGGACCAACCTTCTACAGTGACAGTTGGTGATACATCAATAGCTAATCTTTGCCCCATTAACAGTGACCATCTTAGAACTGGGCATCACAACCATGCCAATCAAGGTTATGCTGATCTGCTGTGATCACATTACACATCTTCAGATTGTCGCATAACCGCTCTGGCATTTCTGCATAATACTATTTCATGATACAGTATATTACAATTTCATTGGAACTATACCAGACAATAGTGTTCCTCTTTTTGCAGCCTTCATGTACCCATGCAAAGAAACAAGTGTGCAACCTTTCTTTCAATTGTAAGCTGCAAATAATGCATTCAGTTGAATTACTTTGGCAAGGGCAAACCCATATTTCCTTATTTTCTGTAAAAATGCCTATTGCTGCCCCCCCCCCCCTTTTTTTATTTTGTACACAATCAACAATATATATAACCACTGCTTGCTGTTAAACATGTTACATGTGGATGAGCAAAAAGTTTAGAACATACTGGCTGATGGCAACCAATCAGCAACATTCTACTCTAGCCAATTGACATGAAATTGTTCATGATCAGGTGCTTTAAGTGTTCTGTTCACAGATATTTTAAATGGTGCTCTCAGACAACCTAGACACGTTTTAAATGCTACAAAGGACAAGAATGAAAAAACAGGGCAGTATTTTAGATAGATTAATCTACACCTGCTTTAGTTTTAGCATTTCCAGTTAATGTTCTTGTAGAGGAATACAGTATAAGCATTAGACCATGTCATAGGATAGTTCATCAAAAGTTTACAATTCATGTAATAATAAAAAAAAGTCCTGAGGCAAGATTTATAACACAGATTGGCCTAAGTGTCATGGCACATATCTGTCCCATGAATAAATCCCATAGAATAGAATAAAGCATAAAACTAAATATAATCAACTCTGGCTCTTAAAACTGCAATACTTTTAACTTTAGATTTTTTCATAACCAAATTTGTATAGAATGCCTAACATGTATTATTTGGAGAATAATTCCTTTTATCTAAAAATGACTATCTCAAGTTGTACTTAAATTTATTAGAAATGACTTTGCGGTTTCACTATAACTTTGCCTATTTAAATTAAATTGATTAACTTTTCATGCATACAACTGATAGCTAAAATGTCAGTCAAACTATATTACAGACATATTTTACATTGCAGTGTATGGGATTTCTACATTTTAATAGAAGTTCCTGTCCTTCAAGTAAGTTATACATATACAGTGTTAGCGGCACAATGTCTAATGCAGAGGCAAAAGTGCAATTAAACAGAAACTGCTTAATCATTAAGATTCTTCAACAAAAAAGTGTATTTTCAGGATTTATAATAACACATTACACTTCTTGTCAATTATGAGCACTTTAGGAATAAATATACTTGCTGATTGGCTGATATGGGCAACTAATTTGAACACTGCATTTTGTTTCATTAAAGAGGTTGTAAACCCTTACATATACACAGTGAAGTGACTGGCCTCAGGAAATACACAGAGACTAAACAAATTCTCCTACATAAGCTGTACCTGTTTATCTGTAGTCTTCTGTTCTCTACAACCATTCAAAGTCCATACTTTAAACAGTTTGAGCATTCAGAAAGCAGAGGGTGGGGAGCTGGAATTATACTCTGCTCAGTGAGAGCTGCTTGGTGTGAAGGGACACAAAGCACGCAGGAACAGAGTTGAGGATGTCAATCACAGACTGTGTGCTGGAGCTCCCTCCATCACCTTTTTACCTCTTAGTGTCAGAAAAACGTGTCAGAAGTGACTTATGCAGAAAGCAGAGGAACAAGGCAGCAGACAGAAATGACACTGGATTGAGACAAGTACACATTATATATGGATATGCTCTGTTCATATTTCATGTCAGAGTTTTACAACCACTTTAAAGGCTCAAACTGTCCCAACTAGTTAATTCTTCCAGTAGCTCTTGGGAACTCCAATTCCTTTCTCCATTCAAGTTCCTGCTCAAACACTTTGAGAGGGTTTTTACTTACTCTTGAAGTTTTCATGTAGCCTACAATATATGCAGAAAATGTGCTACCAGTGCAGTCCCTGAGAGATATATGAATCTGGTGGGTAGATTGGATTGAACCAACCAAAGTATCACTAAGATACCTTGACATCAGTAGAGGGATGAAAATAGATATGCTATATGAGCTCAACAAATTTGAAAAATAAAAAAAACTATTCAAGGTTAGGTACCAGTATAATTTAATCAATTGTTTTTGAAATATTGAATATATATGTATGTATTTATATTATCTTTCATGACTCCTTAGGCTCTGTAGTTTCTAGAACAGGCACCTAAAAGCTGCTATCCAACTCCCTGCATCCTCTGACATATTAAATAGGTCAGTTATTACTGGGAGACCAACTTATCTGTAATAGACAAGTACGAAATACAACTTTCAGACAGAAGACAACTTAAAACCCAGGAATGCTACATGTGATTTACAGATGTAAATTACCCCCATAATAAACACCTGCAACAACCAGGATCCAGCACAAATAGTGATTTTTTGGACTATAGTGCATATCAATGAAGCAGTATTACATGGCCTCCATTACTGTTCAGTTTTCTAGATTCTTATTTTTGGCTACCAGCTGAACAGGGCATTTTGTCCAAGAGTCATAAAGTAAATTTGACTGCTGCCACCAGACTGCATTGAAGCAAAAAATACCTGGAAAAGAAATAATATACCACAATTAGAATTCTAGAGTGTAACAACACAGTCCACATGAGATTAATTTTTTATTTTAAAATCCCAGTAGCTTAGCGACATCCTCCATCCTATCCTCCTATCCTGGTTCAGAAATGTGACACTTCATGCTAAATCAGACTATACTGCACTTGTCTCATCCTCTAAAGTGGGGGTCTACAAACTTTCTAAACAAAGGGCCAGTTTAGTTTCCTGCATACTTTGGGCCAGACCATGGTCATTAAGAGTAGAAATTGTCCTGGCATCAGTGGGAGTAAATAAAGTATCTTTGGTAGTAGGTGGAGGAATAGTGCCCCATCGCTGGTGTCAGCGGGATAAAAAGTGCCTCATCATTAGTGTCAGTGGGAAGAATAGTGCCCCATTGTTGATGTCGTTGGGAGATATAGTGCCCTATCATTGGTGTCAGTGGGAGGAATAGTGCCCCATCCTTGGCATGAATGGGAGAAATAAGGCCCCATTGTGGATGTCAGTAGCAGGAATTATGCCCCATTGTTGGTGTCAGTCAGAGGAATAATGTCTTGTTTCATTGGAAGCAAACATGCCCCAAAGGGTCAGATAAAGGAAAGCCCCCAGGCCACAGTTTGGAGACCACTGCTCTAAAGGAAAAGTACAAGTCTGTCAAGAAATCAAACAAGTTAGTGACAATGCCTTCTGTCCTACATTGGTACAGTTGGGAATCTAGAGACTGTGCTCTGGTGGTATTTTTCCTTCTATTATAATGTTTCTCAACTTTATGCTATGATAGACTCTCTTATATTATCATGTTTGGCAAAAGGGAATACTAGTAATTATTCAAATGTTACCTGCGCTCAAGAAAAAAAAAAGTGTATACGTTGACTACCTAGCTGTAGCTCTATGTGCACCCCTGATATTGCACTGCAGTTGCTGAATCAAGGAAAAAGAGCAGCACTATTCTCAAATTGAATCAATAAAGTGCTCAAAGTGCCAACCTAATGTGTGTGTTTGTCCAAAATAAAATCTATAAAACACAACACTCTCCCAAATGCATACATAAATGTATGCATACACTATGCATACATAAATACCTAATATATATATATATAACTCAAACATATCAAATGTTCAAATCACAGTCCAGTAAAGTGTTTTAAATACAATTTGTTGCGCAATGATAGTTTTTTTTTCAGATTTAGGTCCCTCTGTCTGAGCGAATATAAGGCAAAGGTGGAATCATTCAGAGGTTCCTCTGGAGTGGTGGAATCATTTGGAGAGAGTGATTTTGGCACAAAAAAAGCACATTTTGACCTACTTATATATCAGGGATCAGCTACTTCTGGTGTGTGAACTCTACCTAAGGGGGCACTCTGAAAAGCAAAGCACTTCAAAGGGTTGAACAGTGTGACACCAAAGTTTGGATGGAACATTTCTAAGGATTTTTTTGGAGCAGTTTTAGAACGATTGTATGGCACGCTTGCAAAGAGTTTTTGAAGCACGTTACTGGAATGTGAATTGAAACATTTGATATTTATATATGTATATAATATGATATGATTATTATTAGGCATTTCTGTACGCACAGTGCACTTTTTAGACAAACACACATGATAGGTTGTGTCCTTGGTACTTTGAGCATTTTATTGATTATTTAACATTAGATTAGCACTGCTCTTTTTTCTTGATTCAAAATAAGGAGGATGATGGTTTGTCGGTTATTAAAAAAACTCCACAGACTATACCATCTAAAAGTATATCTTTTAAATTAATATGAGGACTCCAAATGGTGGAGCATTTCCTACCTGGGTTTGCATATTGTATAATTAAATATATGAAGCACAGTGTAAAATCATTTATAGTGTATTCTTTCTTCTAGGCATAAAGGAATGTAAATGCACCAATGATAATTTGCAAAAAGCCCTGCATTACAGTGAAACCTATATTTATTTTGTATCCAGTTGAATTTTGATTTCCTGTCATTTGTTATATTTTACATGGCTTTAGGCCATATTAAAATAAAAGTTCCAGCCTAATTTATAACAGTGGCTGTAATTATTGCCGACCGAACCCTCATTCATTTTCAGATCTTTTTTATTTTGCGTCATTTTCTATCTTTTGTTGAGGCTAAAGGCTGCACCTTCCTACCATCCTCGCTGCAACGAGGTACATAATTTTCGCTTGCTCATTGGCTCCTGGGATAACAGTGTCATCAATCCCAGGAGTCAACGGGCATCCCCGCTGCCAGCATTGCATTATATCACAAGGGGAAATGACACGATGCTTCCTTCCGGGTTGCTTGAGTGATAGGTTGCCATAGCAATGGGGCGGGAACTTCCTCCAACGCTATGGCAACCCGCTAGACAGCAGGCCGTGATTAATTCCCACTGCACATGTGCGAGATCGGGAGGTGCATGCTGGGTAGCCAGCTGCCCCTAATCCCGGAAGAGAGTATCAGAGAGCTTCAAATGCCCACAATCAGGATGGCTACGTGCTGGATCAGGAGTTACAAGTAATTTCTAAGAGGTGCACAAAGGCCCGGAAAATGAATAATATACAACACATGCCAATTATGTACGAGCGGTAACTGCCAAGGGGGTTATTGAAAAAAAAAACATCCAGAACTCCGCTTTAAGAAAGCCTGACTACAGAGGATAGAGTAAAACTTGTGTACAAAAAGCTAAAAAAAAAAACATTCTGTGATAAGCCACAATTATAAATATATATATATATATATATATATATATATATATATATATATATATATATATAGCTATATTTAAGTTGTAAACTATAGTGAATATATTTCTATATTTTATTTCCATGATTGTTCTGATCAAGATAGTGCTAAAATGCTGCCTGTATGTTATGGCACTTTATTTTGCATTTCAGAGCATCACAGGCTATAGCCTCAGTGTTTGAGAGGTGATATGTGTGGCAGCAATCAAGACAATAAGACAGGGTCAGTCAAGCTTCTGTCATTAATGTCCAGTTTATTAGGCATTGCTCTGTCACATGTGGCTGTTCTCTGGGGCCAGAGATGGGACAATTACCAAGTGACAGTAGAGTTCATTTAGTGACAGGGGCATCAGCTTATCATATTAGTTAGCCAAATCCTGCCTGCAATTCCTAAGGCGTAAAGAAAATGCTAAGCAAGTCATTCATTCAGTATGTCCAATTATGGGTTATGAAACCACAATGCTTAAAAAAAATGTAACAGTATAGAAAATCTAGGCTGGCACTAACACAGCTCTCAGTTTATCCAGCAGTTGTGTAGTAATGTACAAACAACTGACACACTAAGGCTCATTTAAAAGTCGGAAAGGAGCTGGGAATGCTTTTATAATGTAACCTATTTACATTAGGCAGAGCATTTAGCCATATCTGCTGAAAGGAATAGCCATAGCCACGTGTTAATTCTTAATCATGTGCATACACCTAACGAAATGCCCCCACAGGTACTAGAGCTTAAAATCCTAGTTACCCACGTTTAGTGGTTTAAATTGTTTTATCTTTCTGTTTAAAATTAGGTTTGTTCACATTTTCCTTTCTAGAGCAATCTATTATGGAGAAGAACACTGCAATATGTTTATCAGGGCTAAACTGTATTATTATGTTCAGGTGTGTGCCTTGTATGCTTTGACCAGTCATACATTTATTGAAAACACCATTTTTAATCCAATTAATGTAGATATTCAATAGAATATAATTAAGTTTATTATTGATATTGGACTCCTGAAATCTCCTGCAGAGCCGCACCGAAGCCTCGTTCACACTATACATGCACAAAAGCTAATGGAAAAAATGCACAGATTTAACTTGCATTGAATATTTGGGTTTTGTTCACACCATGTGTAAAAAAGTACGTCTCTGCAAGGACACAAAGAAAACAACTCTGCTCTGTTCACACCACAATGCTGGTGTTGTGTGCCTTTTTGTTTTCTATGCAGAAATATACATGTTGCATATTTTTTCACATAAAAAGTACACAAGTGGCACTTGTGTTGTGGTGTGCAGGTACAAGGCACAAACAAAGTCATTGTTTTCCATGTGCCTTTGCAGGGAAATGTGCAGAAAAACGCATGTTTCTGCACACTGTGTAAATGAGGCCTTAGAACAGGGATATGCAATTAGAGGACCTCCAGCTGTTGCAAAACTACAAGTCCCATGAGGCATAGCAAGACTCTGACAGCCACAAGCATGACACCCAGAGGCAGAGGCATGATGGGACTTGTAGTTTTGCAACAGCTGGAGGTCCGCTAATTGCATATCCCTGCTTTAGAAGAAGGCCCTTTGAGCCAGTTAGGCAAGCGTACAAGGCAAGCGTACAAAGAGTGAACACTGCATGGATACCATTATTCATCTTCTGCTATTCCTTCAATGAGCTTAACACAGGCTGGGGAGGAGAGGAGACTGTGAGAGCAGAACTTCATCTTCATTTTTGTTCTATACCCATTAGATAGGTTAGTACTATTAACATAACTTGGAAAGTGGGGAGGGACATGTTGTAATGTGCACACAGAGGATGCTAGTAGTTAAAAGAGTGAGGTAAATTAGATATCTAGGGCATAAAACCAGGGCTATGTTTTCCATAACAGAGGTTTTTTAGGGGGTCAGAAGGCTCTTTCAGGAAACATGAAACCATCTCTCCTATCTGTTTGACAGTTGGAACAACTGAAAAGCATCTCTGTTACCAATATTAGTTAGACGCAAGTGGCAGAGCATGTACAGAGGGGTGTACTTATTCAAATGTGCCTAAAGCAGCTTAACGTCTACATACAGCCCTGCATATTACTGGGATATACCTGTCTGGAGTTCTGCTTTAAAGTGGAACTGAACTTGGAAAGTGAAGGTTTGCCTTGTTATACAAAACATTTAGGAGATGGTAACTGTGCCTGTGACAGACCCAACCGGGTCAGGGGCTATTCGAGGGGACTGCAGGGTAGCCTCTTGCCTACTATGGGCTCTGGCTTTTGAGAGGGCTCTATTCTTTGGGAGGTGTGTGCCTGGGGGACCTTTGGAGTGGTTTTGCTTCATATTCGGGTCCATGTCTCCCCGGAAACCCACAGACTCTGGGAACTTAGGCCCTGAATACAGATTTGGGGGATCTGTACCTAAACCAGCATTGATTGCTTCAACCCCCCCCCCCCCCAGACTCAGAGACTCTAAGCAAAAGATTACAATCAGCTTCAAACAACCTGATGCTGGTGTATCTTCGTGTTATGTGTAATCTTGTAATCTGTTTATTAGGCTGTCTTTCTCTCATTGTATACTTCCCCATTTTTTGCCTCCTAGGTGTAAATTCACATTGTTCACTGAGTGACTTATTGTTTCTGTCTGTCTGCTAGTATTGTGTCCACTTCACCTTGTTACAAAACTTTTGTGGGGTGTTTATGTGTTTTAGGATTATGTTAGCTGTTCATTAGATGTACTGATAATATTACTGTTTAAAGTTTGCATTGTTTAGGATAATGTGATCAAGCTCTAATGTGATTTTGTGTGGTATATATTCTGTGTGAATTTACAATAAAGTCAGTTCCAGTTTGCACCTAGTGTCATCTAGTTCTTGGGTAAAATGTTCAGCTATAATACCTTATTCCAGAGTAGAGGAAGCTGTATCTTGGGCGAGGCACCCAGGTTGTGTGCCAGGCGGTCTGTTATAGGAAGTAGCCTAAAAAAAACACCTTTAGTCTGCAATCCCTCCTAAAAAAATGTCTTCCTGGCATGTGCCTACAGCCCCATAGTTGTAAATCTGCAGTGTGAGATCTAAGGCAATCCTGCCTTTGACTGCTAGTCTTATGAGATTTGGTATCTTACTCATTTGTAGGCTTGGGGGCTCTGAGAAAACAAAGCCTTACCTCTACCAATATGTTTGTCCCCACACAGACACAGTGCACAACAAGTTATGGTAAATCAGCAACTGGGAAAAGATCAGCTGCATGAGACCATAGACTATACCGGTGACCATTTCTTTGCCCTGTTGTCTGTTTTGGGGCAGAATTCAGTTCCCTGTTAAGGAGAATCTGTCACTTTCACCACCTTTCCTCACCACATGGAAACTTCCCTTTGCTGCAATCCCCTGCTGCTCTGTCTGTTAGGACATACAGTGCTTGGCCACAAGTGGCCAATCCTCAGGCCTGAACACTGGAGCACATAAAGCAATGAATCATGTAACAGCTGGGGCAATGACTGACACAGAGCTTATAAAGACTCATGGTTTTAACAAATGAAAGGAGCAGCATGCAAGTATGGTGTAGGTATAGGTGGCAGGCTGGTAAAAACTTTGCCCTGAAAGAACAGATTCTCTTTAAACTAAGAAACCAAATAAGCTTTGACATGTGACAACTAAAAAAAACAAGTGAGCATGTGAAAGTTGTGAATTAGCCCCCTGGGGAACTTGTTTTTGAAGTACCTATGTACTACTTTAAGTGCAACTAAACCCATAGATTTAACAGTTTCCCATTCAATTCATATCATGAATGATAACTGTCACAGTTGCTTGACTCAGTTCAACTGTCAAGCCATTAAATGGCTGGTGTCATAACTGATAACTGTGCAGCATCATGGCAACTGGAGATCAAAGAGAGGGTAATATGGCAGCTTCCTTGACTTTAAAGGATAGGAGGGTTTAGTTTCACTTTAATATGATTTGTCCTGACCTACCACTTTAAAGGTCTATAGACAGCAAAAAAAATAATAAAAATAAAGTACTTAAATGTGCATACCATTTAATGAAAGCATACTAATTCACATTTATAGTAATACTAAAAATAAATGATCACCTTGTAAATCACAATAATTACATACCTATTTCAGTCATTATGTACAGTATATAGATCACGTTGTTACAAATACTCTACCTTGTCATTTCTTTCACACAAGAATTTTAACTTCTGTGCCTTCTTGTGCATAAAAACCCCTTCTAAATTCCCTGTCTCTCCAGATCGCAGCTCGATTGCCTTCTCTCCCCATCCCATTATTTGATTAGATTGTAGATAAGCTGAATAAAAAGGATAAAGTTTGTGTTAACGCTAAGATTAAGCTTGTCAGATAAATTAGCATGAAAGTTAAAAGCTGTATAATATTTTTGCAAAACACTGTAAAATAGATTACAAGAAAGCAATCACTCTGACA
This sequence comes from Lithobates clamitans, assembly GCA_037952925.1. NCBI lineage: Eukaryota > Metazoa > Chordata > Amphibia > Anura > Ranidae > Lithobates > Lithobates clamitans. The sequence goes on along the minus strand of JBBGZY010000724.1, from coordinate 2,467,167 downwards.
TCCACTATGTATAGAGAAAAAATGACATTCATTTACAAGTGCTGCTATGCAGGGTCAAGCATAGAGGCGTGTACAAGCTTCATAATGTATCAGAATATGTGGCCAAAAGTGTACAGCACTCTGAAAGTAATGAGGCGTATGAAGTCAGTATGTCATCCACAGACATGCACCTGATGACTTGTTTATACTGGATCTCTGGGTACCCCCCTTTGGGCCAGGGGATCAGTTGCTTACAGCTAATATATTCATCCATTTTGTTAATTCTTAACAGCACGCAGGAAGATTTCAATTTGGCTTAAAATGGTCTTCTCAACATTAAACAATATTCTAAAAGTCTGTCAAAGCTTGCAAAAATAGGCTTTAGGAATCAGTAAGGCATATACTGTATGCACCCACTGTGCCACCACCATAATGCATTTTTTTAAAAATGGCACCTTATATGCATGTAGAAACATTAGGAATTTAGAAACACTCGGAGCTAACAGGGAAAATACACTTGCATTTGTGTGGATATTGGTTTCCATGTTGCTGTACAGGAAAAGGCAGCTCATCTTTGAACCTTCTGAACGGTCCACAGACAGACATTACCAACAACGATAAACATACAATGTATCACAAAGTTAGAAGTTTACAGATATTTTTACATAATGCAAAATAGTTTCAGTCTAATGCCCCGTACACACGGTCGGATTTTCAGATGGAAAATGTGTGATAGGACCTTGTTGTCGGAAATTCCGACCGTGTGTAGGCTCCATCACACATTTTCCATTGGATTTTCCGACACACAAAGTTTGAGAGCAGGATATAAAATTTTCCGACAACAAAATCCGTTGTCGGAAATTCCGATTGTGTGTACACAAATCCGACGGACAAAGTGCCACGCATGCTCAGAATAAATAAAGAGATGAAAGCTATTGGCCACTGCCCCGTTTATAGTCCCAACGTACGTGTTTTACGTCACCGCGTTCAGAACGATCGGATTTTCCGACAACTTTGTGTGCCCGTGTGTATGCAAGACAAGTTTGAGCCAACATCCGTCGGAAAAAATCCTAGGATTTTGTTGTCAGAATGTCCAAACAAAGTCCAACCGTGTGTACGGGGCATAATAGATCCTTTTAAGACTTGATAAAAGTGATTAAGGAGAAAAGAGGGTTTGGGACTTTATATGAGGCACAGTACTTGCCTAATTGTTGAGATACATGGGAGAGGGATTTGGGACTTTATATGAAACATGCAGCCAGGGAGGCATCACGGCATGAATGTGTCTGGCGGGTAATTGTGAGTTGTTACCATATATATTGCATAGTGACATAATACATACAAAAATGTAATACAAGTAGAATTTATTCCATACATTATACATAACATGGCAGCATAATGGCATAGCAACATATTGGTTCACAATGATATCATCATAGAAAACACCAAACTCATTATTGCATGTCTCCACAAAGATCCAGTAGAACATAATGTTTGTAACAATCTTGAGATGTAAACAAAGGGGCATCTAATAGCTTGGGGCGTTTTGTGGCTAATTTCCACTCTTCAGGGGCAGATGCAGGATAGGGATCTATAAAAATGTAAAAAATTAAATATTCAAGTGGGTATGTCTATAAGAGGAGGAGGGGAAGAAAGGTGCAAAGGTGGACCCCCCACTCATACTTACAGACAAACTATGAGTGTGGGCACAGGCAGACCCTCCTAGCCAGCCTCCAGCTTTCCACGCCTGTGCCCAGACTCATAGTTGGTCAGTAAGTATGAGTGGGGGATCCACCTTTGCATCTTCCTTCCCCTCCTCCTCTTATAGACTTACCCAATTGAATATTTAATTTTTAACCTTTTTATAGACACCTATCCTGCATCTGCTCCTGAAGAGTGGAAGTTAGCCACAAAATGGATCAAGCTATTAGATCCCCTTTTGTTTACATCTCAAGATTGTTACCAACATTATGTTCTTCTGGATCTTACCAATTCAAATCATGATTTTTTTTTTATACTGCCATGTTATGTATTATGTATGGAATAAATTCTACCTATTTTCTTTTTTTGTATGCATTATATATGGTCACAACTTCCAATTACCTGCCAGACACATTCATGCCGTGATGCCTCCCTGGCTGCATGTTTCATATAAAGTCCCAAACCCCTCTCCCATGGATCTTGATAAAAGTGCTACCATAATAGGTGCAATAACAAACATCAATAGCGCGTATGGATTATGTTCATTGACAAAAAAACATGGGGATCAACGTTTTATGCTGCCAGTAAAAACAGGTAGGTTTAAATGGAAATCGAACGTTAATCCTGTCTTTCTAATCCACTAATCTGTTTCCTGTAAATTGATTCAGCTAAATGAAAGGCCTTACAGTTCATAAGAGATTACAGATGGTTGTAACCTCCAATATTATCCTATGTATACAACCTTACAGCAGACCTACACTCCAACAGTGTCCGTGTCTCTGGTCAGATACTAGAAAAATAGTTGAGAGCCACAGCCAGAAGGTTGAAAGCGATTAGGATATTGATTAACATTATGCATCATCTCAGAAGGAGAACTCAAATATTGACTTTATAAATAGCCTTTTTCAGTCCTCTAGTAAGCTTGTACTATACTTCTTTTATGTTCTGTCTAATGAATTGGCTGCACAAACGCATTTCCATTCTATCAGGTAACAGTGCAGTAATACTTTGAAGAACTTGCTGGGTAATTAATAAATTCTGTGCATATCTGATGGGGAAAAACATGTTATCTCTCAGTCACATACAGTATACTGAATTTGTAATGTTACTGGTGAATGTGCTGTAAATGTGGATAGAATGGATCTCATGTACCTAAAGGAAATATTCTGTTGACCACACCTATCCTAAATATTTAAGCTGTTACTTTCTGAAGATGTAGAAGTCAAGGCCTCATGCACATTGGAGGCGTCCAGGGGAGGAAAAGGCAGGGCTAAAAACACGCCTAAAGCCAAGTTTTGTAAACGCATTTAAGCGTTTTTATTTGTGTCAAGCACTTGGGTATTCATTCCATTGGCTAGATTCTGGCCATTGTAATGAATAAATGCTCAATCGCTAAATATGCCTAAATGCGTTTACAAAATGTGGCTTTCATGTTTTTAACACTGCTTATTCCTTCCCTGGAGCAAGGCATTCAGGTAAGAGAAAAAAACTCCAGTGTGCATGAGGCTTTATATTCTACATCTGAAGTACAAAATAACAACTTTGTTTTGTTTGTTTTTTCACAAAAATGACTATTTGAACAATCTATTTCTCACACACAGCATAGGCATACTTACAATTAAACCCCAAAACACATTCTGCTATGGCTCCTGATTATGGGGATACCACATGTGCAAGACTTTTTTACAGCCTAGAGGCCCAAAATCACAGCCTAGATGCCCAAAATCAAAAGAGCAAATGTTCCAAGAGGCAAAATTATGCATCTAATTTCCTGACTACCTATCACATTTTTGGAGATCATGGAGCATCAGGACAGTGGAAAAACCCATAAAAGGAACCAATTTTGTAATCAAGCACTCTGAAATGTTTTCTGAAAGGCATAGTGAGACTTCTGAAATAACATTTTTGCCACAAGTTTTTGGAAAATGCAGGAAAGAAAATGTATTTCTTTAAACAAAAGTGTCCATTTAATAAGCTATTTCTTACACATAGCATGGGCATACTTAGAATTACAACCCAAAACACATTCTACTACTCCTTTAGAGTAAGGGGATACTACGTGTGTGCAACTTTACTGTTTGGACTGTACTGGACATTGTGTTTTGTGTATCACACAAATCAACCAATTGTGTCAAAACAAATGTACTGTAATGGTCACTTCTGTATGAGTAATGAGGGAATTAAGCTTAGTGTAGCAGTTCCAGTTTCTATAAACCAAGCAAGCCTAGCCTTCTGGTATATGGCTGCACCCAGGAATGCCAAGTTCACTGGCCAGGACTGGTGTCTCGCAGGAACATAGTCTGTCAGATGTGCAGATGGGTCAGCGTCCCTGTACCCTGAAGCTTCTGGGAGGAGGTACCTATACGTCCTCCAAGAACAACACTTGTTTCATCTGGCTGTATGCGTACAGTGGCCGTGCAGGAGGCGGTTAAGAAATATAAAGCAAGGATGCATGAGAAAGACTGTGGTTGTCAAACCAACCTGATTTTTCTTTATGAAGAAGAAGTAAGCAAAAACAGACGATGAAGTGTCTCTAGAAATAGTATACTGAGATTTTTCATATTCTGAATGATCTAAGGATATTCATGGTGTACCTCATGGTTCAGTGTTGGGACTCTTAATTTTTACCCTATTTATAAATTATACAAAGTTTGTCTCCAACTTACAAGCTGGCCTCAATGCACTGTTTAATTGGACAACTATGAGGCAAATGAGGTTAATGTCAATAAACAAAGTTATGCACTTGGAGGCAAAAAAGCGTGCATACATCATACTGTACATTCTAGACGGAACACAACTGAGGTAGTCAACGGTGGAGAAGAATCTGGGTATTCTGGTTGACCATATGTAGCGCCCTGCTGCTTTTGACCAGGCGCTCACAGGTAAATTTATTTTTTGGCTGAGCTGTAACCAGCTCAGATTGAATGTATATAGTTTACTGGATCTGTTCTGGAATTTACTTGGTTGTGCAGTTTCCACTGTTGCCAGTAGGTGTCACTGGTACCATGGGACAGTGTGCGAATAACAACTTAGTGAAACTTTAATGAATATTCTTCTTTCAGAAACAGCCCAGGGGAAGGTTACTGCTGCTGTGAGTTCTGGGAGAGAGTATTTATGGGACAGATGCCATGTGCTAGGGATCAGTTCTTACCTTGTGGCCCTCCACGCTGGAGGGCTGCATTACTGCAGCTGTGCAAGTAGGCCCAGAAGCCTGTCTGGGGCCTACTACTGTAGAGGTGGTCCTTAGGCTGTCTTGCCTGCTAGGAAGAAGCCGAGCCAAGCTGAGGAGATCCAGGGGAGGACCCTTGCTGGAGAGAGCCAGGATGAAGGCTGGTTTCTCAGAAGGGCCTGGTGACTTACTTGGAGGACGCGCCTATCTCTAACCTACCGCACAGTACTGCCGGGTCGACTTAAAGGTTCTGGTACTGTGTTGCTGTTCATCTAATATTTAATCCTGTGGCAGATAATTGTTCATCTAATACTACGTCCTGTGGCAGAGGATCGTACAACCATTTTGTTCTTCTCAAGTCTGTGGCAGAGACTTTTCATCCGTGTGCCATTCCGGCTGCTAGGTCAGTGAGAGAGACCTATCTGGGTGGGCAAAGATCCTTAGATGGAAGGTGTGTTTGTCTTTAGGATCTTAAATTCCTCAGTGATCTGCAAAAGATATTTGAACTCTCCTGCAACTCCCCTTCAACCTCTTTACTGCTACTTCTTTCAAGTTGTCTTTCATTAAAGCATTGAAAAAGAACTAAGTGACTGGTGCATACCTTGGTGAGAGCAAGGTCCAATATAGACTCTAAGTTTCTGATGTGGTGAAACTACAGGTAAGGGGTGATGACAACAACCCAATTTAAATTAGCAGCTCCTTCGGGGGTCAGTGCTACACATATATACTACCTATTATTTACAGTGCCTTGAAAAAATATTCATACCCCTTGAAATTGTCCACATTTTGTTATGTTACAACCAAAACTTAAATGTATTTTATTGGGATTTTATGTGATAGACCAACACAAAGTGGCACATAATTGTCTAGTGAAAGGAAAATGATAAATGGTTTTCAATTTCTTTTACAAATAAATATCTGAAAAGTGTGGCGTACAATTGTATTCAGCCCCCCTGAGTCAATACTTTGTAGAACCACCTTTCGATCCAATTACAGCTGCAAGTCTTTTTGGGTATGTCTCTACCAGCTTTGCACATCCAGAGAGTGAAGTTTTTGCCCATTCTTCTTTGCAAGATAGCTCAAGCTCTGTCAGATTGGATGGAGAGCGTCTGTGAACAGCAATTTTCAAGTCTTGCCACAGATTCTCAAATGGATTTAGGTCTAGACTTTGACTGGGCTATTCTAACACATAAATTGTAACTCTGGCTGTATGTTTAGGGTCGTTGTCTTGCTGGAAGGTAAACCTCCGCCCCAGTCTTAAATCTTTTGCAGACTCTAATGGGTTTTCTTCTAAGATTGCCCTGTATTTGGCTCCATCCATCTTCGCATCAACTCTGACCAGTTTCCCTGTCCCTGCTGAAGAAAAGCATACCACAACATGATGCTGCCACCACCATGTCTCACAGTAGGGATGGTGTGTTTAGGGTGATGTGCAGGTTTAGTTTTATGCCACACGTAGTATTTTGCTTTTAGGTCAAAAAGCTCAATTTTGGTCTCATCTGACCAGAGCACTTTTCCACATGTTTGCTGTGACCCCCCACATGGCTTCTCGCAAACTGCAAACAAAACTTCTTATGGCTTTCTTCTAGCCACTCTTCCATAAAGGCTAGATTTGGAGAGTGCATGACTAATCGTTTTCCTGTGAACAGATTCTCCTACCTGAGCTGTGGATCTCTGCAGCTCCTCCAGAGTTACCATGTGCTTCTTGGCTGCTTCTCAAATTATTGTTCTCCTTGCCCGGCCTGTCAGTTTAAGTGGATGGCTATGTCTTGGTAGGTTTGCAGTTGTGCCATACTCTTTCCATTTTTGGATGATGGATTGAACAGTGCTCCGTGAGATGTTCAAGGCTTGGGATATTTTTTTGTAACCTAACCCTGCTTTAAAACTTCTCCACAACTTTATCCCTGACCTGACTGTGTGTTCCCTGGCCTTCATGATGCTGTTTGTTCACTAAAGTTCTCTAACAAACCTCTGAGGGCCTCACAGAACAGCTGTATTTATACTGAGATTACATTACACACAGGTGGACTCTATTTACTAATTAGGTGACTTCTGAAGGCAATTGGTTCCCCTAGATCTTAGTTCGGGATATTAGAGTAAAGAGGGCTGAATACAAATGCACACTTTTCACATATTTATTTGTAAATTTCTGTACATGCAATGCCAAGCTGCAGTTTCATATTGTGAATGTGGTGTAGAGTTATTCCCTTTAAGGTCATCACAAAGGACAAGAGGGCATTCTTTAGATGTAACCTTCATATATGGAAACGCTTCTTCAAAGTAAAAGCTGTGAAAATGTCAAATAGGCACCTATAAAATAGTGACTGGCGCCCATCTGTTGGCATTGCGCCACTATTGCCAAGGACTACACCCTCAGAAACAGGTTAAATATGGTAAAATTTGCATTGCACAATTTAGAAAAAGAGCAGTAGTAGACAAATGTAAAAGCCTACCACTTCTGTTTTGAGCTGAAGAAAGTATCAGCTCTTAACTATTTCCAAGAAAGTCTGCATTCCTTCATACTTTTGCAGAACATGTTGCCGGGTATGTTTAAGCTAAAAGCACCATTGCTCTGCACAGAGCATCGTCTTCTTCTTTGTTAAAGCGTATCTCTACTCAACTGTTTTGGATTGTGTAAAAAGAGTTAGGTCAGTCAGGTTTTTAATACTGTTTTTGTGCCCACCGAACAGATTCACCCTCTCTTTATCTAGGTGAATATCATCTAATATACACTGAGCTATCAACACCTGAAATAGGCAGCTGCAAGCACTACAACTTTGACAACCTTTTGTGCGATATGCAGGGCTTTTTTTCTGAAACAAAAGGTGCTGGAACTCAACCATGACCTCCCCAAAACCCCTCCCCCCACACACACCCTCCAAATCACATCAAATAGTGGGTGTGGTCATATTTCACAAACAGTAGAAGGGTCTTAAAGGGGCATTAAATATCAGTTCATGGGGGTTACACACAGAGTGCAGAGCTGTCACTTGTAAACACAGAAACCAGACTTCTGTGTTTACAAGTGATTGTGGTGAGCAGGCACCAAAGGGTCTGAGCCAGAGGTGGTGGAACTGAGTTCCACCAAGTTCCCCCTGAAACAAAGCCCTGGCGATATGGGAAAAAAAGGTGAAAAAGTGCTGTGCTATAAATCATGATATAAAGGGACTTATATCAGTTGAGAATATTGAAACAACATATAACAATTAAGTGAAATACTATAGTGAGTCACACAAATAAATCCAAGTAAAAAGTCCACACATGTATTATGTCAATAAGGAAAAAAATCTATCAGTGACAAAGCAAAACAGTCAATGTAGATGGAAGCCACAAGTATTTAACTTCAGTGTTGTGAGAAGCCAAGCTGACCAAGGCTCGAATCTCCCGCAGCTGTGCCAAGCTGACTAAGGCTCTCACTGAAGGGAGAGTGTGCCTGTAAGCTTCTGCGGGGGATTTCTCCCCCTCCTTCTCTTCACTGACTCCTTACTTATGCGAGCAGTGCTCGCACACACTGTTAGAGCTGTCTGGTCTGCTCCCTCACCTGAATCCTCATTGGCAGGGGAGGGAGCCAATTAGCAGCCAGCAGCAGCAAAGGTTTCTGGGACACGTAGTCCCCTACTAAAAGGAACCCATAGCCTTGTAGGGGCATGGAACTACAAAGCCCAGCATGCTCTGGGGGGAAAAAAGAACAAAGGACACCATCTTGTTTGTCTGAGAGAAGTCAGTCACCACAAGGCTTTGACTGCAGGATTGGTGAGAGGGCACTTGCCCATTGGCAAAAAACAAGGACACTGCACGCAGACAGAGTTATTTCACTTTGCCCATACTTTCCAGAACCTGGGTCTCATTGAAGCCCTGTTAAGCAGTCACAGTGTCCGCTTTGCTATCCGGATACTGTCAGCATACCACAGTTACACTTTGCCAAGTAGGAGTTCTAAGTGCACCAACTAAAGTGGCTAGCTGAAAATCCAAAGCCTCATTCTTTTTCCAAGAGACTGGAGTTACTGGTGAAGACTTCACTTTCAATCCAGTAGGTCAATCATCATAAAAACAAAGGAAATCTCCACATAGTTTAAAACTATTTAACATATATTATAAGGTGATGAAACACTTACATCCCATACGAAAAAACATGCATTTCCTCACATAATCCAATAGACTGGGTTGCAGATATGTGGAATGCAATGTTTGGATGAGCCTCAACCTGACATGCTTCGTCTAAGAGACATCATCTGGGGTTTCGTATAAGACATCCCCAGATGATATCTTAGACAAAACTTATCTTAAAATTTTCCCCTCAGTTTGGAGAGATAACAACAAAAACCTGAAGGGGTACAAACCTTTCCCCACTATCTAAAAAAAAAAAAAGATTTTGTCTAAAGATATGCTTCAAATTGGAACTTTAGTAAGAAAATTAGGTCCTGCTAGATCACTTCAGGATGGCCCCTATTGCAGGTATAGCTATGTAAAACATTAAAAATAAGTGCCTATACAGTTTAAAATCCAGTAATGCATTGTTTCATCCTTCCCTGCACAGCCTCAGTTGTTCTCTATTCTTAACACGGTGCCAAAGAGTAGAGCCACTAGAGGCAGATCTGCTAGTAGCCTAAAGATTTAATGCTGCTCATGGGCTCTGGGCTTCAGAAAAATGGCAGCCTCCGGCAAGAAGAAACAGGAGCAATGCAGCAGACAATTTACAGCACACACTAATTTTGGTAGCATAATTATTAATGTACAATGTATGTTCCTTGCTAAAGAGCATTTTTTTTCCATCAAGTTATTATAGGTAATGTTCCTCTTTAATGATGGTTACTAAATACTGATTACAGCCTAAAAGTGTATTCAAATAACAGAGAATTCTTCCTTCTTAGACTATGCATTCATACTCGTCACATTAAAAAACATTTGATGTAAAAAAAGGACAACTTTCAAATAACAGTTTAAAAGAGTAAAAGTAGTAAAAGCAACAGTTACCAGGAATACACATATTTCCCAAGGTAAAATTGGCATCTTGAATAAAAAATAAAATGAAATGTCTTCATGGCCATAGTAAAAAAAAAATTTTTCACATCATAGTCATCTCTTGGCTCTGTCATGACAATCATTTTATAAAGCTGTTTATCTTCCAACTGACCCCGTGGCCAGGTTATGAACACACATGTAATAGAATATTCGAAACAAACAATAAATGAGCTCAGTGACCTCTGTAGCTACAGACATTGTGGAGAAATTAAATTTACAACAAAAGAACTGTGAGGGGTCAGAATTAGTGTCAGGTTTTTCTTGCTCTCTGTGTTCCTTTTAAGGAGAATCCGTTTCTCTATTTGTACCGATTACCAAATGTCACCTGGTAATAAAAGTGAGGGAAAATATAAATAGAAAGAAAAAATGGCTTTAGATCTACTTTAAGACATTTGAGTTGTTTTCTTAGCAGCCCAGCTCCCTCTGCACCCCCACCCAGAGCACATTCTCTGTGTTAACATTGCAGATTTGAAGGCGAGAAGCCATTGGGTCACAACTGGGAGGGAAGTGAAAGCTCATCTGAGATGTTAAGAGAATAACATGAGTGATTTTGCTGTACATTTAGAGTCCTGGTGTCCAACATGCAATGTGTTGGGCACTGCGCGCAGCCTGCCATGTTTCGGTACTGCAGAGTGGCAGTGGTGTTCTGGATGCCAAGATGCTCCCTGCACTTATGCACCTGGTACTCTTGCCTGCCTGAAACACGCAAATGACAAGACTTATTTTTCCTGAATGTTAGATAAATTCAACAGAGCAAAGCCACTCACTTCAGACCTTTGCCGTCACTTATTTCAACACCCCCACTGCCTTAGATCTAATGCGAGAAAGAAGGGGGTGGAGCAGAGAGAGTGAGAGCCCAGAAGCAAGGAAGGTGGAGTCATTTTCTCAAGGAAAAGTGTTCGGCACACTCAACAGTGGATATCAGTGGCTGCATGATAACCCCCATGATAGTGGGTTGAGGTGTTTTGCAGGCCAAACACGAGAGTGTGAGGCCTTATCAGCTGTCATTTTCTCAAGGAAAAGTGTTTGGCACACTCAACAGTGGATATCGGTGGCTGCATGATAACCCCCATGATAGTGGGTTGAGGTGTTTTGCAGGCCAAACGCGAGAGTGTGAGGCCTTATCAGCTGGTGAGTGAGCAATTCACAAGGGAGTGGAATCACGGCATTGAGGTGTGGTGTACACGGTGCTACAGCATTTTGCAGATTGAAGACACTAGCACTTTTTGAACTTTTTTCTTCACCATTCAAAATATTGGTTTTCATCATTCTAAACAGATGTGGACTTATTTTTTATTATATAATTTTTACTAATTTTTTTATATAACTTTTTTTTTGTTCTCACATGTTCTATCCTATATTTTTCCATTGCATATTTTGCACATGATTTGTGTATTTTGGATTTTTTCCTAATTTTATGACTTATTGGTCTATGTTTGTGGTATCACAATACCGTTTTTTTTTTCACTGTTCCCGTGGTGTCACTTTTAATAATTTACATGTCACTTTATGTTAAGGTTTATGCTTTATTATGTTCAATACTTTTAGGTTATTTGTCTCACATTAGGAATCACTATCACATTGAGCAATTGATGTTTATGTGTGACTACTATTATTGAATATTGATAATTCACTTTTAACCATTTTGATTTAGGATCTTTTTTATATTAGAGGTGGTGTGGTCACTTACCTCAAGCCCCACTGTAGGGGGGTAGCGCCACTCTTCATCTTTTTGTGTTTTTGACCTTACAAATGACCCAGATTTTATTATTTAATTTTTAAAGTGGCAGCTAGCACTAGGACGTTTATAGTATACAGAGCGCAGTGGTAGTAGGACGAGATTTGGTGGCCTTTCTCTTGTTCACTCACAGTTTTACCCTCTATAGACCAGCACGCTGCGTAATCTCTCCAAGACGGGTCCTCCCTGGGATCTCCTCGGCTGTCCAGCTTCGTCACACAGGACCGAAAGCTCAGGACCATTCCTCGGCCGCGGTGGTAGGCCCCAGATAATGGACCCACCCCTGCGCCGTAGCATCGCGAGCCACCCGATCGGAGGACCACGAGGTAGCTCCTTAACGCATACCTGTCGGCCAGGAGGGCCAGCAGGTGGCTGCAAAATGAACCCTAGAACATGGCATCTGTCCCATAAATACCCCCTTCCCAGAATGCAACTCGGAGGACCACCTCCACTGAGCTTGCCTCCGAGACAGAGGAGCATCTACACACTTTGACACGTTGCCCTTCCAACACTGACTAATGGTAACAGCGACACCCACCGGTTAGCACGGAAGCACACACAACGTCAGCCAAACTGGAACAGAGGCGAACTTTTAACCTTCCTAAGACACAATTTACTAAATTTACCTAATCTGCTGTAGATTGTAAATCTACCAGCGCTACACCAACAAACTATAATTTGTCTTTGCTTAGACATTATATATATAATTAATAGAACCACTTTAGAGCAAAATTAAATACAGTGTACGGTATGTGTTTTTGAGAGATCAATTAAGCAACACAGTTGTTCAGGTAACGAGCGTTGTCTAATTAATAGGGCAAATGTTTGTGTAAATGGAATCATAATGGTGGTCACGGGTTTTCAAATTTTTAAGAGCCATGTTTGACTATTCATTTGCTGCCCTCTCTCAAGAGTTGGGAAGGTCATAGCATGGACTGTGGGAACTAATTAAATGGAAACATTTCTGGCTGTTAGGCATGAGAAGCCATCACCATGGATTTTTAGTTTGGTAGTTTGTTTTCTTCAGTCCTGCAGATTTCTGTATAGGAGCTATAAAGCAGAACAAAGTCCGAGTTCAAAAAACAAGCAGTTATAATTATTTTAGAAGAAGTTTCTACCTAATCAGTTTTTTTTTAATACCATACAAACCATCCTCTTAAAATGGCAATGATAACATTTTTTGAAAGAATCAGGTTTAGATCATCGCCCTAAACTGCCTCCACTTCCTTTCTGTGTTTACTTCTTTCTTTTTCACTCTTGGGTGGTTAGATTGAAACAGGCATGAGATGAAAAAAAATCAGGGTGTCTCCCCTTTCCTGTACTCCTGAAAACCGGACAAGGTGCCTGTAATACCTAATCGGAAGAGGTCACATGATGGATGAGCTAAATCACAAGTTATCCATACTTAAGCTTCAGCATCGCAAACCATTGAGTGCCTAACAGCAGATTCTTTACAATGTTGGTATCATGCATTTTAATTTTGTTTGCAATCATGGAAAGTGTTAAGCAGGCAAACTGCCTTAAAAGTCTCCCATTTGCTCCTATTTTAAACCACTTGACACATTTTTGGCCTCTTAAAAAAGGAGTTTTCTCGTAGTGTTTTGCAGTAGGATTAGCAAGTATTTTTTAGGCCTCATGGACACTGACACTAGTGTTTTTTTCCTGCCTGTAAATGCCTGTAAACCCTATGGGGTTTATTTTCTAAAGGAAAATAGGCGTGCACTTTGCAAAGTGCAGTTGCACCGTGCAAGTGCATTTGCTCCAGAGCTTAGGTTCCGGGAGCAGCAGCATTTTGGCAGGAAAAAAATGATGCACCTAAACGCTAGGTCCTTTATAGCGCTTCAGTGTTAATTAATTTCAATGGCCAGAATAAATTATTATTCTGGCCAATGAAATGGATTAACGCCCAAGTGCTTGGCGCACCTAAATGCATTAAAAGTCTCTAGCGTTTTTTCTGCCGAAAACTCTGCTGCCAGGAGGAAAGGAGTCTAGGAGAGTTAGCAAAATGTCCAGTGTACATAAGGCCTTATGCTTTCAGTCTTTTAAAACTTTTTTACACAGATGCAAACTTTTGAAACTTACAGAACGCTTAAAGAAAATGCCACTTTCAGTAACTTAGTATCATATATTAACCTTTTTTTTAAGAGTTCTTATTTCTAAAAAACAGAATGATGGACTTTAGAATAAAACATGCATTTAAATGTATGGACACCAGGGTTCTAAGGTTCCTATAGAGCATTATAGTACAATGTCCATTTGTTGATTCTAAACAACAGTTGTTTAGTGTTTATTCTGGCAGTAAGCGCCAATCAGAAAGGCAAACCAGAAGTTTTTTTTTTTTCCCTGCCTCTAAACACTGAGCTTAAAATATGCCTCTAATAGTCCTAAATTGCATGGATGCATAGGATAATGTGGAGCTGTTTCTACAGGCAGAACACAAAACTCCTGTAGAAGCAGCGATTTTCAAGCCAGTATGCATGGACCCTAAAGCCTTGTACACATGGTCAAATTATTAGACGAAATTTCATCAGTTTTTTGTTTGATGCTAGTCTCAAAATCGAAAGTGAAGAGGGTACTGTCACCATCAGAAAATTTTCTGATGACAGAATTCAACGTCAGAAGTGACGTAATGTGTTGAATTGTTTTGTATGTGTTCTTTCATTTCTGAACATGCCTAGACTTGCTCTTCAGATTTTTTTTGTCAGAAAACCGTACTAATGAAAAGAAAAATCGGACTTTGTGGTCACATCAGACAAAAATTTTTAAGCCTGCACATCCAGTTTTTGTCTGCCGCAAATTCGTAATCGGCTGTCAAAAGCAGCATACTAATGATCAGAGAATCATCAGATCGTTCATTGGACAAAAGTTTATCTTCAGATTTTCTGACCGTGTGTTGCTGATTTTTGTCTTCAGATTTACCAAAACCATATAATATGAGGTCAAACCTTAATGCCGCGTACACACGGTCGGAATTTCCGACAACAATGTGAGCTTGTTGTCGGAAATTCCGACCGTGTGTAGTCTCCATCGGACATTTGTTGTCGGAATTTCCGACAACTAAAATTTGAGCGCTGGTTCTCACATTTTCCGACAACAAAATCCGTTGTCGGAAATTCCAATCGTGTGTACACAATTCCAACGCACAAAATTCCACGCATGCTCAGAATCAAGCAGAAGAGCCGCACTGGCTATTGAACTTCATTTTTCTCGACTCGTCGTACATGTTTTACGTCACCACGTTCTTGACGTTCGGAATTTCCGACAACATTTGTGCGACCGTGTATATAAGACAAGTTTGAGCCAACATCCGTCGGAATTAAATCCAGGATTTTGTTGTCGGAATGTCCGATCGTGTGTACGCGGCATAAGAGTTTAAATTTGTATGCAATCAGGCAGGCCCTTGCACTACATGGTTTTGGTAAATCTGAAGACAAAAATCTGCAGAAAAGTCTAGTTGTGCTCTCTGATTTACACTGCTGAGCTACTGAAGAAATCTGTAGAACAGGATATCTAAGCATCCATATTCTACCTGTGAATGCTTCCGCTGACTATTCCATATTGTTAATCCCATGTTTAGAAACATACAAAATGTGCTGACGTGCATAAGTAATGATTTTTTCAAAGTGCCAAAATAACAATAACCAACAGCTACCAAAAGAATCAGATTTCACAAACTCTTCTAAAACAAACTTAGAAAGAATGATAAACAAACAATATTCTGTAACACTGACCACAGACAATGTGCATACCATATGTTCTAATACCCTGACTACATCTGTACTGAGCTGAGAAGATTGTTCCTTAATGCCCTTGTTGCCAGATCAGGACAACTGTCAGAGTCAGTGTCTAAGGCAGCTCTTAATTCAGATTCAATTTACTGCACAGTGAGGAACTAAAGAAGCTGAGACAGTTGATAGCACACCCCCAGGGTTTTTTTTTTTTTTCTCAAACAAAAAGGTTTTTATTTAAGCAAGAAATTATTACATACAGTTCCGGAACAGACATGTTAGAATATAAAATAGCGGTACAATCAGACATGTAGATAACACATATTGTATCCCTTATCCCCCATTTTTCCCAATCAAGCATATCATAGTATTGCGTCACACCCAGTAAACCTCCACCTGCGCATCCATATCTTCAGCAATTCTTATTTATTGCAACAGTACAGTTATCGGTTTTTCTAAAATAAACGGTCCATCACTAGATCTACTGGCGCGAGTCCGGGGACCCCCAGCCACTGTGCCCAGAGTTTTTCGAATTTTTTGGATGTTCCCCTATGTTGAAAAATAATTTTTTCCAAACGGATGGTGTTTCCCATTTGTGTGATCCACTCCTGTTTCGTGGGAGGGTCTTCAGATTTCCAATGCCTAAGAATTAACATACGTGCCTGAAATAGAGTTCTATTAACGGCTTGCTTAAGAATATCACCTGTCAATATGTCATCTATTATCCCTAATAGGCATGGTTTGGGGTCTAATGGTATCTGTACCTGAAAGACCATATTAATGGTATCCAGCACATCTTTTCAATATAAATGAAGTTTAGGGCACCTCCATAGGAGGTGAATAAGATCGCCGTGCTCTCTACGACATCTTGTGCATGTGGGGTCTGTGCCAACACCCATACGGGCAAGCCTAGCCGGTGTATAGTGTACCCTGGACAATATATATAACTGGGACAGTTTTTGAGCAGCATTCAATGAGCACAGGGGGACCGCCTGCAGAGCCTCGTCCCACTGTTCCTCTTCAAACGCACCAACATCCTGCTCCCACCTGGTCATAACCTTCAATGGCGAGTCCCCCATAACCAAACCCAGAAGCATAGCGTAGCAGTCCGATATGAACCCTTTATATGTATCTATTTCTAGGAGGAAGTTAAAGACAGGCGCGGGTTCTAGAGTCCAGGTCTCTGGACCTCCCTGGGCATCTATCGCATGTTTAAGTTGCTGGTAGTAAAAATTCATGGAAAGCGGTAACCGAAAGGCCTCTCTAAGTTCCGGAAAGGATCTCAGCTTGCCATCTTGGAATATATGCGTCATGTGTGATACCCCATATTGCTTCCATTTCCTCCCATATGGTATTTTTGCTATTTCCATGTAGTGGTTATTTTCCCAGATTGGGCTATATTTAGTATATCCTAGTACTTTCTGTAGCATCCTGGTCTTATTCCAAATCTTTTGCATAAGAGCATAAATTGGAAAGAGTTTATTGGATTTGTTGTAATGCAACGCCTCCAGTCCTTCCAGGGCCTCACACTTGACTGTAAAGCGAAGTAGCTGGGCTGAGGGGTCCCGCAGATTTAATTCTATTTCCTGTGTAGGCCTCAGAACTCTGGTAATGTGCTGTAGCTGGGCAGCTAAGTAATATACCCAAGGATTAGGGAGCGCCAGGCCCCCGTCGTCCTTGGGACGCTGGAGTTGCTCAAGTTTAATTCTGGGTGGTTTTGATAGCCATATAAAAGATCGGAAGAGTGAGTTAATAATTCGGAACTTTTTTAAAGTAATGACCATTGGGGAATTATGGAGAATATATAACAGTTGGGGCATAAGGATCATTTTTATTAGATTAATCCTACCTACTTGTGATAGCTTCAATTTGCTCCATACTTTGACCCGGTCGCGACAACGATTAACAAGAGGGGTTAGGTTTAAGCTGACATAATCTAACACACGGGGAGTAACTTGTATGCCTAAGTATTTGAGAGATGTCGATACCGGGATGTCCATTATATTGTCTTGAGAAGGGGGGAGCTCACGATCCAACAGTAGAAGGGAGGATTTGGTCCAATTAATAATTAGACCCGAGTACTGCCCGAATCGGCCAATGACTCTCATTGCCTCCGACAGCGACGCTGACGTATCACCAAGAAGCAGCATGGTGTCATCAGCATACATGATAACTTTCTCATGGACATCCCCGTATCGAAACCCCCGAACCGATGGGTTACTGCGTATCATAGAAGCTAGGGGCTCTATGGCTAGGGCAAACAAGAGGGGAGACAGGGGGCAGCCCTGTCTCGTACCTCTATATAAATTGAAAGGTGCGGAAATCCGTCCCCCCTCTCTAATAACTGCCATCGGAGAAGAGTATAATAGTTGTACCCATTTAATGTAGTTGTCCCCAATCCCAAACTTCCTCATTACTGCCCATAAATAATCCCATTCGACGCTATCAAACGCCTTATGGGCGTCCAGGGAAAGCAGGGCTCTATCTCCCATATTATCTGACTGGGATTGGATATTGAGAAAAAGTCTGCGCAAATTGATCGCAGTCGATTTCTGCGGCATAAAGCCGGATTGGTCTGAGTGTATTATGGTGGATATGACCTTGTTCAGACGCAACGCCAGCACCTTGGCGAGGATCTTCACATCAGTTTGTAAAAGTGAGATCGGGCGATACGATCCCGGGTCTAGTGGGTCTTTGTTGGGTTTTAATATCAGGACTATGCTTGCTCTTGTCATTGACTGGGGGAGATCGCCATTTTGTTTTGCTGTATTAAATACCTTCAGCAGGTGTGGAAGTATAGATTCCCCATACTGTTTGTAAACCTCAATGGGGAGTCCATCGTCCCCCGGAGCCTTAGAGTTGGGGAACAGACTGGTCGCCACCTGTAATTCCTCAACAGTAATGGGGTCATCCAGCTCATCACGAGAAGCTTCAGATAGGCTGGGGAGCTGGACCTCATCTAAATATTCAGTGAGTGATTCCTGTGAGTAAGTTTGTTTAGATTGGTATAGTGAGGAGTAAAATCTCACCAATTCTGCTAGGATCTGGTCTGGGCTATTGGTTAATCCTCCCTGAGGAGAGCGTAATGCTCCAATCGATGGAGAGGTCTGGTGAGAGTGGGCAATAGTGGCTAGTAGACGACCAGTGTGCTCTCCCTCCTCATAGTGTGCAGTTTTTTGAAAAAACCTCTTCCTCTCTGCAGTAGACGATGTGACCCTATATAGCGCCTCTTGTGCTGAAAGCCATGCATCCTTATTAGTCTGAGTAGGATCAGCAATAAATCGCTCCTCTAAGTCTACTGCCATATGTTCTATTCCCTCCCCATGAGCATGGGTCCTCCTTTTAACTGCTTGGATTTCAGCAATAAAAATGCTTCCAAGGACTGCCTTAAAGGCCTCCCATGATAGAGCTGTTGGAGCCTCACTGGCATGAACCCGCCAGTATTCTGCGATGTGGAGTTCTATTTGCTCACGAGAAGGGAAGAGATTCAGCCAAAATGCATTCATCTTCCACGGAGCCTTAGCCGTCGTGGAAGGAGGACGCACCTCCAGAGTCACAATCAGTGGTGAATGATCAGATACACTTCTGGTGGCATATGTCACTGTCGAGATGTAGCGGACCGCTACTTCCGAACACAAGCAGAGGTCAATCCGTGATAGAGAGGAGTGGCCCTTGGAAAAGCAGGAGAACTGACGCACCTCTGGATTCCCCGCTCTCCAAGGGTCCTTCCATCCCACCTCCCTCACAAACCTACTGAGTGCTGTAGCGCCCCCTCCCCTCCCCCTCGCCACTGGTGGGTGTTTGTCTAAAAGAGGGTCAGTGTAGTTATTAAAGTCTCCGAGGGTATACAACGGGACCCCAGGATATCTAACTTGGTATGCCAACAGAGCTCTCACCACCTGGTTGTTATACGGAGGAGGCACATACACAAAGGCTAATATACATTTGAGAGTAGATAATCTACATAAAAGAAATACATATCTCCCTTCTTGATCAATTTCGGAGTCGAGCTCCACGTATTCTATGGAACTATGCACCAATACACTCACACCACGAGAGTATGAGGTATGGGTGGAATGGTATGCCTTACCCACCCAACGAAAACCAATGCAGGACAATGAGTCCTTGGTGAGGTGGGTTTCCTGCAAGGCGCAGATGGCCGGGAGATGTTTCCGAAGTAGCGATGATACCATAGTCCTCTTCAGGGGATCATGCAACCCTCTGACGTTCCATGAGAGCACAGTTACTGTAGTCATCTCACATTGAAGAAAAGGTGACTGGTTGCGGTAACACACTGCTTGCTTCTCCTATATTCACAAGAAGGAGACAGGGGGGCTGCTATGTGGCATCGAAGTGGGAATGTTGGGTAGGCGAATATCCTGAAGGTGGGAAGAAGGGCCATGTCGTCACCCGCAGAACAATGTAGCTTTACAGTTCCGGAATAAATCTGTACGTATGAAGAAAACCTCAAGACGCACAACGGTGCGCCAAACAAACTTGGGGGCCTCTTCCGAGCCAGGTTCCATGCCTGTATCAGCTCATCACCTAGAAGGGCCCGCTTGCTTTGTAATCCAGGACTCCAAGATGTCAAAGTAGATGACAAACTTCTGTGGGACAACGGGTCCCATAGGCAATCCAGGAGCTCCCGGACCTCCGGCCCAAAGTACCTGATGGGTACTGATATGCACTTCATCAGGGTTTAACTTGCATCTGAGCTCGCATTATTTAGTGAAGAAATCATTGTATGTTTCCGGCACTGCCCCCGTCCGGGGGAGAAATATGAAAAAAACCTGTGCTAGTATGAGTAGCATCAATCAAGTTCCATGCCTGGTCTCCGCTCTTGTCTGAGTTCATTTTCGTTGGCATCCAGCCAGTCAGAGGCCTCCGCCGGGTGTTCAAAGAAATGTGCTTGACCTCGTAGAGTAATTCTAAGTTTCGCTGGATACAGCATTGCATAGGAGGCTTGTAGCTTTTGTAGGCGTCTTTTAATTTCAGTGAATCTTGCGCGACTCTTCTGAACCGCGGCGGAGAAATCGGGGTAGAAGGAAATACGGGTACCATTATATTGGACATCCCTTTTCTCTCTGGCTAGCCGCAAAATTATTTCTCTGTCCCGGTAATTTAGAAGACGGGTCAGGATCGGGCAAGGAGGGTGTCCCGGGGGGAGGGGTCTGGTGGGTACTCTGTGCGCCCGTTCCACAGCATATAAGTGGGTAAAGGCATCCTTGCCAAATACATCCGACATCCATTGCTCTATAAACTGCGTGGGATCACGGCCCTCTGCTTTCTCAGGAAATCCCACGATGCGCACGTTGTTGCGTCTGAGGCGATTTTCGAAATCCTCTGCACGTGTATCAGTGGCTCTGGCTAATCGTGTGGTAGCCTGGGATTCTCTGATCATGTGGGGAAGCTTATCTTCTATTTCGCTAATTCTACTTTCTGCTGCGGTGGTCCGTTCTCGGATCTTCTGGATGTCTTGCCTAAGGAGACTAACCTCCTCTTTTAAGCCTCCAAATCGTGCCTGCAAGTTATTGACAGATGCTGTGCATTTGTTTACCGCCCTCAGTATGGCTGCAAGTGTGGGCTGTTCACCCCCCTCCTCCTCCTCACAGTCATCAGGCTCCTCAGCTGCACCGCTGTTAATGTCCTCCTGTGTTGTAATGGCGCCTGCCCCCTGTGTTGTCTCCCCCTCCTCCTCATCAGGATCATTGTGTATATCAAAGTCACAGTGAGACTGGGCTGCTAACAGGCTGGATTTGTCGTGAAGTTTCTGGGTATAGTACCTCATGTCCTTGGGGTGTTGAGCGGAGCTGTCCTTCATGCTTTTCTGTTGTTTGTTCTGTGCCTCTTTCAGTTTGTCAGCGCCGCGCTTCTGTGCTGATGGTGGAGCGGCGCCATTTTGCTGGTCCATCCTTGATCCCTCTCCCTTCTGTCCTCGGGTCATCATACCCTCTGCACGGACCGGAGCAAGTGCGGGATGTAGCGGGGACTTTCCCAGGGCTGGTAAGTAGCTTTTGGGGCGAAGTCAGCACCGGAAACCGGATCAATTCAGGGTAACTGTGGGAGCTCTGTGACTAAGCGTCTGCTCACATGCCGCGCTGGCCACGCCCCCCCCCAGGGGTTTACTTATATATACACATCTGTCTATTCTGATTATGTATGCCCCTTAACATTATCTACATTTATGGCTACACGTAAAAGTAAAAGTAAAAATTAAATACCATATATATATACTCGAGAATAAGCCGAGTTTTCAGCCAGTTTTTTAGCCTGAACCCCCCCCCCCCCCTCGGCTTATACTCGAGTGAGCCGTACCTTTCATTACTAAAACAGTGTGTGTCTCCCACTGTGTAATGCAGTCTGTTCGGCCATCCATTGAAACAAAGCCCCGCCTCCTCCTCACATGTCCGTGATAGAGGAACACTGATACAATGCTGGGAAACTGTATCAGTGTTCTGCCTATCATAGACGAGGAGGAGGTGTGGCTTTGTTACAATGGACGGCCGGACAGACTGCATTACACAGCGGGAGACGCACGCTGTTTTAGTAATGAAAGGTACAGCTGCAAATGGGCACAGTGAGACTACAACTGGGCAGGCACAGAGAGACTACAACTGGGCACAGAGAGACTACAACTGGGCACAGTTAGACTGCAAATGGGCACAGAGAGACTACAACTGAGCACAGTGAGACTACAAATGGCCACAGTGAGACTACAACTGGGCACAGTGAGACTGCAAATGGGCACAGTGAGACTGCAAATGGGCACAGTGAGACTGCAAATGGGCACGGAGAGACTACAACTGAGCATAGTTAGACTACAAATGGGCACAGTGAGACTGCAAATGGGCACAGTGAGACTGCAAATGGGCACAGAGAGACTACAACTGAGCATAGTTAGACTACAAATGGACACAGTGAGACTGCAAATGGGCACAGTGAGACTGCAAATGGGCACAATTAGACTGCAAATGGGTACAATTGGACTGCAAATGGGCACAGTGATACTGCAAATGGGCACAGTGAGACTGCAAATGGGCACAGTGAGGCTGCAGATGGGCATTTTTTACCCAGTAGCTGCTGCATTTTCCCACCCTAGGCTTATACTCGAGTCAATATGTTTTTTCCATTTTTTTGTGGTAAAATTAGGTGCCTCGGCTTATATTTGGGTCGGCCTATACTCGAGTATATACGGTATGCATCAGATTACCCTACAAATGCAACACTATTCCTCAACAGAACTCACCAACAGATGCCGGCATTTCTCCCCATTGTAGTACATTTTCTTTTGTAAAGTGTCCATATGTATCAATATAAACCCCTTCATCTTCATAGCTCAGCAGAAGTTCCATGCCATTGGTGTTGGGAAGGATGATAATGGCATGTGGATGAATGTTTCCCTGGATCTGAAATGACAGTATTGTTCCATCAGTTTCTTTCTAAAATGATCAAAAACAACAATAACCACATTGCATTGTTTATTAGACCTTTCTAGATATATTGTTCTTTATCCTTTTTTAATTTTTTTTTTTTTGCAAATCTGCTCATTTTTATCCAGATGTATGAAAATAAATTGCTAAGCATAATTTTAGGATATTTTCCAAGTTACACTGACATAGAAAGACTTCATGCAAAGGTTCTATTAATATGCAGGTAAATATCTGGAAGTAGAGTTTGGATCCTAACCTTTACTATATTGAAAAATAACTTAGACAGGCCATACATGGTCGAATTCCGAACAAATTTTCTTTTCAAAATCAGAAATTTTGTGCGTTTTGTGATCCGATGGTGCCATTGTTGATTTTCGAAATTCAACCAACCAAGCGTTCAAATTTCACCTCATGTTGCTACAGAAAAGAATTTGTCTGGGAATCTTCTTTTCTTTCCGGGAATTTTCTTTTCTTGCACTCATATTCATTTTTCAATTATATTTCTCACACGATTGTCCCATCATTGATTAGAAAATCGTTAGTTTTTCCAAAAATTTCCAACACGTTCGATCACTGTGTACACAATGTAAGGTGACACTTCTACACCGACCACCAATGTTAACAGGGATTTACACTGACCACCAATGTAAAGGGGGATTTACACCAACCACCAGTGTAAGGGCAATTCTGCACTTACCACCAATGTAAAGGGAAATGTACACGATCACCGATGTTAAGAAGAATTTAAACTGACAACCAATGTAATGTCTACACTGGCCACCAATGTAAGGGGGATTTACACTCACCACCAATTTAAAGGGGGCTTCTACATGGACCACTAATGTAAGGGAGGATTCAAAACTGACCACAAATGCAAGTTTTAATTTTTTAAACGATTATTAATATAAATTATTATTACTATTATACAGGATTTATATAGCGCCAACAGTTTGCGCAGCGCTTTACAACATGAGCGCAAACAGTACACTTACAACACAAATCAATACAGGAGGGATCAGAGGGCCCTGCTCATTAGAGCTTACAATCTAGAAGGGAGGGTCAAGTGGAAACAAAAGGTAATAACTGTGAGGGGTGAGCTGATGGAGAAAATTAAAATACAGTTGTTAGGTGTGGATAGGGTAGGCTTCTCTGAAGAGAAGGGTTTTCAGGGATCGTCTAAAAGCTAATAAAGTAGGAGATAAGCGGACAGATTGGGGTAGGGCATTCCATAGGATTGGAGAGGCTTTGGAAAAGTCTTGGAGGCGAGCATGGGAGAAGGTGACGAGGGAGCCAGAGAGCAGGAGGTCTTGAGAGGAACGAAGAGAACGAGTAGGTTGGTATTTAGAGACTAGGCTAGTGAAGGGAGCTGGGGGGCGAAATTGTGGACGACTTTGTACGTAGTTGTTAGTATTTTGAATTTAATTCTTTGGCTGAGCGGAAGCCAGTGGAGGGATTGACAGAGAGCAGTGGCAGACACAGAGCGATTGGTAAGGTGGATGAGTCTGGCAGCAGCATTCATGATGGATTTGAAGAGGTGATAGACTATGTAGAGGTAAGCCAATGAGAAGGAAGTTGCAGTAGTCGAGGCGAGAAATGACCAGCGAGTGAATTAAGAGCTTTGTTGCATCATTGGTTAGAGAGGGGCGTATTTTGAAGATGTTGCGGAGGTTGAGTCGGCAGGATTTGGACAGTGATTGGATGTGTTGCTTGAAGGAGAGTTTAGAGCACTACACCTAGAACCTTGGCATGTGGGGATGGGCTTATAGTTGTGTCATCGATTTGGACACAGAGATCAGGGGAAGGGGCATATGGGGGAAGAAAAATTATAAGTTCAGTTTTGGATAGATTGAGTTTGAGGAAGTGGTGTGACATCCAGACTGATATATCTGATAGTAAATTAGTGATACGTGAGGAGACAGAGGGAGTGAGCTGAGGGGTAGAGAAATAGATTTGGGTGTCGTCAGCGTAGAGATGGTATTGGAAGCCATGGGAGGCTCAGTTGATCAGTTGACCCAGGGAAGAGGAGTAGATTGAAAATAGGAGAGGTCCAAGCAAGAACAGAACCTTGGGGGACCCCAACAGAGAAAGAAAGAGGAGAGGAGGAAGTAGAGTTGTAAGAAACACTAAAGGTGCGGTTGGATGAGTAGGAAGAGAACCAGTGAAGAGTACAGTCTCGGAGACCAAAGGCATGGTGTTTTTTTTGAGGAGGGGGTGGTCAACCGTATCAAAGGCAGCAGAGAGGTCCAGGAGTAGGAGTACAGAATAGTGTTAATTGGTTTTGGCCGTTAGTAGATCATTTGTTAGTTTTAGGAGAGCAGTTTCTGTGGAGTGCTGAGGAATCCAGACTAAAGAAGAGTTTCTACACTGGCCACCAATGTAATGAGGATTTACACTGACTACTAATGTAATAGGAGCATTCACAGTAACCACCAATGTAAAGAGGGATTTACACTGACCACCAATGTAAGGGGGACCATCACACTGACACTAGTGTGAATGAAAGAATTGTACACCAAGCCCCAATGTAATAAGAAGATTTACACTAACCACCAATGTAACTGAGACATTTAGCCTGCGTTCACATTTGTGTGTGTCAGAAATACATGCAAAATCACTTTCCTGACACCACAGAAACATGCTGCCCTTTAGCAGATACACAGAAGTGTCATTAATTGTTAATGACACCCTCATGCATCGGCTAAGATGTGCGTATTCACAAGCACCAAAATTCAGGGTGCTGTGGCACCGTGTTCTTTTGAAGAAGGGTTCCACCTCCAATTTGCTTACCTTTGCAGAACAGGCTGCTGTTGGGCTTAATGACTATAGTTGTAGGCAGGACTTTCAAGCATACTCCTTTACCTCCCAAGTGGGCAGCATTAAGCAGAAGTGATGGTAGATATGACGTCAGGGGGACATGACACACATATGAATGCCGCCTCTATTTACATATCAATGCCGTGGTCCTCGACTATTTACAGTTTGGTATGTTCGCCCTGGGCTGTAGATGACCTTATCCTGGTACTGGGTCTAGAATCCACCACTTGGGGTATTTGTACTGGTGACTAGTTTCACAGGGACAGAAGGTGATGTGAAATCCAAAAAAATCTTTCAATAAAAACGCCTGTTCAGACAACAACTACCCAAGAGGGGATTTCTTTTCACTTTAGAGTTATTTCCTTTCACTTTTTGCTGAGTCAATGGTACAGAAAGTAAAGTGAAATCCACAGAAAATCTTCCAATAAACACACCTGTTCTGACAACAACTGCACAAGAGGGGATTTCTTTTTACATTTTGTTGTGTTGGTGATACAGAAAATAAAGGGAAATCTCCCATAATGGACACAGCAAAATATTTACAATCTGACAAGGGTTTTAACCATTCCCTACTCTATCCAAAGCTAAAAAGAAACACTTTAGCTAGACATACTGTACACTTCAAAATACACTACGGTGACATTCAGCATGCTCTTCCTTTTTCTTCTTCTCAAATATTGGTCAGTTTTGTATTTACTTTGTATATTTTGTACTAAGTGTGTAAAAAATATTATTATAAAACATGGTAAATGCAGAACATATTTACTCATCTTTTCCTTTCCAGCTACCCTTGCTTACTTGTTACTGAACTAAAAGGCTTGCCATAAATGGAAAGCAACACAATCTAAGTAAACATCAGTCTACGTCAGCCTTTCTCAACCTTTTTTTCAATAGTAGCATCCTTTAAAATTATGCAAAATCTCCCCAGTCTAAAATGTAAAAAAATGTAAATGTTACTTGTCAATTGGAAGCTTGAGTCTGAGACAATGCACACAACTGCTAGCTGAAATTAATTTTACATTGGAAACCTCTGTTCACATCAGAAGTCCCCCCCATCAAACTGAGGTCAACGAATCACATCAGAGTCCCCCTTCACATCAGAGGTCCCTTATCAGGACAGAGGTTTCCCATCTTATCAGTCTCCCCTTCACATCAGAGTCACCCCTTTAAATCAGAGGCCCCCCATTACATCACAGAGCCACCTCCATTCAAGGCTAGAGCCCCAACAGATCAGAGTCACCCCTCTTTATCAAAGACCCCTATACAGGAGTCCCCATCACACGTGAGTTTCCCCATCACCACAAAGTCCTCCCATCACAGAGCCCTCCAATCACACAGGCATCAGATCAAAAAGACCCCACAGTCACACAAAGCCCCTCATTACAGAGCACCCCAATCACTCAGACCCCTCCCCATCAAGTAGCCATTTGTTGCTATGGTGCTGGTGCCTTACCCGACTGTTACATAGTTACATAGTTAGTCAGGCTGAAAAAAGACACAAAGTCCATCTAGTTCAACCATAAAAAAATAAAAATAAATAAAATAAAAAAAAGTATCATACAATCCCATATACCCAATCCTATACCCACAGTTGATCCAGAGGAAGCGAAAAACCCCCCAGAAAAACAGGATCCAATTTGATACAGCAGGGGAAAAAATTCCTTCCAGATCCCAGAGAGGCAATCAGATTTTCCCTGGATCAACTTTACCTATAAATGTTAGTACTCAGTTATATTATGTACATTTAGGAAAGAATCCAGGCCTTTCTTAAAGCAATCTACTGAGCAGGCCAGAACCACCTCTGGGGGGAGTCTATTCCACATTTTCACAGCTCTTACTGTGAAGAAACCTTTCCGTATTGGGAGATGATGCCTGTACCATGGCAACACATGATGCTTATCCAGTGCAAACTGGATCCCGTGCTCATAACACCCCAGGGGGAAACCAGATGGCACCCCAGGGTACTGAGACACCCAGGTTAAGAAACACTGGTCTAAGTAATAGATTTATATGTTGGTTAATAAATTAATTAATTACAAAGCATTGGATGGGCATGTTGTAACAGATTTTCTAAAAGAAATCTGAAAGTTGTGCAACCATTCTTTTATCCAAAGAAAAGAATGGTCTCTTCACTACACCAGTATTTCAGGATCACATTTGATGTAACATTGGCCATTTTGAGGAGATTGTGTAACAAAATAAACAAGTCCAGACACAGCGTGGTTGATTTACTAAAACTGGAGAGTGAAAATTCTGGTGCAGATGTGTATGGTAGCCAATGAGCTTCTAACTTCAGCTAGAACTGAAGAACTGGAAGCTGATTGGTTTCTATGCAGAAATGCACCAGCAGTTGCACTCTCTAGTTTTAGTAAATCAACCCCAGCTTGTCAATTTTGTTGAGAGATCTAAATATATATTGTCTTGTTGGACCACCCAGTATTTCCCAACTACTAATACATTCTATTAACCCACAGTATGGAATCTTCTGCATAATATTCAAAGCCAGAATGCACAAATATGCAGTACATATACATATGTCATAGCTATAATCTGTGTTAACAAGTAAAGCATTGCAAAGTTTCAGTTGAGAGTAACAAGTGGTAAAGAGGAAATGTACTTGCCAGAGACAATAAGGGGAGGCCAAATTCTGTAGTCCATCTCTCTGCCATCACTATCCGCAATACCAACACTGGTACCCAGAGCTGTAAAGAAATCTTAATGCGTTGCCTTGGTATTTTCATGAGCAGACGAAACAAAAAAGATAATTGCATAAGACTAAAAAAAAAAAAACTTTCAACGTAACAGAAAAAAAAGCTGTCTTTCTTTCTGAGGACTAACTGCTCTGCAGGATAGGCTGATGCAGAATTTAAAGATTCTGCAAAGACTTCTGATATTAGATGACCCCTTAGTTTAACAAAAAGCTGATCGAAAAGCAACAGAGCTATGAGGATTTACACTATTTCAGATCCTTGACAATGAAAAGGGAGGAGAGATGTTTATTTTTAGAAGAATCGCAAAAAAAAAAAAAAGAAGCACAAATGAGTGGAAATCTCCTAGGGGAGCCTTAAATTAAGGACATAATTTCTCTGTGAAATATGTCTAGCATTATTGGATGCTCTATTTTTAACAACCCAGGTCAAGGAGAAAAAAAACAGTGAATGTTGAATGAATTATTGCCAGCTTTAAACACTATATGAAATCCAAAATCCAGGTAATGATGGCGTTGTTAATGTAACAGAAATGTATTCAACACTACTTTATTTCCTATTCTCACTAACCATATTTACATTTACTTGGCTGTACTGTGAAAGAAAGGTGGGGTGGGGGTGGACATAGTGTATACTGTCTTACTTACAAGCAACTTTTAGTATAATTAGGGACAGGGCTGTAGATAAGGGAGTAACACCAGTCCTCCTGTACAGGGCCCAAGCCAGCTGGGGGGCCCATGCAGCAGGGTGAATCAGATGTGGGAAGTCTACTCTTCGGGGTTCTAATTTTAACCCTGCATAGTAACTCAATTAAAGACTCAAATGAGGTCAAGTATCAGGGCAGATTTTCACAGGAGAGATGGAAGCTGACTGCTTCTGATTATCTGGATTCAGATTCGGACCCATCCCAAAAACCTCATTAAAAAAAAAATAAAAGTTTTAAACCATACGCCTACACTTGACAAATGTTTAACAACAACTGAGAAAAAAATTAGCTTTGGTGGAGAATTACTTTGATAACAAATTGGCATAATAAAAAAATATTACATAGTACGAGAATTTTGGAGAAGAAAAATTATTTTAATTGGCTGCGTTATTAAACGATAATTCACATAAGAGTCCAAACCACAATTTTCACAAAATAAAAATATTACTTATATCTTTGTTTGGATAAGAGGAATTTGGATGAGGTTAGGGAAGCCACACTCAGAAAGCCTCCCTGTGAAGGCAAATTAAACATAGAAATCTATGTGCATGCAAAGATATCATCAATTGGGATGTGCATCATTTAGACATTGGAAAGGTTGCAGTTGATGCTGACCCATGTACTGTAATGTCTCCAGTCAAGAAGAGCTGTCAGACACACAAGAGTTTTCAGAATCATCATTAGTCACAGCTCTCTTTCTTGAAGCAGCAAGCAGTATTGTTTAGATTATATAAAGGCTGCTGGGTATCTAAGCACCACAGTTTGTTCTTCTTATCCACCTTGAAGTGGAATTATTGCGCTGAACAGCTTGTGCAGCCCAGACACACCAATACTCACCCTATATGTCTAGCTGTCTTTCTTGAGGCTCCAGTATTATTGCAATACTGTTTTTTTGCCAAAACCTGCTCTTCTCCTGCCCATAAATTCCTTCAGATAGTGAAATCTAGCCTGAAATCAGGGGGCATGTAGTCCCTGACACAAAGTCAGGAAATTCTGTGGTGCTGCTGCAGAGACCTTCGTCAATTCATTAGAGTATAGATGAAAAACTGCCAGTTGCACGATGATGTCACAGGTACTAGTGTAGTGTAACGGTCACAGCCAAATAATCAGACCAGTGGTGATATTAAATCGCTACTTTACTTAACAGTGAACTTCAACATAAATTGTACCGGAAATTCCTTCGAAACTGGGTTTACAGTACAGAACATTAATATGAACCATAAAGGAAGAGGATATAACAATTTCACTGCCTTTCAACTAATGTCCACAAGGTGGCAGCAGCGTGTTCTGAGTCCAATCTCCAGATAGAAATGAAAACTTAAGAATCTCACGTGTTCCAAAATAGTAATCGTTCATTCCACAGACTGTGAGCTGAGTGGACCTCCTGCTGACACAAACTTCACACTGGCACTGCTTTCTACTTGCTTTGGTCAGGGGGTTCTGGTGGCTGGAGATAGGGCCAACTCACTTCATAGACAGCTTCCACCAACGGACTGTAACAGAGTCCTCTCCAGTGACTGGGGCTTGGAAAGATACTGCGTGCTCTTGTGCTCACTGCTGGTGGCCTGCACACCAGACTTAACAGGGGAGGACCCAGCACCTGGGAACAGCTCACTTGCCCAGTCACTGCTCTCCCATCAGGCAGGATCTCTCTGAGCACAGGAAGCTGGGTGGAGCTGACTTTTATATCCCCTGGGCGTGTCCAGGAGCTCAGAGGATTGTGGGGAGTTGAGTTAAAGGGACCTGCACCAGAATCTGGACAAAAGGGCATCCCACTACACTATCATACCAAATTTCTCATAATGCTGCTGTTAAACTAATTTATTAATATGTAATAAATATGGGCATATGGATGATACAAAAGGAGATAAGAAAGGAGTAATCCTGGACATGAGCTTAAGGACAGCAAAAACCTTTGTATCACCCCTTCCTTAAAGTGTAACTCCACTTTTGTTGAGAAAAAAAACGTTCCCCTCTGGGTGATCTATGTACGTTGCAAGGATTTTAAAAAACTTTGTTGCAGATTCCTACCTTTTGTTATTCAGGATCTGCAGAGCTTACATATGAGCAGACTGAAAGTTCAATGGGAGCATGCAAAAGACCATACTTGTGTAATGTAGAAGAAAACCTACTGCATAGGGGGCTGAATTTGAGCCAACAGAATGTAAGACTCAACAAAGCGGGTTTATTGTGCCTGGAATCTGGTTTTAAACTAATGCCCTGTACACATGACCGGTTTTGCCGTCGGAATAAACTCTGAAGGTTTTTCCGACAGAATTCCGCTCGAGCTGTCTTGCATACACACGGTCACACCAAATTCCGACTGTCAAGAACGCGGTGACATACAACACGTATGACGGGACAACGTCTCGTACTTGTCTCAGAGCATGCGTCATTTTTGGTACGTCGGAACAGCATACAGACGAGCGGTTTTCCCATTAGGAATTTGTTCCGTCAGAAAAATATAATACATGTTCTCTATCTAAGTCTGAATTTTTCCGATGGGGCATACACACGGTCGGGATATACAATGAAAAGCTCCCATCTGACTTTTTCTGTCGAAAGTTCCGACCGTGTGTACGGGGCATTAGAGGTTTTCCTTTCACATTTTATATACAACCGAGTTTGTTTGATGTAGATAGATGGGAATATATCCCTTTACCTTTCTTTTTATAAATGTTTATATCTATATTAACTTTGTAGCCCTGTTGAAGAGGGGAGCATTTTTGGCCCCCAAACAACATTGGCTGTTTTATGCAACATTATGAACAATTAAAGTGATTTGGACTCCATCATTTGGTTTAGCACTCATTGTTTGTTTATGCCACATTCACTTTCTGGTAGGGATGAGGGTTGGGCTTACCACTACCATGGTTTCGCTGCAAACCTTGTGGGTTTAAGATTTATAGTCCCAATAAAATTTTGCACAGATTTGCATGGGAAAATGTTTTTAAATCATAATGCACTTCAAGGCCTTTGACCTTGCCGCCTCAACCTCCATCCCTAAACTAGTCCCTTTCTAACCAATGTAACCACAAAGCTCCTGATTCACTCCCTGGTAATCTTTCGCCTTGACTACTGCAACTCCCTCCTCATTGGCTTACCTTTAAATAGACTATCCCCCCTTCAGTCAATCATGAATGCTGCTGCCAGACTCATCCACCTTACAAACCGCTCAGTGTCTGCTACCCCTCTCTGCCAATCTCTCCATTGGCTGCCACTCGCCCAACAAATTAAATTTAAAATACTAACAATAAGTTACAAAGCCATCCATAACTCTGCCCCCAGCTACATCACTAGCTTAGTCTTAAAATACCAACCTAATCGCCCTCTTCGTTCCTCCCTCATTACCTCTTCCCATATCCACCTCCAGGACTTCTCCCGAGCCTCGCCCATCCTCTGGAATTCCCTACCCCAATCTGTCAGACTGTCTCCAAACGTATCCACTTTTAGGCGATCCCTGAAAACTTTCCTCTTCAGAGCAGCCTATCCTGCCTCCATCTAACAACTGTACTATTATCTCCATTAGCTCATCCCCCACAGCTATTAACCTTTTGTATAACTTGACCCTCCCCCCTAGATTGTAAGCTCTAACAAGCAGGGCTCTCGGATTGCTCCTGTATTGAATTGTATTGTAATTGTACTGTCTGCCCTAATGTTGTAAAGCTCTGCGTAAACTGTCGGCGCTATATAAATTCTGTATGATAATAATAATAATAATAACAACAATTATGACCAGTAGACTTAGAAGGACCAACAAGGGAGCATTTTGATAAGCCAGCCCCCTCATTTTTAAAGGGGGGGAGCACAGAGCAGCTACAGTGTCAGCTATCAACCTCTTTGCTGAAAGCACAGCATTCACTTTTTACTGACCATCTGTTCCTAGGGTTGCCTTTTGTTCTGCACCATTTGAAAGGAAAAAAATGCAAGCACATTGCACACCTAAACCAACAACCCCCTATCCTAAAATATAAAAGTAACAAAGCTCAGCATACACCATTTGAGCCTATTATCCCTAATTACATTTATCTTGCTCCTGACTAATTTGACACCACTGTACACTCTGCAGAACCTTAATTCTTGTAGTAAAACTTCAGCCTGTGTTCTTTGTCTCTAGTAAATTTAGGTCTAGCTTAGCTAATCAAAAGTTATCAATTTCCAGTGTCTTGCCTAGCTAATGTCATATACAACCCAGAACTACCTGACAGCATGTCTCCCTTGCAAATCTTTCCCTGAGCTCAGGCTAAACTCAGGCTAAACTTTCCTAGCTTGGACACTTCCTTCACCCAACTTCTCGCAAATTTAGGACTTTTTCCGACCTGACCTCCACAAAGAAAATACCAGCTCATATGCTGTATTCTTATTTACAAATTAAACATTTTCTCCTATCCAAGCAGCATTCATTGCCTTTACAATGTCCCACAGATGTTGAGCATATTTGTTGCCAAGGTCCTGCCTAAGTGAAATTATTTAACTATTATTTGTAAGCTTTTACATAACTCTACCCGAGCCTCAGCGATACCAACATGCCTATATGAAAAAGTGGGAGATTGCTCTCCACTGTCCTATATCTCCAGCACAATTGGAAAAAATCTGGGCAGCCACTGCTAAATCTTCTATCTGTTTCCTTCATATGGAAATTAATTATAAGGTCTTAATGTTTTGGTATAGAACCCCTGAGGTCCTACATGCCCTTGATCGTTCTATTCCGCAACATTGCTGGCACTGTGGGCAATACACAGGAACATTAATTCATATATTTTGGCAATGCCCCTTGATACACACATACTGTCAACAGATATTTTGAGTGCTCCAACAAGTTTTCGATGTTTCCTTAGCGTCCCCTGCACAGTATACTTGGGTCTACCATATCCTAGAATGCCCAAGCATGCAAAGAAAATGATTACGGATACCCTGACAGTGGCTAAGCGACAGATCCTGCTTCACTGGAGATCGCCAGACCCTCCAACTCTATCTGGCTTTTTCAGTAACATGGCAGATCTACATCATCTACAATATTTTGCTGCTAAATTGTGAGACCAAGTACACCTCTTTGATCGCATCTGGTCTTTTTGGGACAACTCCCCATATGGTTATTGGGAAACTTCCCCCACCGCCCCTGATGATTCACCTGGCTCACATTATGTGGATCCTTTATAACCACAACCTCAAGCATATGTGTAGATATATATGTTAATTGGTTACAGATTACCTGATTTAGTCCTCTATTTCCCTTGTTTTTTTTTTTTATATGATTTTCTTATTTCCATTGACCCCTACCTGCTTTGAACTGAATTATTGACTACCTGAACCATATTTGTCATCATTGATGTGTTGGTCAATACTGACATTTAGCCATGTCCTATTGCTCTATTACATAACCTGCAACACTTTGACTTATGTGATTGTATTGACCTGTTTCCTTGTACCCTATTTTGTATATTATTTTGTAATGCATGCCCACTTGCTACTTACTTCCTTTTTACTTCTATGTGCAAACCTTATGATGTAGCTTTGCTTTATGCTTTGGGTGGCATATTCTACGTTTCCGAATTTTAATAAAAAGACAATTGCAAAAAAAAAGAAAGATCAATTTAACATTGCTGTTTCATGTGCGTTCTCTTAATTCTTTCAGCAAAACTGCTGCCTATACTTTCTCTGTACATGTCAGCAAATACACATTCATTTTGTCCTGTTGCTGGCCAGTTTTACATTGCATCTGCAGTCTCTTCTTAATAAGAATCTTATAGAAGTTAGCAGGCAGAACAGTTTTGAATTAGTAATAACAGGGCCAGCGCCTCAGCAAACTACTGGACAATTTCTATCCATTGTACAAAGTGGGCCTAATGCTTAATCAAGAAGCATGCATCGCTGCTAAAATTAAATGAAAAAAACTTTTTTTACAAAAAATTTAAATAAATCAAATTTGCGTGCTGCTGCTGTATGTAAGTCAAGCTAATTGTAAAAAACTTAAATAAATTCCACAGCAAATTATACGTTGGCAGTGTACACTGTGCTGAGGCTGTTGATTAAATTCATACTGTTCCATAATACCACATATAGCTTTAAAGAGGAAGTAAACTTCCATCCTTGAACTTTACCTTTAGGTAAGCCTATAATAAGGCTTTATAATAAATAGTGGTATAAAATAATCAATAAATTAGACTATAATATTACACTAAAAACAGCGCTAATGTTGAGCTAAAATACACATACATGTGGCCAACTTCACACGAAAGTCCTTTAAGAGTAGTGAGGAGTTTAAAAAGTGGTTCAGAAAAGTGTTCATAGGTGATCATAAAACAGAGTGTCAGTGTGCACCTTCCACCGGTCAGTCCAATTCCACCATGTGAGAACACACTCCCCTCAGGGGGTTAAACTCAATAACAAAAGAAAAGCGCACATAGCGGAATCCTGTTTATTGAATAAATACCCATCATATCACACAAAAAAAACCCCTCAATAGAAATACATACAGCAACACTGCAATCAACAAAGCAAAGGAAGCGTTTAAAACGTGCACTTCACCGTAGCAGAAATCTGCCGGCTCAGCATCCCAAGGCACAAACTCCACTTCCTTGTTGTGGATCCAGCTGCGGTGGAGCGCAAACATCACTTCCGGCGTCGTGTAGACCACGCTCTGACGCGTTTCGTCATATCCTGACTTCAACAGAGGGCGCCCTCTATAGTCTAATTTATTGATTATTTTATACCACTATTTATTATAATTTGTTTATGGTTTTAAATGGCTGCTTTTATTTGTTTACCATTCGGATTTCGTGCCTTTTGTGTGTTAGCAAATCGGACGTTACCTTTATTTGTATTAACAATTTCTGTCTCTGCTTTTGAACAGCATCTTTTCCTGGCGCTGAGAGGTGTACTTTAGGGCCCGTAGAGACACCTTTTTCTATACTATAATAAGGCTTACCTATAGGTAATGTAAATATCTCCTAAACGTGTGCTGTTTACTGTACATGCAGCCAGTGAAATCACTGGTGCATGCGCTCTGAAGGGATGGCCACCGGTGCTGTTCCTTCAGAGGCCGGTTCCGTGATCGGCGGCTCCCACGCACATGTGCGGAGTGACGTCATCAAGGCTCTGGCCAGCCACAGAGCCGGAGTCTGCGAACCCGGAAGCAAGATGGGTGAAGATGGAAGCGGCCTCCAGCAATGCGATGTGTGATGCCACTGGCTGCATGTACAGTAAATATATCCTAAATGGCGCACGTTTAGGAGATATTTACATTACCTATAGGTAAGCCTTATTATAGGCTTGCCTATAGGTAAGATTCAAAGGTGGAAGTTTACTTCCTCTTTAAAGCTATATGTGGTGTTATGAAACAGTATGAATTTCATCAACAGCCTCAGCACAGTGTACACTGGCAACGGATAATTGGCTGTGGAATTTATTTATTTAAGTTTTTTTACAATTGAATTGACTTACATACAGCAGCAGCACTCAAATTTGATTTATTTCAATTTGGTAAAAAAGTTTCTTCATTTACTTTTAGCAGCGATGCATGCTTCTTGATTAAGCATTAGGCCCACTTTGAACAATGGATAAAAATTGTCTAGTAGTTTGCTTCGTTTTCAGGTAAGTTTCACATGCGATGCATACTAGCACAGGGGTTAATCCTGCGCATTGTGTAAAAAGGCTGCTTAATCCCATCCTTTTTGATCCTCCCCTTCTTCCGCAGTCCCCAATCCATCTCCTGATAGTACAGAGCCTTGGGGGCACTCTGCACATGCTCAATTTGGTGTGTAATGCTATAGAGATTTTTTTTTTGGGGGGGGGGGGATACATGTGATCAGCACAGGGCCAATTAGCACTGTCTAGACAGAGGGTCAGGGGTCCTGCAGACTCATAGGATAGCCAGAGCAGCACAAGTACAAGCTTTAACTAGAGCCTGATAGCAGTCACAAGACTACTCAAACTGCTGATTGAAAAAACATATTTAGCAGTTTATATTTATAAAAATAATTGCATTTCCATGTACAGTGTACTGTGCGAGACCAGATATAGTGAATGCAGGGTCCTGGGTTTAGTAACACTTAAGGAAGGACTGATACAAAAGTATTTGCCGTCTTAAAGCTCAAGTCATGCGGCCCCTGCAGCCTATATACTGCTGATGAGAAAAGGTATTTATCAGTTTATATTTTCAAAAATAATTGCATTTCCAAGTTCTGTGTACTGTCGGAGACCAGATATAGTGAATGCAGGCTCCTGGGTTTAGTAACACTTTAAAGCCTAACATCAAGTTTCTTGTGACTTTAAATAGGTTGTTTAAGCCAAGCTTGTCCAAACTATTTGCTTAACTAACAGATGTGCCCATGGGGAGCACTGTATGAGCTCTATTTAGCATCAGCATTGCTCTCAGGGGGCGCATCTGTTTTAAAGTTACAATATACCTGCTGTCAGGTTTAAGGCTGGCCATACGTTAAAGTGATTGTAAAACCTAGAATTTTTTTAAATTAAAAAACCAAACATGTCATATTTATCTGCTCTGTGCAATGGTTTTGCACAGAGTAGCCTCGATCCTTCTCTTCTGGGGTTTTGACTAAAATGGCATTTTAGTTTTAGTTGTATTTTAGTCTACTAAAATAGTGTTAATTTAGTCAATGAAAATATTTTAGTCTAAGAAATTAATACTGCTTGTGAACAACCAGGTACCCCGTAGATGGACCGCTACTTGGCCAGTCCCTGTTTAACCAAATTTTGATCCATGTATGGCCAGTTTAAGGCACTTCAGGTTTCTTATTGATCCAATTTGTGTATTCTCAGTGTTGCCCTGGAAGCCGCATAAAAAAAGACTAGTATGCCCATGGCCAAAGAGCTGCTGTAAGCTTACATGCCATTTTGAAGGTCCTTCAGGATGGGTTCTTCAAGAGGGCCCTAAAATGTTAAGCTTGGTGATGATTGGTACAGTAAGTTGGCAAATTATTTACCTCTCTTTGCAAAATAATAGAAGGGTAAATTGGATCTGAACTAAAAAAGCCCAAGGGAGTTTTGTTGTTGCCTACAAATAGGTTCATGGGAAAGCAAGTCTTGGAGGCATAGGTGTCCCCAGGGTGTGGCTATCGAGGCTGAAGCCCCGAATGTGGAGCCCATAGCCCCGAGTCTCAGCGGGTCGCAGCTGCGGCATTGGAGGTGGAGGAGAAAAGAGCGGGCGGGTCGCGGCGAGCTGCATTGGAGGTGGAGGAGAGAAGAGCGGGCTGGGTCCAAGCTGCGGCAGGTGGCATTGGAGGTGGAGGAGAGACAAGCGGGCGGATGAGCAGAGATGACATCATATCTCTTTCCATTCGCCCGTCACCACTCTTCCACCCTCACAGCCGGGCCACTTCAACGTGGGAGCGATGTGCGGCGGGGAGCAGAGAGATGACATTATCTCTCACTGCCTGCCCCACATCTCCTCTCCTGCCCTCACTAAATGGGCCAGTGCTGCCAGCCTGCCACCAATGCAGTGACAATGCACATTTGGTGGCACTGGTTGGCAAGTGACAATCTGCTATTGGTGGCAAGTGATGTGGCAAGTGACAATTGGCAAGTGATGTGGCAAGTGACGTGGTAAGTGACAATCTGCAAGTGGTGGCAGGTGACGTGGCAAGTGACAATCTGCAAATAATGGCAAGGGATGTGGCAAGTGACAATCTGCAAATGGTGGCAGGTGACGTGGCAAGTGACACGCCCAGGGCTCCCACTGATTCTGCATTATGGTGAGTTGAACCACTTCATTATATATTACAATGTAACAATAGAAACAATGCGCTTCGATCACCCTGACACCATATCAACCATGGTGCCATGATGATGGAAACGCCAACACCAGCCTTCCTTTGCTCGCGAAAAATTGCTTACCACCGGCAAGCCCCCCCCCCAGGTTGGTGAACACTGCTATGGTCTCTAGCCCCAGATCTTTTACAGATCTAGCAACGCCCCTGCTTAGAGGATTTCAGTTTACAGGCTGGTGTGGCCAATTTTTGTCTTAGTACTGTAGAGGGTGCCCTGTGGGACAGACAGCCATTCATCTGGCTCCCTCCCCTGCTTCCTCATTCGCAGGGAGAGGGGAGCCAATCAATACAGGGCTCCAGCAGTGCAAGGCATAAAGTCCCGATCTCACACAGCCCCATAGCCTCCTAAGGGGGCGGAACTACACGGCCCAGCAAACTCTCTGGGTGAAGAGATTTTCTCTCAGGAGAGGCTGCCTGGGAAATTGGGGAGGTCACCTCAAGGCGAGGGGATCCTTATACTCACGGGGCAACAATCCTGACACGGTTCCAGAGTCGGATTGAGATGGGCGTCCCACCAGGGAGAGACCCCCTGTGCATCTCCATACATTCCGGAACAAGAGGCGTTCCGGTCGCAAGATGGCCAGATGGGCCGCCTGAAGAACCATCTGCTATTGTTATTCATTTGTTATTGCTACCTGTATTTAACAGTTTGCCTAGAGGTAATTCAACCGTGTTTTGGGCTGCCTTCTCCCAGGATTCGGCTGACTCCTCTTTGAATAAGTAAAACAGTTAAGGTTGAATTCAGTTTGAACTGTGTCTGTGTGTCATTTATTGTGGTATTCCACTAACAGTATTGTTAGGTGTGCCAGTGGGGCTGAGACAAATCTTGGAGTTGAAGGGCATCGAAGAGTATCAGTCCAAACAAACTCAAGTAGATCCTATGGGGGTAGCGCTATAGTATTATCTTCTTAGAATTACAGACATTGTGCTTATGCAGAGTGAGCCTGTATCTCTGCAGTCCCAGTCATGCCCCCTCTGTCCAGTGCCGCTAGGCTGATTGACAGAGGAGGAGCAAGAGGCTGGCTGTATATGATGTATATGATGTCACAATCGTTCCACCCAGAGGAGTAGCTTGAAGCTTGTGGGCCCAGATGCAAAAGTTGACCTTGGCCCCCCCTCTACCACCCACCGCTTCCACGGCATGCCAAGATACTCCAAGTGGCTAAATAGTTATTTCAAGTCCTTATTTACATAATGGGTGAGTAATTCCAAAGATTTCGAGAAAACTGTCCACATTGTGACATACCTCTGCAATTGTGTTGAAGACCCTGGAGCAGGGGTAGGCACCCTTTGAGGGGTAGAGATATACCCAAACAACATCAAAGGGATCAAAAATCACCGGCGCCCCCCTTTTTTTTAAAGAAATAAACTAGCAAACTTTAACTAAATAGTAAGGAAAACTTAGAAAAATGTATTAAAAAATATATATAAACTTTGACTCTGTCAGTCAGAAGGGCAGTGGACAGTGTCAGTAGAGCAGTGGACGGTAGGAGTATGGCATAGGATGGTGTCAGCAGTTTTTATTGTTTTTTTTTTTTTTTTTTACCATTTTATATATATTTTTTACAATTTTATTTTTTACTATTTTTTTTTAGCAGCCCTGTTGTGGGGCTTAGTGAGATATCAGGAGTCCATCTCTGCAGCCTCATCTGCACAGAGTGAATGAATAGAAGCACTCTAATGGGGCGTACACATGGGCGGACTTTCCGACCGGACTGGTCCGACGGACTTTCCGACGGACTGGTCCGACGGACTTTCCGACGGACTTTTGACAGACTTCCGATGGACTTTTTTTTACGAATGAACTTGCCTACACACAACCGGACTTTCTGGCAGACTATGTCCGCCGGTCTTCCCGACGGAGTTACGTCGGACTTTCCGAATGAACAGACTTGCCCACACACGAAGTCCATTCATTTTGAACGTGACTCGGGTACGATGGAACTAGAAAAGGAAGTCAATCGCGCCGCTTTTATCAGCGAGATTGACACCTTGCGAGCCCCGTCGTGGGGCATACCAGGCCCTTAGGTCTGGTATGGATTTTAAGGGGAACCCCCTACGCCAAAAAAACATTTTTCGGCGTAGGGGGTTCCACTTAAAATCTATACCAGACCTAAGGGACATTGTTGCCTCCCCCTCACGCTCGCCGCAATAGGAAAATTTGTTTTTCCTATTGCAGCGAGCGCGAGATGTAGTACCCTGCCCTTGTGTCGTATCTGGTCCATCAGATATAAAAGGAGTTTGAAGATGGGGCTAGTGTTAATATGAGGGTCAGAATGTAAGCAGCATTCGAAAGATGGAGAGGTGGAGCAAAGTGCAGCTATAAAGTTAGGAGAAGAGAAGGGAAGGGAAGAGAAAAGAAGGGGGTGCGTAGATAAATATAATGGACCCACTTTCATCATTATATTTCCAGGAGGTTCAGGTTAAAAGCACTGGGGAGAAAGTTAAAGTTCCATGGATTGCTTATGCATTTTTATATCATGAACTGTTTTAAATTGCCCATATTGTATTCAGTTATCTTAGCAACTAGTACTCATTTAAAAATATATGCGTTTTTAATTATAGCAATAAATTATAAATATACTAAATAAATGAAATGAA
Organism: Lithobates clamitans; assembly: GCA_037952925.1. NCBI lineage: Eukaryota > Metazoa > Chordata > Amphibia > Anura > Ranidae > Lithobates > Lithobates clamitans. Next base: position 2,425,783 of record JBBGZY010000724.1, on the reverse strand, counting down.
TGTAGATCATAAATTATTTTTTACCAATAAAGGCAGTGGCGTCGGGAGGGGGGACTGAGGGGGGCTGGAGCCCCGAGTGGGTCCCCAAAAAGCTCGCCCCCGGGCATGCACAGTTCTGTTATTAGCCCCGAGCACCGCCACCGAGCAGGGACTGTTCTGACCCCGAGCGAGGCCGAGTGACATAGCAGGTCCCGCCTTCTGAAGCCTGCAGCGCCTATGATGGACATCCAATGCCGAGACCGCGGGACATGCGACATCAATCATAGGGGCTGCAGGCTCCAGAAGGCGGGAATTACAATGCGGCCGCTGCGCCACTGTGATAAGATCCCCACTCGGAGCTCGGGCTGGCGGATCTCCTCTCCTGTCCTGTCATGGCTCTGGCTCTGGCTGCCTGGAGTGCCTGCTGTCTACTCTACTGTGATGGGCGCGCTGCACACTACGGCTGAGCTGCAGGAAGAGGTCACGTCACCTGAAGTCTGGTCAGGTAGGTCAGAGCGTGTCAGTGTGGGTCAGTGTGTGTCAGGTAGGTCAGTGTGTGCCAGGTAGGTCAGTGTGGGTCAGTGTATGTCAGGTAGGTCAGTGTATGTCAGGTAGGTCAGTGTGTGTCAGGTAGGTCAGTGTGGGTCAGTGTATGTCGTGTGTGTCAGGTAGGTCAGTGTGTGTCAGGTAGGTCAGTGTGTGTCAGGTAGGTGAGTGTATTGGTCAGTGTATGTCAAGTAGGTCAGTGTGTGTCAGGTAGGTCAATGCGTGTCAGGTAGGTAACACCTCGATCCCCCCCCCCCCGCGCGCGGCCAGGCTTGGACTTCGGGCTGAAGCCCCTGGTCTTTTTGCCACCTAGCAATGCCCCTGAATAAAGGAATGATGTAGTAATGAGAATGTAAATGTATTTCATGAAGTTCTTTAAATATAAAACGCACGTAAATCAATTATATGCCATACATCTGCAGAAAAGATTGCTCTGCATTGTTCACTGCTGGCTGTAAAATACACCAAAATCCTAGTAAAGTCTTTAATGAAGTAAATACATTTTTGTATATCTATAGCTTAATTAACACACGTGGATCTAATTGTCACATAAGCTCATTTGTGGATTAAGTAGAAAGCTACTTGAATCTGAACAGTCACACTAGGGCTTGAAATGCAACTCTAGCCAATATGTTTTGTTTTCAGTAGCGTTGTGAAGAGTTGGAATATCTCTTTTTTTTTTCTGTCTGTGTCCTGTTGCAGGGCGTTACCTCACACATTCTGTGTTGGTGATGTTTTCACAGTTGCATAAAATAAAATAAAAGACAGCATTAACAGAATGACTGAAGGCTACATCCTCCATCAGCTTTTTATTTGTGTCTGGGTCCCCATTGGCAATTTCTAAATTCCTGTCCTGTGAAGGGAACATTTCTCCAATGAGACTTCAGGCAGCAATAAACACCTGACAGATAATTGAACCCATCTACTCTATAGAGCTCTCAGGATAAAAAAAGTGTTACATTCCATGTTCCATTTTAGGAGCAAAATTATCTGACAGACCAGCAGCCTGTGTTGCCTATAGCAACAAATCAGACTTTGTGTCGTGTTTATAATGCATTTTAAAATATAGTACAAGGCGCAGTATTTTGACCAGTAACCTTAAAGATGTTCATATTCAGTTCACTGGAGAATTAAAGTAGGTCACCAATGCATTTGTACTTTCAGTTTCAGAACATAACATAAGTAAACCATCAAAAGCAGTCTAAATCTGCACCGAGCCCTTTATTACTACCAATGGGGATATGTAAAAATGCTTTGCTCAGAATGTTCCAAGTTATTTTATAAAAAAAATATTAGGTGACAGATCTAGCTTATCACCAGCTACAAATACCATGAAAAATGTTCCAGTGAATTCCTTGGTGTGTGAGTGTTTTGAAATACAAATGTTCCCTTATCCAGATATACTCTATTTAAAGACATAAGAAACAGAAGCTTTACACACATTTATTATTAAAGCCTCATGCACACTGGGTGTCAAACGCCACTTTTAGGGGGCTTTTGACTTTCTCTTCTCTGCCTCTAAATGCCTCCCCCAGAACCAACCCATTTAGGAGAGACGCGTTTTGCTGCTAAAAAACGCCCAGCGTGCCGAAACACGTGTTAACACTAGGCGCATCAAGCATTTTTAGTGTTCATTCATTTCAAAGGTCATAATAAATTTATATTCTGGGCAATGAAATGAATGAACGCTCAAGTGCTTGATGACCTTAAATGTGCCTAAACGCCCTTGCAAAAATGTGGCTTTAGAATCGTTTTTAATGCCACTTTTCTCCTGCTAGGAGAAAGGCATTTAGAATAGCTGGGCAAACACCTAGTGTGCATGGGGCCTTAATGTCCCTGTACTGTACGTAAAAACGCCAAGGCTCTGCCCAGAGATCAAAGCTTCAGGCAGAGGAGAGCACTGGAGTCAGCTGGAGTGGGGATGTACGATAAGTATTATAGCTTGTACTTTAACCCCTAGAGATATCAAGCATTTAACCCTTGTTGTGTGGGGGGGGGGGCTGCGCTGCAACAAGGGCAGATTTTTTTTTATACAAATCCTGAAGTTGGGCTTTAAGTGAAGCAAGAGTACAAACTAATCTGCTGTAGCACTATGCACTGAGTGTATTTATAAAGCATACAGCAACTGCTTTATGAATGAACGCTCAAGTGCTTGATGACCTTAAACATGCCTAAACTCCCTTGCAAAAACGTGGCTTTAGGATCGTTTTTAATGCCACTTTTCTCCTGCTAGGAAAGAAGCATTTAAAATAGCTGGGCAAACACCTAGTGTGCATGGGGCCCTAATGTCCCTGTACTGTACGTAAAAATGTACAGTAGCCCTCAAAGCACCTTGTCCCCATGTCGATGGGGACAAGGGCCTCATCCCCATAGCCCTTGCCCGGCGGTTGTGGGGGTCTGTGGGAAGGGGGCTTATCAGAATCTGGAAGCCCCTTTAACGATCCCGGACTCCCCTGTGTGAAATGGTAATGGGGTACAAATGTACCTCTACCATTTCACAAAAAAAGTGTTAAAATGTTAAAAAAGACAAGACACAGCTTGGGGACAAGTCCTCTATTAAAAAATTAAAAAATAAAAATGTCCCATGAAGTCCATTTATCTTCTTCTCCTGCTCCGCCGACGGACCAAAAAAGAAAAAAAAAAAAGCCGCGTCTGACCCACCTCCACATTGGGCACCCGCCGTATGACACGTCTTCGCTTTGACAGTTCTTATATAACTGAGGGCGGGGCCACACGGTGACGTTCCCGGGTGACCGCGCCCCCTCTGACGCACGGGGACTTCCCCATGGCTTTCCCGGGGCATCAGAGGGGGCGGGGCCACCCGGTTACGTAAATGGATGGCCCCGCCCCCCTCTGATGCCCCAGGAAAGCCATGTGGAAGTCCTCGCACTTTTAAATGACTTTTTTCCTTTAGAAATGTCATTTTGTTCAGGGACTATTCTAAACACGGGAAAAATGCGCCACTTTACAGGCATACTATAGACACCCCCCAGGTACAAAATTTAAAGGAAAATTTCACTTTTATTATTTCACTTTAAGCATTATTAAAATCACTGCTCCAGAAAAAAACAGCATTTTTAAAACTTTTTTTTGCATTGATACATGTCCCCTGGGGCAGGACCCGGGTCCCCAAATACTTTTTAAGACAATAACTTGCATATTAACCCTTAAAATTATCACTTTTGATTTCTCTCAGACAATTTATTATAGCCGCTATTACTTTTAAATGACTTTTTTTCCTTTAGAAATGTCATTTTGTGCAGGGACTATTCTAAACACGGGAAAAATGCACCACTTTACTGGCATACTATAGACACCCCCCAGGTACGAAATTTAAAGGAATATTTCACTTTTATTGTTTCACTTTAAGCATTATTAAAATCACTGCTCCTGAAAAAACGGCCGTTTTTAAAACTTTTTTTTTGCATTAATACATGTCCCCTGGGGCAGGACCCAGGACCCCAAACACTTTTTATGAAAATAACCTGCATATTAACCCTTAAAATTAGCACTTTTAATTTTTAACGTTCGTGTCCCATAGACTTTAACGGTGTTCACGTGTTTGGACAAATTTTTTGCCTGTTCACATGTTCTGCTGCGAACCGAACCGGGGGGTGTTCGGCTCTTCCCTAGTCCCTAGATTTACACCTCCTCCGTCTGCCGGCAAAAGCGCCTATTTTTTAATTGAAATGACGATATCACAAATATTTAATTAAAATATTTGCCTAAATGGTGAGGTTTATTTACATTTTAAATTATAAATATACTTCTAAAACTTTATTGGTTTACATTTAGCATGCAGGGGTTCTTCTTAAACTGCAGTGATGAAAAGTCCGGTCGTTAAACTAGTAAAACTGTCTGTGAGGGCTGTATAAATCGAATAACTGGATGGACAAAAAGACAAATCCTTTGCCAAGAGCGCTCAGCTTTTTCCCCCCATTTACATATTTAGCGTTTGGCCTGGAGTCCAGCTTTAACAGACCTAAAGACAAAACGGTTTCTTTTAGTTTTGGATGGAGAAGTATTGGAAATAGAACCTCTGCCTGTTAAGTTGCACTGTCAGAAAATCCAGAATTTTACGGTTGTAACCAGAACAGGAGGTAAGGGGAAATATGATCTGTTAACACCAATTTAAGAGGGGATATAATATTTTTTTTCAAGATCTTGTTGTAGCCCCAGGACAGGAAGTGAATAAAAATCTGCACACAAAAAGGTTTTGCCTTTAGATACACTTTAAGACCCCTTCCACACTGAGACAGTTTTCAGGCATTTTAGCTCTAGAAATAGCACCTGTAAAGCGCATGAAAACTGCCTCCCATGCCACCCGAGTGTGAAAGCCCGAGTGCTTTCACACTGCGGCGGTGCACTTGCGGGACATTAGAAAAAGTCCTGCAAGCAGCGTCTTTGGGCGGTTTGGGTGCGTTGTATACAGCGCTCCCAAAATGCCCTGCCCATTGAAATGAATGGGCAGCGCTTCCAAAGTGCCTGAAAAGCGATTCGGAAGCGCTGCAACATGGGCGTTTTTAACCCCCTCCTTTGGGGTTAACAGCACCCCGCTAGCGGCCAAAAAAGCGCCGCCTAAACAGCGGTAAAGTGCCATTAAATGAGTGGCACTTTAACACTAATGCACGGGCGGCCCCAGTGTGAAAAGGGGTGTCCCCATCAGTTGCATTAAAGAAGCAATTTGGAATAAATATTTAGCAAGTCTACTTGATTTTGATTTAGTACCATGAAATATGTGTATGAACTTTTACAGTTTGTAATACCAGAGACATATCATTCATTGTTTCTGCAAGTTGCTAGTCTGAACTCTCAAAGACCAGTAATTAATCAACTGAAATAAATTCAGAACATCTCACAGTGTTGAACAAAAGAGATCAATGTGGAGAAGATATGGACAGTGGCAGCCAGGAATTATGAGAATATTTGTCCCTTGTTTAATTTAGTTCTTTGTCTATGTTTGATGGCTTCATTGAATAACATGTACAGTACAATGTGGTAGTTTGCATTTATACATAATTTCAACAAGAAAATAACAGATGTATTTTACTGACTTTTGGGAAAACATTATAAAACACATACAAATTCTTAATAAGTAGCACTTACATGGGTGGGCAAGTACAGATCGTAAACTGTGCCAGAGTCAACATCAACAGCATGAAATCCCACCGAAGATCCATAGATAACCTTCAGTCTTTGTCCATTTTCAATGGTAAGATCAACAAATAATGGTTTTTGATGCAGAGATGAAAATGACTAAAAAAGGCAAAACAATGATGAAGTATTACAAAGTAGGACTAGTGCTTGTTATAAAACTGCTTCTCCAAATTCACCACAATACAGCAATAACTACAGGGTTAATTTATAAAAAAAATATGGCCTTACCACTGCTGTGTGTTTCATAAATGTAGTATGTATTTCATTTGCTTTGGGGCTCAAAAAAAGGAAAGTCCATTTAATGTAATAAATGATGAAAAAAGTGCTGGGTGAGGGAAGAATCCTATAACAGGACCTGGGCCTCTTTTTCTATTCATGAGATTTCTACAACACTTTCTAGAACACTACAGGTCCAACACCATGCTCTGCAATTTATACAAACATAACATGTCAGTGCAGTATGGAGCATTTCCAAAATTGTCCTGCGGTGAGCTTAGGTGGGACAGCCCACTCCATTAAAAAATAAGCTCCAAGTATCTGTTGCCAGCAGTTCATGAAAAGAAAGCTGTAAGCATTGCATACTTCTAACATGTCAACATTTTTTGGTATACCAAGTTCAAGTCACCCTAGGCGCAAAGTAGAAGAACTGGATACAATGAAATACTTACTTGTGTGCATTATTCACAGTTTAAGAAAAAGTAAGCTGCACAGAGTGTATAATAAATATGGGCAGCACAGTGGTGTAGTGGATAGCACCCTCACCTAGCAGTAAGAAGGGTCGCTGGTGCGAATCCCAACCACGACACTACCTGCCTGGAGTTTGCATGTTCTCCCTGTGCCTGCGTGGGTTTCCTCCGGGTACTCCGGTTTCCTCCCACACTCCAAAGACATGCTGGTAGGTTAATTGGATCCTGTCTAAATTGTCCCTAGTATGTATGAATGCGAGTTAGGGTCCTTAGATTGTAAACTCCTTGAGGGTTGGGACTGATGTGAATGTACAATGTATATGTAAAACGCTGCGTAAATTGACGGCGCTATTTAAGTAACTGAAATAAATAAAATAACAAATAATAAATAAGTGCAGTATACCAAGAAATCTTAAACAATATTAATAAATAAGCAAAGTATAATTATTGGCCATATTAAAGTGATATAAAGTGCCTTGAAATAGGCATTCATACCCCGTGAAATTTTCCACATTTTGTCATGTGACAACCAAAAACATAAATGTATTTAATTGGGATTCTATGTGATAGACCAACATAAAGTGGCATATAATTGTGAAGTGGAAGGAAAAAGATAAATGGTTTTCCAAATTTTTTACAAATATCTGAAAAGTGTGGTGTGCATTTGTATTCAGCTCCCCTGAGTCAATACTTTGTAGAACCACCTTTGGCTGCAATTACAGTTGCAAGTCTTTTTGGGTATTTCTCTACCAGCTTTGCAAATCTGGAGTGACATTTTTGCCCATTCTTCTTTGCAAAATAGCTCCAGCTCTGTCAGATTGGATGAAGAGTGTCTGTGAACAGCAATTTTCAAGTCTTACTACAGATTCTCAATTGGATTTAGGTCTGGATTTTGACTGGGCCATTCTAACACATGAATATGCTTTGATCTAAACCATTCCATTGTAGTTCTGGCTGAATGTTTAGAGTCATTGTCCTGCTGGAAGGTGAACCTCCGCCCCAGTTTGAAGTATTTTGCAGACTCTAACGGGTTTTCTTTTAAGATTGCCCTGTATTTGGCTCCATCCATCTTTCCATCAACTCTGACCAGCTTCCTCCTCCCTGAAGAAAAGCATCCCCACAACATGATGCTGCCACCACCATACTTCACGGTGGAGATGGTGTACTCAGGGTGATGTGCAGTGTCAGTTTTCCGTCACACATAGTGTTTTGCTTTTTGACCAAAATGTTCAATTTTGGTCTCATCTGACCAGAGCACCTTCTTCCACATGTTTGCTGTGTCCCCCACATGGCTTCTCGCAAACTACAAACGGGACTTCTTATGGCTTTCTTTTAACAATGGCTTTATTCTTGTCACTCTTCCATAAAGGCCAGATTTGTGGAGTGCATGACTAATAGTTGTCCTGTGGATAGATTCTCCCACCTGAGCTGTGGATCTCTGTAGCTCCTCCAGAGTTACCATGGGCCTCTTGGCTGCTTCTCTGAATAATGCTCTCCTTGCCAGGCCTGTCAGTTTAGGTGGACAGCCATGTCTTGGTAGGTTTGCAGTTGTGCCATACTCTCCATTTTCGGATGATGGCTTGAACAGTGCTCTGTGATATTTTCAAAGCTTGGGATATTCTTTAATAACCCTAATGCCGCGTACACACAACCGGTTTTGCCGTCGGAATAAACTCCGAAGATTTCACCGACGGAACTCCGAGGTCTTGCCTACACACGGTCAAACCAAAGTCTGACCATCAAGAATGCAGTGATGTACAATGCGTACGATGGGACTAGAAAAAGGAAGTGCAATAGCCAGTAGCCAATAGCTTCCGTCTCGTACTCGCTTCAGAGCATGCGTCGTTGTTGGTCTGTCGGAACAGCATACAGACGAGCGGTTTTCCTGACAGGAATTGGTTCCGTCGGAAATATTTAGAACATGTTCCATTTCTAGGTCCGTCACAATTTTCGAAAAAAAAAAAAGTCAGATGAGGCACACACACAATCGGGATAGACGATGAAAAGCTTCCGTCGGACTTTTTCTGTCGGACATTCCGCTTGTGTGTACGCGGCATTACCCTGCTTTCCACAACTTTATCCCTGACCTGTCTGGTGTGTTCCTTGACCTTCATGATGCTGTTTGTTCACTAAGGTTCTGTAACAAACCTCTGACGGCTTCACAGAATAACTGTAGACTATTTACTAATTAGGTGACTTCTGAAGGCAATTGGTTCCACTAGATTTTAGTTAGGGGTATCAGAATAAAGGGGGCTGAATATAAATGCACGCCACACTTCTCACATATTTATTTGTAAAAAATGTTGAAAACCATTTATCATTTTCCTTCCACATCACAATTATGTGAAACTTTGTATTGGTCTATCACATAAAATTCCAATAAAATACATTTCAATTTTTGGCTGTTACATGACAAAATGTGGAAAATTTCACCTTTATACAAAGCAAATCTTTTGGATAAACAAAACAAAATGTTTGCCTTTAAGGGTTCTACACTTCAAAATTAATAAAGTACTGTGACTCCCCAGTCTAGGCATATTAAATAGATTTAGTGCTGTATCTTTAAGGGCTGGAGATGTGGCAGCTGACTCTGACCCCATGACACTTTTAGTAAGATAACAGGAGCATAGGAGTAGTCAATTGCCCCTCTATATGATTCAGTGTTCGAAAACCATTCTTCTTGATTCATATAATTTCACCAATTTTTGTATTCAGATTTTATTTCAAATGGGCAGCTATGTTAAAGTTAAATTAAGAAATAGAAGTTAAACCCCTCTACAATTTTTATATTACATAGAGTTTTAAGGGTTTGGGTGGGGATTTAAGAAAGCTATGAACTTTAGGAAAGCAAACGTAAAACTACAGCATCAGTTAATAAGCAGACTAGTGTGCAAGCCAGATCTGGTTTGCCTCCCCCCAAGAGTTATTTTTTAATAACCCCCCTCCCTCCCCAAGACAGTATCAGCTTGGCACATCAGGCATGAAGTTGTTATTCCCAAGAAGATGAAAACAAGGTCAGCTCATATATATTTGACCAATGTTTTAAATTAAAGAGTCTCACAAAAACAAGCACCATTTTAATAATGGTGCTGAAGAGTACTGCGCCCTCTAGTGCCCACACAATGAGATGCATGAAATTGAGGGGGGTTTTCAAGCAGTTAGAGCCTACCCTTGCTCTCAATTCATAAAGGGTCTATTTGGACTGAACACCCCATACCAGAAATACTAAAAGGGAAGAAAAAATAAAAATTAACTAAAATACATTTTAAACATTTATTAAAAAAAAATATTCAAAACATAAAAAAAGCACATAAAAGGCATTCACAGTACGAAGAACTTAATTTGTAGGCCTTTAACAATACAACTGTTTAACAGATGACAGATACATTTTATTAATTTGTTTCCACAGTGGCATTCAGCCTTTTCTTTTTCTAAAAGTTATCAATTTTATTCACAGTATGAGTCAAGCTAACACTGCAATTGTTTATGAAGACCAAACTATACCAGGTGGCAGGAAATAGCACAGGACCATAATTTGGATTATTGCTTGCCTCCAGACACTTAGAAGTAATCAGAAGTAGTTTTCAAGCAGGCTTAGAAATTGACTAGCACAAAGCGCCATCTAAACCCATCAAAACTATAACAGGTGAACAGAGGGTAACAGGAACAGTAAAGGTAGCCACATTTTGGCTTTTTCTCATCAAATGTCTTTAATGAATTTTAGTTTTAATTGTAGACATTTTCCCAATATACAAAAGAGATGCCATCATATTAAAGCGGTATTAAACACAAAACCAAAAATGTATTACAAAAATGTATCGTCCCGTTCTGTACAATGGAACCGTTCTAAGGGGAGCGACGCAAGTTGCTCCGACTTAGAAAAAGGTTCCTGTACTACTTTGGGGGCGACTTGGGGCGACTTGCATAGACTTCTATACAGAAGTCGTTTTGCAAGTCGCCCAGGCAGTCGTCTCGGTGAGGCGACCTGCAAGTCGTGCCGCCCCTAGTGTGAACCGAGCCTTACACACCTCCTGTATTAATGAGACACAATGCTGGAGGACTGAGTACAGGGGGCACAGCAGACAGCACCATTGTCATTCAGGTCGGGAGGGGGTGCTAAATGTATTGACAGATTTAAAACCACTAACAAATTGAGGCCAAACTCCAGCTCACAATTTATATTCAGTCTGCATTCACATCTGAGCAGAGCGACTTTCAGGCGTCTTCATTTCAGAGTTTTTGAGCGTTTTCAGATGTGTATTACAAGTGTTTTAGAAGCACATTACAAGCATTTTGCATCTTCAGGTGTTTTTGTTTAGCCAATAGAAAACTCAAGGGGGAGGAGAGGTGGAGGCGATCAGCGGTGGAAAGCTGCTGTTTGAGCAGAAAAAGTGCAACAAACTAGTGGTGGCTGGTGCTCCATCAGTCGGGGGAGGGGGGGCGGCAGATGGACCTGACCATGGACCCCCCCTATTAAAATCCATGCGTCCGGTGCCCTGTATGTAGATTAGGGGCCGGATGCATGGATGGGGGGGGGGGGGTCGGCGCCCGTGCACCCCTAAGGACGGGTCACCGCTGGACAAAATTCTTGTAAAACATTCATGTTGCACATTTTCAGGCGTTCCCATTGATGTCTATGGGTCCCAATCTGCTTCCAATCTGCCAAAAAGCTCATGTACTTTTTTGAGCTACAGGCATTTTGCTTCAGGCGACAGAATGCTCAGATGTGAACAGGGTCCATTGAAATTAATGGGATTTGGCATGTTGAGCTACAAGCTTCAAGAAAAAAATTGCTCAGGTGTGAACAGGGCCTTACAACAAACTGTTTTTTTTTCTTTTGGGATAAAGGTTTTGCATGAATAAATAAAAGCTGATCATTTCAATCCCCCCTGCCAGTGTTAAGTGGTTTGTCTATCTCGGCCAAGGGATTGGCCGAGATAGACGCACACCGGCAAGTGACGTAAGAAGGCGTAGAACAACGCCGAATTTGTTCCCTGCTTGTTTTTAATGTTGAAATGTAAGAGTTCACTTTGCCCAGCTTTTAAATAAACATACTGTTTGGTCCTGACATACTGCTCTATTGGAGGCTTCTTTGTTTTATTCCCCATATCTCACTGAGGTATTCCCTTCCTATACACTGGGATAACCGAGTGGAGTAGTTTGCCTATTGGAGAAGTACCGGAGGACCGGCTCACTTATGGGGAACAGTGGAGATCTCAGATACTAAAAGCTACTAACCCACAACATTAAGGTGAGAGTTCTGGGAGACTTTAATACTGAGAAGCCATCTATAAAATACATGTGACAATACATGTGACACTTTTTCTAACTAACAACACCTCTATGAACTCTTCGGGCTGTGAAGACGGCAGAAGTTTTCCTTATTCATTCACCCAGAGAAATATTTGTTTCAATTTATCACGGATTTAATTCACTGTTTTTGAGGATCACTATGTTTATCATATTGTTGATATTCTATGACATATGATCACTACACGTCATTGGAGGGTTCATTGGACACTTTTACTTTTGATATTATTTATTTATTCATTTATTTATGTCTGTTTTCATGGCAATTTTGCACATTGATTTTTCATATGGTTATTTTTCACTTATTTAGGTATTAATTTAATACCATTAAGTGTGTACATTATATCACATAACACACATCCAACAAACTTCTGGCAGTGAATTATATACCTAGTCACATCCTATTCTTAATATTATAAAATATCATAGCCGAGTATGAAGATTTGGTTTTTCAAAAGTACTGTACTAGGATTAATTACTGGAGGTCATTACCAAATCCTTGTTCATTTGAACATGCCTCCTGAACATAGGTGTGCGCACGGGGTGTGCCAGGTGTGCCTGGGCACACCCTAATGCCCAGGCACACCCCAGGGCTTTTTTGCTGGCAGGATCTCCATTCTGGCACCTCTGCTGATGGACAATGGTAACGTTGCGACTATGCGAGTGGGACTGTTTTTTATTTGGCTGTATAAGTCCTGTGGGAGCAGGCAAACGGCTGCATTTTCCAATGCTACTTCTATAGTTCCGGCTACTGCATCCATGACAGCTGAATATCACTCCACCCCCTGCTGTCAGGGATGCTATAGCCACAACTACAGAGGTAGCATCGGGGCGAGATTAACTCCACTGTTTTTAAACAAGACCTGCCCGTTGCCACCGCGAGGCTTCCAGTCCACCACTGCCCTTTGTCCGAGAAAAATATTTGTCAGGACTGTTCCAGGCAGAGGAGGAGGAGGTAGCTTTTTCCTCCCTGCTCCGCCTCCAAGTGCCCCACCTCCCAGCTTCCGCCCTGCAGTGCCGACAATGCAACAACCTGAGGTAAGGAGGATGCACCGGGACTCAGGAAATGTCACTGGTAAGGGGGGAGTTGGGGGCACAGACTTTAGCAGTGTGTGTGTGTGCGCGGCTCTGCAGCAGGCAGGGAGAGAGGGGGGGTGTAGTGCTTTTCATCCATCCTCTGAATACTTTCATTCGTTGTATTGAACAGCTAGTAAGAAGTGTGTATCACTGTTCACATGTTCAGGGATGTTCTTCTCATCACATGAATATAAGCCAACATGCTCTTTGGTTCCCAGTCACTATGCAATGTTCTGTACCTGAACTAAAACTATATGAACCCTGGCTTGTCAGCAAAAAAGTATGTACCGTATATACTCGAGTATAAGTTGACCCCAATATAAGCCGAGGCACCTAATTTTACCACAAAAAACTGGGAAAACTTATTGACTCGAGTATAAGCCGAGGGTGAGAAATGCAGCAGCTACTGTAAGTGGAAAAGAGGGTCAACAATGCCCATTTGCATGCCTCACTGTGCCCATCTGCATGCCTCACTGTGCCCATCTGCATGCCTCCTCACTGTGCCCATATGCATGCCTCACTATGCCCATATGCATGCCTCCTCACTGTGCCCATCTGCATGCCTCCTCACTGTGCCCATATGCATGCCTCCTCACTGTGCCCATATGCATGCCTCCTCACTGTGCCCATATGTATGCCTCCTCACTGTGCCTATCTGCATGCCTCCTCACTGTGCCCATATGCATGCCTCCTCACTGTGCCCATCTGCCTGCCTCCTTACTGTGTCCATCTCCCTGCCACCTCATGTACCTTGATCTCCAGCGCTGTGAGATGCAGTCAGTCTAGTCGGCGGCCAATGTAACAAAGCCCTGCCTCTGCCTCCTCCTCATCCCTCGTTTGTGACAGAATACTGATTCAGTTCTTTCAAGCAGTGAGTCAGTGTCCCGCCTATCACAGGTGAGGACGAGGCGGAGGCGGGGCTTTGTTGCAGTCAGTCTAGTCAATGGCTGTGCAGTGTAACAAAGCCCCGCCTCCGCCTCTTCCTCGTCCTGGCCTGTGATAGGCGGGACTCTGACTCACTGCTTGGAAGAACTGAATCAGTGTTCCGTCATGGACGAGGGACGAGGAGGAGGCGGAGGCAGGGCTTTGTTACACTGGCCGCCAACTAGATTGACTTGCATGTCACAGCGCTGGGAGATCAGGCGCATGAGGCTGCAGATGGACACAGACTTGAGTATAAGTCGAGGGGGGCATTTTCAGCACAAAAAAAATGTGCTGAAAAACTCGGCTTATACTTGAGTATATACGGTAATTATATATATTATATATATATTTTGTGACGGTATGCAAGGTGATATAGTGGATAATCACTACATTTCACCTCGCATTCGTTCTGTTGTAGGGGATTGAACCAGAATCCGGTCCAGGTTTTTCCAGCCTCTGTGGCAGGCTAGGTTCCAGTCCAGATGTTCTGGTCCACTTGAGCCCAAACTCAGGTGGACTTTAAATAACCAGGAAGAGAGCTCAACAGGGCTCTGGTTTTGAGACTCAGGAAGGAACCTGAATGAGAGGAGCTCTGGGTGTTGGACAAAAAAGGTTTGCTTTACTGCATGTTTTGTGGGTGACAGGGACCAGCCCCGCACTATCTAGAGAGGAGACTATTTGTTAAGTTAGCGCCGGATGGCAAGGATTTACCTTACTGTTTTGTTTATTTTATTTTGCAAACCTCCTGTAAATAAACCTGGCATCCGCCAGATTTTTAAGAAAGTGTCAGTTTGCTGACTGTCATTCTGAAAAGGTGATCCCCACAAGCTAATCTACCACTATATATATATATATATATATATATATATATATATATATATATATATATATATATATATATATATACATATACACATACACACACGTGTTTTTGAGCTTTGATTTGAGGTGCACACCCTAATGCAATAGGCTGTACACGCCTATGCTCCTGAAGGAAGGTGTTTATCATGTGCTAATGGACACTCTGAATCATCATTAACTGACTGTGACATTATAGATAGTTTACTGCTACAGACACCCATGAAAGACCCATCTAAGGTTTCTGGAAACACAGCTGCACAGAAACAGTAGCTTCATATTACCTTTATTCATAACATGGGGAGATGAGAATTTGGCTAATTAGTAGCAGTTTATTCTTAAATAGAGGTTCTAAGCAATCAGTATCTTACAGGGTAACTGTTCCTTTAATAAAAAACAAAGTTGGATACCTTTTCCCCTTCACTAAAAGCACAGTGTGAATGATTTTTCTCAGATGCAAGCCATTGGGGGTTAGCTTTGCGTTAAGTGTGATTCTGCTGCTGGCTTATAGGAACCAGAATCAAAATTGCTTCATGTTTGGAATTAAAGTTTGAACATTTGTTAGGTATAAAATAGCAAATCTTAATACACTTCTGATTTTTTATTCTTATAAGGTGTTTACAAGTTTAGGTTCTGCAAATGACTGACTGCAAAACTTGACCACAGTGATGAGCTAATGTTCTGTGATCAGAAGCAGATAATTTTGGTTATCCTGAGAGGAGTATGGAGTTTATGCCTGCCCAGAATTGTATCAGATTGGCTAATAAAAATGGGATTTGTTGTTACTGTGAAATATGGATATGTATTACTTTGAAAATTGTATATAGGCTTTTCTTAAAGGAGTAGTAAAGGCAGAAAGTTTTTTATCGTAATGCATGCTATGCATTACGATAAAAAACCTTTTGTGTGTAGCAGCCTCCCCAGCTCCCCAAATTACTTGCCTGAGCCTCATCTCTCTCCAGCGATGTCCATGAATGTCTAAGCTGTCCGGGACACTCCTCCTAATTGGCTGAGACACAACATCGGCGCCATTGGCTCCCACGGCTGTCAATCAAGGTCAGTCAGCAAATCAGGGGAGGGGGCGTAGGCCTCCTAGTCTGAATGGACCCCATAGGAAGCTGCTGACTGTGGGAGCACTCGATAGGAGGGAGGGGCCAGGAGCAACAAAGAGGGACCCAAGAAGAGGAGGATTTGGGCTGCTCTGTGCAAAACCAACTGCACATAGAATGTAAGTATAACATGTTTGTTATTTTTTTATATATTTTTTTAAACTAGACTTTACAATCACTTTAAATCATTGGTTAGAGCAATTCTACTGAACTTCATAGACTGACCCCATCCATACATTTGAGGAGATATAATTACCAGTAAGTCTTTAGCTGATTCTTGTCCAACTATTCCCTTTCACATGTGTTGCCTGCACATATTTTTATCTGTTTGCTGCTGCGGTAAATGGTGCTGGTTGAGCCACCCTGTTGCAGGCAGGTGGGTAGGTCTGCCTTAGGCTGGCTACATTTCCATATGAACCAGACGGTGGTAGACCAGCCCACTGGTGTTCAGCAGAAAATTAGTAGTAGTTTATAATTGCAATGTGGAAAGGCAGACCAGAATGTGTTCAGGTCATGCAGTAAGATGGTAGCTGTGTTTTCTTTATAAATATCCTAGTTACTGCATGAAAGGCAACTCAGACACAATCGATTCCCCAGGACCATTTTAAATTAGAGTTCTGAGGTAGTTCTACCCTTTAATAGTGATGTGGGAAAGTGTTTGCCTTCTGCAATCCTATTATATAATTTCTAAACTTGTATCTTTATTAGGGTTGCACTTTTTTAAGACCGAGTACAAGTACTGATACTTTTTTTCAAGTACTCGCCGATGCCGATACTTTTTTAATGTCAAGTGACAGTTTTCAAAGCACAATACAGACTAACGATATCTTCTTTATAATAATTATGAAAAACTGTAGCTGTAACTGGCAGTGGCACTGAGGAGGAGGCCCTAATATGCAGCAGCGCTGACGAGCACTGATAGGTGGCACTGACTGATGGGCACTGATGTGCAGCACTGATAGGTGGCGCCGATATGTGGCACTGACTGATGGGCACTGATTTGCGCTATTGCTGGCTGGCACTTATGGGCACTGATAGGTGGCACTGATATATGGCACTGACTGATGGACACTGATATGCAGCACTCATGGCTGGCACTTACTGATTGGCACTGATATGCAGCACTGATGGCTGTCACTTAAGGGCACTGATAGGTTGCACTGGTATGTGGCACTGACAGGTGGCACTTCTGGGCACTAATAGGTGGCACTTATGGGTGGCACCTATGGGCAATGATAGGTGGAACTGTTTGGTAGGCAGTGGCACTGAAAATAATGCAGCACTAAAATAAAATCGATAAAAGAGTGAGCTGTACACTGCAACGCCCATCTTAATACACCCTGCACTCGGCCTCAGTAAGCCTAGTCAGAATGCAGCAGCGGACATCTTGTTACCCCCAGCCCATTTGGTATATGGGCTGGGGGTAACAAGATGTCCGCTGCCGCCTTGTCACTGCAGGCTACTGAGGCCGAGTGCAGGGTTACCGAGATAGGCGTTGCAGTGTACATCCTCTGTTGGCTGTCACTTCCATTAATGATTCTGATGGCCTGGGTCACCGATGCTGATGGATGGTTGCGGCTGTGACCCACACCCCTGCCCCATAAGCTTACCTTCCTCCGCTGCAGCCTGCAAGGACTCTCACTGTGTCAGGACCTGTGCTCCGCCTTCTCCCACCCACTCTGCCCACCCACTGACTTCCGGGATGCAGGTATCGGGTGAAGCATCAGGAGAATTGCACCGATACAGATACTACTAGTATCAGTATCGGTGCAACCCTAATCTTTACTATACCTAATATGAGCATTGGCCATGACCATGATAATTAGATAATTAGAGGAGTTAGAACAACCCGCTGGGTTGAATAAAAAAAACAGATAGTGTGTACTAGACTTCTTTGAAATCACATGTAATCAGTGCTAATTGCCTCCTCCTTTCTTTATGGGATAAGTGTAGGTAAAGGCAACATCGGGAGTGGTGTTTTTGGGGACCAGTTTCAGGAGTTGACCTTCCTGGTTTCTATAAGGAAGATGTACATTTGTTGCTTTACAATATTAGGATAATTGCATGGATGATCACAAAATTTCCCAGTGGTTTTAAGGACTACAAGAAGTCTCAATATCTAGAATTCTCAGTGAAGGATCAGTATGTCTTTACAACATGTTGTCAGCCTTGGAACTCAGAATGATTACAATAATTACTTTGATGACAACTGTCCAAGGGGAGATTTGCCTCACTTCGGAGAGATTTGCTCCTACTTCCTGTTGTGACTACAGGACAGGGAGTGAAGGTAAATCTCTTAGATGGGATACAGATACCAGAAAACTGACAGAAGTTTTAATCATTCCTAACTATATTTAAAATGGAAAAAAAGTTTGACTTTACGTACACTTTATTGCAGATTTTTGTAGTTGTTTTGTAGTGCCCCTGGCGATTGAAATATGTTGTATAGAGTGACGCATTAATAAAGGTTAAATCAAATTTAAAAACTAAAAGGTCAAAGCAAATTTGAAAATGGAATAGCTAAATATTAAATAACTGCTTCACATTGTCATTTCAAAAGAATGGCACCTGGTAAGAGCTACAAAATAAATATAAATACGTTTGTTATAGACCAGAAAAGATATACCAAATGTTAAACAGGTACAATAAGTTATGATAATTTAGGAATCCTTTTAGGAGAAAAGGAAGAGAATGGATGTATATTTTGGAAGGCACAATTTAACGGTACTTGGACCATCACTGTTCAGTGCACAACTGGCACATTTTTTACAGAAATGATGGATAACTCACCTTAAAAGCCATAAATTTGTGGTATGGCTTTGGCGCCCATGCATATACTTCTACAGAGTTCTTCAGAGCAATAACAAGGAATTTTATTCTTTCATATTTAACTACGATGAAACAAAAAATAGTGTTGTTAACAGTACATAAAAAATATGCACAGCATAGAATCACTTTATTTCTGCCAGTAAAGTTAAACAGACAAATAAAGGAAACGTATCAATAAAATTAAACTTATTTTCAGTCAATGATTTAGGACATAAACTTCAGTATGCATGAGAAAATTACAAGATGTTGAATACCATGCCCCTGCTTACAATGGAGACCTCAATAACTATGTCACTAGTTAATATGGATCTGCCAGCTTTGGGGGGGGGGGGGGGATTATGGATATTCTGTATGATATTTGTTTTCAGAAGCTCTGGAGACATGTCCCTGAATACATCATGGTATCATCATCAGAGGTCTCTGCACTCACATATAAATAAATTACAAACACTACTCATGGGGGCAATTCTCTAGTCTCATGCTAAACTCAGTATGAAAATTGTACCAGGATCCACTGGAATGAAAGTACACACCCAGTAATCCATTATCTTTATGCATGAATGTACATGATTATATTTTTAACCTGTGTATAAACCGTATTTTCTATTTAATACAACAGTGTAACTCACCCGATGGACTTAAGGACATATAGTACCTTACCCTGCACTTTCACTGAGAATATTGTTCTATTCTGGCTAAAATCTGATTAGTTGCTATATAGGAAACATTGTAGAACTTGTTGGCCATTCAATTGGTTGCTGTAATGTCGTCACCTCCAGCTACCCCGTTGAAGACAGGCTGCAGGGAGATTTTGCCAAATCCCTAAAATGCTCATTTGGGAAATGCTCTGGCAGTCTGGAGAGCCAAATATATAAGCAGCTTACCAAGCAGTAACTTAAAGTGGTAATGAAAACTGCTGCCATGTTTGCTTGGGGCATGTACTGGCCAGATCTGGGAAGGAACCATTAAATAAATCAATCAAAATGAATCATCTTCCTACCATACTACCTATATGCCACATACAGTACATTCACAGAATAATCCGCCTTGAATATGGCAAAAAAATGGTGACAGTGGCCATTTTAAGGGGCGTGTACCACCTTTGCAACAAACTTATCTTGTGTAGTGGAACTACAGTCATGTTTAATAAAACATTATAGTATAACAACAGTGAATAAGGGGATACAATATTTTATTAAATGTGGTTGCTGACCATCTTGAATGTGAAAATGCAAGGGTGAACTATACCCTTAAAGCTATGTAAAAGATTAACAACAAATGTAATTAGATTATATTGCCTGGTATAGTAGTGGTATGGCAGAAAGATGACACAACAAAGTTAGGCTCAATGGAAAAGTATAATCCAGACAAGAAGCATATTATGCATGAGAAGAGGCAATTCATTAGAGAGGTTTATGCAAGATTAAAGAGAGGTTAAAGTTAAAATACATAAGTAATAGGTCTGAATTATGACTGAAGACCTTTAGGGTATGTACCTTAATGCCAGTTGGAAAGGATTGTCAAAAGAAAAAAAAAATGTTCTCATTGCCATTTAGTTTTATTTGTCCAGTGGGAAGACTTGTCAACAAAGAAACAATGCAACCAAAAAATCAATTAAAGATGACTGATCAATTCTATAGTTTTTGCCAAAGTGGAAGTTTTTGCACACTGGTACGGACTAGTATTCCAGCATTTCTCTTCTCCCTCAGTTTCCCTCCCTTAACTCAGCTAATGTGACTCCAGTGCTGATGGAGTGGATTAGGAGAAGGGAAAACAAGGATGCTCTGAAGGCACCCGACATCCTCCTTATCAACTGATGACATCATTGGATGGTAGGACATTGGCAGCTGCAAGGTTGTAATGGTGTTCAATGAAAACCCGTGTATCTAAGAGTCAAACTTAGCTTGCTGAATTGCTGGGCAATTTTTAGGCATTTTGCTAAGGCGCCCCTGTAGAAGTTAGAGCAATATCAATCCAATGACCTGTAACAAATCACTATTAATGCCATGTATCTGTTTGGTTGCTATAGGCAGCTACATTTCTCAATAGGCAGTAAATTTCCTATCTTGTATCACCTCAAATAAACTGTAAATCATTCTATCAACTAATTTTACAATTAATATAGGAAAACAACCTACTGTATAATTTCCTTTTATTCACACAAAGTAAAAGTTTCTTTCGGCTTATTAAGTGACATGGAAGATCATTATCAGTAACTGAAGTGCTTTATCACACTAATTGAGTGCAGCCAATTGCAATTGGGCTTCAGCCCACATAGTATTTATATTATAATTAGGCATTTCTTTGAATTAGCTGGATTAAAAATTTGGGAACACCTACACATTGAATGAGTTCTATAGACCAAATGCAAATGATCAGGTTATTTTCTTTATTGTGTTACGAGGTGAACATCTGCTTTGGAACTATAGCAAAATGCCATTATGTGGTTTGTTTTTCAGTTCCATCTAATTTTAGATTCATTTCAGGTTTCTGAACAGAAAGCCACGTTCCTATTAGAATTCAGCTGAAAGTTTCTAAAGAAAAGAAAGTGGCTCAGGTTAGGCCATTTTTTGCATACAATGACCAATTATGGAAAAGTGGACTATGAAATTTTAAAATGCAGAGGATCATCACAGAAAGCCATCAAACTGTAGGTCTCAAGACTACCAAGCCCCATGTGTCCAGACTTATTACCCAAGTACATTGTTTTATTGAGGTAACATAAAAAGTTTTTCACAAACTTAATATAAAGCTTCCATGTGGGATTTATGCAATGCTGAGTGTCAGTCCACCATGATCCACATTGTGAACTGGAAGCATTTACTGTAGAAACCTTGACAACATTTTAGCTGGCCTCTCCTAACTGCATATACCGCATTTTGCTGAACTGAAAATAACAGAATTTTTACTTACCAACTTTGTAGTGTACACAGCTTTCCAAATCTCCTACAGAGACCCATCCTTGCTTCTTCTCTACATCTGGATCATTGCGCAGAATTTTATTTCTCAGCCAGGATAAGTAATAAACCCTGAGCTTGTTTTTTTTGCCTTCAGTGGAAAAAATACAGAAATATGTAAATAAGTTTGAGATGGCACCTACTGTAAAAGAATATGAGTGACACAATTGGAAAAGGATATTACAGGGCCAACGCATGAAGATACTAAAGAGGCTACCTGTTGTGGGGAGCAGGTCATGTTGATTAAGGATCATGTGCACAGTACAGGGGGGCTTGTGTTTTAAATCCCCATTGTCAGCTGCTTAGCTGAGCCATTGACTGGAACATATGCCACAGCATTAAAAGCACAAGAACAAGGAGAAAGTTCCCCAGTATTGCACAATGAAAAGATCTTCATGAACACTGAGTGTGTCACCATAATAAAAACTAGCAAATATAGCAATAAATAGCAGTATACAATAGGCCTATTGGGTGTTAAATACAAATCAAAGTGAAAATACTGTATATAAATAAGAGATGAAAAAAAATATTTTTCATTTCAATAAAATTGGATCAAAAATCAAATCTTTATTTCGCTGACTGCATCATGAGGTCACGTACACTGGTTTTTGTCAGAGCATTAGCGCCATTCTTAGTGTATTTATTACCCATTTGACAGCCCCAAACACAAGGGCAACCAGCTTACTTGAGAAAGTTGCTGTAGGTGGTGACGAAACATGTTCCAGGATAATGGTACTGTCCCCTTTTATTGCCTTTACTGTTCCGGATGGACTTCTCCTGAGTGGAATGCCTTTAATGCTTTGGATGGATTTTTCCCTACAGTGAAATGCCTTAAACTATAGTTTTGGCCCATTGATTCAGTGAAGTATAAATCACGCTACATCTTTTCAAGGTCTGTCAATATTGTGGCTAATTTCTAAGCCAGAATGATGTGCACTTTTGTGACAATGTGAATTTATAAACTTAAAATATAATGGAGGGGGACTCTGCCATCTATGTATGGGATGGCTCCTTGTAACCATCACTTTACTTTAACCACTTCAGCCCTGGAAGATTTGGCTGCTCAATGACCAGGCCATTTTTTGCGATACGGCACTGCGTCGCTTTAACTGACAATTGTGCGGTCGTGTGATGCTGTAGCCTAACAAAATTGACGTCCCTTTCTTTTGGTGGTATTTGATCACCTCTGTGTTTTTTTTTGCGCTATAAACAAAAGAAAAGCGAAAATTTAGAAAAAAAAAAAAACGATTTCTTTTACTTTTTGCTATAATAAATATCCCACATTTTTAAAAAAATTTTTTTTCCTCAGTTTAGGCCGATATGT
Organism: Lithobates clamitans; assembly: GCA_037952925.1. Classification (NCBI taxonomy): domain Eukaryota; kingdom Metazoa; phylum Chordata; class Amphibia; order Anura; family Ranidae; genus Lithobates; species Lithobates clamitans. The sequence goes on along the minus strand of JBBGZY010000724.1, from coordinate 2,403,027 downwards.
ATTCTTCTACATATTTTTGGTGAAAAACAAAACAAAACGTAATAAGCGTATATTAATTGGTTTGCGCAAAAGTTATAGCGTCTACAAAATAGGGGCTAGATTTATGGCATTTTTATTATTATTATTTTTTTTTTTTACTGGTAATGGTGGCGATCTGCTATTTTTATCAGGACTGCAATATTGCGGTGGAAAAATTGGACACTTTTGACATATTTTTGGGACCATTGACAATTATACAGCGATTAGTGCTATAAAAGTGCACTGATTACTGTATAAATGTCACTGGCAGGGAAGGGGTTAACACTAGGGGGCAATCAAGAGGTTAACTGTATTCCCTAGGTGTGTTCTAACTGTAGGGGGGATGGGACTGACTAGGGAAGGAACCGGGATTTGTGTGTTTACAGATAGACTCCGGTTGTCACTCTGTTACAAGCAATCGCAAGTGCCCGGCAGTCATCGCTCCCGCTGGGCACTCGCAGCAGCTCTGGGCACACGCTGCGGGTGCACCTAGTGGCCAAAGGGCGAACTGACGTAAGGTAACACAGTTTCGCCCAGCCGCACCATTCTGCCACAGTAAAACTGCAGCGGCTAGTCGGCAAGCAGTTAAGAAATAACTGATCACCTCCATACCGATCGACACTAAGTGTTTATATGACTATTCTATTCTAGTTGCAACAAATGATTATATATTCTCAAGAAATATCTTCTCTTGAGAGTACCCAAGTATTGTATTATAAATATTTCTTACTCTGCAGATGGCAATATATCCAGTATGATATACAGTGCATCCGGAAAATATTCACAGCTCTTCACTTTTTCCACATTTTGTTATGTTTCAGCGTTATTCCAAGATGGAATTTTCATTATAATCTTCAAAATTCTACAAACAATACCCCATAATGACAATGTGAAAGAAGTTTGTTTGAAATCTTTGCAAATTTATTAAAAATAAAAAATGAAAAAATAACATGTACATGTACAAATCACAGCCTTTGCCATGATACTCAAAATTGAGCTCAGGTGCATTATGTTTCCACTGATTATCCTTTAGATGTTTCTACATCTTGATTGGAGTCCACCTGTGGTAAATTCAGCTGATCGGACATGATTTGGAAAGGCACACACCTGTCTATATAAGGTCTCATAGTTAACATTGCATGTCAGAGCACAAACCAAGCCATGAAGTCCCAGGAATTGTCTGTAGACCTCAAAGATGGGATTGTATAGGGGCACAGATCTGGGAAAGGGGACAGAAAAATTTCTGCAGCATTGAAGGTCCCAATGAGCACAGTGGCCTCCATCATCCGTAAATGAAAGTAGTTTGGAACCACCAGAACTCTTCCTAGAGCAGGCCGCCCCACCAAACTTAGCGATCGGGGGAGAAGGACCTTAGTCAGGGAGGTGACCTAGAACCCGCTCCAGCATTTTTCTGTGGAGAGAAGAGAACCTTCCAGAAGAACAACCATCTCTGCAGCACTCCACCAATCATGCCTGTATGGTAGAGTGACCAGACAGAAGCCACTCTTCAGTAAAAGGCACATGACAGCCTGCCTGGAGTTTGCCAAAAGGCACCTGAAGGCCTCTCAGACCATGAGAAACAAAATTCTCTGGTCTGATGAAACAAAGATTGTACTCTTCTTTGGTCTGAATGGCAAATGTCATGTCTGGAAGAAACCAGGCACCACTCATCACATGGCCAATACTATCCCCACAGTGCAGCAATATGGTGGCAACATCATGCTGTGGAAATATTTTTCAGTGGCAAGAACTGGGAGACTAGTCAGGACCAAGGGAAAGATGAATGCAACAATGTACAGAGACATCCTTGATTAAAACCTGTTCCAGAGCGCTCTGGACCTCAGACTGGGGCAAAGGTTCATCTTCCAACAGGGCAATGACCCTAAGCACACAGCCAAGATAACAAAGGAGTGGCTATGGGACAACTCTGGGAATGTCCTTCAGTGGCCCAGCCAGAGCTCAGACTTGAACCCGATTGAAAATCTCTGGAGAGATCTATAAATGCTGTGCAAGGACGCTCCCCCTCCAAACTGATGGAGTTTGAGAGGTCCTGCAAAGAAGAATTAGAGAAACTGCCCAAAAATAGGTGTACCAAGCTTATAGCATCATATTCAAAAAGACTCAAGGCTGTAATCGCTGCCAAAAGTGCTTCGATAAAGTATTGAGCAAAGGCTGTGAATACTTATGTACTGTACATGTGATTTTTTTTTTTTTCATTTTTGTATTTTTAATAGCAAAGATTTTAAACAAACTTATTTCACGTTGTCATTAAGGGGTATTGTTTGTAGAATTTTGAGGAAAATAATGAATTTAAACCATTTTGGAAAAAGGCTGTAACATAAGAAAATGTGGAAAAAGTGAATCGTCATGAATACTTTCCAGATGTACTGTAACTCCCTTTGCCTTACAATTGGATTGATTTGACAGCAGTTATGGGGGATGAGCTTGGGGAACAGTGGCGGCTGGTGCTCAAAATTTTTTGGGGGGGCGCAAACAAACTAAAAAATACTGAAACCCCTCCCCCACCAATTGCAGCCACTTGTGCCCATCAAACGCAGCCATTGTACCCATCAAACTGAGCCATTGTACCCATCAAATGCAGCCACCTGTGCCATCAGATGAAGCCACTTGTGCCCATCAAACGCAGCCACTTGTGCCCAAATGCAGCAACCTGTGCCCATCAAATGCAGCCACTTGTGCCCATCAAATGCAGCCACTTGTGCCCATCAAACGCAGCCACCTGTGCCTATCAAACTAAGTCACCTGTGCCTATCAAACGCAGCCACCTGTGCCCATCAAATGTAGCCAGCTGCCAATAAAATGCAGCCATCTGTGCCCATCAAATGTAGCCACTTGCCCATCAAATGCAGCCACCTGTGACCACCAAATGCAGCCACCTGTGACCACCAAATGCAGCCACCTGTGACCACCAAATGCAGCCACCTGTGCCCACCGACCCCCCCCCCCACTCGCAGAGTTTGCGGCTCTGGCACCCGAAGGGCTATCTTCTTATAGCCTAGGCCATCTTTATGTAGAGCAACAATTCTTTTTTTCAGATCCTCAGAGAGTTCTTTGCCATGAGGTGCCATGAACTTCCACTGACCAGTATGAGAGAGTGAGAGCGATAACACCAAATTTAACACACCTGCTCCCCATTCACACCTGAGACCTTGGAACACTAACAAGTCACATGGCACCAGGGAGGGAAAATGGCTAATTGGGCCCAATTTGGACATTTTCACTTAGGGGTGTACTCCCTTTTGTTGCCAGCGGTTTAGATATTAATGGCTGTGTGTTGAGTTATTTTGAGGGGACAGCGAATTTACAGTTATATAATCTGTACACTCACTACTTAACATTGTAGCAAAGTATCATTTCTTTAGTGTTGTCACGTGAAAAGATAATAATAACATTTACAAAAATGTCGGATGTACTCACTTTTGTGAGATACTGTATATATATATACTGATAACTACAGTGCTGTACAATTTCCAGGTTGCTTTTCAGAGTCTAAATGACATATATACTGATTCAGCAATGGTTTACTGCATTCATGAAAAATCTTTAGACTGTTGGGATGGACTTCAGCTATGTATGTATATAGATTGAAATACACTGCTAGTTTTTGGGCCCAGTCCTGGCAAAGGATATTAGCAGATTGGATTATTGTCTCTCATGGATTGGGATTATAAAACTACACGGCTAGATTGTTTTTTGTTTTTCAGGTTTTTTTTTACATTTCTTTTAAAATGTGTTGGGTAGGTTAAAGGCCATTTCCCTAGGGCAGGGATAGGCAACCTCTGAACTCCAGCTGTGGTGAAACTACAAATCCCATCATGCCTCTGCCTCTAGGAGACATGTCTGTAATTGTCAGGGTCTTGCAATGTCTCATGGGACTTGTAGTTTCACCACAGCTGGAGGGCCAAGGTTGCATACCCCTGCCCTAGGGGTTACTCTGCAAAATAAGGATTATTCTATTTTTTATACAATTGTGTTGATTTAAAAAAGAAAATTCACTTTGATTTGTCATTCAGAAACACCCAATGTTCCTGTTGTAGATTTATTGTTTTTATTGACCTCGGAGTCAGGGGTTTTTTTTAGGGTCTTTTGGTTCCCTTTAGATATGGGTCAGCATAACAGTCCATAACGAAGATGAGTAAAATGGCACAAAGGAAACAGAATATTAACAGTTTTTAGAGGGAATGTTAACCGTTTTTAGAGGGCAAAATACAATACATATGCAAAAAAGATATCCATCTACAAAATGGGAGTTGTGCTAGGCAAAATACGCATGCTCCAATCACAGCCTAACATGTAAATAAAAATCAAAACGGGGTTTGGGAGTGCAATGCGATAATAGAAAATTTTATTCCAAAAATATCCTTATACAACACAATGAACTAAAACCATAGGTACATGTTCCTATGATTTTTGTTCATTGTGTTAAAAAGAGATATTTTTGGACTACAATTTTCTATTACTGCATTACTATAGATGTGATTGTAGCCGTATTAGTGAAATTGTGACAGAGAAAATTGAGTACTGTCCGAAAGCTTGCCCATGAAAAATGATATGTTAGTGCAAATAATAAAAAAGTATCACGGACAGTACTCAATTTTCTCTATAAGTATCTCAAAACACTAATCTTTCACAGCCCCATGTGTCAATTAGATTTGCCTTATGTGGCTATATCACACATATTTAAATTATGCAACAATTTATACATCCAAAAATGTATCTGACCTGAAATAGTAATCAGGATATTTAGTCCTTCTAGTACATCCATTTGGTAAAATCGTCTTCTGCTAATAAGGGAATAAACTCTCCCTTGCCCACTTCTATCCAGCAGCCATAGACCATGTTCAGTTCCCACCAACAGGTTAACACCTGGCACAATAAAACATAGGAAAAGTGTTACATGCAGCAATGTAGGATTTTCACATAGTTCTGTAACATGGAAAAGGTAACCTTTTGAGAACAGTGGTTCTCAACCTTACTAGTGCCGTGACCCCTTGATAAAATTTCCCAAGTTGTGGGGACCCCAACAGCAAAATTATTTTCGTAGCGTGGGTTGTCAGCACCCAAGGCAAGACAAGTAATTTGCGTCCCTAACCCACGGACATTTAGCGCTCCCTGAGTCCCTTACACTCCTACAGTATTAAAACCCCTTATGGTACCACTCTTTCTATTTGTTCTCCTTTCTTTCCCTTTTATCTCTCTCTATCCTAATTTCTTGTTTTTTTCCCCATCCCTCTCTCTAGCCACCTTTCTTGTTGTTTCTCTCCCTTATTCTTTGTTCCTCCCCCTCTTTTCCTCTCCCTTCCATGTATTCTCTATTTTTATTCCTTCTTTTACTCCGTGGTGGGGGGAAGGGGGGGAATGGGATTTGAGTGGCAGTGCTGGGGGGAGTTCTGATCAGCCAACTTAGGTGCTCTTGGTCAAGGTCATCTGCTGATCTGAGAACTGTAGTGGGGACTTTTAATGGCAACTATAATCACAGATAGTGTTACTGTGTCTCCGACTTTGTGGTGTCTCATAGCAGTGACACCTATGCCAAAATCAGAAGATAGGGTCTCCTCCAGCCCCTCCCACGTCACATTCTTCATCAGTCAGCTGACCGCTAGTCTCTGCCCCCCAGCCATGCCGTGAACTGAATGGGGACTGCGAAGAGGCTGAGTGGACAGCCGCGGACCCCAGGAACAGCCCAGCCGGACGGCCACAGGCTCGAGGCTTCAGGGACAGCCCAGGATTTGGTGACCCCTGGCAAATCATCATAAAGCCACTTTCCGGTCTCATCCCTGAATTTGGGATTAGGTCAAACCCTGAGCTTTGGCTGAAGGTTTGTAGCTGAGAAAAGGTACATTTTCCCTACAGGATAAGAGAGGACAGAATTAAGACTTACGTACAACAGAACAATGTTAAAAAGAGGTCTTAAAATATTGTAGATACTGTAACCCAGACTTACAACTGAGGGCCAAGCCACCTGTATAGAAAACATCCCTTAATAAATATTGTACGACGAATAATGGTTTTTAGCAGTAGCTCTAATGGAAATGGTTGAAGAAAAGCAAAGCATAGGTAGGACTTCATGTAACCTAGTAAAACTCACCCCAGAGAGCAGCACAAAGGATCTCAGAATTAAATTTCTTCTTATACTTGCGAATCTCGGGACTGTCACTCTGAGGACGAATATTTGTTGGATTAACATTGACAACTGATCCTTTCCTTGCATTTTCTCTGCGGAAAGGCTCCACTTTTATACTGCTAGCTAAATAAATAAATAAAAAAGATAAGGGCATATTACTGGGGGCTGCTCATAAAAGACTAGTGTGTATTACTACTTTTAATTTGAAGGTTAGTAATCTGCATGATGGAAGACACATAAATGTTTGCAACTGTTTGCATTTAAAAAAAAAGAAAACAATGCAAATAAAATAAAAAAATTCTGCAAGAAAAGACTAATTTTATATTTTTTCTTCCACTTTTAATGTGACCTATTTGCATAACCATTTTGCGAGGTAATTAGCGATGCAGCATCGACTTTTGCTTGTATGCTAATATATCACTAAGCCATACTGTACAAGAGGGGTAGGCAACCTTTGAGAGGTGGAGACAGGGCCAGCCAAAGACATTGTGCTACATGGGACCAAGAATGAAATGCTGCCCCCCCACCCCCCCCAAAAAAAAAATTACATCCACCAAAAGCCCCCCACATTCACCGTTTTATATCTTGATAACTAAAGAGGACCTGTCATGGCTCTATATATGTATATAGGAGTATAAAGAGGACCTGTCATGCCTTTATGCATGTATAAAGGAGTATAAGGAGGACCTGTCATGGCTCTATACAGCCTGCGGCTGCACATTGGGGGCGGAACTGCAGTGATGCAGGGCGGGTGGCGCGAGATGATGTCATCTCTCTGCTCCCCCGCCCAGCAGCCTGCTCACTCACCTGCTGACTGCTCCCCCCTGTGCCCGCTCCTGTCACCACTAACAGCAGTTGCGCCGGGCTCCTCACAGTGAGATAAGCAGCGGAGCGGAGTGGTTGGCGGCAGTTCTGACACTGCTCTTGGGTGATCAAAGATCACTAGGGTTCAGTGCCCTTTTTAAAAGAAAAGAATTTAAACTAGCACAGCCTCACTAAATAGTAAGGAAAACTTAAGAAAAATATAATAAAATAAATGTCACTGTAAATCTATATAGTTAGCCTACCTTAAAAGTGGACTGTATCAGTCAGTAGGGCAGTGGACAGTATGTGGATGGTATCAGTAGCGCAGTGGACAGTATGTGGATGATGTCAGCAGAGCAGTGGACAGTGTCAGCAGAGCAGTGGACGGTATCAGTAGGGTAGTGGACGGTGTGTGGATGGTGTCAGTAGGGAAGTGGATTGTATCAGTAAGGCAGTGGATGTTGTCAGTAGGGCAGTGGATGATGCCAGTCAGTAGAGCAGTGGACGGTGTCAGCAGAGCAGTGGACGGTGTCAGTAGGGTAGTGGACGGTGTGTGGATGGTGTCAGTAGGGAAGTTGATTGTATCAGTAGGGCAGTGGACGGTGTCAGTAGTGCAGTGGATGGTGCCAGTCAGTAGAGCAGTGGACGGTGCCAGCAGAGCAGTGGACGGTGTCAGCAGAGCAGTGGACGGTGTCAGCAGAGCAGTGGACGGTGTCAGCAGAGCAGTGGACGGTGTCAGCAGAGCAGTGGATGGTGTCAGCAGAGCAGTGGATGGTGTCAGCAGGGCAGTGGATGGTGTCAGCAGGGCAGTGGATGGTGCCAGTAGGGCAGTGGATGGTATCAGTAGGGCAGTGGACAGTGTCAGTAGGGCAGTGGACAGTGTCAGTAGCGCAGTGGATGGTGCCAGTGAGCAGAGCAGTGGGCGGTGTCAGTAGGGCAGTGGAAGGTATCAGTAGAGCAGTGGATGGTGTCAGTAGAGCAGTGGATGGTGTCAGTAGAGCAGTGGATGGTGTCAGTAGAGCAGAGGACGGTGTCAGTAGAGCAGAGGACGGTGTCAGCAGAGCAGAGGACTGTGTCAATAGGGCAGTGGAAGGTATCAGTAGCGCAGTGGACAGTGTCAGCAGAGCAGTGGATAGTGTCAGTAGCACAGTGGACGGTGTCAATAGGGCAGTAGGCAGTGTCAGTAGTTTTTATTTTTTTTACACTATATTATTCCCCCCCAATAGCAATGTCCTCTGGCCCTTTTTGGTGCCAACAGCCTACCCTTAGGGAGCAGCAATTAGTGGGAAGGCAGTAGGAAGAACTTAGGGCGCCTGAAGAGAGACAGGTATAAGGAGACAGGTATAAGGGGAAGAGCTGCCCCGTCGGCTCAGTGTTGAGGAACGTGCGCGCCCCCCCCTCTGTTTACCAGGAGATATAGCTGTAGGAGCATCCTGAGGCTTCCGGAGAGTCAGAGGGGGTTGAAGGAGTCTGTGGAAGGGTAAATGGAGGGCGGAATGCGCAGTGAAGATGCGGATCCCCAGAGCTGAAGCGGAGCTCGGCAACTGCAGGACCGGCTCCGGCTCTATCTAGGGCCTGCCCCTCATTTTAACAAAAAATTAACTTGGCCAGCCCCGTCCTCCGTCCTGAGCTGTGCTGACTTCTGCCCTGCCATGAGGATGAGAGTGACAGAGGCAGGAAGGGGGGGGAGCGGCATGCAAGCGGGGGTTGGCAAAGTAGGGACAGTTCCACAATCTACCTGTCACCTGCCAGCGGTCGACAGGTAGATTGCGATTGACAGGTTGTCGATCCCATAAAGTCTTACAGTCAAGAAACGAAGAAAAACAGAAGCTGCAACTTGATGTTTAACCACTTCAGCCCCGGAAGATTTTACCCCCTTCCTGAACAGAGCACTTTTTACAAATTGGCACTGTGTCACTTTAACTGACAATTGTGCAGTCATGCGACATTGTACCCAAACAAAATTGCTGTCCTTTTTTTCCCACAAATAGAGCTTTCTTTTGATGGTATTTGATCACCTCTGCGGTTTTTATTTTTTGCGCTATAAGCAAAAAAAAGAGCTACAATTTTGAAAGAAAAACAATATTTTTTACTATAATAAATATCCCCAAAAATGTTTTTAAAAAACAAATGTCTTCATCAATTTAGGCCAATATATTCTTCTATATATTTTTGTATGAAAAAAAAAAAAAAAATATTGCAATAAGCGTATATTGATTGGTTTGCGCAAAAGTTATAGCGTCTTCAAACTATGGGAAAGATTTATGACTTTTTTTTTTATTAGTAATGATCTGCGATTTTTAGCAGTACTGCGACATTGCGGCGGACAGATCGAGCACTTTTGACACATTTTTGGGACCATTGACATTTATACAGCGATCAGTGCTATAAAAATGCACTGATTACCGTGTAAATGTCACTGATAGAGAAGGGGTTAACACTAGGGGGCGATCAAGGGGTTAAATGCATGTTCCCTAGATTTGTTCTAACAGATTTCTCCTAACTGTATGGGGATGTGACTGACTGGGGGAGGAGACATATCGTTGTTCCTACTTAGTAGGCGTGCACGCCCTCTGGCAGCTCTTAAAGTGTACAATGTACCCATATGGGGTTTCGCTCAGTAGAGCCTTTCTGCCAACTTATATCGGCGTGAGCCGGTCGGCAAGCGGTTAAGGTACAGTGTCTTGTAACTGTTCTTAGTGTAGCGCCCCCTGGGTTTACTGGGGGCAAGGAGGTACCTCCAGAGGCAGGAAGCGAGCTTACATTCACCACAGGGCTGAGTCCATGGCTATAATGGGTACTTTAGAACAGAAATTGAGCGCCAGTGACTTTAGATATTTTTCCATGCTTTAATGAGGAACTTGAAAGTAGTAATAGGAGAGAGGATTAGGGAGGTTTCAGATACCATTTGCAGATCACTTACAGACTCCTTGAATCCAAAAGTAAAACAGCTTTCTCTTTTAGCAGATCTTGACTACTTGGATAGGCCTCTCACACAGACCTAGCAGCCGATAGAATTTCCGGACAAGCCTCTCTCACAGACTTAGCAGCCAGAATCTAGTTACCACGGTTTAGATTGTAGAATGGGATTCAGTTTCACAGTGTCAGAACCTTAAAGCCATCCGGCAACACTGTAAAAGCAAATTAGGTATAGGTGCTCCAAACGAGTCACCAGGCCCTCCTGAGAGACCAGTCTTCATCCTGGCTCTCTCCAGCAAGGGTCCTCCCCTGGATCTTCTCAGCTTGGCTCGGCTTCTTCCACACAGGCAAGACAGCCTAAGGACCACTGCAGGATAAGTAGGCCCCAGACAGGCTTCTGGGCCTACTTGCAGAATTTACAGCAGCACATCCTCAGGCCAGGAGGGCCAGAGGTGAGAAGAGACCAGAGCACATGGCCCTGCCCAATAAATACCCCTTTCCCACAATGCACAGCAGCTAGGAACCTCTTACTGGGCTGTTGTGGAAGAAGAAGAATTCATAGTTCAATCTAGTTGTAATTCTCATACTGGCCTGTGGTACCAGTGACACCTACTGGCGACAGCGAGAAATGCACAACTCAGTTGAAATTAGAGCAGAACCAAATGAACTATACAATCAAATCTGAGCTGTTTACAGCTCAGCCAAAAACTAAATTTACAATATAGCCCCAATTTTAGGAACAGGAGGCTTCATTAGCAACTGCTGCCCCTCTTTCCTTAAATCACTTAAACAGTACTGAAAAATATTTAAACCGTACAAAAAAGGATAATGTATAGGCACCCTTGGTACCAGCAAGTACCTGTCGTATTCTTCAAATCAATCTCTACTGCGTATTCTTCAAATCAATCTCAATCTCTAGACCTAGCCTCTACACAGAGCCTCTACTTCTGGGATTAAGCTCAAGCAGCAGAGGCGTTGCTAGGGGGGTGCGAGGGGTGCGGTCCGCACCGGGTGACACCCGCTAGAGGGGTGACACCCTCCCGAGGATGAGGAAAGCCCTAGCTGACTTTGGAAGTCTTTTTTTCCAGCTGGAAACCCACCTCCAGCGCTACGGGTGTTCTCCTCCTCCTCTCTGTCTCTCACTACGGTGCTGCTGCCTGAGCCTGTCACAATCCATTCTCCACCCGGGCGGCTGCACACTGTCCTTTCCTCTGCATGTACCTGAGCCGCCCAAGCTGGTGCAGTAACGGGCGGCGGGAAGGGGGTGTAGGCTTGCGATGGTGGGGGGGTGTCTTCTGCGGTGTTGCGACAGATGGGGGGGCTGTACTGATAAAGGGGGTGGTTTGTCCTGGGGGGCTGTACTGATAAAGGGGGGTAGTTTGTCCTGGGGGGCTGTACTGGTAAAGGGGGGTAGTTTGTCCTGGGGGGCTGTACTGGTAAAGGGGGGTAGTTTGTCCTGGGGGGCTGTACTGGTAAAGGGGGGTAGTTTGTCCTGGGGGGGGGCTGTACTGATGGAGGGGGGTAGCTTGTGCTGGGGGGGCTCTATTGATGGAGGGGGTGGTCTGTCCAGGGGGGGCTGTACTAATGGAGGGGGGTGGTATGTCCTGGGGGGGCTGTACTGATGGAGGGGGTGCTTTTTCCTGGGGGGGGATCTATACTAATGGAGGGAGTGCTTTGACCTGGGGGGAGGGGTCTGTACTGATGGAGGATGGGGGTGGTTTTTACTGAGGGGGGTTTGTACTGATGGAGGGGGTTTATACTTAGTGGGGGGTCTGTACTAAGTGGGGGGGGGGGTCTGTACTGAGGGGGGGACTGTACAGAGGGTTGACTATAGTTGGTGGAGGGGGGTGACACCATGTTTTACCGCACCGGATGACACCAACCCTAGTGACGTCACTGCCTTTCTGGTGCCAAGATTTACTCTAAGGCATAAGAGTCTTTAAAGCTGACTCCACTCTATAGCATTCCCCTGTTTTTGTTTTTGTTACTTAGCTTGTCCTTGTTCTGAGGAATTAATCCACTTGGCCCCTGAGACATCATCATAGGGGCTAGGGGGCTGAAAATTCCTTTACCCACGTCAGCCAGCAGGTGGGATCGATAGGGCTTCTTACATGATTTCCAGTTAACTATGGCTCCTACCAGAACGTTTTCCTCCCATAATCCATTTTATGTGCAGACTACACAGACTCATGAAAATGAGTGGGTGAGTAGGCAGTGATGGGAGCAGACGGCTCCCCTGTCTTCACTAGGACACATTTGCTGGCAGCATAACTGTATGCTTCACTGACACACTGGTGGGGTAGGAGCAAACACAGCAGAGCTGAATCTGGGTAAAGGTGAGGGGTGCTTTGCTGTAATATGAAGGGGGCATGGGTTTCGTAAGAAAACCTGGAGGATTTCATCAAGATGAGGTGAGGGCTACATTTTGGAATATATTTGTCCATGCCTAGAGTTTAGCTTTCAAGCTGAACTCAAGGAATTCAGCCAATCTGTAAAATGTGCATATTCTGAGTTAAGTCTAATAAGGTGCATTGAACCTCATAGACTTATCTCACACTTTTAGGGACTTATCTGACAGTTCTGAGAGTACATTCATCACTACACTCCCGAGGCTCTGACAGGAGAGACATTGTCTTCTCACACACAGCATCTGCCCCTCCCTTCTGCTGCCCATTCACAGAAGTCTTTGTATTTTGTGAATGAGTTTACATAATACAAAGTGCTCTGTGATTGGACAGTTGGAAGAGAGGAGTGAGTAGAGCGGCTGCATGCAATTCTGCAGCTACTGGAGTTGAGACCAAAAAGGTACAGCATAGAAGCATCAGAAGTATAGCAACAGCTATAAATGAATGAAACGCTGTAAAAATTAAAATGGTAATTTTAAGGCGCCAAGTCCATGATGTGGCATGCACCTTGTTGGACTTAATCCTTAGTAATCCAGAACATTTTTCAAAGTGGCTAAATTCCTAGAGTTCAGCTTTAAAGTTTAGTTAGAAGAGAAATTAGCAATCAGTGTGTACCTCCAAGTTTTGATTGGCAGGTGTCTGCTGTCAGTTGGCAGTCAATAATGTTAATACACTTGGCATCTTAGAAGCATAGCTTCACAGCACGGGAGAGCAAAATATTTTCACACTTACTTATTTTGCTTTTATCTCCTACAACCAGCTTAGAAAGTAAACTGCACCTATAAAGGCACTCAGATGGAATTGAGAAATATTTCAAACACAGGCTGGATGTTCCTGGAAGCTCACTGCATTTTCCTAAGCTCTAATAATGAGAAAGTCACAATGAGAAGCTTCTCAATCTAAAATAGACCATGATGACTACACCACCCCACACACATACACCTTTTACATAGCAAAGGTCAGGTATTAGTAGAACAGTAGTCACAGTTTAACACACAAATAAAAAATGCTTAAAAGTCTATGGATGTCATTTACATTTACATGCTTTAACATGTACTCACGGGAGACAGTTGGGCTTGTTGGAGGTGAAAACTGTAGAAGTCTGGGATCAATAAATGGACTAAACGAAGTAGTGGAAGATGAGCTAGTTTTTGGTTGTGGACTTTCACCATTTGGTGTCTGAAAAGGATGAGAGAAAAACTTACCACTAAATAATAACAAAAGTAGAATTGATATAATATATAATCAAATCTGCATCTACAACTGTAAAATGTCAGCAATAGGTACAACACTGAAAGCACCTGTGATCTAACTAAAAAGCCTAAAGGAACAGCACTTGTAAATAGCTGAGAGGGCGGAGTTCCTTTACATCTAGGCTTGGTCTTCCCCAATCCCCATTCAAATCTGCCTTAAATTCTCTGTACCTCTTGCTGTAGAACTTAGACAAACCACTCATACAGTACAACAACAATTCCTTAACAGGCATGTAAAAAGCCTGGTATAGTTACATGAGGGCTTCATGCAGACAGTGGCTAAGAAAGTCACTAACTTTATAGCTGATTTGGCATGGGTCTGGATGGTGTGGGGCCATAGGATGGAAGCAAATATACCTGTTAGCTACTTGTTGGTTCTGTCAGTTTCTGCATTATAGTGAGCGACAGGTTCAATTTATTGAGAAATTTCAATGGTTTTGGGTCAATTTAACTTTTGACAAAAGATTCATAGTGCACAGTGGGTTGGCTAAGTAAGCATCACATAAGTGGCTGTCTAAAATAAAATAAAAAGCCCAAGAAGAGAGTTAACGCTGCGCTAGAACAGTGTAAATTGATAAGTGAATTGTAAAAGCTGCCAGCACTAAAAGTCCAATACTAAACTCCAAAACACCAAAAAAACAGAATGAGTGCAGCGCTAAAACTAAATATGAATTGTATATCATACTAAAAATAACCATAAAAAAGTGATTGATCCACCAAAAATGAAATATAAAATACACAGAACAAGTCTCCCATAAAGGACAGAGACAGATGTCTCACCATATATCACATGTGAGAAATTATAAAATAAAAAAGTGATATAATAAGTCCCAATTATAAATATTACAGAAAATCAAAAAAGTCCATAAATAAAGTGAGTAGATGATCAAAGTGCATATATTCAGGAGAGATGTGACACAGGTGAATCCAGCATCCAAAGTGACTTGCACCCAAGTGAGGTATGAGGCTCCTTACCAGCTCAAGATGACCACTATGACAGTGGTCTCACCAGGCATTTGGGAAATTATCAGGTCACCCACAACCTATGCCGATCTATCCAGTAGTAAATGTGGAACTCAGAAGACAGTGTTGCTGCGTTTAGAGGATGCAAGTTTTAGTCCAATATGTGCTCTGATAGCTGGATCCTTCTTTCAGTCTGAGTTCCCAGGATGCACCTGTTTCTCTTGGGAAACAGGTGCATCCTGGGAACTCAGACTGAAAGAAGGATCCAGCTATCAGAGCACATATTGGACTAAAACTTGCATCCTCTAAACGCAGCAACACTGTCTTCTGAGTTCCACATTTACTACTGGATAGATCGGCATACATCTAGGCGAGTATTCCCATTCTTCTATTTTGGTTCAATGTCTGTGGACTGAACTGTACAAAAGAATCACTTCTGAAAAGTCATCCACTTAAACTGACATTAAACCCAAACTTAAAACGATTGTATACCCCGCTTGGTGATGTTTACCTACAGGTATGCCTATAATAAGGCTTACCCGTAGGTAAAAAGAAAATCTCCTAAGCCTGCACAGTTTAGGAGATATTGACCCTGCATGCAGCTGCTGACGTCAGCAGTGCAGGCATTCTGCAGGTTCAGTGTATCCTGCCGGAACAGATGGCTCTTGCACGCTTGCACGGGAGTGACTTTATTGCAGCTCTGGCCACTCACAGCAAAGGAGCCAGCAATCCCAGAAGAAACGCAGAGGGAATATGTCAGTTCCCTCGGCGGTGACTGGACGCCGCTGCAGGGCTTCGTCCTAAGGTAAGTATCGCATAATGTGCTAGTATGCGATGCATACTAGCATATTATGCTATTGTCCTGCAGGTTTTTTTCCAGCAATTTACCATTTTAACGTGGTTCTAAAGGCTGAGGGTTTTTTTACCTGCCTGTTCAAAGGGGAGGAGCCAAAAGTGGCAGGCAAGGACCCAAAAAGAAGAGGATTGGGGCTGCTCTGTGCAAAACCATTGCACAGAGCAGGTACATATGACATGTTTGTTATTTTAGAAAAAAAACAAAGCTTTAGTATTACTTTCAATTTCTGAACATGTAAGGGTATTACATTTGATTATACATGCTGTTTATTAAAAAAAAAAAAAAAAAAAATATGCTGTGATTGCAATTACCAGGTGATCTGGCAGCTCCCCATTAAGAGAGAATGGCAACACTGTTGTAAGCAATCTTCACTTTTCTGTGTTGTCACTCTGCTCATGCTTTGATTTTTTTTTTCCTCCTCAATAAGCTGCCCCACACGACACTGCTGGTGCCATGCAGGGCAGTGTCATGAATGTAATTGACATCAGAGCATTTCTTCATTGCTCTGCTGTTTATCATTGCCATTTATGTAAATATGTGGGCGGAGTTCTGGCAGTCACATGAATGACTACAAAATGGTCAAAATGTAAATATTATGTGAAACAAGCTTTATTGCAATGCTTACATTCATGTGCTTTGTTTCATATAATGTTATTTACTTTTGGAGTGATTTATAAATTGATCATGTGACTGCCAGAACTCCGCCCACATATTCACATAAATGGCAATGATAAACAGCAGAGCAATGAGGAAATGCTTTGCTGTCAATCATTGCTGAATATGTGAATATGTGGGTAGAGATTTGGAGATTATGTTTTTGGTTAAAAAAATCTCCAATCCAAATCTAAATAACATTCTGTGAAACAAAATACATGAAAGCAAACATTACGTTATTGGGTTTGCTTCACATGTTGTTTACATTTAGAACGGTTTGTAATTAAAAATTTGATTGACAGAACTTCATCCTTTTATACTCTCATAGACAGCAGTGATAAGTAATGGAGTGATGAGGAAATGTTCCACTGTCAATCATGTTCCTGGAGCCACCGCACATGACCTCAGGTGTGGTACCTGGCGTGGCTGAGACACTACAAAGATGTTTTTTAATATACATACAATAATAAATGTCCATGTCCATACATGAGAGCACGCATTGCTTTCATGTGGTTCAATTTATATAATGCTATTTACATTTAGATTAGATTTTTCTTTTTTCCTTGTCAAAAGATTTTATTAAGTATATGAATAAGTAGATAACAAATACATGAGTAGACGTATTGTGGTACAGATAAGATGCTAAAATTATCCGTTAGTAATATATTATTACATAACATATAAATTGGGGTTATTGGGTATAACCTGGATAAGGTGTAGAATACCTAAGTAGGAGCTATTAAAGAGTAAGTAGAATCTCAAATGGTACTTGTGCCCACAACTTAAGCTATGTCAGAAATGTCTGAAGGAGACTACAATCTACTAGGAAAAGAGCTTTAGGATCGGAAAGTGGATAGGGAAAAAGAGAAAGGAGAGAAAGAGTAGAACATAGAAAGGAGAGGGTCCACAGGGTTGAATTGGGATCCGTCATGAAGTCTGTATATTTTTATATATCAGCTTAAATCATTGCAACTCAGCTACCATGGCAGTAGAACATTCTCATCAAAGTTAGATGGTAAATGATGTGTTATCCATGGGTGCCACTGTTTTTCAAATTTGGGAAGTAGAGCGTTGTCAATGGCTACCATTTTGGCATGAATCATGGCGTTAGTCATCCTATTCTTCGTCTCAGCCACTACCAATGTCGGGGACCGCCATGCCTTTGCCAAAGTTTGCTTAGCTACTGTTAGAAGTTGTACAAATAGTTTAAATTGAATCAAAGTTAGCGATCCTGGTTTCAGATTAAGTAATGCGGTAGCAGGATCAGGCTGTAGTTGCAAATCAAACATTTTGGAGGCCATTTTAAAGATCTCTTTCCAAAAGGTTTGTGCTATTGGGCATGTCCACCAGATGTGTAGTTGTGTACCTGGCTCTGAACAACCACGATAACATTGCGCGGAATAGGTTGGTGCATATTTTGCAACCCTAGTTGGTACAAGGTACCATCTTGTCAATACTTTATAATTAGCCTCTACCTCAATAATATTTGGGGAGGCTGATTTGGTAGATAACCAGATTTGGTCCCATTCTGTAGTGTCGAGCGTTCGACCCAGGTCCTCCTCCCATTTCCGGACATAAGAGGGTTTATCCAGTTCTGGTTGAACTATTAAAAGTGAATAGAGTAAGGAAATCAGGCCTTTTGTGTGGGGATCTTTCCTGCAGATAGATTCAAACGCAGTGAAGTGTGTGAGAGGAGTGTTAGAGCTTATAAAAGGAGTGAAAAAGTTTTTAATTTGCAGGTATCGGAATAGTTCTGATTGAGGTATGCCGTAGTTTTCGCAAAGGGTTGGAAAAGGGATGAAGGATGTGTCAGTGACAAATTTATGTATGTTCAAGATTTCCCTTGATGACC
Source organism: Lithobates clamitans (assembly GCA_037952925.1). Taxonomy (NCBI): domain Eukaryota; kingdom Metazoa; phylum Chordata; class Amphibia; order Anura; family Ranidae; genus Lithobates; species Lithobates clamitans. Next base: position 2,385,158 of record JBBGZY010000724.1, on the reverse strand, counting down.
ATTCTCGAAAGGATTTGGGAGCAGTCCAAGCAGGATAAAAAGCGGGATTTTTTAAGAATGAGAGAAGGGGTTTATGTGTAGATTGTAAGTTGTGTTTGGATTGAAGACTGTCCCATAGAGAAATGAAATGTTTGGTGATGGGGTTTCGTAAACCTTTACGATCTTTAGGATGCAGCCAAAGCAGGTTCGAGATCAATAAAGGATCACATTCAGTAGCTTCAATTGAAACCCATAATGGGATTTCCTGTCTTGCATGATATTTAGTTAGGCTAGCAATATGAGCTGCCTTGTAATATGTTGCAAAGTTTGGTACGCCTAAGCCTCCATTTACTTTGGGAAGATAAAGTGTGTGCAAAGGTATGCGTGGTTTGGATGCCCCCCATATGTATGAAATTGCTTTTTTCTGTATTAGTCGTAGATAATAAGCGGGAATTGAAATTGGTAAAACCCTAAATAGATATAGTAACTTAGGTAGGATTGTCATCTTTATTGCATTAATTCTACCAAACCATGATAATGGAAGTAGAGACCAAGATTTCAGCAGGTTTGTTACATTTTTGAGAATCAGTGGATAATTTGCTGAGAAAAGATCTGATAAAGAAGCCGTAAGATGAATCCCTAGATATGGTATTGATTTTTCCGCCCAGGTAAACGGAAGTCCTACCTTTGCTGAATTTAATTCCAGGTTAGATAGGGAAATATTTAATGCTAAGCATTTTTTAGGGTTAATTGATAAACCTGAGAAAGCAGCAAACCTATTGAGGATGGGGAGGAGATTAGGTCCTGAGACTTGTGGGGATGATAGAAATAGGAGGATATCGTCTGCAAACAGACAAAGTTTATGTTGATATCCTCCTAGTTCTATTCCGGTTATTTTGGGATCTGATCGAATCGAAAGGGCAAGCGGTTCTATTAAGAGGGCAAATAAAAGGGGGGAGAGTGGACATCCTTGCCTTGTGCCTTTTTCTATATTAAATGGGTCAGATTTGTAACCTGCATACTTAATGTATGCTTTTGGTTTATTATACAATGCAGTGATCCAAGTTATAAAGTTAGGGCCAAAACCCCATTTCTGAAGTGAGTAATGTAAGTAGGGCCAGGAGATGGAATCAAAGGCTTTTTTAAGATCCAGAGATATAAAGCATGAAGGAATGCGGCGTGTTTTAGCAATGTGTGCCAAAAGAACCGCTCTACGTACATTATCGCCTGCTTGGCGTGTAGGCATGAAGCCTACTTGATCACAATGTATAAGATTACCAATAATTCCATTGAGGCGGGCCGCTAAAATTTTTGCTAATAGTTTGATATCCAAATTTAATAAGGAGATGGGACGGTAGTTATTACAGGATGTGTCGTCAGAATGAGGCTTAGGGATCATACAAATAGTTGCGGTCAATGATTCCTGTCTGAAGGATTTACCTTCTAGTAAGAAATTAAAAGCATCGGCCAAAATAGGGGAGAGGATGTCTGAAAAAGTACGATAGTATAATGCAGAATAGCCATCAGGACCTGGTCTTTTGTTTAGTTTTAATTCTTTGATTGCTTTGGTTACATCATTCACAGTGATGGGTGCTTCGAGTATAGTCTTTTGGGTGTTGGACATCTTGGGTATGGAGATATCTGAGAAGAAGGCATCGGCTTCAATGGTATTAAATTTATTTGTTTCTGAGTATAAGGAGGTTAGGTGGGAGCGAAATTTGTGAACAATTTTAGTGGGATTACTAGTGTATGTATCATTAAACAATTTAAGTCTAATTGGCTTAAAAGATTTGTTTAATGACTTAAGTGCGCGTGCCATAAAAGTACCAAACTTATTGGATTTCATGTAGAAGGCATGTCGAGAGCGTTTTAAATATTTATCCGCGGATTCTGTGAGGAACAAGTCATATTCCAGACGTGCTTTTTCTAAACGACTTTTGGTAAGCGGTGTTGGATTATCTTGGAATGCTATAAAGGAAGAGTTAAATTCAGTTTCTAATTTTCTTGCAAGATTCCTGCGTTCCCGTTTGAATAATGCGAATTGCCTTTGTAAGGTGCCACGCAGCACAGGTTTATGTGCTTCCCATAATGTTATTGGGGAAATGTCAGGACTTTTGTTGTGTGTTAAATATTCTTTTAGTGCTTGTTCAATTATTAAACTATGCGACGAGTGTTTGAGTAATATATCTGGGAAGTACCAAGTAGGGTCATGATTTTTAGGTATAGTGGAAGTGATGGTAGTAAGGACTGCGTTATGATCAGACCATGGAATGGGGATTATATGTGATGTGAGTAACTCTGGGATCATACCTATTGTTAGAAATATATGGTCAATGCGAGTGAATGTTTGATGTGGGTATGAATAATAAGTGTATTTCCTTTTAGTCGGATTACATTCTCTCCAGGAATCTACCAATTTATGTTTAGAAAGAAGTTGGGAGAGAGATATCTTAGTTGGATTTCGAGGAGGAGTGCATGGTGATTTGTCCAGAAACGGGAGGAGGACCCGACTAGAATCTCCGCATACGACAAGTGTTCCCATCTTGTGTGTAGATACTACTTGTAAAAGATGGGTGAGAAAAGGTATAGGTTGTTTATTGGGTGCGTAATATGACACAACAGTTATTTCTGTATCCATTATATGTCCTAAAAGAATTAAATATCTCCCTTCAGGGTCTTTTATTTCAGAATGGAGTGTAAATGGAGTGGTGCGGTGGAAGGCTATGAGTGTTCCACGTTGTTTAGCAGTGGCTGAAGCTGAGAATACTTGCGGATAAAAGGAGCTTACAAATTTAGGTGTAGAAGTTGTCGTAAAGTGTGTTTCTTGTAGGCACACTATGTGTGCTTTGTTTGCATGAAACGAACGGAAAGCTTTCGTTCTTTTCTGCGGTATATTGAGACCCTGAACATTCAGGGTTAATATGTTTAAAGGTGCCATGGCAGCTGAGCTAGGAAATGATACTCACAGACTCTTGATGTTCTTTGGCTGTATGGAATGACCTGTGTGGACCTGAAGGAAAGCAAGGAGGAAGGAAATCCAGGATAGACTAGAGTGAAAGAAAAGTAAGAACCGTAAGAAATAATACAATATATTTTTAAAAACTGATTGTAAATAGCGTCAAAAATTACCCGTGATTGGGGATACAACTCCCCATCAGGGGATAGAGGGCCTACGTCGACTACCCACATAATAAGAGCGGGGAGTCGAGGGAGGTAAGGTGGAGCACACGGAACATCCGCGTGTGGGAGAACCGCCTAAAAAAAAAAACATCATGAAGATGTATAATTATAACCTGCCGGGTATAATAAAATAACTTCAAATGTCTTATATTTTCCAAAACCAAAGGGGGAATATAGTACATATAGTAGGTACTAATGGAAAGTCTAATCTAACAATTATATAAGCGGGAATGAGCCACGAGAGGGGTTAAGGTATAAACCAGGAAGACTGGAAGCTAGGAAGGGACATGTGAGCAATTGGAACTAAAACAAACCCAGTTCTGTATTAGTCAAACTAACTATTATAAATCAATTGAGAAAACATATAGTATGTAATTAGGGATATTACATCGACTAGCTGGGTTTTAGTGCCTAAATATGGTGAATTCAACATAAAAATAAATAAATAAATGAATAAATAAAATAAATAAATATATATATATATATATATATCTACACATACACAACATCATACGTACATATATAAATACATACGCACACCTACATACACATATACATATATATATACATATATATATATATATATATATATATATATATATATATATATATATACACACATACACATATATACATACACGTACACACATACAAATATACATACACATACACATACATACACATATACATACATACACACATACATACATATGCCTACATATACATACATACACACATACATATACATACACATACATACACACATATATATACATATACCAACATCCATGCACACATACATACATGTGCATACATATAGTACACATACACATATATAATATACACAAACATATATATATCTGAAATCTGGTTCCAGGTAATTAACCTGATCCCAAACTCCAAACCCGCAAATGAGAGCTTGTATATTATAACAAATTAAACCAGATATAATAAAGTGAAATAAACTATGTTTCTATGCATATGTGATAGAAAACAGTCCAATAAATTGGTGTTCAGTTATGAAAAATAATATGGTAGTATAAATTGTTTATATAAAATTAATTAATTAATTAATTAAAATAAATACATAAATAAATAAATAAATAAATAAAAATAAATTAATTAATTAAAATAAATACATAAATAAATAAATAAATAAATAAAAATAAATTAATTAATTAAATTAATAAAAAAAAAAAAAAAAAAAGGAGAAAAAGTCAATCACAGCAGAGATCTTTTTTTTTTCTTTTTTTTTTCCTTTTTCTTCCTTCTTCCTTTAAAAATCGCTGCTAAGTTGTGATTATGAAGAGGAGAATTATAGGATTAACTAATCAGTCCATGGAATCTTCTTGTTCTTGAGGTGGAGAAGCGAAGCGCCCTCTCTTGTAGGATTGCTGTATTCCAGTTGTTTCTTGGGACTGAGATGAATTGCGTGTAGAGGAGGATGAAGTCGTTTTTCTACGTGAGGTAGAAGTGGAGGGGAGGACATCAATCAGGTGTAGGTCTTGAAGTGTCTTTTGAAGTTCTTTTGGTGAACTGCAGGTATGTCTTGAACCCTGGTAACTAAAGCGAATAGAGAATGGGAAGCCCCATTGGTAGGTGATTTTATGTCGCTGCAATTCCATAAGCATTGGTTTCATTGCACGTCTTTTTGATATGGTTAATTGGGAGAGGTCCGAAAAAAGCTGATAATTATGACCTTGAAATGTTAAGGCTTCTTTCTCTCTGGCTGCTGTGAGAAGCTGCTCTTTCGTTCGATAATAATGAAATTTAGCGATAATATCGCGTGGGGGGCCATCTGTTTTTTTTGGCATAAGGGCTCTGTGGACTCTGTCCATTTCCAAGCGTTCAAGGGGTATACCTGGTATTAGCTCTTGAAATAGTGCTGTTATTGTAGAATTCAGGTCAGTAATTGTTTCGGGTATGCCCCTGATGCGTAAATTAGATCTTCTGGCGCGATTCTCGTAATCTTCTAATTTATTTTGTAGTGTTAGGTTTTCTTCCTTGAGGCATTTTATTTCTGACATAAATTCCTGGGCAGAGTTTTCAAATTCATCTGCTCTGTGTTCCAATTCCTCAGTGCGCTTCCCCAGTTCTCTTATCTCTCTAGTTAAGCTGTTTGTTATGTGTTCAGATGTTTGTTTTAATGCTTTCTGCAACATTTTCTCAAATTGTTTTATAAGACCTGGAGAGGCAGAGGATTCCTGTGGAGATTTCTGTGACTGAAAAGTCTCAGTATCAGATTCCTCTGTGAACACAGGCTGTGAGTGTGTCAGCTTGTGAGAGCGCTCTGAGGTACCGCTGTCTGAGGAGACTGGCTTCATTTTACCCGCTGCTCGGGACCGTGTGCCACCGTTAGGGAAGGTTTTTACCTTTGTGCGGGTCACTCCTAATACCATTACCAGTAAAAAACTTCCTCCAGGTATTCCGGAACTTGTGTGAAAAGCCGTGTGTCTTAAATGCCGGCTGGCTGACAGATAACGGCGGCTTTCTCCCCTCACGGAGCGGAGCTCTAACAGGGCATTACTTTCCTGTCAGACTCCGCGCATGCGCTCGCAGATTTTTCTTTTTTCAATCAGTCCACATATTGCGCATAGACCTACTGAAGAACTGCAAAAGTGACTAACTCTAAAACAACCTAAAAACATATTTACAAATCTTCTAATTCACCAATATATTAACAATCATTTAATCATACCATGCTCTACATATTAATGAAAGCCTGTGCATGTGGATTTAATGACACTTTACGTCTGTAAATTGCAACTTTAGCTATGGAGCCTGTAAACAACTACCCCTTTGACAAACTATAAAATATAGATACTAACATGGAAAAGGAAAAACGTGTTTAAAATGTACTTGTTTTAACTCCTATCATAGCAAAGAATTCATGTTCAGAGCAACATTTCCTTTATGTATAAAATCACATTTCTTTTAAATCCTAATGATAACCATCTGACCAGTTAGATTATGCAAGGCCATTGTGTCCATAAAAAATATATTAGACATGGGATCTGTTTACTCTTGACAAAAGACTGTTCGTAAAAAAACATTATACGTCAGCAATAAAAAATTTTAAAAAAGACTGATCAACTGACAATCCTAACAATGTATACTTCTAGATTCCAAACAGGTATTCAGGAACCAGATGGGTAATACATTCCCCTTACATAGCTGACTGCATTTCTGCATGGCCATGAAATTGCCAAGAAAAGAAAAAAGGTAGAGGTAAAGTTGGTGACTTTTATTCCATGCAATTGTATTTTGCTCATGAAAATTCAACATTGTCAGCAGTTTATTGGTACACTCAAACTGACAGCACAGGAGAGAAGAGAGAATTTGATGTTATTATAGTATTTACTTCACAGAAACATCTATGAGCAAAATATTGTATCAAAGTGCAAAAGGTGACCTACAACAAGTGAAAGACAAGTTATCTTTCTCTCTCACTCTTGTTTGGGTGAACAAGCAGAACAAGACATAAAACATAATGATTTCACCTGATCATTTAAAGATTTGTTCACAGGTCTGTGACTTTTTTGAGGACTTTTGTGCTGAATCACTGAAGTCTCTGAAGGATGGCTCTGTTGTAAGAGATCTGGCAGCAGATAATTTTGATTGCAGGAGCTCCAGAGTCCTTGATTGCTGCTGCTGCTGCCACTTTGCTGTTCAGCTGCCTGTTAACACATAATGCAGCAGATTGAAATATACACTAACCCGGATCCGTCTACACAGCAAGATAAATCTGTCATTTTACTAAAAGGAATGTTCGCTCTGGCAAAGACAAATGTCAGAGCTGAAGACAATTTGTTATATCAGAAAGTAGCTTTTTAATAGCTACAATGTAAAACCATTTTTCTGCAAATATTAGGCTTTTAAATTAAAGCCCATCTCGGGGCAATCCTAAACCAACCTTCCAAATACTCCTTTTCCACTCCTGTAACAAAAAAAACAACTTTTTTTTTACTTACCTAAATCCATTGCCATACATCCCTCACTGGTGCCTCTACCAGCAGTGAAGACCAGTGATCCAGCACTCCAATCTGTGCCCAGGCCATCTAGACCACTTATAGTACTTACTTTCTTCAGAGAATAGGTTCAGGTACCCACCCCTCCCTACCTTAGTCACCATTGTGATCTAGCACTTCTGGAACTCGCTCTTCTACCCTGCCTGCCCCCCCCCCCCCCCCCCCAACCACAAGGTCACCATGGTCTCCACCCATACCCACCACCTCCCCCCACTCCTTTAAAAAAAATTTAATTCCCACCAGCAACAATAAAGTCCCCGGCAACATCAATACCCCAGCAGCAAAAATAAATCCCCTAGCAACAAAATTGGACTTCTATACAGCAACAGACTCATGCAGGCGCTATAATAGACCCCTCCTAAGAGAATATACACATTAACAATCTGCCAGCCAGTGCAGGTAGGGGTAATATAAGAATACCATCTGCAGTATTTACTGTAGTGCCTTCACAGGCAGTCAAGACTAAGGAGTAGCCACAGACCTGATCACTTTTCCTTCTTTGTGCCAATTTACCGAGAGGCAGAGAAAGATCCGCTCTTAAGAGAGGCAGGGGGCATATCACTCTGCAAATGACTGACAGAGCCAGCCTTTGTTAGGAGCTTTGTTAGGAAATGTGGCCCAGGACAAAAGAACAGAAAACAAAAGGATAGGACTTTAATGGTTGCCATCTGTAATCTCAAGTAGGAAAGATCAGTACTCAGTTATAAAAAGAAAAAAAAAAAGTTTATTTCACAACATAGTTTAAATGTTACACAAACATATCACAAATGTTTGCAATTAACTGCTTCCTGAGCAGCCGCTGCAGTTTTACTGCTGCAGAATGGCATGGGTGGGCGAAGCGATGTTACCTTACATCAGTCACACGGCTGCCTAGGGGGCGCGCGCGTGCGCCCCCTAGGCGGCCGTGACGGTCGGATTCGTTTTAGAACCGATCAGTCTCCAGGCCCAGGCCAAAAGCAATTTGTATGCTGGTTAATTCATTGGCGCTAATCCCCATTTCACCCTTGCCAGAGAATGGAAACCTATCACATTCTCCGAATTTAAGACCTTCCTGGGCCTATCCCTTCTCATGGGCATAAACTGAAAAAAGTGAGTTGCGTTCATATTGGTCCACTGACCCAATTCACCATAGGCCCTTGTTCTCTGCCTCCATGACCAGGACACGATACAAGCATATCTTGCGCTTCATGCATTTCAATGACAATGAACTGTTGTCCTCGTGGGGACCCTGAATATGATCACTCCACAAAATTCGGCCCCTCGTAAACCACTTCAATCAGCAGTTTATAGCCTTGTTTACTCCCGATCAAGTTGTCTGCGTTGATGAGTCCCTGATTAGGTTTTCTGGCCACTTGTCATTCAAACAGTATCTTCCTAGCAAGCGTGCCAGATGTGGGGTCAAGATGTATAAGCTCCGTGACAGGACAACAGGCTATACATATAGTTTTATGGTTTACGAGGGAAGAGATAGTTACGTAGAGCCGGAGAAATGCCCAGACTACATAGGGAGCGCTGGTAAGATTGTGTGGGACTTGGTGTCACCCTTTTTTGGAAAGGGGTACCACTTGTACAAGGACAATTATTACACTAGCGTGCCACTTTTTAGTTACTTGTTTGATCATGGAATTAGCGCATGTGGCACCGTGCGATCTAATCGCCGGGGCTTACCCCAGCTTGTAGATTTCCGTCTTAGGCTGGGGGAAAGAGCCTGCTTGAAGTGTAATAATTTGCTCCCTGTGAAGTGGGGGGATAATAAGAATGTTTTCGTTCTGTCCTCCCTTCACGTAGACACGACGGTCCAAATTCAAGCGGCGACTGGTGTTGTGGAGAAACCCCTCTGTGTCCATGCATATAACCTTAATATGGGAGGGGTGGACCTCAACGACCAGTTGTTGGTGTCATACCCAATTGCCCGTAAGGCCAGACGCTGGTATAAAAAAGTGTCTGTATATTTATTCCAATTGGTTCTGCTGAATGCTTATGTGCTATACAAAGCTTCAATATGAACTGGATCCTTCCTTAAATTCCAGGACCTGGTCTTTGCATTGGTGAATGTTTCGAACGCTACCACACACTAGTGGAGTATTAGCGTAGGGTACAGCATTGCACAGTCCTAGGGCACACTTACACAGGGTCTCGGAAGAAGAGATGGCCATCACATTTTCAGCCCACAGGCTACATTAAAATATATGCCCAACAAGGACCAGCAACATACTGGTATGTTGCTGGACTTTGAGTGGTTATACCAGAATGATGCCTGCAGGTTTAGGTATCATCTTGGTATCATTCTTTTGAGCCATCGGTCGGCTTCCATGTAAAAGCAATCCTAGAGGTTAATTAGCCCCTAGACTGCTTTTACAAGCAGTGGGAGGAAATGTCCCCCCCTCCCACGGTCTTCCATGGTTTTCTCGGGCTCTCCTGTCCCAACAGGGAACCCAAGAATGCAGCCGGTGGTTCCGCCAGCTGACCATAGAGCTGATCGGAGACCAGAATGGCTCCAATCATCTCTACGGCCTGGAAACTGGAAGCTACGGGCATTTCATGACTTAGGTTTCCCCGGATATAAACAGCACCATTGGGAAATTGGGAAAGCATTTTATCACACCGATCTTGGTGTGGTCAGATGCTTTGAGGGCAGAAGAGAGAACTAGGGTCTAACAGACCCCAATTTTTTTTCAAATAAAAAAAAAAGAGTACCTGTCACTACCTTGCCACAAGTTTTGGGAAAATACAAACTTTTTTTTTTTTTAATCTTTTTTTGCACAAAGTTGTCACTAAATGATATATTGCTCAAACATGCCATGGACATATGTGGAATTACACCCCAAAATACATTCTCCTGCTTCTCCTGAGTACGGGGATACCACATGTGTGAGACTTTTTGGGAGCCTAGCCATGTACAGGACCCCGAAATCCAATCACCGCCTTCAGGCTTTCTAAGGGCATAAAATGGTGATTTCACTGCCTCACTACCTATCACAGTTTCGGAGGCCCTGAAGTGACCCCAGAAACCAAGCACTGCCTTCAGGCTTTCTAAAGGAATAAAATTGTGATTTTACTCCTCACTATCTATCACAGTTCCGAAGGCCCTGAAATGTCCAGATAGCACAAAACCCCCTCAAATTACCCCAGTAGACACCCCAAGGTATTTGCTAAGAGGCATGGTGAGTATTTTTCAGCTCTCATTTGTTTTTCAAAATGAAGAAAGAAAAGAAAAATTGCAGTGAGGAGTGAAATCAAAAATGTACGCCCTTAGAAAGCCTGAAGGTGGTGATTAGTTTTTGAGGTCCTGTACGCAGTTAGACTGCCAAATAGTCCCACACATGTGGTATCCCCATACTCAGGAGAAGCAGCAGAATGTATTTTGGGGTGTAATTCCACATATAACCATGCCATGTTTGAACAATATATAATTTAGTGACAACTTTGTGTAAAAAAAAATAAAAAAATTGTAATTTTACTGAAGCTTGTGGCAAAATATAAAATATTCCATGGACTCAGGATGCAGGACCCCTGACCCTCTGTGTGGAAAGTGCGGACTGGCCCTGTGCTGATCACATGCACTCTCCAAAAAAAAAAAAACTCTCTAGCAGTACACACCGAACTGAGCATGTGCAGTCTGACTCCAATAACTCTGTCTTATCTAGACATGTTTTTAAGACAATGCAAGAAGGGGAGGATCTATGCATACAGGATCAAACAGCCTTTTTACACAATGCAGAGGATTAAACCCCACAGTGAGTATAACAAGCATGCTTTACTGCATATACAAACTGATTTTACTATTGTGTGTTTAGTAACACTTTAAAAAGTAGAAGCTGAACCATCAACTAAACAAAACAGTTATCAGGGTTAAGTTTAAAGCTCCTGTAAAGAAAGCACTGCCACACTTTCCTTCTGAACTCTGAGCAGCAACATTAGCTGGAGTTTGCATGGGCTCTTAAAAATTAGAAATGTATGTGAAATGAATGCATTTTATTCAGAGCAAACATTTTGTTGTGCTGCTAAGCATATCTCAGTGTCTCAGTGTCACGCTTGGCCATATTTTAGTCACAGTAAAGACAACCAATATATCAATATCACCAAACATCACAGACAAGCTGCAGACACCATGATGACAAACATATTAATATTTGTGCCTTGCTGACTCCAGAAAACTTGGGCCCCAGGCAAATGTCCTTGCTGTTTTGCTTTCACACATACATTGGTAGGCAAGGCCCTCCCTATAAATCTTTTTGTTAAAAAAACACCATCAGTTGATGTTCTAAACTGTACAATATTAAAGCCTGGTGGTAGTTGCTCATTTAAAGAAAAAGCACCCAAGGGTAAAACACTACAAGTAATTCCAGAAAAGTTCCTTTATATCATTCTCTTATCAGCAGGAAGGGAGAGGAAATAGTGGCCTTTTAAATTACAGAATTAATTCATATGTAATGTGGGTCACTTAGATGCAATTGTTTAAGCCTATTGAAGAAGATAATATCTTGAACAAAATGGAATGAGATTTTAGCACATAGAGTCCTCTGAGCATAATGTAGTATTAATAAGATCTTTCAGCACAGCTTAAAGTGATTTTCAAATGATGGAACAAAATAGGATTTTGACATATATTAATCAACAGGTGGAAATTAGAAATTCATATGCAAGATGCAAATTTAAAGTTAAGTTTGAGCACATAAGGATATGTAAGCTAGCTAGCTTAGGACCACCAGTTGAGTTATGCTATGAAAATCTAAAACACAAATGAATGGTTAGAGAGAACTGCACTAAGTTCTAAGGCATCATGTATGTTTTGCAATCAAACGTCCTTCTAACAGCACAAAATGTTATTTAGCTGAAAAGTACAAATTTATTTGAAGTACAATGCTTCTAAAACCTTCAGTCCTATGACCCTTGTCCATGTACCAGCTGCGATCTGGTCACTTAAATCAAAGCATTGTTTCTGTAAGATTGTGAAAAAGATTGTGTTTAAGAAGTGACAGCTATATACCGGTATTTACCATGTCATTTCCTGGGTTCCCAGAGCCTTGGGTCCCCTTTGACAGATTTGCCATTTACACCCACAGAATACACCCATGCAGTCCTCATAGGAAGCCAGCATCGAAACACAGCACTTCCCAAAATAGCTACAGGAGACCATAGAAGCGGACCTAATAAAATCATATTCCATCTAGTTCTATGCGGATAATGATAAAGTGAGTGTCTCCCTGAAACATGGACTCTGGCCAACTCTGGAGAAGCCATACTGATTAGAGGCTAGTGTACACTACCTCTGCTTTTACCGTTCAATACAAGACAATGTAAAGGCATGATAGATACACAGAAAATGCATCTCAAATGTCCATGTATAATAGCCTTTATAACGTTGATAGAACATCTGGAATACTCCATGTTCCTCCTTTTATTGTTGCAGTGTTCCACTCTTTGTGGACTTAAACTAACCTTTAATTTTTGTCATAGCAACATGCGTACATAAGGGACAGGAACTTAAAGTGATTGTAAACCTCAGTCATGAAATATGAACAAAGCACATTCCTCTATAGTACAGCCATGGCCAAAAGTTTTCAAAGTTTTTCAAAGTTTTCAAAGTCTGCTGTCTCAGTTTTTATGATGGCAATTTACATATACTCCAGAATGTCAAGAGAAACGATTAGATGAATTGCAAAGTCCCTCTTTGCCATGAAAATTAACTTAATCCCATAAAAAAACATTTTCACTGCATTTGTGAAGAAAGGCTTCAGGGCGCCCAAGAAAGTCCAGCAAGTGCCAGGACCGTCTCCTACAGTTGATTCAGCTGTGGGATCGGGGCACCACCAGTGCAGAGCTTGCTCCTCGGGAATGGCAACAGGCAGGTGTGAGTGCATCTGCACACACAGTGAGGCGAAGACTTTTGGAGGATGGCCTGGTGTCAAGAAGGGCAGCAAAGAAGCCACTCAATATAAAGGTTATAAGCTAGTGCATATATGTACCTGTGCCACAGCTGTGTGTCATCAAATTAATAATGTGTAAAAAAAGCAGCTGCTGTAATGCCCTGTACACACAACCGGTTTTGCCATCGGAATAAACTCTGAAGGTTTTTACGAAGGAGTTACGACGGAATTCCGCTCAAGCTGTCTTGCATACACACGTTCACACTAAATTCTGACCGTCCAGAACGCGGTGACGTACAACACGTACGACGGGACTAGAAAACGGAAGTTCAATAGCCAGTAGCCAATAGCTTCCGTCTCATACTTGCTTCAGAACATGCGTAGTTTTTGGTGCATCGGAACAGCATACAGACGAGCGGTTTTTCCGATAGTAATTTGTTCCGTCGGAAATATATAGAACATGTTCTCTATCTAAGTCCGTCTGAATTTTCAACAGAAAAAGTCTGATGGGGCATACACACGGTCGGAATATATGATGAAAAGCTCCCATCGGACTCTTTCTGTTGGAAATTCCGCTTGTGTGTACGCGGCATTACAAATCTGTGAGTTATAGCGTGATAGATAGTACACTGGAGTTAATAATAAAATCAATAATAACGTGACAATATGCAAACAAACAATCAAAAAGAATCCAAAAAACATTAATTACTGAAATGAAAAATGAAAAATGTGAATATAGGATGATATAGGCCATATAATAAATAATAAAGAATCCGTGATTCTGTGTAGACAAATTTCCCAGATGTACAGATGGCCTTAACTGCATGTGGCCTGCAATATCCAATGATATACTGAATGTTCCTTCCCAAAAGGTACACAGAGGGCAAAAAAATTGAATGCAGATCCCTACTTACCAGACGTCGTTGACTGTCTTTGCCTTATGACAAGAGGAGTCAAGTCGGGCTTATATGGTCTCCATGACCGGGTATAAACCAACGACCAGATCTCCCGTCCTCTACGTCTGGCAGTTTGGGTTACCACAGATAGGGTCTCTCAATTGGCAGGATGGACCAGAAAACAAGAAAAAACTCCTCAAAGTGTAAAAAAGTTTCAAAATTGATTAAAAATCCTTCAAGCAGAGCGACATCCATGGAGACATAAGATTATCCTTTGCCCGACAGTCGCATATAGCAGTAAGCAGTAAAAATGGTCTAGAGGTCAGTGTGTGTTCCACCTAGGACTCAGCTACTCTCGATTAAGGCAAAGAGGATCAACAATGTCTAGTGAGTAGGGATCTGTGTAGCCATTTACTGACTTTTTTGCAGCTTTTTACAAGCATTTTTATAGTGTTTTAGAAGTGTATTACAAACGTTTTACAGCCTCAGGCATTTTTTTTTTTGTTTAGCCAATAAAAAGCACGGGGAGGAAATTAGGGGTGGAGAGCTGCTGTTTCAGCAGAAAGACCAGCAACAAAAAGTCAGGTGTTTCTATTGACGTCTATGGAGCCAAAAACACTTGTAATCTGTCAAAAAAAAAAGCTCATGTACTTTGAGCGACAGGAATTTTGCTATAGGTGACAGAACGCTCATATGTGAACAGGGGCCATTGAAATTAATGGGATTTAAAATTGCTCAGGTATGAACGGGGCCTTAGTGTTCTACTGACTGCTTTTATGCTTACACAACTCCTTAAAGCGGTAGTAAATTTAACTTATAATAAGGCTTACCTGTAGGTAAAATGAATATCTCCTAAACTGGAGGAGACATTCACCTTGCATGCAGCCAGTGACATTACTGGCGCATGCATCCTGAAGGTCCGGCATACCTTGCCGGTTTTCTGTTGATTACTGCAGATCATCGGATAATGTCTCTGACGATCTGTGCATGCACAGTAGTGACGTCACTCCAGCTGATTTGTCGATCAGCTGGCATGACATTAACACTGCGCATGCACAGATCATCTGAGGCATTATCTGACGATCAGCAAAGCTTGGAGGCAGAATCTGATGGTCACGCAGAATAATGATGTCACGCCAGCTGATCGGCAGAGGCATTATCCGACGATCTGCAGTAATCGACAGAACACTGGAACTTCAGCGATTCATGCCGGAACTGAGGGCTCCAGCGCGTATGCGAGGGAGTGACGTAATTGCGGCCAATCCCATAGCCAAAGTGCGCAAACTGCGTAAGAAAGGCCCAAGGGAACATGCCAGCCATCTCAGCAGTGACAGTACAGTGCTGGAGGGCTTAGTTCCAAGGTGAGTATTTCATAATGTGCTAGTATGCGATGCATACTGGCACATTATGCCAATGCCATTTTTTTTAAACATCCACAGTTTACAACCGTGTTAAAGTCAATTTTCATATGCTAAAAGTTTGCCCTAAACAAATAGGCGAGTAGAAGAAGAAATAAAGTAGCACAGATGAGGTTACTGGGCAGTCTAGTCCTCTCATTAAATAGCCACTATCACATTAAAATGTATGGTGCATTATAGCTAGGCATTGTCCAAGCCAACTGATCTTGCAATCTTTACAGTATGTAACCTGAATAGAAGTGTCATCTATTTTAAGAGCTAGATCAATATCTTTTTAACCTAAGGTTCTGTAATCAGAATTTAAAATATTCTTGAATTGAATGTTTTAAAGATGTCACATTGATACAAGAGGGTTCTTTTCTAACCGGCAAGTATCAAAAGTACTAAATTCTTATTACAGCAAAAAGTAAGTGTAAAATATTTGGCCCTCATTTGTGAAAGTGTTTTTTAAAATCAAGATTTTCAATTCATGGGGTTTTTACCGTCAAACCACACCAACGCATATATAATGGTGAACCACTAGTATATAAAATACAGAAGAGCATTTAATAAATGCTCCAGATATATTCACCTCTTACTAAAATCCTTTCTTTTAATACAAACATTTTACCAGTAAATGAAGGACAACTGCATAGCGCCCAACTGTCCTGGATTTTGAGGGACTGTCCCTGATTTGGAACAAAGTCCCTCTGTCCCTCTTTCCTCCTCATTTTGGTCTGATTTCTATAGTTGTCTATAAAATGCACTATTTATCTTTCAAAAAAGTGTTTCCCAGTGCTAAACCTTTGATTCATTTTCTAAATGGTTGCATTTGTACATTTCAAAAGCCAGTATAAATGAATAGCAGTGGTAAAAAAAAAAATCAAAAAAAAATTGTGTGTTTAACTAATCATTTTTTTATATAATTCTACTTAAGGGGCTGTGACAGGGGGTGTGTCCTATGCCTACATACTTTTGCAAATAGGTGTCCCTAGTTCCCATCTAAAAAGGGAGGTATGCAACAGAACAGCATCAGTTAATACAGATTGAGCACACATTTTCCCTAAACTACAGTAGGTAGAATGTCTAGTTTGGCCATGCTTGACAACCATTTGGTAATAGACTTGATCACAGGATCATTTATGAGCTTATCCGAGTAGATAGTATCATGGAGATCATTTCTGGATCAGTCTCATTTATCAGAACAATGTCACCATTAAAGTGTGAAGTGCTGAGAGGAGGGGTTTCAGGAAGTGAAGTCCGTAAAGGAAACACTGCTTGCAGGCACAAAGGTACCATGGGATATGTAGTCCTTAGAAATTGAAAGTAACAGCAGAGGGGAAGCTCTGATATGACAAAATTATTTTGTTATCTCTCTTTCAAAAGTACAAAAAATACCCATTGATACTATCAGAAATTCAGAATTGTTCTGTTTACTCTAATCAACCTTCTAAATTCTTATTTTTGATTACAAAACTCCTCCCCTCTTTGTTGTGGAGATGAGGAGAGGGAGAGGCACTCCGAAATAGAAAAAGATGACTGGGCAGGGCTGACACCATTTCATGCCATTTTAGTCCAGAAAGAGCACCATGTTGTCAGCCCACAACCAGAAATTAGGAGTCGAGACAAACAATTGCAAATAATTACTTCAATAAGAAAGGAATAACAACACCATGATGAATAGGTCAGGTGATGTGTGATAACTGATTAATTTGCATAAAAAAATAGTTTTTATATATTTTTATGGACAAAAGGCTTTTATTTTGGATGCTGTTATAATAAAAAAAAATGTTATTATTTTTTAGAGACTGACAGTGATTAGAAATGTTAGTTACAGGGGAAGACTTTTATTGATGTACCCTCTGCATGGAGAGTGATTAAACTAAATATTGTGCTGCTCATGTTCCTGTAATGTCAATATATTTCCTCCTTTCATTTACATCATTCCTGGTCATCCTGAAGCATTTCCCTTTCTAGGGCGACAATGCTTACTCACGTTTTCCTGTAAGAGCCCAAAATGAACTGCAAACAGCTGTGCCAAGGCACAGAACACTGCCAGGTTCAGCTGTAGTCACCCCAGGAAAACTGATTTTCAAATGCCGCTGGACAAGAGTCTTGAGGAAGTTCACATAATGCACACACATAAACAAACTAAAGTTAATAAAACCCTGAAAAGCATGCATACGAAGTAACTAATGTTATGTCGTTTTAATCTTCAGTGCACAATAACGTACAGAAATAGGCAAAAATCTGAAAGTGAATAAAGTAGCTGCATATTTATCATTACTGCAGCTCATAAAGTGATTATAAAAAGATACATAAAAAAAATAAATAAATAACAAACATGTCTAATATTTACATGTTCCGTGCAAAGGAATTGCACAGAGCGGCCGCAAACTTCCTCCTTTCTGGTCCGCTGCCAGTGCTCCTGGCCCTTCCCCTCTGTCTAGTGCCCCCATGAGAATCCTCTTCCCATGGGGGCACTCGTGCATGCTCACACCCGAGCCCCACTGCTGCGTCCATAGACACAGACAGCAGAAGTCGGCCCAGACCTCGGATCCCTCATCACTGGCTATGATTGACAGCACTGGAAGCCAATGGCTCCTGGTGCCCCAGCAAAGCCATAGAGATTCGGAAGTGAGGGGAGAGAAGAGCTGCAGCCGTGCAAGGTGCTGGATTGAATGGGGGCTCAGGTAAGTAAAAAGGAGGGTGAGGGGGGATGCTGACACCTAAACATTTTTTTACCTTAATGCAAGGAAGGCATGAAGGTAAAAATTGTTTAGGCTTTACAAGCACTTTAAGTATAACTGATAGAGAGTGACTAGGTGTCCCGGAAGCAACAGATAAAGTCAAGACCTGCTGTATGATAGTGAATGGTATTCACAGCCTGGACCCCCCCCATTGCATTTTACTCCACCCACCGGAGCTTACTCATGGGGATCTTAAGGGTGTCTTAAGTGTAACTGCTACAAAGTTTTCATCCACTTCTGTCAGCAATTTTCCAACATTTTCTTTTTTTTTAATTCTGAAATTGTTTCTAACTTGGGATGGTTTTCAAAAGCAAGGGTCATGCCTATTCTTCAGCCATTCTACAAAATTCTAATATGATTTTCATTTGACTGACCCAATATTTAGCCAAATGACCTCATCACAAGTATCTTTAGCATTGGAGTGGCCTGGTATGACTCCTTAGCTACCTGTTTTCCTGTAGCTATGAGTATGTTGTCTGTACCACACATAGTTACTTAGCAGATTCAGGCTTTTGCTCAGACTGGCTCATGCAAGGCAATACAGACTATATTTATGAAAGACATGTCAATGAATGTGGCCAGCTGGGTGCATATTACTGATTAGTTATAGTTTTTGCAGCCCACAGTTACACAACTTAAATATGTACAGTATATACAGAAAATCTTTGAAGCACATACCAATAGTTTGAAGAAGCCAAATTATTGCAGGGGTCTGTGTGAAACAGTATTTCCAGTCTTTTATGTTATAAGGCCCTGTGGTATTTTGAAGTAGAGACCTTTTTAGTGAAAATCTCCTTCAGTTTCCTTGTAGCCATTGCCACTAAGGCTACTTTCTCACTGGGGCCGCCCGAGCGCTAGCTCTAAAGCGCCGCTTGTTTTAGTGGCGCTTTAGCGCTGTTAAAGCGGCACTTTTCGGCTACTAGTGGGGCACTTTTAATCCCCCCCTAATGGCCGAAGGGGTTAAAAACGCCCATGTTGCAGCACTTCTGAATCGCTTTTCAGGTGCTTTGGAAGGGCTGGCCATTCATTTCAATGGGTAGAGCGTTTTGGGAGCACTAAATACAGCGCTCCCAAACTACCCCAAAGATGCTGCTTGCAGGACTTTTCCTAACGTCCCGCAAGCAGACAGCCCCAGTGTGAAATGTCACACTGAAATGAATGAGAGGCAGTTTTCAGGTGCTATTTCTAGTGCTGAAACGCCTGAAAACCGCCTCAGTGTGAAAGGGGCCTTAGAGGAAACCTGCCACTTGAGAAGTACATAGGCTGCCATTTCCAACTACTTTAAAAAAAAAACTAACTGTGGAACCTAGGAGGTTAATCCTCCACATTGTGTAAAAAAGTTGTTTGATCCTGTTTTCTCTGATCTCCCCCTTCTTACACTGTCCCCAATCAATCAATCTCCTGATAAGAAAGAGCCTTTGTAGTCACTCTGCACATGCTCAGTTTGGTGTGTATTGCTAGAGAAGTTGTTTTTCCTCTTAGGAGGGTACATGTGATCAACACTGTCCAGACAGAGGGTCAGGGGTCATGCAGCCTCATAGGATAGTCAGAGCAGAATCTAAACTCCTCCAACAAGATTTAACCAGACACTGATAGAAGTCACAAGACTGCTATACACTACTGATGAGAAAATGTATTTATCAGTTTATATTTACTAAAATAATTGTATTTCCATGTTCTGTGTACTGTGGGAGACCAGATATAGTGAATGCAGGCTCCTGGGTTTAGTAACATTTTAATATTGGAAAAAGGAATTTGATATTGCCAAGCATTTTTACAGGGAAACTTTTAGGAGAAATGTTTTCTGCCATAGTGGATCTTTCCTTCTGAAAAAGCTAGTTGCTTGGCTGTTTTGTTAACACAGTGGTTTCAATACCCTTTAAACCATTGACCTGGAACATACATATCAAGAAAGCAAAACTGAAGACAAACGTCTATATCAGCACCCTTCTTTTTTAGAGACTAATCAATAAACTGAAAGTCAGCATGAAAGCCAAGGAGCTAGCACTTTCCAAATGAGAAGTCAGTAATTGCAGCCTCTCTCAGGGAAGGTTTTTCTTTTAAAGCAGAGTTCCACCCAGAAATGGAACTTCTGCTGTTCGGATTCCTCGCCCCCTCCGGTGTCACATTTGGCACCTTTCAGGGGGGAGGGAGGGGTGAAGATACCTGTCAAATCCAGGTATTTGCTCCCACTTCTGGGGAAAATCACTGCATATTGTGTGGTGATCTATGCAATGTTGTCCGACAAGTCCCCCCCCCCCCCCCACTGTTTTCTGGGAGACACACAGGTCACAGGAGACAGCAGGGACCAATCAGAGCATGCAGCACAACTCGCACATGCGCAGTAGGGAACCAGAAGTCAAACCGAAAGCCTTCACTGCCTGGTTCCCTTACCAGGAATGACGGCGGCAGCACCCGGGAGTCGATCCAAAGATCGGCTTGAGGTGCTGACATTGCGGGCTCCGTGGACTGGTAAGTGTCCTTATTCTAAAAGTCAGCAGCTATTTGTAGCTGCTGACTTTAATTTTTTTTCTACCATCGGGACTCCGCTTTAAGTGACAAACTCTGGTTTTAAGAAAAAAAAAAAATCTATTCAAGTATGTATTCTTAGTGATTTCTTCAAATCTCCTTTTTATGCTGCTGTGATCTGCCTCTCTGTTAGAGGGTGGCTACATTCACTCTCCATAGTCCCACTGTATGTAGAAATGCAGTCCACCTCTCTTACTATCTCCCACGATGGACTAGGGGCTTTGACATGTGTCACCTGACTGCAACTAATGTGCACTGCCCGTTCCAAACAATCAAAGTAAGGGGAAAAGGAGAGGTTTGGGAGCTCATGGAGATGTTACAAGGAGGCAGAAAAACAGTAAGAAATGATTTAATGAAAAATGGATTACATGACCACCGTATATACTCGAGTATAAGCCGAGTTTTTCAGACCATTTTTTTGGCTGAAAAACCGCCCCTCGGCTTAAACTCGAGTGAGCCGTACCTTCCATTAGTGAAACAGCGTGTGTAACAGTGCGTGTCTCCCGCTGTGTATGCAGTCTGTTCCGCTATCCATTGTAAGAAAGCCCCGCCTCCTCCTCGTCTCTGATAGATGGAACGCTGATACAGTTTCCCAGCATTGTATCAGTGTTTCTCTATCACGGACATGCGAGGAGGAGGCGGGGCTTTCTTTCAATGGACGGCGGAACAGACTGCATACACAGCGGGAGACACGCACTGTTACACACGCTGTTTCACTAATGGAAGGTACAGCTGCAGATTGGCACAGTGACACTACAGATGGGCACAGTGACACTACAGATGGGCACAGTGACACTACAGATGGGCACAGTGACACTACAGATGGGCACAGTGAGGCTGCAGATGGGCACTGTTTACCCAGTAGCTGCTGCATTTTCCCACCCTAGGCTTATACTCGAGTCAATATGTTTTCCCAGTTTTTTGTGGTAAAATTAAGTGCCTTGGCTTATATTCGGGTCGACCTATACTCGAGTATATACGGTAAGTATTGGATTTGTATGGATTATTTTTGGAGCAAAAGGTTTATTAACCACTTCCCGACCAGCTGCTGTCATTATACTACAGCAGATCAGCATGATCCCGCGAGCCGTCGTAGCTGTACGGTGGCTCCTTTCAGCAGGATAGCAGGCGCGTGCACGTGGCCGCTGCACTGCGGGGGTGCCAATGCTCGTGACCGGTGGTCGCGATGACCGCCAGCCATGAGCGATCGTGGGCACGAGAGACAGAACAGGGACGTGTGTGTCCCTGTTCCATTCTGAGAGGAGATGCAGATCGTGAGATCCCAATAGCTTGAAACCACGATCTGTCATCTCCTATAGTCAGTCCCCTCCCCCTACAGTTAGAACACACAGTCAAGGAACACAGTTAACCCCTTGATCGTCCCCTAGTGTTAACCCCTTCCCTGCCAGTGACATTTATACAGTAATCAGTGCATTTTTATAGCACTGAACGCTGTATAAATTGTCAATCGTCCCAAAAATGTGTCAAAAGTGTCCGATGTGTCTGCCATAATGTCGCAGTCATGATAAAAATCGCAGGTTGCCGCCATTACTAGTAAATAAAAATAATAATAATAAAAATGCCATAAATCTATCCCCTATTTTGACGCTATAACTTTTGCTATAACTTTTGCGCAAACCAATCAATATAAGCTTATTGCTTATTTTATTACCAAAAATATGTAGAAGAATACATATCGGCCTAAACTGAGAAAAAAAATGAGTTTTTTTTAAAGAAAATGGGGATATTTATTATAGCAAAAAGTACAAAATATTGTGTTATTTTTTTTCAAAATTGTCGCTCTTTTTTTGTTTATATCGCAAAAAATAAAAACCGCAGAAATGCTAAAATACCACCAAAAGAAAGCTCTATTTGTGGGAAAAAAAGGACATCAATTTTGTTTGGGTACAGCTTTGCACGATTGCGCAATTGTCAGTTAAAACGATGCAGTGGCGTATCACAAAAAAATTGCCTGGTCATTGAGCTGCCAAATCTTCTGGGGCTGAAGTGGTTGAAGGATAATTTAGTGTCACTAACAAACAAAGCTGCTGCTTTAGTAGGTAAGAAAAAGGTTAAAGACGATTTTCCATGTTAGATCTTTGTACCTTGTCTCTTTGCATGTTGCTTTGGGGTTTCTCTGCGATTCCATCTGGAACTCTTGTCCTTAAGAAATTCGCTATACCATTGCTCACTGGTTGCCTGGAAACAGAAGCCATTTAACCAACAGATGAGATGTATCATAACATACATTTTGAAAGCTTTACAAATATTCCTACTGCGATGTGTTGGGAAATAAAACCAGGTTTCATCTGCAAGATAATTAATACCATGTCTCCGTGAGAATATTGCTTGTTGTTGATGACAGCTGCAAACTGGGTTACCGTAGTTATTAAGATGAAAAAAAGTGTTTATGAACTGTAACTTTGAAAATTACTTTATTCCACAGAGTAACTGTATGTGCAATAAGATAACACTACAATTATACATCAAGTAAATGGTTAACTTTTCACAAATGTGACATACTGGTAATAGCTCGATTTTTTCAGGTAAATATTCCATCTATCTACGTAGGGATGCATTTACCATTTTTAAGCCACTAGGGGGTATCAATTCTCCACTGAATTTGAATTGAATCCAATTCTTCATATACTTTTATGAAGATTGATTCTGCTAAGCTAGACTACAGGAAAATAAAAACATACACGTTAAAAATGCGCCAGTTTCAGGCAAGGTACTGAAATGTGTACATTAAAGTTAACAAAGTTAACTGCATAACGTCTTTAGCAAACAGTTTTTATAGTATGCAAATATAAAGTTCTCTAATTTTGATGCTCCACCCAGAGGTTAACTTATAACGAGCAAAGGGATTTGAAGTGATTTTAAAATCTTGTTTTTTTCCCTATAAAAAATAATAAACATGTTATACTTACCTGCTCTGTTGCAGTGGATTTGCACAGAGCAGCCCGGATCCTCCTCTTCTCGGGTTCCTCTTCTGTGATCCTGGCCCCTCCCTCCTGTTGCGTGCCCCCCACAGCAAGCAGCTTGCTATGGGGGCACCCGAGCCAAAACACAACTCCCTGTGTCCATTTAGACATGAAAACCCCGACCCGGCCCCACTCCCTCTCCCCCCTGATTGGCTAACTGGCTTTGATTGACAGCAATGGCAGCCAATGGCGCTGCTGCTGTGTTTCAGCCAATCAGGAGGGAGAGTCTCAGATGGCCGAGACACTCGTAGACATCGCTGGACAGAGAGGAATCCTCAAGTAAGTATGAGGGGGGCTGAGGGGGGCTGCTGCACACAGATTGCTTTTTATCTTAATGCATAGAATGCATAAGATAAAAAAAAACCTTCTGCCTTTACAACCCCTTTAATTACAAGTGGTAAACCCAAAACCAAAGATGTAATATATTGCAGCTTACCAATCATTAGATGTGGTGGCTGCATCAGTTTTTTTTAGGCTTTTACTCTCTGTTTTCACCTGGTGATCCAGCCAGTAACACACCTCCTGTATTAGGCCAATCATAATTCAACAGGAACCAGCTGGATTTCAATCCAAATATAGGCAGGCTGGTTGTACAGAAGGGAATCTCTCAATTAACTTCTGTTCAACCAGTCTGTCAGCTTTTTTTTCAAATCGATCAGTGCCGTTGGCTATAGCCAGCAACACTGATCATTATATTTTGAGGGCAGGGAACTTTCTCCACTGTCAGAATAAAATAGCTTTGCGGGAGGGATTTCCCCTACAACACCGAGTGTGTTGAAGGGGGAATCAAAACATTTTTTTTTCGTACAACCTGCTGGATTTAAAAAAGGAAAAATGCATAATCTATGGCCTGCCTTAGAGTTCCCCCCACTCTGGATAAAGGAGCACAGTGGCACCTTTGGACAGCTGCGTTGTTAGTCTGGGGGTTAGGGGAGTGTTAGATTTACTAGCAGGCTTTAGATACACTAACAAATTAAAGCCAAACCCCAGCTCACACTGCAGTTACAGCATATTTTTCCCTTTTGGGTTTTTCATGAATAAATAAATGCTGATCATTGTAAGCACCTCTGTCAGTGGTAAACGGTTTGTCTCAATACTCTTAATTGATATATTTGCAGCAGAGTTTGTTCTGTTAACAACTGACCTACTGGCTGGATCACCAAATGAAAATAAAAGAAAGAAAACCTAAAAAAAAAAAAAAAAAGCCTAATGCAGCCATCACGTCTAAAAATTGGTAAGCTTCAATATAATAAATGTTTGCTTTTGGGTTTAAAACCATTTTAGGCTTACAGATGACTTAGGTGTGTTAGGAGTAAGATTTAATAACTTTGTAAAGGTATTACTGAGTACCAGAGTTAATCGAAAAACATATGAGCGGGAGTTGTCACAGGTTATTCCACAAATATCCCTTTGAGCAAGCGAGGCACATTTTTAAATTGTATAGAAAACAATGCTAACTAGAAGCTATTATGGGAATCGGTCTAACTTGCAGATGCTTGCAGGGTGATAGTTTGTTAAAATCGTGTTACAGTAAGCCTGTATTCCATTTACCTAACATTAGATAGCTATATTCAACTTGATTTGATTTTTAATGTAGAAGACACTAAGCTGCACATCCAAATAGCTTCCTCAGTGCTAATGAGTGTCACAACATACCCTATCTTTTAAAGACACACAGGTAACCCAGTCTACTGTATTTAACCCGTTTTCTACCTGTGCCGTTTTTAAACAGTGGCTGGTATCAGTGGCACTTGCAGGCCCCATGCAGCACTAGCTGGACCCGCCGGTTATCAAAACAGCTGGGGATACGTGCTAAGCCCGGCAGCTAACGCTGTGCTAATTTGTGCCCTTGTCAACATGACTTGATCTTAGCCTAATGTTACACTAATAATTTACGTAAACCATCCCCACCCACCGAATGTTTTGCAGGAAAAGTTTTGTAGCAAAAAAAAATATTGCGATGTATATGTTAAGGTAGACTACAAAACCTGAAAGATTTGATGTGCAGAACCAAGGTGTTGACAAAATGAAAATATTGCAGATGTTGATTGTCCAAGAACAATATGTAAGCTTTTAAAGTTTGTAAACACACCCTGTTCTTTTTTTTAAATTCTACTACCAAAGGACTATGAAGTCTGGGACATGTGATAATTATTCAAGTTATATGAATGGGGGTGTGATTTGCCAAATAGTTGGGATAAAGATGTTAAAACCATCCTCAACACTGTTTGGTTGCTCACATGTACACTTTTATAGGGCGTACACACGGTCGAACTTTGTTCGAACATTCCGACAACAAAATCCTAGGATTTTTTCCGACGGATGTTGGCTCAAACTTGTCTTGCATACACACGGTCACTCAAAGTTGTCGGAAAATCCGATCATTCTGAACGCGATGACGTAAAACACATACGTCGGGACTATAAACGGGGCAGTGGCCAATAGCTTTCATCTCTTTATTTATTCTGAGCATGCGTGGCACTTTGTCCATCGGATTTGTGTACACACGATCAGAATTTCCGACAACGGATTTTGTTGTTGGAAAATTTTATCTCCTGCTCTCCAAGTTTGTGTGTCGGAAAATCCGATGGAAAATGTCTGATGGAGCCCACACACGGTCGGAATTTCCGACAACACGCTTCGATCGGACATTTTCCATCGGAAAATCCGACCGTGTGTACGGGGCAATACATGACCATGTGTTCCCACTTCAAAGCAAGAATATGCTTTTTTTTTGTCTTCTAAAGCATAGTGGCCAGGTGAGAAACATATTTATTCCAAAGTAATTATGTATTCCTAAAAGCTATACATTTGCTTTTAATGAAAGGCTAACCTTTTTTTCTGCATGTCATCATCACTGCTGCCAACCTCATCACTGGATGAAGAATAATATGACGCTTTCAAGTAAGATCTGCTATTGTCTTTTCCTTTTCCTACAAGGTTGGGGCTCTATAGTAGAAAGAAAAAAGTACAGGCAGAAAATCCTTGAAGGCTTCTTTTTAAACAAAATTCCAATTAATAATACAGATTCACTGTCAGTGTATTGAACAATATCCTTGGTTGTTACAATGGTTGCTCTAGCCCAGGGGTCTCAAACTGGTGGCCCTCCAGATGTTGCGGAACTACAAGTCCCATCATTCCTCTGCCTGTGGGAGTCATGCTTATAACTGTCAGACTTGCAATGCCTCATGGGACTTGTAGTTCGGCAACAGCTGGAGAGCCGCCAGTTTGAGACCCCTGCTCTAGCCAGTGCCAAGATCTGAGGGATGTACGTCTTATACCATTTTGTCCATAGTAGTCTTTTTTTTTCCAACATACTTATTAAAGTAAAAGGAAGTAAAGAGGATATGGGGACAGACTACTATATTCTGCTGGCATTATAACAAAGTGGCCATAAGTACTGTGGATAGTCCAATATAAGATAACCAGCTTGTTGATCTTGCACTGGGCAGCTATTAAACAACTTATGGGCACATTGCATTCAACCAAATTTTCAGCAAAACCACTAGTAAGCTCGCCATTCGCCACTTACACATTCAGGGACTCTTGGTAACATCTCCCCTTGGAAAGTTCCCATCATAAACTCCAACTCTAGAGGATTACTCAGCAATTTAGCTTTTTTGCTTTGTCATGTTGTGTAAGGACCTATGAGAGGTCTACAGCTGTCCTCTTCTAAAGATCCTATTCAAAACCCCACTTACTCGCACATAGTGCGAGTAAGCTCCCGTGGTAGATGTGTTTTTTAGACATTTTGATAAATTAAAATACAAACCAAAATATCCCAAGCATTTTTCATAAAGCCTACCGAAATCTTATGGGAGTCCTGATACACTTCATTTTCAGCTCTTGCCAACTGCTGGGGATAATTCTGTACAGCATAGTTATCTCTCAGCGACCCTACAACAACAACATAGAATACACATGAATTTCTTCTGCTTAGAACACATTTATAAAACATACATGATCAAGTCTGGCAATCATCTTATTTAAACTTGCAGAACTGTGGAAATACAATGACAATTGGAAGGCTATATTATTCCGGCTTTCAGGTGCATTTCATAGTTCAGGCCAACACACTACAATCTACAGGGCTGTTGCCATCCCCATGGCCTTCATGATTGCGCCTTCCCACCCAGACATCATTTATGAGATGTCATTTACCCATAAATTCCTGATGATACCCACCTGAACAAAATGCCCTTTGGTAAACTGAGCAAGAATTTTATGTGGATGCCCAGCAATAGTTGTCAAAACAAGAAAACAGTTTTCCAGCTTCTAGGATGAAGTCTTTGGATTTCGGCTGTAGAAGTGGGATTGCCGACTGGTATAAAAGCAGACAGTACTGCTGTGTTCTAATTTTCAGCAAATCTGTCAACAGGCCAGTCTATGAAACATCGATTGGTCCTAACATCCTAATGTCAACCTGTGTGGTGTGCGAACAAGTCCAGGGCCAAGTGTCCTAATTTATTCATTGAAAATGGTTGTGTAAATGGTTTATCCCCTTTCTAGAACATATTTTTTTTCCTATTATAAATGTTAATAACGCTGAACTAAAGTGTCTGTGCAACACACATGCACCCTGTCTCCTCCAGATTTTTAAATCCAAACCACTGATTATTTTTTCTCACTTAAAAATTTTTACTCCACCAACTCTTACTCCTTTCAATTGTTTTGTCAATTTGTCACAATTTCTCCTATATGTAAGTTATGATCACCAAAGAGGCCTTGACTAGAAATATTTTTAAAGCAAAACTCCAGGCAAAAACTTTTTTCTGTGTAATTGCTTGAGGTTCTATACCTTTAGCTAACATGTTGTCCATTTGTTTTCCCAGTCCATATCTGTTTTGCAAGACGGGTGACCACTATGCCATGTATTCCCCAGCCACCGGTCTTGTCCTTGTCCTGCTGTAGTTCTTTACATTGAGCAGTGACACAATTCCATCCCCGCTCGCTGCATTGGGCAGACCCAGGAGTCAGATTCCCGGTCTGAAACACCCATTGATGCAACGTCATTAGAATGAAAGCCCAGGGACTCCTGGTCTGTCCTTTCCCTTATGAAGTCATGGGAGGTGCAACAGACTGGTAGTCTCCTCCGCTCTCTCAGCTCCACATGCCTGTGATATGCAGGCTATGTGAATGAGCACTAGGCTCAGTGTAAACATGCCCCTCCCAACAGTCACATGCTTTCATTGTACCCACCCACATTTCCTAAACACTGTAACATGACAGGGCAGGATCCAACGTGATCCCTGCATTTCCACCTCCTCCTAGAGCCGGCAGAAGCTGGCATTTTTTAATTACAGCAATGAAATCATGAATATTGTATTATACTTTTCCTCTTAAACTGTGAGTAATATATTTATAAACCTAACCGTTTATTGCTTTATATAGGTTGGTGTACTTGATTTTTGCTGGCATCCCGGAGTTCTTTAAAGCTACAGAATTTTCTTGAAAGGTTACAGTATTTATTAGTACAACAGGCATTTCACAATTGGGGCTTTACATACATTTGAACTAGAAAATGGTCTCGACTTGAAATTACACACTGTTTAAGAGCTCAGGAACCTATTAATTCATTATAAACAGGTACCTAAACATGGATAAATCATAATAAAAACAGTAATCTGCCAAAACAAAGACTGTGCAGTTGCTTAACATTGCTTATTTGCGATATACAGCAGCAAGCTAAATGATCCCATACATCACTACATTTTTTTAGTATACTCCATGTACAACATAGAGTTAAAGTTTCCTGCAACTGTACTGTAATATCGTTGATGAAAGTAGTAGGCTTAAGAGCAGAAATCCCAGTGGATAAATAATTTCCAGCAGTACATGCCAGTGGGACAAGTGTGAATTGGAGAGCACTTTACTGAAATGCTAGCAATGTAACTTTAATAATAAGAAAGAATTATGTTTATATAAAGACAATGAGCAAGTTAAAATGTACGAGTTGTGGGACTTAGCAGAAATCCCCTGGAAGCCTCTCCAATTCAGCACTTTTTCCACTGTAAATCTGTTTATCTCCTTGCGAAGGCAGCAATGGTATGGAGCAAGTTCTATCGATTTGCAAGCATCAATTATTTTTAAACCTTCTCCATTTGCTAGCAATGTACAGTACATTACTTTGTGCTAAATTGCATCTTTTAAGTATTCTAAAGAACTGAAACAAAGTTAAAATTAATGCAATTGTGGCTCATGCTTAAAAGAGCAATAATCTGCTTCTTAGATCTTTTATCTAAAGAAACATAAGCTTGAAGGTGCCTATGCAACATTCTTCACTTGAATAAGTTGTCTACTTCTGGGCAGCTCTACTTATCCTAAGACTCTTTTCATCATATTTATCATAACCTCGTACTCCTGTTCTTATGCAAGAAAAAAAATGATATGCATACACTGGTGTCCTTTATTTTCAGTCTTTAAAACAGATGTATTCTATATTTTATTGCATCATTATTATTATTATTACTGTTATTTCAAATTATTATTATTGTTATTTCAAATGCATTCTGAAACAGAGTCATAGATTATTTTTACTGGGGGGGGGGGGGTCTCAGTCTTGGGCACCCAGAGGAAAACAATTTGGTTGTGCATGACATGGAAAACTGTGGGTGTGCAAAACAATAGATGGGGCCTAACATTTTAGCCTAGAGGGCATGGGAAAGCACAGCATATGAGGAGATGTGTCTCATGGAGCTCCTGCTACTGATCCTTGTACTGATCCTTCCACCAGCAATGATATACCTGCACACAGCCATCAAGTGCTTTCCGGTGCCTCCTGGAGTGCCTCCATGATAACATGCAAAAACAAGGAGGAAGCTGCTGCCCTGGAGGCCCAAAAGGGTGCCCAGCCTGCTCTCCCTTGAGCACACCATGTAGCACAGAGAAGCCCAAGGATCCTGTTAGTAAATCGGGTAAGAAACCGCACCCTGGTGAGAAGGAGGCATCACAGGATATGCTGTTTGATACCCAATAGCCTCCAAACTCACAGGGACAGTAATTCTTTGAGGACTATGAAACGTTTCAGGAAATATTGCAAGAGGTGCCATTAGCTTCATGTTCCTTGTCAAAGTCAGATAAGATAGCAGTATTGGAAGATTGGATGCAGGTTGATGAGGCTGACATACTTCAAGATACTGCACAACCCACACTGGGTGAAATTCTCCAGGGGTTTCATAAATGTATTGCAGCTGTTCATATGGCTAGAGGTCAGTTAGTAGGGCTGATGGAGGAAGTGGAAATGCAACCAGGGGACAGGAGTCTCCGTTGGCCCATCTGATAAAAAAACCTTGAGTGGGAAGATACATCTTACCCTTCAGATTCTGCTAGAGAGACTTTGTTCTCCACGCAATATGTTCTTGACCTTGTGGCCAATTCCTCTGCAGAATGCATTATTTCATAAGTTAGCCTACTATGGTATGGTAACATTTAATACATTTTACCTGATAAAAGAAAAAAAAAAAAAAAACCTACTCATTACATATACGGTGAAATATGGAACTGTGCTTATACCTAAAGATATTCTTTAATTACTGTTCCACAAGCAAGATTCTAACAGGGTCTGTAACACACTGAGTGCCCAGATAAGGAGTGTGTAACACACAGGTCAGTAAAGCACAATAAAAAATTACCTCCCTCCCAAAGCAACGATCCCCCCACCAATAGAGATCTTTCCACTTCCACTATTAAATCTAGTTTTCTTTTAACTTTTATGCACACAGAGAGTCCCTTAAACCTTAAAGAGTAACTCCACTTTTGTTGAGAAAAAAAAACAATCACCGCTGCGTAATATATGTACATTGCAAGAACTTACATTTTGTTGCAGAGTCCTACCCGTTTCTGTTCTTAAGAAAAAGCTGTATGTTTCACTAACATCATTGAAATACTGATTTCTGAATGGGTGTGTCTGTGTCCAATATAATCAACTGATGCACTAGCAGTTCTAATGAAGAAAGTTGCAGTGTCTGCATCCCTTTAGAAGCAATTAACTGTAAGTGAGCATCTCACCAACAATATAATTCCTAATGCTGAGGATACCTAAAATTTGGCTTGTACCTTGATGCAGACTTCTGGGAAAATCAGTGAGCTAATCATACAAGCAGGAAATTACATTTCTGGGGAATCTTTGTTTTCCAGAAGGCCTCCAGGTTACCATATAGCATTGAATTTTACAGAAGCTGCAGATTAAAAAGGAAAGATCATTTTTCATAACATTAATTTATATATTTTTTTTCCCATGAAAATTGAGTTACCCTTTAAGGACATTATAGTTAGTGGAATGCATTACCAGTTCTTTGAATGGTTTTGCTAGTTGCCTGGAGCTGCTCTAAATATTGCGGCACATTATTCACATTAGTCAGAATTATCTGCTTACTACATTTATTTCACTCTAGTACATTATTCCTAATTTAAACACTTTGGATTTCAAGGTATATGACACATTGACTGCTTTAGGGGGCAGTGGTAGCCAACTGCATTAGATCATTACTGCATCTGTCATGCGTCACTCTATTTGAATGGCAGCCACTGAAGCAATGTCACTTTTAATTGCAATATAAGACTTGTGATTTAAATGTATTGTCACTTTTAAATTAAATCACTCAGGGTAATCTTTGATGCCTAATCTGTCATCCAGCCTCAGTGTCCAGTCAAGTAACTCTAATACACACAAAAAAGGAGACAAAGTAACTAAAATAAAATTTGTTGTTACTGACTATTTATACAGCCAACAATATAAGTCCTGTAGATGACATTTTTCTTACAACCTGCCAAAAATATTACCAATATCTACAAAAACTTAATCAAAATCAATGTTCAGAATACTGAGGGCCAAACAAACTTTTGAGATGCAGTGTATTGCAGTAATGTGGGCATTACGTTCAATACCAAGTTGTTGTGCTATTTATTTTGAATGGAACCCCAATACACTAAAGTAATGCAGCTCTGATGCACTACCATGCATTGTAGCATTTTTTGGCAGTGCATTGTAGCATTTTTTCTATGGCAGTGCACCAACATGTCCCTTTTTTGGCCTTTTTGTGTGCATTTGGCAGCCTATTCAAAATCAGCTTCGAAAGTAAATCAGTTAAAAACCCAGAGGTCAGGCACCATCCACGGAGTTCTTAGGTCAGATTTACACTGTTCTATTGTGGTAATGCATGCATGTTAACATGCACTGCATTAGGGCAGCCCC
Organism: Lithobates clamitans; assembly: GCA_037952925.1. Taxonomy (NCBI): domain Eukaryota; kingdom Metazoa; phylum Chordata; class Amphibia; order Anura; family Ranidae; genus Lithobates; species Lithobates clamitans. The sequence continues at coordinate 2,352,352 of JBBGZY010000724.1, read as the reverse complement.
ATTCATTTTGAATGGGCTGTCAATGCTAACCATCAAAAGCAAAGCTCTTTTCTGGAAATGCAATGTATGGCCATACAGGTGCATTGCTGTAGTGCCCTGGGGTACTATTCAAAATAAATGACACCTTAGTGTCCCGACACACATAACATCATAGCTCCCATCTGTCCCTGATTTCGAGGGACTGTCCCAGATTTGGATAAATGTTCCTCTGTCCCTCATTCCTCCTCATTTGTCCCTCATTTTGGTCTGATTTATATAGTTGTATATAAAATGCATATTTTATCTATGAAAAAGTGTTTTACAGCACTAAACCTTTGATTTCTAAATTGCTGCATTTGTAAATTCCAAAAGCCAATATAAAGGAATAGTAGTGGTAAAAAAAAAGCACTTGTGGGTTTAATCAATCTTGTTTTTTTGTACAATTCTCCTTTAAGGGGGCGTGGCAAGGGGTTTGTCCTATGCCTGCATACTTTTGCTGACAGGTGTCCCTCATTCCCATCTCAAAAAGTTGGGCGGTATGCATAACATGCTTAACCACGGCTAAATAGAGTGAACTAGTTCTTAAAGTGGTTGTATGCCCATTCAGAGTAGTTTTCTGTACAAGGACCATTGCAGGTTATAATATAATTCTAATGACGTCAACCACGCATGCGCCGTTTGTCCGAATTTTCCAGCAAGCGTATGATGCCGGAAAAATGCAGGGTCTATGCTGGGGCTGTGTCATTTCCTAGTGTCGGCATCAGCCCTGACATCCCCCGATATTCCTTTCTACTCCTTCCGCATTAAGAGGATCGTCTCCAATTCGCTGCACTTTGTTTCCGAAGTAACCGAAAGCAAAGAAAAGGCTTGGATATGGCTATTAATGCGTATGCGCAGGATTATGGACAGGGAAAGCTACTGCAGGTGGAACTAAATTACAAGACAGATGCGGAAGACCAGAGTAAGTATGGCTCCGGCGAACAGCCAAGCAGGAGCGTTTCAAAAATAATGATTTATGACAGTAAGAAAGATTTTTGACCATACTCTTAGTGCCATGTTCATTGTAAATAACTAGTTAGATTTCAATATTGTTTACATCATGTATGATTAGGGGAGTTTACTACTGCTGTAAAGCTTGATACTGATGAATTCTTGATTAAAGCAAATTTGTCAAAGACCTGGGCAATTCAAACTGAAAATGAAGAAATGGATATCTTTAGAAACTGAGCAATATGTGCAAAACCACTATCAGCAAGTTAAACTTAGTCCCAAGACCAGTAACCTCCAAAGCTCATCTTCCATAGAACATATTTAAAATTATGCAAAATAGCAATTTAACATGTGTTTGGCACAGGGAGCAATGCAGATCAAACCTTCTCTACCCTAAATCCCCAAAAAACGACTGGACAAAACACACTCGTTGCAAAAAACACAGCACCAACACAGCCTAGGAACTTCTGTCAGTATCCCATGTTGGCACATGTTGGAAATTCCGATGGAAAATGTCAGATGGAGCTTACACACGGTCGGAATTTCCGACAAAAGCTGCAACTGAACACTCTCCATCCGAAAATCCAACTGTGTGTAGCGTGCATTTTTTTTTTTGAAAGCCTATGGCATGCATAACACACCCAAAAAACTTCACCCGGTACCAAAAAAAATGTGCACACACATAAAGAGTGGTCACAAAAAAGTGCAACGGGTACACAGACGTGCCTGATCCCCCAGGGCGTTAGGCTCCAGACGGGGACAAAGGTACTTTAAAATGGTCTATCTGGCCGAAACCAGACAGACCCCGTTCTCTGGAGAATCTGCCGAAACAGAACCCACCCAAGTACTAGGTGGGGCTCCCCCGAAGGGAGACCCCATGAGAGAGGGCGAACTAAGCCAAAAGGCCATCTCCACCCCTTCCCAAGACTTTCAGGGCTGGCCCAAGGACCCGTCCTTACTCGCCACAGTGAGACAAAACCGTGTACAAACATAAAAAGACATACACAGTGACAAAACATAGGATTCAATAAAAAAATATAAAATAAATAAAAGAAAGTGGGGAAGGGATAGTGGAGAGGAGAGTGAAAAAGGTGGCCATTGTGTAAAACAATGACCAGGCCCTCCGGCCAGGAATAAAAAATTCCTCTGGTCCCAGCCAAAAGGCCCGGCCCAAGAGGCAGGTGCTAAAAAAGCGTGTTCTATGGTGCAGTGACCGTGGTGCCTCAAATCAAAGTGACTGCCACTCACAGTGATTTTATGGCACCCCTGGACTGCCACTCCAGGGGCACATACTCCACAGGCTTTCAAGACCAACCCTGGCCACTGGCCCGGACCACAGCAAACCCCACCCCAGGCAGGAAGGCATGGAGTTCTGGAAGCTTGGTGAGAGCCCTTTACCATCAGGCCTCACCGTTGTTCCGTCCCTCCTACCTAATTACATTCGGGAAATACTGGCCGCTCCCCCGGTGGTAGTAAGGGGAGCCAGCGTTCTCTCCCGAATAACTGTCCGGAGCTAGAGCTGCCCCAATCCAGGCCAGAAGGCCAGGGTCATGATCCTCCGGAATAGACCCCGTGGTTCTCCATCCCCATCAGAAGGCTTCCCTTTCGGCTACAAACCGCTCCAGGTCACCTTTACTCCAGCAGGTTTTGCATAGCAACTGCCATCCCATCTCTATCTCGCCATAGATCAGGGACAGAAGCAAGCGCCACCTCCTGGAAACTGATAAGAACAGATACTACACTTGATCTTAGCCAAAAGGCCAAGAAGCGACTGTGTGTACGGGGCATAAGACTGCTAAAGGCACCTTTTGCATGGGCTTTCTGATCAGTTCCGCCTGTCAGTTTTTCAGGCATACCTGATCGGAGGTTCAATGCAGGTCTATGGGGAGATGGATGTATATGAACTTGTATCCGTTTACATTTGCCGATCTCCAAATCCCTCCAGGTCCAGACAATAACAGCGAGGGCCACTTTGTTTGGTAACCGGTCGTGGGCCACAATGAAATTAAATGGTTTAGAATTTTTGATTTTGAATAGCATAATGAACATTTTCCTCCTGCAGCCACTGAATGTCGGCAGTTGCAGGAGGAAATAAAGAGGATTGGTTCTTGTATATGCTGTCCCTCCTGTCCATGTGTAAAACAGAATGTGACAGGGAGGCCGCACGGGCCCCCTGGAGCATGGGTTGGGGTCGCCATTGTGACCCCTGGCGCTACATCAGTGGTTGAGTGTGTGGTAAAAACATGTCTCAACTATGGGGTTTTACTGCCCCCAAAACCGCAAAATGAGTTCTTACTGTCCCGAGCCATCTATAAGGCTGCTTTCATAATAATTGCACTGTATTTTACCTACACCACTGGTGCAGCGCAGTGCACCTGTGTCTTTCCTGCCGGTTAACTGCGCTTTGCCATAGACTTCTATACTATTCTGCAGGTAGGGTTGTCACCTCATCCCTTTAAGGCCTCATTCACACGAGGCGGACTCCGTTTCCACGGAGCCCGCCTCGGTCCGCCGGCCCAGCGGGAGATCTCTCAGTTGATCTCCGCTGAGCCGGCGGATGACAGGTCCCTCTCTGCTCATTGAGTGGGGAGGGGCTTGTCAGACGCCGCTGCTGCCTATGGAGGGATCGGATGAAAACGGACAGCATGTCCGTTTTCATCAGATCTCACCCAATCCGATCCGCCAGTGACGGATCTGGATGTAGGGCCATCCGTCTGCTTTTTGCGGACCGGGTTGGATGTCAGCGGACATGTTTCCGCTGACATCCATCGCTCCATAGGCTAACATGGAGTGCCTGTTCAGGTCCGCCGTCAAAACTGACAGGCAGACCTGAACGGTCCGATCGTGTGAAAGGGGCCTAAAACCAAACACATATTAATTACACAGGTTCTGTGGCTGATTAAGGTAGTAATTAAACTCACTTGGTGCCTGATCTGCATTAAACTAGCTTCAGAACCTGTGTAATTTATGTAAAGAAAAGAAAAATGTGTCTGCGCTCGATGAAAGAATCAAAACAGTATGTAAATATAAAATTAATTTAGAAATGTACATAAAAATATATAATATAATATATAATACAAGTGCTATGTGCATAAATAAACATATACGTAAATAAACGTGCTATAAGGACATACACCAATTGCTGCCAGGGTAGGCTGAGTTACTGAAGCTTCCAGAGAAAAAGGGTTTTTTAACAGGAGTTCCAACTTCTTATCTGTGATCTCTGAGGAAAGTATGGCAAGTCTCTGAGAGAGTCTGGAGAGTCAAGAGTGGGAGCGCCGCCGGGATGGGGGTCATGGGAGAAGTCAGACATGTGTGGACTGTGGAGAGGAGACTATAGGAAAACCAGAGCCACCAAGCTGGAGCCGACTGATTGAGCCCTTCAAGGTGCACCTAAGAGGAGTATTGCGCTATGGAGTCTCTTTTTTTCTTGCATATATTATCTTAATGGGGAGCATTGGATGCCTATACAGCTGATTCCATTTGAGCACAGGAGTGTTTGACAGAGTTTAAATACTGTGTCACACGCTGGAAGGTGAGCGCATATGCTTATGGGGATCACTGGAGGACACTGAAGCATGCTTTATGGTGTTGCACTTTTGGAAGAACTTAATGGATATACTTCACTGATTATGGACACCGATTTTGGGCACTTTATGTATTTTTGTATCTCTGAACTCACACTGTTCAGACTTTAAGAACTCATATGAGGACTTTTTATTTCTTTTTTTATTTCACTATTGATCGGATTTCTACTATGTGTTTCTTACAGCACTTTGCACTTTTGATTGGATGCACTAGAAATTATCCTTGATCTAATAGTTATTAATTATAGCACGTTTATTTACGTATATGTTTATTTATGCACATAGCACTTGTATTATATATTATATTATATATTTTTATGTACATTTCTAAATTAATTTTTTATTTGCATACTGTTTTGATTCTTTCATCTAGCGCAGACACATTTTTCTTTTCTTTATATGCCATTTACACGAATATGAACGTGATAGAGTGTTTGCTGCTGATGTCATTTCATGATTGATTCATGGTTCATTTTTAAGGCATAGACCCGTTTGTGGCTCGCAAGGTTTTCCACTATTTCTGTGTAATTTATGTGTTTTGGTTTAGGGCTGGGTTCACATTGTTGTGTGGAGCAGCTCACAGCAGGGGTCCGGTGCATCCCTGTTCATCGTTTCTGGTCCGAATTTTTGGCTGAATTCGGATCTGAAATGGACCAGAAGATGCACAGGACTCCTGTGCAATTCGCTCTGCAGCCATCTCAGGGCTGTGTAAACTGAATCCATTGAGAGCCGGTCACAGGCTCCTGACATGCAAATTGAATGTGGAGAAATCCGCTTCAAATTCGCAATAGTGTGAACCCAGCCTAAAGGGATGAGGTGGCAACCCTACCTGCAGGTGTGGTGTACGGTCAGTGAGAGGACCAAAACTCCTGCAATCAGTTTGAGGTTGAGGGCCACGGGTTGAGTGCCCCTGTTCTAGACCTAAATGTGCCGCAGGCCACGGGTTGAGCACCCCTGTTCTAGATCTAAATGTGATGGATTGGAGGTAACCTGATGTACGTATACAAACAAACACTTTCTGCTGCCATTGAGCTATCATAGGTCAACCACAGCCCACTGTTAAAGCGGTGTTCCACCCAAAAGTAGAACTTCCACTTATTTGTCTCCTCCGACCCCTCAGGTGCCACATTTGGCACCTTTCAGGGGGGAGGGGGACAAGTTTTTTGACAGGTATCCTGTCCCCACTTCCGTCAGACCTTGCCGCGGCGAGGTACTTCAGAAGTCTGGCCCGCTCCTTCTTTTTCTGCCGCCAGACCAATTGGAATGCGCAGTGCACTTCATGCATGTGCAATAGGGAACAGGGCGTGAAGCCAAAAGGCTGCACTGCCAGGTTCCCTTACCAGAAATGATGGCGGCTGCACCAGATTGTCGATCTGAAGATCGGCTGAGGTGCCGACATTGCGGGCACCTTGGACAGGTAAGTGTCCATATATTAAAAGTAAGCAGCTGCAGTATTTGAAGCTGCTGACTTTCAATTTTTCGTGGGGTGGGCAGACCTCCATTTTAAAATGGGAACAAAAACTGAATGGACATGAATGTCACAAAACTGACAGCTGTCCCAATCTGCTCCAGTTTGGCAGAACATCTGCTTACAGATCCCCTGCTGAACAAGGCAGAGCGTGTCTGTCTGACACTCCAGCCATCTTCTAGGCAGCCAGTGCTGCAAAATACCACTATATTATGAATGTGAAAGTGAAAAGTGAATATCCCTGTATCCCCTTATTTTTTCAGCAGTCAGATTATTTCAGGTGCACCGATGACAAATAAATGGAGCTGTCATTCAGACAAGGATATACACTTTTTTTTTTTTTTTTTTAATAGTACAGAAATGCATCTTATTTTACATGCCCATTTCTGTGCTTACCTGTCCTGTCCAGTTTTTACAATCAGAAATCAATCCCATCATCCGTGCATAATAGGCCCATTGCATTAGAAGCATGTTCATGCAGACAAATCAGTTTCACTAGTTCATACAAAGGTACAAAATCCCAGATTAGTCATAATTCAGCACCCTGGATTAACCTGGCAAATTCCCTTAAGCAAATATACTAGTGTTTTTTCCCTGACTATAATACTCCTTTAATGAATGCATCTGTGTACAGATGAAGCAATCACCTGGTTTCAATCTGCTGCTCTGGCTGGCATTTCCAGTTTCATTGCCAATTCTTGAGCTTTCAGACTGGTCTTTGGATTGTTGCAGGAAGCCACTAGTGGAAAAACACATAAGGTTAGTGATTAGTCATATATGTACAGTTTTGCTAATCAAAGCTGGCTTTATAATTAATATATTACCCTATGTCTCCCAGAGGAATATATGGTCAGTGCATCAGTTAGGACATAGCAGACAGGTCTTTCTACTGTTCACTGATACATTCCAGCAGCAAGGCCAGTGGAGATAGTGTGTAATAGTTGGAGGAAAATGAACTGGTGGTTCTAGGATAGATTTCTCAATCGCTGTTCACTTCCCAGCCCCACACTGATAAAAAGATGAGGGTTTGGAGGGGTGTTATTTGTCATATTACTGATATGTATGTAACTTGTAATTATTTCAGGCATTGTATTGTGGGGATACCATGCTATAATGAAAAATGTTTTATTAAGAGAATCTGGTATTGCTTCAGTGTTTGGGGCCATTTAGAGAGTATTTTTAACATTGGTTGATCTACTTAAAGTGGTTGTATACCCTTTTTTTTTTTTTTTTTTTTTTTTTTTTATATATTACTCTTACCTGTAGGTAAAAAAAATTCTTGGTGATAACAGTAAACAGGACTAACGGGGGCGCAGACCGCAAAAGAACCTAACAGATATTCTAATCTGTCTCCACTATGCCCAAAACGTACAAAAAAAGTTTGCTTTTAGTTATACCTTAAGGCCTCGTTCACATTGACTGCGCTCTTGAAATCGTGCAACTTCATCTAAACATGCATGCTTTCAAAGCTGCATATCAGTTCGACTTTGTGTGTGACTTGGAAGACATCTGTGCGGCTTCATGCACAGATGCCGATTTAAGTCGCACACGAAATTGACAAAAGTAGTGCATGTACTCATTGCAAATCGTGGGGTACGATGCTCTTGAGCACCTGTGGCATAAGACTAAGTTTTAGAAATATTTCAACCAATATAAATCTGTCCTTCAAAAATACTATTCTTGCCTCCACGCTGCCAAGCAGACCTATTTTATTACTCTCATTAACACTACCTCATCCAGTTCCCATTTACTTACCTTATTGAACCCCGCTACTATAGACGAGGTTGCTAAACGTTTTCTAATGCCCACCTAAACACCTGTCCCCTGGGACCCTGCTCTTTTGTAAATGCTACAATCACCCTCTGGCTCTATCCTACAATCTTTAACTCACATCTCCAATTTCTCCCTCTCTGGCATATTCCTCAACTCTCTAAAACATGCACTAGTCACCCCCGTACTTAAAAAGCCCTTACTGGACCTCATCTATCTTAACAATCTATGCCCCATCTCCTTGCTCCCCTTTTCCATCAAACTCCTTGAGCATCTAGTCTACAACTGACTGAGCAACCATCTCACTGAAAACAACTTTCTTGATCACCTTCCGTCTGCATTTCACTCTCAACACTCCACAGAAACTGCTCTTCTAAAACTCATAAACAATCTACTAATGGCCAAAACCAATGGACACTATTCTCTACTCCAAGTCCTGGACCTCTCTGCTGCCTTTGACACAGTGGACCACCCCTCTTCCTCAAAAAACTCCACTCCTTTTGTCTCTGTGACTGTACTCTTCGCTGGTTCTCATCCTTATCCCACTGCACCTTCAATATCAATTACAATTGACTTCCTCCTCCCCTCCTTCCTTTCTCCGCTGAGGTTCCCCAAGGTTCTGTTCTTCAACCTCTCCTATTTTAAATCTACACCTCCTATCTGGGTCATTTGATAACCTCCCATGGCTTTCAATACATTTCCATGCTGATGACACCCAAAACTATCTCTCTACCCCACAGCTCATGCCATCGGTCTCCACATGCTTCACTAATTTACTAAGAGCGATATAAGCCTGGATGTCACACCACTTCCTCAAACTCAATCTTTCAAAATCGAGTTCATAATATTTCCTTCCCCACATGCCTCCTACCCTGACTTCTATGTCAAGATCTATGGCACAACTATCAATCTGTCCCTGCATGCCAAGGTGCTAGGTGTTATCCTGAACTCTGAACTATCCTTTCTGCCCCACATCCAATCACTGTCCAAAACTTGCTGCCTTAACCTACGCAACATCTCCAAAATACGCCCCATCCTAACCAATGACACCATAAAGCTTCTAATTCGTTCCTTGATCATCTCCCACCTAGACTATTGCAACTCCCTCCTCATTGGCTCAACTTTACATAGGCTATCCCCTCTTCAGTCTATCATGAATGATGCCGTCAAACACCTCCACCTTACCAACCGTTCAGTGTCTGCTCCTCCTCCTGGCTTATGCTCAACCAATCAAATTCAAAATACGAACAACTTAAAAAGCCACCCACAACTCGGCTTCCAGCTACATCACTAACCCAGTCTGAATATACCAACTGAATCGTTCTCTTCATCCCTCCCATGACCTCCTGCTCTCTAGCTTCCTTGTCACTTTCCTCCATACTCACCTCCAGGACTTTTCCTGACTCTCTCCCATCCTATAAAATTTCCTACCCCAATCTGTCTGTTTCCTACTCTGTTTGCTTTTGGATGATCTCTGAAAACCCATCTCTTCAGAGAAGCCTATCCCGCCCCCCACTAATAACGACTTACATTTTCTCCATCAGTTCATCCCCCACATTTATTACCCTATATATCACTTGACCCTCCCTTTTTTGTTGTAAGCTCTAACGATCAGGGCCCTTTGATTCCTCCTGTATTGAATTGTATTGTAACTGTACTGTCTACCAACAGGTTGTAAAGTGCTGCACAGACTGTATAATAATAATATGATGAATCTTTTTCAGGATTGCTTATGATAAGCTTCTACCGCATATAAATATGCTGATTGGATCTATTTGTGGTGAAAATATAGCTAAAAAAGATCAACAGACTTTTGGGGTTGAGTGCCCCATCCTACTTTTTAGATGTTTATAATACTGGAGGACTGTGGGAACTATATGAAAATGTTGTCAGATGTTTGTAGCCACAATGGTTCAGCACAAATAGTCATGGCTGGGACTTGATTCTTTGTGGGCAGCTGTTAAACTACACTGAATATTCTGATAATCAAAGGCAGTTTTCTTATCAGCCTAAAGTGTATGTACTTGAATAGGGAAGGATCAAAATAGACCGGTGCCCCCCAGTGAAAGATTTCCTCTTACATTTTATTCTGGGGACAATTTTCCAATTTTTGTATTTCCCTTCCCGTCTTGGTGACAATAGTTAGGAGGAAAGAAAGGCATGAACTCTCAAAGGGGACACACACTGTATTAAAAACTAACCCCATCCCCACACCATTAAAAATAAAGTTTTGCCTAGAGATATACTTTAATATTTGATCATCATTTGTGTAAAAATATTGGTTTATTACAATACTACATTACATAATATCCATGTATGAATCCAAGCGTTTGGATCCTTGAAGATATTTTCAGTATAGTAGTGTACGCGTGTGGTTATAATGACTGCAGAATTATTTTTTTATTGTGAAAACCTTTTCAAACATTTCCTATTATATAGCTTAATTATACTTTGTATTTCTTAAAATAATTCTGCATTTCTTTTTATTGTATTCTATCTTAAGAACAGTTTCAAGTAATCCAATTATATAGCTAAGCAAGCTATATAAGCTGAAGCTAGCAATTATGTTTCCATAATTGTCTCTCTGTCTCTGGTAACATTTGTGATCCAACTCGGAAGTATAATTGTGATCTGGTACTGTCAATTACCCAGATGGACTTCTTTGGTGGCCTCGGGAGCCCATGTAAAACTTGGAAGTGGTTCTCTCTGGAACCTGAAATAGAAAGACATTGTCAGTCATCATAGATTAACAAATTTACTATGTTATGCTTTTAAATGTTCAGTTCAACCACGAATGAGTGGAAAAATGATACTAAAAGCGTTTTTAATCTTTCAAGAAATCTAGATAGGTGCAAGTTTAGACGTTTTTTTGATGTCACTAACATTTAATACTAGCAGAGGGCAAAGAGACTGAGAATGGTTAGGCAGGATTGTGGGTGCCAGTTAAAGGCCTCATGCATACTGGACACTTTTGCAGCTGATACTAGGGGTGTCGGGCGTTTTTTTTTTCCTGCCAAAAAGCTGTTGCCAGGAGCAAACACTTTTAGGAGAGTTTGCAAAATGTTCTGTGTGCATGAGGCCTAAGAATGCAACATAAGGTAGAATTCAAAGCAAATTTATGTCTTTACCACTTGCCGCTCATGTCAAATGAAGCTGCGTACTTTGAGCGGTCAGAGGTAAATAGAAAACACCGCGCTAACCAGTAAAATGAATGAAAGCTGCTGCATACAGTTTGACAAAAACAACAAAATAGGCATATGGAAAAATGCAGCGCATGTACAAATGAATATAGGTCTTTAAAATGGTGAAACAGTCAAGAAATAACTAATTGACCACAGGTGCCTTGAAACACAAACGTCCATAGATGGATGTAAATGTCCAACCGCACAGGAGGTATAAGTACTCCAAGGGGTGGTGATGGTCTGATGGTTGTCAGAAAACACCTGGCATCATACATCGACTTCCCAACCGAGAAACCGGGTCCCAATGGGTCATTCAGAGAAAGTGCAAAAAAGCCTCTTACCAGATCCTGTGGATTCCCATGTCAGCGACAGGGAATCGCATGCGCAGTTTGTCACAAATGACGTGGAATGGGAGCTCAGGAATCGCCAATCTCTTGGATTGTGGTCTGTATGGATCTCGGCCGGCAACCGGATGGGTCCTCGCAACGGACCGTCCTCACACCGAACTGTCCCAGCGTGCATCAGAAGTTTTACAAACGGTCCCCCGAAAGGAGCAGTTGGAGGGACTGGATCTCATGCGGTAAATGTGGAAACAAAAAGAATGTGCCTCCATCACTGAACGGCCTCTATCACTGAACGCCCACATGACCAGTCTGTGTAGGAAATGATGTCACGTCCGTGGGCGTGTCTGACGTCTCCCTCTCACATGACTCACTGGGCCAATCAGAGAGCAAACATCCCACTCAACTCTGCTGTATGTACAATCCGTACACCGCAGAGGGATGGGACTTAAATAAATACACCTAGCGTCCCGGCAATGCAATCCAGCAAGCAACGGACGCTGAATGAGACAAAACAGCATCTCTATGGTGTCTGTGTAAAAAAAATGTGTTATGCAGCAGACCGGGACCCGATGACCCGGAAGTGTGCATAGAACTCCTGTGAACCGGAAGTGTGCAATACAGGTGTATTTATTTAAGTCCCATCCCTCTGCGGTGTACGGATTGTACATACAGCAGAGTTGAGTGGGATGTTTGCTCTCTGATTGGCCCAGTGAGTCATGTGAGAGGGAGACGTCAGACACGCCCACGGACGTGACATCATTTCCTACACAGACTGGTCATGTGGGCGTTCAGGGATAGAGGCCGGCTCATACATAGCGGCCTATTGATCAGCTTTTTTTAACACCTTTTGTCTTCTTATTGAGGATTGGCTCCTCTGGCTGACAGGGCGGTACATTCTGCCGGACTGTCAGCAGAGGAGTGCTGTTTTCATTTAATCTTTAAATGCTTTATTTTTGTTAGAGAGATCATAGAGTGATATATTTTTCTGCTTGTAGATCTTTATACAGTCTCCTGAGCTTCACCTTAATGTCATTCATTTATTTATATAGAAATTGTGTATGATCTTTATGTCTAGACATTTAAGCAAGTCATGTGATTGTAGTCACCCAATCCAATCTCCTGGTTTTTCAGCCCTTGTGATTGGTCCTTCTCTAAATAATTTTATTATATATATTTGGCAACTTGGAGTGAGTGGTCTATGCCCCTGTTGAAGACCCCTAGGTCGAAACGCGTCGGATACATACACCACTCTCTTTGTTGCCCATTTGTTTTTATCCACCGTGATCACGCTTTTATTTGTGTATGGTCGTTTTTGTCAATAAAAACACCCTTTTTTATCTGCACCATGTGGAGGCACATTCTTTTTGTTTCCACATTTACCGCATGAGATCCAGTCCCTCCAACTGCTCCTTTCGGGGGACCGTTTGTGAAACTTCTGATGCACGCTGGGACGGTTCGGTGTGAGGACGGTTCGTTGTGAGGACCCATCCGGTTGCCGGCCGAGATCCATACAGACCACAATCCAAGAGATTGGCGATTCCTGAGCTCCCATTCCACGTCATTTGTGACAAACTGCGCATGCGATTCCCTGTCGCTGACATGGGAATCCACAGGATCTGGTAAGAGGCTTTTTTGCACTTTCTCTGAATGACCCATTGGGACCCGGTTTCTCGGTTGGGAAGTCGATGTATGATGCCAGGTGTTTTCTGACAACCATCAGACCATCACCACCCCTTGGAGTACTTATACCTCCTGTGCGGTTGGACATTTACATCCATCTATGGACGTTTGTGTTTCAAGGCACCTGTGGTCAATTAGTTATTTCTTGACTGTTTCACCATTTTAAAGACCTATATTCATTTGTACATGCGCTGCATTTTTCCATATGCGTACTTTGAGCGGTGATATCTGAATGATGCAGCTACAGGCATCATTCAGATATCCTCTTTTAGAGCCAGCGATTCCCTTCACCATAAGAATGATCACAGCAGCTGTTTAGCTGCTTGATCATTCTTACAGGCAGTGGGAAGGGACACCCCCCCCCCTTTCCGCTTCTTCCGGCTCCCCCCTGCCTTGGGCCAACCGGAGAAGGAACCGACCGGCCCGGATGCTGACCATAGAGATTTCCGGTGGGCCAGATGGTTTCCGGAGTCTCTATGATCGTTCGGAGGCCGGGCGGGATGTTATGACATCACACCCGGCCTCTGCATTTGAATAAATGCCGCTGCCTCGGCTGGGAAGCTGTGGTCATATATGTTTTTTTATTTTTTATTTCAGGCTTCCCAGCCTGAAACCACACATGTGAGGTATCACCGTGATCGTTAGAGTGAGAGAAATAATTCTAGCACTAGACCTTCTCTGTAACTCAAAACTAACCTGTAAAAAAATTTAAAGCGTCGCCTATGGGGATTTTTAAGTACCAAAGTTTGGTGCCATTCCATGAGCGTGTGCAATTTTGAAGCGTGACATGTTAGGTATCTATTTACTTGGCGTAAAATTTTCACATACAAAAAAATTGGGCTAACTTTACTGGTGTTTGTTTTTTAAATGCATGAAACTTTATTTTTTTTTTTAAAACGCGTTTGAAAAATTGCTGCTCAAATACCGCGAGTGAGCAGCAGGTACAGGCACAATCATGTATGTGACGTCCTTTCTTTCGGATGTGTCCAATCACACACAGAATTCTGTGTGTACAAACGCACAGAAAACTCTGTGTGCATAGCAACAGCAATCTGCATGTTTCTTCTCCCTGCAAAGCAGGGAGAAAAAAACAGCAAGTTCAAAAAATAAAAGCAGAAAACATTACACATTGTTAGGCACAGAGTTAACCCCTTACCAGCTAATGGCAACGGTATTATCACTGATCACTTTAAGCATGCCACTTGCAATGTCGGGGTCAGTTAGTGATCCTTCCAGATAGTGTCTGTTAGCACCCACCACCCTATCACAGTCCCACTTTGTGTTGCTGATCACAGCCATTACAGTATAGTGTCTATAGCTGCTTAAATTCCAGTATCTATACCATAGTTTGCAGACCCTAACTTTCGTACGAACCAATATACACTTATTGTGATTTTTTTTTTTTTTTTTAACCAAAGACATGTAGCAGAAAACATTTTGGCCTAAATGTATGAAGTAATTTGATTTTTTTTGGATATGTTTTATAACAGAAAATATTGTTGTTTTTTCTACACTTTTCAGGCTTTGTTTAATTTATATCGCAAAAAAATAAAAAAATCCAGTGGTGATCAAATGCCACCAAAAGACAGCACTATTTGTGTGAAAAAATATATAAATTTAATTTGCATACAGTGTTGCATGACCGCGCAATTGCAAGGTAAAGTAGCATGGTGCTGAATAGCAAAAAATGTCCTGGCCATAATGGGTGTAAAACCTTCTAGGTATCAATAAAGATACAGGGTAAAAAATAAAGCTTTTGCTACGATATGCATTTACATATTTCTACAATCCTGGGATTTCCACTCTCCTCCCCACAGTATTTTACCCCCCCCCACTAGTTGTCCTTAGTCTGTTGACCAGCATCATTCAACCCACTTCTTCTGAAACCAGGTTGCCCCAGCCTGTGACTGAACAGTGAATGAATAAACAGCCCAGTGATAAGCTCAGCTGTCATTCTGCTTTCTCCTTTCGGTGCTGTGCTTTTTTTTTTTCCGCACAAGAACTGATTGATTGGCTCCTTGTACTGCTTCTTCCTCTCACACTTAAACCCTGTTCTGCAAGGATTGTAAGAAGCTGATGCCAAGTCAAATCTAGGTACTTACACTGCTTGTATTAAAAAATGGAACCCAACAGAAAAGCCTTTTCTTTTAAGTTTATTCAGGTATATATACGATTCAGAGACAATTGGCTTATACTGCTGCCTGCTGCAGGATTTGGACACTGGGAAACAAAAACAGTCTTATGTAGGCATCTGATTCCCTCTAAGGTCTGCATTTGTAAATATCTTTTGCTTAATAATTACCACAGAGTTAATTGGCTACTGACAGGTGCTTTTTCTCTCTCTCCTAACTAGGTCAAACGCCTCCAGTTGGAGGACTGTGATGTTATTAAAAAGGGGAGTTTGCAGAAAGCAGACGCAGAGAACTAAGCCATATGATAATATACAAACAGTTGCTGTTGTATTTCACCCAGGCCAGAAGCAGAGACTATTAGGCAAGTATTCCCATGTTCTATTAGTTTAACTGCTGCTGCCCATAGCTTCTTGAGTGTGTATCTAAATATTTGTGACAGACCTACAGTATCTCTGTCCTTTTTGTTTAATAATTCTCACATGCACAGTGCCAGATACTGTAGCTAGGTCTGTGCTACCGTATGTGTGTAGTGGGTACCTTCCAACATATTAGTAGGTTAACTTGTTTATTGCAATAGAGTTTAGATGCAGCTCCTGTTATTTTAGTTAACCCTGTCCCTTCATGCCTGGGACTAAATAGCTAGTTTTAGTTCAGGGCTCAATAACCAACATATGTTGGAGCCAGGTTAGGCAGCACCTTCTGGTAGTTGGATGTCTGGTTGCATGAAAGATTAAGAACTACTAGGGACCAAGACGCAAAGTAGGTAGGCTGACTCTGGGGTCCAGTGCCTTGGGGTATCAAAGTCTGATCCTGAACACAGCTTAAGACAGCGTTATCCTTCCACAAGTGTAGCACAACTCCTAGGGAGCCACAGGTGAAAAGGGATCCCCCACCCTGCACAGCCAGGCACACCAAATCTTCACAGTCTCGTTTTGTTATTTTATTGAGGGATTAGAACTTGGATGGGGAGTAGGGGTATTATGGGATGCCCACTTGATTTTAAGCAACTTCAGGGACAACTTCTCCTATATACAGTCCTATATACACTCCTCTCTTCCTCCAGCACACTAGCTTGCAGAAAAAACTCAACTGGGACACTGTAATAGATCCAACCAGACAGTCAGCCAGATTAAAGTAAAAGCCCTTTACAGGCAGGGACCCTGGGGGCCCCCAGATCCTAGCCCCCCTCCCCCATGTGAATGGGTATCGGTGCATCGTACCACTACCTATTCACCAAAAAAGCAGTGAAAAGTAAAAAAAATCAAGAGCCGTTTTTTGATTAGTCCTTTATTAATATCTCTGAGCTGTCCTCTCCCGCCACTGTTTTCTCCTTGCCGCAGACCCCAACAACCACCGGCCAGGGTTGTCTTGAAGAGGCCCTTGTCCCCATCAACATGGGGGCAAGGTGCTTTGGGGTGGGGGAGCGCAGAGTGGGGGGGGTCTCCCTCCAAATCCATACTAGACCCTTAATTTTAATTTTTATTACATTTGGCTGTCAGCGGGGAAGCCCGCTGACAGCTGATGACTCATCGGTTGTTAAGTATGTGGTTGCTGGCTTCCTGGCCCCCTCCTTAGCAACCAGCTATATACAGTGTGTTTAATGGGGGGGGGGGGGGTTGAAAAACAGATGTCAGCGGATCGGATGTAAGTGGATCGTCAGCTTACATCCGTTTTTTGTCCGTTACGTTCTTTTTAACGGAAGAAAAATAGGGTTTTTCCTCCATCTTAAGCTAAGCTCTGTTTTTTAATGGAGACGGATGTCAGCGGATGATCATCCGCTATCCCATAGAGATCCATGCATGTCTGCTTTTCATCCGTTAACGGATGGATGAAAAACGGACATACAGAACACCTGTGTGAAAGGGGCCTTAGTTGATTGTGAGCGGATACAATGGTCATGGCTCTCTCCGGATTCCTCCATCCACACAAGCAAATGGACAGAGGAATCCTCCCTGTTCCTGGAGGTTGAAACATACCTTTTATAACCTGCTGAAAAAAAATAATGTTCCATAATTAAGATAATTAATTAAAATAGTTCAGAATAAAATGTTGTCTGAGCTGGGGTTTAGGGCTTAAAACCCTATAGTAGGGTTTCCTGAGCAAGATTTCTGCTTATTCTCAATAGGTTTAGGACAGCTGGGGCTCTACTAAAAGCCTGACATTGTTGTTTCCCTTTTACAGAAGA
The DNA here is from genome assembly GCA_037952925.1 of Lithobates clamitans. Lineage (NCBI taxonomy): Eukaryota > Metazoa > Chordata > Amphibia > Anura > Ranidae > Lithobates > Lithobates clamitans. Next base: position 2,335,035 of record JBBGZY010000724.1, on the reverse strand, counting down.
TTCCCCTATGCTTTATAGAGAATCCACTAGTGTCCCTAAGAATTACCTTAAATGCATGCTTGTGGCAGGTCAAAACACTATCCTTCTCCAAGGAATACACTTCATGGTTCTGACCAATCATGAGAGAAACCTGAAGGTCACCATAGCTGACCTCCACATCTAAAAATACTACCTGCCTATCAAGCTCACTCTCTTGCTTCAAAATTTGAATTGCTAATGTAGCACTAACTCTCGGTGGAGCTGCTGGTTTAAGCGGGTCTGTTACCTTCACTCTGCTTCCCTCTGTTTCACCGGCACCGGGTCTAGGGTTCCGTTGAGTTTACTTCTGGACGACACACGTACCAACACTGGAGTACGTTTGCAATGCTTTATTAAACAAACAACTTGGGAAGTAGCAGGAAAGAGGTAGAAAGGAAACTCGCAGAAGAAACTCAAATATTCTCTGAAAGAGTTCACTTGGCAAAAGGTCTTGGTATAATTCAAATACTATTTGAAATGCGCTCCCCTCATGGGACACACTCTTTGCTCGTCTGGATAGGCCTCTCTCACCGGTCTAGCAGCCAGTACGCAGCACGAATCAAAGTCTCTGCCACAGACTTGTTTGGGAATAAAATCCGTACGATCCTCTGCCACAGGATGAATAGATTTGCTGTAGTGAAAGTCAGTCGCAGTGCTTGAACCTTTAAGCCGAGCCGGCAACACTATGCTGTATAGTTACTTTTGGATACGTCCTCCAACCGAGTCACCAGGCCCCTCTATAGACCAGCATGCGGCGTGATCTCTCCAAGATGGGTCCTCCCCTGGGATCTCCTCGGTTGTCCAGCTTCGTCACACAGGACCGACAACTCAGGACCATTCCTCGGCCGCGGTGGCAGGCTCCAGACAAGCTTCTGGACCCACCCCTGCGCCGTTGTATCGTGGGCCTCCCGATCGGAGGACCACGAGGTAGCTCCTTAACACATACCTGTCGGCCAGGAGGGCCAGCAGGGGGCTGTAAAACAAACCCCAAAATATGGCATCTGTCCCATAAATACCCTTGCCCAGAATGCAACTCGGAGGACCACCTCCACCACACCGGGACAGAGGAGCATCTATTTGCTTCAACACGTTGCCTTTCCAACCCTGACCAGTGGTAACAGCGACACTCACCGGTCAGCACGGAAACACCCAAAACGTCAGCCAAGCTGGAACAGAGGCGAACTTTTAACCTTCTTAACACACAATTTACTAAATTTACCTAACATGCGGTAGATTGCAAATCTACCAGCGCTGCACTAAAGTAACAGAAGTATGCAGATAATAACTTCTAATGTTTTCTGATGTTCCTGGTCTTCATACTTGTTTTAGAGCATTGCCTAATAGGCCAAACAACTAGCCAGACAATTAGCATTTTCAGAAAAATCTTTATGCTGATGTAACCAGGAGCTGGCTAATGCTACCTGCATTGTCAGGAGACACTGTTCAGCGTGACGCTGCTGTGGAGCTGTTTTCTCCTATTGTTCATCTGGAAGCTGTGTTGTCATATCCTGAATATAGAGTGAGTTCTAGGAGAAAAATCTAGCATCTTGGGATGTGTAGTCCATGGAGTCAATATTTGCACTCAGCTGGATTGTTTTGAACTACAAGTACCAGCCGGGTGGGGAATAGGAGAAGAATAGGATGCTGGGAGAGGTGATAAAAGGCCTGTGTGCAGACAGGATCTTCCTCTTGGAACCCTGGCCTGGAAGCTGCTAGCAAGTGACCTGTGCTGCAGTGAGAGGGAGAGAATCATCGTGTGCGGGTGCAGGAGCATCCATTGCCCACTACCTCTCTGACTGACCAGTGGCAGCCTGGAGGCCGCTCTTCGCACGTCCATGGCAGATTCAGCCAGGAGGGGAGTCCCAGGCAGCTGAGACATTCCTACAATATCGCTGGATCTAGAGGGGGCTCAGGTAAGTATGACAGGGACTGCTGCACACAGAAGGCTTTTTATCCTAATGCCTAGAATGCATTAAGATACAAAAACATTTTGACTTTACAATCACTTTCAGTATTGAGGAGTTAATATTTTCATTAACTTAAGAACAATGTTGTATTTTTCTGAACTATCTTATTTGGCCTGTGGTGTTGAGGCACAGAAGGGAGTGGTTTGACACAATAGTGGCCTGTTCACATAGATTTCCAACTGAATAGAGTGTTGTTTGAAGGGTCTTTATATCCTGCAAACAGTTATTGCTTTTGTTCACTGTTCTATATCATTGCCATCTTTATTCCGGTTGAGCTTGTATCACTGGGGATTAATGTTTATTGTCTTTCAGTAAACATAATCCAACTCTTTTCACTCAAATTGTGTATGTGTCTATAACTCTTCGATTATCACTGAAAATGTCTGAACCCAGGGTGTCGGAGGACTTGCATGGTTGGGGCAATCAGTGGGGTACAACTTTAGCATGCAGCCCTCATGGGGGTAGTGCTACACTAGTGGTCTCTATATGTTGCTCCTCATGAGTTTGCTTTACGTTAGTCCAGTGTGACTATGGTGGACAGTTCTTGGTTGTTTTACCACAACAGGGGGCTGTTTACCTTGCCCAGTAAATTGTATGTTTGGTTTTAAGACTAGCCAAAACTTTTTTTCTCCATTTTGAAAGGAATGGAAAGAGTTGGAAATCTTGCCAGGTTTTAAATGCTGCTTGTAGTCTTTGAAGTGGCTTATTTCCATTACCTTTACTGAAGCCCGTCATCTGGGGAGAAAAGGAGGAAAAATTTCCCTCCTTGGGACCCATTTAGAAAGTGAAATTCTTGCCCATTCTTTTTTTGCAAAAAGCTCAAGCTCTGTAAGATTGGATGGAGAGTGTCTGTAAACAGCACTTTTCAATTCTTGCTACATATTCTCAATTGGATTTAGGTCTGCACTTTGACTGGACCATTCTAACACATGAATATGCTTTGATCTAAACCATTCCATTGTAGCTCTGGCTGTATGTTTAGGGTCCTTGTCCTGCTGGAAGGTGAAACTCCACCCCAGTCTCAAGTCTTTTGCAGACTCTAATGCCGCATACACATGACCTGACTTTCCGGCAGAAAAGGTCAGACGGAATAATTCTGTTGGACATTCCGATTGTGTGTGGGCTTCATCTGACTTTTTCTTTCTAAAATTCTGACGGACCTAGAAATAAAACATGTTTCAAATCTTTCCGACTGAATCAGTTCCTATCGGGAAAACCTTTGTCTGTATGCTATTCCGACAGTCCCAAAATGATGCAAGGGCAGCTATTGGCTACTGGCTATTGATCTTCCTTTTTCTAGTCCTGTCGTACGTCATCAGGTTCTAAACTAAACATCTGAAAAGGACAAAAGTTACAAAGTTCTAACTCTTGGGCAATCTTGTCTAAAACTTAAAAAAAAACCTAGAGTTAGACTTTAAGGCTACTTTCACACTGAGGCACTTTACAGGCGCTATAGCGCTAAAAATAGCATCTGCAAAGTGCCTATAAAGCGCCTCTCCTGTCACTCCTGTGTGAAAGCCTGAGAGCTTTCACACTGGAGCGGTGCGTTGGCAGGATGCTAAAAAAAAGTCCTGCAAGCAGCATCTTTGAGACGCTTTGGGAGCGGTGTATACACCGCTCCCAAAGTGCTCCTGCCCTTTGAAATCAATGGGCAGCGGCGCTTTGCGGGCGCTTTTAACCCTTTTTCGGTCGTTAGCGGGGGGGTTAAAAGCGCCCCGTTAGTGGCCGAAAAGCACTGCAAAAACAACAGTAAAGCACCACTTTAACCCCAACAGTGTGAAAGGGCTCTAAATGTATAGAAAAGTTAAACTACAACCTCTTTTAGCATAGCCGGCATTTGCAAACTGACAAGAGGAATGAGTATGTCAAATTACAGAATTATAAACATCAGATTTATGATCTCTGGCTAAAATAGAGTTAACATCACATTTGATTATGGTTAATTTATCTTTCTTCAGAGCCATGAAGCACTATCCCTCATATGCTTGGAATTAGGATATGCAGATCCTGTTTATGAAGCAGCCTCTTCCTCTACTAGTCACGGCTCTTGTTTATTTGTAGAGCTCTGAAGTTCTAATACATTTGAAAAGATCATTTGCAATGCTTGACTGCATTTAAGAGATACTTAGACACTGCCACAAAGATTTATTCCCATGTTTAGTCAGCCTAAGAAAATAGACCAACTTTTGCAAATGTAATATTGGCAACCAAATGCATAACCTTTTACTTTGTTACTTTGTATAACATTTGAAAAGTGCACCAGTTTTTTGGAGCGAATGTCTAATATGCTGTAAAAAGAAAATCCAGTTACCAAGATTTGAGCTTATTTTTCAAAGGTAATACTAAGCCCTACCTTCTGTACCATTTATATGGAACATGCTGACTTGTATTTTAAAGTCTGTTTACAGGGATCATTAACTCAAGGTAAAAGTTACATATAGCTGAGTGAGTCACATAGTAAATCATGCATTGGCTGGATCTAAAGTTTAAACCAGACAAAGCCGGCAATGAGGCAGGCTGATAGTGCAGTATTATCTCTTTAGCTAACCCATAGTGCTTTGGAAATCATTTGCCACATATTAAATAATTGTTGGTAAAGCAAATACTATAGCAAAAGTTAAGAAACAAGTTACTTGCATTAGTGTGATGCAGTGCAATTCATTCTGAATAGCACCCCAACGCAGCTTGCCAATGGACGTGCATCGGGATGCACTGCCAGAAATGGAATATGAATATATGGCTTTTACGCTCACTCTGGCGCATTAGACAGCTGAATCAAAATGACTGGGCTGCCCTAAAGCAACCCACATGGACACGTGGCATAATGCGTGTCTATGCACCATACCGGTGTGCATAAGTCCTTAACCACTTCAGCCTCGGAGGATTTGGCTGCTCAATGACCAGGCCATTTTTTGCCATACAGCACTGAGTCGCTTTAACTGACAATTGCGCGGTTGTACAACGCTGTACCCAAACAAAATTGACGTAAACAAATGAAGAGCGACAATTTTGAAAAAAACACAATATCTTTTACTTTTTGCTATAATAAATATCCCACATTTTTAATCAAAACAACACATTTTTTCCTCAGTTTAGGCCAATATGCATTTTTCTACATATTTTTGGTAAAAAAATGGCAATAAGCATATATTGATTGGTTTGCACAAAAGTTATAGTGTCTACAAATAGGGGATAGATTTATGCCATTTTTATTTATTTTATTTTTTTTTACTAGTAATGGCGGCGATCTGCGATTTTTATCGGGAATGCGATTATGCAGCGGCTATATCGGACATTTTTGACACATTTTTGGGACCATTGATAATTATACAGCGATCAGTGCTAATAAAATGCACTGATTACTGTATAAATGTCACTGGCAGGGAAGGGGTTAACACTAGGGGGCGATCAAGGGGTTAACTGTGTTCTCTATGTTCTCTATGTGTGTTCTAACTGTAGGGGGGATGGGACTGACTAGGGGAAGAGAGAGATCAGTGTTCATACTTAGTATGAACACACAATCTGTCTCTACTCCCCTGAAAAAAACAGGATTTGTGTGTTTACACACACAGATCCCGGTTCTCGCTCTGTCACGAGTGATCGCAGGAGCCCGGTGGGCAGCGCGCCCGCCGAGCCCTCGCATCAGCTCTGGGCACACGCTGCGGGCCCTTTAGTGGCCAAAAGACAAAGCGACATAAGGTAACATTGTTTTGCCCAGCCGTGCCATTCTGCTGCAGTAAAACTGCGGCAGCTGGTCGGCAAGCAGTTAAAGTGGAACTTCACTTTCTTAGTCAACATTGGCTATTTTTAATCCTCATGTTGCATTAGTAAATGGATAAGAACGAATTTAATATTTACTTGCTTTAAACTTTTTTTTTTTTTACATTTCTTCAGTTACTTCCTGGTTTCTTGCATAGGCAAATGATGTCATACGTCCCAGAAGTCTTCGGAAGGGGAGGGAGGGTTCTTAGCTCAGCCTATACCTGAGCTAAGGACAGATGGATTCCATGAAGTAAATGAATCATATGCCCTTACTCAAGAAATGCCAGGGGGTGTTTTTAAAAATGATTTCCCAGCAAAATAGTTTTAGATTGTAAGCTCTAACGAGCAGGGCCCTCTGATTCCTCTTGTACCAAATTGTAATGTAACTGTAATGTCTGCCCTCATGTTGTAAAGCGCTGCAATAAAACTGTTGGCGCTATATAAAACCTGTATAATAATAAAAAAATAAAGCATGGAGATATGGATGAATTGGGGGGGGGGGGGTAGTTTGCTTTGGTTTGTGGTGCTCAGGTGCAGTGCAGTTCTGCTTTTAAGCCTAAGAGAAAAACCTGTAGTAATAATAATATTAGTCTCAGATCAGTACCATGTTTCCCCGAAAATAAGGCACCGTCTTATATTTATTTTTCCTCAAGAAGACACACTATGGCTTATTTTCAGGGGATGTCTTATTTTTATTAAGCAGCAGCTTTACTGGTGTTTGTGGGGGGTGAGAGAGACCCACAGACTGTTGCTGGGGGAGAGAGGCCCACAGTGCTGTGTAAAACGGCAGCCACACCTTTACTTCTTCCCCTGAGGACACACAATACCTAAAGCAGAGCGTCCTGCTCCTCACTTAACTGAGGAGACTTTTACTTTCACTATCTATGTCTCCCTCTATGCCTCAGCTTGCAGCACATAGCCACGCCTATCACTATGTCTTATTTTCGGGGTATGGCTTATATTGCGCGAATGCTTCGAAATCCTGCTACAGCTTATTTTATGGGTATGTCTTATTTTCGGGGAAAGACTAGTTCTGATATCACTGACTTTGTAATCTACATGTATGTTCTGCTTAATGAAAATACTGAAGCCAGAGGCAGTCTGGCAACAAAAAATGTCTAATGTAATCAGTGATGGTAGCTTCTGTGTTTCTCCCACTATAGGCTTCCTTGGATAATGAGACTCTCACAATTGTTACATTTGTCACAGAATTGCTACATTTCATCTACACCTTGTTGTTCACACTCTCAATCACGAAAAGGATTTTTTATAAAGTAAATGCTGTAACTACTTGAGTAGTAGTGAGAAATTTAACATCCTGCACCTTCACACCTCAGATCACTGTCCCCCCTGCAAATCTGTCCCACCACTGTAACCCCCTGCACATCTGCCCCACCACTGTAACCCCCTGCACATCTACCCAACTACTATAACCCCCTGCACATCTACCCCACCACTATAACCTCCTGCACAACTACCCCACCACTGTAACCCCCTGCACATCTACTCCATCACTGTACTACCCTACACATCTGCCCCACCTCTGTACCCCCTACTCTTCTGTACCCCCTACTCTTCTCTCCCACCACTGTAACCCCCTGCTCTTCTGCCCCACCACTGTACCTCCCTGCACATCTGCTCCACCGCCGCACCCCCATGCTCTTCCGTTTCACCACTGAACCATCTTCTCATCTGTCCTAACACTAAACTTATCTGCTCATCTGCCCCACCACTATACCTTCTGCACATCTGTCCCACCTCAGTTCCCCCTGCTCATCTGTCCCACCAATGTATCTCTTTCTCCTCTGCCCTGCCACTGTACCCCCCCCTCTGTACATCTGCCCCACCTCTGTACCCCCTGCTCTTCTGCCCAACCACTGTAACCCCCTGCTCATCTGTCCCACCACTTAACCCCCTTCTCATTTGCCCCAACACTGAACTCTGATCATCTGTCCCACCGCTGTAACCCCCTGCTTTTCTGTCACACCGCTAAACCCCTTCTCATCCCTTCCACTACTGTACCTCCTGCACATCTGCCCCACCACTGTATCCCCTTCTCATCTGCCTCAACTCTAACCCCCCTGCTCATCTTTCCCACCACTGTAACCCTTTTCTCATCTGGTTCAACACTGAACCCGCCCTGCTCATCTAGCCCACAGTTGAACCCCCTTCCCATCCCTCCCACTACTGTAACTCCTGCACATCTGCCCCACTACTGTACCCCCTTGCTCTTCTGTCCCACCACTGTAACCCCGCTGCTCATCTGCCCCATCAATATACCCCTTTTCTCATCTGCCCCACCACTGTACCTCCCTGCACATCTGCTCTAACTGACCCATCCCCCTGCTCTTTGCCCCACCTCTGTTCCCCCTTCTCATCTGCCCCAACACTGAACCCCCTTCTCATCTGCCCCAACACTGAACCCCCCTGCTCTTCTGTCCCACCACTGTAACCCCCTTCTCCTCTGGCCCAACATTGAACCTCCCCTGCTCATCTGGGCCACAGCTGAACCCCCTTCCCATCCCTCCCACTACTGTAACTCCTGCACATCTGCCCCACCACTGTACCCCTTGCTGTTCTGTCCCACCACTGTAACCCCGCTGCTCATCTGCCCCATCAATTTACCCCTTTTCTCATCTGCCCCACCACTGTACCTCCCTGCACATCTGCTCTACCGACCCATCCCCCTGCTCTTCTGCCCCACCTCTGTTCCCCCTGCTCATCTGTCCCACTGAACCCGGTTCTCATCTGCCCCAACACTGAACCCCCCTGCTCATCTGTCCCACCACTGTAACCCCCTTCTCCTCTGGCCCAACACTGAACCCTCCTACTCATCTGCCAATTCACTGTATCCACCTGCTCTTCTATCCCACTGCTGAAGCCCCTTCTCATCTCTTCCACCACTGTACCTCCCTTCACATCTGCCCCACCACTGTACCCTCCTGCTCTTCTGTCCCACCTCTGAACCCCTTCTGCTCATTTTCCGTACTGCTGTACCCTCTTCTCATCTATGAGAAGCAGAGATGAGACACATCTACCTGTCCTGGCACACTCATCCTGCTGATCCACCTCTCGCATCCAGCCCACGTCCTTGTATGTGATGTATGTGATATCACTCACAAGCATCTGGAATAGATGCGCAATGATGAGCTCAGGTCAGGGGTATTTTCTGAAAGCTGTGGGCCTGTGTGCAGGATTATAAGTTGGGCCCCCGCAGCTAAGAATATGGGCGACACTCTGCGCCATAGGAAAAGTTGGGTGTGATTTTCATTGCGCTGAATACTGGCTGTGGCTTAAAGGGACACAGAGTGCAGGGGTTCAGTAGTAATTGACGCAAAGGTTCAGGAATAATTTCAACAAAGTTCCCAGAAGCTCAACAGTAATTCCACAAACTGTCACCTTATTGCGGTTTTCTCAATCACAGTGAAATCCCTTCTTTCTGAGATTGGTAGTGGCAACCAAGAGAGTCATCTTTCTCCATATGGTGGACGGGGCTAGCAGGACTGTAAATGGCATTAGCAGTGGCCAATGACCGTCTTCCTCCTCCTGGAAACAGGGATTGCCCCCCCCCCCCAGCAGAACTGCACCCAGTCTCTTCCCCATCACAAAAGCTGATGATCGCAGCTACAGCAAAGTTGTAGAACCAAACAATGTTTCCCATCTTTTACAATGTGTGGGGGCACAGTGCCTCCCCCTCAGTGGGAAATTGGAATGCATTAGTGTCTCACTGACACTTCCCTGCACTGCTCTGCTGATGGGGAGGGAGTAGAGTGGTGGCAATATAGGCTTTGAGTGCCGGGGGCTGCCTACCCCTGCTCTAATGTGGTTAAAATGCACTCACAATGAATTAATACGGTTTTGTCTGTACAGAAGTAAACACAAATATAATCAATGTTGGCATGTGTAAATGCATGTCTTACATTTTACATATGCAAAGTAAAGTAGGTTTAATGTAGACACAGTACCATTCTCAGCTAGGCAACTAACTGGGAACTAAACTCCACAGAAGACGTGAAGTGTTTTTATGGCCTCATTAAATACCTTCACTTTAAACTAAATAAATAAGAAAATGCTGTATAAGCCCTTACACTATTCAGTTGAACAATCACCAGAACAACATCAGCACAGAACCTGTGACGAGCAAAACTTCAAAAACAAATTCCAATAAATGCAATTCTCTCTACCTTAGGTGGCTGCTCTTCACCTTGCAGGGCACCCCAGAACACATCATCTTTTCCTGGGGTCATAGGACTTATGATCATGTCAGACAGGGAGCTGCTGTAGTGATTGTCTCTACTGGAGCGGAGATTTTCATTCTTTGATTAAGAGAAAAACAAATACAAGCACATGGATGAAATAATAACCCAGGATCACAGGAGATGGTTCTAAACAAGCAGACAATTCTGAACTACTCTCTAGAGAGGTTATGTGGTGTTCATATTACTGTAATAACCTTTTATTCCTAGGGAAGCACATACAATTACTAACTTAAAAGTTGCCTTGCTTTTACATTCACAGATAGCAGTGTTTTAGGAATACATTGGTCCTTCACATATTGTAGTATAGATGTTAATATACAGTATTTGACATACTACTTGTTACAGATTTGTTTATTCATCCTATTTATGACCACCACAATATTACACAGCAATGTACTTTTTTGTTGTAGAAGCAGTGTGTTACCCTTTGGCCCCCCTCACACTTACCCTCCCTGTAGCCCTCTTACACTAATACTTTCCAATAAACCCAACCCTTGCCTAAAACTCTATCTCTCTATGTAACTCCCAACAGTCACACCTTCCCTGTACCCCCAACTTACATACTAACCCTCTCTGCAGAAAAACCCTTGTTTGCACACTCCTAAACCTGCATTCTCTGAGGAAAAGACCAAGCCTTCCTGTGTTGGAAAAAAAAAATGCTGCAATTACCAGAATCTGTCTTAGGGTTACCATGGAGCCATAGTAACATTGGCCACAAGAAAGGGAATTTTGACTTGGCTATAAATTTCTTATCTTGGAGTACAGTACAGGACACAGGATAGATATTTATAGACCCTGTGTTATAGGCTGTTACTTTCAGGTGATATGTAGGGATGAGCCGAACAACCCCCCCAGTTCGGTTTGTGAACAGACAAAAAGTTTGTGCGAACACCGTTAAAGACTATGGGACACTGTTGGAAGGCAACATGGTTTAATATCATATTTCTGGAGTTTTCTTTCTGGTTGATACAACCAGGTGTCTGGAATGTAACAAGTTGCACATCAAAGCTTTGTAGCATATCAGAATCTTCATCTGAAAGAAGTCAGGCCCTCTAGCAAGGCTGAACAAAGCTTGGCTCCTGCCCAGCTGGTGTGATAACACTCTGTAAGTAAGCTTCAAAGAGGGTCATGGCTGCCAGGATGATTGATGAAGGTGGGCTACAAAAGATCAAAGGATCAACAGGCACTGGAGATGACTCGGGTCACATAGCGATGATACATGGACGAATGCTGCCCCTAGAGGCCAATACAGCAGGACGGACAGAAATATAATAATATATTGAGAAGGACTGCCCAGTAACTACCTTCATTCGTTAGAAACCTAAATGGGCTGGCAATGGGGTTGGGTCTGGACGGTGTATGGATGAAGTTTAAAAAGTGCACACAGAAGGGAAGTCATCCCTTTTTCCCTTTTCCACTCTTGGCTCATGCCTGATGGCTGTCTGAGCCTCATGGCTCTCTCTGTTACCATTTTGAGCCCAGCTGACCATTTTGAGCCCAGCTGATGAGCTAATATCTAGAGGACAGCCTTGCGATAAGTATATTTGATGATCTATTGTTATATGCTCTATAATATTTTCCTTTTAGTGTTTTCGTGTTAACATTTTCCTATCTTCTTGGGAAATAAATAAGACATTGTGTTACTAATCAGCGTGATTGTTTTCATAGCTAACCTTATATCATTGTACTTATCAACAAAGTTTTAATAGACTAGCTAACTATAGGAATAGACAAGTTAATACATATATGCAATAAATAGAGGGAATACCACAATCGGATAATATTATTTTTGAATTTATTTCAGACACGAACGTGAAAAATCAAAAGTTCTCATTTCAAAGGCTTCAATGCAAGTTATTACCATAAAAAGTGTTTGGGGACCCGGATACTGCCTAAGGATACATGTATCAATGCAAAAAAAGTTTTCAAAACGCCAGTTTTTTCAGGAGCAGTGATTTAGAGAATGCTTAAAGTAAACAATAAAAATGAAATATTCCTTTAAATATCGTACATGGAGGGTCCCCTTAGTCTGCCTGTAAAGTAGCGCATTTCCCCCCATGGTCAGAAAAGTACCGCAGCAAAATGACACTTCTAAAGGAAAAAATGTCATGTAAAATTGCTCACGGCTGTAATGTATTGCCAGATCCCGGCACTATACATAAAAAATCATTTAAAAAAACAGCGTGGCCCCCCCCCCCCCAGTCCATACCAGGCCCTTTGGGTCTGGTATGGATATTAAGGTGAACTCCATGCCAAATTAAAAAAAAAATGACGTGGAGCCCCCCCCCCCCCCCCCAAATCCATAACAGACCCAAAGGGCCTGGTATGAACAGGGGGGAACCCGTGCAGTTTTTTTCTTAATTCTGTCATAGGGCTCCCCTTAACCACTTGAATACACTACATATTATATATTGTACACTGTATTATATATACTACACTGAGTGCACTATATACTCTGAACTACAGTATATACACTATACGGACTGCACTATATACTTTGCTGAAGAATTGGGCCTTAGGTGTTGGTGGTACCAGAACACGGTAACCCCTCACAGTTACTCTTGCTGGGCGCAGGAATGGTCCCTGCTGTTAAATATTATTTCAGAGGCTGCTTGCCCTCTTTTAGTGGCCTGTGAGCGTCTGCCTCTCCTTGGAGGCCTTCCAGACATGATGGGTATTTATTTATTTTTTTTCAAATATGATTTTTTTTTTAATTTATAGAAGGGGCAAGGCCCAAATATCACAGCAGTAACATTCAAACAGATGAGGTCTCAGCCACATATCAGCATATCACAATGAATTGGGATGTACAACAATTATTACGTATACTGAAAAGACTTCAGATAAAATTTGCGGTTATCTCGTATAATCACGTCTCCTGTAGGGCTGCCCATTCTTCTTTTCTATTTTACCTTAAATAATAACAGACACTTAGAAAAGGAAAGAGAGAAATGGAATAAGAATAGCTAGAGAAAGGAAAAAGGGGTGGGGGGTGGGGGTTGGGGGAATTAGGAGATTGGTACAACTATGGCTCAGGTCGGTAAAGTCAGTTAGCTATGTGAAGGTATTGAGAGGCTTGTGTCCTGAAGAGGGCTTCCCCTCATCCGAGAGTGTAAACATATTCAAGAGACTCCAGGTTTTCGTGTAAGTCTCATGCCTATTTTGTGCTGTCAGAATCAAATCCTCCATCCTATTTATATCCTCCACCTTCTTCAGCCATGTCGCAGTGGTCGGTGGATATTGCTATTTCCGGAGCAGAGACATACAGGATTTAGCAGCGTTTAGCAAGTAGCGTAGAATGGACTTTTTATAGGTTCTAGCGGGGATAGTCATTAGGAATCTTGAATTCTGTGAATTTTTGAGGCAGTACAGATAGCCGGCCCTCTGTCCCCCTGGCATTGCCAGCAGCGGTCTGGTGTGTCAGGAAAGATGGTATGTAGTTGACTGGGCGTTGGGTACCATCTCGTAAGTATTTTGAAATTGGTTTCCTGTATTTTGGTGCATAATGATGATTTGAGGGAGAATCTGATCACATTTTGTTTTTGGAACGCAGTGAAAGTACGGTGAAGATCTGTTTCCCACCTTGCTAGGCAAGGTAGATGTGGTTGTTCCGAAGGGGTGTTCAGAAGTGCGTATGTTTTGGAGAGGACCTGGGGTAGGGGGCGGGTTCCTGGAACAATATTCCTTGAAAGTGGTCAGCTGATGAGTAAAGTTCTGGGGGTTGGGGACAGAGTGTAGGAAGTGATGTAGTTGCGCTGCATTCCAGAATGGAAGTTGAAAGGGACCTGGGGAGTCCATTAACTCTGGTATAGAAGGCCACCTCCCCCCAACCACAAACCTAGAGGCGTGCTCGCAGTTTGAGTTTTGTAGTGTTTTGAATTCTGTGGGTGAGAGTCCTGGGGGAAAGTGGGGGTGTCCCAGGATCGGGGATAATTGTGATTCCTTTGTCGTTAGAGAAGCTAGTAAAGGGGCTTGGGAGCATTGCTGCAGTGTGTTTCCTATGAGTGGGTGATACTTTTTAGCTCTTGAGGTAGCGGAGTCCTACCACCATACTGCTCTTTTCAGGGGAATAGTAGTTTGACTCTGTTCTATCTGTACCCAATCAATGACCCTGCCAAGGTGAATTGCTTGGTAGTACTTACGAATATCAGGTAATGCTAGGCCACCAAATTGTTTCGAGAAAGATAATTGAGTGCGGGGGATACAAGGTTTTTTATGCGCCCAAAGTGGGTGAACAGAGCTTGGACCTGTTTAAAATAAGAAGATATGGAGAAGATATTGGTAAAATACTCTTTTTTTTTTTAAAAGGTTACACCTACCAAACCATGGCTGCAAGCCTTTATGCCATTTGTCCAATATTGCATGGGTCCTAGTTAGTAGCGGTGGGTAGGTGTGTTCATATATACGGGAGAGGTCGGACAGGATGTATGTACCTAGGTGGTTAAATGTGGACTTCGTCCATTTGAAACGGAAATTAGATTGTAGAGTTGGAAGGGTATGTGGGGCAGTGCTACTCCCACTGCTTCTGATTTTCAAAAATGAATTTTCAAGTTGGAAAGTGTTCCGTAGATATCAAATTCTCTAAGGAGGTTCGGCAGCGATTATCGCCGGGTTCAGCAGAGATTTTATGTTGGGTGCCAGCGACTGATGAGCCCTGTATATCTGGGTTTAATCTGATTGTAGATAAAAACGGTTCTAAGGAAAGGGCAAATAGGAGAGGGGATAGAGGGTATCCCTGTCTCTTTTCATTCTTTATGGGAAAGGGGTCAGAGAGGACTCTGTTCGCCTTCACTTGGGCTGTCGGATTGGAGTAGATCTTTGCTATCCAACGGAGCATTCCCCCCCCCAGGCCAATATGGCAAAGCACGGAGAACATGAAGGTCCAATTCACCTGGTCGAATGCCTTCTCAGCAACGGTGTTCAAGAAAAGACATGGGGTGTTTGTGGATTTTGCAACATGGAGGAGATTCAGTACTTTGATCATATTGTCTCTTGCCTCTCTGGAGGGGATAAAGCCAACCTGGTTGAGGTAAATTAGTTCCCTGAGGTGTTGAGCCAGTCGGGTAGCCAAGATCTTGGTAAACAACTTAAAGGTCTACATTCAGGAGCTCAAGAGTTCCCCGGTAGTCAAGTCCCTTACAGGGTGAGTATGCACTAGACCCGTCTCTTCTGGTGTAGTTCCGGGAGAGAGGTGGGTGTGCGCCTCCCCAATCCCCTCCACCCTACACTCAACATCCCCCCGCATAGGGAAAAAAAACACATGTGAGGGTACATTTCGATTGTCACTTTGCATTAAGCGATGTGTAAGACAGCGGGGTATACCTGAAGATCAGAGTTCCATGTCGAGTGGTGGCTCTGGCAAAATGCCAGATGAAAAATTGAGGCACGAAAGACCTCCAGGGTGGTTACATGGGGTGAGGGGGAATTGGGGTGCGGTCTCCGGTAGTTACCGTGAGTTGTGGAATCCTGCTAGAGTGGGGGTTAATTACTGGTGTGTAGTTGAGGGCCTCAGGAAAGCTAATAGAAGCAGAGGAATTACTCTTGGGAAGGGGAGGTTTCCGTGAAGGGAGACTTTACTATGATCCTGCAGAAATGGCCAGTGCATGGGCCAGGGTAAAGTTCCAGTTTAAGGGTATCGGGGGAATAAGGGGATAACTGGGTCAGATGTAATTGCAATGAGTTTGGCCAAAAGTTCACTTAGTGAGGGTAGCATTCATAGAGTGTAGGTGCATTTATGACTCACGTGGTTCATCTGGAGATGGCGCTCTTGGACGGCAGCGGCTTCTCGGCAGCCTAGGTTGGTAGTAACCTCTGAGCACAGAAGGGTTCAGGCTGGCAGAAGATCTCGGAGGGGAGGGCTAGCTAATTCGGGACAGTAAATGGATCAGCTTCCAGGAAGGCAAAGGGTCCGGTGTTCGGAGGGTGAAAGACCGTTGATCTTTGCGAAAAGTAACCGATAGTGGGAAACCCTATCGGTATGTTACATCCATCCTTTGACTCGAAGCTCATTCCTAGTGATATGACACTGGCAAAACTTTTGGGCATGATCCCTGTGCATACCCCTATAACCTTACCAAAATCCGTGAGACCTCAGTATTTTTTTTTGTTGTGTTTTTTTTTTTTAAAAAAGCAATGCACGTTAACACAGGTACAGAGGGAAGGATGCCCTGTGCCCTCCAAAATATGGGATTTACAGGTAATTCAAAATTCCTTTTATCTTAATTGTACAGTACAGGGCACACGCTGCATATTCCCAGACCCTGGGATGTTCCCAAGCAATAAATCGGAGGACTGCGCAACAACAAGGTAAACAGAACAGTGCCAACAGACTCAACAAAACAAACAAGGGTCACAAACCCAACTCGATGTGCTGTTGAAAGAAGCTTGCGTCGAAAGGCTGCATTTGCAGAGATATGAACATACAAGGCACCCTTACAAGGTTCTTGACGTCAGAAAGCCCAGGTGACTCCAACAGATCGTGTGGTGTGTGCACATAGGGATACTAGAGGTACCTTTTATCCTGGAGAACATAAGTCCTCATGAGGTGTCTTTTCTACCTTAGGACCATTGGTGGACTTAGAAGCAGGGTGTCCTTTACAAGACTGTTGGCAATAGAAAACATAGGATTTTTAAAATACAGCTTACCTGTAAAAAACTTTTCTTGGGAATACATCACGGGACACAGAGACTTTGATAATTACTGTGGGTTAGATAGTCACCATCAGGTGATTGGACACTGGCAACCCTAATTACAAGGCGAGTTCCTCCCCTATATAACCCCTCCCATATGGAGAGTACCTCAGTTTTGTAGCAAAATAATAAGTATCCCAACGTATAATGCCGAAGAGGGGTGGGAGCTCTCTGTTCTGTGATGTATTCCCAAGAAAAAGATTTTACAGGTAAGCTGTATTTAAAAAATCATATTTTCTTGTTCATACATCACGAGACACAGAGACTTTGATAATTACTTAGTGGGATGTCCCATAGCAATGCCCAAATTGAGGGAGGGAGACACAGATCAGAAACATAGACCACCAACAGACCAGAGGAACTATACTACTGCCTGCAGCACACTGCGCCTAAAAGCGGCATCCTCATGCCCTCTTACATCCACCTGATAGAATCTAGTGATTGTATGGACTGAAGACCAAGTTGCAGCCTTGCAGATCTGAGCCATGGAGGCTTGGTGATGCACTGCCCATAAAGCACTAACTGCTCTAGTTGAGTGCGCTTTAACCTGAAAAGGAGGAATCTTCTTCTTTACACCATAAGCCTGTCGAATCCATCTAGAGATAGTGGATTTTGACGCTGTCTGGCCCATTTTGGGGCCTTCTGGCAGAATAAATAGACAATCAGTCTTTTGTATCTGAGCGGTTGCCTGCAGATAGATACTGACTGCTCTTACAATATCTAAAGAGTGTAACAACTTCTCCTCAGCCGATTGCGGATCTGGAAAAAAGGACGGTAGGACCACATCTTGATTCAGATGGAATCCCGAAAGCACTTTAGGCAAAAAAGTCTGGTGAGGACGCAACACCACCCTGTCTTTGTGAATAATCAAATATGACTCTTTACAAGAAAGAGCTGCTAACTCAGATACCCTTCTAGCCAAGTGTATGGCTACCAGAAAAAAAACAATTTTTTTGTCAAAAAATCTAAAGAAGCATGGTGCAATGCTTCAAAAGGTTGTTCCTGTAAAACAGACAAAACCAAATTCAAATCCCATGGGCACACAGGAGGCCTAACCGGCGGATTCAAGCGTAAAACCCCCTGAACAAAGGCCCGCACGAGGGAATGAGAGGCAAGCGGTCTTTGAAAGAATACTGACAAGGCTGAGATCTGGCCCTTGATGGTACTCAAGGCCAGCTTCATTTCTATGCCTAATTGAAGAAAGGCAAGAATCCTGCTAATGGCATACTTTCTAGGATGCCACCCCCTGGATTCACACCAGGAAACATATGCCTTCCAGATTCTGCAGTAGATGAGCCTGGAAGCCGGCTTCCTAGCATTAACTAGAGTGGACAGGACTGGTCCCGAGAGGCCATGACCCTTCATAATGTGGGTCTCAACTGCCAAACCTTCAAATTCAGACTTCGTAAGGCAGGATGGAATATTGGACCCTGTGAGAGTAGATCTGGGCGCAGTGGAAGAACCCAAGGTCTTCCTTCTGCCATCTTTACGATCTCCACATACCAAGGTCGCCTGGGCCAAGCCGGAGCCACCAGAATTACCGGCTTTCCTTCCCTTTTGACTTTTTGCAGGAATCGCGGAGAAGCGGAACTGGAGGGAACGCATAGATCAGAGAGTACTGATCCCATGGAATCGTTAAGGCATCTGACCCTTGTGCTAGCAGATCCTTTATTCTTGACACAAAGTTGTCCAGTTTCCTGTTGAACCTGGAAGCCAACAGGTCTACATCCAGGGTACCCCATCTTCGACATATGACCTGAAAAATATTGGGGTGTAGAGACCATTCTCCTGGGCACAGCTGCTGGTGACTCAGGAAATCTGCCTGTCAATTTTCCACCCTTGGAATGAAGACCGCAGGCAAAGAACATGCCTCTCTGCTCATGAAAAAAATGTGATTCACCTCTTTTTGGGCATCCAGACTCCTGGTGCCCCCTTGGTGATTGATATAGGTCACTGCTGTAGCATCGTCGGACTGTATCCGGACAGGGCAACCCTGCAACCTGGAAGTCCAGACCCTGAGGGCTAGACGAATTGCCCGAATCTCCAGAATGTTGATGGGCAAGAGCCTTTCGGCTCTGGACCATCTTCCCTGAGTGGAAGCTTCTTCCAGAACCGCTCCCCAGCCTATTAGGCTGGCATCTGTGGTTACCACTTTCCAAGTAACTGGAACAAAGGATTTTCCTTTTAGTAGATTCTTGGTTAGCAATCACCAAGGCTCTGGCGTACCCATGGTGATGGGCACATTGGAAGATCCAAGGCTTGTACTCTTTTGCTCCAGGCAGAGAGGATGGAGACCTGCAGAGGCCTTGAATGAAACTGGGCGTAAGGAACAGCCTTGAAAGAGGCCACCATTTTCCCTAATAGTCTCATACATAGTTGAATGAAGTGATTTTTCCTTGCTATGACTACCCGGACCAAATCCTTTATGGCTTTGGCTTTTGACCTGGGTAAAAATACTCTGCTTTGGACCGTGTCTATGACCATGCCCAAATACTCCAGCCTATTTAGGGGTTGTAAAGAAGACTTTTCTAGATTGAGGACCCAGCCTAGGTACACTAAGTACTCTACTGTGCTGAGCACACTGCGGTCTAAGCGTGCTACGGACTGTTCTACAAGTAACAAATCGTTCAGACAAACTGTCACTGTTATGCCCTGAGTCCTTAGTTTTGCCAAGGGCGGGGCTAGAATTTTTGTGAACACTCAAGGTGCTGTAGCAAGACCGAAAGGTAGGGCCACAAATTGGAAGTGGCGCTGACTCACCGCAAACCTTAGAAATCTTTGGTGAGCGGGAAATATTGGCACATGTAAATATGCATCCTTGATGTCTATTGATGCCAAGAATCCTCCCCCCTGCAGGGTGGAAACTACTGAGCGGATTGACTCCATGCGGAAAGAACGAATGTCTAAAAACTGATTCAGGTCCTTTAGATCTAGAATAGGTCTGACATCCCCGTTTGGTTTTGGAACCGTAAAGAAGTTTGAGTAGAACCCTGAGCCTTGCTCTTTTGGGGTCACTTCTATAATTACCCCTTGGGATAGTAGATGTTCTAAGGCCAGAAAAAGAATCTTCTTTTTTCTGGATCTTTGGAGACTCTTGACCTTAGGAAGGGAGATGGCGGAAACTCCCGGAACTCCAGTTTGTAGCCCAGGGACACCATGGAGGTCACCCATTTATCCTGAATCTCTTCCCGCCAGGCGCCTGCAAACTGCAGCAGCCTTCCCCACACTCGGCCGAGCGGGGGCGCCCCTTCATAGGGAGGCTTTGGGGTTCTGTTTAACAGATTTTGGACCTCAAGACTTCTTTTGCTCTTGGGCTTGGCCCTGGAACTCTCCCCTAGTATTGGACTGGGGAGGCCGTCGCTACTGCCTGGAGGTCGCGGCTTCAGTGGCTAGGGACAGAACGTCTAAATGAGGGACGTTTATTCTTCTTTTTAACCGGTAACAACATGGTCCTACCCCTGGTAGTTTTTTGGATATATTTTGTCCAGATCATCCCCAAACAGGCGTTCCTCATAAAACGGTAACCCAGTAAAATATTTTTTGCACAAAGCTTCAGCTGCCCAATGCTTAAGCCAAAGGGCCCTGCGCATGTGCACCAGCAGGAGGGAAACGCGGGATGCTTGCTGAACAGAATCCATAATGGCATCAACTGTAAAACACAAGGTTTTAGGAAGGTCTGTACAAACCTCGCCCTCAGTGGAGAGGAGGTTATGCACCTGCTTCATTTGTTCCTTGAGGAACTGGCACATGCCGATTGCTGCGACTACAGGCTGGACTACAGCGCTAGCCATTGAAATGGAGGCTTTAAATAAAGTTTCCAGCTTCTTATCAGTTGGACCTTTTAAACCTCTGAGCATTGTCCACAGGACAGGTCGGGCTTTTATTCACACAAGAAATAGCCACATCTATTGCTGGCACCCCCTATTTTTTGGTGAACTTTTCCTCCACCGGCTAAAGCATGGAAAACCTCTTAGGAGGAGAAAATAGTTTATCTAGGTGACCCCAGTCATCATACAACAATTTCTCCAGCAAAGGATGAATTGGGAAGGTATACGCAGCCTGTGGGGATTTCTGAGATCCCATGGAGGAACAGAGGATATGACAGCCTCAGCAGAGGGCAAACTATATGTGGTATGCACCAACTCAGTATAATATTGCACCTGTACTTTGAGGGCCTGGGAGGCAGAAGAGAGCTTCTCCTCTTCCCCTGAATCGTCCGACTGCTCCCGATCCCCATCCTCAGAGATATCTCATCATTATCAGAATGCTCATCCAATAGGGAACCCAGAGCAGAGGGAGGGGATCTACCCCTTTTTCTGCTACTCCTTAAAGAAGCTGTGATAAAAGTAGTAATCCTGCCTTCTAAACCATCCATTGCAGCCTTCATAGTGTCTTCAGTGACATATACAGGGACTGTAACAGTGGGAGCTGCTGCAAAGCCTGACAGGGGTGCTGACTCATCCTGTGAGGCTGCCTCCAGTCTTTCGGGAGGGTGTTGAATCCTGCAGGCATGCCCAGAACCCCTAGATGTAGGCGATGATTTCTTAGTGAATCTTTTACCTCCCTCTGAAGCCCTCTTATGAGGAGACATAGTCCTAAACTGCAAAGCTAAGTTAGTCTGCACAACCTGATGCTGAGTAGGTTTCTTGGGTATGCCTAGATCCGAATCCACTGAGATGCTTACTACCCACAGCTCTGTGTCCCACTGCTTACAGGAGCTCTGGCGTACTGGGCTTTAAACATAGTCGCTTTGCGCCTGTGCACTAGTGCGCCGTGCATGGCACTGCAACCACGCCCCCCTCCTTCCCGCCGAAAAACTGCCATAAAAGTGCGCCCAGGACTGTCATGGCGGAGGCCGAGGGTGGGGGGGGGGAAGGAGACCCCCTGAGAACTACGTGGGATCCCCTTTCAGGTTATGCGGCAGAGCCTGCAGCGGAGGAGGTGAGCGGCTTTTCAGACCAGCTTCACTGAGTGTGTATCCTGGATGGCATGTAAGTATACACCAGGTATTTCTCTTACTCCCTCTAGTGGCGGAAACCAGGTAAGGCATGCAAACTACTCAAAAGAATATAATCCATATGTGTATACTTTTAGGATTGTCTTCACTTACCTTATCCCCGCCGCAGGAACTGCTGAAAAAACAGACAGATCCAACCTTCACCCATCACGGTGGGTAGCATTGTGCCAACCTTCAGGGTTCTGGGTTCCTTCTCACAGGATTCTCTTCCCTGGATCTGTAGAAGACTCTGCCAGAAAAACTTTTTGCGCAACTTAAATTGTGCCCCAAAGCGCTGGATCCCAGAGCCCAGTCCTCAAAGAGAGACATTACATGCAAAACCTTGTTTCTTCTTTCACGAGGCCCGGGTACCATCCATCGTAGGCATATTTATTGGCCTGAGGTATGGATCCGGTTGTATAGCTCCTAGGCCCCCACAGAGACCATCAAGCAGAGCCTTCTTCTTGGCACATCTTTAGCGTGACCAACCACCTTAGACACTGGCGAAAAAACTGAGGTACTCTCCGTATGGGAGGGGTTATATAGGGGAGGAACTCTCCTTGTAATTAGGGTTGCCAGTGTCCAATTACCTGATGATGACTATCTAATCCACTAAGTAATTATCAAAGTCTTTGTGTCCCATGATGTATGAACAAGAAAGTCTGTTTATCGAACTGATGCTGTGGCTGTCAGACCTTGACTGCTCTAACCATACAAAGGAGAGCATTTTTTTCTGGGATGCTTAGGAACAGAGCACAAAGGAAGAAAGACAATCTCCTTGTTAAGGTGAAAGGCTGAAATCGCATTGGGTAGAAAGGCAGGTATTCGACCCAAAACCACTTTATCCTTGTAAAAAATAAGGAAAAGATCTTTGCTTATAAAGCCGCTAATGCAAAAACACATCTGACACGTGGTAGAGAGGGATTAGGGAGAACCTGTCTGTTGGCCGTGGACCCTTTTGGGTGAGTGCTACATATCGTTTTGATCTATTTTAATATTATTTTTTAATATGCATTTATATATTGGTGTGAGAATAATGTAATTTGTTTTTAATTTGCTGTTCAATCTAATGGTATAGTCATATGTTTTGGTATTATATGTGTTTGGTGCACTGAGGGTTAACAGAAATCCAGAGTAGATTGGTATGCCTATAAGAGGTATTCACACACACTCTGCAGGCTCACCTTCTTGATAAAGTCATCATAGCGATGAAATGTCATTGGGGGTAGAGTTTAACAGTGTGTAAAAGACACAAACAACAATTTTCCCAATTCAAGCGATTAGGACTAATATATTGTAGGACTGGCTCTTGAGGAGTCCACTGATGTGGAACCATGTAGGTTACATTATTAAAAGTGGTGTTAGTGATAACCACAACAATATTTATTGAATGGCACAAAAAGACCTTCAAGCATGAAAACCACATATATTATCATAAAAATGAAGCTTGTACTTAACAGTGTGTGCAGTCTCAGCTTACAGAGAAGAGGTTATCCAAATGCAGTGCAGGCCAGCTGTATCATCAGTGCCCACACATCCATGTCATTCATTCACAGAAATCTGTGAATGAGAGAACTACAAGTACCATCGGCCAATGCAGCTGACAGCTTTCAATTAACTATGAGGGCGCTGAGTCGCACAGGTCGCACAGCTTGTAAATATTCAGCCTGTATCGAAGGTACGTGCTGAAAACTGCAGGGCTTGTCTGCAGGAACCTGAGATTGCACCCCTTATCCACTGATCATGGGAGCAATGCTTTGCAGGCTCCTGAGGGGAAAAATGAATGCACATTTTTTTTAACAGGTGAACTTGGCCTTTAATGCTTTAATTTACCTGTGGCCAGGTTTTTCCAAAGCGATTTTTACCCTTCTTGAGAGAGATTTGCAATAAAAGTTGGTGAGTGTGTGTCCAACAGGAAAGGGTACTAAAAAAGTAACCAAAAGTTGGACTTTAAAGGCATAGAAACAATGGAGAAGTAACAAAAATTATATTCATAATATTCATTGAGAAAATTTCATTGTATAAACCTAGTGTACAAAAAGGATAAAAACATGAACAATGGTACAGTTTGTACAATGAGCCCTTGTGTGTCTACGCGCTTCGCCCCTGGGCTTCTTCAGGACACGATCAAGGATCAGCGATGTAACAAAAAAGAAGAAAAGAGAACGAATCTCACTGTCTTCAAGTTGGTTAGGCCTCATGTACAAATTCCCAGTAGCCGGAAAATTTCCAAAGGTGTGGAATGCTTCAGGTATTGCTACAACAAGGACGGGTGTACGTCTTGTGTCCAAACAAATGAATGACCACCAGAACAGTAATACTGGAAGGTCCAAGATCCAAAAGGGAAAAACCCTTAATAATAAAGTTCAGCAGAGCTAGCGGCGTGTCATACAGCCTAAACTAGCATGCACTGCACGGGAAAACAGACACATGGGTATGCCCCTGGGAGACAGCCGGGTGCTGTTCCCCTTTTGGATCTTGGACCTTCCAGTATTACTGTTCTGCTGGTCATTCATTTGTTTGGACACAAGACGTACACCTGTCCCTGTTGTAGAAATACCTGAAGTATTTATACGATTTTTTTATAAGCATTCCACACTTTTGGAAATTTTCCGGCTACTGGGAATTTGTACATGAGGCCTAACCAACTTGAAGACAGTGAAATTCATTCTTTTTTCTTCTTTTTTGTTATATCTCTGAACCTTGATTGTGTCCTGAAGAAGCCTAACGGTGAAACGCGTAGACGCACAGGGGATCATTGTACAAACTGTACCATTGTTCATGTTTTTATCCTTTTTTGTACACAATGTTTATACGATGAAATGTTTTCAATAAATATTATGAATATCATTTTTGTTACTTCTCCATTGTTTCTATGCCTTTAAAGTCTGACTTTTGGTTACTTTTTTAGTACCCTTTCCTACTTCCCCTAATTTACAGATGTGGCATTGAGTGCTTCCCTCTTTTATTCTGTGTGTCAAACAGGATGCGGAGGAAAGCACTACTGTGATCATTATTTTCTGTCTAATAAGAGGACTTTTGTGAACACTACTTGGTGGATATCATGTTTGTATTAAGGATTATAGTCACTTGAATATTTGTTTGGACACTGGGTGAACTGATTTCAAAGGACAATATTTATATTGTGTGTATATATAATGTTTGTATGATACTTGATTGGGAGCATTGAATAATAATTGTATATGGAGATTTTTTTTTATTGTTGTAATACATAAGTATTTAATCACATCAACACTTTGTTTAGATTTTATTTCATTGAAGTGAAATGCTGCTTTGAGGATTGTGATTAATCCTCTCTTTATGTTTTATATATGGGAACAGCCTGCTTTTTGTTTTTTTTGTTTACCGGTTATAGCTTGGCAATGATTTTCAGAGGAGTAATTTTTTTTCTTTAGGAGTACACAGTCCTCATAAGGTGCCCATTTTGTTTGTTCATGAATGGGGAATGTCGTTTTAGACTTTGTAGGTCTTTTAGTACCAAAGGGGCATGGTGACACAGAGGAGACTTGAGTGTTACTATGCAGAGGTTTTTGCACACTGCAGAAGTTCTATACTGGCACACATTTTGCGTGGTGGTGGGAAATCTTTTGCAGTCTCCTCTAGTACTGACTCTTGGTTCTCTATATTTTCTATCTATAACCTACCAGCCACGTTCCTTCAAAAAATGTGTACACAAGTACTATGGGTACCTAGTAGAATTGATGATGGTTTGAAGCCAAAGGATAGTCACACCAAATATTGATTTACTTTGGATTTCTTTTCTGTTCAATTACTTTCCATTTTGTTCATTGATAAAAAACAAAAAAAAAACCTATTAACACTTCTGTTTCTGAAAGCATTCTTAAGTTACAGCATTTTTTCACACTGTGCCCTTTGCACAGTACTTTGTCAACTCAAAAGTGTGCATGTAGCTGTTTATACATATTCAAACTAAGCATATACAGTATACGTATGCATATGTACCCTACTGACTGTCTAAAACATTAGATTTAAGATCTACAGCTGGTGAGATCTTGGCACTAAAAAAGCTCGGATCTGTGCAGTTTCATTCCAGATGCCCTTAGTAAAAAATACACATATCTCATGTTAAAAATCTACTCTGTAGATTACAATTTTAGCAGGTTACATAGCACTACAATAAATATCCAGAGTACACACAGGGTCTTTACCTCCAGTATGGCTCTTGGCAAAGCTGGCGTACAGGGGCTAGAACTACTTCCAGATCCAAGTCTTCCATGAGCTTGATGTATAAAACCGGTCCATTTTGCATGGCTTGGATCAGCATAGAAGGTCTTTTTTTCATGTATCTAAAAGCAGTCTATCATTATTCCATGTCATCTTAACTTAAAACATCCTAATACACAAGCTAGAAAAGGTTGTATCCCCACTGGAAAAATGCTGTCGCTTCCTGGCAAAATAGGAAGTGATTGGGAATCTCACCAAGTAAGATACCTCCAAAGATAGGACCACAAAGTATTTCCATGCACATTTCCTGCACCGCGATCCAAACACGTGCAGTCTACAATCTTCTGGTGTCAACAGATTCCTAAGGACACCCCAAATGCAGATTGCAAATGCCACAGTACTATGCAATCCAGTTGCAGTGCGTTTTTTTTTTTAAATAGTGCATGCACTACTTTTGATGTGATCCAGTGCAATTTCAACTCCTTCAAATGAATGTGCTGAAAATTGCATCACACTGAATCGCACAGGAACACTGAGCGCATTCCTGTGAGATTCAGGGTGTGAACTGGCACTAAAGGCCCGTACACATGGTCAGAAAATCTGAAGATAAATTTCGTCCAATGAACGATCTGCCGATTTTCTGATCGTTAGTATGCTGCTTTTGACAGCTGATTACGAATTTTCGGCAGACAAAATTTGGATGAGCAGGCTTGAAAATTTTTGTCTGATGTGACCACAACGTCAGATTTTCATTTCATTAGTACGGTTTTCTCAGAAAAAAAAAATCTTAAGAGCAAGACTAGGCATGCTCAGAAATGAAAGAACACATACAAAACAATTCAACACATTACGTCACTTCTGACGTTGACTTCTGTTATCAGAAAATTTTCTTATGGTGGGTACCCCCTTCACTTTCGATTTGAGACTAGCATTAAACAAAAATTCGTCCAATAATCTGACCGTGTGTACAAGACTTTAGAGGCTTGAAGAGTCAACAATGTTTTTATTGCTTTCCATGCCACAACCAAACCTCTCGTGCAGCTATGGTAACATGAAGACAGCAAGAAGGCACGTGGATTTTGTATAGTAAACAATTCCACTTTATATTATAATATTTTTTTCTAATTAAATATTTGATCACAACAGTATGTCTTGTATGAATATTCAAATGTACTTGGGGGTGTTTCTTTGATCCCATTAAAATAGATGGGCTGCTATGTTGCTATGTTATACTTCACCTTTAGACACATACTAGACCACCCTTTTGTCTATAGGTGCCATTTGTCACTATAATTTTATGCTGGGATGCACAGTACAGAATACACTATTATCAGGGCTGGGCTCAGCCCTTCCTCCTCTGAGCTGGCCACTCAGCTGTCGGCTAATTGCCAGCTCCTATCTCTCCACAGCTACTCACCTGTTGATGATATGTATCCTGCTCATCAGACCTGCCTACTTAAGCCGTCCAGCCCAAAGGATCTCTGCCTTTGCAACATCACAGAGGCTATCTCCTGCATTTCTGTTTAAAGACTTGCTTGGCTGACATCCCTTCTGGCTCCAGATCCTACTTGCTGTTCCACTACACTGATCCCTGACCTTCTGGCTTGGCTGACTATCCGTTCCGGTTACCGAACTTTTATTTCATGGTTTCTGACAACTATACAGAAACGGCTTATAACAAGCTCTTAAGAGCAGGATCAGAGAAAGGTGAAATTAATATTTTTAAAATCTATAATTCTTAAAATGTAAAAATCATCACTCAAACTTGATAAGCTGGCAAATCATTCAAAATTATAGCAAGGAGGTGGGAAAATGTCATATGTAGCTCAGATATCTGCAATAGGGGAATGCAAATGGTGATCGTTGGGGTATTTTAAATGTATTTCTCAATAAAAAACATGAACTTACATCATTAATGGACTTCACATTTGGATGATCGGCAGTATGATTTGTTGGTGCTACATGTTTCCCCATATGATCATGCTGGAGAAATAACAGCTGAGTCTGATCTTTGGGCAGTGTACGGTGAAATTTTCTTTGGCTTTGCAAATCTGCCTTCTAAACAAAAAATAAATACAAATAAACATGACAATATTACTTACTGTATCCTATTACTACCTCTACTACTACTACTACTACTACTACTACTACAAATAATAATATTGATTACAACAATCTTTTAGACTCTTATGCAGCAATACTTCCGTAGCTGCTGCTAGTTTTTTGCTGAGGTCTTCCCTAGTTTAAGCCCCACAGCCAGGCACACAGTATTTCCTGTAGTCAGGTGCACACAAGTATTGCTAGTTACTCCAATGACTAGTCTAGGGTGTGTAGTGTGTTTGTTTTTTGCTTTGTTTTAGATTAGGAACTGGGATAGGGCAAGGGGATAGTAGGATACTCAAAACCTAAACTATTCACAGTTGAGGACAGCTTTCTTAGTGGAACTGTGTAGCAGATTGTACAGGACTGAGCAAAGTCCCTTGCAAAGAGAAAGAATTGAGTGCAATCTGCTCTTCAGGACACCGGCTGGTATCCCCTTTAGCTTACACCCAGCAGATGACTTCTAGTACCCAGGGGGGATTGAGCAGCACAACTCCCTAGAATCCCTTTAGGGGTCCATACTCACAAGGCCCTGGTCGTAAGTCACCTTCCTCCGTGATACCAGACAGGATCCATGGACATCCCTCCCTCAGTCAGCTCTAAAGAGAACCCTGTGTTTCAGCATTCAGGCTCTTAGGTCTCCCAACTGGGGCCTCGTAGCAGCTTGTGTTAGGGAGAGGCAACGTGCCCCCTCCCCAACTGGACCTCTACTTTGCAGGAAAAGATCAGGATTTCAGGTGCTCCCTGAACATAAACACAGGCACCAAGCATGCCTAGGGGCACCTCCCCTTCCAATTGGCTGGGGCTTCATCTATATTCATGTTGATCGTCTGGTTTCCACCTACGATCTAGAACCTTTCTAGGTTGCTTGGATACAGGGAAACTCCATACAGCATGAGCAGCATCAGAGCACCCTGAGCAGGCAGAACTAAACAATCACGGCTTCTGTTAAGCAGAAGCCCAAACACATTTACCTAGCTGCTCCTCTGTTAAGCAGAGGGGCCAAAAACAATTTTACCCACTCTAGTACCTACTTAGGAGGGTGCTACACTTAGCCAAAACATTTTCCCATTTTGGATTGCGCATGTAAGGATTTTTATTGCTTTCTGGGTCTCTTCTGGGGAAATTCACCCCGCTTATTTCATGGTGAATATTGCCAATAGGCCACAAAGTGATAGGAAATATAAAGTTTTACAGCTGCCACTGAAGCAGTAGGGGAAGAGAGATTTCCACTGGGGACACTTGTTCTAGAGACACTTGTTAAATCAATGCTTTCACTTTTGAAAGATATACTGTCACTTAATATTGTGTCTCCATTAAAGGAAGTGACGTCATATCCGGCCCCGTGTATTCGGCTGGAAAGCCTGAGATCAATTTTTTTTTCTTTGATCTTAGGCTTTGTGAGGACCCGTCATGCCCTATTCCTATTACAAGGGATGTTTACATTCCTTGTAATAGGAAAAAAAGTGATCAAAAAGTAAAAAATTAAAGGGAAAGTGTACAAATATAAAAGAAGCGAACGTATACGTAGGTCGTGCCCGCATATGTAAACGACATTCAAACTACACATGAGGTATCGCCGTGAACGTTTGAATGAGAGCAATATTTCTAGCACTCCTCTGTAACTCTAAACTAGCATCATCTTTCACATTACACAAAAAAATCGGGCTAATGTTAGTGTTTTGGTTTTTTTTTTCATTTTTGAAAGTGTTTTTTTCCCAAAAAATTAGCATTTGAAAAATTGCTGTGCAAATACCGTGTGACATAAAAAGTTTGGGGTCCTGAGTAATTTTCTAGCAAAAAAATTATGATTTTTACATGCGGGAGAGAAGTGTCAGAATTGGCTTGGGAGCCGATTGGTTAAAATTGAGGTAGCTTCTTTCATCCCATAATAAAAATATACATCTTGTCTAGAGTTTTAATTTAATATTCTGATCATTTGATTGGTGTTTCTCATGTCTGAAGCACGTTATTACTGACTGCGCAATATGGGGGTCTTGGCTAAAATGCAATCTAGGATTCAAAAGGTCTCGCTCTGGTGCCAGCATCTTTTTCTGGGGTTTTTTAGGTGCTAGTCTTTGGCTGTTTTGATTGGCTGGCATGGGATGACATAACTCCCATGCATGTGCAAGAGAGCAGTCATCCCAGCACACTTGCAGTGTGCAGGAATGTAAGCTGAGCATACACGTTACAATCAGAAGATTTCTCCTCTCATCCTGTTCCAGTGAAACAATGGCTTTTCCTTCACTTTCAGTCCTGGTAACAAATAGTCCTAACCCTGGGACACACAGAAAGTTTGAATCTCCCCATTAGAGACACAGACAATAAAAATGTCCAACCAATATTCTAGCTCTTCTCAGTGCTAACCAAAAACATGCCTTTAGGCACAATAATGTACTCTAGCATAGAGTATGACTGACTGTTGTTCACAAACATCTTTCTTACCATTCCAGGTATCGACTTTTCTGTTGGGTTGCTTTTTCCATCTGTTTTCTGTAATAGATCTTCATGCTGCAGTTTTTTGTTAATTTTAGAATTAAGACACTGTAATACTTTAAAACAATTAAAATCTCTCTATATTTGTCAAGCAAGACACCAAATTTTACATGGAAACTAAATTATCATTCTTAATAGATGGAAGATGAATTACAATGAGTAGACTATACATTTACTATACATTTGTTTAACCAATTCAGTTTCTCAGATCCACGTGGGAATCTCTCTTGCATTAAAACAGGATTGCAGTTGCACAGTTCCTATACCCCCACTCAAAGTATTTTAAAAATGCTACCATTTAAGCGTAATGGTAAGTAGAACATAGGTTTGTAAGCACATAGAAAAATTGCTAATACTTTTTTAAATGATGTGGCTTCATACAATAGTATTCTTATTCCTTAGTGCCAATTTTAAGTTACAGTAATTTACCACATCCAATCATAATTTACACTGCTGAAGTCAACCCAACGCAATATAGATTCTTACTAGCTGCTATAGGTCATGGTAGTTAATCAGGGCACTTCATTTAATCAGGTTTATGTGTCTTAAAGCCCATCTTTTGGCAAACTTAAACCCACTCTGACTTCTTATCCAATTTAATCTTTAAAGTAAAAATTCCAAACTCCTTTTTTACCCGCCTAAGTCTGTCGCCGCTCACTAAGACCTCTTCCAGTAATGGAGACAGGATGGAGAGGAGATTTACATGTATTTATTCATTTATTAGTTTCTACTTTCTCCTTTTGTGAGAAGAAGGGACGGCCTCTCAAATGTAAACAGTAATTATGTTTTTATTTGTGATCACTGTGATCAGCCATCACAAGCGATCACAAGGTACAGAGCTACTGTAATTGACTATGCCTTTTCCTTAGATTCCTTGCTGTCTTATGACAGCTGCAGCAGAAGCATTGTATACACACACTGACTTTTTAAATGTCAAGTCAGAAGAACTTCCCTTAGCTGCCATTTTACTACAGTGGCCGATGGTGGTTAAAGTGTAATTCCACTCTTTTTTTTTTTTTCTGGCTTTGATTAGTCTCGGCATTATTGTGTGAAAAACTGGTGGGCACAGCAGTGAAAAAAACCACAGGGGTAGGAGGCTTTTCTAAAGGAGTTCTGCATGACAGCTATGTATAAGTTTGAGAAAATTGACAGGCTGCAGATTAATTTAGTAAAGTAAGGTATATGTGTGTGTATGTATATATATATATATATGTGTGTGTGTGTATATATATATGTATATATATATATATATATATATATATATATATATATATATATATATATATATATATATATATATATATGTATATATATGTGTATATATATATATATATATAGCATTTTTTAGTTTTAAATAAAGTAGGGAGGTTAGAATTCCTTTTCAAGTTTTTTTTTTTTTTCACTGTGGGCCCCTGCTGGGCAGATCTACCCTCTCTATTTGTCCTGGTGACCATTATTTAGAACAGAAAGTGATAAAATACAACAGTTTAGAGTTGTCACCAGAACAAAGAGGTGATGGTAAATTTCCCAATGGTGACGTTGGTGCCAATGGCAGATAAAAGAGAAATTTCCCATATTTTATAGGGATTTCCACTCGCTTGCTGTAGCATCTGCAGAAAACGGAAAGGGAACTCTTCAATAAGACATAGGCCGCAAACAATAAAATGATAAAGGTTTTTAACACTTCTTTACTCTTATTCAAATCAAAAGTTTTAGCTATACATACGCTTTCCTTTTTCATAACACTAAATTATAAATGGGCTTGTACAGCAGTTGTCTTTTTCAAAATAAAAGCAGGGCGTACCACTATCATACAAAATAATAAGTTGTAAGTGGTACAGTGAAAATCAGCACTTCAAATGTCAGGGCTGCCATGCACTACTCTTGTCCTTCCTAACTGTACCACACACATATGCTCAAGATTTATGTAAAAACAGTGCCGTGGCAGAAGATCCTCACAATAGTCAATGCTGCCAATGCTAAGGGGCATATTTTAAATGCAGTGAATGTCATTCAGTTGCTGTAATTTAAATACACATACCCCAGGAGGAATAACCTGCAGTGAATAACAGATGAATGCCAGAGTCTGTGCTGTGTTTATGCCCCTGAAAGTATGTTGGTTTGAAGGTCAGTCCAACCAGTACTAACCTTTTAGTTGCCGATTTGAGTGAATTTCATTAGTTCTATTTTTTGGGAACTTCCCTGGTGATTTCTGCATCTACGTTTCCTGTTCAGCCCTACTCATTCAGTCATCCTGCTGCAGAAAAAAATGTTCTGTGTACCTTTTCCAGTCTTGTGAATAAAGATGGAAAAACCCATATGTAGCGGTACCCCTGTAGGAGTACCACTAGTGATTTGGCCCACAATTCTCAGTCACTCTAAGATCATGAACAGTCCATGTGCTTGTTTTTGTTTGTTTTATTGAGGGTATTTAACTTGGATGGGGTAAGGAAAATATGGGATACCCGATGAATTATAGAACTAAACTATGGTTTAGCAAGAAAACAGAAAGTCTCCAGTGCTAACTGTCCTACAGATGGACTACTGCTCCCAGTCAGTCCTCTTCAGGCCCTGCCAGCCCACCTGGCTGCAGCTGTCGGACTCCACTGCCCATGACACCACAGTCCACTCCATTGGCTCTGCATGCTCCCAGCCCTCTCAGGCGTGCCTCCCCAGCCCTCCCAACTGGGCATGTCACTCACCAGCCCTCCTGGCTGTGACGAGTTGTTCCTCTCCTTGAAGACTTGCCCATTAATGCTAGCTCCTGCTGTCCTCTGCTCCTCCTGTGCCTCCAATCCAGAACCTTCACACTTTCTTGAATGGCTCTGTCTGCACCCGAGCCCCAGGCCTAAGGTCTACCCCCTACTGGGGAGCTCCCCTCCAAGGCCCTGACAGCCTTGCACTCCATATTCAAGCTCTGAACAACTCCAACATCCCCCCCCCCCCCAAGGCCTGCCTAAATTTACCTACTCTACAGAACAAAAATCCTATTCTAGCACCTTCCTAAGTAGAGGGTGCTACACATATAAGGAGCGAGAACCCTATTGGGGAAATGTCTTCCAACGGGTAAATACAAAATACAAAAAATGCACTTTTAGTGGGGCAGGGAAAGGTTAGAGTTTCTAGCAATGTTTTTTGTTATCTGTTCCTTCCTAGGTCTGGTGAACACAGTGCCCCACATTTCTTGCACAAGCCTCTCAAGAACAGGAAATTAGGGAAAATACCTCACTATCCAAAACTAAAAAAAAAATTGTCAACTTCTATGGGTTCCAATGAATAATTTGAGAAGACCCTGTCCTCACTGGATATTAGTAAAGTTCATACTTTGACTAAGTAAAGGTCATAGTGGTGGGGTATAGTGTATGGACCAAAGTTTGGAAAATATTGAACTTGGCAAGATTAGGCTTCTCAGCATGTCTTTCTGTTACCACACAATGTACAGCTGGCATCTTAAATGTTCACCTAATTAGATGAACCTGAACCCTATGCTGTAATATTAAAAAAATAGATACAAGATAAATACTTTTTTGCAATATGTATATTACACTATTTGATGAGTGATTTTGGGTGCTTCTTCTCTTTAAAATGCTTCTATCACATGCGTGAGCTAGGTCATCTATATAACCCTTGTCCAATTGTGAACATAATAATCTTCAGGGCTGAATCCCTGCCGATCCAAAGACTGACTCCTCCTGTATTGTAATCACATTGAAATATTCACGGGTCTTTTACTGTGAATATATATATATTGCTGAACTTTGTATTTTTTTACTTTGGAAAGTACGAAGCCTTTCAGTAATAATTTTACGTTTAAGTAAAAGACTTGTTTCTTTTCTGATGTACCTACTGTGTCTAAAAGTGACTGAACTTTTTTTGCTGTTCTCTCGTTACCATCCTACTGTTAATTCAATGAGAAATTCAAGACATGTGCACGCTGTGCCATTCTGAGGAAGATGGTGCCTACAGCCGAATTGGTACCCCTATCAAAATAATAAAACTTATATTAATCAGAGAAAATGAAATACTCATAAAATACACTTGAAAGCCATATCTTTTTGGGGTGACCTGAGGTCTTTAGAAATACCCAACTTTGTTGGACCACATTCCACTATCCTCAGGACTCTCACACAATGGACCTGTAGTTATATTGGATTCTTTGATATTTGTGCAATTACGTAATCCCGGCAATTTTGATTAATGAATTCTGCACTGGGTGCACAAATCCACATGCACTTATTCAGTTAAAAATAAAAAATGTGCTGATTCCTACTTTTCACAAACCACACTCTTACATCTTTCTTAGGAACAAAAACATTGTAGTTGGATAAGACTCCCTCACCTGGCATTAGGTATTACATTGATTTTATAATCTTTGTATTATATAAATTTACATGATGTATCATTATAGCACTCAAGGACATTTACTGCAGGTATAGTAGCCCATGCAGCTACTATGGGACCTGAAGGTGGGGCCAGTACTTGCATAAGTTTGCTTACTCAAATTATTAAGTTTCACCCTCACAGAGAAAGATCAGCAATTGCTGTTTCAGGAGAACATTAGCTAAGGCTTGACATACATCGTCTTTTTTTTTTTTTTTTTTTCAACCAGTTGCGGACTGACTTCCTAAGCTCGGTCTAGACTTGGAGTTTTCTCTGCACTGTGAAATCTCTCAAAATCTGTCAAAGGCAGGGGAAACTATATCTGCACTTCCTGGCCTCCTGGATAACAACAAGCTGAGCCAGTTTGTGACTAAGACCAGGGATCTTCTAGCCTTCAGTGTAAATGCTCTGGTAAATCCTTGAACTCCATTCAAGTTTATTTTTATCTCACTTCTGATGGAGATCCTTCCCCCAAATGCTGGAGCAAGATAGGGGAGGCAAATGTTGGGTCAGAATCACAAACCTACTCAGACTTCTGGCAGATAAAACTTGGCCTCTTCCAAAAAATCCAGACTTACTGGTCCCAAGATCAGCTATTCTCTCCTGCTTCTCAGTCACTGACTTTTGAAGCATGACTGTTGAAACCCAAGTCCTAAGGATAAGGGTATTTATGACTCATCTGTTCCCACCTTACTCTTAGCAAGAAATGCAACTCCTGAAAGTTTACTATTGCACATGGAAGGCTTACTTTGCTTAGCATGAGGATAGAAAGCTGAGTCCCAGGGAATACTCTTATCACATGTATTTTGGTCTATCTTCAGTCTGCTTTGGTCCTTTTGGGACAGGTTTCTGCATTACCTTTTTTTTTCCAGCATTCTGCTGCTTCACCTGCCTTGCAATTCTAATCAAGACTTTTATTCCGAGAGTGGCTTGTTCATAAAAATCTCAAAATTTGACGAAGTGTCATCTTGGGATCTTAATCTGGTGTTCTGTTCTTTAGAAAGCCACTTTTGAACAGATTAGAGACATTCTGTTGAATGAGTAGAACTTACTTATGTATTGTTCACCAGTTAGGTAACCTTATATGTCAGATGTGTTTCTGAGCTAGCAAACCGTTTTTTCTTGTTTTGCACATAGACAAGGAGGTTTTTGAGGCCGAAACCTTCTTTCCTACTTAAGGTGGTTTCTTTACACCTCAGTGATAACATTGTTCTTCCTTCCCTTTATCCTGCCCCAAAACATGACAAGGAAATTGCAATACATCATCTAGCCTTCAAATTTTGTACAGATTTTAAGGGGGAACAAAAAAAATGTAAAAAAATAATGGCATGGTGTCCCCCGTTCCCCACCTTCCCCAACAAATCCATACCAGTCTCTTAATCTGAGCATGCAGCCTGGCAGTCCAGGAAAGGTGCACATCTGTGCTGCCCCTCTCGATCCATACCAGGCCACATGCCCTGAATATGGGGGGGGGGGAAGGGCCCATGCCCCATGTGAATAAGTAAGGGGTATGTATTTTTTTTTAGAATTCAAGTACAACTAAAACCAAAACCTTTTTTTTCTAGTTTTGAACATAGTGGAGATGGATTAGAACACCTGTCAGTTTTTTGTTTTTTTTTTTGTTTTACTGTCTGTGCCCCCTTTAGGGAGATTCACCCTCACTATTTGTCCTGTTTAACATGATCATTGAAAGTGAAAATTAGAAGAAAATCTCAAATTTTGGTTTGTCCCCAGAAAAGTAATAGAAGGGGAATCTTTCACTGGGGACACTAGTACTAGTTAGTCCCCAAGGGATTACCTTAATTTGCAGGGATTTCCTCTCCCTTCCTGTTTGGCTTTTGAACAGGAAGTGAAGGGAAATCTCCCCAATGGGACACAGATGGCAAAAAATAAACTGAGAGTTTTTTTTTTTTTTTTTTTACCCTCCCTTACTCTATCCAAAAAAAAAAAAAAAAGCCTGTAGTTCTACTTTTAAGCATCTGCTTCCCAGATTTGCAAGGCTGCCACCTGGTCCTCTGTTCATATGATCTCCAAGTTCCATTAGGTGGTTTTTCTGGCCCTGAATCGTGCTTTAGCTGAAAGTTGTTCATGCTGTAATTTGAATGTTTTGTTCAGGTCCCGTAATCCTTGTTTTCTTGTGGGCCTGTTGGCTGTTCAGTTTACTACTACGTTGTTGCCCACTGTTCTGTTTTTTCCATGGTCTATGAATGTTCCTGTATCTTGTACTGTATAATTAAGATATGATTTTTGACTTGCCTGTGAATTACTTATCTTGCCGTACAGGATAGAATACAGTGTCTTGATCATTACTTGATCATTACTTGCTGAAAAACTGGAATCTCAGAGTTGGCGAGGTTATGTGAGTAAATTCTGGGGGGGGGGGGGGCTAGCATGTGTTTTTGCCAGTGTCCAATCATCTGAAGGATGCTTGCAAGGTCTTTGAATACAAGTCCCATACTGTCAAGTACTGGAATTTACAGGTAATACATAATTCCTGTTTGAATTATGCATTAATGCAGTATGAATGTATGATATGATCAGTGTCCTGACAGTTCTCTGGCAGTGGCTTTTATGGTTCTCTTCTGCATCAAAGCTATACACGGGCAACTTTGACCTGTGTGCAGTGCTATGCTTTTTTTTTTTTTTTTCAATAAATTGCTACCTTTATTTACACCTGCGCCCTTGCTGCTGCATTTTCTTATGTGCTTCCTCTACCATGGTAAATTAATTGGGGAGGGCACAAGGAATGTTATAAGGTGAATACATGGCCCCCACAATGAAAAAGGCACCCTTGTCCTTTTAAGGCATGCCAGTACAAATATTGGTGGGAATGATAAAGGAATGGAATACAAGTTTTGTTTAAAACTTTTTCCTTTTAATGTATGTTCTGTATAGTGATCTGGGCTCTGAGAAACAACAATTTATTTTTGTTGGTAAAAAAAAATACTGTTTTTATAGCATAGGGAAAAACTAATAAGTAGTGTTAAAACAAATGTATTAATTAAGAATAGAAAGGCTAAGCACAAAAATGTCTTGCAAAATAAATAGTGCTCTGAAAAAAGATTAAATAATTAGAATAACATTTTAATAGAAGTATCTGAGCTAGCAATAATTGGACTGCTTAAGGACTTTAAAATGTAATATACAAATATTGTTATTATTGAACTTTACTTATGTTATTGTGAAAAATTATCCTTAAACTCTGCCCTGTAATTTTTAGTGTCCCTTGTAGCACGTGGATATATTCACAAACTATAGTAGTACAAGTAAATGTTATTAAAGTTTTTAAAGTTGAGACACAATTTAACAATTGCAGAAACTACATTTTTTCAACATGTCTGTAAATGTTCCCATTTAGTCAGGTCAAGGTATAACTTCGGTAATGTTGAAGGCATTCATAGCTTATCCAAACCACTTCTTCGGTTCCAATGCATGTATTGTATTTTAACTGATCTGACTTGGTAAGCCACTTCTTTCCCTCCTTTTTTTTCTTGTTTGTATCCCTCCCATTTTTGCTCACATTTCTGGGTTTTCCTCAAATCCAGATATAATGTATGTAATGCCTGACATGCACTGGAACTGAGCAAGTGGCTTGGTAAGCTATAAAATATCTTCAACATGACAGGTCTAGTTGAATGTGACTACTATTGGCTATCACTGCAATACCGTTACATTTCCCCATGTTTTGCAGAATTTGACTGTAACGGCATAAGCTTTTAGAAGCTTTATCTTAAAGCGGAACTATAGGCAAAACTTTTTTTATTATTTTCGATAGAGTAAGGAAGGGTTATAACCCCTGTCATTTTTTTTTTCGTCATTTGTGTCCTTTTGCGGAGATTTCCCTTTTACTTCCTGTCCCATAGCCAAACTGTAAACTGAGGGAGTTTCTAGGGGACCCTTAGATCAACAGAACTAGTGTCATCATTGGAAGATTTCCCCTCTATTACTTTTCTGGGGACAACCCAGAAAAGTAGGGATTTTCTTTTACTTTCATTTTCAATAATAATGGACAAATAGAGAGGGTGAATTTTCCTAATGGGGACACAGACCGCAATAAAAAAACCTAATAGGTGTTCTAATCCCTCTTCATTCTGTCCAAAACCAAAAAAAAGTTTTTCCTTTTGGTTATACTTTAACCATTTGCCAACCTGCTCACACAGATATACTGCGGCAGGTCGGCTCTCCTGCGTGATTTACCGAACCTGTACGGCGGCTCACGCAGGCGCAGTTGCGATCGGGCACACACTGCCGCCTGCGCACTCCCGCTGCACGCTGTGGGAGCGTTTACGCGGGTCGGGTGGACTCAATGTCTGCTAGCGACCCGTGATCACCTTTTTACCAAAAATATGTAGAAGAATGCATATCGGCCTAAACTAATGAATACAGGTTTTTTTTTTTTTGGGGGGGGGGGTTTGATATGTATTATAGCAAAACATAAATAAAAAAAATTTGTCTAAATTGTCGCTCTTTGTTTATAGTGCAAAAAAAAACGCAGCGGTGATTAAATACCACCAAAAGAAAGCTCTATTTGTGGGGGAAAAGGACGTCAATTTTGTTTGGGTACAGCGTCGCACGACAGCGCAGTTGTTAAAGTGACGCAGTGCCATATCACAAAAAATGGCCTGGTCATTAAGGGGCAAATCCTTCTGGGGCTGAAGTGGTTAAGTTTGACTTTAGTCATTCAATGATATGGACTGTGTTGTTTGACAAACAGATGGCCACTAGAGGGAGGGAGATTTGTATATGAAATAGTAAACTCTAGGCAGTTATATTAGTAACTAATATTTAGTCATTATTCAAATACATGCAGCTTTTTTTACATCATTAAATGTATTTATTTTAAATGCAAGTAGCAGGGCTTTTTTCTTGTAGAACTTGCCAGAACTGCATTTCTGCACCTCTGCCAATGGACACTGGCTGTGGAAACAGTTTTTTAAAAATCGGGCTAGGAACTGCAGCTGAGCCAACCATGGAGTAAGCAGGTGGCCGTATGTGCTGACACTGCTTTTTTAGTTCAGGCTGGCGGCTGCACCATCCCTCTTATTCTCTGGCTGTGTATGTATTGATCACATGGTTTGCAGGTTTGCCCCTTGCAGAGAATCCTGGAGCTGGAAATCAGGGGGCACTAAGCCGCTTCTCCCCTAGTTTCTAGAGGTGGTGGGTGGAGTTGGGATGTGGCCACATGCTTCCCTCCGTTCACAGCTGCTGCTTTATTCTAAATGGTCAAGCAGCTGAAGATTGGGCAGCAGATGAGCTGAGATAGCAGTGGGAAACTCTCATCTACAGTCAAATGGTAAATAGCTGATGGGGAAGAAGCTACCCCAGCAGGAATCCTATCCATCTCTCCCTCTCCAAGGCCCCTGCCCCCCCTCCACTACATACTGCTCACTGACTGCTCTCCTACTACATACTGCTCACTGACTTCCCCTCCACTACATACTGCTCACTGACTGCCCTCCCACTGCATATTGCTCAATTACTTCTCCCCCACTACATACTGCTCACTGACTGCCCTCCCACTACATACTGCTCACTGACCTCCCTTCCACTACATACGGCTCACTGACTGCCCTCCCACTGCATATTGCTCAATGACTTCTCTCCCACTACATACTGCTCATTGACTGCTCTCCCGCTACATGTTGCTGAATGACTTCTCTCCCACTACATACTGCTCACTGACTGCCCTTCCACTGCATATTGATCAATGACCTCTCTCCCACTACATACTGCTCACTGACTGCCCTTCTACTATATACTGCTCACTGACTGCTCTCCCACTACATACTGCTCACTGATTTCCCTTCCACTACATATTGCTCACTGACTGCCCGACAACTGCATACTGTGCACTGATTGCCCCCCACTACATACTGCACACTGACTGTCCTTCCACTACATACTGCTCACTGACCTCCCTTCCACTACATACTGCTCACTGACTGCCCCCCCACTGCATATTGCTCAATGACTTCTCTCCTACTACATACTGCTCACTGACTGCCCCCCAACTGCATACTGTGCACTGACTGCCCCCACTACATACTGCTCATTGACTGCTCTCCCGCTACATATTACTCAATGACTTCTCTCCCACTACATATTGCTCAATGACTTCTCTCCCACTACATACTGCTCACTGACCGCCCTTCCACTACATATTGCTCAATGACTTCTCTCCCACTACATACTGCTCACTGACTGCCCTTCTACTATATACTGCTCACTGACTGTCCTTCTACTACATACTGCTCACTGACTGCTCTCCCACTACATATTGCTCAATGACTTCTCTCTCACTACAAACTGCTCACTGACTGCTCTCCCACTACATACTGCTCACTGACTTCCCTTCCACTACATATTGCTCACTGACTGCCCCACAACTGCATAGTGTGCACTGATTGCCCCCACTACATACTGCGCACCGACTGCCCTTCCACTGCATACTATTCACCGACTGCTCCACCACTACATACTGTTCATTGACTGCCCCACCACTACATACTGCTTACTGACTGCCCTACCACTACATACTGCTCACTGACTGCCCCACCACTACATACTGCTCACTGACTGCCCCACCACTACATACTGCTCACTGACTGCCCCACCACTACATACTGCTCACTGACTGCCCCACCACTACATACTGCTCACTGACTGCCCCACCACTACATACTGCTAACTGTCCTGTTACTTTATACTACCTTATCTTGTTACTACATGCCAATTCTTACTGCCCTATACTGCTCTACACTGACACTACAGTCATGCCAAGTGGGGAAAGAAAAGGAGGCACTGTCGGGTACACTGTACAGATGTACAGAGCCCCATGATTTCTAATGATGACCCTGACCCCACCTCCACCAGTGGGGGTTATTGCTGCTGCTGCTGCAAAATAGGTCTCTAAAGCTTCATGCACCTCAGCTGGCCATACAGTTGAGCAGAGACCGGCCCAATTTCAATCCATGTATGGGCACCCTGGTTGTACAGAAGTAGATCTAGTGATAAACTTCTGTAAAATCGCCATGTTTTTTTGTTTTTTTTAGATGATCAGTGCTGCTGGCTATAGTCAGCAACACTGATCATTGTGTTCTGATGACGGGGAAGGCTCCCCGCCATCAGAACACAATAGCACGGCACGAATGATTCCCCCATCCACCTCAAATGTGTGGATGGGGGAATCAGCA
Organism: Lithobates clamitans; assembly: GCA_037952925.1. Taxonomy (NCBI): domain Eukaryota; kingdom Metazoa; phylum Chordata; class Amphibia; order Anura; family Ranidae; genus Lithobates; species Lithobates clamitans. Next base: position 2,292,968 of record JBBGZY010000724.1, on the reverse strand, counting down.
CATTGTTTTTCATTCAACCTGCTATTTGAACGGAAAAAAAATGCATATTGTATTGATACCCTAGAGCTATACAGTTTAAAAACAATGTATGTTTTGCATACATTAGGTATTGTCTACAGCTAATAGAAGCTGAAAGCTGAAATACACAGCAGCTGTACATACATATATTGATGCACAACCCTAGTGGCACTTGCATTTAGTGATTTATGCATACAGGAACATATGCCTTGAACACAGTATGCATTTGAGGCATCCACCCTTTGTATGCAAGTTCCACTGGGATGTGCTGCAAAATGAAGACAGCCGTTGTGTATTTCAGATTGCCATTGAGCAAGCAGCAGCTCACTGTATGCAACGCCAACACCTGTAACTTGCAAGCACCAAAATATGCCCAGGTTTTATGCTGTATTGCACAGTGCCCCTGTGTGAGTGAGCCCATAAAGGGCATACATTGGAGCTGTTCCAAACAATTCTTAAACAATTCTATACAAATTCATTGTATATCCCCACATAATGATACTTGAATCCATGTTCTCTAATAGGAGGCGGTGCTAAGAGGTGGGTAGGAGTGGAGACCATGGGCTGTGGTAGGAGGTGGGTAGAGGGCAAATACAACAGGAAGTGCTAGGAGGTGAGCAGGGGGTGGAGATCAGCATGACCTAGGGGAAGGGGTGAGTTTCTGCACCTATTCTCTGAGAAAAAAGCACTGGTGAGCAGTGTAATGCCGCGTACACACGAGCGGACTTTCCGTCAGAAAAAGTCAGACGGAACGGACATTCCGATCGTGTGTGGGCTTCATAGGACCTTTTCTGTCCAAAAATCTGATGGACCTTACAAATAGAACATGTTTCAAATCTTTCCAACAGGCTCAATTCCTGTTGAAAAAAAACGTTCGTCTGTATGCTAGTTCGACGGACCGAAAACGATGCAAGGGCAGCTATTGGCTACTAGCTGTTGAACTTCCTTTTCTAGTCCAGTCCAGTCGTATGTCATCACGTTCGAAAGGATCAGACTTTGGTGGGATCTTGTGCAGACAAGTCCGTTTCGTCGGAACTCTGTCGGGAACTCCATTGAAGTTGGAGTTCAGTCCGACGAGAAGTCCGCTTGTGTGTACGCGGCGTAAGCCTGATCTGGTATCAGCCTCTTGCCACCGCTTTATAACAGGGCTAGAGTGTGAGAAGAAGAAGAAGCAGCCCAAGTAGACAATGAGTTCATGTGTTGATAAGAAGCATGTTGATTGGTAGAGAAAGCAGAGTGACAGAAAGATAAGCTAATATTTTTTACTATCCAGTAACCGGCTTGGGTGGGTCCAGGACAACCTGAGCTCAGAGGAAGTGAATGAATGTACACTGTCCATCAGAGGTTTGGTGGCAGAGAAAAAGTACTGTGGGTGAAATCTCTGGATTGGAGCTGAGTATTGCAGCAAAAATTGGTGTTGTTATTTTTCAATGGGCTATCCATTTTATTTTGATATTTTTTATTTGAATTATTTTTTAGACACAGAAGCTAAATAAAAAATGGTCACATTAAAGAGTTACTCCAATTATGTTCATTTACAACATAATATAGTTTCCCATTCAAGAGGTCTACCACTTCCATAAAGAGGCATTACAGTTTTTAATTAGCTAGGGTGACTCTTTCTGCTAGGATCCATTTAGCAACTGTTTTCACTGTGTAAAAATGCAGGGTTTGGAGCTCCTTCACTTTTATTTTACCAGAATTGAGGTTGTAAAGCAAATTCCACAATGTCATCTAGAGGAGATCTACTACTGAACTTTCTATAATCTGCTGTGTAGTGTTACCTGTTTCCTTTCTGCAGCATGTGGATCAACCAAAACACATCTCTCATTCTCTTCATGCTTCCTTCCCTCCTTCCTTTTTCCGTCTCGTTTTTGTCCTTCCCACTCCAGCAGTCTTGGCTCATATTCCTGGGTTTTCCTCAAATCCAGTTCTCTTTTCTGATGCTGCGCTCAAAAAAAAAGGTACAATCACATACATTGTAATATTTACCTGTGGTACGATGGCAAGAGATTTCTAAAGATCTCACAGTCTCACACTATGGGAAATTAAACTTGCTCAAGATACACTATATTGCCAAAAGTATTAGGACATCTGCCTTTACACACACATGATTTTTAATGGCATCCCAATCTTAGTCTGTAGGATTCAATATTGAGTTGGCCCACCTTTTGCATCTATAACTGCTTCAACTCTTCTGGGAAGGCTGTCCAAAAGGTTTAGGAGTGTGTCTATGGGAATGTTTGACTATTCTTCCAGAAGCTCATTTGTGAGGTCAGGCCACTGATGTTGGACAAGAAGGCCTGACTCACAGTCTCCGCTCTAATTCATCCCAAAGGTGTTCTATCGGGTTGAGGTGAGGACTCTGTGCAGGCCAGTCAAGTTCCTCTACCTCAAACTCACTCATCCATGTCTTAATGGACCTTTCCTTTGTGCTCTGGTCCAAATCATTTGGTGGAAGCTTTATGGTGTGGGGTTGTTTTCAGGGGTTGGGCTTGGCCCCTTAGTTCAAGTAAAGGGAACTCTTGAATCTCTTAGTGTCAGCATACCAAGACATTATGGACATTTGCATGCTCCCTATTTTGTGGGAACAGTTTGGGGGTGGCCCTTCCTGTTCCAACATGACTGCGCACCAGAGCACAAAGCAAGGTCCATAAAGACATGGATGAGTGAGTTTGGGGTGGAGGAACTTGACTGGCCTGAACAGAGTCCTGACCTCAACCTGATAGAACACCTTTGGGATAAATTAGAGCGTAGACTGCGAGCCAGGCCGCCTTGTCCAACATCATTTCCTGACTGACCATTTTTCCAGAAGTGAATTTGTGAAAACCTTCCCATAGACACACTCCTTAAGCTTGTGGACAGCCTTCCTAGAAGAGTTGAAGCTGTTATAGGTGCAAAGGTTGGGCCAACTCAATGTTAAACCCTATGGACCTTGACTGGGATGCCATTAAAGTTCATGTGCTTGTAAAGGCAGGCATCCCAATACTTTTGGCAATATAGTGTATGTTGACCTGTAACATTTTCAAGTTCAGCTGTCATATTATGCTTTCATCTATTGAGGCTTCATCTATTGAGGATAACAAAGGGGAAAATTCCCATTACCACCACAGATCCTGGTTTTGTTCTAACCCATCTTGGATTCTCTGTGCTAAAGCAGGAGTGTTACCGCAGCATTGGATTTGCATTTTCCACATTATAAAAATAATTGGGAATTAATCAGGCAGCTATGTGGGAAACTGAGCACAAAAATGCCACAGCTTAGGTCCGTAAAACATACTGTATGTAAAAATCTGCTTTTAAGAAATACATACAGAAAAAAATGCTTCTAAAAAATGCAAGCAAGTCCTATATTTTCTATGCACGCTGCCCTTAGTGCTTGTGAGTCATCTATTTTATAGCCTGTATGGCTCTCTCTGTGTTGGTGGAGTCTCAGGTCTGTTAATCCGCCTAGACACCTTCATCCTAAAGCCTGCAATGTGAGACTATCTTAATAATTTTTATTTGAAAAAGGGTGTGTGGCCTACATATTTAATATAGTGACACTTATGCCGCCTACACACAGGTGGACTTTTCGACTGGACTGGTCCAACGGATCGAGTCCGGCGGACAATTCGATCGTGTGTGGGCTTCATCGGACCTGCAGCGGACTTTTTCGGTCGAAAATCTGACGGACTTTAGATTTGGAACATGTTTCAAATCTTTCCGACGGACTCGAGTTCGGTCAAAAAGTCCGCTCGTCTGTATGCTAGTCCGATGGACGAAAACCGACGCTAGGGCAGCTATTGGCTACTGGCTATCAACCTCCTTATTTTAGTTCGGTCGTACGTAATCACGTACGAATCCGTCGGACTTTGGTGTGATCATGTGTAGCCAAGTCCGTTCGTTGGGAAAGTCCGTCGGAAGTCCACCGAAAGTCCTTCGGATAGACCGTCGGACCAGTTCGGTTGAAAAGTCTGCTTGTGTGTACGCGGCATTAGAGGTTGATTTACTAAAGGCCACTAGACTGTGCACTTTGGAAAGTGTAGTTTTACTCTGCAAGTGCAGTTGCTTCAGAGCTTAGTAAATGAAGTAAAGCTTCACTTTGCAAGGAATACCCAATCACATGAAAGGGAAATTTAAAAAAAAAAAAAAAACAGCATTTTTGCTTGCATATGATTGAATAATGGAAGGCATCGGCTTCTGCCCATTTACTAAGCTCTGGTGCAACTGCACTCTGCAAAGTGCACATTCAATTTGCCTTTAGTAAATCAACCCCTGACTCTTCTCTGCATTATAGCCAGCTCCAATCTATGAGAGCAATTTGAAATTAAACATTTAAACCTAAATTGGCACCTGATGTTTAGGGAATGATTATGAATAAATGTAAAGGATAACAGAATTATACATATGTTTTATAACCATTTTTTTCAGTGAATATGCAATGTACATATTGACTAAATGGAGTAATTCAATTTATATGATTGTTACTTTGGACTGCTGGAAACCACAGTTGCAATAAATATAAATGACCACCCCTGTTGTACGATTAGGCTCTAATGCTGTACAGATTGCCTGCAGCAAAACACATGAATTGTACTGCATGAAAATACATTTTAAATAGAAATTTCAGTTTTTCTCATGTGGTTCATTCACATCTATGCACTGTTTTAGTGTTAAAGCAGTATTAAACCCAAAACAAAAATGTAATGTATTGCAGCTTACCAATCATCAGATGCGATGGCTGCACTCATTTTTTTTAAGCATTTTCCCTGTTTTTACCTGGTGATCTGGCCAGTAACACCCCTCCCCATATTAGAGTGCCCCCACTCTGGATGAAATATCACAGGGGGCACTTTTGGACAGCAGCATTATCAGTCTAGAGGAGTGGAGTGTTAGATGTACTAGTGGACTTAGACACACTAACAAACTAAAGCTGAACTCCAGCTCACACTTTATAATCAGTTACAGCAAACAGTTCTTTTCTTTTTGAGATAAAGGTTTTAAAAAAAATAAAACTAATCATTGTAAGCACCTCTTGTCAGTGGTAAATGGTCGATCTACAGGACAGTTTGTTATGTTGAAAAACAACAGACTTACTGGCCAGATCACCGGTGAAAACAAAGAAAAGCTTAAAAATGCTAAAAAAAATGTTTTTTTAAAAAAAGCTAGCATCTAAGAATTGGTAATCTGCAATATAATTAATGTTTGTTTTTGGAGTTAAATATCATTTTAAGGGAACCTGTGTGTGCGCATGACTGTAATGCTGCAACATGCATATATATGTGTGAATGGGCCCTTGGTGCATCACAGGTGACATTTCATTGGTGTGAGCATGCTGTACAAAGATCCTGAATGCCTACATCCTCCAGCTTTTTTCGCTGCTCCTTCTGTTGCTCGATCCTTTTCTGGCGTTCAGCCAAGAGCTGTTTTTTGTATTTCTCCTGGTCTTTTAGCTTCTGTAATTGCTGCTGTCTCTGAGGATCTGATCTGTTCTTGTTTTCCTGTTGCAATCGCAAGAATTCACGGCGGAGAGTCGATTCGCCAGGAAGATTAACAATGGAGCTTAAAAAAAGATAATGGAACTTTAGTTTGTGTAAATTTTTTTTTCCCTCTGTATTCTTACAAAGATTTAACCTCCCAACAAATGAGAACTTTGCAAGCTTAGCAAAACTTGGAAGTTGTTAAATATAGAGCAGAAGATGTCAAAAGACACTCTTATTTTCAACACTCCCAAATGTGGTGAAAAGCAAGTTGTGAAATGAATCTTCCAGCAAACAGCCCAGATTTTTAGAATGAAGAGTGACTTTTCTTTATAAGATTGTGACCAGATGTCCACATTCTGGTGTTCACATGATCACTCTGTATCCCAGTCAATGAGTATTTAAAGGGAATAAGGACCGCTATATCTGCTTATTTCATACCCAGGCTCCACTTCTTGTTCTGCAGTGCTACATAAAGGTTGTCAGATGAACAATGAAGTTTGAAGGTGGCGGTGTTCATCTGCTAAATAAAAGGTTTCATTTTTGTCAGTGAAGCCTCAAGCCTGCATGTGACCTTTATGTCAAATCTGATGTGGTCACATGATCAGGAACCACTTTTATTGGTTCTTGATCTTCAGTAGGAAACTTGACTGTCAGTGACTGCCGTTATTCAGAGAAATGCAAATTGTCAGCTGCTTGATCCCAAAGGAAGGATATTTATGAATGTGTCCTTCCATATTCTGGATCTATTTAGTCATATGATCTGATAAAGATGAGGACTGGAGTTCACGTTGAATGATCCCCCCTTGCAGTATTCATACCCCTTGGAATTTTCCACATTTTGTCAGGTTACAACCAAAAATGTGACTGTATTTTATTGGGATTTTATGTGATAGACCAACACAAAGTGGCACATAATTGTAAAATAGAAGGAAAATGATAAATGGGTTTTCAATTTTTTTTTTTTTTTTTTATAAATATATGTTATAAGTGTGTGGTGGATTTGCAATAAGCCCCCCTGAGTCAATACTTTGTAGAACCACCTTTCACTACAATTAAAGCTGCAAGTAGAGGGGGGCGTGGCCAGCGCGGCATGTGAGCAGACGTCTAGTCACAGAGCTCCCGCAGTGATCCTGATTTGATCCGGTTACCGGCACTCTATTACCCCCGTTTTCGGCTTGATCGAACGGGGAGAACCCCCTGCACATTCCGCGCCCGCTCCGGTGTACCAGAAGGGCATGATGACCCGTGGACAGAGAGGAGAAGGTTCCAGGATGGATCCTCAACATGGCGCCGCTCCGCCGTCCACACAGAAACGTGACAAGCTGAAGGAGGGACAGCACAAGCAGCTGAAAGGCTCTAAGGATGGCTCCGCTGATCACCCTAAGGACATGAGGTACTATGCTCAAAAACTGTCTGAAAAACCAGGCCTAGATGCAGCACAGTCACTAAATGAATGCCCTGACTTTAATGGCACTGAGGAGGAAGAATGTATGGAAGCACAGGGAGCAGGGGCCATGTTGATACAGGGAGAGGACAGTGAGGCTATAACTGATGAGCCTGAAGAACATGAGGAGGAGGAGGGGGGTGCACAGCCCACACTGGCAGACATTTTAAAAGCAGTTAACAAATGTACAGCCTCTGTAAACAATCTACAAGTACGATTTGGTGGCCTCAAGGAGGAGGTTAGTCTCATCAGACAAGATATTCAGAAAATTCGAGAGCGTACCACTGCTGCAGAAAGCAGAATAAGTGAGCTTGAAGATAAACTACCTACACTGATTAGAGACTCCCAATCCACCACACGTCTAGCAAGAGCTACGGATACCCGCGCTGAGGATTTTGAAAATCGCCTCAGGCGCAATAACGTGCGCATAGTCGGCTTACCGGAAAAGGTGGAGGGCCGTGACCCCACGCAATTCATAGAACAATGGATGGCTGAAATATTCGGTAAGGAGGCTTTCACTCACTTGTATGCGGTGGAAAGAGCTCACAGAATACCTGCCAGACCTCTCCCGCCAGGAAACCCCCCCCGCCCAATACTGGCCCGTCTCCTGAATTATAGAGACAGGGAAATTATCCTGAAACTAGCCAGAGAAAAGAGGAATGTCCAGTACAATGGCACGCGGATTTCATTCTACCCAGATTTCTCAGCTGCAGTCCAGAAGAACCGCGCGCGGTTCTCGGAAATTAAAAAACGCCTGCAGAGAGTACAAGCCTCTTATGCAATGCTATATCCTGCAAAACTCAGAGTTACATTGAGGGGCAGAGCACATTTCTTTGAACACCCGGCGGAGGCTGCGGATTGGCTAGACGCTAATGAAAATGAGCTTCGTCAGGATAGGAGACCAGAAGCGGAGATAGATTGATATCCCTAACAAAGGCCCAGGGATCTATCCTTTTCTTTTCCCCTCAGAGGAGGGTTGTGCCGGAAACATATATTGATTCATTCTCTACAAAAATGACAAGATGGATCATGGCAATGTACTTCCTAGCAAGTACCAGAAAATATGTAATTGTTGTTTGGAGGGACCGGTTGTCCCACACAGTTTTGGTATATCAGTTGACACACCGGTGTCGTGGATTACAAAAAAAAAGTTGCCTTTCAATACGGCAAGTGCATATTGATGGATAATCCATGTCAGAAGAGGCACTTTTGTTCGATTTATGCACCGTTGTGCGTTTTACGATACTTCTACACACAAGTTTGTTCCAGAGCAATCGAGGTATTACGGTCCTTGGATAGAGCGGTAACTTTCTTCTTCTTGCATTGGCAGTTTCGTCACTTCTTGGCCCCTGCTGGGTACTGCGTGATGGTCCTCCCCCCCCCATGGGTGGGAATCAGGGGGGCTCTATATTGTTTTACCCTGTTATTTTCCAACTAGACACCCAAAAATGACGACAGTAACTGTCCTTTCTTGGAATATTTGGGGTCTGCAGGACCCCCTAAAGCGGACGATGGTATCATCCTTATTGAGGAAACGTCTCCCGGCTATATGTGCTTTACAAGAGACCCACCTTACTGCTGATTCTCTGTCATGCATTAATTTTAGATGGGTGGGTAAGGCATATCACTCCACTCACACCTCATATTCTCGGGGTGTGAGTGTACTGGTACCTGGCTCCATAGATTTTGTGGAGTTAGATTCTGAGTTGGATGATGAGGGGAGATATGTATTTTTATGTTGTAAATTGTTTTCCTTTAAATGTATACTGGCATTTGTATATGTACCCCCGCCGTACAATAATCTGGTATTGAGGTCCCTGGTGACGTTCCAAATGAAGTATCCGGAGACGCCAATGTATGTCTTCGGGGACTTCAACAACTATACGGACGCAGTACTAGATAAGCACCCGCCTGTGATGGGAGGGAGGGGGATACACCGCACGGCTCTAAGGAAATTTATTGAGGAGGTGGGATGGAGGGACCCATGGAGAGCCAAAAACCCGGGGGTAAAACAGTTTTCCTGTTTCTCAAAGAGTTATGCATCACTATCAAGGATAGATTTATGCCTATGCTCTAGTGCAGCTGAACTACACATCTCTGAGGTGACTTATGCTCTTAGGAGTGTGTCGGATCACTCCCCATTGATAGCAACTTTGGAGGTGCGCCCCCCTTCCACGATGGCAAAAGCCCCATGGAAAATGAACGCTTTTTGGCTGAGTCTCTTCCCTTCCCATGAGCAAATAGAATCTCATATAATAGATTTTTGGCGCCTACATGAGGCTGACGAACAATGGCTTGTGAATTGGGAAGCCTTTAAGGCTGTCCTGAGAGGACTGAAATTCAAGCTGTTAAGAGAAGACACATGCTCAGAGGGAGGGAATTGAAAACATGGCAAAAGAACTGGAGAGCAAATTTATCACAGATCCAACCCAAAGTAACAAAGAGGCGTGGCTCTCTGCGCAAGATGCGTTGTATAAAATCACGACATCTACAGCAGAGAGGAAGAGATTTTTTCATAAAGCAGCATATTACGAGGAGGGAGAGCACACTGGACGCCTGTTAGCAACCATTGCCCATGCCCATCAAACTTCCCCCTCAATTGGGGCCTTACGTACACACCTTGGAGGGCTAACCAATGCCCCGGACCAAATCTTAGCAGAATTGGTGGAATTTTATTCCTCCCTCTATGAGTCTAAACAAACATATACCCTAGACTCCTTAACCGAATATCTGGACAATATTCAGCTCCCCAGTTTACAAGTGGCAGCTAGGGGGGAACTTGACGCCCCTTTGACTGTTGAGGAACTGCAGTTGGCGACCAGTTTGTTCCCCAATTCCAAGGCCCCGGGTGACGATGGACTCCCCATCGAGGTATACAAACAATATGGCGAGCATATACTTCCACGTCTATTGAAGGTATTTAATGCAGCGAAACAGAGTGGCAGCCTCCCTCAATCAATGACTAGAGCAAATATAGTTTTGATACTAAAACCCAATAAAGACCCTCTCGACCCGGGGTCATACCGCCCTATATCTCTTTTACAAACTGATGTAAAGATATTAGCCAAAGCATTAGCAATCCGCATGAATAAAGTCATATCCAGTATAATCCACTCGGATCAGTCCGGATTTATGCCCCAAAAGTCGACCGCGATAAACCTCCGCAGACTTTTCCTCAATATCCAATCCCAGGCAGACAATAGGGGAGATAGAGCGTTGCTGTCACTAGACGCCCACAAGGCGTTTGATAGCGTCGAGTGGGACTATCTATGGGCAGTGATGCGAAAATTTGGAATTGGGGAGGACTTTATCAAGTGGGTGCAGTTACTCTATTCGTCTCCTATAGCGGCCATTAGAGAGGGAGGAAGGATTTCATCACCCTTTAAACTATACAGGGGTACGAGGCAGGGGTGCCCCCTGTCTCCGCTCCTGTTTGCTATGGCTATTGAGCCCCTAGCGGCTACGGTACGCGCTAATCCCTTGATACAGGGTTTTAGATACGGAGACATTCAGGAGAAGGTAATTATGTATGCAGATGACACCATGCTGCTACTGGGTGATACATCTAACTCACTGACAGAGGCAATGAGAGTAATTAGACAGTTCGGGAAATACTCAGGCTTAGTTATTAACTGGACCAAGTCCTCTCTGCTGCTTCTGGACCGTGACCCGCCCACAACCCAACAAAATATGCAGGACATACCAGTCTCGACATCCTTCAAATATCTGGGTATACAGATTACAGCCCATATATTAGACTATGTGAATCTTAATCTAACCCCATTGATCAATAGATGTCGTGATCGGGTCAGTGTGGAGTAAATTAAAGCTGTCCCAAGTAGGCAGAATAAACTTAATAAAGATGATTCTTATGCCACAACTACTATATGTGCTCCACAATTCTCCAATGGTTATTACTCTGAAAAAGTTTAGAATCATCAACTCCCTTTTCCGTTCATTTATATGGCTTTCAAAGCCTCCTAGAATTAAACTAGAGCAGCTACAACGTCCTAAAGACAATGGAGGTTTAGCGTTGCCTAACCCCTGGGTGTATTATTTGGCCTCCCAGCTACAGCACATTGCCAGAGCCATAGGTCCCGGGGAGGACCTGGAGATGAACCTGAGAGACCCTTCGGCCCACATACTCCGGTTCACTTCCAGGAGAGAGGTAGTGGATGGATTAGAGGCCTTACAATATAACAAATCTAATAAGCTTTTCCCAACTTATGCACTTATGCAGAAAATCTGGAACAAGGTCAGGATGCTGCAGGGGGTGGAGGGCTTTACCAGGTATAGCCCCATCTGGGAAAACAATCACTATTCAGAAATAGCTAAAATACCCTATGGACCCAAATGGCAACAGTACGGGGTGTCCCATATGGTACACATACTTAGAGACGGTAAATTGAGACCCTTCTCGGAGCTCAGGGAGGCCTTTCAATTGCCGGGCTCTATGCTCTTCTATTACAGACAACTTAAACATGCAATAGATGCACAAAGGGGCCCCGATATTTGGAACCTGCAACCCACTCCTATTTTCAACCACCTACTTGCCATAACCACTTATAGAGGATTTATATCTGACTGCTATACCATGCTTCTGAACCTTTTCCTAGGGGACGCGCCTCTGAGGGTCATGTCCCACTGGGAACAGGATGTTGGCTCCTTTGAGGAGGAACAGTGGGAGGAAGCCTTGCTGGCGGTTTCCACGTGTTCATTAAACGCTGCTCAAAAGCTCTCACAGCTCTATATTATTTCCAGAGTGCACTACACACCGGCTAGACTGGCCCGTATGGGTTTGGGCACTGATCCCACCTGCACCAGATGCTCCAGAGACCATGGAGATCTCATACACCTCCTGTGGAGATGCCCAAAATTGCACCTCTATTGGAACGAGGTCATTAACACCATTAATAGAGTTTTCCAAATAGTGATACCTTTGGATCCCAAACCATGTCTGCTGGGGATTGTGGATGATCTACTGACTGAGGACATCCTTAGACAGGCTATCAGAAGAGCTTTGTTTCAGGCCCGCCTACTTATCCTCAGGCACTGGAGGTCCACGTGTCCTCCCACGGTACAAGAATGGATTACACAAATGGGGGCCACAATCCGTATGGAAAAAATTATTTACCAGCATAGGGGAGCGACACAAAAATATGAGAAACTATGGGCTCCATGGTTGGATACACCAGGTCTAGCGCCAATAGATTTGATATATGATCGCTTATTCTAAAGGTGGCCCTTATTAGCTTCAATTCTTATGGGATATATGTTATGCACTATATAATTAGCCAGTATGCTAAGAGGTGATAAGCAAATGATCCATTGGAGGAATGTGGATAGCTCACAGAAGGATTTTTCTGATGAGAGGTTATGTTTTCTCCTTTCTCCTTTTTGTTTTCTCTTCATCCGATGTAATGGAGTATGTACCCCCTTTTTCTGTACTTTTTTTATTTATTTTTTTCGTTCTTTATCCTAATACATATGTAAGATGTGACTTCTGCCATGTAAATTGCTGTATGAGCTCTGGAACTGTATACACTTATTCAATTTTAATAAAACTTTTTGTTTGAGAAAAAAAAAAAAAGCTGCAAGTCTTTTTGGGGATGTTCCTATCAGCTTTTCACATCTATAGCATGAAATTTTTGCCCATTCTTCTTTGCAAAATAGCTCAAGCTCTTACATAGCATTTTGCTTTTAGGCCAAAAAGTTCAATTTTGGTCTTATCTGACCAGAGCACCTTCTTCCACATGTTTGCTGTGTCCCCCACATGACTTCTCACAAACTGCAAATGGGACTTCTTATGGGTTTCTTTCAACAATGGCTTTCTTCTTGTGGAGTGCCCAACTAATAGTTGTCCTGTGGACAGATTCTCCCACCTGAGCTGTGGATCTCTGCAGCTCCTCCAGAATTACCATAGGCCTCTTGGCTGCTTCTCTGATTAATGCTTTCCTTGCCTGGCTTGTCAGTTTAGATGGGCGGCCATGTCTTGGTAGGTTTGCAGTTGTGCCATACTCTTTCCATTTTCGGATGATGGATTGAACAATGCTCCATGAGATGTTCAAAGCTTGGGATATTTTTTTTTTTATAACCTAACCCTGCTTTAATCTTCTCCACAATTTTATCCCTGACCTGTCTGGTGTGTTCCTTGGCCTTCATGATGCTATTTGTTTACTATGGTTCTCTAACAAACCTCTGAAGGCTTCACAGAACAGCTGTATTTATAACTGAGATTAAATTGGACACAGGTGGATTCTGTTAACTAATTAGCTGACTTCTGAAGGAAATGGGTTCCACTAGATTTTAGTTGGGGCTATCAGAGTAAAAGGGGCTGAATACAAATGTACGCCATATATTTATTTGTAAAAAAATTGAAAACCATTTATCATTTTACTTCCACTTCACCATTATGGGCCACTTTGTGTTGGTCTGTCACATAAAATTCCAATAAAATACATTCACGTTTTTGGTTGTAACATAACAAAATGTGTAAAATTTCAAGGATTATGAATACTTTTTCAAGGCACTGTAAATCACATGACCAAATGCCTAGGCTGTTGAACACACAAACAGCACTAAAGGGAACCTAACCATTTTGATAAGAAAGGTATAGTGCAGCTCTTCTATTACGTTATTTATTTACATCAGCATGGCTGTTAGCATTGCTTTAAAGGATAGATTCACTTAAAGGAAGCATGTCATTCTTAATTCTAAGTCTTAATTCTAACCCTGGGATTGAGAGGTGCAGCTGGCTGGATGTCCCGTCCAGCACTGCACAGCCTCTTCAGTATCTTCCCATTCCTACTATTTGTCTTTCACCTATATCCAGCCAAAACACCAATAACTTTTAATGCAAAGTTCATCTGATGTTTGCTAAAGCTATGTATGACCTTCCCATAAAAGTAAGTAATTGACTGTACCTGCACAGGGGATGAGATGCAGGAATCGGAGGATTCCAAAGAGACTGTTTTTTTGGTTGAAGATCAACAAGATGTTAAAGTGGATTTAAATCCTCGACTTAGCGTTTTTGTTTTTTTTCCGAAAGAGCAAATCTTGGGCCAAATGAAGAAAAGGGCTAGCAACCCACCCAGTAGATGTTTTCTAGACTTTCATTTTCAATGATGTGCAATATCGGTGCTGATGGAGCCAGAAGCCCAAAATACTTTAAATAATGTTATCAATTCAAAGTAATGCTGGCACACCCGTAAGCATTCATGTACATATGCAGGGATGCTTATACCTTAAAAGGTTATTTAACCTTTTCCGAAAAAATGATATTGTGTACGAACACTGTACACTCTCTCACCCCTCAGGTCCTCATTGTACTTGCCTTCACGTGTGCTGAACGGTCATTGCCCATGTAGTGATCTGGGGGTTTGAAATCCCCACTCTTCTCCTTTTCTCTGTAGCCCTGGAACAGAGCAATTCTGATTGGTCACTGCCAGTACACAGCATCACTCTGATCTGTACCAGAAGTAATGCAGAGAGAAGATGGAGAAGAGCAGGGATTACATATCCCCAGACTGCTACATGGTTGCATGAGCACTGACCTTTCAGCACCCATGGAGGTAGGTACAGTGGGGAGGGTGCACAGTGTTGGATCACCTTTTTGGGGGGGTGAGGTTTCTGAAAAGGTTAACTAACATTTTAAATATTGATATAAGTGTTAAATGTATAGATAAGAAATAATTGCATTACATTTAGTTTATTAAAGCCATGTGCATTATAAACATCCATTTTTTAAAATTATTTTCTTTATCTTTTTGTTTCATTACTTTCAGCCACTTACAAGCATACACTTCAGTGGTAGCTGCACATCATTAATCTAGACTATCTAGACTGGCTTCATAAAGTGTCATTTAAGTCACAGGGTGACAACACTAGTTTTACAGTTGGAAGACAGTTGTTCCCAATATTAGCATGACACTAGGTATTTTAATAAAAGCAGCAGATTTAAAAACTTTAAAAGCAACTTTTTTAAGTTACAGTTGATATGAGATTTTAATTATTGGGTTGGATATACTTTAATTCTTTAGTAAAGCCAATAACTGGATCACGTATCAGTTATACTGTATCTATCTGAGGTAAGCTGTAAGGCCTCATGCACACTGGACGTTATAAAAATGCCAATAGCGTTTGCTGTAGAAAGCTGATGCTGTAGAATGAGTGCTGCAGTAGTGTTTTTCAGTGTTTTTTTACTGTGTGCGTTTTTTAGTGCTTTTTTTTTTTTTTTAGCCAAACTATACTCCCACAAAAGCTTATGGTTCGAAAACCCTGACAAATGCAGAAAAGCTGCGTTTTTCAGGGGTTTTAAGATTTTATCAGAGTTGGAGCTGAAAAATTCCTCTTAACGACCTCCCACCCGGGCCACTGCACATATACAGCTCGGTGGGCACTTCCTCCTCCTGAGTGGACTTCAGGAACGTCCTTCAGATGGACAGGGATCACGTGCGTGCTCACGCAGCATTGCAATCCCCGATGCGCTCATGTCACGCGGCGTATCTCCGATCGGCAGGAGGGTTCTGTGATTGGCCCTCCTGATCACATGATGGCTGTGTCCAATCACAGCCATCATGTAATGTAAATAGAGTGCCAGTTGCTAGGCGATCAGCTCTCTTCTCGTCACATGGAAGTTGTCAGTGAGGAGAGAAGAGCGGATCACTGCAGCTGGCTGGTGATCAGCGAGTATGAGCTGTTTTTTACACACTGATCACCGGCCCAGTGTCCCCACACATGTCTCCACACAGTGTCACCACACAATGCCCCCAAAATAGTGTCCCCACACAGTAAAAACACCTGTCCCCCACATATGTCCCAGTAAAATCATATGTCCCAATGATCATCTGCACACATATGTCTGTGAACATCTGTACACGATCATCTGCCCCAAAAACAGCCGCTGTAAAAACATCCAGTGTGCATGAGGCCATAGTGTGTAAGAACACATTGGCTAACATTAAGGGGAGATTTCAGGCAGAAAAAAATGAGAGCTCAACAAAGCTCAAAAGCCTGTAGGAGCCTTTTATTTGGGATGCAGTGTGCATGAGCCCTTAGTAAATTGACTAAAGCTAGCTAAACAAACATACAGTAAAAGCTACAGGCTTTTTCAGTAGTTTATAAACATATGCTGTTACAGGCAGAAAAAGCCCCCCAACAAACTCATGTTTTTGATAAGAGCTTTCGAGTAGAAAAGACGCTGAAGTGCCCAAAAACACGCGAAAACGCATGAAAAAGGTTAAAAAAGCTTGCAAATGCACAAAAAAAAGGAAAAATTAGCTGAGAAGTAGGTTTGTGAAAAAAAAACACTTATGCTCAAAGAAGTTCAAAGAAGCTAAATAAAAACGTACAAAAAAACACAAGCTTTTAGGCAGAGAAATAAAAGCTCAAATGCCTGTAAAAACAGCTTTTTTTTTTTTTTTTTGAGCTGCAGTGTGCATGAGCCCTAACATATTCTAAACACATTTAGATTCCCCCACCCAGGCTAAGTAGTGTGGACAGAACTATCATCCCTGCCAGCTATTGTATTTAGACAGCCGCAGCACCTGCTGATGCCTGAATACCCAAATAGGGACTGGATTCAATAGGATGCAGTCACTGTTTGGCTGACAATTTTTTACCCAGCTCCTTCAATTTTGAATCAACTTTTATCAAGACGTTGTCAACCGAGAAACCTACTCCTCGAATTTTGATCGATTCAGCAGAAATTAGTGGAAATCTGAGCTTAAGATGGTAAAAATCCAGCAATGAAGGAATGAGCAGCAAGTGAATCTAGTGTTTGTAAAAGTGTATATTATCAAAACCAGATGTGCTGGAAAAGGGAAAATAAGCAGGTGTTTTAATATTCCCATAACGATTTTTAACTTAAAGCTCCTTTTGGCAATCAACTGTTTGGCTGTAAATAATACAGAACATCTGTAACACAGTACAGTGTTTGCATGTATGAAAACAAAAGAACATTTAAATGGCGTATTTGTTAAAAAAGCTAGGTTCATGCTTTGATTTTGTAGGTTATTTATTTGTCTTTTTCTTTTCTCAATTACATGTAATTACCTTGCATTCCTAATTGTCAATCCTCACTTCACACTATATAAGAAAGGCCAAACATATTTATTAAAGCCAATAAGCAACTTGCATGCAAGAAGGAACAAACAAGCAGATCACATGGTCTCAGGCACGATGTTATGATGGTCCCAAGGGTCATCTCTAAAGGGTTTGTCAAGGCTCATGATGGGATCATCATAACATAATGCCTGAGACCATGTGATATGCCTATTTGTTCCTTTTTACATGTGAGTTGCTTAGTGGCTTTAACCACTTCAGTCTCTGAAGATTTTACCCCCTTAATGACCAGAGCACTTTTTGCGATACGGCACTGTGTCGCTTTAACTGACAATTGTGCGGTCGTGCGACACTGTACCCAAACAAAATCGATGCCCTTTATTTCCCAAAAATAGAGCTTTCTTTTGGTGGTATTTGCGGTTTTTATTTTTTGCGCTATAAACAAAAAAAGACCAACAATTTTGAAAAATAGCAATATTTTTAACTTTTTGCTATCATAAATATCCCCCAAAAATATATTAAAAAACAAATTTCTTCCTCAGTTTAGGCCGATATGTATTCTTCTACATATTTTTGGTAAAAAAAAATCACAATAAGTGTATATTGATTGGTTTGCGCAAAAGTTATAGCGTCTACAAAATAGGGGATAGATTTACGGCATTTTTATTATTATTTTTTTTTTATTCGTAATGGTGGTGATCTGCCGTTTTTATCGGGACTACAAACTGCAACAGATCGGACACTTTTTTGACACTAATTTGGGACAATTGACATTTATATAGCAATCAGAGCTTAAAATAGCCACTGATTACTGTAAAATGTCACTGGCAGGGAAGGAGTTAAACACTAGGGTCGATAAAGGGGTTAAGTGTGTAATAACTGTAGGGAGGATGGGCTACCACTGACATGACAGAGATCACTGTTCCCGATGACAGGGAACAGAAGATCCCTGTCATGTCACTAGGCAGAACAGGGAAATGCCTTATTTACATTTCCTCGTTCTTCCTCTCCTCGCCGAGATCATGGGCCGCCAGCGGACATCGATCCTGCGGGCACGCTCCCATGGCGTGCGGTGGGCGTGAGCACCCGCTATCCTGCTTTTACGGACTGACATACATGTACATCAGGTTGCGCAGGAGTGCCATTCTGCTGGGGTATATCGGCGTGAGCCGGTCGGCAAGCAGTTAATAAATACGTTTACGTAAGTCATAGGGAAGGTACTAAAACCTATTCCAGGAAAAAAGTATATGACTGATAAACATGCCTAGGATCAGCCCACCATCTTTTCCTCTGGGGGAAAAGAGCTTTGGGGCTTTCCTGTTTTATTTTCCGTGCAGACAGGTTAGAATCAGAAGTCAACTATGAAACACATTGAGCTATTTACATCTCTTTTATACCAACATCTAGATAATTATGTAATGGTTCACAGAAAGTATATTCCTGCATTTGCATACAAAATCTTTTTTCCCCAAGAAGAATAGTGATAATTTACATTTATATAGTAATTTTTATAGGAGCGATATGTATGGACAATCAAGAAGTACACTCTTTTATATATACCTAGGACATCTCTTTCCCCATTGACATACATACACAGAAGACACACACCCATTCCTTTGTCTCTCCTATCATCTGCATCCTGGTAGAGCAGTTATGTAAGTGCTCTGTATCTCCAAGCTTCCCATGCAACTGGCAAAGAATGTGCTACTAGGCAGGAAAAAGCTGGGTATCGAACATGAGTATTACTTCTACAATGTCAGGCGCCCTGCCCAACCTCTGAACTTTGGCTCCAGTCCAGCAAAATGGGCATATTGTGACAGTAGGTGAGTTAAGTTATGCCTTTTGAACAATGTATGTAGAAGCTGTCACCACAGGGTGGCGCTGTGGACAGTGTGAATAGGCTATGCCAAGTCCTTTAATTAGATAACCTATACTAGGGCTTTGAAAGAATGGACTTTATAGGCATAATTAAAAATGTATAACAAAATATTCTATTAGAATTATACCAGCAAGATATTAGACACACATGAGATAAAATGCATGTAAAAGTGATTAAAACCTTCACCCCGGTCCACCATCCATCCAGGTTTCTGGATGGACGGTGGATCGGGGAGATGGTTTTAATCACTTTTGCACTTTTACATGTATTTTATCTCATGTGTGTCTAATATCTTGTTATAATTCTAATAAAATATTTTGTTATACATTTTTAATTATGCCTATGAAGTCTATTCTTTCAAAGCCCTAGTATATGTTATTATGTTAAGCCTATCACTACTTCAGGATAGTGCCTCTAGCAGTAACAGAACAAATATTCACCTTGAATTGTCACACAATGTTCTGTTGTGAGGACTGCATAAAATACATGTCCTGGCTTTTTAAATATGGCACCAAAACATGCAAAATCATGAAAAAGGGTTAGAGTGATAGCAGCACATGCCACTTCTACAGGCCAACATACTGCCCGTAACACTGCACATATCTTGTGCTGCAAGCCACGTATCACAGGAATGTCCTGTCAGCCATTGTAGCACACCCAGACTATTACCCTGGTTACACAACCAATCATTCAAGAGTAGAACAGAACAAAGATGCTACAGAGGAGAATAGGGACCACACAGCCTCATGTAAAAGGGAATGTTGTGGAAATGTTTGATTTCATGTATTTGTATTATAACGTGAAGACCACCACCAGTGTAAGAACAATTAATACAATAAAATATGATGGGGACAAACCATAAGTTACTTCATATGTTGTATGTGTAGTGCCATCTCAGTTAGGGTGTTTGGTTTGGCTCCATTTATAGGGAGTGGAGTGGTTGTTGATTATTTGGGTCTGCTCAGAGTTCTTGAGCCGAGAGTTTGATTGGTCCCCCCTGCCTTTTGGAAGAAATTTCAAGCGCATATGGAAGGGGATTAAAATGATCAGCTGAATATTTATCATACCTTGGCCAATTCCTGGAATACCCTGGTCAATTCCTGGAAGGGAGCATACAGAAGGTGGCTGGGTGGGGGGATAAATGGACTGGAGGTCTGAGTAGATTGTTCTTTCCTCTTCAGGGAGGGTTCCAGTACACCTAGGGCTGCTGCCCCTAGGAGAAGAGTACAGTTTGGGCCTCAGTGGTGGCTGGGCTGATGGCTTTAGGAGAATTACTGTAAAGGCATATCTGAAGGCACACTGTTTCAAAGTCCTGGTGTCCCGGTCTGGAGTCAGGCTCGAAGGCCAATAGCTATACTAGTGGAGCAGCACCCACCGACAAACAGGGCAGGTATACAAGTAGGTCACCCTGGTTGATGACACGGTTCACCCGAGGTGCAGGGTCTAAGTACTAACAGGTATTCATCAGAGCTCCTTATAATGGAGATGGGTTTTGCTGCATGTTAGTACCAGGTTGCGGTCTTCAGGATCACCCCACCAGGAGGTGAGTAGGCTGGGTCCAGTAGCAGATAAGCAGATAAGGATGAAGCAGAAGCATAGTCAGTAAACAAGCCAAAGGTCAGTAATGAATGGTAGAAGGATGGGATTAAGCAGAAGCATAGGAACAAGTGAAGGGTCGATAATGAATGGTAGAGAAAAGCAAGCTATTGTCTAGAGAGAGAACAATAATCTGGCAAACAGGAATTGCAGAGACATGGCTTAAATCAGAACTTTAATGGGAGGAGCAAAGAGTTCAACTTTCAAGGTAGGATGATTCAAGGAATCTCAATGTGTCTATAGGACACATTGAGAGTGAGTGTCCTCCTAATGGCAGCATGGCGCTGTACTCATGAATGCCGATCTAGCCAAGAGGGCAGCAGACTTGTGGCCTTTGGAAAGCAAGCTGGCCTGAAAGTACATCACCACCACTTCACTAGATAGAAGTGTGACGCCCCTGGAAAACGTCAGCCACACCACCCAGAATGAAAGCCAACCCTGAAAAGGTCAGCTACTGGGGACTGACTTGTATTAGTAGTCCAGTCAAGCGTGAACTAGGGCTGCCTAGGATGGGGGTGGGGGGGGGCTGCCTCTAATGCCACCACACTTGTGGGGATTGATGCTTATCCCCCAGGAAAGAGAAACCTCATGGAAGGAAGGGGACCCTTCAGGATAGTCTTGGCTATTCAAGCCCTGCTACCAATTTGCCAGTCTCACTGTTCCTGCATGGTGTGGGATTGAAAAGCAAGGGAAGGCCCCTGTAGCCTAACGTGAAAGCCTAGGAAAAACAACAATATCATATGGTGTTCCCTGTATGCCTGAGAAATGCAATGCACTGAGGAGGTTTGCCTACTCTGGTCTTTTAACTATATATAATGTGTTTCCTGTTTTTAGGTGGGTGGAGCCACTATCTGTTGTCCTGGATGATGACTTGGGAAAAGTGAACCAGACGTGGACAGTTTTTTTTTTTTTAGTTTTTTATAGCTAATGGTTATCAGATAAAGTATGAGTAGGTTACACCCTCCATTCAGAAGTATATGTAAATCTAGGGCTTTTTTTTTCAGTGGGAACGTGGCGGTATGCAGTTCAGGCACTTCCTAGCACTGAATGTATGTACTGGCAGGAATTCTTTGTCATGCAGGCAAGCACCCCTATTGATCTCCTAGTGCCCCCAAACAGCTACCATAGATTTTCCTATATCCAATTAAATGATTTATCTACATACAGGGGGTCCCCGGGTTACGAACAGGATAGGGACTGTAGGTTTGTTCTTAAGTCGAATTTGTTTGTAAGTCGGAACAGTACCTTTTTTAAGTGCAAATCTAGTCTCAGAGACAGGATGTAAACCCAAATCAACAGAGAAAGGCAACTGGATGGCAGGGGTGGCATGGTTAGTTCAAATATGTTTTGTTTCTTTTATTTTTTTACTTTTTAATCACTTTTTTTTATTTGTATTTATTTATAGCTTGTCGTTTACTTTTTTTTAATTTTTGTATAATTTTCTTATTTTTAATATTATTTTTCCTATTCTTTACATTTTTTAATTATTTTTTTTATTTTATTAATTTAATTATTGCTGTATTTCTTATTTTTATTTTTTTTATAAATTTTTTTTTCACTTAACTTTATTGCTATCACACAGGAGGAAACAATTCCCTGTGTGATAGCAATTGGAGGTGACAGGTTCTCTTTATTGACCCTGTCACTTCCAAAACAGGAGTCCAGGATCGTAGCTGAGCACAGCTCTCCCCTCTCACTATTTTTATGGCAGCAGCAACAGGAGACAGCAGAGAGGTACACTGTATGGCACAGCAGGGAGATGGATGGTGAAAGCAGCCATCAGAGGCCAGGCAGGCCAGACGGCCGGGCGGCCGGCCGCGGTGCACCATCGCGGGGCAGCGGCGTAGGAAAGACCGGGGATCGTGGAGGCTTCGTAGGCCGCACAAGGCCTCGGCCACGACGGGCAGTTTCAGCGGCCTGGCAAGCCACCGGACCATACCAGGCCTGTGGATGGGCAGGCAGGAGGACGAAGGGGACCCGCAGCCAAGCCAGGAACGGAGGAAAGGCTCAGGAGAGGAAGATTCGGCCAGCAGTGACGTCATTCGGGCCCCGTTCGTAAGTAGGGGTTGTTCGTAAGTCGGATGTTCGTAAGTCGGGGACCCCCTGTACCTAGCTGGCACTGGGTTGTTGTCAGCAATAGCAGACGCTAGGCAGTTGGACTACTTGGGGACTGCGGATTTATCTTGAATGCATTGGCCAGCATTTTTGCTGCTAGCTGCATGGTATCTATTTTTACTGCCTTTCTTGTTATTAACAAATTCCATATCAATTACTTAATACCACAAAATAATACTTGGTCCTGTACTTAATAAAAGAGGTGGCATTGGGAGGTGGATAGGGGGTGGAGACAATAGATGGTGCTCAGAGTTGGCTAGCGGGTGGAAACAAGGATGAAGTGAGGTGTAGGTTGAGTACCTGCATCTATTCTCTGACCAAAAAAAAGCCCTGTGTAAACCCAAGCACTAAAATCTCATAAGCTTTAACATGTTGATGCCATTTTTAAAAGTAATTTGCAATCATTTTAAATCTGCAGCTTACAATAAAATACCATGAAGGTCCGTAGGCACTTTTGGTTAAATTCTAACAATGCTCTTGTCTCCCATTTGTGCTCCTGCATTTTCATACTTTCACATGGACTTCCAATGGAGTGTACAAGTGGCTGTTTAGGCACTACATAGGCATGGTCCACCCAATGTCGCAATTAGAAAACCTTCCATGAGAAATGTCATGCAGCTATCACTGTAGTGAATGTAGATAGGACTGTAAAAAGAGCACTGATATGTAACAAAGGATGAAATGAGTATGTTCTTAAAATATGGAAAATGTTTATCTCAATATGCTTTAGCAATCAAAATCCCTTTAAATTAGCGATTACATCTACTTTAACAAAGCAAGAATTGGCCAGTCAGCATTAGTCATAGAGGGAAAAGCTTCTGCAGTGAGCTGTAAACCATTGTAAAAATGTCCTACAAACTAGTTGGGTACTTTTGTCTAAGAAGAAAATAATATTCCTTGATCTTTTTCCAGCATATTCTGGTGCAAGATAGCATCCTTTGCATAAAAAGTTGTTTTAATGCTATATGTAACTATGTATTATAAAATTCTCTGATAAGAGCCCAGTCAAGCTTCTAAAGTAACTTTGTAATCTCCTTTGACTTTGACAGGCAATATACTGCTTGCACAGTAGCAGAGTCCTTTATCTTGTGTGCCATGGTTTATATCCTTGGCAGGCTGGATAAGTCCTTAGCGATTTACCTGAAATGATCTTTTGTATTGCTCTTTAGTGGAAATTTTTTGTCCTATGGTTGTGAGTGTTCACTTTATACAGTGAAATAGGACTTGTGGCTTAATTACCTTGGCTCGCCTTCATCTTCATTCATCTCCTCATCTTCCTCTTCACTTCCACTGTATTCATAGCCCGTTTCATCTGAAAAAACATAGCGATGCAGCATAGGTGGATATAGCAATCTCTGAAGTCTGAGTGGGCTCTAAGTGAAATGTAGGAAATGGTAATGTAATAATTTACTGTCATTCAGATTCTTAAATTGCCTTCTATAAGGCACAGTTGAGAACTATTGCCAACAAGTTATACATTTTCTGAAAAAA
This sequence comes from Lithobates clamitans, assembly GCA_037952925.1. Classification (NCBI taxonomy): domain Eukaryota; kingdom Metazoa; phylum Chordata; class Amphibia; order Anura; family Ranidae; genus Lithobates; species Lithobates clamitans. The sequence goes on along the minus strand of JBBGZY010000724.1, from coordinate 2,268,898 downwards.
AATGCAAACAAAGTTCAAGATTTAAGATTGGTAGATCTGAGCAGTCATTGAGGAGTCATACGGTAGAAGTGCTGGTAAAATGGACAACCTTATTTCTCTCTCTCTCTCTCTCTCAGCCACTATAGCCAGCCATACATGTAGTATCGGTCCATGGATATGACCGATACCATACAAGGTATCGGTCATATCCAGCTTTCCTGAAGATACTATATAAACCACACATTTCTACATAGTTACCTAGGGGTGCCCAGGGACTTTTAGAACATACCCTGCTTAGCAGTAATTTAGCTTAAAATGTTAAACATATTAATTTAGTTTTTTCCAGTAAAAGACAACATATTTGATAACATCTACCCTTTTCTCTTTTTTTCCTTGTTCTGTCAAGATGGTCTTTCAGCATGATGCGTATCTGACGCTCATTTTGTAGATCTCGAACAAAAGAATGTTTTAGCAATGTTTCTGTTGTTGGGCGATGTGTGTGATTTTTAATGAGGCAATTATCAGCAAAATTAAGAAATTTCTTTGACCTGAAGGAAAAAGAAAAGCAAATCATAAAAGTGCAAAAAGCAAGGAGCTAATTAATGTGAACACATTTTTTTATAATTGTTGTAAAGCACATAAATTAAAATCTCTCCGGTAGGAGAACAATGCCTGGCTCTTGGTATTGGTACAAACATTTTTTGGGAGCGGCACTCATGCCACACTGTGGAGTCCTTTTACCCTTGGATGAGTAACTGAAAAATACCAAATGGTATTTGATACTGACTGATGAGCAATAATGTGCAATGTCCAGTTATTTGTAGTGACCCATCAACTTCAGTTTAGAAGGATTAATTCTGGTTTGATTGGTAGCTGTGGGTTAAAACACTGATTTTTTTTCCTGTCCGGATATGTTTACACTGCACTTACTGTGCATTTGCTGTGCAGCATATTTACAGTACTCTTTCTCAGTGGAAGCTGTTCAAATTGCTCCTGGCTTTTTTTCTTTGCCACTTCCTATGACTTTCAAGTGATATTACACGATCATAATAAATAGGCTTTGAATTTTATTGAATTAAAATAAAATTGAATACGTCAGAGGTCCAGTCGCTGGCCAGAACCACATGAATGTTTACAACTCAAGCACCCTCTGTTTAAAGTGAACTTGTCCTGAGAGAAATGGGAGCCATTAATAAAACATTGCAACACATATTTCCAACTAGAAAACCCCACAATTAAAAAAACAAGTTTTTTTTTTCTAGTATACCATCAATACCATGTGCCAACAAGTACATTCTACCAAATGGTAAGATTCTGCTAGTACACCTTCTGCCTCAGGGTAAACTCACTGCACTGTATGGAGGACCAGTGTTGTCACCCTATGGTGCTCTCCTGATTTGGATTACAAAGACCTCCTCTCCATTACATAGGGATAGACCTTTGTAGTTTACAGAAGATCAGTGGGAAAGCTGGTAACATTGTTTGAGTTAACTTAAGGGACACGTACTATTACAAATTCACCTAAAGGTAGGTTTTCCCATGCTATCCCATTTTGCCGAAGCCAGCTTACTATGTACAGTATCTCACAAAAGTGCACCCCTCACGTTTTTGTAAAGATTTTATTATATCTTTTCATGTGACAACACTGAAGAAATTACACTTTGCTACAATATAAAGTAGTGAGTGTACAGCTTGTATAATAGTGAAAATGTGCTGTCCCCTCAAAATAACTAAACTCAACACACAGCCATTAATGTCTAAACCTCTGGCAACAAAAGTGAGTACACCCCTAAGTGAAAATGTCCAAATTGTCAATATTTTCTGTGGCCGCCATTATTTCCCAGCACTGCCTTAATCCTCTTGGGCATGGAGTTCACCAGAGCTTCTCAGGTTGCCACTGGAGTCCTCTTCCACTCCATGATGACATCACGGAGCTGGTGGATGTTTGAGACCTTGGCATTCATGGTTCCCTCAACGAACTGTAGCACCCCAGTGTCCGCAGCACTCATGCAGCCCCAGACCATGACACTCCCACCACCATGCTTGACTGTAGGCAAGACACACTTGTCTTTGTACTCCTCACCTGGTTGCCGCCACACACACTTGACACTATCTGAACCAAATATGGTTATCTCGGTCTCATCAGACCACAGGACATGGTTCCAGTAATCCATTTCCTTAGTCTGCTTGTCTTCAGCAAACTGTTTGCGGGCTTTCTTGTGCATCATCTTTAGAAGAGGCTTTTTTCTGGGATGACGGCCATGCAGACCAATTTGAAGCAGTGTGCAGGATATGGTCTGAGCACTGACATGCTGACCCTGCACCCCTTCACAACCTCTGCAGCAATGCTGGCAAGACAACCTCTGGATATGATGCTGAGCACGTGCACTCAAGTTCTTTGGTCGACCATGGCGAGGCCTGTTCTGAGTTTAACCTGTCCTGTTCAACTGCTGTATGGTCTTGGCCATCGTACTGCAGCTCAGTTTCAGGGTCTTGGCAATCTTCTTATAGCCTAGGCCATCTTTATGTAGAGAAAATGCAATAAAGTCCTGAAGCGCTACAAAGCTTTGGGTCATGTGAAAAATAATGATACAAAATACGTAATAGATCATGGATCTAGCCCAGTTCTGCTGACAGAAACACTAGAACAATGTAGAAGAACAAAAGAAAAATGATATGTAGCACACTGTAAGCTGGATGCAAAGTCTGGTTATTGTGAAACAGGCAGTTCAGACCAACGGTTCAGACAATTAATAATGAAATGTTTAATTCCATCACAATCAATTGTTGAACACTTTAAAAAGTTGTACGTAAGTTAAAAAGATGGAGAGTTAAAGAGTTATAACTCTTATGCCCCGTACACATGGTTGGACTTTGTTCGGACATTCCGACAACAAAATCCTAGGATTTTTTCAGACGGATGTTGGCTCAAACTTGTCTTGCACACACACGGTCACACAAAGTTGTCGGAAAATCCGATCGTTCTGAACGTGGTGACGTAAAACACGTACGTCGGGACTATAAACGGGGCAGTGGCCAATAGCTTTCATCTCTTTATTTATTCTGAGCATGCGTGGCACTTTGTCCGTCGGATTTGTGTACACACGGATTTTGTTGTCGGAAAATTTTATATCCTGCTCTCAAACTTTGTGTGTCGGAAAATCCGATGGAAAATGTGTGATGGAGCCTACACACGGTCCGAATTTCCGACAACAAGGTCCTATCACACATTTTACGTCGGGAAATCCGACCGTGTGTACGGGGCATAAGTCTTTTTTACTTTTGTTCAACAATGGATTATGATGGAATTTAAACATTTCATGATTATCCATCACTATTTGTCTGAACCATTGGTCTGAACTGCCTGTTAAACAACAACCAGACTTTGGATCCAGCTTGCAGAGTGCTACATATAGTTTCATCTTTACGTAGAGCAACAATACTTTTTTTTTCAGATCATCAGAGTTCTTTGCCATGAGGTGCCATGTTGAACTTCTAGTGACCAGTATGAGAGAGTAAAAGCGATAACACCAAATTTTAACACACCTGCTCCCCATTCACACCTGAGACCTTGTAACACTAACGAGTCATAGGACACCGGGGAGGGAAAATGGCTAATTGGGCCCAATTTGGACATTTTCACTTAGGGCTGTTCTCTTTTTTGTTGCCAGCGGTTTAGACATTAATGGCTGTGTGTTGAGTTATTTGGAAGGGACTGCAAATTTACACTGTTATACAGGCTGTACACTCACTACTTTTCATTGTAGCAAAGTGTAATTTCTTCAGTGTTGTCACATGAAAAGATATAATAAATTTTTTACAAAAATGTGAGGGGTGTACACACTTTTGTGAGATACTGTAAGTATAGCCAAAGCTTCTCCTATGTATCACAAGAGTGCAGTTTGTTCTGTACTCCTGTGATCTGTTTTCAGCCTACTGCAGGCTAAAGCCCGCTGTTGGCTGCTGTCATTCAGCTGGTCCAGGCTCAGGAAAGATTCAGAATTTAAAGATGGAATCCACCACAATGCCTAGACCAGCAGAGAGTCTGAGCCAGCCGATCCCCTGTCCCCTCCACAGCCCAGTGCTCAAGTGAGTGAGTTATTTATTTATCTATACTAGTAATGGCAGCGATAAGCGACTTATAGCAGAACTGCTATATTGTGGCAGACAATCAGACACTAACTGACACTTTGCGGGAACCTGTGACACGAATACAGTGATTAGTGCTAAAAATAGGCACTGTCACTGTACTGATGACACTGGCTGGGAAGGGGTTAAACATCTAGGGCGATAAAAGGGTTGACTGTGTGCCTAGACAGTGTTTATGTTTACTATGTGTGCTGCTTTTACTAGGGGAAGTAAAAGATTCTAGTCCCTGCTTTGCAGGAACACAGAATCCATCCCTTTCCCCCTGTGAAAATGGCAATCTGCCTTGTTTACATAGGCAGATCCCTGTACTGTGTAGTTTATCGACGATTGGCAGGTGCCAGAGGACATTGCCCAGCACCCAAAGATCTACTTCTGCTGCATATGCTGCTTTCGCCCTTCAGGCAAAAAAGCAGGATCACGTGAGTGTATATACACACTATATTACAAAAAGAATTGGGACACATGCCTTTACACGCCCTTGAAATTTGATGGCATCCCATTCTTAGACCATAGGGTTTAATATTGAGTTGGCCCACCCTTTGCAGCTATAACAGTTTCAACTCTTCTGGGAAGGCTGTCCACAAGGTTTAGGAGTGTGTCTATCGGAATGTTTGCCCATTCTTCCAGTAGTGCATTTGTGAGGTCAGGCACTGATGTGGACGAAAAGGCCTGGCTCGCAGTCCTCACTCTAATTCATCCCAAAGGTGTTCTATCGGGTTGAGGTCAGGACTCTGTGCAGGCCAGTCAAGTTCCTCAACCCCAAACTCGCTTATCCATGTCTTTATGGACCTTCTAACTTCAGCCTGCTCGATTAAGCTTTGGCAATTAAAACTTGAAAGCTGATTGGTTCCCATGACGAGCTACATCAGATTTTGCATGCTCCAGTATTAGAAAATCCGCCTCAGTGTGTCTGATTCACAATAGCTAAAGTGATAGAAAATGAGGATATGGTCTATACCAGTGATGGCGAACCTTGGCACCCCAGATGTTTTGGAACTACATTTCCCATGATGCTCATGCACTCTGCAGTGTAGTTGAGCATAATGGGAAATATAGTTCCAAAACATCTGGGGTGCCAAGGTTCACCATCACTGGTCAATAACCTGTTCAAAGTGACATTTATTTTTTTCAAATTCTTTTTTTAACATGAACATGAGAAGAACAGCATACAAACATTATGAAAACTTTAAAAGTCACACAATAGCAAAAACATAGTAAAACATATTCTCAATAAGCCAAACATATGACAAATGAAATAACACAGGTCACATGATATATGTGTATTTCAGTGTTCCTCTCTCAACCTTTTTTAGATGTTTAGTGGGGGAAATTATGGTAGGGGTTGGTTAAGAATAGGACAGGAATGTTAAGATTGTGAGAAAGGGGTAGGGTGAAGAGCATTATGAGAGGAAGAAGCATTCAGTGAGTTAAAGAACTATTGGAAGGGTTTGTGATAAAGATAGGCTGGGTGGATAGGTGGGTCGGGTGGTGGTCATGGTCTGAATGGGAATGGGTGGGGAGGGGAGGAAAGGGAGGAGCAGGAAAAACTGAGACCTAGTCATCCCTAACACTGCCCCAGAGCATGTTGATCTGCCTGCTAGCTTTACAATGTAAGTAAAGATTTGGTGGCAAGGTAAACTGATCCAAACATATCAAGTAGTGTAAAACTTATCATGTTTATCAGGTGATCAAACACTCCATCAACATAGTTGTACATCCTGTCAAACCACATTGCAACAGTAGGTGCATTTGGTTGCTTACATATGGCTGCCTGGTACACATGCCTTAGCGGTATTTAATAGATGCATCAATAAGGGTTTTTAGTTATTTTTAGAGAAGTTACTGAGGTGGACAAGATATGGGGCTAGTTGCATCTAAGTATATATCTACTATATTATGGATGAGCTTTGTGACCTTTAGCCAGAAAGCCTTCTGCAATGTGCAATCCCAAACCATATTCATTAGGATGCCTGAGCATTTATTACAATGCCAACATGCATTTGGAGATGACCATATTTGTTTAACAGTGAGTATCCTATACCATCTATTCAGAATTTTGTATCATGCCTCCTGTATATTATTGGAAATAGAGGATACATGTGTGAAATATAGTATGTGCACCATTTGTTGTAGGGAGAATGTTAACCCCAGGTCTTTTACCATTGTTGCAGGAAAGAGGGAAGGGGCAGTTAGGAGGATTGACGAGGTTCCTGACTATCAATGATAGCACATCTCTTATCGGCATTGCTTCCCAACATAATTTCTCGAATTATGTTAAAGGTCTCAAAATTTTAAATTTCTCGCCAATGGTCTAGGTGTGGTCAATAAAATGTTTTATTTGTTCCACTGATAACCACTGCTGATATATAAAAAAAGAAAGAAGACAACTGGTGAACAAGGGTACCATCATTGGCATATCTCCAAAAATAAGCTGTATTACGAAATGTTACCATTTAAATGACCCATACCTATACATATTGGTTGATATTTATGTTATGTGTGCAGCAATTAACTTTATATTGGTTTACATTGTTAGCTGAATAGGTGATAGGAGGAGTTTATATGCTGATGTGGATTGACAGCGTTGTCAATTTTGGTTGGGTGTGGATCTAAATGTATTAATTATCTAGTTGGTTAATTTTTGTAATAAAGCTTTTTTTTGGAGATATGCAGATGGTGGTATCCTTGTTCAGTTTTCCTTTCTCTGTGTTTTTATATAGATTTATTGTGCTGGCACCTGCCCTAATGTATGGGATGCAATCACCTATTTAAAGCATTTGCGATACCTCACTCTTCACCTTTTAATATATACAGTATAGTAACAATTGCTGATAGGTGGTGAAGTTGTGTTTTGTTTGTGGTTCCTAATATACCAGATCTAGTGCCTCTGAGACCAGGAGGAAAATGAGGCTTTCCAAAGATGGGATACAGGGGGGAAGATAGTCCTGAAGAGGGTAAAGTGGCCACAATGATTTTCATCATGGCTCTGGTCAATGGATTGGGCCAATCATTTAAGGGGCGCTTGGGATAAATCCACAGGATTCCCTATATAAGTAGATTAGACGTTCTCAGTGTAGACCCATATCTTGTTGTGCACATTACAGCACCAATCAACTATCCTGGTTAAATGGGCAGCTCTATGATAGAGGATGGGACCCAGAAACTCCATACCGACTACAGTTTTTGATCCATTCAGGGCTGAGTTCCCCACTCATGCCCTTCTGTTTCTCTAGACAAATAGCATGAATATAAGCAATTGTTTTAAGGTAGGTGGAGGGTAAATTGTTTGATAAATGTTGGAATAAATATAGCAGTCTGGGCAGTCTATTCATTATTCAAATAGTGTTTTGTCTGAACCATGTGACGACATCACAATCCAAATTTTTTTAAGTTTGCATGTATCGATCTCTGTAGTCGGAGGCAATTTTGAGAAAAATTCTTTATCTAGGTCCGCTGAGGTTATTTTATATGTGATGACCCATTTAAAGGGGAACTTAAGTTGTATATCACAGAATCATTGGGCAGAGACTGATGCATGTAGTGCCTTGCATTTTGAAGAATACATTTTAAAATGAGAGGGTTTGCTGTATTTTTTTCAAGCTTCACTTGTACACTATTTTGGTAGGGATGTTTCTGATATCTATGCAGGATTCAGTTTATCTTGCATAAAATGTTTTGGCCTTTTTAATAGTGTTGAAAAAAATGAAAATACGATATGAAGAGGATTTTCAATATGCAGCCATTCGTTTTAAATGCAGTCTTATTACTTGAATGCCTCTAGTGCAGGAGTTTCTGTATCAGTCTTTAGTTGTATTTAAATCCCAGTAGAACATGTGCTTTCCCCTGCTGAGGTGTCCTATAATAAATCCAATTATTCTGACTATTCCTGCGACATGGCAGCAGACAAGAAGAAAATGAAGGCCCCAGAAAGCAATAAATTGCTCTTAACTAACCATCTGTGTGATTATTAATTCATCTTTTCTGTTGGACACATCAGCCTTTGAGTAAGCACATTAAACCATTTTATCCTATCGTGATTCGGGTTGTCTGATGCGCTCATCCAGAGCATTATATACAGAAAGCATAAGTGACAGAGGCCTACTGCATTAACTCTTTAGTGTCCTAGGCATTTTGGTACCTCATGCTAAACTAATGTCTTTTGTAATGCACTTACCATTTCCTTGATTTTAGCTTTGGTGGTGGGTTTCGAGGAATTAAGAAGAGAGCTCTCATAGGATGCATGTCGCATAAAGCTGCAAAATATTTAAAAAAATTATACTCCATGTGTACATGTATAATAATAAATTTCAAAATTCACATTTTTCAAATATTTTACTGTAATTATGGAGGAGTGGATACGTTTACAGCAAATCAGACTCATCCTCAGCAACTGCATAGCTTCTCTCCCCTGTGGGAACCCAATTCACTCAGTGACCTGGTAAAGGGGCCTTAAAGCCCCTTGCTAATTTATCAATGCAGAGTGTACAGCAGTATATTTCCCTATTATGATTATTATGTCACAGATTGGAAGAAATGTGTTCCATAATCCTTGCAACCTTGGCACATAAATGAAAGTGAAATCCTGTTCAAACTGCTGACCAAGTCGGGAAATGCATGCTCTAAACTTTGTGAAATAACAAAAGGGTATGCTGTTCTTATACAAAATGTACTAATGTCTACCTTTTTATTCATAAGTGTATTGTTAACTTATTGGATAGCTGAAGTTATTCAGCTGGAGTTATTTGTACTTGCTCCTCTCAGATATTAGCTGTGCAGACTGCTGGCAGCCGCATAGGCAATTTGTCTTTTTTTAAATAGCAAACATGTCATACTTCTGGGGTCCATAAGGCAGTGTGCAGCTCAGCCCTGTCCCACATTCCCTCTTCACTTGCTTTGATTGACAACAGCAGGAGCCAAAAGCTTCCCCTGCTATGTCTGAGCCAATGAGGAGGGAGAGAGAGCCAAAAGCGCCTTTGCTCTTGTGCACATCGGTGGATTGAGATTTGGCGCATGTAAGTATTAAGGAGGGGCTGGGGGGGAGCTAAAAACCTTCAGACTTTGGAACCACTTTAATCTCCTGACTGAGCTCTTAACTACACTCGCGGAGTTATCTCCATTCATTCCTACAAAGAGAGCTTCCCACACTGTGACACATTATATAGGGGATTAATGCAGATTCTTTGGGGCATTATTTTACAGCTGGGTGTGCGCTCCCCTGTGAAGTGTAAGACCTAGGGTAGGTGTTGTGGGGGGGGGGATTCTGTCAAAATCCTACACACTGGTCTCTTGCTCACCTCTCTGATGGTCCGTATCTTTTACCTTCCCTCTGTTCCAGCGCTGAAGCCTCTATCAGTCTCTTTGGCATTTATTACAGGAACATCTGATCCTTGTGTCCTCGGGAGTGTGCTGTGGCTCCATTTTCTTACCCATGTGCCGTGTGCTGAATTCTGTGGTGAACCTTTACCCAACCTTTGTCACGGTTTCACTGGGACACTTTGCACAGACATCTCTACCCTAGAAATACTTTACTGAACTTATTTGAACACTGTGCTTAGACATCTTTAGCCTTCCTCATTACAAGAAACCTATTGCTTCCACTACACCTAATCGGATTACAATTAATGAGCTCCTATGTACTGGTGAAGACTATCAGATCTGCAACGGGGACATTAATGCTTATACTGATACAAGGGCCATTATACTATTCCTTCAAGGCCTGATCTCTCTTTAGAGTAACAGTTATAGGCTGGCCAAGTTCCATCTTCTGCAGAGTGTCTGTATAATCTGTTAGCTGTATTCATCCTTTTAGAGGATAGCATTATTTCTTTAAGGACGTGTGTATAACATACTGTTCATTTGTTAATATTTTGCCTTGTGTCATTCGGAGGAATTCCTTTGCTGAGTTGGCGCTGTTGCCTAAAACTCAGCAGATCTATCACCTTTTTTTTGTGACAATATCCCCTTTAATTGGTGCAAGTAAATATTATCGGAACATAAATACACAGAGTTGTCTGATTTATGACTTTACAGTGGTACAAGGATGTCTGAACCCAGAGTGTCAGATGGGTTGGAATGTTCACCAGTTAATGGCAGTGCAGAATAGCAGGTAGTTAAAGCAGTCCCTTAGGGGGTCGTGCTACACATGATTGGATAATAGAATCAGCAGAACGTTCCCTCATTTAAGAGCTTCCCCTCAGATCTAGCACACATTTGCAAAGTATATTTGCCTGTAGTAAATCAACCTCATTGCATTTGTTTAAAAAAAAAAAAAAAAAAGCTAATATCTTACAAAAAAAAAATGATATTCTATATATACTGTGTGTATGTATGAATGTGTGTGTGTGTGTGGGTATGTGTATATGTGTATGTGTATATATGTGTGTATATATATATATATATATATATATATATATATATATATATATATATATATATACATACATATACCCACACACTATTTAGGATTTCCTAGTTACTCATAAAACTCATTTTTAAACCCTAAATCCCTTCCCTGCTTCAACAGTTTACACAGTGTTGGCTATCCCAGAAGGACATTTTAAAAATGTCATGATTTTGTTCAAATGGAAAATGTTTGGATTAAATGTTTTGACATTTAAGAATTATCTCCAAGGACCATTCTAAGGACAGCTTGCTAGATTGTCCCTTTTTGTAATTTAAATGCTGAAACATACATTACTAAACTGCCAGAGACTTGCTTGTCAAGAAAAGAAAATCTTATCATGTAGTCTGATCGAGATGTATATGTATGGTCTAATTACTCACTAACGTCTTCCCAGTGCATGAAGCAAGGTTTGACTGTTTCATATACCTCTATTTGTATGCGTATTATGTTCATTTCTACAATACCTTCTTCAGACTGATATAAGTAGAACAGCTACCTGCTGGCAATTTAAAGAACTGTAGTAGCTGCAGGACTCGTAAGCTAGCATCCTGTTTAATGCATAATCATACTAAGCTTCTTTTTTTTTTTTTATAAGCCATTTATGATGATTTTATAGCATTTGTTGTAGTGTTTACTGTAAGTAAGGTGTATATGTGTTATATACACTGCGTGTGTGTATACATATATTGTGAGTGTGTGTGTATGTGTGTGTGTGTGTATATATATATATATATATATATATATATATATATATATATATATATATATATATATATATTATGATTTCTGTTTCAAACTGTTTCACTTCATTTTCTATAGTTCCCTTTTTAATTAGGGATTGTTTTTCAAGCTTTTTTTTTTTTTCTTTATTTCCTCACTTCCCTCTAAAATGTGTTTTGTTCTTTTTATAGCTTTATTCTAATTTGTATTCTTCTGTTTTTTTCCCCCCGCTATTTCTTGTTTTGCTAGTTATGTGCACACACCAGAAACCGTAGGAGACAATGGGGGCATGAAGTACTGATGAGGATTGGGAGTTTGTCTAAAAAGCCATAGATATTACACAAAGGTTGGATCAGGCAAGACTATGCATAAACAGTGGATAGCACCAAAATCTAGCAAGGCCTCAGCAAGCCAACATGGTACCAGTAAGCATATATTTTACTTATCACTAGATATTCGCTCCATGTGCAATTACATCTGAATACCAACGTTCAGCTGTGGCTGCTGTCAGCATGTCATTGCTTTGTACGGGCTGAGCATCCACAACTATTTGCATCTATTATGAATCCAGCTGCAGGAATATGTTGGGCTCTTGCTGCAGCTGGCATAAAATCCCACGTGAATAAGGCCTAAATGCAGTGGTGGCCCCTCCATTAAAAGGGCGCGGGCTCCGCCCTCGCATCCATGCATCCGGCCCCCTAATCTATATGCACATGATTAGAGCCAGAGGCTCTAATAGCCTTCAAAAAAGGGTAGGCTCGGAACGCAGAGCACTGCGTTCTAAGCCCACCTAGTTGTGTGATAAAAGCAAATTAATATTCGCTATTCTCACACTAATCCTCCTACCAGTACTCAGGAAGCGGGACCCATCACATGATAGGAGGAGACACCCGTCCCGCCGCCTGATGCCCATAAGAGCTCTGCCTGCCCGTAACCTAGATGGGGTAAATGCGGGGCTGGATGACTTGCAGACAGCGAAACTTACTGCTCCCCTCTACAAAAAAAAAGGCCGCCACTGTTTAAATGTGAAAGATAATGTATAACAACTAGTCAAAATGGAAGTGAGTCTCTTCTAATGAGAACAGCAAATATTTAGGAAAAGTCTGTTGGACTAGTTCTCCTCCCAGATTGGTGTATAGTCATCTAAGGGTTCTAATGATATGTGCCAGATAGTGTGACCATGTCTTGACATGCAGGCTAATTTGAGGATTCTGAAAGCTATTAAAGATATGCCCAAGCACTTCTGATACTAAAAAGTAAGAGCTTCTTTAAGAACATTGAATGCTTTAAAATGTATGTAAACCATTTACAAAAGAATTGTGAAGTTTTTTCTTTCACTTACGTGGTGACCCTTCTGCCATCTCAATGGCTGTAATTCCCAAAGACCAGAGATCACTCTGTGGAATCAGAAAAACATAACCCAGGTTATAGTATTTAGACAATCACACACTAAAGGGTGTTTTTGGTTAAAAGCCATGTGTGGAAATGGCATTAGCTGTTTCTGTGCATGTAAAGCTGTACAACGCTTGCACTGCGTTGCATTCCCTCACAAATGACTGCAAGAGACTGGTGGCGCATGTGCGCACACCTTTTTTTGTTTGTTTAAATATGGTGGTACGGGGCAGACGGGGGGAGGACATGCAAGTCTGCTTATGTTCTGCTTCAAAATACACTGAAATTATAAAACAAAATACATACAGGAAACCTTGCCTACCTGATGGGGCTTTTGGTTTTTCTTTCTGGCATGGCTCTAGTGCAACAGGCCACTCTAAAGCTTTTTTAATGTTTGGGAAAAGCTTCTGATTGTTTGTCAATGCATATAGGAGATATACTCAAATGCATCTAATACAGGTTCTTTGCTGCCACAGTGGCCTTATAATATTGCTGTTTATTATGCCTTTGTATATGTTCCTCTGTCCGCCCCTTCTATTTTGCTCTAGTTAATAATGCCCTTAGCTGGACACTTGCTGCTTCATCATGCTGTTCACATTTATACTGCAAAAAGAAGGCTCAGGAAAAGTCATTGGCATTAATTTACTAAAACTGGAGAGTGCAAAATCTGGTGCAGCTCTGCATGGTAGCCAATCAGCTTCTAACATCAGCTTGTTCAATTAAGCTTTGATGAAAAAGACCTGGAAGCTGATTGATTCCTATGCAGAGCTGCACGTGTTGGGGCCCTTTCACAGTCTTGTGCATTTGATGGACTCTGCTTGCTCAGCGGGGGGATCGCTCCACTGATCCCCGCTGAACAGCTGGATGACAGGACTGTCTCCACTCACTGTGCAGAGGCGGACTTGTCAGAGCCCTGCTCTCCTCTATTGGGAGATCAGATGAAAACAGATCCACCTGTCTGTTTTCATCCGATTCCATCCGATTCGCCAGATGGATGGAAAATGGGGTCACCATCCGTCTGGATTTCACAGACAAGATCGGTTATGGACATGTCACCGCTGCCCCATAGGAGTGAATGGAGCGTCCGATCGGGTGCGCCTGAAAAACTGGCAGGTGGGCCTAATCGGAAAGCCCGTGTGAAAGGGGTCATAGTAAATCAACCCCCCAGTCTTCTTACACTTTAAAAGACTGGAAAATATTCTCTGTATTGCCTTTATGTATGTACACAGTTGCTGCAAATGAATCTGCTACTGTATCCACAGGCAATTCTACAGCACAAAATTAAAAATTTAGAAAAAACTGAATAAAGGGTACCATTTTTATCCCGAGAAACTAGGATTCTCCTTTAAAATCTTAGGAATTGGTGTACTTTTAGTTGATCCCACTACACTTTCTTCAGCTTTGCTGTGTTGGTGAACTCGTACGTTTTTTTGTTTTTTTTTCTTTTTATGCATATATACTGAGCATCACTAATTTACAGGAGGCAAGTTTCACAATGACGCATAGTCAGCTGCAATAATATTTTCGATAACATTCTTTTCACATAAGTGAACCCCATGGCTGTAGTGCAAGGGTGGATTACACATTGCTAAACTTTTATTGCAAAAAAAGTCACAAAAAGTAGCACAATACTCTTCTGTATTTACAGCTGGAAATCCCAATTCCCTGGGGATATAGAAAGCACAACAACTCTTCCCCAGCAACCTATTAGGAAGTGATTTTTACACAGTCAGCATACTTCCTTTCGGAAAGTCTGGTGAGCCCTGTGTTAATCAGAAGATGACTAATGACACATTTTTCACATGAGGCCGATGTGCTTCCTTTGTAGAACTTGCTTTAAGGCAAAAAAAAAAAAAACTCACTCGGTAGTCATATGTTGAGTCTGGATTCTCATCACATGCTATGACCTCGGGTGCCATCCAGTATGGGGTTCCAATAAATGTGTTTCTTCTTCCTATAGTTCTGTCCAGCTGGGCACTCACTCCAAAATCAACTAAAACAAACAAAACCAGTATGAAGCATGTTCAGCCAATCAATTCCTACATAACCAATACGTGATTGCATTTAATTATATAGATACATTTTTTACAGTATTTTAGGTTTTCAGTTTATGCATGAAGTCTAGATTTTTTAAAATTGTGGATAAAGTAGAAAAGGATTTAACTATCAGCCAGTTTAAATGTATGTACTCGATTTGTCACGATTGAGATGGTTCATCTCACTTCAGTCATTATTTGGACAGGAAGTTAAAGGAGATTTCTTCAGTGGGGACATGGAGAGTTTGACCCTGCATTTCAAGTCATTCTCCTCCATTCTTGATGTGAAATAATAAAAAATTATTGATGCGCTCTAATTAGAATTCCAATCAGTGCACAGCTCCCCTCAAAATATTGTTAAATAAATACTGTGAATACAAACATCAAAGCAAAAAAATCAAAACAAAAAAATGTGTGTGATAAACCACAATCACACTATAAAAATGTGTATGTGTATATTTGTGCATGCGCTACTGTCAGCACTCACAAGCTAACATTTTGATAAGCAATGCTTAGTGAAAGAATGACTGCAAAAAGGGCTAATATGGTGCGATATTCCACTAACACAAACAATAGTATTAACCCACAAGTCCAATAATCATTTTCATTTGAAATGTAGGGGTTAATTAGTGATTTACAGCCCGATTTTCAGCTTGCATTCATCAGTACCTTCAAAATTTCTTTTCCCAGATTATAAATAAATGGTGGCTTGCGCTTTGTTTCACTTTGTTTCAGTCTCAGCGTGCAGATGAACCATGCAAAATAAAACAATAGTATCATTGCGCAATGATCAAAAGAAAACAGAGAGGAATAGCCAAAGCGATACACTCACATAGACTTAATATGTGTTAAGCATAAATGATGCAATCAGCCGCTGCGAGCGTGACTCCTCAAAAGCCGCTTGTTGCCGTACTGGTGTCTCGTAACAGCAGTGCTCGTCACTAGCTCCTCCCACGTGTTACGTCACAGACCACGTGACTTTCTCAAGGACATCCCTAAGATGCCATAGTCTCCATATATTAATTAAAACCTATATCAGATTTAAAAACAAGGTGTATATATGGAACAATATTTCCTACGAACTCCCTCTAGTGGAAGTCACTATCATTACACACACCTACTATACAATACCAGATAAACCGTCATTTATAACTAAAATGTGCTTTAGCACATCCAGTTGCGAATATTGAAAAATGAACATAAAAACACATTAAAAATATATTAAAAATAGATTATACACATAAATCCAGATCATGAGAACATAGAACATCAATAGGTCATAGTTCCATAAATAGGCCAGAATCCAAATAAATGAGTGGTTACCATTTTCAATTCCAAGCTAAAAAAGGTTATGGCCAACTTAAAAATATATAGAAACTATGAGATATATAGAGATATAGTAATTATGACAATTATAAATTAAAATTATTTATATATGAATATGTAAGCAAAAAACTGGACCAGGCAAAATCAAAGAAACACCCCCAAAGACAAACTAATATTCACTAAGAATTGAGAATTAACTAAGAATTAAGCAAAAACGAATCCAGATGGATATTCGAGATGGGTACTCTCTCGCCCAGGGGTTTAAACATTGATTTCGATATTAATTGTTTTTAATATCAGATTATTAGTTTGTTTTTGGGGGCGTTTCTTTGATTTCGCCTGGTCTGTGGCTTACATATTCATATATATATATATATATATAATTTTAATTTATAATTGTCATAATTACTATATCTCTATATATCTCATAGTTTCTATATATTTTTAAGTCAGCCATAACCTTTTTTAGCTTTTTTAGCTTGGAATTGTACCACTCATTTATTTGGATTCTGGCCTATTTATGGAACTATGACCTATTGATGTTCTATGTTCTCATGATCTTGATTTATGTGTATAATCTATTTTTAATATATTTTTAATGTGTTTTTATGTTCATTTTTCAATATTCGCAACTGGATGTGCTAAAGCACATTTTAGTTATAAATGATGGTTTATCTGGTATTGTATAGTAGGTGTGTGTAATGATAGTGACCACCACTAGAGGGATTTCGTAGGAGATATTGTTCCATATACACCTTGTTTTTAAATCTAATATAGGTTTTAATTAAATATTTTTAGATATATTTTTAGCTATGTTATTTTGTTAAAATTATGTAGAGATTGTTATATATGTAAATTCACACTTGTTCAGCTGAATGGAAACAGTATGATGATCTGATGAGAAACCGCTGTCACTATGGTAACCTGGATGCCATTAGACATAAATATGGCGACTGTGCGTCTTAGGGATATCCTTGAGAAAGTCACGTGTAACGCGTGGGAGGAGCTAGTGACGGGCACTGCTGTTACGAGACACCAGTGCGGCAGCAAGCGTCTTTTGAGGAGTCACACTCGCAGCAGCTGATTGCATCCTTTATGCCTAACACATATTAGGTCTATGTGAGTGTATCACTTTGGCTATTCCTCTCTGTTTTCTTTTGATCATTGCGCAATGATACTATTGTTTTATTTTGCATGATTCATCTGCACGCTGAGACTGAAACAAAGTGAAACAAAGCGCAAGCCACCATTTATTTATAATCTGGGAAAAGAAATTTTGAAGGTACTGATGAATGCAAGCTGAAAATCGGGCTGTAAATCACTAACTAACCCCTACATTTCAAATTAAAACGATTATTGGACTTGTGGGTTAATACTATTGTTTGTGTTAGTTGAATATCGCACCATATTAGCCCCTTTTGCAGTCATTCTTTCACTACGCATTGCTTATCAAAATGTTAGCTTGTGAGTGCTGACAGTAGCGCATGCACAATTATACACACACACATTTTTATAGTGTGATTGTGGTTTATCATACGCATTTTTTGGTTTTGATTTTTTTGCTTTGATGTTTGTATTCACAGTATTTTTTTAACAATTATTTGAGTGGAGCTGTGCACTGACTGGAATTCTAATTAGAGTGCATCAATATTTTTTTATTATTTCACATTAGGGTGCCTGAACACTTATGATTGATTGCAGCTTAATTTTATCATTTTTCAATCACTATTCATCATTTATTTCATTACAGCACTTGAGTTCTCCACAGTACTCCTCCATTCCTGCTTCATATGACACCTGTTAGTAAATGTATCACCCTCCTAGGTCAGGTACTAGAAGTGAGGCAAATTTAGTTTTTTGCTCTGCTGTTAGAAGTGGTATTTGGTTGTGTTTTACCTACTCTGAGTTCCGCAGCTGCAGGTTTGTCTGTCTCCCCTTGTCTTTCCAGAATCTTCTGGAAACATACTGGTTGATTTACTAAACTCAAATCCACTCTGCACTACAAGTTCACTTGGAAGTGCAGTCACTGTAGATCTAAGGGGAAAATCTGAAATGAGGGGAATCTCCGCTGATTTTATCACCCAATCATGTACAAGCAAAAATGCTGTTTATTTTCCTTGCATATGCCCCTCAGATCTACAGTAACTGCACTTCAAAGTGCACCTCTAAATGCACTTGCAGTGCACTTAGAAGTGCACAGTATATTTGTCTTTAGTAATTAACCCCCAGTGTGTGAGGAGAGAGCAGAGTCTGAGTTGGCCCTGGATACAGCTTCAGCCAATGCCTGGTCAAGAAAAATGGGCAGCAGGGGCCTGACAGATGTATATAAGGTGGAGAGCAGAGAGTAGCAGGGTCCTTTTTGCCTGCTTAGAGTGACCCAGCCTGGAAATGCTGTTAAACCTTCCAAGGCTTAAGAGAAGCCTTAAAGCGGAGTTCCACCCAAAAGTGGAACTTCTGCTTAATTGCTTTGCCCCCCGCTCCGGTGTCACATTTGGCACTTTTCAGGGAGAGTCGGGGAACTGTTTGACAGGTCCCTTTCCCCACTTCCGGGAGACCAGGCCACGGCCCGATCTCCCCGAAGTTTGGCCCCCACCTCCTTCCTCCGCTGCCGGGCCAATCAGTGCAGCACGCTTCACGCATGCATAGTAGGGAGCCGGGCGTGAAGCTGGAAGGCTTCATTGCCTGGTTCCCTTACCTGGAATGGCGGCGGCTGCCCCTGACAGTTGATCCAAAGATTGGCTGGGGTGCCAACATTGCGGGCTCTCTGGACAGGTAAGTGTCCATATAGTAAAAGTCAGCAGCTACAGTATTTGTAGCTGCTGATTTTTAACTCTTTTCCCCAATGCGGAACTCTGCTTTAAGAAGTCCTGGACAATTCTTGCTTAGTTAGGAGCCATAGGATCGTTCTAAAGTCGTAGAACATTCAAGGCAGCACTCAAAGGGGATCTTCCTGGGAGAATTCATGCAGAGTCCAGTTGAAGCTAAAAGGAGGTTTTCACTCTGCTTGGGTCACAGTGAACAGGCTGTGATGTAACTGCTTGGCACTCTGATTGGGTACTTCCTTCAGCCAAACAGTTCCTCCTGCTCTCCAAACCGTTCCAGCAGACTGAGTGCTAATACCAGCCCTTTTTACCCCAAGCATTGTACACAGACAAGATGTTGACATAATAACCAAAGGAATGACTGTTTATTGGAACTCAGACACATACTTTATACCCCACAGGAGGACATTCCTCTCTCGAGGATAATAACATGACATTGCAAACTTCAAACACCAATCCAATTAACAGCTAATAGTGATCTTAATTAATCAATAAGTTAATCAACAAACATATAAAATCCCACAATAATGTGGTTACAAGGTGAAGTGGACACAATACTAGCAGACTGACAGAAACGATAGGTGTCTCAATTAAGTGCACACCTAGGGGGCACACAATAGGAGAGACTCACTTAATAAACACATAACACAGGAGACCCCCAGCACCAGGTTGCTTGTGCTGATTATATCAACATCTACTCTGATTCTGAGACCCCAAATATGTATATAGGTCCTCCAGTTCCCAGAGTCTGTGTGTTTTGGGGAAACATAACTTGAATCCGAATCAAGGCCACTCCAAGGGCCCCCCAGGCACACACCTCCCAAAGAGTAGTGTTCCCTTAAAAGCAAGGGCCCATAGTTCGTAGGCAAGAGATTAGCCTTAAGTCCCCTCCAAAAGCCCCTGCCCCAGTTGGGTCTTTCACATAGGCCTTAAAGAATTCTCAGGAGAGAGACTGTTGCCTGTATACCCCTTCTGGTTGCAGGGATCATTCCAGACTTGCTGCCAGAGTGTGCCAGAGTTATTCTTTATAGCTGCTTTAAGATAGTGTCCTCATTCAAGTCGTTTAGTTTTGGGCATCCCAAAGCTCTTCCCTATCCCTATTTTCAGTTCTCTCAGTTCTACAAAACAATATAAACAACAACAATATAAACAACACAACATAAAGACACTATCTGCCTGATTACTGTCTAAGGACTGAGTGAGATTTTATGCATCTGGTGGAAAATACCCTGTGCCTGGCTGCTTGCTCCAGTAAGGAATCAATACCTGAGATCAGATCTGCGAACCAAGTCAGGGGTCAACTACATAAGATGAAATCTCCCAATGGTGGGAGAAAATAAAAAGCTGAACGATGCTAACTCTTCGCACTCTAACCAAGACATAAAGAAAGAAAAGTTTGGGCTGGAATTGGGCTTGAATATGGATTGGAAGCATTTTAACACCATAAGGATTTGATCTAGTGTATATATTTTTTTTTAAATTGCTCATCTATGGCTGAAGTATGAGAATTAAAGTCCAATTAAAGACAGATTTTCTTTTTTTAAATAAAAAAAATGTCATACTTGCCACCTTTGTGCATTGATTTTGAACAGAGCAGCCGAGATCTTCTTCTTCTCGCATACCCCCGCTGGCGCTCCTGGCCCCTCCCTCCTGCAAACTGCCCCCTTAGCAAGCAGCTTGCTATGGGGGCACCCAAGCAGCTTTGCTCCTGAGCCACTGCTCTGTGAGTCCATATTCAAATAAGGCTTAATCCCTTAGAGTTGCTATCAATCACTGGTGTGGAGGATGAAGGGACGCATGGCTTTTGCTCTGTTTGTCATTCTTGTGCCACCAGTGTGTGTGGTGCTCGGAGCTTTGCACCTACGATTGTAGTACAGAGCGAAAGCTTGCACCTCAGTTTTTATTGTGGCCTGTGTCTCCTAAGGAGGAGACACATTTGTCAGTTGTCACCAGGACAGTAAGTAATGACATATGAAAAATGGTATAGTCAAGAAAATAAATCTACCAAGTCCATTATACGTGTCATTCAAGTATGTTACCCTTATCTGTAGGCACTACTTTATTCAAGATCTGATGTTTACCTGTTCAAATATGTTAAAAAAGACAAAATTTATTTTGGGTGTGATTGCTTTTTCATGTGACCTGTATATATAAGAGAAAACACTGGACCATTGACAATGTCACAATAGAGCTCCTGCCACTGGCACTAAATAGAACACTCATACACTTGTCCTTTTGCATCTCTCCCTTGTTGGCTGAAGAGGGGCTGATTTACTAAAGGCAAATAGAAAGAGTACAATTGCACTCTGCAAGAGCAGTTGCTCCAGAGCTTTATTAAATGAGGAAAAGTTTCACTTTGCAAAGAATGCCCAATCACGTGGAAGGAAAAAAAAACATAATTTTTTGCCTGCACATGATTGGATGATGGAAGTCAGCAGAGTTTATGCTCATTTACTAAGCTCTGGAGCAACTACTCTTGCAGAGTACAACTGCACTTCGCAAAGTGCACAGCCTATTTTCATTTAGTAAATCAACCCCAGAGTCTGGCTTGCAGTAGGAGTAGCAATGAAGTATAACCCACCTGGTTTGGCCAGTAAGGCTTCAGTGCCAGCGAGATGTTATGAGTTAGAGGGTTCCCTATTAACACATGGGTTCATGTGAACAGGTATTGTTTTCCTGAGTTTGATTTTAGCTGAGTTGGCATTTTAACTGCATGTTAAACACACATCAGCAGGCTCCCATTAATAGTGTATTATGGATGTCTGTTCTGAGGCTGTACTTGTGTTGCTTTGTGTTGCATTTTTTATTTTTATTTTATTTTTTTTGGCACAGTAGGTCCTTTTGATATTTGTATTGCATTTAATGCAGGTCAAGCACAGATTTTTGTCTGCATTTTACAGTTAAAGCGGCGTTCCACCCAAAAGTGGAACTTCCACCCATTTGTCTCCTCCCCCCCCTCCGATGCCACATTTGGCACCTTTTGGGGAGGAGGGGGGACAGGATATCTGTCTTTGACAGGTATCCTGTTCCCACTTACGGGAGCCACGGCTATTTATGTCACCGCTCGGCTCCCTACTCCTCCCCCTGTCACAGGGCCAGTAGGAGAAAGGAGTGGAGCCTCAGGCATGTGCAGTAGGGTTCCCGTCGTGAAGCCGTAAGGCTACACTGCCGGGTTCCCATACCTGCAATGGCGGCGGCAGCACCCGACAGCTGATGGTAACGTGAGCTGCAGTGGTGACATCGCTGGACTCCAGGACAGGTAAGTGTCCTATTGTTAAAAACCAGCAGCTGAAGTATGTGTAACTGCTAGCATTTAATTTTTGCAGCGGTGGGTGGACCTCCGCTTTAAACAGTGCTGCATTTGAATACAAATATATTTGAATGTGTTATCAACATCACCTAAGTTCCAAAAGTGTGTTTATTCCCAAAAGAATAATGTTGCAAATTGCCATTTATTGTAGGATTGTAGAGTGAGAAGTTTGGTGAGGGTAGATTTTCGTAGCTTAACACTATTTTATTCCAAACATAGGCTGACCCTTGCTCTAAACGTACATGTACATTTGTCAGACAAAAATAATTGCATGGAAAAATGATATTGTATAACATAAAAAATGTAAAAATGGTGCCTGTAAAGCACCCGAAAAAAAAGGCCTCATCTGCAGTCCCAGTGTGAAAGCCTGAGTGCTTTCACACTGGGGTGCTGCTCTGGCAGGACGTTAAAAAAAAAAAAGCAGCGTCTTTGTATACACCGCTCCTCCACCTCTCCTGCCCATTGAAATGAATGGGCACCGCTGCCGAAGCACCTGCAAAGCAGTTCGTCAGTGGCGTTACACGGGCACTATTACCCCTTTCTTCAGCTGCTAGTGGGGGTTAAAAGCTCCCCGCTAGTGGCCGAAAAGCGCCACTTAAAGTAGCGGCGATTTACTGCTAACACAGGCGCAGCTGCAATGTGAAAGGGCTCTAAGTTATGTCCCCATAAATAGGTGAAAAACCAAAGCTAAATTTCTTATTGAGAAGATCCATCTAAATTCCTGTTTGGCCTGACAGTCATCACTTGAACAGGAAGTGCAAGGAGATCTCTTAAGTGGGGGACACAGAGGGTTTCACCTTGTTTTTCAAATTTCTCTCCATCTCTGGGAGAATTCTCCTCCATTCCTGATACATCGGACACCTGTTAGACTATAGATATAGATATAAAAATAGCCTCAGTCAACACTATGTGGCAAAAGGATAGTAGCTGCCAATAATGAAAACAACATTTAAAGCAGACACTAACAAATGAAGGCTTGAAGCTGGGTTCACACTTATGCAACTTGGATTTGGGTTTCCTCACATCCAATTTGCATGACAGGCAAGTGTGACTGGCTCTCAATGGAACTAGTTCACACATGTTTGGGACGACCACGGTCCGGATTTAAAAAGGGTCCTGTGCTTGTTTGGGTCCGGTTCCGGTGCGAATTGAGGCAAAAATTTGAACCTGAATTGCACCTGAACCGGTGAACAGACATGCATCAAACCCAAGCACGAACTCGTGACCGCAGATGTGTGAACTGGCTTGATTCCAGTAAGATAAACTCAGTGAATGGTTATGTGTGTGCCCAAGGGCAATGTCTGACTCAGTAAAGATAGGGGAAGGGGGAACGGAAGAGGAAGGGAGCAGAAGAAACCAAAAACATGAGTCAGAGTGGTACCTAAGTAATGCCAAGGGGCAGAAAGACTCCATCCATTACAGCAATATAACAAAAAAGAACAATAAAGGAGTCTTTAAGACTTTTCCAGCCTCAAATCTGACAGACTTTAGATTTAAAACATGCTTCAAATCTTTATGTCGTAACTACGCCGGACCCAGAAATCCGCTCGTCTGTGTGCTATTTCAACGGGCAAAAACCCACGCTAGGGCAGCTATTGGCTACTGGCTATCAACTTCCTTATTTTAGTCCGGTGTACGTCATCACGTACGAATCCGTCGGACTTTTGTGTGATCGTATGTAGGCAAGTCCGCTCGTAAGAAAGTCTGCCGCAAGTCCGACAAAAGTCTGTCGAAAGTCTGTCGGACAGGCTGTCGGACTTTTGTAGACGAAAAGTCCGACCGTGTGTACACGGCATTACCAAAACTAAAAGCTGAGCTCTGAATTCAGCCAATCTTTAGTGTGCTGGTATGCTATGATTTAAATCCAACAAGGTGCATGCCACCTCAAGAATTTATCTCTCTAACTTACATCTGACAGTTTTTAGGCGCTCCAGGAGTACAGCTATATCACTACTATGCTCTCATACACAGCATCTTTGCCTGTCCCTCCCCTCTGCTGCACATTCACAGGAACAAAACACATAACAAAATATTCACTCTGTGAATGGGCAGGAAGAGGAGAAGTACAGGCATAGCAGTTGCATGTAACTCTGCAGGTGCTGGAGTTGAGGTTGAGACCAGAAGGCTCAGCATCGGAGTGCCGGAATTCAGAACATTTTTCAAAGCAGAGCTTTAATAATATAGTAAATGCAGCACAAACTGTACAATACATAACCCAAAAATTTGACAAAACCTTTTATTTCTGGCCTGAACAAAGGCCTTTTTTTTTACTTTAATGTACAAGCACAATTAAATGAATAAAAAAGTTTAATGAATGATAGACAACAGCACAGCGTAATTGTTGTGTGGGGGTAACTAATTCTAAAATAGCATCTTTGTGGTGAGGAAAATTCAAAATTGTCACATTCTCTCTAGCAACCATCAATTATGTATTTATACACATTTTTCAAGCTGCTATTGTTTTACCATGGTTTACCTGCAACAGATAAACAACCAGAAATAATTGCATATGAATAAGCTGTCTAAACAAGATGTACTATTAAAAGACAAAGGGTAAAATGAAGGCCTAGTTCCTGAACCACTGCAAAAGCATGTTAATAAACTAGTTGTAACTAATAAAAAAACAATATATATGGCTAGATTTATATTTTTTAAAAGCAAAGTAAAGAACATGTTACCCCGAACCATCACCCAGATTCCATATTTTTGGGGGTGAGGGTGCACAGGTTGAGAAATTACAAAAGCAGATTGTTTACAATGGGTAACAAACTGTCTTTTTTTCCAAGTAAATCAGCCCTTTGTGTTTAAAAAAACACCTGTTGTGTAAGAATTACATAGGCCACCACCATTAACTACCATATGAAATGAAAACCTGTCTTGAGAAATATAAAAGCTTCTGCCCCTTCTAACTGCCTGCCAACAGCATGCATTGAGCAAAGTCCAAGTAAAGTCAAACTGATCTACATATCTGTATTCAATTGGAAAGTTAAACTGATTCTAAAGCCTAAACATGTTTCACCTTATTGCAGGGAATGCATTAAGGTAAAACATGTTTAGGTAATATTGCCCTCTCACCCCCCTTATAATTACCTGAGACATCACTCGCTCCAGCACTGTGCTTGTCTGTAGCGGCTCTCCCAGCTCTCACGGGATCGCTGAGGTAACAGGAGCCATTGGCTCCTGCTGCTGTCAGCCAAATCCTGTGACGAGGATGTTTTGCATGTAGCAGGTAAGTATGTAAATAAACTTTACAATCACTTTAAGTAAACCTGTAATTACTGACATATGATGGCTCTCATTGTTAATCCCCTCTGAAGATGCTAGTTGCCACATGAAACAAGTTTGCAGTTAGGGAGATCTGACTTTTGTCCAATTTTTTTGATATGCAAATAAGGTGTGTAATAAAGTTTTTGTCAACAGGTCACCACATACAGCTAAATTCAGAGTGCAGCAGTCAGAGGTAAGGCTGAGGGTATGCTCTGTGCAAAGTGGTCAGCATAGTGCCCCCTCAAAATGTGGGCCATTGGGAGACATGTCCCTTTATAATTGTGGCCATTAGTAGAGGTGTCCCGTCACAGTAGTGGCCATTGGAAAGCATGCCGCCCTAAATTGGTCACCAGTGGAAGACGTACCTTGCCTACATTGTTGCCCAGCTGAGAGAAATGAAAGTTTAGACAGGAGTTCAGCTTTGATGAACAGCTGTGCAGCCATGTTTTTGATGAACCACACAAAACTAATCTAGACTAGACATTTAGTAAGTGTATAAATAGGAAGTAAGACACCGGTCATCATATTTGTGCCATAACATTTTTGATGATGTTGTCATAGTGTGCCCATCTGACATAATTGCTGTAAAAGTTGCTTTTGTTATGGTTGCTAACTGATGTACTCAAGTATGTAGAGTTTATTTAAAGCACATGCTAGCATGGTGTTTTGCAGAAGCATATTGACTGCACAGAAGTATGGTACTAATTGCAATCCTGCAATACTGATAGAAATTGAAAGTCCTAAATCAAAATCCATTACTGTATGCAATTTTAAAAGTGAATGCAAAACTGGGTGATAGTGGGAGTGTATTTACCCCCTCCAGCATCAATATCTCTCCTGCACCAGATGGCCTCCAAAATAGCAGACTTCCAGAGTGACAATATAGCCGTTCTGGGAGATTTCAACCTAGCCCCCAACCCGGAGGTGGATAGAATGTCTGGCATTGGCCGCTCTCACCCTGGTCTGGGAGACTGGGCAGATTCGTATGGTTTGACAGATGTGTGGAGGTGGAGGAACCCACATGTCAAGGCCTTTACCTGCCACTCCGCCTCCCACAGATCTTTTTCGAGAATAGACTTGGCTTATGTGGACCGCTCTGCCTTATCTAGGGTGAGGGACATCAGAATTCTTCCCCGGGGGGTGTCGGACCATGCACCGCTCCTCCTGACGCTGGAACTCTCCTCCGCGTCGGGACTTTCCCTGTGGAGACTATCTAGGTTCTGGGTGTCGGATGAGGGGGTGGATGGCCATTTTAGAGAGGCGATGAGGGAATACTGGGATACTAATCTAGGCTCAACTACTGCAACGGTGGTATGGGACACGTTCAAGGCATACACTAGAGGGCGCTACCAGTCAATTATAGCCAGGGTCCGGAGGGAAAGGAGAGCAGACTTGGAAGAAGCAGAGAGGAAGGCAGATCTGCAGGAGGCACATTTTCTTAGAACTAGAGACCCCAGTGACTATGACGCACTTCAACAACTGACAGGCGAGGTTGTGCGCATCCGCACCTCTCTCACCCAGAAACGTCTTCTCGCCCAGACACACCGCATTTTCGAACAGGGGGAGAGGTCAGGGAAATTATTGGCTTGGTTGTCCAAAGAACAACAGGGAGGGATGTGCATACCATACATACAAGGACCAGACGGGTGTCTTAAATACGCCTCGGACGAGATAAATGACTGCTTTGCTTCCTTTTATAAAACTCTTTATAGCTCTAAGGTTGCTTACACTAGGGAAGAGCTGAATACCTACCTAGAGCCCATTGATTTCCCGGTTCTGACTGGAAAATACCGTGACAACCTTGACGCCCCTATCACAACAGACGAAATCTTGAAAGCCCTCAAGACTCTCCAATCGGGCAAATCTCCGGGACCGGACGGTATACCAGTCGAGTTCTATAAGCAATATGCGGAAGAGCTGGCGGGGAAACTGCATGACATGCTGAAGGAGGCACATCGCTTAGAGACGCTTCCGAGCTCCTTGAGCGAGGCGGTGATTGTGGTAATCCCTAAGCCGGGCAAGGATCAGTCCCTATGCTCCTCATACCGCCCCATATCCCTAATCAACGTAGACGCCAAGCTCCTGGCCAAAGTGCTGGCCAGGAGACTTAATACAGTCATAACAGCTCTAGTACACCCGGACCAAACGGGGTTCATGCCGGGGAGGGGAACGGATATTAACATCCGGCGGCTTTTCACTCATATGGATAGGGCACAGGCAGACTCGGCGGGAGTGGTTGTATCCCTAGATGCCGAGAAGGCCTTCGATTCAGTAGAGTGGGAATTTCTATGGGAGGTCTTATCTAAATTTGGTTTCGGACCAAAATTTCTAACATGGCTGCGGATGCTTTACGCCAGCCCCAAAGCGAGGGTTCGTACAAACGGAACTCTCTCTGAAACCTTCCCCCTGGGTAGGGGAACCCGCCAGGGCTGCCCTCTGTCGCCGGGGCTTTTCGCCTTGGCGATAGAACCTCTTGCCATCGCTTTGAGGGCGGATGTGGCGGTAAGGGGCATTTCTGTAGGCACAATTGAAGAGAAAGTGTCCCTATATGCGGATGACACCCTGCTTTACCTAGCTGACCCCGACCAATCACTGCAGAGGGCCCTGGTCCTGTTCGAAAACTTTGCTCAGTTCTCAGGGGTTCGTATCAACTGGGACAAGTCGGTCCTGTTCCCACTCCATCCCCTACTTCCTAGGATGGACACGGCCACCCCACTACAATGGGTAGAGGAGTTCACCTATTTAGGCATCAAAATAAGTAACACCACTCATGAGTTCTTGGAAAAAAACGTGCAACCTCTTATCTCCCAACTTACAGTAAAGTGCACGGCCTGGCGCACCCTTCCTCTCACCCCTGTGGGTAGAATTAATTTGCTAAAAATGGTGTTTCTTCCAAAATTTCTTTATTTTTTTCGTAATACACCCACCCATATACCTAGGTCCTTCTTTAGACGCTTGGAGGGGATCCTGAGTTCTTTTATCTGGGCCGGGAGGACACCTAGAGTGGCGAAGAGGGTGCTCTACCTTCCTCTCTCGGGGGGGGGACTTGCCCTTCCAAATTTTTTGATATACTATTGGGCAGCAGTACTGGTGACGGTGCGCTGGTGGTTCTCCCAGCCCAGACAGAACCCTGCTGTTAGACTTGAGGCGGCCATCTTGGGCTCTTATGCGGCTCTGTCAAACCTAGTGTATAGGGGTCCTAAAGCTCCTTATCATTTGACGACCCCAATGAAAACCACCATTAAGGTATGGGGGGAAGCTAGGGCAATATATGCAGAGCCGAACCGCATGTCCCCACACACTCCGCTTTGGGGCAACCCCGCCCTCCCGCATCTTTGCGAAATCCCAGACCCCTCTCAATGGGCTAGGCGAGGAATCACCACCCTGAAACATATCATAGCCAATGGTAAGCTTATGCCCTTTCAGGATATAAAAAGACAGTACTCCCTACCTCAAACTTTTGAGTTCAAATATTGGCAATTGAGACACGCAATGAGGGCACAATTTCCAGACAGGCTGACTCTTGAACCGGACTCTGTAGAGAGACTTCTGACTTCGGGCGTGATGGGGAAGCCCCTGTCCTCACTGTACTTATATCTGACGGTGGCTCACGACGTTAAGCCCGCACGCACATTTGATAAATGGAGGGAAGATATCCCAGAGCTGGGAGACGACGAGTGGGAGGAATGTGTGTCGACCTATATTCCAACAGTGATAGCGGCCAAGGACAGGTTTATACAGCTGAAATTTCTCCACAGGGCCTACTTTACTCCGCATAGGATGGCTAGAATCTACCCTCATATTGACCCTTTGTGCCCCCGGTGCAGAACCGAAGAGGGTACATTCTGGCACATGGTGTGGGACTGCCCGAGGCTCAGACCTTACTGGGAGGGAGTGACGGAGGAGCTTAACGACATTTGGGACCTCAGGTTGACACTTGACCCTAAGCTGCATCTGTTGAGCTATCTAGTAGACGTGGAAGGGGACAGATACACCAAACTCTCTATTACGCTCCTGCTATTTTATGCTAGGAGGGAGATCATGCTGCATTGGAAGTCAGCTGAGCCCCCTACCCTTAGATCCTGGAAAAAGGCGGTGGACTCGGTGTTGCCACTGTACAAACTTACCTACGAGAGTAGGCAGTGTCCGGCTAAATATGACAGGGTCTGGTCGGCCTGGCTGGCGGCACGTGGTTGAGGGCCCGGGAGTGGGGGACCTACTGATGGAATTCCCCCCTCGCGGAAGGGACGCGGTCCCCCCTCGGACACGGGACGCGGTCGGGTCATCTTGAAGGAAGAGTTTCTTCGGAACACGCCGGCCTTCTGGGCGGCGTGGCATATGCGATCGGCTGATCCTCAGGGTTGGAGGGAAAAGGGTATGTTCTTAGATCCCACCGAACAATACAGATAGGAATGGGTAGGGATGGTTTAGAGCGAGATTTATAACGAGGTAATGGTTCTGGAGGGATAATGTAAATCAGATACCTTATGCTGTATTAGAACTATACATCAACGGAGTCTAGTTAACATATTACTTCTAAGATGCATTCCTGTGATGATGTAGTGTTGAAAGACTGCTATACATTATGTTGTAAGAATTGAGTCACCCATGTTAAGCACTGACGATATCTTTGTAATGCTGATTTGTTTATTTCAAAAATAAAAAACCTTTACTGTTAAAAAAAAAAAAAAAGTGAATGCAAGTTAAATGCCCTACCTCCCAGTTTCCCCATACTATTTTACAGCTGTGAACGTTTCTTAAGACTCCAGTCATTTTCCGATATCAAAGTTGTCAAGTTTGCCACAAAATTCTGAATGTTTAGGAGTTATTGCTTATTGGGGTTTAACAAGGAATGCCAAGTTATTAGCTATTCAACGGTTAGAAAAATTAAGATTACACAGTCTTGTGTAAACTAGTTACATAGCACTTAATAAAACCTAAGTGAAACAGTAATCATCATATTTTTGCATGTGAACAATGACAATGGAATCTAAGATACATTTGCAAGAAAACCAATTTTTGTGACAAACATCATATATTTTTTTTTTTTTTACATTTTTATGTACGCTTTTAAAGGCGATGATTCCTGTTAGTAATAGGTGCTAAAAACATCCTGTGTGTGAAATACGCTGGGGTTAATTTTATAGCTAGGGTGTGGCGGACAGAAACCATGCAACATCCTGTTTCTTTTAACTGAGAATCTGTGCATTGATTTTCTGACCTTTTTAACTTTCCTACCAGAAATATGTATTAAAATGCTCTAGAAAATATTGAGGCTCAACTAGTCTGGCTTCCAGCCACACATACAGTAGACCACAGTTTTATACATGCACAAACCCAAAGTATTATGCTACTTATGTACCTTATATTGTATGTGGTAATATAGGTTGGGAGACTTTCAAAAATCTTGCACTGACCAAGAAAATCTTTACTTTTGTAAAATTGTAAAAGAGCACTGTAAGTAGTAAGCATTTTGGATAAATGCAAACCACAAAACCTAACTATGTTTTTGTGTGTTTATTTTTCTTTTTACTGTTCATTTTCTATATATCATCCTTTTATTTTTTTCCAATAAATATGGACATTTCTTTGCCTTTCCACAAAAATACATATAGTATTCATATCTGTTTACTTTTACTCCTCAGATAACTTAGTAGGAAAATTTATATGGAGCAATGCTATGAAGTATCTCCATAGTCTGTCTCAGGAGTGAAACCACTTTAGTGTGTTCCTTCAGTTAGGAACCACTACTTTCTTTTTATGAGAAAATTGAGTACTGTCCGTGATACTTTTTTTATTTGCACTAACATACAATTTTTCAGGACAAGCTTTCAGGGTGTGTCCCCTTCCTCAAGGTCCAAGCAGTACTGCTTGGACCTTGAAGAAGGGGACACACCCTGAAAAATTGTCCTGAAAAATTGTATGTTAGTGCAAATAAAAAAAGTATCACGGACAGTACTCAATTTTCTCTGTCACAATTGCACTAATATGGCTACAATCACATCAAGTTCTTTTTATGAGGAATAAAGCAAAAACGTAGACAAAAGTGATGGTTGTGGATACAGTATACATGGATTTTGCTAATGTGTGAATCAAGCCTATAGGCTTAGAAAATCAATAAAAAACTGGCTAAAAGAACATGTGCAGAGAGTAGTGGTTAATGAGTCATACTCGGAATGGTCTAAGGAAGCCTTTTTCAACCAGGGTGCCTTGAGATTTCTTCAGGGGTGCCTTGGCAAAATGCCTAAAAATTGCCCAAAAATGTATAGAAACAAGCAGGTGGCTCAAGACTGCCTTTTAATTGCAAAAAGTAACAGGTTTTTACTGTGCACAAACATCCAGCCACCGGCATCCTAACATCCAGTGATGTCGGCAGTGTTGATGAGAAGGGTCTTGATCGCCTGCACAGCATCCTTATTTGACCCTCCCCTGTCCCTCTCTGTCAGCACTAGGGCCACATTAGCTCAGTGATGGTCTAAGGTTATCTGTGATGTACCCCAAGGTTCAGTGCTGGGACCCTTACATTTTACATATTTATAAATGTTGTAGAGTTTGAGATTAAAACCACAATTTCTATGTTTGCAGATGCCACCAAGCTATGCAGTGGAATAATGTTCTTACCAGGATGTTTCTAACTTACAAGCTGAGCTTAATGTACTGTTTACTTGGGCAAGGACAACTATGTGGCAAATTAGGTTTAATGCTGAGTTCCACCCACTTGTGCAAGGTGGTCTTAAGCTAAAGACCACCCCTCCACAAATCATTTTTGGATATCTTTCATTTTTTTTTTTTCCCTTCCTACCTTTTTTCAAGTACATAGTATACTTCCGTTCCATCTCAGCCGCGGTGCAGGATGTCATGTCCTCTTTTGCTGCGAGCCCCCCTCCTTCTCCCATGCTGTCTTCTGGGGCCTGTATGTATCCCAGAAGACAAGCTGGCAATTCACAAAGCACCGCGCAACTCGCGTATGCGCATTAGGAAACCGGCTGTGAAGCCTGAAGGCTGCCGATGGATGGATCGGTCTGGGGAGGGGGGTGCGGGCTCCCTGTACAGGTAAGTGTCCTTATTAAAAGTCAGCAGCTACAATGGTTGTAGCTGCTGACTTTTAAAAAAAAAAGTTGTGGCTGGAACTCCGCTTTAATAAATGTAGAGTTAACCAGTTATACAGTTACATCTTACATTCTAGGAGGAGTACAACTGGGGGAGTCAATGGTGGAGAAAGATCTTGGTGTTCTGGTAGATCATAGTCTTAATATTAGGATGCAATGCCAAGCTGCAGTTTCTAAAGCTGGCAAAAACATTTTTGTATTAAGGGGTGTAGACTCCAGAGAGAGGAACATAATTGTACCCCTGTACAAATAATTAATAAGAGCTCACCTGAAACATGCAGTTCAGTTTTGGGCTCCTGTTCACAAAAAGGATACCGGAGAACTGAAGAAAGCACAAAGAAGGGCAACTAAATCTTTAAGAGGTACGGAGGACCTCTGCTATGAGGAAAGATTAGCCAAACTGAATTTATTATTTCTACAGAAGAGTCAAATAAGGGGGAAATGATTACCATGTATAAATACATAAGTGGTCCATATATTGAACTTGGTATAGCGTTACTCATTTTAACCACTTGCTTACTGGGCACTTAAACCCCCTTCCTGCCCAGGCCAATTTTCAGCTTTCAGCGCTGTCACTCTTTGAATGACAATTGCGCGGTCCTGCTACATTGCAAATTTTTAAACAAACAAAAAAAGATTTGAAAAAAAATAAAAACAGTTTTCATAGTTTGTTTTAAAATGTTGCAAACAGGTAATTTTTCTCCTTTACTATGGCCCCTTTCACACTGGGGCGGTTTGCAGGCGCTATTGCGCTAAAAATAGCACCTGCAAACCGACCTGAAACTGCAGCTGCTGTGTCTCCAGTGTGAAAGCCTGAGGGCTTTCACACTGGAGCGGTGCGCTGGCAGGAGAAAAAAAAAACTCCTGCAATCAGCATCTTTGTAGCGGTGAAGGAGCAGTGCATTCACAGATCCTGCCTATTGAAATCAATGGGGCAGCGCGGCTATACCGGCGGTAGCGGCGCTTTGCGGTTGGTTTTAACCCTTTTTCGGCCGCTAGTAGGGGTCAAAACCGCCCCGCTAGCAGCCGAATACTGCCGCTAGAACGACGGTAAAGTGGCGCTAAAAATAGCGCCGTTTTACCGCCGACGCCCCCACCTCCCCAGTGTGAAAGGGGCCTTATGGACGCTGATAAGCTGCACTGATGGGCACTAATAGGTGGCACTGATGGGCACTGATGAGGTGGCACTTGTGGGGGAATGATGAGGCTACACTAATAGGTGGCACTGATAGGTGGTACTGATAGGCGGCACTGAAGGGCACTGATAGGTGGCACTGGTGACACTGATGGACAGCACTGATAGGTGGCACTGATGATGAGGCACTGATAGGTGGCACTAATGGGCACCGATAGGTGGCACTGGGGGGCACTGCTTAGTAGTGCTGATAGGCACTGGTAGGTGGCACTGGTGGGCGCTGCTTAGCAGCAGTGGGTCTGGAGTGTGCAGGACTGATGTCCCATTTACTCCAGACGATAATCAGCCCTTTTTTTTTTCTCCTTACGCTGTTAGCGTGGGGGAAAAAAAAGCTGATTACCGGCTCTGTTTATATCATGTGATCAGCTCTCATTGGCTGACAGCTGATCACATGGTATAGGGCTGGTATCTGCCCCTTACTTCAAACTGTGATCAGCCGAGTCTCATGGATTCATTGATCACAGGGCAAGCCGCGGGCGGCAAGAGGTTAATATCATTCTAAAGGGAAAAGGGGAATTTCTGCCTGGAGAAAATGAAATGTAATCTCCCACATGCAGAAAGGATTTTTCACAGTAAGAGCTATGAAATAAACACCCTCAAGAACTACGATAGTTCTGGCCAACTCAGTAGATTGTTTAAAAAAATAAAAATAAACGCCAGATACTTTTCTAAATGCACAAAGTATACAGTAACTGGATCTTAACATTAATAGATAATAACACCAAGCATTGTTGATTCAGAAAATATCCGTTTGCAATCTGGGGATCAGGAAGGGTTTTTCTTTTCCCCTGCTTGAGTGAATTGAACCCTACTTTATAGGGGTTTTTGCCCTCCTTAACTTGTGGGTATAGGATTCTGTATATGGAGATTTACTATATATTTATCTTTTTCCTGTTGGTTGAACTAGAGCAGGGGTCAGCAACCTTTTTCCACTTAAGGGCTGGATTCAATGTATGTGAATGCATGTAGGGTCACATTCACCTGCTAATAAATGAAGATAATAAAAATCCTAATACAGTTTTAACCCCCGCTAGCGGCCGAATACTGCCGCTAAAACTATGGTAAAGCGGCGCTAAAAATATCGCCGTTTTACCACTGGCGCCCCCACTGCCCCAGTGTGAAAGGAGCCTAATCAAAAGCCAATTCACCCTGATGGAGTATGTAGCTGGGTATTGCCCCCTCCCCCATCCTGGCACCCAAGGGTAGTTGATGGCAGCCCTGCCAGCCAGCATGGTCTGTTCATAGGGAAAATGGGGTTCCTGCCCTTAGGGGAGATGGGGTCCCTGTCCTCAGGTGAAAATGGATCCCTGTCCCCAGGGGTGATGGGATCCCCAATAGGGTCCCCCCAAATGCAGTGTCCTTTGTATCCCTATAGCAGTGTCCTGTGATGACCCCTGCACCCCCCCACTGTAACATCCTCTGTCCCCTGCACCCCCCACTTTAGTGTTCTCTGTCCCCTCTTCCCCACCACTGTAGTGTCCTCTGTCCCCTACACCCCCCCTACTGCAGCGTCCTCTGTCCCCTACACCCCCCCCTACTGTAGTGTCCTCTGTCCTCTGCTCCCCCCACTGTAGCGTCCTCTGTCCCCCTACACCCCCCCTGTAGTGTCATCTGTCCTCTGTCCCCTGCACCCCCCCTAATGTAGTGTCCTCTGTCCCTTGCATCCCCCCACTGTAGCGTCCTCTGTCCCCTGCATCCCCCCACTGTAGTGTGCTCTGTCCCCTGCACCCCCCTTGTATTGTTCCCCTGTCCCCCACCCCACAAATGCACGCTGTGTAGGTAGAACTTTCCTACCTTACACAGGTGTGCAGCAAGCAGAGATCAGAGAGATGAGCAGAGATGTCACAGGGCTGGATGGGGGCGGGAACTGCTGAAGGTAACGTATCACATTAACAGGCTTGTGATTGGTTGCCAGGCGATCCTAGCAACCAAATACCTGCTGTTTAATGAAAAAGTAAACTCCAGAAGTTCCCCCCCTAATCCAGCCCTGTGATAACGGCTTCTCGCCGCTGTCCAATAAAGAGGTCAGTGGCAAAAATGTCAGCGGGCCAGGTGCCCATGAATTAATCACGGCACTGACGGGCCGGACATTCAGTGGTGGCTGGCCAGGTGCGGTCCCTGGGCCACGGGTTGCCGACCCCTGAACTAGAGGGACTTGTTTCTTTTTTCAACCTGGCTATGTTCCCCCCCAATCTGGACAGCACTATCTTGCCTATTCAGTAATATAGTGAAGAGAGAAATGTATAATTTGCAAAGCTTACTAAAGCATTATCTACAATGATACCATTCAAACTCATTTTGCATGTTTCACAGAGGCAAAGGTATCTATAGAAACGATTGAGCAGGAAAGAAGGGAATAAACAGCATGTTTCTGAAGGAAAAAATGAGTGGAGGTAAATCTGCAATGGGATCCCCTTTCACTCCCACCACCCCAATAGCTGTCTGGTAAAATTTTATGGCTGTTACCCTCCAGCTTGCAACAGTGGCACAATAACAAGAAATGCAACAGTACCCCGGACCTGAACTATGATCTCTAATGCCTGGTAAAGAGAGGACTCACAATGTCTAAAGGCTGTACTGTACACTACTACTCATATGTTCCACTGATATCACTGCAACATGAGTCTGGAAAAAGCACAGAACAACCTCAGTCACATGTAATATTACGGATTATATACCATTGGTTCTGTAAACCAAACAAAAATGTAACTTGGTTGAAGTGTTGTTTTTCATTTTTTTATGTCACCGCACACAAAACAAATCAGCACTATAATACTGTACACTTCAGCAGACACATGGATGAACCTTTCTGCAATTTGTCCACTACAAACTTTTTTTTTCATTGGGCCTATAGATGTATGTATCTGTGTCTAATGCCAACACAATAAAATTGTCTGTTTTTTATCATTTTTTTTTTACTTGGTTTCTGCTAAGACATTGTAACTATTCACACCTAATGTGACACTAAACGTTATTACATAGTATATGTGTTTGGATTATTTTTTGAGAAAACGGATAATTATTAGTGTCACCTTAACTTAACGTTAAACTTTAAGCTAGCCATACATGGATCGAAATTCAAGCAGTTTAATAGGGACCAGAACAAAAGTTGATCTACTAAAGTCTTCCACTGTCAGATTACAAAGACACAGTGGGAAGGATTTCCCCATCCACCTCGAATGCGTAGATAGGAGAATTGGGTCCATTTTTTTTTTTTCATTCAACATGTTGGTTGAACAAATAAAAAATGGACTTATCTATGGCCAGCCTTCACAATTTTGTTGTGCAAAAATTTGACTTCTGTTTGTACATCAGCCTGGTGAGTATAGGAAGAGTTCTGTGTTACTCTCGATTACAGAGGCAAACAGAATTAATCTTCTGGGAATATTTGGTAAAAGTTTGTATAGTCTTCAGAGAGCAGTTCTGGAATGTGTGCTCAGTGTGGTGTCTGACCCTAGACAATAGAAATCCGGAACTTGCCTTCAGACAGAATACAGCTCCTGAAACAGGGCTTTAATGACAAGTTTAGCTTATATTAATGTAATATATCATTTGTGCTAAAGAATCAAGGCATTTTGGAGAACAGAATCACCTGAAAAAGGCTATAATGGTATGCAGAAGCCCTCCAAGAAGCCTGCTAAATCTGCTTTTCATTGAATTAAAAAAAAAACAAACAAAAAAAAACAGTTTTATAGCTACGTTGAGGGAACTTGTTTTTTTTAGCACATAAACCCTAAAGCCGCGTACACACGGTCGGACTTTTCGTCTACAAAAGTCCAACGGACGCTGACGGACTAAAGCTGGCTGGTAATCCGATCGTGTGTGGGCTTCTCCGGACTTTCAACTGACTTTTTTAGCCTCAAATCCGACGTACTTTAGATTTGAAACATGCTTCAAATCTTTCCGACGGACTCGAGTCCGGTCGAAAAATCCGCTCGTCTGTATGCTAGTCCGACGGACAAAAACCCACGCTAGGGCAGCTATTGGCTACTGGCTATGAACTTCCTTATTTTAGTCCGGTGTACGTCATCACGTAAGAATTCGACGGACTTTTGTGTGATCGTGTGTAGGCAAGTCTGTTCGTTAGAAAGTCCGCCGCAAGTCCGTCGAAAGTCCGCCAAAAGTCCGTCGAAAGTCTGTCGGACAGGCTGTCGGACTTTTGTAGCTGAAAAGTCCGACCGTGTGTACGCGGCATAAGGCTTCATGCACGTTGTATTCTATTGATGCTCTTTTTCTTCTACAGGAGTTTAGCAGAAGCAAAAACGTGGCAAATGCATTTTTGCATGCACATTCATGCATATTTATGAGCGATCGTGCGTCTGCCATTAATGCATTCTATTGACCAGAGCTCTGGCCATTAGAATGTACTAGCATGGGAATGCGTCTAGTATTAAGGTGTGTTTAGATGCTCTTAAAGTGGAGTTCCACCCTATTTTACAACTTGTTCTTAAAGGAATGACCACCCCTCCACCACTCAATTTTAGATAATGATTTTTTTATTTTTTTTATTTTACTTACCTTATGTGAAGTACTGAGTGTACTTCCATTCTACCTCGGCCGCGGCCCACAGCTTCATTTCCTCCTTCACCGCGCTGCCTTCTGGGACCTGTGTGTGTGTCCCAGAAGACGACGGGCCATTCACAAAGCACCGCACGACTCGCGAATGCGCAGTAGGAAGCCGGCGATGAAGCCTGCAGGCTCCACTGCCAATTTCCCTTACTTACAATGGTGGCGCCTGTACTCGGGACAGGTAAGTGTCCTTATTAACAGTCAGCAGCTACAGTGTTTGTAGCTGCTGACTTTTTTAAAAACATATGTTGTGACTGGAACACCGCTTTAAGTGTTTTTTTACGCTCAAAAGCTCCTCACCTGAATGTACAAGTGATGTTTCTTTTTCTTCCTCTAAACTCCCATGTGTGCATGGACACATAGGTTAACTACAACTTTTTGTTATTGTTTTTCAGTAAGTGCAAAATTCAACTTTTTGTTATTGTTTTTCAGTAAGTGCAAAATTCTGTTGATCCTGTCAGAAATCGTTTAAGTTAATAACTTCCTGTGCTCACTTTCTGTGCTGCATTCTGCTGAGTTACATTTTTCTCAGTTCTCTGAACTGCAGATTACCTCTCCTCTGTATTGTGAACGAGATGGAGAGGTGGTTTGTAGTTCTAACGTGCTTAATTGTCTAATGCCCCATACACACGGTCGGATTTTCCGATGGAAAATGTCCGATCGGAGCGTGTTGTCAGAAATTCTGACCGTGTGTGGGCTCCATCGGACATTTTCCATCGGATTTTCTGACATACAAAGTTGGAGAGCAGGAGATAAAATTTTCCGACAACAAAATCCGTTGTCGGAAATTCCGATCGTGTGTACACAAATCCGACGGACAAAGTGCCACGCATGCTCAGAATAAATAAAGAGATGAAAGCTATTGGCCACTGCCCCGTTGGCCGTCCCGACGTACGTGTTTTACGTCACCGCGTTTAGAACGATCGGATTTTCCGACAACTTGATGCGACCGTGTGTAGACAAGACAAGTTTGAGCCAACATCCGTCGGAAAAAATCTTAGGATTTTGTTGTCGGAATGTCCGAACAAAGTCCGACCGTGTGTACGCCCTATTAGAGTGGGAATGCTGCTCTATTATAGTGAACAAGCATTGACATTTTAGGACAGAAAGTATGCATTTGGCAGGATGACCAGCTGAAAACAAAGGGAATAAAGTCTGAAAAAGAAAACAAATGCATCCACCACCTCTAAGGCAGGCCATAGATTATATGGTTTTCTTTCCTGCAACCATGGGTTGCAGAAAAGAAAATAACTTGATAAATAACCTGACTCCCCCATCAACACAGTCAGTATTGAACAAGGGGGGGGGGGGGTGACAGGGCACCCCCCCCATCAAAAGAATACGATGATTACTGCCAGCAGCTATCAGCTGGCAGTAAATGCATGCCAAAAATTGGTCAGCCTGGTTGTACTGAAGTCAATTGATGGATCGACTTCAGTACAACCAGTCTGCCCATACATGAATTTAAGCTCTGCTGGTCCCTGCTGAACCAGTCGAGATTTAATCCATTTATGGCCGACTTCAGGGCCGATACACTGCAATATATTATGTTATTGTTCTTTTGTTTACACTTTATCCCCCTGTGCTGATGTAGGTGGGATTTCCATTGGATCTCACTTATACAAGCAGTGACAAAAGGTCACCAGCGATGGGAAAGGGAGCCCATGCTTCTATGCAAAGTGGAATTCTATAGATTGGGCCTATTTTAGGCCTCATTCACTCAGGGC
This sequence comes from Lithobates clamitans, assembly GCA_037952925.1. Taxonomy (NCBI): domain Eukaryota; kingdom Metazoa; phylum Chordata; class Amphibia; order Anura; family Ranidae; genus Lithobates; species Lithobates clamitans. The sequence continues at coordinate 2,228,894 of JBBGZY010000724.1, read as the reverse complement.
ATACTTACTAAAGCATATGCCTGTGGAGGACCTTGTTAACCTGCATGGGGCTGCACAGGTGTTCTGCAGACAGTGTGCCTTTGGGACTATGCAGCTGCATGGATGTCAGATTGGTAGCAGCATCTTTGTCCATGCAGCTGCTGCACCCCAACTAACATCAATGGGATTACCTGCAGGGGGATGTACGGAACACTTGTGCATCCCTGTGTAGGTAAACACGGCCCTCCATGGGCATAAGTATGCTCAGTGTGAACAAGGCCTTATAGTCTACTCACCGCTGACATCAGTCCTCACTAAGGCAAAGGGAATAATGGGATCCAGTTTGCCAAGTTATTGGGAGGGTAGATTACCCATTGGTAGCTCATCACTAGTGATGTACAGTAATTTGTGTAGCATTAACTGAGTACTGTATGCATATGCAACCAACAAAAATGGCTGCCCACAATCCTCATATTTGCCAACTATACACAGTAAACACTTTAAGATGTATTTCTCAAATTATAAAAAACATGTTTGTTTATGGGAGTGTACTTTATAGTTGGGGTTGGGGGAGAAGGGTGAATAAAGAGAAGATAAAATAAACATTCCCATACTTTAATAAAATAAATATACAAAATTGTTTAGTAATAAATTGTTTTTACAATGCTTACAAGAGCAATAACCCAAAAAATGTTTGTCAGTTTATTTAGTTCCAAAGAAACAAATGAGTGAAACTTAAAGCTAGCTTAGCTAAACAAATCTTATTTCATTGGTTGCTAACAAATATTCAGTCTGTTTCAGAATCTATTAAAGTGTTTATTTAATTTGGTGTTTTTTTTTTTTTTTTTTTTTTAAATCAAAAAGGTGTTTATTGAACAAATTTCCATACATAGCTTCCATTGTACATACATCGTGCAACAACATACCATTATTTACTATTACATTCCAATCATCCTGAAATATTTCAATGCTCTATTACTTTATGGTCACTAACCATCAATAAAACCTCATGGGCCCCCCCCGAGACATTGCAATAGTCTTGACATTACCAGCTCCCTAGGACTCAATCCAGGAGTGTCTAACCATGGTGCCCAGATCCTCTCGAATCTTTTGGGGCTGCCTCTGTGTTGGTAAATGTGCTTTTCCATAATCAAAGTGTTGCCCATATGAGTAATCCATGATCTCACTGAAGGTGGAGAGGTCGATTTCCAGCCAAGCAGTATAAGCTTGCGTGCCTGGAACAGTGCCCTAGTGAGTGCTATTCTAGTCATCTCTTCCGGGACCGTATCCTCTAGGACTCCTAGGATGCAGTGGATTGGGTCAAGGGGAATGGTGGTCTGGAACACTCGGTTGAGTGTTTCCATGACCTCACTCCAATACCTATGGAGCTTCGGACATCTCCACAGTAGGTGGATGAGGTCCCCCTGGTGCCGCTCGCATCTGCCACATAAAGGATCAGTCCTCCTACCCATCTTGTATAGTTTAAGTGGGGTGTAATGCACTCTAAGTATTATATATAGTTGGGATACCTTCTGGGCCACGTTGAGAGAGCATATATTAATAGATTGTAAGATTTCTTCCCATTGCTCTCCCGTAATTGGGCCTACATCTTGCTCCCATAGGGATGGTGCCCTGGTCGGGTGTGTTTTCAAAAGTTGCATCAGTAGCATTTGATAGCAATATGAAATGAAACCTTTAGTTTCTGTGCTGGACTGTATCAGATGAAAGATAGGGGTATTGGACAATGTCCAGGGAGTAGCACTACCTTGTGCGTCCACCGCATGTTTGAGTTGGATATATGAGTAATACATGTTATTTGGGAGGTTGTATTTATTTTGTAGCTCTGAGAACGTCAGCAGCCTGCCATTGCTAAATATGTGAGATAAAAGGATAACACCAAATGAGCGCCATCTGGGGCCCTGTTGCAGCTTTGCTAGCTCTACGTATGAAAGATTCCCCCATATTGGGCTGTATTCTGTGAAGCCTGTTACCTCCTGCAGCTGTCTTCCCTTGTTCCAGACTTTCTGTATTAAAGTAAGAGTGGGCGTTAGTTTATTGGATTTGTGAAACAATTGGGCCTCAAGGCCTAGCGGGATTGTTTCCGCTCCTGTCCCAATCAGCATTAACTGCGCCGATGAGCCAGGAGGGTCCCGGTTCATGGAGCCCACCAACTGCTGCAACTGAGCTGCTATGTAGTACAACCAAGGGTTGGGTACTGCCAGCCCTCCGCTGTCCTTAGGGTTTTGTAGCTGTTCCAGCTTAATTCTTGGTGTGCCTGAATTCCACAGCAATTTGCGGAAGAGAGTGTTAACCACCCTAAAAATCTTTAAGTGTATTACTATTGGGGAATTGTGTAAAAAGTAAAGTAATTGCGGCATTAAAATCATTTTTATTAAGTTTGCTTTGCCCGCTAGTGACATTTTGAGCCTGTTCCATGTGTTGATTTTGTCTCTAAATCTGGATAGCAAGGGGTATATGTTTAGGGGGCAGTATTCTGTTATTTTAGGTGAAATTTGTATGCCTAGGTATTTAAATGATGACGTTACCGGAACCGAGCAGGAGTCCGGTAGATTCACCTCACCCCCCTCGTCTAGCAGCATCAAAGCCGACTTAGACCAGTTAATTGTCAGGCCAGAAAAATAGCCGAACCCAGTGATGATTCTTGTCACCTCCGCTAAGGACGTTGTGGTATCCCCCAGGAAAAGCATCATGTCGTCAGCGTACAGCATAATCTTTTCATGGAGGTCCCCATATTTAAAGCCCGTAATCTGCTGACTTGCTCTTACCGCAGCCGCCAGCGGCTCGATGGCGATGGCAAAGAGCAGGGGGGACAGGGGGCATCCCTGCCTTGTGCCCCTGCCCAGAGCAAATGCATGTGACATCCTACCTGACATCCTAATAGTCGCCTTTGGGGAAGCATATAACAGTTTGACCCATGCTATAAACCGGCTTCCAAACCCTAGCTTTGATAGTACCGCCCACAGGTATCTCCAACCTACACTGTCAAACGCCTTATTGGCGTCCAAGGAGAGCAGGGCCCTGCTTCCTTTATTATCTGGCTGCAGCTGCATATTTAAAAATAGGCGTCTGAGGTTGGTGGCAGTGGACTTGTGCGGCATAAATCCAGCCTGGTCGGGATGTATTATGGATTCAATGATCCGGTTGACCCTAAGCGCCAGGGCCTTAGCCAGTATTTTAACATCACTTTGCAATAGCGAAATAGGCCTGTACGAGCCCGGGTCAACCGGATCCTTACCAGGTTTCAACAATAAAATTATATTGGCTCTAGTCATGGAGGTCGGTAAATTGCCTTTTTTAAGTGAGTCATTAAACACTTCCAGTAGCTGTGGCATTATCCACTCACCATACTGGGTGAAAACCTCCATGGGGATACCGTCCTCCCCAGGAGCCTTGCACGTAGGGAAGGAACATGCCGCATGTTGTAGCTCTTCCAATGTCAGGGGTGCTTCCAGTGATTGCCTAGCCTCCTCAGATAGAGAGGGCAGATCAATCCCTGCAAGGTATGCCTCTAGCTCATCATCAGTGTAATCATCCCTCGCTACATAGAGATCCTTGTAGAAGGATGCTAGCTCTGATAGAACCTGATCCAGGCCATTAACCATCTTTCCACCGGCCGTGCGAATTGCTCCAACCGCTGGAGACAGCTGCTGGGACCTGGCTATTTTTGCCAGTAGGCGTCCCGTTTTTTCCCCTTCTTCATAGAATGCTTGTTTGCTAAAGAACCTTTTGCGTTCTGCGGCGGAGGATCTCAAGCGGTCCAGTGAGTCCTGGGCCGAAATCCACGCCTCCCTCGCAGACTCCGTGGGGTCAGTAACATAGGCAAGCTCCAGCTGGCGCACCTGGTCTCCAACCTGTTCCAATAGTACCGAGGAATTTCTCTTGACCATGGCTATTTCAGCAATAAATATTCCCCTGAGGTAGGCCTTAAAGGCTTCCCAGGTTTGAATTGTATCTGTTAAGTGTTTATGAGAGTTGAAAAATAATTCTATTTGATTAGAAATTCGTTCTGGGGAGTTAAATAATTTCAGCCAGAAGGCATTGAGTTTCCATGGCGCCTTAGGTAGTGAGGTAGGGGGTTGGGCACTCAGCCATACAGCCACAGGTGAATGGTCAGATACTCCCCGAGGGAAGTATTCTATCTTAGAGATATATTCTAGCAAATTAGGAGTGCCTATACTAAGGTCTATACGGGATAGGGATCCGTGAGTTTTGGAGAAGCATGAAAACTGCTTTGTATTAGGGTTCCGGATGCGCCAGAAATCTGTCCAGCCCAGTTCCGTAACTAGGCGGCTGAGTGCCGTGCCCCTCCCACCTCCAGGGGAATGGACTGGGGGGTGCCTATCCAATTTTGGGTCAAGGTAGCAGTTAAGATCTCCCATGATTAACAGTGGGACATCAGGTTTGCCCGCCAGGTACATCAACAAAAGCTGTAGCACCTCCCGTGAGAACGGGGGTGGGATATATATAAAGGCTATAATCAGTGTTAAGGTGTACACTTTACAGTAAATGAAAACATATCTACCAGCACCATCTACTAGTGAGTCCAGTTCCTGGTATGCCAGAGCTTTGTGTATCAATACGCTCACCCCACGAGAGTAGGCGGTGTGAGTGGAGTGATAAGACTTGCCCACCCAGGCATACTGCAGGCAGCCCACATTATCCCCCAGGAGATGTGTTTCCTGGAGGGCAATAATAGCCGGATGGAATTTGCGCAAACCAGAGGAGATCATGACCCTTTTTAAGGGGTCATTCACTCCGCGCACATTCCATGATACTATGGGCGTGGATACCATTGCAAATATTCAAAGATACATTTAAAGGATATTCTTCTGGAAATCAGAGCTGATCTGGTTATATGGTTACCCATGAGCATTAGAATGTGATTCATCAAAAAACATTTTTTCATTGAAAAATTGTCCCAATGGAAGCTAGGTGTTCTTGAAGGGTGGATAATCTCGCGCAACTGCGCGGCAAAACAGTGAAAAAAAACAAAACAAGAGTAGGAACAGACTGTGTTGAGGGCCCTGGGTCCTGCCACGCTGTGGCGCATACCTCCAGAACCGTCCCGAAACTGCGGGCTACGTGGTCTGTCCTGATTGTGAATGCCAACAGGGCAATACAGCGTTAGCCATGTATCCCATGGCTTCAAACATCTTCTACTTTTTCTGCACAGTGACTTCCCCTGTGAGGGTCTGTGCAGCAAGTGGAAATAACTGGTTGAAAAAAATATAACAATATTTCAAGTGGTAGTCACTCGCTTCATAAGCAATTGGTAAAGTTCCTCTTCTGAATGAAAAACATGAACAGGAAAATGGACGCCCTGCATTCTCTCGCATTTCTTCTGTCTTCTCTGGTTTAACCGGCTCCTTCTTCTCGACCCTGGTGGCGTATAGCTTGCTCATTCTGGTCTAACCAGGATGTTGCATCTTGCGCATTTTCAAAAAAGTGGTTCTGTCCGTTTGCCGTTACTCTCAACTTAGCCGGGAACATCATTGCGTAGGATAGCTGCAGCCTCTGTAGCCTCTTTTTTACTTCCATAAATTTTGACCTCCTGCGTTGTACCTCGGCGGAGAAATCCGGGTAAAAGGATACTTTAGTGCCATTGTGTTTAATGCTGCCTTTTTCCCTGGCCAGTCTCAGTATCACCTCACGGTCCTTGTAATTCAGGAGCCTGGCCAGCATTGATCTTGGGGGGTTCCCAGGGGGGAGAGGGCGTGGGGGCACTCTATGGGCCCTTTCCACTGTGTAGATGGGAGAGAAAGCTTCTTTGCCAAAGACTTCCTGCAGCCATTCCTCAATGAAAGTAGTGGGGTCACGTCCTTCCACTTTTTCAGGGAGTCCCACTATGCGCACATTGTTGCGTCGCAGACGGTTCTCGATTTCGTCAGTTTTATTAAGGGCTTGAAAGGCGTTTTGTGTGGCCATCCTGACATCTCTGTTAAGGGGGGGCAACTGGTCCTCCACGTCGCTCACCCGGCCTTCCACTGCTGTGGTTCTTTCCCTGATTTTTTGCAGATCTTGGCGCATAAGGGATACTGTTTCTTTCAGACCCCCAAATTTCTCCTTCAAATCATCAACTGAGGCAGTACATTTATGCACAGCATGCAGGATTTCACTCAAAGAAGGCTGTATACTGTCTTCTGAGGGGGAGTCAGATGGGTCAGACATGAGATCCTGCTGCAGATCTAATGGCACTGTGTCATCTAGCATGCCTGTATCTTCCCTGTTAGGCTGGGGGGAGTCAGGTATATGAGAAGTAGAATGTCCGGCCAGCTTTTGGGTATAATAAAGCATGTCCCTGGGTTGTTCCTTGCCTTTAGGGAGTTTGCTGGACTTACCCCCCTGTTCGGATTTCTTTTCCAGGCCGCGCTGTGCTTTAGGAGGCTGAGACCGGCCGGCGCCATCTTGGTCAGCTTGGGACTCCCAGGCCTCGGTCTCCATTCGGTTCCCCCGGGTCATCATCAGCGCTAAACGATCACCTGTCAGTACCGGGTGTCTCCAGGAGGTATCAGGAAGCACTTTGGGGCAAAGACGGGCGTTTTCGGTGGTGAGGAAAGGATATTAGACAGGATTCTCAGCGGGAGCTCCGTGCAGCAGGTCTGCTCACATGCCTCGTCAGGCCACGCCCCCTTAATTTGGTGTTTAGTATTTTTATACCTGCTATTGTTTTCTCACAGTATAGTTTTCTTAAGCCTGAAAAGCGTGCAAGTCATATGGTTTTTGCCAGACATTTTGAAAGCACTGCAATTACCATCACTTACATTTTTTTTAAGCACTCTTACAAAATAACTTCCCATAGACTATGCTTTCAATTTCTTCAAACATAATCACTAATCCTCCATTTTTCTCTTCCGCTGTTCCAAAGTTCCCGTCCGCATTGTTTTCTTGTAGTTTCTGTAGTATACACAATATGACTGTTCTCTGCATGAGCCACATATTGGCAGAGCTAGGAAAAATGGTTATGTTTGTGATCTCCTTACATTTTAGTCATTTGAATCTGCACACCAATTTATGGAGATATCACTGCAGACATTTAATCTGTTTCAAGCTGTTATGCATAGTATAGGATTAATGAAAGGTCATCTTTTTCTGTAGAGTAGGGCAGCTGTGAGGTTGGCCTTATTCAGTACATCACTAAGCTTGTACCTCTTGTTCCCAGTGTTTATTCAATTAAAATAGTGAAACATATTTAAAAGCATATTTAAATCTTTGAATCTGAATAGTATTAGCCTTTTCTAATCCACTGTACTCGAACTGGGAGGGGAGAGGCACCACTTGGAGCAGGGCCATTGCAAGCAATAGGCAGTTTAAGCAGTTGCCTGAGGGCGCCAGGAAGGGGGGAGCAGTGAATATACAACACGAGACTTGCAGGGTAGAAAACACAGGGAAGGAGGGCAAGTTGTAATGATTTGTGGGGTGTAAGAGAATATTGTGTGTGCTAGGGGGTACTTTGGGAGGGGAGGGGACTTGTACTGGGGGGTCAGATTTTCATAGCCAACCCCCCCTTTCCTCTACCCTGCTAAAATACCCCCTAGCACATACAGTATCCTCTTAAACCCCCCATCTCATAGAGATGCTGGCTGCTACAGAGGGTGCATTTGTGGTATTTGTGACCCTGGGTACCTCACTAGAGATTTGGGGCAATTACCCCCAGGTGCCCACACTAGTGTCCCCCTCCTAGGCAAGTTAGTGGAGCCGAATGCCAGAATTTTTTTTCGCCACTGGGCTCCATAACTCAGGGCCTGTTCACCAAAATGCACCTTCACTTATGTAGACAAAAATCCTTGCACCAACCCTGACTTAGAGCAAATCAGGTATACTGTATGTACAGTGCTGACAAGTAACATGGTGATAGGAAGAGAGAGCAGTAGAGTGGATTTCTGCTGCTAATGTATTGTCCCATCACAGGTTAGAAGCAAGGTGGTGACCTAATTTTTCTTGCATAAAAGGTCAAATACGTTTTGTTTTTTTTTCAGAATCCAGGTCCTTTTGGGAGGGTCTATCCTCCGTGTCATTAATAGCGCTCAATAACTCACCTTGAAGAGTGTTCGGTGGCACAGGAACCAGGAGCGGGAATTGTTTACAGTCTCTTTTACAGCCACATAGAAGAGTAAGGAAGTCAGCCTGGATATATAAACTGACAGGTCTGTGCAAATTTCCAGATTGGATGGACAGATGAATTGCATCTATATACATAATGTGTTGAATCTATTTTATTTTCTATTGTTATAAGTTTAAGGAATGCACTTATTGTACAGTTATAACAAAACACTTCAATTGCATTTAACAGACCAAAAAGGGAGCAAACAAAATAAATTCTTTGTTAGAGTTTACATACACTTTAGTTTGGCATTTTTTGCTTATGAGAAGAACTCAATTCAAAACCTACTTTTGACAAGTAATGCGAATTTATTTACTGTGCTAAGTGCCTGTATGTTGAAAAATGTTTCAATTAGCTGTAGCTTTCATAAAAATAATACAAAAGGAATTTATATTTACCAAAATACATTGTTTTTGTTTTAATGGAATAAAAGTCTGTGGACTCCCTATATGTGCATTTGCTAGATTTAAACTTACCAAGCTTCACTTCTGCATTTTCTGTGAGAAGAACATTTTGACCTTTAATATCTCGATGGATTACATGGTGAGCATGCAGGTGAGCCAGACCCTGAAAAGAGAACTGATTTAGCATTTACTCTGCAGAAAATTGGAAGCTGTATATAGCAGTATATAACTCACATTTGTAGTAGGAGTGTAGTATGGTAGCAGATAAAACAGCTCAGAGCTAGATCAATTTAACATTGAAATTTCATCATTCAAAAGCAATTCTTAAGCTTCATTCAAGCAACTTTGCTTAGACTGAGGTGTCATCAGTCTGCTGCATGCAGGAGAAAACATTTTCTTTTAGTCTTCTCTACCCTAGTAATCAGATTGCAACATTGTAACTTTACAGAAAGTGGCATGAAACTGGACTTGCAGAAGCTCATCTAGGCCCACTTTAAAATCGTCACAGATCTTTACAATTTTAATATACATTTAATTCAATTTTTGTTTTACACCTAAGTATTAACACGTAACCGTTTATAGTCAAATATGTTTTTATTAAGTGGTCAGTAAATCAAAATAGCACAGAAATGAGCCAATTAGATGAACATTGGTAGATGAATAAGATTGAAATCCAACAAGGTTGAAGAATTTGTCCATATATATAGAACAAGTATCAGAAGTAACAAGAAGTATCATATGGTAAATCAAACATATGTGACGAAGACCAGTAAGTATGTATGATAAGTATATAAACCAGTATCCCAAAGAAATAGGTTCAAGGATGGCAGGCATAGTCAAACTGCAATAATCGTAGAATGGTTATATCCCATTGGGAAAACAAGAGGAAAAGAAAAAGACGAGGTGATATAGTAGGAAGAACAAGTAAACCGAGAAAGAGAATAAAGAGCCAGGGAGGATAGAGAGCATGACCAGTGAAGAGGTCCCAAGGCCAGGGAAAATATGGGGAAAATGGAAAGAGAGTCCCCACCAGGAAGGGGATCCCGTCCTACAAAAGTAAACCTAAATCTATAAAAAAAGTCCTTAATTTCAGTCAACCACTGGGGAAGGAGAGACATGTCCCCAAAGAGAAAACAAAATATTTTGAGGGAGTCAGAAGAGGAAAAATGAATCTATATATACCAAAGCCTTTTGAATTTGTCAAATGTTCAGTGTCGAGGCTATTGTTTCTTGATATACCTTGTCTAGCTGCCAAAAGGAAAAAAACATTAATCGCCTTTTCACATTGCAGCCATGACTGTGTTAGCGGTAAAGCGCCGCTAGTTTTAGCGGTGCTTTACCATTGTTTTAGCTGAGCAAATTTTTTTTTTTCAGATGCAAGCGGGGGGCGCTTTTAACCCCTCGCTAGTGGCCGAGGAAAGGGTTAAATGCGCCGTGTAGAGCCTCTGCCAAAGCGCTTTGCATGCACTTGGGCAGCAGTGCCCATTCATTTCAATGGGCAGGAGCGGTGCTGCTTGCAGGACTTTTTTTTTAATGTCTGCCAGCGCAGCACCCCAGTGTGAAAGCACTCGGGCTTTCACACTGGGACTGCAGATGAGGCATTTTTCAGGCGCTTTACCGGCGCTATTTTTAGCGCTAAAGCATCTGAAAAACACCTCCCAGTGTGAAAGGGGTCTGAAAGGCTTCTTTTCTGGGAAGCCACCAATCCAGGCAATATAGAGAATAAAGCTTTTTCCAGGGAGGGTCGTATGGATTCATTGTACATCTGATTATAAATATAAAAAATAGGCTGCCAAAATGGATGTACTTTGGAGCAGTCCCACCAGATGTGGCTATAAGTACTCCTCTCTCGACCACTCCTCCAACACATGCTAGGAGTGGAAGGGAAAGCCCCATGGACTGTGATAAGATTTTAAACGTCTTCTCCTGAACATAGCAGTAAATGAAAGATTTGTGTGTAATTATGAAATAAGTCTGCCAGTCCTTAGTGAAGATCTCATGCCCCAGGTCCACTGACCAGGTTTTAGTAAAAGTTGGTTGTAAATCACTGAGACAAGCAACCATTTTAATGTCTTTGTAGTGTGACTTAGGAAACAGATTACAACATACATGCACCTACTAGACTGTGGACTTCTTAGGCTGTAAGCTAGGTCTCATCCTCCCACTAGTCTGTCAGTATCTTAGGTGCTAAACTAAGCTTCAACTTGCCACTAAATTAACCTGGGCTAGCTGAATGCTAGACATCATTTGTTTACTATAGTCTGGGTTAGGTTAGGCTGTGTGTGCTAGGCATCATGTCACTAGACTGTTATTAGGGAAAGCTGTATGCTGGGACTTATCTCACTGGACTGTGGGCAACATAAGCTGTATGCTAGGCCTCATTCCACTAGACCAGACGTGCAAGCTCAGAAGAAACTAAAACATCAAGTGGGGGCACCTACTTGATTACAGAAAAAGATTATGGCACTTCAGAACGTAACATTATAGTAAAAATATGCTAAGCCTCATCCTTCAACTAGACTGGCCTGGAATGGCTTACTGTTAAACCTACTGTAGCGCTGGTAGATTTATGAGCTACCAACTGATAGGTAAATTTAGTAGATTGCTCGTTAGGGGAGTTAGATTTGCCTCTGTTCCAGCTTGGCTGACATTGCGTGTGGTTCCACACTGAGCCGGTGGGTGTCGCTGTTACCATTGGCTAGCGTTGGAAAGGCAACGCGTCGAAGCTTATGGGTGCTCCTCTGTCCCGGAGACAACTCGGTGGAGGTGGTCCTCCGATTTGCATTCTGGTAGAGGGTATTTATGGGACAGACAGCATGTTTTGGGGTTTGTTTTCAGCCACCTGCTGGCCCTCCTGGCTGACAGGTATGCGTTAGAGTGCTACCTCGTGGTCCTCCGTTCCGGAGGCCCGCACCGCTGCGGTGCGTGGGTGGGCCCAGAAGCATGTCTGGGGCCTACCACAGCAGCCGAGGAATGGTCCTGAGCTGTCTATCCAGAGTGAAGAAGCTGGACAACCGAGAAGATCCCAGGGGAGGACCCGTCATGGAAGGATCACGCAGAGTGCTGGTCTGGAGAGGGGCCTGGTGACTCAGTTGGAGGACGTATCCTAAAGTAGTTTTACAGCATAGTACTGCTGGGTTGGCTTAGAGGTCCAAGTACTGTGTCTGACATTCACCGCAAAGTTTAATACATCCTGTGGCAGAGGATTGTATGGATTTATTTCAAGCAAGTCTGTGGCAGAGACTTTTGTTCGTGCTATGACCTGGCTGCTAGGCAAGGGAGAGAGGCCTATCCAGGCGAGCAAAGATTGTGTCCCACAAGGGGATTGCATCCGATTACAATATTCAACTTTAAAGGACGTTCTCAAGAATCCTAAAGAAAGGTATTTGAGCTTCCCTGTAGCTTCCCTCCTGCCTCTTTCCTGCTACTTCCTTCGTTACTTGGTTCAATAAAGCATTGAAAACGTATTCAAGTGTTGGTGCTTTTATCGTCCAGAGGTAAACGCAATGGAACCCTAGACCCGGTGATGGTAAAGCAGGAGTGTCGAGAGTGAAGGTAACAAGCCCGCTTAAACCAGCAGCTCCACCGAGAGAGTGCTACACTACTCTTCCTACTAGACTTAAATAGTTAAGCTGTATGCTAGGCCTCATCTTGTTAGACCATAGGCTAGGTAGGATGTATGCTATGCCCCATGCTTTCACTTGATTGTGGGCAGAGTATCCTGATCCTCCCAACAGGCTGTTTTGTGTGGGTTTCACACTAGGACTCATTCTTACACTAGACTATGGAATATGTTGATTGCATACAAGACCTTATCTTCCTACTACAGTGTGCTGTGTAAGCTTTATTGTAGGCCTTATCTTTCCCCTAGATTGAAATCTTACTAGATACAAAGTTGTCTTTGTGAAGAAAAAGGATTTTCACACTTGTAGTGTAAAACTGACCAATACACTGTTTGAAGTTCAGCTTTTTCCTGATGAACCAGATAAAATGTATTTGGTAGGTAGCCATGTGGACCCCCCCCATGCCAATTTGACCTGTTTTGATTGAAAAATTGAATGAGCCAGGCAGAAAATTGTTGACCAAAGAACAGCTGCATCCAATTAGATGCAGCCGCTGTTTGGGTATTTTGACAGCTGGTTCAAGCTGCTGTGAGAAAAGATTAGACCTGCAGAGATTCATCCATCTGTGCTCTGTATATGTTGGATGGAGGAATCTTCCAGCCAGAGCTGCAAGGGTTACACTTTATTCTAATAGTTGAGTTCATAAATCATTTAGAACTGCTGCTTTGTAGTTGGTTATCTACATTTCTTAGCTCATAAGTTTTGTGGAGGATGAAATTGAATGTGTAGATTACTCTTACCTATAATTGTCTTTCTGTGATTTCTCCATGACAGCCCAGGGTAAATCCTTCTTTTATATTTATAAAAATAATAATTTTGTACCTGTTCCTTGTTCTTTGCAAAAAAATGAAAAGATTTGATAGGGTGGAGGATTTTAAAACTCTGCTTCATGTCGGTAGGCGATCTCTGGGTTCGTGGGCTGTCATTAAAACTAATTACTGGTAAGAATAATCTAAATTATGGCCAGTGAGGTGAGCTGTTTTGTAAAATGAGATTCAATTGCAGATAGAGAAAATTAAGACTATGTAGAAGAGCAGAGATGCATGCTACGTCTCTTAGGATAAGAATGGGAATTCTGGAAAAGCACTTAGCAAGGAGTTTGAAAACAGGCTGAATATTTGGCTATAATTGTGGTCTACACCTACCATCCCCTGTGCATCTCCTTTAAATGTATGAATCAATAATCCAGGCAGAGCAAACTGAGTGTTTCTGCAAAGGGCACCCCCCCCCCCCCATACCTTATCTCTGCTTTCCCATAGCTTCTTGCTCATCTGCCCCTGAAATTGGCTGTCAGTGACCTGAGATAGCATTCCCCCAGTGTTAGGCCTAGCGATTGGCTTCTAGGTCAGGTATCTGTCACGGCTGAGCAAGTCATATGCTCCCACATACCCAAAAGTGGTAGGTATTCACTCAGACTGTTACTTCAAGCCAGGGGTCTCCAAACACTCTAAACAAAGGGCTGATTTACTGTCGTTCAGACTTGAGGAGAATGGGACTGTGGCCAGTGGAAGTAGAAAATGCCTCGGCGTCAGCAGGAGTAAACATTGCCTCAGGCTCGGTGGTTAGTAGGAGTATAAAAATTTCAAAAAAATTATATTCTGCGGTCCGTAGGAGGAGGAACATTGCCTCATAATTGGTATTAGTGTTTGGAAGAGTGCCTCATAATTGGTATCAGTGGCAGGAATGGTGCTGAACTGTTGGTGTCAGTGGGCGGAATAGTCCCCCGTCTCTAGTATCAGTTTGAGAAGTATTGCCCTATCATTATCAGTGGGTGGAATAGTACCCATTACTAGCATCAGTGGGCTGAATGATGCCCCATCATTGGCATCAGTGGGATGAATGATGCCCCATCATTAGCATCAGTGGGATGAATGATGCCCCATCATTGGTATTAGTGGCAGGAAAGGGTCGCAGTTTGTAGATCACTGCTTTAAGCTAATGAAGAATAAATAGTGCAGAGCCTGGATCCTGTGAATGGATACATGAGTGCTCCCCCAGTAAGACAAAAAATGGAAGGTTGGAAAATGGAGGTTCTACTATAAAAAAAGCATTCATATTCACAAGTGCTTAGCATAGCATTGTTTAGAAGTATAGATAAATAATGGTAAACACCTTTGCCTATTTATATACAATTATTTATTCAGTCTTTTACATTAAAATGTAGGAGCTCACCCTTAGAACTTCTCTGCAAACATATGCAATCCAGTCTTCCTTAAAGCAGTTCCCTTTTGTCTTTTTCACCAAGTCTGTAACAGACCCTGCTCCACAGTATTCCATTACCAGCTGTAAGAGACAATACATTTTATCCAGCAGCAATGCCCACAGAAAAATATACTTCGGGTGACTTCATCATTGTAGTTTGTTTTATAAACTTCAGGGAAAACGCTTAGAAAGTTGGATTCTTCGTAAACATGAACTGTAGGTCTTGCTATTCCATTTAGGCAACATGACCTGAAACAAAGTTATTACTTCCAAATAGCACTATGGGTGTTTGACCTTTTACAAGAAGGCTGCACTCTTGAAAGTAGCTTGGCAAATTAGGAGAGAGGGAAAAAATAAACCTGTGCTTGTAGACATTGGTATTGTGCTTTGGTTATGGATTCCCATTTTATCTGTATCCTAGCTGGGTTTGTTTTTTGTTTTTTTTTTTTACTTCAACCTGTTCAGTAACTAAAAAAAAAAGTTTTCACGCAGGCTGTACGTGATGCATGATAACTTTGTGTATGTTCACATCAAAATTGAGACTACCCCAATTTATATTTGTGTTTTTTTTCAATATTTCTTACCTTTCTAATTTCTTTGGAGTAGGCCTTTGGACAGACTACAAGCTATTCTGAACAATTTAAAAGTGAAAGTGGAGGGGGACAAATGGGGAAAGATTGAGCTTCCATCATTAACATACAATGCAGGACACAAGCCCTGAGATCTTTAACCCTTTATTATAAGCGTTCAGATCAAGTTTACAAGTAAGAATGAGATGTGGCAGCACAGTATAGACGCGGGTTATTTATGATACAAAAACTCCTCCGCCTCCTTCTTAAAGCGGGATTCCGGCCAGTTAAAAAATAAATTTTAAGTCAGCAGCTACAAACACTGTAGCTACTGACTTTAAATAAGCAGACTTATCTGTCCTGGGTGCACGCGATGTCGGCTGCCCGAGGCCGACCCGTCCCTCGGCTCTCGGGTCCCGGCACTGCCATCCTAGGTAAGGGAAACAGGCAGTGGAGCCTTGCAGCTTCACTGCCAGTTTCCTACTGCGAACGTGCGAGCGACGCGGCGATCTGTGAATGGCCCCGTGGTGTTCTGGGACCACACACAGTGGACAACGGGGCCGCTCACCGAGGAGAACATGCCGCGGAATAGGAAGAGGCAGATTAGGAAGACTGCCTAGCAACAAGGGTTTAGGTAAGTATAAACATTTTTATTTTTTTTAAATTTAAAAAAAAAATTTTTTTAGGATTTTTGGGGGAATTTTTTTTTTCCAGGGTGGCCCTCCACTTTAAGGTATGACTGACAGAAAACTTTTATTTAGTTTTAGATAGAGTGGAGAGGGATTACAACACCTGTCAGGGAGTTTCACCCCTTTTTTTCTGGTGACTGAAAGTGAAAGAAAATGCCACATTGTGAGTGGTCACAAGAACAGAAATAGGGCAAAAAACTTCCCACTGGGACACCAACTCTGATGACTTCATGGATTTTCTTCAGTTTGGAGGGATTTCCTAACCTCCTGTTGTGACTATAGGACAGGAAGTGAAGAAGGGAAGACTTTTCAATGGGTTGCAGATGCCAAAAAGACAGGTGTTATAACTCTTCCCTACGCTATCCAAAATAAAAAAAATTTGGCTTCAGTTCTACTTTAATACACTTCACTACACTGAAAACACTTCAGCTTTGACTTTTTTTTTTTTTAAAAAGAGCAAGTAAAAATGTAAGTAGCAATTTTTAAATATTTATTTTTATTAAATTAACTTATTAAATATTAATAAGCTATGATAAATGAGTGAGAACGTGCAACCAATATTAAGTCGGTATTATCCTAATTTGGCTGTAAAAGTAGAAATACACTTAAAAGGCTCAGTCTGCCCAGAACCTGTTAAAAACAAAGAACAGCGCCCTCTAAATGCAGCGAGTTAACTATTTTAATAGTAAAATGTAAGATTAAAAACACTCACAAACCAGCAACATTTTTCCAGCATGGGTGTATATAATAAAAGTTAAGTTTCATCCATGTTGTTCCGGGATAGTGCTGGGCATCACTGGCTGGTGGAGGCGATCTGCTGTCCGGCTACAATCCAGCTGCACTGTTGGCTCACAGCGGAGCGAAAATTGGCGATGCTCTGTGATGACGTCACTTCCGGGAACAGAGTTGGCGGGCGGTGCTTCGCGTTCGGAGCATGTGTGCTCCTTCCTCAGGCTTTGCTGGTGGCCATCTTGGTGTAGGCTAATATACCATACAGGGGAGGGGAACTGAACGACTAAAATGCCCAGTAACCATAGCGAGTGATAGAACACAGCTTAACATATACACACACACACAGCAACACGGCAATACTATCTTTTAGAGAACACGGCAATACTATATTTTTAAAAACATGGCAATACACTAAAGACGTACTGTCCTTTTTTAAAAAACATAATAACAATATTATCTATAAAAACACAGCATAATAGCGTGGCTGTAATATGGCATTATCCACCACTACTCAACAACTATAAACCAAACCACCACACTTACAACAGACGACCAATGGAACCATGGTAGTCTGACACTATATCCATTAAGAATAATAATAATGATTGAAAAATGATAATTTCAAAAAAGGAAGACAACCTTTTGTGCAGCTGCCCCGTGCCTGTGGAATGCACTACCTGACACCTTGAGGGCTCCTCAATCTACTGACTGTTTTAAAAAAAGGTCTTAAGACATTTCTTTTTAGCAAAGCATTTTGTCCATTTTAGATGTTTGTTTCATTGTATAAATTGTTCAATTTTCCTTTTTGTTTTAACCTGTAGCACTTTGAGATCTTTTGATGAAAAGCGCACTATAAATAAAATATATTATTATTATTATAATACAGTGAAACCTTGGTTAACGAGTAACACGGTTAACGAGAGCTTTGAAAGACGAGCAATTTATTTTTTAAAATCCTGACTCGGTTTGCGAGTGTTGTCTCGCAAAACAAGCAGAATTCAAGCTAATGGGGTGTGCAGTACCGCATTTGGCCAGAGGTGCGGGGGCGGTGGTGACGCTCGGAACGGTCCGGAGCCGTTCAGAAATACTCGGAAACTGTCTCCGAGCCCTTCTGAGGCTTTCCTAGTTCAGCCGAGCTATCCCCGAGTATTTCCGAGACTCTCCAGCGTCCCCCCCCACCTCTGGCCACATGCAATAGAATGTGGAACAAAGTATCTTCATTTCCATTAACTTCTATGGGGAAACTCTCTTTGATATGCGAGTGCTTTGGATTACAAGCATTCTCCTGGAACGGATTATGCTCGTAATCCAACGTTCCACTGTAATCTGAACTGTACTGAACTATATTTGGATATATTAAACTATATTAGGAGTCTTGTATTGTGTACAAAAAACTTGCATTTATACTGGCATTTATTAAAAAGATGTATGTAGCACTCTCTACCATAGGTAGGTGCTAGAGTGAGGATTTTTTGTCAGGGAGACTGCCAGTGCAGGTAAATTTAGGCAGGCCTATGCTTTAGGCTAGGCCTGTTTGTTTTTATCTGGGGGCAGGGAGTGGTTAGTGCAGCAGTGGGTGTGACTACCTGTGCTCTAGTTCTGAGGTGCCTCCCCTGCTTCCAGGGAGAATGTTCTGGAAGAGGGGGCAGGGCCTAGAACTGGAGTGGCAGGCAGCTCATGTGAGGTGCCCTGAACAATCCCCAACTGGAATTGGCAGGGGGCAGGCCTCCCATATAAGCTGAGGTAACAGGCCACTGGGGGGAGTTGTCGGCCCGGGAGATGTGGAGAATGGAGTACTAGGCAGCAGCAGGGCCCCATCCCCATCTGGGGGGGTGCGAGGCTCAGCGGAGGAGCTCGAGAGAGAGCTGGGAAGGATTCATCTTCATCCTCACACGGTTGTAGATGAAGTATCCTCATCCTTACTTGGTCATGGATGAGGTGGTCTGGGACCACAGGGGTTGGAGAAGCTGTCGGAACGTATGTCCAGTTAAAGTTCCCCATCATGAACTCGGGGCAGGAGAAGGTCGGGGAGTGGACCACAGTGGAGTTCAGGATTAGGCATGCCAGAGGAGAGACTGTGGGGAATGTGTCAAATTGATGTCCATCCATCAGCACGTTACTAAATTACTAGGCCGCCGGGGAGAGGTACTACAGACCTCTGGCCTAGTAACAGCACAACAAATATCAGCCAGCAACTGGGACTGTTTAGAGTGGTCTCATTTGCCAGTGAAGAGGACATGACAGGAAGAATGATCTACAGTGGAAGTTTGTGCAGGAGGGTGGGAGATACGCAGAGGAGGAGTAATAGTCTGCATGGTGTTATGCAGGGGAAGTGACTGTAGATATTATGTGTGCATCAGTACCTCACGGCTCAACCTTTCTTTCTACTTTATAAATATGATGGCAAAGAAATCGTTCTATGGGCATCCGATATTTCCTTTCCCCCAACCAAATTATATCCCCCAATAAATAAAACAAAACAACGCAAATGACTGTTCATTGTCTCAGAAGGGATAGATGGAGGTTTGGCAGCAGGGTGACATGGTGGATGTTAGTTACTAGTGGCACTGCTACATGTACATAATACAAGACTCCTAATATAGTTTAATATAGCCCGATATAGTTTAGTACAGTTCAGTATATTATTATAGGTTGTCTTCCTATTTTTAAATTATCATTTTTAAATCATTATTATTATTCTTCATGGATATAGTGTTGGACTATCATGGTTCCATTGGTCGTCTGTTGTAGGTGTGGTGGTTTGGTTTATAGTTGTTGAGTAGTGGTGGATAATGCCATATTACAGCCGCGCTATTATTCTGTGTTTTAATAGATAATATTGTTATTAGGTTTTTTTAAAAAGACAGTATGACCTTAGTGTATTGCCGTGTTTTTTAAAAGATAGTATTGCTGTGTTCTCTAAAAGATAGTATTGCCGTGGTATTAAGCTGTGTTCCATCACTCCCTATGGTTACTGAGCGTATTAGTCGTTCAGTTCCCCTCCCCTGTGTGGTATATTAGCCTACACCAAGATGGCCCCCAGCAAACCCTGAGGAAGGAGCACGCATGCTCCGAAAGCGAAGCCCTGCCTGCCGACTTCGTTACTGGAAGTGACCTCCTCACAGAGCATCACCAATCCTCGCTCCACTGTGAGCCAACAGTGCAGCTGGATTGTAGCCAGACAGCAGATCGCCTCCACCAGCCAGTGATAACCTATATTATATACATTCATGCTGGAAAAATGACGCTTGTTTGTGAGTGTTTTTAATCTTACTTTTTACTATTAAAATAGTTAACTCACTGCATTTAGAGGGCACTGTTCTTTGTCTTTTACTATGTTCCAGAGTCTCTTCTAACTTTTCAACTGGCAGCTTCCTAAAGGCAGCATATTATTATCCTTACATGGACATATTCACATATATGGACTTATTCTATTGACCAGTTTGATTGCCCAGCCCACCCTCTGTTGCCAGTAGTATACAGCCATATCCTGAGTGCGCCATATTATCCTATTGTTTGTATGCCCAGAACCTGTTAAGTGGCCTTATTTAGTATATAAATATAATAGGGACATCAAATTATCAGATCCTTCATGGAACTGGATAATGCACATGGATCCACCAAGTAAATAACATTATCCATTTTCATTAACCACTTCAGCCCCGGACCATTTGGCTGCCCAAAGAAAAGAGCATTTTTTGCAATTCGGCACTGCGTCGATTTAACTGACAATTGCACAGTCGTGCGACGTGGTTCCCAAACAGAATTGACATCCTTTTTTTTCCCCACAAATAGAGCTTTCTTTTGGTGGTATTTGATTACCTCTGCGGTTTTTATTTTTTGCGCTATAAACAAAAAAAGAGCGACAATTTTGAAAAAAATATTTTACTATTATATAATATAATAGATCAATATAATATTATATATTTTAATATTTTTTACTTTTTGCTATAATAAATATCCCCCCAAAAAATATATAAAAAAATTTTTTTTCCTCAGTTTAGGCCGATATGTATTGTTCCACGTATTTTTGGTAAAAAAAAATAAGCGTTTTATTGATTGGTTTGCACAAAAGTTATAGCGTCTACAAAATAGGGGATAGTTTTATGGCATTTTTATTAATAATTTTTTTTTTACTAGTAATGGTGGCGATCTGCGATTTTTATCATGACTGCGACATTATGGCGGACAGATCGGACACTTTTGGCTCTATTTTGGGACCATTCACATTTATACAGCCATCGGTGCGATTAAAAATGCACTGATTACTGTGTAAATGTGACTGGCAGTGAAGGGGTTAACCACTAAGGGGCGCTGCAGGGGTTAAGTGTGTCCTAGTGAGTTATTCTAACTGGGGGGGGATGGGCTATGTGTGACACGACACTGATCACCGCTCCCAATCACAGGGAGCGGTGATCAGTGTCCTGTCACTAGGAAGAATGGGGAAATGCTTGCTTACATCAGCATTTCCCCGTTCTTCCTCTCCGTGAGACGATCGTGGGTATCCCCACGGACATCAAGTCCGCAGGACCTGCGATCACACTCGAGCTTGCGGCAGGCGCGTGTGCGCCCACAATGCCGCGTCTTAAAGGGCAACGTACAGGTACGTTAATATGCCTGTACGTGCCTTCTGCCGATGTATATTGGCGTGAGCCGGTTGGCAAGGAGTTAATAATGCTATGTAGGTGTTATTTTCAATTACCCAGAGTTGGTCATCCTGGCCTGCTAAGCCTTTCCTGACAAACGCTCCATAGTACGTAGCAATGTTTCTGTGATGTGAGTACTTCTTCAGCATGTTTATTTCAAGTTTTATTTCTTCTTCTTCTTCCTAAACAAAAACAAAACAAAAAAAACACAATTTTGCTATATATGCCAGTGCAGTAATAGTGGTTTTTGAGAAAACCCATCTAACATCCAGAACAAGCATTTTAAAGTGCATTTAAAGCATCATCCCACCCAAATTGAATATTGCAGTTTTTGGTATGTGCTTTGGAAGTAAACCACCCAACAGTGTCTTGAAATGTATTGGTGAGTAATCTGCACTGGTTACTGGGTGCGACTATGAGAGCCTCACTCCCCCCAAAAAGTAGGTGTGAAAACTCTAATTTCCCAGGTGGACTGGAACAGTTTGAAACTCTGGAAGAAAGATTTTGCTGTTGTAGTAGTGAGGACATACAGTATAAAAAGCCAGAAGCCAATTCAGCCTACCAGGTTCCATCAATAAGTAAGCTATCACTTTTGGGTGAAATTATCCTTAAATGCTTTGAAGCTTTCAATGGAAGTTTTTTATTCCTATTAAATACATGCTAGATGTTTGTTTTAGGAACAAGAACCACAGATTGTAACCATAGCTCTGTAAATGTTTATTTTCATTGCGTTTCAAAATTCTTGCAGATGGATTGGAGGAGATACCACAGGCTCACTTTTTGCTCATATGTAATTATTTTATTTAAAAAAAATAAAAATAAAATAGGAAGAAAGTGAATAGCTTGGATGCTATGATATACTGCTTAGTCTATCACCTCTTCAGTCCGTCATGAATGCTGCTGCCAGACTCATCCACCTTACCAATCGCTCTGTCTCTGCTACTCCTCTCTGTCAATCCCTCCACTGGCTTCCGGTCCGCCTAAGGATTAAATTCAAGATACTAACAACTACGTACAAAGCCATACACAATTTAGTCCCCAGCTACATCACTAGCCTAGTCTCTAAATACCAACCTACTCGTTCTCTTCGTTCCTCTTAAGACTTTCTGATCTCTAGCTCCCTCATCACCTCCTCCCATGCTCGCCTCCAGGACTTTTCCAAAGCCTCTCCAATTCTATGGAATGCCCTACCCCAATCTGTCCGCTTATCTCCTACTCTATTAGCTTTTAGACAATCCCTGAAAACTCTTCTCTTCAGAGAAGCCTACCCTACCCACACCTAACATCTGTTTTTTCATTTTCTCCATCAGCTCGCCCCCCACAGTTATTACCTTTTGTTTCCACTTCACCCTCCCTTCTAGATTGTAAGCTCTAATGAGCAGGGCCCATCTGATTCCTCCTGTATTGATTTGTATTGTAAGTGTACTGTCTGCCCGATTGTTGTAAAGCGCTGCGTAAACTGTTGGCGCTATAAAAATCCTGTATAATAATAATGATATAAAGATAAGTGAACATTAAAAAAGCTATTGCACAGTTCATTTGTAAATGTCAATTTGGTAAAACTAAAATGTCTGAAAGCAATGACATTTTCGGTCTTCTGAAAGTATTAGATCTTGCTCACGTTTGGGCATTTGTGGTGCAATTAATGAGAACCTGTCATAAGAAAAATTGGTGTTGGCATAACTGCCCCCGATATGGAAATGGTAGTTGCCTGGCTGATGACCCACTGCTTGTAATCACTGACTTAGAATAAACTTTTAATTCAAGAAAATTTGAGAAAAGACAGAAGTCCCTATCTGCATACTTGTTTTGATCAATTATTCAAATTAGAAAAATGATACAACATCTAGTGAACTAGCATTTTCTAAATGAGTGGCAATGGTAGCCTCGATGTTTATCTCAAGACACCTTTGCTTTAACAGGCTATGATATTTTACACAAATTATACAATGTTGTTATCTGTGCTGTTATAGTCACTAATACTGTTCTTATCTGTGCATTTTCTCCAGGGTATTTTTCAAACTCTTGCAGCTTTGGGGATTCTTTACACTTGCGATTGAGGAGCAGTAAAATCCTTCCCCAACCGCCCACCTTAAAATAACACTATGGCTGGTTGCAGTTGCACACATGCTACAGTCATAATACTATTTGCTTGCTTCACAGTGTGGCAAAAAGTATACCCCCTGTCGAGATCTACAGGTAGTACCACTGACGATCGCGAGCCATTCAGGTCAAAGGGCCAAGAACGCAACTGCAAGCCATATACCAGGCTTGTAATTGCAGCACAGTATTCCCATTCAAAAAAAAAATTTGGCCGTCTAAAAAAAAAACAGGCAGTACTTCCTAAATGCCTGTCTAGCTGCTCTTGTACTACTATCTGAAAAGTGATCCTCCACCGATTGCTTTTTAGAGACTACCACAAATGTGTAAACAAGCCATTAATTTTATTGAATATAATGGCACAGACCTTATCAAGCATTGTGTGTGCTTTTAAACATGCAGCAAAAATACATGTGGTAATGAGGGACTTTATATCTGGTGAGTCCTTGACACATGGGACTATTTAAAGGTAACCACTGATCATATATACGATGACCAGATGGCTATAAGTAGGATGCTGGCATACCTTAGCAGATACATGGAAGATATTTCTCAGAGACTCAGGGGGAGAACGCTACTAATGTGATTATGTTTTGTGGCTAAATATTTTTTGCCATGTATGTAACAAGGGCATGTAAGGTCATGGTACAGCTTGATGACCTTTACCTTGCTTCAAAATAATGCTCATTTGTACGTGGCTGTGACGGTTTCCTGTCCTGAAAAACTCTAGGGATATGGACAATGGCATTAACTAAACAGGTGCTATGAATAGCAGTCATAGACTCTTATTACTAACCATGTATGCCAAACCAAAAGGTCCCTTCATGCTCAGTGCAATCCCTAATTAGAAAGTAATCCATCTGCCCCTGGTTAGCTCTCCTTTGCCTACACTTAATATAGTCCATTTTACCATTGCCATTTTCTAAATGCAGTGGGCCTATGTGCAAGTTCATAAGTTGGGCCCCCTCCCTAGAGAAAAATAAAATGCGCTGCATATAGCGTTGCACAACAAAAACTGGGCTTGATTTTCAAAGTGCTACAGACCTCCAACTATTACCTGTTGACAGGTATTGGGGATTGCTAACTGGGAAATTTTCGGCTAGGCTTCTGGGGGGCCCAAAAGGTCTAAAGGTATATCAATAACATTAATGAACATTTTACAAAGCTGCAGAGTTTTAGAATATCTGCAGGGGCCTCTTAACTGCATAGGCTATATTCTGGAAAAGGTGAAGATTCTTTAATGCAGCATGGCAGAGGGTGGGAGGCAAAGCAGGTTTGGGTGGAAGCAGACTCCAGACTAGCTTCTTCTGAATGCTAAGAACAAGCACTGGACTGGGCTGTGGTGTGTCATTCATTGCCAGGATGCTGGCAGCCAGGAGGGGTGTCGAAAATTGTGGGGGAAGGGGTGCCTGGTGCCAGAGACTGCAGCTCCTGCTTATCCAAACGTTTCGAGACAGATATGGTGTGTAGAGGAGCATATCTTATTAGCTCATCCAGCTTAATACAAGGAGACCATCAACCCAAAAATATGTAATCAAAAATAGAAATGTAGAAGGCAATGGGTGTTAAATGATGGCCTCCTAGTATGTCTGATATCTCCAAGATAGAAAATATATTCTAAAATCTCATATCTTTATTACAAAAAACATTAAAAAATGTATTGTACATAAGGTGGACAGTGTACTTCCACCATAAATAAATACCACACATGGCAATGGTCAAATAGGTAGAAGAAATTCCTATGCGTTTCACAGCTACAGCCACATTCTTCAGGGCTTCAAGGTTTCTTTATTTGACACAAAGCCTTGTGAACATGTCCTGTCGGCTCAGGCTATGGGGAGACACATAATGGATCCCAAACCAAGGATAGCAGTCTGTGGGAATAGAGCAGGTTAGAGAGTGCCAGCCAACGTCACATGTGATATGCTGAAAAGCACCATATGGCAATGGACTACCTACCAACTTCACATATGAAGGATGTGCAAATGGCTGTTGAATATTTCCCTTGTATAAGGTGGCAATAAAAAATATCTCAAAGCAGTCGAATAGATAACCAAAAAAAAGCAACAATTCAGAGTCATTTAGCCATATATAGAAACTGCTCCCAATACATCACCAAATGGCTGGTATCCCAGAGGGTCCCTTGGTCTCCGAGGACCCACCTCACAAAGAAAAATAAATATATATCCGAATCGCCAATGTGTGCAGTCAGTGAATGCACAGCGGTCCATTGGACACAATGAAGATTGACCCCTGTCCACTACCCAGTAGTGTCTATATAGCCACCCAATTTATGTGCATCTATGTTTGTGAAACTTTTAATATGGCTCATTTTAGTTATCTCACATATTTAATTAGTTCATATTTAGCTCATAAAATGGGCTATCTTAACATGTAATAAGTTCATAACTGCTTCCATTTTTTTAATAGTGCAACTAAAATCAGAGACCGTTTCCAATTGTAAGCTAAGAAAAAAAAATAGTTTTGAGTCAGAAACCCTGTTTCTATAAAGAGGAACTCTTGCTGCTGACAGATAACAGGATATGAAGTACTGCTGTATAAGCAATGAAAGGCAATCTAAACCCTTGCTTGTTTTAAGATCTGTATTCCCTACCCGCCCTGTAAGATGATACAGCAGCATTTCCTGACTGAAGTCCAGCTGACCCCGCAGTGACTGGAAGCATCCTGCAGTCAGCTAAAGCAAAGGGAAGTGCACTGTGTATCTAACCAGAATATAGAAAGCATTGCTGCTAAGAATTCTGACATGTAAATTGCAGACTTAAAACACGTCATCCCGCTATTCAAACTAGTCCCTTGTAACGGTGCAACATGGTGTTATTTTAGGCATAATCAGTACAAATCCCATTACATGGAAAATAAGTGTAGGATCTGCAGGACAAGCTGTATAATACATCAGACTAATACCTCAAGGGAGTCACTAATCAAGGCCTCTAACTATAGTGTGACAAGTTTGATAACCTGTTCTTTCTCAGTCCTGAGTACCTGATGCCTGCATTGGTTAACATTGCTCTTGTCAGGAATGCTGGAATTTGCTGTAAGCAACTAGAAAAATATAATATTCATGTTTCAAATACATTTTAATTATTTCTGTTATTCATAGCTCTTACATAAATGTGTCAAAATCCTGCACTGGGAGTGTGCCATATCTACATGTGAAATGCAGGTACAGGCATTCCCCAGATTACAAACAAGATGGGGTCTGTAGGTTTGTTCTTACGTTGAATTTGTCTGTAAGTCAGAACAGGTAATTTTTTTTTTTTTAAGTGTAGCTCCAGCCCAAAAAATAATCTTACATTTTTTTGGATTTTTTTGGATAGCATAGGGAAGGCTGAACACCCCTGTAATGTTTGTTTTGCTGTCTGTGCCCCTGTTCAGAAGATTTCCCCTCACTTTCTGTCCCAATGACAATTGGATTTTGAAAATTTTGGTTGTTGTGAAAACAAGGATTGTTGATAAAGCTTCAGTGGAGACACCTTTTTCCTATGATAAATCTAATGCCCCGTACACACGGTCGGACCTTGATCGGACATTTCGACAACAAAATCCTAGGATTTTTTCTGACGGATGTTGGCTCAAACTTGTCTTGCATACACACGGTCACACAAAGTTGTCGAAAAATCCGATCATTCTGAACGCGGTGACGTAAAACACGTACGTCAGGACTATAAACGGGGCAGTAGCCAATAGCTTTCATCTCTTTATTTATTCTGTGCATGCGTGGCACTTTGTCCGTCGGATTTGTGTACACACAATCGGAAATTCCGGCAACGGATTTTGTTGTCGGAAAATTTTATAGCCTGCTCTCAAACTTTGTGTGTCGGAAAATCCGATGGAAAATGTGTGATGGAGCCTACACACGGTCGGAATTTCCGACAACAGGGTCCTTTCACACATTTTCTGTCGGAGAATCCGACCGTGTGTACGGAGCATTACAGGAGTGAATTTCCCTTCCCTCTCACTTCCTGTTGTCTCACTTGCAAGTATGAGTCGTTTGTAACCCGGGGACCGCCTGTAGTGATATAAGCGATTGCCATGCTTCTACTGTACTCCCCTCTCTATCTTTTGGATGCTTAACAGCCCTTAGGGGAATCTTTCATTTAAAAAAAAATATGAACTAGATGTAAACAATGTTACCAATGCGTGTTATAGTATAGCTATAACTAAAACCTTTTGTTCTGCTTCTCTAATCTAAGTGTGGTTGCTAGAACTTGTTAATAACTCGCTATACTTGTTATTATATAAACCTAGTTTTGGCAAGATAGCTGTAACGTAAAGTGTTACTAAACCCAGGGCCCTGCATTCATTATATCTGGTCTCCCACAGTACACAAAACATGGAAATGCAATCATTTTAGTAAATCTAAACGGCTAAATACCTTTTCTCACCAGCAGTATATAGCAGTCTTGTGACTTCTATCAGTGCCTGGTTAAAGCTTGTAGGAAGAGTTTTCATACTGCACTAGCTATCCTATAGGGATGCAGGATCCCTGATCCTCTGTCTGGACAGTGCTGATTGGTCCTGTGCTGATCACATGCACTCTCCCAAGAATTAAAAAAAAAAACTCTCTAGCAATACACACCAAACCATGTGCAGCCTGACTCCAAAGGCTCTGTCTTATCCAGACATGTTTTGGAGTTGGTGGAAGAAAAGGAGGATCTGTGTATACAGGATCAAACAGCCTTTTTACACTATGCAGAGGATTAAACATCCACATTGAGTATAACCAGCATGCTTTACTGCATATACAGACTTATTTTACTGTTGTGGGTTTAGTAACACTTTAAGGTCTCAGTAGAATTAGTAGATAGTGACTCGACCCAAATTGCATCTTGCAGATCATAGAAGGCTTTAAAAGAAAAAAGAGAAGCATGGGAATGTTTTTTTTTTAAATCATACATACCTAGGCAGATGCAGCATTGGTCCGATATCTGTCTCCCGCTGGTTCTAAGACTGAGAACTGAGTGCTCAAACACCGCCGATCACTTGGTTCTCACTCCTGTGATCCATTTTCAACAGTCTGCCGCCCACTGACATCACAGAGCCGGTCCAGGCTCAGGAAAGATCGCAACCATATGGTCAGAATCCGTCCACATGCCTGAACTGGCACCTGGCTCAGCCTCTCAGTGGGCCACTGAGAGCCTGAGCTGGCTGCTTTTGCCCCCCTCCACAGCCCAGCACCCCAGTAGGCGCAGGGGGGCAGAGCTGAGAGCTGGTGAGTGTGCACAGATAATAGGTGGAGGACATGTTCTCCCCCGATCATCTCTGTTTCATAAACTGTTTATGAGCTGAGATCCGTGGTGATCCTCAGGATCACTGCTGTTCAGTTTCATAAACGGACACCTCTGTTGTAGGTTCTGATAAAATATTAAAACTTGTACACATTCAGTAGTTTGCCAGTTATGCTTAGTGATGCTTTAATGAATGGGTTCTAACATACCCTCCTTTAGAGCTCCTGAACTAATCTACACTTGGCCCCACCCCAGTTACATACTTGCCTCAGTAGCACAGCTATGCCTGGTAAAATGCCTGCACAGTGAATTCTAATAGACTTGTACAGTCTAGAAGCTCTAAGAATGTGGCCCTATGCAAGTGTGCAGGCATGGCAATTGAAAGAGAGAAGGAATGGCCCATGACTTTGCATTAAAATAAGCATCTGCTGCGGAGGGTTGTTGGGGGTTATTTTCGAAAGGCAAATCCACTTTGCACTGCAAGTGCACTTGAAAGTGCACTCACTCTAAATCTAAGGGGTAGATTTGAAATGAGTGGAAGCTCTGCTGTTTTTATTATCCAATCATGTGCAAGCTAAAATGCTGTCTTTTTTTTTCCTTGCATGTCCCCCTCAGATCTACAGCGACTTTACTTTCAAGTGCACTTTCAGTGCACTTGCAGTGCAAAGTGGATTTTCCTTTAGTAAATAACCTTCTATGTGTAGATTGGTTAAGAAGGGTTAGGGAGAGGGTGAGTTGTACTTTTATGTTTCAGTGTATTAAAGGTAATGGAAACTAATTATAGCTAATAATCGGCAGAGATGGACTGCCGCTGTATAAGTGACAGTAGAATGACCAGTATAGAATGGGTGCAAACTGTGCTGCCTATGCAATCAGCCTATTTTTTTTTTTTTTTAGTTAGAAAATCAGGCTATTTCTAGATCTAGTTAGAAAATTCAAGTGCAATACCCACTATACTATTGTAGTAATCACAAATGCAGTATTTCCCAATAAAACTTCACTCTGGTCCACAAGTTAGATCTTTCTTCTTTTAACCTGTTTGCCCCCTTTCAGTTGGTGAATTTTCCCACTCATGAGTAGGGGCACTCTTGTGAGATCATCTTTGCTTCTTCTGCGTTGTTTCTAATCTCACAAACTGTTCTCTACCCATGCCATACCGCGACTTCTTGATGTTTAGTTCCTCAAACATCAATATTTTCGCTTCTTCTGGCATGGCCTGAAATTCATCATTGACCTAAATGACTTCTTTTAAACACTCTAACCCAATATGTTTATTTTCCCAACAGTATCGATCTATTACAAGATCAATATATAAACCATTTTTTCTTGAACTTATCTACTTCCACAATGCTGCAAGATGGCTTTCACAATTCTCGGCCTCACAATAAAGGGATGGTAGAGTTTTTTTTTACATAAATCATTTGAAGATCCATGCATTTTACACTCCAGAAGTATTTTCGAGGTTCTTTTTTCCTCTGACCAGTGATCAAATCAAACTTTCATTTACATCTTTGCCTGTCCTAAAATGCATACTACACTCACTGAAACTACACTTCCAGTGCTTTCATTTTGGAAATAACTAATAATTGCTTTCAATTTAATTGCACTGAATCTGGCCACAACTCAAGCTTTGATTTCATTTGGATATGGCTGCAGTATGACCATAGGGAGTGGTGAGCTAATATATTGCACCAGCAAGTAGAAATGCTGAAAGGGCATCAGAATTTGTATTCCATGCTGGAGACTGAGAATAGTTGCTTCTTACCATAAAAAAATGAGCATCTACCACAGTGTTTAAAAGCAAAGTTAAAGATTCTCATCAATTCATTAATCTGGGTGCTTTAACAGAGTGCTAGGTAACAGGTCAGAACAAACCAAGTCAATATTTTTCCATGCCTCCAGTTTCCTGGCGACTGCTTTTCAAAATCTATAGCACACAGATGGACACACTTAATTATTTCATTTTGTAAGGTCCAGTAACTACTACAGCTGCTTTTAAGCTTCAATAAAAAGCAGATTTTGTTAATGTGCCTCAGATGAACATCTGAACAAACAACATCATCTTATGTTTGCAAACCATGTGCCATTTCAGTTTTTATTGCTTGCTGACCTTACACCAGTTTGAGTAAGCATCTCTCTAATTATCTCTCATAAAGTCCATTGAGGTTACAGCCTAAATAATAACCGAGAGACACTTACATGCCCCAGTGTAATTTATGGTGCGAAACAACTCAGATGTACTTCTATGCAAATAAGTCAAAGTCAAATATATAAATCCGTAGTGAATTTTATGTAATTCATTTCCTGATGACCTCATTGAGCATAAATACAGCTGGATAACATGACTTCCAACCAAACTCACTTGTTATTCGGTTGTAGACTGTCCCCATATGAATCCATAGGGTGTTCCCTATTAGAGTAATGATTAAGCATCTCAGTGTAAGGTAACCACAATATGCACAATATGCAAGGGATTGTTTTATGATATGTTGTAACATTGCCATTGTACTTATTGTGATCCAGTTTAAAAAAATCTTGTTTTTGACTGCTGACAGCAAATATGAGCTGTAAATTCTACCCTTTCCTGAGCAGCTTTATGAACACTGAATTTTGCCATATTAAAGATATGAGAGCTGATGTAACAATTTTAACTGTTGTAACATAAATACAAATCTGATCTTTTCTTCTAATATATTTAATAGGTAACTCCTTTTCTCAAACTCGGGGGTTTATATATAAAGCATCTTTGTTGAAGAATCAGTTACTGCCTTTTAAAATGCATGGACCTGGAAGTTCTCCACCAAAGAATGTTTCGTGTAAATCACATTTTTTGCATTATAAATAGACCATTTAAAGTGTTTGCCCAGGCATTACTTAAATATACCTCTGATCTCCCTCTACCACTTTAGAGCATATCTAGCATTCATTTTTACCATGTTCTCATAGTAAGAACATTTATAATTACTTCTAGGGACATTTTTTACCAGGTTTTTAAAATTCTTGCAGGGGCAGTTGCTGGGAATTCAATTCTTATTGATGTATACCTGACCCCCAGAACCACATCTCCCAACAAGTCTTTTCCTACACATTGTGTTTGGGCAGGCTTTTGGGAGTCAAAGCAGAAGCATTTTTTTGTTGGAAAAGAATACATGTATGAACATGGATTTAGAGCAGCAAGGGAGGACAGGCAGAGTTATGTAGTCCAGATGGCAAAGCTAACAATGCTGTTTGGAATTTCATTGCCGCACTATCTTGTCAGCCTACACAGCTTAGGAGCACACTACATTTCTTGCAAGCTGAATCTTATTTAAAATAATTTTGCTCATATACCTGTAGTCACATAATTTCCCTGTGATGGAGTGCATCCCATGTCTGTCAGGCAGCTGAATCCTGTACAAATCTTCTCTGTAGTGATGTCATGTCCTCTTCCTGCTGCTGAAAGTCTGGCAGTGAGGGAGTTAATAGCTCAGTCTTCTGTAAGTTGCAGACATAAAGATCCCAGCATTGGTCTGCTCCCTCCTTCTTCCATTGAGAAAAGTTGTTTCATAGTATACACTGTATGTAACATGAGCTATGAATAGTAGAAAGAGACTTGTCATTCATCCAACTCTCTGCCATTCACAGACTGGGTTACATGCAGTGTAATCAATGAACAGACTTTTGTCAAGGGAGAGAGGAATGGATGGCCCGCTTTTGCATCTTTTCACTGCAGCTCAGAAGACTCTCAGATGTTAAAGGCTAAGTTCACCTTAAAAAAAAAAAAAAAAAAAGTTTCTTTTTCATACATCATGGGATACAGAGTCATATTTGTTATCTGCTGGGTTATACTTCATCTCCAGGTGAATGAACACTGGTAGACCAAAGGTCTTTAGACAGGAAGTGATTACCTATAAAACCCCTCCCATACAGGAAGCACTTAAGTTTTTTTTATACCAGTGTCTGCAAGGTGGATGGCATGGTTTGTTTGAGCTCTCCGAGCTCCAGGTCTCTAGTCCCACAAACAGTTCTTAACATAATCAAGGGATTGACCGATCGGATCCATTTGACACAGGCTTTATATGCTTAGATAAGTGGTACCTGAGCCTTGCAAAGAAGACTCAAGATCCTGCAAGCTTTTGCCTGTAATAAGGCTTCTGGGCACTGGACCCTGCGAAGTGGAATCCTGGACACTACAGCGCTAAGGCATTCCTGCAGGGTGCTGTACAGGTCCAAGGGAGTGGACCCTAAACATGAAAAGGGTACCCAGTCCTTCAATGTCCTCAAGTTCCTCAAGGAACCTGCCATGAAGGGTGAAGATTGGGCTCTTCGTTTCTAAGCTGCCCTGCGCCTGGACAGGTATGTGAAACCCCTTTATTTTAACCACTTCAGCCCCGGAAGATTTGGCTGCTCAATGACCAGGCCATTTTTTGCGATTTTTGCTTTAACTGACAATTGCACGGTTGTGCGACGTTGTACCCAAACAAAATTGACATCCCAAAAATAGAGCTTTCTTTTGGTGGTATTTGATCATCTGTGTTTTTTATTTTTTGCGCTATAAACAAAAAAAGAGCGACGATTTTGAAAAAAACACAATCTTTTGTACTTGTGCTATAATAAATATATATATTATATATATTTTTTTAAAAAAAGGAAATGTTTTCCTCAGTTTAGGCCGATATGTATTCTTCTACATATTTTTGGTAATAAAAAACGCAATAAGCGTAAATTGATTGGTTTGCGCAAAAGTTATAACATCTACAATATAGGGAAAAGATTTATTTTTATTATTTGTTTTTTTCAGCGATTTTTATCGGGACTGCGACATTATGGCGGACAGATCGGACACTTTTGAAACATTTTTGGGACCATTGGCATTTATACAGCCATCAGTGCTATAAAAATTATTATTATTATTATACGCGATTTATATAGCGCCAACAGTTTATGCAGCGCTTTACAATGTATAGGGGGGACAGCACAATTACAGTACAATACAAAAGGTACAGGAGGGCCCTGCTCGTAGAGCTTGCATTCCAAAGGGAGTGGGATGAAATGATTTTTGTGCACGGATTACTGTGTAAATGTCACTGGCAGGGAAGGGGTTAACACTAGGGGCGATCAAAGGGTTAACTGTGTTCCCTAGGGAGTGATTCTAACTGTGGGGGGAGGGGACTGACTGGGTGAGGAGAGCAATCATTGTTCATGCTTAGTACAACACGGAGATCTGTCTGTTTACATTGACAAATCTCTGTTCTGTCTCTGTGTGGAGTGATTGCAGGTGCCCAGCGGTCATCGTGAGCCTCTGTGCCTATCTGGGATTGTGCCTACAGTCAATGCTGCTGCTTTACCCTTTTATCACTAAGGATCAACTGTCCTCAGCCCTAGCCAGGTTAGAGCACAGGATTGCTGGCATGATTGCCTCCATTCCGCAGGGTGCCAAAAAGTATGACAGATCCCCCTCCCTGGAGCCTCCTAGTTTGGAGCAGGAATGGGTTGAGAATGGGGAAGAGCTAAAAGCTCAGGATTCTGTGAAGGGTCTGGTGGAGGAGTCTGCTTCCGAGCAATCTGGACAAAAAGATATCCAGTTGATGTCTGACTCTGTTGCAGAGGCTTTCATCCTGACTCTGGCCAAAATGGTTCGTTCTGCCTTTAAGCTGCCTCTTAAAAAAGCAGAGGTGACTGAGCCCCCCTGGTCCTTTTGGGATCCCTCTTCAGGCCGCACAGGCTTTCCCCCTACATTCCCTGCTGAAACAGGCAGTGTATGCTGATTGGGAACATCCTGACAGGATTTTGTTCCTCTTAAGAGGTTTTCTCTTTTTATATCCCATGGATGAAAAGATATTTTTAAAGGCTTCCTTTTCTTTGGCCAGTTCAGCTATTCAGCCAGCTGTTGCAGCAGTTGGTATCTGCCAGTCCATAAAGGATCAGATCAGACGGCCTGACAGGCCTAACCAGGAGGATGATCTGCCTGAAAATAAATCCAATATTCCTTGAGAGCTGTGTTTTTCTGTTGACTCCTTAAAAGGATTCAATACAGCAGGTCTCTTGTTTGGCTCTCTTGTCTGTACATATGCACAGACGTTTGTGGCTTAAGAACTGGTCAGCCGAGCTTCCTTGGAAAAGTTATTGGCAGGTTTCCCTTTTCATGGGGAATGTTTATTGGTGATCATTTGGACGAATATATCCAAAAGATCTCCGGAGGGTAAGAGTTCTCTACTTCCTTACTACTTCTGTTTAAAACTTCAGGGACTGCTTCCTCAAATGTCTCAGCCACTGCCAACAGGGCACTAGGTCCAGGGGCGAGCTGCAAGGCCAGGGCCAGAAAAAGCCCTGGGTCCGAAATTCTTCTAAACCCAGCACTAAGCCCTCATTTTGAGGAGACGCCCCCACTCTCGGGTGGGGAGGAAGGCTGCTGCACTTTGCGGACGTTTGGAGAACAATAATTCCAGACGAGTGGGTCACCTCAATTATATCCCGCGGTTACAACCTGGAGTTGCAGGGGGTTTCCCCTCAGAGGTTTTTAGGATCCAGTGTTCCCTTGGATCCTCCAAAAAGAGACTTATTGCTTCAGGCACTACATCATATAGTGCATCAAGGAGTGATTGTACAGGTTCCTGTATCCGAAGGAGCGAACCTGTTTTACGTTTTAAAAACCAAACGGGGTCACGAGGCCCATTTTTGGACCTAAGATCCCTGAACCAGTATCTACTAATCCTGTCCTTTGGGATGGAGTCTGTCGGCTCAGTTGTAACCTCGCTCCAGATTGGAAGACTTTTTAGCCTCCATCGATATAAAGGACGCATATTTACACGTACCTATTTTTAAGCCTCATCAGAGGTTCCTGCGATTTGCAGTAGAGGAACGTAATTTTCTGTTTGTGACTCTACCCTTCAGGCTTGCTACAGCTCCCCGGGTGTTCACAAAGGTCCTAGCACCAGTACTGGGTCTTTTAAGGGCCCAAGGGATCCTGGTGCTTGGGTATCTGGACGACCTCATGCTCAGAGATCACTCATTACAGGCTCTAGAACAGAGCATAACATGCACAGTGCGGTATTTGAAAAGTTTAGGGTGGATCAGAAATACCAAAAAGCCTTGAAACCAGCTCAAGGTCTAAAGTATTTAGGTGTGATCCTAGATACGGTCCAAGCAAGAGTATTCTTGCCACCCGCAAGGATCTGTGCCCTGAAGAATCAGGTGCGTCAGATAAGGGGCACCAGACAACCCTCCATTCAGCTCTCTGAGTCTTCTAGGGAGGATGGTATCCTCCTTTGAGGCGGTGCCCTATGCCCAGTTCCATTCCAGGCCTCTACAAGACATCTTGTTGGCTTAGAACAGGAGAGGACAAGCTCTGGATTATACAATGTTCTTATCTCCTCGGGCATGCTTAAGCCTAAACTTGTGGTTCCAGGATCAGAACCTCCAAAAGGGAAGATCCTACCTCCCGGCAACTTGAAGAGTACTGACTACAGATGCCAGTCTCTCAGGCTGGGGAGTGACCCTAGAGGGGCACACAGCTCAAGGGAAATGGTCAAGGACAGAACAGATCCTGCCCATCAACGTCTTGGAATTACGGGCAGTACGACTGGCCCTACAGTCATGGATGGTGGAGCTTCAGGACTTCCCTATCATGGTTCAGTCCGACAATGCCACTGCAGTGGCCTATTTAAACCACTAAAGCGGTACCAGGAGTAGTGCAGCTCTGAAGGAGGTGAACCACATACTAGCCTGGGCAGAGGGACATGTGCCGATTCTATCGGCAGTCCATATTCCGGGAGTAGAGAACTGGAAGGCAGGTTATCTCAGTCACCAGCAGATCTGCCCGGAGGAATGGTCCCTACACCCAGGGGTGTTCCAGGACATTTGCCAATGTTGGGGATTGACAGAAGTCGACCTACTGGCATCCAGGTTCAACAAGCTACAGCAGTTTGTGTCCTGAAACAGAGATCCTCCGGCAATCGGAGCAGATGTTCTGGTAGTTCCATGGAGCCAGTACTCCCTGGTTTATGTTTTCCCTCTTATCCCTCTCCTTCTACATTTGTTGCGCACGATTCAAAAAGAGGGAGTTTCAATCATTCTGGTGGCACCAACCTGACCCAGAAGGCCCTGGTTCCCGGAGATTGTGAGACTGACAATAGACAGGCCATGGAAGCTTCCACGGGGTCCTGATCTACTGTCTCAAGGTCCTATATTCCACCCCAATTTACATTCTCTAACTTTGATGGCATGGCTATTGAAGCCAGGGTGTTAAAGGACCGCGGCATCTCGGGACCAGTGGTGTCTACCCTAGTGAATGCTAGAAAAGCTGTCATTGGAAGACCTATCATAAGGTCTGGAAGACTTATAGTGCTTGGTGTAAAGCCAAAAAAAAGGCATCCTCGGAAATACGTGATTGGGAGAATTCTCTTTTCTACAGTCAGCTGTGAAAATCAAATTGGCTTTGAGTACAATCAGAGGTCAAGTTTCGGCCCTATCAGTATTCTTCCAAAGGCCTTTTAGCCTCCCTTTCACTGGTCCGAACCTTTATGCAGGGGGCAACTCTCTTGCTTCCCCATATTAGGTCACCTATATGTCCTTGGTACTCGAACTTGGTGCTGTCTGTGTTACAGAAACAACCATTTGAACCTATCAAGGAAATTCCATTAGACTTGCTGTCACGGAAGCTAGCCTTCCTGATGGCTATAACCTTGGCTAAAAGGGTGGCAGAGTTGGTGGCCCTTTAACGCAGGGAACTGTACTTGATCCTACACTATGACAGGGTCTTGTTCTGACCTGTTCCATCCTTTTTGCCAAAAGTGGTGACGGCCTTTCATTTAAATCAGGACATTATTTTGCCTTCTTTTTCCTCTCAGCCTTGTTCCGCGTAAGAGAGATGACTGCATTCTTTGGACATTGTCCGGGCAGTCAAGGTTTATTTGTCTAGATCTGCGGAGATCCAAGGATCAGACTCCTTTTTTGTTTTACCAAAAGGACCCAAGAAGGGTCAGGCCGCTTCCAAAGCTTCCTTTGCCAATTGGGTCTGTCAATTGGTAATTCTGGCCTATGGTCTGAAACTTAAAGCTCCTCGCTTTAGGGTGAAAGCTTATTCTACCATGGGTGTAGGAACCTCCTGGGCTTTTCACCATCAGGTATCTGTGGTTCAGATTTGTAAGGCTGCTACCTGGTCTTCAGTGCATATGATGTTCGAGTAGCTGAGGATTCGGTTTTCGTCCACAGTGTACTGCGAGCTGCCGTATAAGTTCTGATGGCTATTGTTTGGCAGGGCGTCTCCCTCCCCTCAAGGCTATTGCTCTGGGACGTCCCTGTAGGTAATGAATATTAGCCTGACTCTGTGTCCCATGATGTATGAAAAAGAAAATAGGATTTTTTTGTCATACTTACCTGTAAAATCCTTTTCTTTGAGTACATCATGGGACACAGAGATCCCTCCCCTCTTTTTTGAGGATTCAGTGCTTGCTACAAAACTGAAGTGCTTCCTGTATGGGAGGGGTTATATAGGGGATCCCTTCCTGTCTAAAGACCTTCGGTCTACCAGTATCCATTCACCTGAAGATGAAGTATAACCCAGCAGGTAATGTATATTAGCCTGACTCTGTGTCCCATGATGTACTCAAAGAAAAGGATTTTACAGGTAAGTATGACGAAAAAATCCTATTATTTTGCATAAAAATATGTGCATTTTATTTATTTATTTTTTATACAAGAGCCTGCAAAGTATTGCACCCGTGATGAGTGGATTGTGAGTGCAACGTCAGCCTCCAGCTCTCTATCCATACCTCTGTTTGAGCTTTCAGTTAAAGAGCTGGAAGAAGTGTTAATGGACTGTGAGTGCGCAGATTACTGCACTTGTAGTCCAATGAGAACTACAAAGTTCTCAGTGGAGAACTACAAGCTAAGCATAGGAAACAGGTACTTGCAGTTGGCAGACAGGCAGAGTGGTCTAAAGGCAGTCTGGGTTCAGGGCAGGCAATGTTCAGAGAGTAGTCAGGGTCTAATCTGTGGTCAAAGGGCAGGCAGAGTTCAGAGAGTAGTCCAAGCCAAGGTAAAAAGCAAGGAAATCTAAACATGCTAGCAGGGCGGGGATCGTGTAAAGGTCAAGGCATGGGAACAAGCAGCTAAACCATTGCTTGAAGCATGTGTTGCAAACACTATCACAAGCATAACACTAAGGGCTTGTCAGGCTTAAAACAGGTTTGGACTCCACCCAGAGGCTGTGTCTACAGCAATCACCCTGCAGGTGGACAGTCAGACAGGTAGAGTGCAGCTCAGCCAAAACCAGGATGCTGGAAGGAAACCAGCATCTGCCACGACAGGCAGTTGCTATGGGTGATAAGAACCCCACTCTGTCACGAAGGGATCATTTTCACCATGTTACATATTATGCCCTAAATACGGGTGTAATGTAGCGCAAAAGGTGAACTTAAACTTTAACTCTCTCAGCACCAGAAATTTAGCAGCAAGAAGAGGACTTGTCATCATGGGACATCCTTCATTACAAGTGATGGCAGTAAAATTATTTTTTGTCTAAACAATTTTTTTTTCTATACCTGCATTGTTTATAAAGGAATAAACTGTGCAATTTGTATGTCTTGCAGATATGTACTGGGCCTTTTTTAAATTTTTCTAGCCCATATTTTAATCAGTTTTCTAGGACCTGGATCCACAATGTCACATTTTTATCTGCAGCTTAACCTTCATTTGATGTATAGCATTTCAGCACATTTTTTGGAAATACATGTTTGCCAGTGTTTTATTTGGTCCTCCAAAAACACTATACATGATGAGGTGTATAGAGTAACTTCAGAGTTACCACACAGGGCTAGTGCAATAGTATTTCCTTTATGTACTATGCTTGACACGAAATATCAAGCCATTATGTATATTTTGTACCCCATTATGACCACATCTGTGTTTTGTTGGGGTGGACACAGTGGAAATGGTACTGTGATGCAGATCTTGCAGTCCCTCTCACAAGGGTGTAAATTTAGCCATAGCAGATATATGGCTGAGGCCCATAAGCACAGAGGGCCCACAACTGTCTGGCTGCCCAGAGATTTATTTAGGTGATCACTGGCAAGTACATTTTTGAATAAATGATTATATAGTATATATAGGTTGAGACCATCCTATAGATTGCTATGAAAGCAATTTGTTATTCTGTATCATAAGAAAAAAAGCTACCTTTGAAATGGAGATTTGAGACACTGGGTCCTTAAGTCATTTTTCTATTGAGTCCTATCACACTTAAGATGCTGATTCCTGCTCTGTTTTTAAGATCTAGGAAATTGCAAATAAGAACCCTGTCTCATGCTGCACCCACTAGGTGCCTCCTTAAATGGAGTCTTGCATTTGCTTTGTGACATGAAGTTTCTAATTTTCATTTGTGCTAGAAAACCCCCTAAGTGTTACTGCTCAACTTCCCGAAAACATATATGATGTTTTGCCAGGGGCTTTGCAGCTGCCGTTCTTTGTGTTTTTTATTTGTAAGATAAAAATACAGTCCCCTTGTAAAAGTATTCATACCCCTTGACATTTTCCACATTTTGCCATGTTACAGCTAAATTGTTAAGTGGAAGGAAAATGATAAATGGTTTTCAAAATTTGTTACAAATAAATATGTGAAAATTGTGGCGTGCATTTGTATTCAGCCCCCTTTACACTTATACCCCTAACTAAAATCTAGTGGAACCAATTAATTGCCTTCAGAAGTCACCTAATTAGTAAATAGAGCCCACCTGTGTGTAATTTAATCTCAGTATAAACGCAGCTGTAATGTGAAGCCCTCAGAGGTTTATTAGAGAACCTTAGTGAACAAACAGCATCATGAAGGCTAAGGAACACACCAGACAGGTCATAGATATAGTTGTGGAGAATTTTAAAGCAGAGTTGGGTTATAAAAAAATATCCCAAGCTTTGAACATCTCACAGAGCACTGTTCAATCCATCATCCGAAAATAAAACACTTATGGCACAACTGCAAACCTACCAAGACATGGCTGTCCACCTAAACTGACAGGCCGGGCAAGGTGAGCATTATTCAGAGAAGTGGCCAAGAGGCCCATGGTAACTCTGGAGGATCTGCAGAGATTCACAGCTCAGGTGGGCAAATCTGTCCACAAGACAACTATTAGTCGTGCACCCCACAAATGTGGCCTTTATGGAAGAGTGGCAAGAAGAAAGCCATAAGAAGTCCTATTTGCAGCTTGCGAGAAGCCATGTGGGGGACACAGCAAACATGTGGAAGAAGGTGCTCTGGTCAGATGAGACCAAAATTGAACTTTTTAGCCTAAAAGCAAAATGCTATGTGTGGTGGAAAACTAACACTGCACATAACCCTGAACACACTTTTTTTCAGCAGTGACAGGAAAGCTGGTCAGAGTTGATGGGGAGATGGATGCAGCAAAATATAGGGCAATCTTAGAGGAAAACCTGTTTGAGTCTGCAAAAGACTTGAGACTGAGGCGGAGGTTCACCTTCTAACAGGACAATGACCCTAAACATACAGCTAGAGCTACAATAGAATGGTTTAGATCAAAGCATATTCATGTGTTAGAATGACTCAGCCAAAGTCCAGACCTAAATCCAATTGAGAATCTGTGGCAAGACTTGAAAATTGCTGTTCACAGATGCTCTCCATCCAATCTGAGAGAGCTTGAGCTGTTTTCCAAAGAAGAATGGGCAAAAATGTCACCCTCTAGATGTGCAAAGCTGGTAGAGACATCCCCAAAAAAACTTGCAGCTGTAATTGCAGCGAAAGGATGTTCTACAAAGTATTGACTCAGGGGGGCTGAATACAAATGCACGCCACCCTTTTCACATATTTATTTGTAAAACAATTTTGAAAACCATTTATCATTTTCCTTCTACTTCACAATTATGTGTCACTTTGTGTTGTCTATCACATAAAATCTCAATAAAATACATTTAAGTTTTTGGTTGTAACATGAGAAAATGTGGAAAATGTCAAAGGGTATGGATACTTTTTCAAGGCACTGTATATTAACTGTTTTGGTAGACATTTTCTTATCTTATCACATTGAAGATAATAGGCTGGGTATGTCCAGCACAACAAAGAGAATGGCAGACAATGACTTTTGTTTGCAGGAAAATTAGGCAGGCTGTGGCAGGTGCAGCAGGGTTTACAGAAAGTGATCTGTCACCTATCTTTGGAAACAGATCCTCTTAAAATTATGTGCAAAATAATTTTTTTTTCTATGATATGCTGAATGAATAATTCTTGGAAAAAATTTCCAAAATGGGAGAAATATATAATATCCCAATATGCCCTATATACTTGTTTCTATAATTGTAGGCACAGATTTGGACACTCTTAACAAGATATTTTGGCTGAAATCATCAGTACTGTCACCAGCGTTTTCTGCCAGTATAGTGAATTAAACCTTGAAAACTAGCACATCACCCAAGGCCAAACAATAACCCATTCTGAACACAGGATGTTCACTTAGATTTTACTCTTATACCGAGATATGTACGAATAGACTATAAACATATTTGTTAATACTTCTTTTGTTCTAATCTAAGGCATTTTCTGACAGTTGTCAGAAAAATACTACATGATATACATGGTATGTCTAAAAAGTTCAGGGAATGGTCCAATTACTTAAAACGGCAACATGGTTCAGGTGCACGCGCATGCACATGGCTATCCAGAGACACGTTGAAAAGAACTACCTAGTGAGGAGTACACGTGACCATCAGGGTAAACCTGCTGTGGGCAGTCAAATGTAGTCAGTGTGAGAGGTAGGATCACAGTGCAATAGAGCAATGAGTGAACATCAAGTTCTGCTACAAATTGGGGAAATTGGTGATGGAGGGGCATGAAAGTTTGGTTCAAGTGTACAGAATGGAAGCCGAGGGCAGAAAATGTGTTTATAACTGGTTCAAATGCTTTGGCGATGAAAAAGAAACAACTGAGGATGAGCCACGTTCGGATCGGCTGTCAACCAGCATTACCCCAGACTTGATCGAGCGAGTGTGACAAATGCTGGCAAGAGATTGGCGACTGACTCTACGATTGATGGCAGAGGAATTGGGCATTAGCAAGGACACGGTGCGCACCATCGCCCGTGAAGATTTGGGTAAGCGGAAGATCTGTTCCTGATTTGTGCCACACAAGCTGACAGACAAACAGAAAGCAAGAGGGAAGGAAACCTCTGGAGATTTCATTGCCATGTGTGACCACGATCCATCCTTTCTGTGAATCATCGTCACAGGTGATGAGACCTGTTGCTACCAGTTCGATCCAGAATCCAAGCGAAAATTGATGGAATGGTGTTCTGTCTTCCTGTGACTTCTTTCTGTTTCCCCGCATGTAGCGCGTCATGAAAGACGCACGTTTAGCGGATGTGGCAACAATTTAAGAATGTGTGACAGCACTTCTGTGATTGATTTCTAAAGAGGCCTTTGCTGACAATCTCCAGAAGCTATATGAACATTGCCAAAAGTGTGCTGTGAAGGATGGCGATTATTTTGAAGGCCAATAAAGGTAATTTGTTTTCTGATACCATTCACCAAACTTTTTAGATACACCTCGTATGCCTAGTGCATTGCAATGCATAGAGGTTGTTGAATAGCAATTTATGCAGCTTCTTAAGGATCTGCATATGTTGACTGTAATTGGAGCACCTGTGGAGCAGTTTAAGGAGAACTGGGGGAATGGGTAGTAAGTGCTTCGGTAACAGTCTGAAGCAGTGTTTCTCAACTCCAGTCCTCAAGGTGCCCCAACAGGTCATGTTTTCAGGATTTTTCTCAACTAAAACGACTGTGGTAATTACTAAGGCAGTCAAACTGATCAAGTATGCAGATGTTAAATTCTGATTTTACACTGACTTACCTTTGCTGCCTGCTTGGTCCTGGTCTGTGATTTAGAAGTGCTGCAGTGGGACAAAGTCCGACATCTAGCATTTCCATAAAGAATCCAGCAATGCCAGCTTCTATATGTGTTTGCTCTCTGGCTCGTCTGAGAAAGTACACATTGGAGGGCTTTTGATTCCCTTTATCCTTCGCCCCATAACCTTCTCATTGAGTCCCAAGCCCTATTCCATAGAAGCCAAGGTATCCATATATTATGCTGATGGGCAAAAAGCCTGTAGCTTAAAAGGAGTTTAAAATAAATGACTCTATAAATTTAGGCTGTATGT
This sequence comes from Lithobates clamitans, assembly GCA_037952925.1. NCBI lineage: Eukaryota > Metazoa > Chordata > Amphibia > Anura > Ranidae > Lithobates > Lithobates clamitans. The sequence continues at coordinate 2,185,442 of JBBGZY010000724.1, read as the reverse complement.
GTACTATATAAACAGTGATTCTAGGTGTAAAGTTGGCTGTTAGTGAGTGGAACCATGCAAATCATTTATTTTTGCCCAAATGACCAACTAGTGTATACACAAAAAGCTGTTTCTACTCCTCATCTCTAGATAGTGGGTGGAACCATGCACACCATTATCAGTGGCAGCCCGTTCATTAGAGGCGCCGGGCGCCGCCCCCTCTCTCCTTTCCACCCCCCAATATGCAGAGGATAGATTCCTGCATAGCATGAATCTATTTACGGCCGCCGCAGCCACCCTCTATTAATGCGTCCGGCCCCTTTCAGGGCACCAAGTGCATGAATTACAAAGGCGGGTTTTTTTTAAGAACCCGATTAGAGCCAGAGGCTCTAATAGGCTTCAAAATCGGGTGGGCTTGGGTTGCAGAGGATGCGCTCAGATCCCACTCAGGTGTGTTACAACAGCAAATGAATATTCGCTGTTGAAACACTGATCATCAATCCGGCCAATCGGAAGCGGGTGTGAGACCCATTTTCCGATTGGCCGTAAAGAGAAGACTCACGATTGGCCGCCGAGGAGGTGGGAGGAAACAGAAGCGGCCGCCGCCATGATGACCCGGAGAACGAGAGGCCGCAGGAGAACAGCAGTAGAATGGGAGGCCGCCGAGCAGGGGAAGCAACCTCCAAGCAGGCGAAGCCACCGGTGATGAGGTAAGTGCTACCGACTAAATTTTTTCCACCGGCCGCCACTGACTATTATCCTATCCTGAGATGCGGCATAATCCCCTTATATCTGGGACATGTGATGGAATGAGACATGTGAATGCTTTGTTATAGGAATGCTTTACTGTGCTATGAAGCGCTTCTCTGAGAAATATGGATTAGGGCAAGTCCTGCAACATGAATAGGTATAAAGTCAATGTGATAAAATCCTGTTTACTGGATGTTTAGTAATGCAGATCACTCCTCTATACTTATATATGTTTTTATTTTATATCAGCATAGATCCCTTACCTCTGTGACATTCATAACTTTAATTGCCGCAAGCTGCCCTGTTTTAACATGCCGACCCTGTGCAAATGATAAAACAAAGTTTGATTAGAACCTTTATTTATAACAAATGATCAAAAGAATAGCAGGAGTACGTAATAGAATTCAGCTGCAACCATTCCGACACTTTAATGCCAGCTCTCAGATCTCAGCTACGGAACAAACAAGCTGCAAATTTTCAAACTGAATAGACTTTGTTCAATTTAAAAGTAATTTAAACAATTGGTTTATATGTTTCCATCCGTGATTATGAGTGAAAAATGATGAAATAAAAGCAATTTATTTAATAGTTAACATATTTTAAACAGGAAAAGGGCAGGATAGATCCTTTTGTTAATTTGTGTGTTAAATGGCTATTTAATGAATAGATGGCTTTCCCTTAATGCCAAAGTGTTGCTTTTCATATATCTCCTGTGTTTATTGATTGAGGCCTTGCCATAAATGGGATTTTCAAAGCTGCATTAAAATCCTAATCATGACACAGGAAGAAAGATCCAGTTAATTTTCAGTAGCGAGTACAGGCACCTGAGATTACATCACCAATGTTTCCCGCTAATGAATGCTCTTCTCTGTGATATGACTGTTTTTTTTTTTTTGGCCATTATCTGCATCATTTGATGTAAGTTATGGTTGGTACCTTTTTTCTAGCTGCTAAATTGAAAGCCACTGTCTGGAACTTTTCCATTCACCACCTAGCCTTTATCACATAAGGGGCTATGGGGAAATGGTCTTATGTTTTAAAACCTTAGTATAACTTAAAGTACCTTAAGTAAAGTCATTTTTTGTTGGTAAAAGGTTAAGTCTCTTTAACCTTATACTGGTGAGTTCTTTTTTTTAGATTGCTCCATATTTTCTGTCCTGGGAACACCAAGGGTATTGTTGTGAGTGGAATGCATATTGCTATAATAACAGGTAATAAATTGCGGCGCTTTACTAGATGTTGAAACACTAAATGCTATATATGTGCAACTCTCACCATACCAGGAAGATCCAAAATCAGGAACTCCAGATATAAATAAAGTAAAAACAATTAATATTCCACTAAATTGTGCAACCAGAGGTCACAAAAAAACAATATTGCATAAAAAAATGAATCAAAATCAAGCTGACATGAAGCCCCTATAAGTAAATGGATAGGGGGGAATGTTTCCAAAAAAATTCCTCAAATGATGGAAAAACAAGGGGGCATAATGGTAATATAATAAATTAAAAATGAAAAATAAAGATTGTTAGATTTTATCACACTATGGAGTCCTTCCCTCTTTATGTTCTTGGAGCGGTATCTCCCTGAGTCATCTGGAAGCAGAAGCCTGGAGACCCCGGGGGGATCCGTCATCAGGGAGATCGTGAGGTGCCTGGGTTATCTTTACTTGGCTGTTATCGTTCAGCCATGAGGTGAGAGGCTGGGGGAACCATCATTTCCACTTCACTTTTTTAATATCGGTCACACCTGGAGGAACTTAATTGGATACATCCTTTACTTAATTGGCACGATGGGGATCTGATGGTGTATGGGACTTTTTATGGGACAATTTATGTGATTATTTTATTGTCAACCATTTTCACTTTTATTTCACTATTTTTGTTCACATTATTGGCTATACCTGGAGAAACTCATTCTGACACATCTTTCTAATTTATTTATCACAATGGGGATTTGACTGTGTATGGGACTGTTTATGGGTTAATTTATGTATTTATTTATTTATTGTCAATTATTTTTTGCACTTTCTTTCTTTTATACCTGTTTGAAGAACTGGGTGCCAGGATATATTGAAGTTGCAAACTGAATGCTGCACTTGTTGCTGTGCGTCACTTAGTGCACTTACCTTTATTATTTTAGTTTTAGATTATTATCTTTGCTGCATTATTTGAATTTATGCACATGGTCTATTTTAAGCAATTGTTTTCTTTGTTTATTCAATTTTATATTCAATTAGCTACATCATAGGTGGAGCAGTTTCAGAATATCTTAAGTAGCCTTTATTATTTTATTTTGGTTTTGTTGTGTTTGACACATTTATAGATGAAATTTGACACTTGGGATGTGTGTTTCAGATTTTCGCTACACTTTAAATTGGTTATATTATTTTTATCACTGACCCTTTACCATTATGTTAACTTGTTTTTCGATCATTTGAGGATTTTTTTTGGAAACATTCCCCCCTATCCATTTACTTATAGGGGCTTCATGTCAGCTTGATTTTGATTCATTTTTTGATGCAATATTGTTTTTTTGTGACCTCTGGTTGCACAATTTAGTGGAATGATAATTGTTTTTATTTTATTTATATCTGGAGTTCCTAATTTTGGATCTTCCTGGTATGGTGAGAGTTGCACATTTATAGCATTTAGTGTTTCAACATCTAGTAAAGCGCCGCAATTTATTACCTGTTATCTTGTCAATTGGTGTGGGAACACTGTTATTTGTGGCAGCTACTATTTCTATCTCGTTGGGTCTGTGTTTACTTATAATTAGTTACTTTATTTTTATACATTTGCCCTTTCCATTTGTTTTTTTGGTTTGCGCACAAGTATTCAATACTCTCTATATTGCTATAATACAGTATCTCACAAAAGTGAGCACACCCCTCACATTTTTGTAAATATTTTATTATATCTTTTCATGTGACAACACTGAAGAAAAGACACTTTGCTACAATGTAAAGTAGTGAGTGTACAACTTGTATAACAGTATAAATTTGCTGTCCCCTCAAAATAACTCCACACACAGCCATTAATGTCTAAACCGCTGGCAACAAAAGTGAGTACACCCCTAAGTGAAAATTGTGCAAATTGGGCCCAAAGTGTCAATATTTTGTGTGGCTACCATTATTTTCCAGCACTGCCTTAACCCTCTTGGGCATGAGTTCATCAGAGGTTCACAGGTTGCCACTGGAGTCCTCTTCTACTCCCCCATGACGACATCACAGAGCTGGTGGATGTTAGAGACCTTGCGCTCTTCTACCTTCCATTTCAGGATGCCCCACAGATGCTCAATAGGGTTTAGGTCTGGAGACATGCTTGGCCAGTTCATCACCTTTACCCTCAGCATCTTTAGCAAGGCAGTGTTTATCTTGGAGGTGTGTTTGGGGTCATTATCATGTTGGAATACTGCCCTGCGTCTTAGTCTCTGAAGGGAGGGGATCATGCTCTGCTTCAGTATGTCACAGTACATGTTGGCATTCATCAGTCACTCAATGAACTAATGCTCCCCAGTGTGGGCAGCACCCATGCAGCCCCAGACCATGACACTCCCACCACCATGCTTTACTGTTAGCAGGGCGCACTTGTCTTTGTACCCCTCCTCTGGTTGCCGCCACACACGCTTGACACCATCTGAACTAAATATATTTATCTTGATCTCATCAGACCACAGGACATGATTCCAGTAATCCATTTTTTTAGTCTGCTTGTCTTCAACAAACTGTTTGCAGGCTTTCTTGTGGATCATCTTTAGAAGAGGCTTCCTTCTGGGATGACAGCCATGCAGACCAATTTGAAGCAGTGTGTGGCATATGGTCTAAGCACTGACATGCTGACCCTCCCACCCCTTCAACCTCTGCAACAATACTGGCAGCACTCATACATCTATTTCCCAAAAACAACCTCTGGATATGACGCTGAGCACATGCACTCAACTTCTTTGGTTGACCATGGCAAGGCCTGTTCTGAGTGGAACCTGTCCTGTTTAATCACTGTATGGTCTTGGCCACCGTGCTGCAGCTTAGTTTTAGGGTCTTCAGGGAACATTATTATACGAAATTCTGGTTTGTGCTGAAAGTTAAGGTGGATTTAAAACTGAATAGAATGTAGCTTGCCATATCACTGTGTGTTTTAAACAATTGACATTTTTTAAATTAAATACTTTTTCGTTTTGTTTTATAGACCTTGCATAGTACAAAAAGCAATAAAATGTTGCATCCCATAATAGTGTAACAATAACTTATAATGTAATATTACTACACATTGTTTAACAAATTGTTTTATGATTTGGCAAACAATACTCTCCATTCTTGAGATATTATGGAACTAACCTCCCAATTGGAGGGCAGTTAGGAGGGTTTATTGTAGTGTGGGTAATGAGAGCTAATTGGATATTTGCTCTTTGCACCATACTTTTTAAATAAAGGTCTTTTTTATGTTTTTATGTTCATTTTAGATGTATGCTAACACTAGCTGCTCAAATTTCCCAAGTGCTTCCTTGACAATGGTATCAATCCTTTGAACAACACACTTTTTTACGTTTCAGAGAAGCAAATAATAAGAATGACACCTCTGGTAAACACCGTAAAATGTATTAATATGAATAATAACTCTTTAAGGAAGAACAAAGTGGGACAAAATCTCTCAGGCAGGAAAAGGCGGAATACAAATATGTTTTGATGCTAGCAAGAGAAAAGGAAACGGTGAAAATATCCTGAACTATTAAACATTTTAGGTCTGTTGCACATTGTGTAGATCTCCTCTCATGGGGAGCCAGATGTTGTCTCTTTATGTGCCGAGATTATTTTTTATCTATCAGAGCTACAAAGTCTGCAACAATTGTACCTTGATAGTCATTATGCCACTGCAGCATAAATCATATTGAATAGTTGACTTCCCCACAAGTGATTTTATTATAACATACTCTCAACAGATCACATGTCATGTGTCCCATTTAATATATGCTTGACGAGTGCAGTACTGTAACTAAAGTTCAGTAGGAAAGGTCCGGATATAATTGGTTGCTGTACATCCTACAAGTGCGGAAACCAGTGCTAGAATATAAAAATACATTTTGGAAACTCTTTCCTGTGTCTGCTGGTTCACACTCAAATAGAGGAAAAACATATTTCCAAGTGTTACTTCAGATAAGCCTACTTACAGTTTCACCTAAATGGAGGGGCTTTCAAAATCTTGTTGAAGGTTTGGCTAAGCACATGAATGGTCAACTTTGCTCCAGGTTTTTTGCCACAATCCATGCAATGGCATAAACAAGGACAACTGCTGTAAAACTACAGCTTTGCTTCTTGAGCATGTTCTAAGTAGTACCTACATTATCTGATTGAAATATGATTTCAGTGAGTGCAGGTTTTGGGTTATTAAACATTTTCACACCTTACCCTAAATATTCTCTCTCAAAAGGAGATAGGGCTTTTGGCTAATGCAATGTTTTACATGACAAGCCGGTAAGTAAATTTCCCAGCCAATGGATTTTTAAAACATTCACATTGCCTTTGTTGAATCAGAACACCTGGAACAATACCATTTTGGCCTGGTCCAAGGCATCCTCTGATTAGGGGTTTGTGACTCACGGGAGTTACTTCACTAATATTCAATAGAGAGGCTTTTAAAGGGTTAGCCCACATTAACCACTTGAGCCTGACCAGGCCATTTTTTGTAATATGGCACTGTGTCGCTTTAACTGACAATTGCCCGATTGTGCGAAGCTGTACCCAAATAAAATGTATGTCCTTTTTTTCCCACAAATAGCGTTTTCATTTGATGGTATTTGACCGCCTTTGCGCTTTTTAAATTTTTTGCACTATAAACAAAAAAAAACTGACAATTTTAAATAAAAAACAATATTTTTTACTTTCTGCTATAAAACATTCCCATTAAAAAAATGTAAAAAATCAAATTTATTAATGAATTCAGGCCAATATATATTCTGCTACATATTTTTTGAAAAAAATCCCAATAAGCGTATATTGATTGGTTTGCGCAACAGTTATATCATCTACAAAATAGGGAATAGATTTAGGGACTTTTTATTTATTTTTTGTTTTTACTAGTAATGGCGGCGATCTGCGTTTTTTAGCGGGACTGTGATATTGCGACGGACAAATCTGACACTTTCTGGAGACTAGTGACACCAATACAGTTATCAGTGCTATAAAAATGCATTGATTACTGTATAAATGACACTGGCAAGGAAGGGGTTAACACCAGGGGCGATCAAAGGGTTAACTGTTCCCTAGGGAGGCGCTTACTGTGTGGGGCAGTGTCACACTAACGGAAAAGAGAGATCCGTGATTCAGCTTAGCTGAATCACAAGATCTCTTTCCCTTCCCGACAGATCTGCTGTTTGCCTTGTTTACACTGGCAGACAGCTGATCCGTCTCTCCTGTGAACAATTAATGGGTCGCAGCAGGCCATTGTGGCCACGTGCACAAAGTCACGTAAAGGTACGTGATTTTGCGCACCCGGGCCGCCCTGTCACAGTAAATGTACGTGCGTGGGGCGGTCCAGAAGCCATTAAGCTGATGTGGAACTTATTGGCGCATAAAGATTGTGTAGCACACCCTCTAAAGCGCCTCAGTTTAACTAGGATCCCCCAGCCTGCACAGCCAGGAACACTGAATTTTCACAGGCACTCCAGAAACAGAGAACAGTCTGTGACTTTGTTTTTATGGTTTATTGAGGGTTAATAACTTGGATGGGGATGGGATATTATGGAATGCCCGCTTGACTTCAGCAACAACATTTTAGCATCACGTTCCTGAACACAGTCTATATACAGCTTCCTTGACACTCCTGCACTTTGCTTGCTGACTCCAGCTCAATCACTGAAATTGATCTGACAGGCACAGTCAGATTTAGCAATAGCCCTTTTTAGGCAGGAACTCGAAGCCCCTTGTTGTGTAGCAGAACACAGTAATCAGCTTACAATCTCCCTCCTGTAGCTACTGGTCCCAGCACCACCTCATAAGGCACTGCCAACCCACCTGGCTGCAGCTGCCCCTTTCACTAGCCCTCCAGGCTAACTCCACACAGTAGTCCTCCAGACTGACTCTCACTCTCCAGCCCACCTGGCTGACTCTGCAGGAGATCTCCTAGTAGTGTTGCTGTACTTACACTGACATCACACTTGCTCCCGTGCCTCCAGGAAGGGCTTCCTCCCTGTGTTAATCCTTCCAGCGCCCCAGCCCAAGGTTCCCCCCCCCGGATTAGGGGGAACTCTTGAGGACCACCGACAGCGTCCACAACATTATATCTCCATCTATCACCAGACTGCCCCTGCTGGCATGACTCATGCCTATTTATGAGGTTTGAGGCTTAAGCCCTCATAAATATTCCAAACAGCTCCTCCTAACCTCCACTCACTAGCTCTAGAAGTTTCTACCACCTTCCAGACCAGGAGGAGGCACCAGAAGAGCTGTTGGGATGAGTCACCCAGCCTGACTCCCTGAACCCTGACCCAGATTCACAGCTCAGGCTTAGCTCTGAGCCCTAACTAAATTGTCCTACACTAACAAAGCTACCTTGCACCTAGCACACTACTAGGGGGTACTACTACACTTGTATCAATCAACTCTTATACTTTCTTCATTAATTTCCACTCTCTCCCTACTATGGCATGATATGTGATGGCATGAACAAGAAATTGATGTAAAACTACAACTTTGCCTATTGAGCATGCTCTGCCTTGATTATCTGATTGACATATATAATACATTGACTGTAGGTTTGGGTTATTAAAGCGGAACTTCACCCAAAAGAGTCAATTTCATTTGTTTGCCCCCCTCCTCTTCATTGTTTTGGGGGGGTGGGGCGGGTACCTGATTTTAACAGGTACCCACTCCCACTTCCATCCAGATCACTGCAGCAATCCGAAGTTCACTCCTGCTTCACCGCAGCCTCCTGGGACCTGTGATGTGTCCCAGAAGGCTGTGGGTGAAGCGGGAGTGAACTTTAAGGCCATTGTGGCTTCACAGCCAGTTTTCCTTAGTTAAGATGGCGGTGCTAGGGACCTGAAGCCCAATGAAGAACAAACTTGGGTGAGGACATAAATGAACCCCCTGGACAAGTAAAGTATCCTTATATCAAATGTCAGTAGCTACAGTATTTGTAGCTGCTGATCTTTAATTTAATTTTCTGGGGGAGGACTGAAGCTCTCCTTTAAGCAGTTTTATATGTTAGACAAAAATAATTTAAAAACATCCAGCACTCAGTCCAAGAAACTTCTCAAAATAACTATGGCACGTAATGATTTCTTTGACGCAGCCCTCCTCAGACTGGGCAATCTCCAATATACCTAATGCATTACTGCATAATCCTTTATTAAAAACGCACACCACCCAGCACTGCACACCAAAAGAGAACCTACAAAGCTACAATAAAGTAAATGTATATACTGTACTGTGAAGTAGCAGTAGTAGTGCACCTGGGATCATAGTATATACATTTAATTTTATTGTACCCATGTACCTAAACATATATGTATTTGGCGATTGTATTCTTGAGAATATAGCCTATTTACATGTACTTATTTCTTATTCCTTTAGGATTCCCTTTGTATTGAGGGAGGGTCTCTTTTGGTGTGCAGTGCTGGGTGTTGTGCGTTCTGGTCAAGCGCGTCTAGCCATGAGCATGTATTCTCATTCCTGCCATTATTAATCCTGTCATTGTTAGCCCCTTCTTGGTATGATGCACTTCCGGCCTGTATTTCCACCTTTTCTTTCCGCAGTAGTGACCATGCATTCCAGCTACTCATCCCTGATTATGGATCTGGATTTTTGGTTACTGAGGGATGCCAGTGTTTAGTGTTTGATAACATATATAAGCTTTTGTACCATCAGTTTGGGCCAGAGCTTATGTCCACATACGTATATTGATGTGATAAGAGGATTATGTATTATAGACATGTGTTTGTCATGTGTATTTTCAGTGCAGTGATGGATCTACAGAAAGGCTTTCTCTTTTGCTTATTTTGTTGTGCACTGCGCTTTTTTAAAAATTTTTTGGCTTGGCCATTAAGACTGGTTTACACCTATGCAGGTTGCAGTTTTCATATTGCAGTTTCATTTTGAGTTTTTCAATACACGCGTTTGATCCATTTGAAGTCTATGTAACTAAACGCCAGAAAAAAGTCCCTGTTCCTTTACATAAAATGCACAGGTGTGAACTACATCCATAGGAAACCATGTTAAATGGACTGTAGTGTGGATGTAACCAATGCCCCATTATTGGTGTCAGTGGGAGTAATAGTGACTTGTATCAGTAGAAGGAATAGTGCCCCAAGGGCCGGATAAAGGCAAGTAAAGGGCCATATCCGGCCCTCGGGCCACAGTTTGGAGACCACTGCTCTAGACCCTAAGGTCAGGTACCTCTTCTAGCAAAAAAAGAGGCCAAGAACCCCTCCCCATTCTTCTCTCAAATATTTATATCCTTCCCCAGCTTGCACTATTGGTGATATATATCTGCTAGTGATTTGCCAAAGAGGAACAAGTATTCATAATTCTGTGATATTGTCTTCTACTGCTCTATCTATTGGAGAGTACTACCGTTTAATGGAAGCCCAATGAATGCAGAAACTATAACAATCTGAACTCAGGCTGACTGCAGCTCAGCTTTCCACTAAGTTTAGGCTAGGGAGACTCCAGTTTAAGGCAGCGTCCTTACAATTTTGTATATGCATCTGAAAGAGCATTGCCTTAAAGTCTCCCTGTTGGCACTACATACCTTAACCTCAAATGTATTTCTTCTTCAAGACATAAGCCAGATTGCCTGCCTTTGTTCTTGTCAGATATCCTTTTAAAACAAAGCTTGCTGATTGAGTATTGATTCTGATTGTGATTCCCTGGTTCATGTGCAGTAATCCAGGATGAAGCAGCTCTGTGACAGAGTTTATCCATGAAATTGTCAGTCATTCTTTTGGATTGCTGGATCTAAACCTTTACTGTCTCACAGCTGTAAAATGAAAGTTTGACTGAAAAAGATGTGATTATGGAAAATTTACAGAGTATAGTTGCTTTTTTGGAATATTTTCCCTATTTCCCAAGTACTTAATTCTGTAAAAATTACACTGACAATTTATACAAAGCACGTTGTACCTAAATATTGGAGCTTTTTACATGTAATTGTTTTCACTTATACCTAATGCCCCCCCCCCCAAAAAAAAACAACTGCACAGATGTAGCCCTTTTTAAGAAGTAAAACAAAAACAAAATAATCAAGTTGACCGATGTGTTTTGATCCTGCTGCTTAGAAAAATTACAGGACACATTCAACCATACAGTATATTAGCAGTATCAGAAATAATGGTGAAATCCAGTATTGCAGCCTGACAATACAGTTAAAGAGGTTGTCTATGGGAGCAAACAAGAGGGAAAAACACTCCTTCACACAGATGTACTGGTGCTCAGTCATGATTTTTCTCTACGTTCCTTAAGCTTTGAACAAATTTATTTTAACACTGGACAGTGTCTTATTGATTTTATGGTATCTGTACAAAACTGAAGAGCTGAACTGCAATAATGTTTGCTCAGATATGTGGTGGTAATTGAAAATTCTAATGTCAAATTAAAAGGACTTATGAATTTGAGAGTTGTTGAAATGTCTGGTTATGTCAATTAAATCAAATTAAGACTCTAAAAGACTAACTGCCAGCTGTGCTTCCCACATGCTGAAGTTCCCACTTCTACTTCTTGTAAATACAGTGGTTAAATGTTAAGTTCTCTTCTAACACAGGTGCCTGATGTTTGTCTTTTGTCATGCTTATTACAAAGCAAGGAAAGACTTACTGAGAGACCTATGGTCCTCTATGGTTTCCATTGAGTTTTGAACAACTATCTTTAAAGCAGAACTCAACCCATTTCTTTTTTTGCTTAGATAGAACAGGAAGGGTATATATCTTGGGGTAGGGTTTTTTTAAGTCCCCATTGAGGAAATCTAATCTCTCTTTGCCCTTTGGCCATTGTCACTGGGACAGAAAGTGAGGGATCATTTAACATTTGTTGTCACTTGAACAGTAGTAAAGGAGAAATCATCTGATGGATGCACCTGCTCTGGTGGCTGCTATCAAGAGGGATTGAATAGGAAGAAAGGAAAATGCTCTCAATGTGGACATCAACAATCTAACTTTTCCTGAGTCTATAAATTAGGTTTTGGCTAAAGATCTACTTTAAGTCCCACATCACCAGCTAGTTAACTGACTTAGCAGAGCTAAAATCATCAGAACGTCATCTTCATTCTTACTTGCCCTACTATATTTCTTTTTTCCTTATATTATAACTCTATTCAGAGGTATGGCAACTTTTTTCCCATGGACCTCATTCTCATAAGTTAAATTTCAAATATTATGAGCTTCTTAAACTATATTACAGTCTACACTTAGAGGTGCTTCTCTTTTTCTTCTTTTGTCTTCACATTTATAGAGTAGGGGAACCAGTGGCCATGGCTGTGCCCTAGGCAGCTGCCTAGTTCACCTAGTGGTAGAGCCGCACCTGGATATAAAATTTCCAAGGTGCCAGATATTAGACTGCATTTGACATCAGGCCCATTATAAAGACGTACAGCGGCAACATTTAAAATTTTCTTTTAAACAGATGTATAACCAATCACTAAAATCCCATAAGTTTTCCATAAATTGTAAATTCAAGTCATTCTCAATATGTTTTGAACCTGTATTTTTCAATAAAGTGGAATTCCTGCCTAACTTTAAAAATGTCTCCTCCCCACTTCTGCTACCTATGCTGCCTAGCCTATTTTATAAAGGTCTGTATGCCCACCCTTTTTCAGTCTGCTACGACCTGATTATTGTGTTCTTTGGAGCCTTTAAAAGCCCTCTTGGTAATTTATATCTACCACTGCATAGAAAAGGTTACAGAAAGTTACACAACAGAAAGTAAAAAAGTGAGACCTACAGTACTTACAATCAAACCGTATTAAAAACAATAGGGATACATTTACAGAAAAATTACTTCTCCTGCTTCTAGGGTTGGAAAGAAATTGCAACCATACTCCCCACAATGGGTTTCCATTCAAACTATCCAGTTGGAGGGAATAGGCTGGGTGTGATCTGTTATATAATTAACTATGGTATGATGTTTGTAATAATTTTCAATACTTCATAACTGTTTCCAGTTAAGAGTCCTGGATCCAAAAGTGAAAGGGTACTTGTTTCAACTGTTCTGCTATGCGTAGAGTCCAAACTTCACCAGAACTACAAGAACTGGTAGTACCATAAAACAGCCCAGGATTACAAACGTCATTTCATCATAAAACCAGCATGTTAAAGGCTAACTCCACCTTTTGTACCATGTTACATGTCACACTTGTATTTTGGGTGTATTATGGTGCAATTAGGACCCCCCCAAAACTGCTTCCCAACCCCCACTAATGTGACAGCATGCAAGGGTTTAGCAGCTGTTACTTTTGAAATGTATTCAGAGTTCTGTAAAGGAATTAACTGCCATTCCTGTCTGTCACTGCGGCAGATGAACTTGTAGTTATCAATGGAACATGATTGTAGTGATCACCACACTTGTAGTCCATTGACAATTCCTCTAGCTCTCTAACTGAAAGTCCATACTTTGGTATAGGCATAGAGAAATGTGGAAGAGTCTGCAGATCGTGGCTGCAATGTTTTACAAAAGAAATACAGTAAATGCACATTTTTTGCTGCAAATATATGTGTATTTATTATTTTTCGGTAAATGGTGGACTTGGCTTTTAAACAACTTTTATCTTTGCACTGCTTTTTCAGAAGGTTTTATATTCATGCACTGCATGAAATGGGAATTATGAACTATTGCCATTCTCCAGATTTTTTTGAAGCTTGCATAACACACATCTGTCGCATTGTAAGAATGCAGAAAACGGTTAAGCTATTTTTGATGTATAGTGCTTTTGCAAAAAAATGACATTAATGACATTCATTTAGGATTTATCTCTACTTTTAAGAAAACTTGTGCTAAGAAATATGAGCTACTATTGCTGACCTTTCATTTTGGACACGCTATTTACTTATGCTTACCCAATGGTCTTTCCGAGTCACTAACATGTAAAAAATATGTACTGTAGATCAGGACTTCTGAATTTTCTCTGACTTCCCATACTGCGTACTTGTTTCTGGTCATTGACTTTGTTATGCACTGAATTTATCAATATGAAAGTCCGATAACTAACATTTTCAGAAGAGGGGTTGGCAATGGAAGAAATTGTACTTCTCTCAAAATGGGTGTCCATTTAGGACCCATTTATACTCCTCCGTAGGTGTAAATACATGTTTTTCATAAGTTGACACATGTTCAGTTGAGACAATCTAAACGTTTAGATGATCCATTAGTGAACACAAAAAAATACCTAAAATTTCAGATTTTTTTTTTTCATAGCAAACATTTTTATGAAAATTTGTTTTAGGCTTTAGAACACCTTACAGCTTTTTATGGCTTATGGTCTTATTGGGGAGAGTTTCTGTTTCTCCTGGTGACGAGGCTTGAAAGCTAGGGATAATCCAAATTTTAGGTGGTCATCAGTACTGTAAAAAAGTAGAAATCTTCTAATGGTGACATTTGTTCCACTGAAAACCTTTAACTTATTTTGTAGAGATTTTGTTTCTTGCTTTCTACTGTATCCATGGGACAGAAGGCAAGAATTGTTTCCAGTGGGATACACATGGTATGAACAACTCATAGGTTTGAACTACTGTGTATCCTATTCCATCCAAAAAATACAAAATAACATTTTTTTTTTGGCTTTTTCATACAATTTAAATACTGTTGTATGTATCCACATTGCTCCAGTGCCTATTCTGTGTATGTCTTATGGATCTGAGCACAGAAAGTTGAAATTCTGTTGTATAGTACAGGTCAGTCCCCTTCCATTGCACTCTTATCCTAGTGTTATTATATATACATGTTGGTATTTGTCATTTTTCTATTGGGAGGTGAGGGTCAGTTAAGCAGAGAGGCATCATTTTGACACATTTTGCGAGCTTTAACATAAATTGTAATGTACAGTATACTAACCAATAAACCTTTGTTTTAAATGACAAGGATGGTAAAGCTCATAGCAGTTCAGACATGCAGCAACTCTGTCTCTTATCTATATATTGTAGAGATACAAACACAAAATTGTGGTGTTTCATCCGCCACATTGTAACAAGAATCCACCAGTTCCAGAGGTGAGACAGACTAATCACTCATTCCCACGATTCCCTTTTCTATAGATAAGTGGATACAATTGACTATCAACTACAGAGATTTTCCAACAGAGTCAGAGTCACTCCATCAATAACAGAAGAGTTAGTTAATCCTCTTTAGTTAACAACTTCATGGTTCTGTTATAAATGATACTTGAATCTGGGCAATTGAGAGGTTTTTTTTTTAATGGAAGAAAGTGTGATTTTTGCCTGCCTTTCATGGTTTGTAATTCTTGTTTTAACCACTTGTTGACCAGCCACTGTATATATACAGCGGCAGGTTGGCTCGATAGCGCAAGCCTTCGTACCCGTACGGCGGTCTGTACTTGTGACACAGTGGGCACGAGCACCCGCTGAATGCCTAGTGATGGGGAACAGCGATCTCTGTGGTGTTCCAGTGAGCCCAGTCCCCACACAGTTAAAACACATCCAGGGAACACAATTAACCCCTTGATAGCCCCCTAGTACTAACCCCTTCCCTGCCATTGTCATTTATACATTGATCAGTGCATTATTTTAGCACTGATCAATGTGATATTGTCACTGGTCCCCAAAATTGTCACTTAGGATCAGATTTGTCCACCGCTATGTTGCAGTTCTGCTAAAAATTGCAGATCACCACCATTACCAGTAAAAACATAATTTTTTTTTTTTTTTTAAAGTCCATTTTTTTTTTTACCAAAAATATGTAGAAGAATATATATTGACCTAGACTGATGAATAAATTTGTTATATATATATATATATATATATATATATATATATATATATATATATATATATATATTGGATATGTGTTATAGCAGAAAGTAAAAAATAGTTTTTTTTTCAAAACTGTCATTTTTTTTGTTTATAGCGCAAAAAATAAAAACCTCAGAGGTGTTCAAATACCACCAAAAGAAAGCTATATTTGTGGGGAAAAAAGGACATTGATTTTGTTTGGGTACAACATCGCACGATCGCGTAATTGTCAGTTAAAGCGACGCAGTGCCGTATCGCAAAAAATGGCCTGGTCAATAAGGGGGTAAAACCTTCTGGGGCACTGAAGTGGTTAAGATTGGATAGGATTCTCTTAAAATGTATGGTCAGCCAAAACTTTTTTTCCTAGCTTTAAATAGAGTAGGGAAGGATTAGAACTTCTGTCAGGTTTTTACCACTATCCCTTGCTCAGAGAAAATGACTCTCACTTCCTATCCTACTGACAACATTTTACCAGACAGGAAGTGAAAGGAATTTTCCAACAGCAACAGTGACAAAAATACAAATGCTTTTATTTAGTAGAGTAGAAGGGAAGGAGGATATAACCCTCTGTTACAATTTCTGTCTGTTGAAACCATAATCGGCAAGGCAGGAATTGAAAGGAAATGGAGCTCCACATTACAGTAAGAAGGGATTTTAATCTTTTCCACTTTATCTAAATCTAGAAAATTGTTTTTGGCTTGACATACACTTTGAATAAAAACATCAAAGCAATGTAGTTTTTATGCATATGCTAGCCACTTGATTACCCAGTAGTGCTGAACATGCCTTCCAAGAGGGTTTCAAATGCATAGTTAATACCATTCATTATAGTGTATTTTAACTAGAGTGTTTTTGGAGTTATTAGTGTTTCTTTTAAAATAGTTTTGACTATGCATTCATAGTTTTATGAGGTTAGCTAGCTGTTCTTTTTTTTAATTGTAGTAAATGTAGATATTAGCTAATACCATCACTCAACAACGTACTTTAAGCCCTGGTTCACATTGGTGCAATTTGACATGCAATTTGACATGTCAAATTGGCAGCACATACCGACAATGTCACCGTCCTAATCGGTGCGACACCGCACTTGCGGCACCGCATCACTTTCAAAAAGTCGTTTCTGTTATACTTTTTGTAATTTCGGGGTGCGATTTTCCTTTGACATCTGTGCAAAAACCCGCACAGATGTCTGTGAAATCGCAGCCGAAATCGGGACTGACGTGCAGGAGTGAAATTATGCAAGTTCAGTTGAACTCACACGGCTTCATTCCCGCAGATCAGTGTGAACCTGGGCTTAAGTAAAGTTGTAGAAAAAAACTGTGTCCCCATCTACAGTGAGGGAAAAAAAGTATTTGATCCCCTGCTGATTTGTATGTTTGCCCACTGACAAATGATCAGTCTATAATTTTAATGGTAGGTTTATTTTAACAGTGAGATACAAAATAACAACAAAAATATCCAGAAAAACGCATTTCAAAAAAGTTATAAATTGATTTGCATTTTAATGAGTGAAATAAGTATTTAATCTCTTATCAATCAGCAAGATTTCTGGCTCCCAAGTGTCTTCTATACAGGTAACAAGCTAAGATTTTAGAGCACTCTACTAAGGGGATTTCTCCTAATCTCAGCTTGTTACCTGTATAAAAGACACTTGTCCACAGAAGCAATTAATCAGATTCCAATCTCTACACCATGGCCAAGACCAAAGAGCTGTCCATTGATGTCAGGGACAAGATTGTAAGCCTACACAAGGCTGGAATGGGCTACAAGACCATCGCCAAGCAGCTTGGTGATAGGGTGACAACAGTTGATTCAAATATTCACAAATGGAAGAAACACAAAATAACTGTCAATCTCTCTCGGTCTGGGGCTCCGTGGAACATCTCACCTCATGGAGTTTCAATGATCATTAGATTGGTGAGGAATCAGCCCAGAACTACATGGGAGAATCTTGTCAATTATCTCAAAGCAGCTGGGACCATAGTCCCCAAGTAAACAATTGGTAACACACTACGCCGTTGAGGACTGAAATTCTGCAGTGCCCACAAGGTCCCCCTGTTCAAGAAAGCGCATGTACAGGCCCTTCTGAAGTTTGCTAATGAACATCTGAATGATTCAGAGGAGAACTGGGTGAAAGTGTTGTGGTCAGATGAGACAACAATCAAGCTCTTTGGCATCAACTCAACTCGCCGTGTTTGGAGGAGGAGGAATGCTGCCTATGACCCCAAGAACACCATCAAACATGGAGGTGGAAACATTATGCTTTGGAGGTGTTTTTCTGCTAAGGGGACAGGACAACTTCACTGCATCAAAGGGATGATAAACTGGGCCATGTACCATCAGATCTTGGGTGAAAACCTCCTTCCCTCAGCCAGGGCATTAGAAGTGGGGCATGGGTTGGTATTCCAGCATGACAATGACTCAAAACACACAGCCAAGGCAACAAAGGAGTGGCTCAAGAAGAAGCACATTAAGGTCTTGGAGTGGCCTAGCCAGACTCTAGACCTTTATCCCATAGTAAATATGTGGAGGGAGCTGAAGTTCCGAGTTAGTTATCAAGTTACCAAACGTCAACCTCGAAACTCTAATGATTTGGAGAGGATCTGCAAAGAGGAGTGGAACAAAATCCCTCCAGAGATGTGTGCAAACCTGGTGGCCAACTACAAGAAACGTCTGACCTCTGTGATTGCCAACAAGGGTTTTGTCATTAAGTACTAAGTCATGTTTTGCGAAGGGGTCAAATACTTACAGTATTTCACTCATTAAAATGCAAATCGATGTATAACTTTTTTTAAATGCGTTTTTCTGGATATTTTTGTTGTTATTCTGCCTCTCACTGTTAAAATAAAACCTACCATTAAAATTATAGACCGATCATTTCTTTGTCAGTGGGAAAACATACAAAATCAGCAGTGGATCAAATACTTTTTTCCCTCACTGTATGTGAAATATACCAAAAAGACCTCTGATGCAGCGTGGCCCCCATCTATACTGCCTGTTTTTTCCTCTGTGCCAGGCAATACACAACTAAAAGCTCCATGAATGTGAGCCAAGTTGCACACTGGAACACAGGCACCAAGAGGAAAATAAAAAGTACATACCACAGTTGAAATCCATGCAGTACAACACTGCGCTGGCTCTGAGCATTTTTTTTTTTTTCATGTATGCTACAACGTGCCCAAAAGAGTTGGTGGAACACACAATTGTCTTTTGTTTGTTTTTCTTTATAGAAAAGTTTATCTATGCTTTAATAGCTGTTGATATAGGATAACATGGCCATGTAAAGAGGGTATTTTGTTTTAGGTTGTGTTTGCAGCTAAGCTTTTTCCAGATATATAATGCAGTCAGCTACTGCAGCGACGCCTTCACAATCCTAGAATTATCATACAAATCATATCTGTGTGGTGCAGAACATTGGAAAAGAGCCTCCATTAATCTTGCTGCAATAATGTGCATTCTGAAGCACACAGAAATTATTGGTAAAGCAGGTAAACACGTGTAATGTGTTTTTTTTTTTTTTTTTTTTTCTGCACTTGAATTTTGTGGAAACACCAGTTGATCTGCTTTAAAAAATGTGTTGGAACACAAATGAAAGGCATTATAAAATACATGTTAAAACACTTTGATATGGTTATTTACGTCAAGGTTATCTCGATCACCTTCATCAAAAAATTGTGAAAAGACTACACTTTCTTTTTAGGAAGATCTCACAAATTTTCTTTCAGCTGATCTGCAGTAATGGCAAAGGGAAAAAATCTATTCCAGCAGATTGCATGAAGGGCAATTAGCTCAATTTCTCTGTTGCACAATAAAAGAGCTAACAACCACTTGTTTATATTCACTGATACTGGTCTGAGGTTAAAGGCAAGTCATGAGAACTTTTATACATAGCAGCTTAATTGTTGACCACAAACTGAATATAAACACTAGCAGATGGGCAAAGAATGTTTTACATCGCTAAATGCAGTTATGAAACTCGCAACACCAGATCTATAGAACAAAGAGCACTAGAAATTGAATTCAACATTTAATTAAGCAATAGTGATTAAATAATGATGTGACCTACTTCATAAAAACCTCAAAGTAAGTTGCTTGTTGGTGGATCCATTACTTGCCGACCGCTGCACGCCCCTACTTTGGGGACGGATAACATTGTTATGGCAGCAGCTAGCTGCCATAACCCCGGTATCCCCGTGTTCGG
Source organism: Lithobates clamitans (assembly GCA_037952925.1). Lineage (NCBI taxonomy): Eukaryota > Metazoa > Chordata > Amphibia > Anura > Ranidae > Lithobates > Lithobates clamitans. Next base: position 2,165,563 of record JBBGZY010000724.1, on the reverse strand, counting down.
CCGGCTACAAGATAAAAGTGGTCTCTGCGGCGGTATTGCTGAGAGATCACTTATATCGGTGGTGGGAGAGGGGCCCCCCTCCCGCCGCGATCCAGTGCCCTCTGCCGCTTACTGGAGCCATCGGCAGTGGCAGAGGCGATCACGTCTGTCTCCTTCCTTGGTATGGAGATGAGTGAGGGGAAGATGGCCCCCGCCCATCTCCATACCATAGCAGGGCGGAAGCGACGTCAAAACGTCACTTCCGCCCATATGTCTTAAAGGCACATTTTTCTGTTGTCATTTTTTCAAATGACCGACAAAATTTTTTTTTTTTTATTGCATTTAAGTCCAAATATGAGATCTGAGGAATTTTTGACCCCAGAACTCATATTTAAGAGGACCTGTCATGCTTTTTTCTATTACAAGGGATGTGACCCAATTTTTTTTTTTAAAGCAGTGTAAAAATAAATAAAATCAAGTAAAATAAATAAGAAAAAAATTTTCTTTTAAAACGCCCCGTCCCGACGAGCTTGCGCGCAGAAGCGAACGCAGATGTGAGTAGCGCCCACATATGAAAACGGTGGTCAAACCACACATGTGAGGTATCACCATGATCAGTAGAGCGAGAGCAATAATTCTGGCTCTAGAACTCCTCTGTAACTCAAAACATGCAACCTGTAGAATTTTTTAAACGTCACCTATGGAGATTTTTGAGGGTAAAAGTTTGACGCCATTCCACGAGCAGGCGCAATTTTGAAGCTTGACATGTTGGGTATCAATTTACTCGGCGTAAAAAAAAAATATGCTAACTTTACTGTTGTCTTATATTCTTATTCAAAAAAGTGAATTTTTTCCAAAAAAAGTGCACTTGTCAGACTGCTGCGCAAATACGGTGTGAAAAAAAGTATTGCAATGACCGCCATTTTATTCTCTAGGGTGTTAGAAAAAAACAATATATAATGTTTGGGGTTTCTAAGTAATTTTCTAGCAAAAAAAAACCTGTTTTAAACATGTAAACACCAAAATCTCAAAACGAGGCCGGTCCATAAGTGGTTAAAGGGACTTACTACAAATCAAAAGGCATCTCTCAAAATTAGGGATGTTTCTAAATGCAGTGGTATTCTGCTATGCTACGTCACTCTACGCTATGAGCACATACCCAGTAGGCTCTTGGCTGCATCCAGTATGTATTTGGCCAGAGCTGGTACCTATAGATTCCAACATCTGTGTCCAGGCTCAGTCATTGGCACTGAATAAATGTAACCACTTGTGTGAGCACTTACATGTAATCAGCATCAGTGCTAGCCATTGATTTGCACCCAATAAGCACCTGTGCCCCTCAGACCTCAGGCCCTTAGACTGTATACAATTCCTTATTTGTACTAGGCTTCATAAATGTTTAATTTGGAATCATTTGTAGGAACTGGTGAGAAAAAGCCTGGCCTACACATTCACTGGCACTAGTGTGGAAGTGAAGACAGACCGTTCATTGGACGGCTGCAGTACCAGCATACCTGAATCTCCTCTGAGCTGCAGTTGCAAGTGCTGCTCAAAGGACTGTGTCATGGCGAGGATCACTTAACAAATTGAACACCCCTTCCTTGGAGCCTGTAAGCACAGCATGCACTGCTCACATTAGTGTCAGTGCTCAGAATCCTCTTATAAAGGCCACATTATAGCTTGCTGGGCATTCAGACTGAACATACTCGGCTGCCTTTTTCTTAGATTCCTGGCTTTTCAGACTTGTTTTATAGGAGGACAGATTTTCTTTAAAGAAAAAAAAGTCCATACAGTGCTTTGAAAAAAGTATTCATACCCTTTGAAATTTTCCACATTTTGTCATGTTACAACCAAAAACATAAATGTATTTTATTTGGATTTTATGTGATAGACCAACACAAAGTGGCACATAATTGTGAAGTGGAAGGAAAATGATAAATAGTTTTTAAATTATTTTACTAATAAAAATCTGAAAAGTGTGGCGTGTATTTGTATTCAGCTCCCCCCTAGTGGAACCAATTGTCTTCAGAAATCACTTATCTATTAGAGTCCACCTGTGTGTAATTTAATCTCAGTATAAATATAGCTGTTCTGTGAAGCCCTCAGAGGTTTTTAAGAGAATCTTAGTGAACAAACAGCATCATGAAGGCCAAGGAACACATCAAACAGGTCAGGGATAAAGTTGTGAAGAAGTTTAACCACTTGCCGCCCGCCGGCTGTCATATGTTGGCCAGGCGGTGCGACTCTCGTTCTGGTCATATGATGGCCCTCCATTTAAACAGGGAATGCGCGCAATCATGTGAGCGCATCCCTGTTCCTTCGGTGGCGGCGTGTCACAGAGACATCGCTCACCACCGAGGGGGGTGAACAGCCATTGGGCATGGCTGTTTACCACGTGATCGGGCGTGATGAAGTCACGGCCGATCACAGGTGGCACCGCCCCACTTTGCACGACGCATGCGCGCAATCACATCGGTGGCAGCATGTTACCGGGAACACTGCTCGTCACTGACGCTGGTAAATGGCCATTGGCCAGCGGCTGTTTACCACATGATCGGCTGTGATCCTTTCACAACCGATCACTAAATGTCAACAAACCGCGGTAATGAGACGTTACCGGGTTCTCCTCCTCACACACCAATCGTGTGTGAGAAGGAGATTGCGGTAACATCTCGTTACAGTTTACATTGCACACCAATCACACACTGATTGCCCCCCCAAAAAAGAGGACCTGTCACCACCCATCAAAGTACCTGTCACAGTTCATCTGAGTACCTGTCACCGGGCCACCAGAGTACCCAAGTACCTGTCACAGTCCATCAGAGTACCCGAGTACCTGTCACAGTCCATCAGAGTACCCGAGTACCTGTCACTGCCCTTCAGAGTACCCAAATACCAGTCACCAGCCCATCAGAGTACTCGAGTACCTATCTGTAGCCCATCAGAGTACCCGAGTACCTGTCACCAGGCCATCAGAGTACCCAAGTACCTGTCACAGTCCGTCAGAGTACCCGAGTACCTGTCACAGTCCGTCCGAGTACCTGTAACAGTCCATCAGAGGACCCAAGTACCTGTCACCAGGCCATCAGAGTACCCAAGTACCTGTCACAAGGCCTTCAGAGTACCTGTCACCAGCCCATCAGAGTACCTGAGTACCTGTCACCAGCCCATCAGAGTAACCGAGTACTTGTCACCAGCCCATTAGTGTACCCTAGTACCCTACTTGTCTGCAGCTCATAAAGTTACACGAGTACGTGTCTCCAGCCCATCAGAGTACCCAAGTACCTATTTGCAGCCCATGCCTCATAGAATATACGTTGGGGTGTTTGCTTTCCAAAATGGGGGTCATTTTGTGGGTAATTCCACTGTCCTGGTGCTCAAGGACCTTCAAAAGTGTGATAGGTAGGAATGAAATGAGATGTGTAAGTTATGCTCCTAGAAAGCCTGAAGGTACTAAAAGTCTTACACATGTGGTATCACCATACTCGGGAAGAGTAGCAGAATGTATTTTGGGGTGTAATTTTTGCTATATACATGCTATGTGTTAGAAATATCTTATAAATTGACAACTTAGTGTAAAACAAAAAATGCGTTTTCATTTTTTTTCCACATTTTCCAAAAACTTCTGGAAAAAAATGAGCTGTTCAAAAGACTCCATATGCTTCATAGATTATACGTTGGGGTGTTTGCTTTCCAAAATGGGGTCATTTTGTGAGCAATTCCATTGTCCTGGTGCTCCAGGGCCTTTAAAATTGTAATAGGTGGTTGAGAAATGAGATGTGTTATTTATGCTCGTTATTTGTGTTATTTATGCTACTTTCAATGTTGGGCCTTTGTATGTGGCCAGGCTGTGTAAAAGTCTCACACATGTGGTATCGCCATACTCGGGAAGAGTAGCAGAATGTATTTTGGGGTGTAATTTGTTGTATGCATGTGCTGTGTGTGAGAAATAACCTGATAATTTGACAATTTTGTAAAAAAAAAAAAAAATCTTCATTTTGCAAAGAATTGTGGGAAAAAATAACAACATAAAAAAACTCGCCATGCTACTTACTTAATACCTTGGAATGTCTGCTTTCTAAAAAGGGGTCATTTGGGGGGTATTTGTACTTTCCCGACTTGTTAGTGTCTCAAGAAATGAGATTCACCTGATGTATTGAAGGCCTGATCAGATGTCATCAATTTTCAGTGATTGGCACCATAGTTTGTAGACTCTATAACTTTCACAAAGACCAAATAATTTATAGTAAATTGGGTTATTTTTACCAAAGATATATAGCAGTATAAATTTTGGCCAAAATTTAAGAAGAAAAATTACTAATTAGCAAAATTTTATGACAGAAACAAAGAAAAGGGCATTTTTTTCACAAAATTTGCAGTCTTTTTTTATTTATAGCACAATTAAATGAAAAAAAAAAAAACACTAGTGATTAAATACCACCAAAAGAAAGCTCTATTTGTGTGAAAAAAGGACATAAGTCTCATGGGTACAGTGTTGCATGATTGAGTAATTGTCATTCAAACTGTGAGAGTGCTGAAAGCTGAAAATTGGTCTGGGCAGAAAGGGGGTGTAAGTGTACTGTATTGAGGTGGTTAAAGCAGGGTTAGGTTATAAAAAAAACAAAACCCAAGCTTTGAACATTTGAACATCTCACGAAGCACTGTTCAATCCATTATCCAAAAATAGAAAGTGTATGGTACTGCAAACCTACCAAGACATGGCTGTCCACCTAAACTGACAGGCTGAGCAAGGAGAGCATTAATCAGAGAAGCAGCTAAGAGGCAAATGGTAGCTCAGTTGAGAGAATCTATCCACAGGACAACTTAGTCATGCACTCCACAAATCTAGCCCTTATGGAAGAGTGGCAAGAAGAAAGCCATTGTTGAAAGAAAGCCATAAGAAGTACCATTTGCAGTTTGCGAGAAGCCATGTGGGTGACACAGCAAACATGTGGAAAAAGGCGCTCTGGTCAGATGAGCCCAAAATTGAACTTTTTGGTCTAAAAGCAAAATAACCTCTGACGCTGGCGCGATCCCCCCCCATTTTACTCACCTGAGCCTGTTTGTTCCCTCGGCAGAGACGCGTTCTTCCTCTCTGCCCATTGCCTCGGCTCTTGATTGGATAGGTTGATAGCAGCGCAGTCATTGGCTCCCACTGCTGTCAATCAAATCCAATGACGTGGGCACTGGGGGGAGGCGGGGCCGGGTCCTGCATTCTGTGTGAATGTACACAGATGCAGGACTCGGGAGCACGCCCGCACGGGTGTCCACCTTAGGAGAGCCTTCTCCAACGTGGACACTCGATGTGGGGAGGAGCTACCAGCACCACCAGGGGACCCCAGAAGTTTAGGACTGGGGTCACTCTGTGCAAAACGAACCGCACAGTGGAGGTAAGTATGACATGTTTGTTATTTAAAAAAAAAAAAAAAAAAGAGGGTTTACAACCCCTTTATACCACACTTCTTTTAAAGTTTACAGTATAAGCTAAGTTCCAAACTATATTCTATATAGTCACTGAGCCAGTGATGAATTTCTCCATCTGACACAGCAACACACACTGTCACCACATATACAGCTACTACTTACTGTTTTCCTTAGCTATTATCTATTTGACCTATTATCCCTCAAGACTGTAAGCTTGCACAGACAAGCTCCCTCTGCTATTTGTTATAATAGCTGTGTTTAACTATAAAACAAAACGTACGCCTGCCTCATTTGAATATGTTGTGCATTATATTGCCTGTACTGCCCACACTTGTTAACATATATTACTTAATGCAGCACCATAGAAGATGATGGCACTACATAAATATTTGATAAATGACATGCATGTGTGGAACGTTATATACTTGGAGGTCTATTTATAAATGTATTCACACAAGATTTGCACAAATTTCACTCAGGATTCAGATGTTTTCCAACTGAATCCAAATATAAAAATGCATGAATCTTGGGTAAAATTGTGTTAAACTTGGGTGTACATTTTTATAAACAGCACCTTTGAATCTGTCAGCTTGGTGCAGCTTTCGGGAAACTGGCAGTGGATTATGCTGGTAGCACAGACTCTTTCAATGAAAGCTATAAATGTAAGGCTATTCTTGCAGTCTTTGATAAACGGTGGTTCACTACTCTATTAAGACATGTTTGTTGCTCTCTGTGTCCAAATTGGAGATATTTTCAACCCCCTTCTGTCCCTGTGACTCACTGTCATAATGAGGGGAAATCTCTCCAATGGAGACACCGGTGATAAACAAATGAGTATTTTCATACTTAAAAAAAATGGCTGGAGTTAGGCTTTAAGAAAAGTACTAGGAATAAGCGGCATGCATGGTAACTCATTTATTCAGCACTTCATATTTACTAGCATCCTTTAGAACACTTTTTTTTTAAACTAATGTGGTGCTTGATGACAACATTACCACATTATATTTAGCAAACAAACTTTTTTTTTTTTGCAATGAATCTGCTATTCTGTCACATGTTGGCTTCAAGTACATTGTTAGTGAGTATAGCTGGCATTTATGCTTTTTATCCCTCTAACACTATATTGTGTGTATGCATAGAATTCCATAATAATTACTGTGAACTCTTTGTCTAGTAGAGAGAATGTTATGTATATCAACTGTCTGAAAGATTGCTGGGTCTGCTTTTGAATTGTTGCACGTTTTTGCTTTTAGTATATCTTGCTTGAGTCTTATTTTGAATTCTTGAAATGTGAATGGGTATGGAAGAGAACCTGTTGTGATCTGCACCTGTGTATTACTACTGCTGGGTCAGTACTCCACTGCTATTTTGTTACTGTATAGACCATTTACTCTAAGTTTTGTCACCACTGTTACTGGTGTAATTTTGAGGACCTATTAACTGAAATGCCCCAAAAATGCTATTTTATTCTAAGCATTAAGCAACATTTCTTACTAAATACCAAGAAGCTCCTAATGTGCTAAAACTGAATGTTGAATTGGAGTAATGATCACCTTCTGTGGGATTGCGCTACTGGAGACCATAAAGAATGATTTATACCTCAGTGTTGACAGCAGTGTCAGAAAATCCATCATCTCTTGGCAGTTAATTACCAGGTTTCCCCCTGTAGGATACAGGGTGAGTCTTGATGGGTTTATCAATGTGATTCTATCTGGGTCTTCCTTTTCTATAGTTCTGTCTGTACCTTATATTCTGCTATTGTAAGCGAGAAAGAACACCCTTTAGCTTTCACCGAGCAACACAATGAGAAATTCTGGAAGGATAGTCCTGGCCATCAAAATCTTTTTGAGTCTAGTAGAGAATCTTGAAACTCAACACCTGGTAATCGGGGGCTAAAGTAATAGTGTTTTTAGATGGCTGCAGTGCAAGCTTTTATTTTTTTTTATTAGCTAGCAAATGAGAGTTAGCAAATAAATGATAATTTTCTTCAGTTTCCAAACTGATATTTACAGTTCCTGGCAAATACTGCAAAGGTATATGAGCTTAAAGGAATTTTCTTATTTTTGATTGGAGGAATTTTAGGATTTTGCATCAAAGGCCAGAGGAGTAGTATGTATAAACTAACAAAGGGAGCATAACGTTCCCATATGTTAACAGCCAGCATATACCAAATGTATGCAAATAATGTGAGACTAGATATGTTTGGTCAGTAGTGCTGCAGACCTTGGTTTCGTGTGCTTTTTTTTTTTTTTTTTCTTTAGACGTTAAAGGGTAAAATAATATAAGAACTGTTAACATTAGAATATAAGCATTAAGAAGTGGCTCATGCCAAAAGACAGCACAACAGAGCTGTAAGCATCTATGCAGCTATCACTGGTGGAAGGAAGCTAGGAAACTGGTAAATATATATAATAGAATATGCACACCCATTTAAACATAGCTACAGTGGAGCAAAAAAGTATTTAGTCAGCCACCAATTGTGCACGTTCTCCCACTTAAAAAGATGAGAGAGGCCTGTAATTGTCATCATAGGTATACCTCAACTATGAGAGACAAAATGTGGAAACAAATCCAGACAACACACAAAGAATTTATTTGCAAATTATGGTGGAAAATAAGTATTTGGTCAATATCAAAAGTTCATCTCAATACTTTGTTATATATCCTTTTTTGGCAATAACAGAGGTCAAACGTTTTCTGGAAGTCTTCACAAGGTTGTCACACACTGTTGCTGGTATGTTGGCCCATTCCTCCATGCAGATCTCCTCTAGAGCAGTGATGTTTTGGGGCTGTCGGTGGGCAACACGGACTTTCAACTCCCTCCAAAGGTTGTCTATGGGGTTGAGATCTGGAGACTGGCTAGGCCACTCCAGGACCTTGAAATGCTTCTTACGAAGCCACTCCTTTTTTGCCCCGGTGGTGTGTTTGGGATCATTGTCATACTGAAAGACCCAGCCACATTTCATTTTCAATGCCCTTGCTGATGGGAGGAGGTTTGCACTCAAAATCTCACGATACATAGCCCCATTCATTCTTTCATGTACGCGGATCAGTCATCCTGTTCCCTTTGAAGAGAAACAGCCCCAAATAAATCCGCCCTCATAAAAGACAACAGACAGTGGTCATAGCTTCCCGATGATGCAATTGTTATTGCAAAATGCGTAGAGGCTGCTGGGAAATACATGCTACGTTATAACTTCACTGCCGGCCGGGCGAAAGCGAGGCCTGAACCGCAAACAGTGTACCAAGCGGGAGCGAGGCTTGCACCGCACGCTGGCGGAGGGAACACCGCACTGGTATCTCCACATCTTTACCCATTCAAACTGCTGGATTAGCTTGGTGCCGGCCAAAGGGCACCTAAAGCATGTGAGTTTATAGTCTTTTTTATATATGATTTTAATAAACAGTGTTAGCATATTGCGCTATGACCATTGTCTGTTTTCTTTTATGAGGGCAGATTTATTTGCTTATTACTGCATTGGGGTCAACATACAACAAGCAGCAAAGTGGAATGGTTATCCATAAATGAACCAAAGGCACATATATACCAGTATCTGGTGAGTGGCCAATCCATGTGGTGGTGGTGTTGTCACTGGAGTGGTGAAGTCACAATTTTTGCACCGATTTAAGAATAGGAGCACTGAAAAACAGCACAGGCATAGTGGGAAGCCCACACCAGGAATCGAGCCTTTATTTGCATAATATATTTAATGGACTATATGTAATATTATCCATGCATAATGGTTATTTGGTAGTGGTATTATGGAATAGTGGATTTGTTTTTGATTTTTGTTTTTTGATTTTTGTTTGTTTTTTGTTTATATCACAAACATCATTTATTTTAGTAGACTGGTGTATTTGGTTTAAAGTGTTGGAGGTAGTGCAGTCAAACACTAGATACATACACATTTTTAAGCTTAAAGTGGTTGTAAAACTCAGACATGGAATATGAAAAAGTACATGCTTTTATACTGTGTACTTGCCTCTTTCCAAAGCTCGGAGTACCATTTCTCTCTGGTTCCTCTGTTATCATCATGACTCCATTCTGCCAGCTTTCCCCGACACCAAGAGTTAAAATGGTGACTGGGGAGGGAGCTGCAGCACTCAGCCTGTCCCTGTTATCCACAGCTGTGCTCGTTCTACATATTGTGTGAAGGGGGTATGTCCCTTCCCTCCAATCAGGGCTCAGAGCTGTTGGCAGTGTGAAGACTTCAGATTCCCACCCCTGCTGATAGAAGTAAAGAGAAATCCTTCCTTCTGTGTGTTTTCAGAACAACCTACATTGGAAATGACTGCAGACACACAGCTACAACTTATGTAGGAGGATTTATTAAATCTCTGTATATCACCTAATGTTAGTCCCATCACTGGGTACATCTAAGGGTTTACAATCACTTTACGCCATCTTGAGTGCTGCCTTTTTTCTACTATACGAGGGGCTGATGTGGCCAGTTTGCTGAGTGTCAGCCTTGTGCCATCACTAGCACCGACTACTGGCAAAATATTATACTTTTCAGGGAAATCACATTTTTACAGTTCCCTCAAAATATCAATATACCAATTTACCTAATTGAATTTCCCATATTCTGGTTAATTGTGATTTGCATAGAGAGCATCAGATTAATCTAATACTTTTACCTAAATTGCAGTAAAGTGCAATTAGGCTTGTTCATATTTTAGGTGTTACTGGAATTCATCAACCGTAGTTTTTTAATTAAATCTGATACTTATAAGCAGTGAGTGTGATTTTTTTTACCAAACATTCCCTGCAGCTGAATCTTCCTAGTACATGTGTTTTTAAATGGAAGTGATTTATTCAGTTGCAGTGAATGTTGAATGTCATATTCAATGATTTAAGAATCTGTATGCCCCATAGGTTATATGTTAGTAAACAAGTAGCTTGTTTACTTTCATTGTAAAAAGAAATACTGTTCTTAACACCTTTCTGCCCCGTGTATGCATATATGCAACCTTTACAGAAGTGGGTCTTCCTCCATGGAGCCCCATGTATGCACCGCTGTTTGTGCTAAGAGTGTGCATTGTTGCCCAATACAGAGACTGAGCTCTCACTGGGAGCTCCAAGTCTCCTACTGATGATCGAGGAACCAGGAGGCCTGGTTCATAATCACCTGATTTGCTGTTTACAGCCTCTGATTGGCTATTGCTATGATCAGTCACTGTACAGTCCACCCTGTGTTTTTTTTCTCCTCTTGAATGGAGAAAAAGCTACATTTGTATCTTTTTCTCCTTGCTAGAGGAGAAACTGTAATCAAAGCACAGTGTGTGTGTGTAAAATAAATAAAGAAGTAAAATAAAATAGCTAGATCAGGGTTGAGCTAGGTAAGTGTCAGGGTAAGAGTTAGGGTCAAAGGCCATGGTTGAAAAAAAGGCATTTTTTAAATTTAGAATTAGAGTGTGTGTGTATTTGTTTTTAGGTAGGATTATAAAGCAAAATGTGCACTATAATTTCTGGGCCAACCTATGGCTACAAACAACAAATAACATACACATATACAGTATACTATTGCCGCAATTATAATAAATATATAGCAACATTTTAACCACTTCCCGTCCGCCCTATAGCAGATTGATGGCCGGGCGGTGGTTCAGTTATCCTGACTGGGCGTCATATGACGTCCAGCAGGATAACATGCAGCCTCGCGCCCGTGGGGGTGCGCATCACGGCAATCGGAGCGGTGTGTCAGTTTGACACACCGCTCCACCGATCTTGGTAAAGAGCCTCCGGCGGGGGCTCTTTACCACGTGATCAGCCGTGTCCAATCACTGCTGATCATGATGTCAATAGGAAAAGCCATTGATCGGCTTTTCCTCACTCGCGTCTAACAGACGCGAGTAGAGGAGAGCTGATCGGCGGCTCTCCTGACAGGGGGGTCTGCGCTGATTGTTTATCAGCGCAGCCCCCCCTCAGATGACCACACTGGACCACCAGGGACGCCACTAGGACCAGCAGGGAATGGGGCAACATGTGGATGGCCAGGTATGTTCCCCATGGCCATCCACATGTGCCCAATGTGCCCAGTCTGTGCACAATCTGTGCCAATCAGTGCCCACAAATGGGCACTGATTGGCACCATTATATTTCAGTGATGTCCAGCAATACCACCCATTAGTGTCATTAGTGCCACCAATCGGTGTCATCAGTGTCACCAGTGTCATCAGTGCCACCCATCAGTGTCATCAGTGCCACCCATCAGTGTCATCAGTGCCACCCATCAGTGTCCATTGGTGCCACCTGTCAGTGCCCATCAGTGCCCACCTATCAGTGCCCATCCATGCCACCTATCAGTGCCACCCATGAGTACTCATCAGTGCCACCCATAAGTACCTATCAATACGATCTACGAGTGCCAATCAGTGCCGCCTATGAGTGCATATCGGTGCCACCTATGAGTGCCCATCAGTGCCGCATACCAGTGCCACCTATCAGTGCCCATCATCAGTGCCTGTTAGTGCCACCTCATCAATGCCACCTCTTTCGTGCCCATCAGTGCAGCCATATCAGTGCCCGTCATTGAAGAAGAAAACGTACTTATTTACAAAAAATTTTAACAGAAACAAAGAAAAACTATTTTTTTTTCAAAATTTTCGGTCTTTTTTTATTTGTTGAGCAAAAAATAAAAACCACAGAGGTGATCAAATACCACCAAAAGAAAGCTCTATTTGTGGGAACAAAATGATAAAAAATTTGTTTGGGTACAGTGTTGCATGACCGCGCATTTGTCATTCAAATTGCTACAGCGCTGAAAATTGGCCTGGGCGGGAAGGTGTCTAAGTGCCTGGTATTGAAGTGGTTAAAATATTATTTATTTTTTCTATATTGTGCAAATTTTCCTTTGATAATGTATAAAAAAAAGGCAGGAGTTGCAAAACTGTTTTCAGGCATTAGGATTTGTTTTACACTCTGTGATGAATGGGGTTAATATTGAAATATTTGTTTGGTAATGGACACCATGAACCTGCTTTACTAAAGGAATTGGGCATGGTCACTTTGAAAAGTACATTTTCACTTTGCTTAGTGAATGTGGTGAAAATTCACTTTGCAAGGCGAATTTGCTCAGTTTTTTTAATAAATCAATGTCTAGATTGGGTCTCTCAAGGTATTATTACAGTGAATCTCCAGGCAAAAGCAAAAATCCAATAGTAAATGCAAAAATTCAACCTTTAGTCCGCCTACTAATTTATCCAGGAATCACTAAATGTATCTTAAATACAGAGGTACAATTAACCAGAATACAGTATGTCTTCCATAATTCCCTGTACAGCACAAAGTAAAGGGGTTCAGCACTGGAAACTACTCAAGTTGCATGACATGATGCGTCCTTTACCATGATTTGGGGAACTTAGGGCTGAAACTGAGCCATTTATGCAGCTTACATGAGAGGAGAACACCGGGAGAGCTTTACCAGTGTGGTCATAATAATTACTAGTCCAATAAGCTAATAAGGTTGGGTATGGAAAGCTGACACATGAGAGCAAATTGTGGTGCCAGCTTTATGTATATACTATACAGAGTGCTGGGATAGGGATTCACAAGGCAGGTTGAACAAAAAGTTACACATTTCTGGGCAGGTAAAACACAGCTAATATGCATTGTAACTGTTTTATTTTAAAATAAGGTTGGTGTTCTAATTTTAATGTCATTGTTTTTCAGTAAAAAATCAAAAGCTCTCCTTGTAGGTCTTCAAAGACTTCCTTTACTTCTGATTCATATTCATTTTTCTTTAAAGCTATTGCTAAAACAAGTCAAAGGGAAAACACTGCATAATAAGTGGAACAGACAGAAAAGCAAAATCAGCATAGATAAAAGGAGCTAAAGTGGTCATCTGCTAGTCAGATATGGTTTTCAGAATGTCTCTGGGCAATTCTCTGGAGGCTTACATATTTTACAGTCGCATGAAAAGGCCCTCAGAAGGAGACCAACAAAAACCTTTTCATGTAACTTTATACCAGTTTTTATAATGATATCAAAGTCAAATAAATTTGCCCCCAACATTTTAAAAAATATTTCCATTTGCCAATGTTTTTCTGATAAAATGAGGAGTGGAGGCAGCCAGAAGAACGCTTCAATACGGAGATATCATCCCTTTACACAACCATAGAAGATCCTTCTTTTTCTACAACCTATAAAAGTGTCAGAAAAGCTCTGATGTCCCTCCAGTCACAATTATACACAGCTATTATCCATAGTTGCAAAGCACTGTTTAAAAAACTTTGTTTAAAATAGCCTGGGGCATTTCTTTTTTTAAACACTGCAGCAAACACTCTGAAACATTCTATTGATAAATGTGTAAGGCCCCTTTCACACTTATACGACTTCAAAGTCGCACGATTTTACCGCGATTTTGCGGCCGCGATTTTGCGGCCGCGATTTTGCAGCTATTTTACCGCGATTTGGGAGCAGTGCTACTTTGCCACGTTTTTGGCATTAACAAATTAAAACATACAATAGTTAGTATGAATCATAAGGGGAAACTCCACGCCAAGTTTTAAATAAAAAAACTGGCGTGGGTTCCCCCCCAGGGACATACCAGGCCCTTAGGTCTGGTATGAATTGTAAGAGGAACCCCCTACGCCGAAAAATCGGCGTGGGGGTCCCCCCAAAATCCATACCAGACCCTTATCCGAGCACGCAGCCCGGCCGGTCAGGAATGGGGGTGGGGACGAGCTAGCGGCCCCCCCCCTCCTGGACCGTACCAGGCCGCATGCCCTCAACATGGGGGGGTGGGTGCTTTAGGGCATGGGGGGCACCCTGCGGGCCCCCCCACCCCAAAGCACCTTGTCCCCATGTTGATGAGGACAAGGGCCTCTTCCCGACAACCCTGGCCGTTGGTTGTCGGGGTCTGCGGGCGGGGGGCTTATCGGAATCTGGGAGCCCCCTTTAATAAGGGGGCCCCCAGATCCCGGCCCCCCACCCTATGTGAACGAGTATGGGGTACATGGTACCCCTACCCATTCACCTAGGGAAAAAAAAGCATCAATAAAAAACACAGTACACAGGTTTTTAAAATAATTTATTAGGCAGCTCCGGGATCTTCTTCCGACTTCGGGGGTCTCTCCGGCGTCCGCATCTTCTGCCGGCTCCACCGCTATCTTCTGGCGCTCTTTTGCCAGCGGTGGTCCGGACCTCTGGATCGTCTTCTTCCCTCTTCTCTTCCAGAGATGTTGACACGACGCTCTCTCCAGCCAGAATGGTCTCTGTGCGCTCCGCAACTGACTTATATAGGCGGTGGCCCCGCCCCCTTATGCCGTCACAGTCCCTGGGCATGCTGGGACTGTGACGTTTTAGGAGGCGTGGTCACTGGGTGAGGACCACGCCCCCTTATGACGGCACAGTCCCAGCATGCCCCGGGACAGTGACCTCATAGGGGGGCGGGCCCACCGCCTATATAAGTCAGTTGCGGAGCGCACAGAGACCATTCTGGCTGGAGAGAGCGTCGTGTCAACATCTCTGGAAGAGAAGAGAGAAGACGATCCAGAGGTCCGGACCACCGCTGGCAAAAGAGCGCCAGAAGATAGCGGTGGAGCCGGCAGAAGATGCGGACGCCGGAGAGACCCCCGAAGTCAGAAGAGGACCCCCGAAGTCGGAAGAAGATCCCGGAGCTGCCTAATAAATTATTTTAAAAACCTGTGTACTGTGTTTTTTATTGATGCTTTTTTTCCCTAGGTGAATGGGTAGGGGTACAATGTACCCCATACTCATTCACATAGGGTGGGGGGCCGGGATCTGGGGGCCCCCTTATTAAAGGGGGCTCCCAGATTCCGATAAGCCCCCCGCCCGCAGACCCAGACAACCAACGGCCAGGGTTGTCGGGAAGAGGCCCTTGTCCTCATCAACATGGGGACAAGGTGCTTTGGGGTGGGGGGGCCCGCAGGGTGCCCCTCATGCCCTAAAGCACCCACCCCCCCATGTTGAGGGCATGCGGCCTGGTACGGTCCAGGAGGGGGGGGGCCGCTAGCTCGTCCCCACCCCCATTCCTGACCGGCCGGGCTGCGTGCTCGGATAAGGGTCTGGTATGGATTTTGGGGGGGACCCCACGCCGATTTTTCGGCGTAGGGGGTTCCCCTTAGATCCATACCAGACCTAAGGGCCTGGTATGCCCCTGGGGGGGGAACCCACGCCGGTTTTTTCATTTAAAACTTGGCGCGGCGTGGGTTCCCCCTCTGGATTCATACCAGACAGCTGTCAGCACTGCCTGTCGCTCATCGGGAAAGGAAAGAAAAGTTTTCCTTTCCCGAATAGCGAGGCCAGGCTTGTGCTTACAAAGTCGTGCTGAAGTCGTGTCTATATAATATTCAGGCACGACTTGCATGCTACTTCAGGGTTTAACATTGAGGTCTATGGAGTACAACTCGCATAGAAGTTGGACCAAAGTAGTGCAGGGACTACTTTCAAGTCGGCACGACTTAAAGTCGTGCCAATATGAATGGTAGTCATTGAAAATCATGGAGAATGACTTGTCATACGATTTTGCAGTACAAAATCGTGGGACAAGTCGTATAAGTGTGAAAGGGGCCTTAGTATGTTTGAGAATAAATATTTGGATAAAATATTTACATTTAAATTAAGAACATGAATTTGTGCGTGACCGAAGGTTGAGAGGAAGGGGAGGGCGTTGCGGACCCGAACCCAGCTGCTCCTCCTGATATCCACGCTGGATGCCGGCATACCGGAGCGGTAATCTCCATGCCTGTGGCGGCCGAACCTCTAGGAGATAGGGGAGACATCCTAGCGTCCTAACGATCGGTTCACCTGAGGACCGGACCGGCGCGCTGCCTCTGCCTGCCTTTCTTTTTTTTTTTTTTTTTCTTCTCTCTCTCTCCGGAGACAGGAGTGCATGACCCATAGGATCCTCCTTTAGAACGCTTGTGCTGGCTGAACACAAGCAGGAGGACGCTGCTGAGCAGAATGGCTGACTGGTTGGTGGGGTAAGATACACTGCACAGGTATGCTGTATGATATGCGCTGTATGCCCTAGGAAAAGCCTGCTTGCATTTTTTTTCTGGACAAGACTGTTGGAAGCTGCCCTTTGGGGGGTTTTTGCGGTGAGTTCCTACCTTGGAAGAGTGGAGGGGGACATTGGATGCTGGAGAAGTGGCCGTGAGGAGGGGAGTGAATACACTGGCTAATACACTGGCTAATACACTGGCTAAAGTTTAATTGCATGTTACATTTACTTTCTGAAGGCAGTGTTCCTGTGGGGCTATCAGCAGAATCCCAAAACATCAAAACTTAATCATATAGCAGGATCGTATTTTCTTTTTTTTTTTTTTTTTTTGTTTGCTCTTGAAATCCTAAGTGGTGAGGGAGGACAGGATGACCAAGAAAAAAGGGTCAGAGGAGACCGCAGCACAAGAAGGAGCTGGGGCACATAATTTGCGTGGCCCCAAGGATAAAGCAGGCCAAGGTGCAGCAGCAAAATTGGAACGCTTTGCCCATACACCAAACTGTACACCTAAGAAAGGTAGTCAGATGGGGGGTGCGCAGCATCAAGGAGCCCAGGCCAATCACCCTGGGGGGAGGAAAAGTCAAGGCCCAGCCCAAGCTTGTGTACCCACAGTCACCGAACCAGTGTCGCAGACACATTTGGGGAGGGAGAGCGGTTTGGGTAATGAAGCGATAGAGGATAAGGGGATACCAGAGCAGGAACCATCTTTAAAGGATATTTTTCTAGCAACGAATGCCTGCAAGTCTGCGCTGTCTGATTTATCGGACCAGCTTAGAGGTATTAGAGACGATTTAGTTGTGCTGAAAAGGGATATGCAGGAGGTACGCGCTCGGACCACCACCCTCGAGGAGAGGCTTAGTCAGGTGGAAGACGATGTGAATCCGCTAAGACAGGAGGTTAAAAGGATGAAGGAACAATTGGACACCTGCTTAAGGAAGATGGACGAATATGAGAACAGGGCACGTAGGAAGAACGTGAGGGTCCTGGGTCTTCCCGAAAGATGCGAGGGTAACAACCCGGTAGAATTTATGGAGGGATGGTTCAGGGATGTGTTTGGCAAGGACGCTCTTTCTAGCTTGTTTGCTATTGAACGGGCACATAGAGTGGCCCCTAGGATCCCATCTTCAGGGGGTCAGCCAAGGCCTCTTATAGTTAAACTTCTGTTTTTTGGAGACAAAGTCACTATCCTTCAGAAAGCAAGGGAGATGAAAAATATTTTATACAATGGTGCAAGAATATCCCTGTATCCAGATTTCTCCCCTGAGCTGCAGAGACAGAGAGCAAAGTTTATAGAGTGCAAACGGACTCTACGGCAACATAAAATAGGCTATGCATTGTTATATCCAGCTCGTCTACGAGTAACAGTAAATGGGGAGGTACAGTTCTTTGATACTCCTGCGGAAGTGTTCTCATGGCTGGAGAAGAATGAGGGAAGATTTCAGCTGGGAGAAAGGCCTTAGAAGAAGAGCGGAAGGCCTTAGAAGAGGAGCAAGGGGGAAGAGGAGGATAAAATATGGGGTTCTTTTTTGCCCAGCGAGTAGATGCATATTTGGGGACATAACTCTGTTTTTTTTTTCTCTTTCCCAGTCTTCATTATTTTTTCAGGTCTTTTTCCCTCCCCTTCTTTCATGGTTATATTTGCAGAGGTGTGGGTTTAGGGAGGTAGTGAATAAGAATCCTTTATATGTTGGTTATGATGGGGGTAATTCCCCCTCTTATATGGGTTCGGGTTGCAACGCAAAGGGGGGAAGGAGGTGTTTCCACGGTTTGTGGGTTAACACGGTCACTTTAGAAGCTCGGTGAGATGGGCCCAAGGTTGGGTCGGGGGGGGAGGGGGGAGGGGTGGTTGGGATGGGGGAGGGAAGGGGGTTGGGTGGGATTGGGGAGGGAGATGTGTATGTTGGGGGGGAGGGAGGGGTGTAAAAGCGCAATGTGGTGTGAAGTAGGAAGTACTGTAGAAACACAAAAAGTTAAAACACTAAAATCTCAATTTTTAATCACAATAGTTTTTGGAATAGAGAATTATGTTGAGTTAAGACACAGGAATAGGTGAATGGTAGGCACTAAAACAGATAAGAGGGTAACTTTAGGGAAATCTAAATATATGAAGATATGCTCATGGAATGTGAGAGGGGTGAAAGATGTATGTAAGAAGCAAGCAATTTTCTCTACGGCCAGAACAAGGGATGTCAGGATACTCTGCCTCCAGGAGACCCACCTAGATAAGGATACAGTGAACATTTTGAGGAATAGGAACTATCAAGAGCAGTATCACTCAACTCATACCTCATACTCAAGGGGAGTGAGTGTGCTGATAAATACAGGATTGGTTTTCTCCTGCAGGCAGAGTAAACTGGACAAGTATGGTCGATTTGTTTTTCTCTACTGTAATATTGAGGGGTGGGACTGTATTCTTGCGAGCGTGTATATTCCTCCACCATTCAAAACAGAGATACTTAGCGAATTGTTGGGCTTCATAGCGGACAAATCTGGGGTACCGGTTGTGGTGACAGGGGACTTTAATACGGCCATGGATAACTGTGTAGATAGATTCCCGACAAAGGGGATCCCTGGAGGGTCATCTAAGGGCCCGCTTTTCCAATTCTGCAATGAAGTGGGATGGGTGGATGTCTGGAGGAAGTGGCATCCGAGTGAGAAGCAATATTCATGCCACTCGAGGACGCATGCTACTTTGTCCAGGATCGATCTGGTGCTCTGTAATGAGGAAGCCCTGAGGATAGTGGGAGGGATAGACTACGAGCCAAGGGGGCTCTCGGACCACTCTCCATTGGTCTTTTCAGTTAAAATGGGGCGGAGTGTTGGAGGGGGGGAGTGGAGACTGAACCCCTTTTGGCTTGAATTAATCGAGGACGATGAGGGGATCGTTGGTAATTTGGAAGAATTCATAAATATGAATGTAGGATCCGCCCCGCTAGGTATAACTTGGGACGCCCTGAAGGCGTTCCTTAGAGGGGTCTTCATTCAGAAAATCTCCTATGTCAAAAAGAAAACACAGGCCAGGGAATATGGAATAAGAGAAAAGGTAAGGGTGGCAGAAGGGAAGTACTTGGAGGAGCCAACCACAGCTAGATATAAGGATTGGGTAGA
Organism: Lithobates clamitans; assembly: GCA_037952925.1. Lineage (NCBI taxonomy): Eukaryota > Metazoa > Chordata > Amphibia > Anura > Ranidae > Lithobates > Lithobates clamitans. Next base: position 2,146,085 of record JBBGZY010000724.1, on the reverse strand, counting down.
AGGCCAGGAAGAATACAGGAAACTAGTACTGGAAAAAGAAGAAAAGAGTAGAATGTTTCAGAAACAGAATTGTTTTTGTGAAGGGGAATTAGTTGGTAGAACTTTGGCATTGATAGCCAGGGCAAATGGCCCCTCATCCACCATATCAGGAATATGGGATAAGGACGGGAATACTATTAGAACTACCCCGGGTATAGTGGAAGTGTTCAAAGACTATTATGAAGGTCTGTATAGGGCCCCACAGTTGGATGTAGAGGGGGAAATGTGGGAGTTTTTCGAGAAATTGAAGATAACCCCGTTATCCAGCGAGGAGAGAGATGCCCTGGAAACTCCGTTGACATTGGTGGAGTTGCAAGGAGTGGTAAAGGAAATGGCGAATCAAAAAGCGCCAGGACCTGATGGTCTGCCCATAGAAACTTATAAGAGATATGGGGATGTTTTGCTCCCAAAACTATTGGAAGTTTTGAATGGAGCCGTTATGGAGGGTAGATTGCCTAGGTCTATGACAGAAGCGACTATTGTAATTTTGCTAAAGGAAGGGAAGGAACCGTTAGATGTAGCTTCATATAGACCAATCTCACTTCTATGTACAGATATTAAAATTCTGGCAAAAGCCCTAGCAAACAGGTTAAAAAAGATAATTGCGAAAGTAATCCACTCAGATCAGACTGGCTTCATACCGGGTAGATCGGTGAGTACGAATATTAGAAGATTGTACAGTAATATACAAGTACCTACGGAGAAGGAAGGGAATAGAGCCATCTTATCACTAGACGCGGTCAAGGCATTTGATTGCCTTGAGTGGCATTATTTGTGGAAAGTACTGGCAGAGTTTAAATTTGGCCCTAATTTTGTGAACTGGTTGAGTCTTTTATATGACAAACCAAGAGCCAGAGTTAGGGTTAATGGTGAGTGCTCCGAGTGGTTCCGGCTGGGGAGGGGGACGAGACAGGGGTGCCCATTGTCGCCCCTGCTCTTCGCCCTCGCGCTGGAGCCTCTGGCGGTCGCCCTAAGAATGTCGCAAGAATTTCAGGGTTTTAAAAGAGGGGGTGTAGAGGAGAAAGTCGCAATGTATGCGGATGATATCCTGTTGTTCCTGGAAGACACACAAGCTTCCTTGCTAGGGGCTATGAATTTGATTAAAGAATTCGGGCGCTTTTCGGGTTTGAGAATTAACTGGGAGAAGTCATCTCTTTTACCAATAGACCCCCTGGTAAACCCGCTCCCAGGACAGGTAAATTCCATAAAAACTGTAAATCAAATGAGGTACTTGGGGGTAAATATAACTAAAGACCCAGGGCAGTATATAACTGGCAATGTAGTACCATTAATGACAAAACTAAAACAGAAGAGCCGGGTGTGGGTTGGCCTTCCTCTCTCGGTCGCCGGTAGATGCAATCTTATTAAAATGATATGGATGCCGCAAATCCTGTTTGTGTTACACAATTCTCCTGTCTGGATTCCGAAACATTGGTTTAGGAAGCTGGATAGTTTGTTTAGGGAACTAATTTGGAAAAACAGAGTGGCAAGAATTAGCTTGAGAGCGCTGCGGCGGCCGAGAGAGGAGGGAGGCCTGGCGCTACCGGACCCCTGGAGTTACTTTTTGGCAGCCCAAATCCAGTTTATGAGAGGCAGTAATCTGGTGGAAGAAAGAGTAGGAAGAAATAGCGTATGGTTGTACAATATCAGTCATGATACAGAGGTGGAGGCAGTGGAGGCTGAACTTTTTGGATATAGCTGCCCAACAACTCAGCTAATGATCAAATGCTGGAAGACGGTAAAGGCTGTATTGGGATATACAGGGTACTCCGAGTTCTCCCCGATATGGAATAATAAAAATCTGAAAGAGCTTAGTACGATGGGGAAAATAGAAGAATGGGACAGGAGGGGTATTCACTGCCTGGCGCAATTGTATAAGGCAGGGAGTCTGAAAACATTTCAAGAGATAAAAGAGGAGTTTGCATTTCCCAATAGATTATTTTTCAGCTACTTGCAAGTAAGGCATGCCCTGGAGGTACAATTTAGAGGCAAGGAGATAGAGTGGTGTGAAATGCCCTTGTTAAGGAAACTGGTAAACACCAAGGGGTCTAAAGGGCTGATTTCACAAATGTACAGGAGTATAAGTAAGGTGGGGCAAGAAGGGGAGGTGGAGTCCAGGAAGAAAACTAAATGGGAGGAAGAGGTTGGTACAATAACGGAGGAACAATGGAAGTTTATTCTGGCATTAGGGTCAAGGATATCTCTATCCCCATCACAGGGGGTCTCTTATCTATATTTGATTTATAGACTTTACTACACACCAGAGAAACTATTTAGGTATGGTAAGAGGCAGGATGCGAAGTGTCAGCGGTGCGGAGATAGGAGAGGTGACCTAGTGCATATGTTTTGGCGATGCCCCAAGTTACACAGGTACTGGGAAAAATTGGTGGAGGAGATTAATGCAATATTTGGGTCTTCCCTGGAAATGGAGGCCAGAACTTGCCTGTTGAGTTTGCTGGAGGAAAATGATATGTTGAAAGACACCCAGACCGCTATTATAAGATGCCTGTTTCAGGGAAGGAAAATTATAGCACGGAAGTGGCAGGAGAAAGAACCCCCAACAGTAGGAGAATGGAAAAAAGAGGTTAAAGATATGATCACGAAAGAGGAATTCTGGTACAGAAAGAGAGGTAGTTTAAAGAAATATAAGAACATATGGAAGTTATGGTTAGAGAATGAATGGGTTGGATAGGTGTAAGAATATTAGGGGGAATGGGTGGTGTGCGAATGGGATGAGAGGAGGGTGAAGGGGAATAGAGGGATGGGGGGGGGGGTATGAGGGGAAAATGGAGGGCTTTAAGGGTTTGTGAATATTATTGAAGATTGTAAAACTGTGTTCCCTGTATGATCTGTTCGCTTAGAGGAAATTTGTGTTTTACTTTTAATCATAAAGTCTAGGATCAATAAAATCAGAACATTAGCCACAATGATGTGAAAAATTGAGAGACGGGACAAATTTTGATTTTCAAAGTTGATACGACTTCTCTTAAGATAAGTTTCGCTGAAGTGGCAAGAAAAAAAAAAGAAGGAAAAGGGGAAAAGAAAAAAAAAAAAAAGAAAAAAAAAAAAAAAAAAAAGAACATGAATTTGTCTAACCAACTGATGCACATGGGTCTCTCTAAATGGAGCTGTGACATCTGCAGAAATGTCATTTTTAGAAGAAAGGCCCACCCGTAATATGAGTTTGATCAAACACCCCGGTCTTTATTGTAATGTATCAGTATAATATAATTAGGGAAGAACATACATGAAATGTATGAAAACAGTACTTGTAGAAGAAATCCACAATTGCATGTTGGAACCTTTACTGCAAGTAAACATGGAAAGCTCCGACAAAATAAGTAGTAATATTTATTAAGGATGACCATGAGTTCTACATGTTCGATATCTGCCTGCATGTTCTTCTTGACCACCAGGTTTGCCTTAAACAGGGGAACAAGTACTCCATGCTGCTGTGGATTGAGGGAGTGTTGGTACACTTAAAGAGGATTTAATATGCCAATTCTGGGTTATATAACCCTTCCAAGTGTTATAATGTGCTACTGCTGGTTGATATAAGGTGTTGCTGATGGTGCTCTGATGTAATTCACTGCTGTGAGGACGTAGTCCTGGATGATATAACGAACCAACACTAGATGATGTAATGTTCCCTACTGGGTGATATTGTATTATGTGAGAAATATTAGTAAGCCCTGGAGCCAACCAAAAATATGCTGAAAATGTGAAGCTGCCCCTTTAGGTGAATATGTAACCTCTGAAAAGCGAACCAATGAAAAGCAAGGCGTTAACACATATGTAATAATTGCATGTAAACAAAGGATAAAAAACAATCCAAATATACATGAGACTCAAGGAAATTTTTATTGTTTTTATATCCTTTGTTTTTTATCCTTTGTTCACATGCAATTATCACATATGTGTTAGCGCCTTGCTTTTTATTGGCTAGCTTTTCAGTGGTGTTATATTCACTTAAAGGGGCAGCTTCACACTTGTCAGCATATTTTTGGTTGGTGCCAGGGCTTACTAATATTTCTCACACTATTTGAATGGCACCATTAGACATTTGGTAACGGCTGCTGACCATCACACTTATATAAGGGAGTATCTGGGGCACATTTAAGACCAGGAGCACGGCGATTGGAGCTTTCTTCAGAATTTTTTTTTTGGACTGTGCAATATTTATTATTATTACAAATAACACTTTTTTCACCTTTGGACTCTTAAGTGTTTGTTAACCCCCCCCCCCCCCCAAAATACTGTTTCCCTAAAGCATGTTATACAGCACAGCGTGTCATTTGGCCCCCTGTATCACCTGAAATACCTGGCTGATCCTGCCAGTTTCTACCCTCCCCTCTCTGCACTCACCCTGATCTATCAAGGCTACTGAGCCCTGACATCGGAGTCATCCATACGTGCCTCCGTCATCTGCAGCCTGCACGTCTGTGTCTGTATCTCCCTCTGTCCTCTCCACCTCCCCTCTCTAAGTGTCAGCTCCCCGATCCTCCCCTCCTGCTCTAGAAAACTGTTTTTTTTTTATCTATAGTTCCCTCTGATATATAACATTAGGCTTTGCAGTGCATCTCATTTTATAAAAATATACGGTATTATAGCTTACTATAGCTCACATGACTGCCCGCCGGTCTCCTCTCCTCTTCTCGGCTATCGTCAGTGAGGGTTTCCCAGCACCTCCCCCTGCAGTTATCAGATCATGACAGGAGACCGGCGGGCAGTCAGCTGAGCGCTGAACGGTGCTCTGAATTAAGCTAATATACCGCATATTTTTTATAAATGACATGCACTGCGGAGCTTAATGTTATATATCAAAGGGAACTGTAGAAATGTTTTTTACCTTAACAAATACTTTAAGTTTATTTGGATTGTCTTTTATCTTTGTTCACATGCAATCATCACATATGTCTTAGTGTCCTGATTTTCATTGTTTTGTTTTTCAGAGGTGGTAAATTCACTTTAAAGGGCAGCTTCACAAAATACTTTTTTTTTTCTTTTCAGCATATTGTCATTTCTGGTTGGCGCCAAATTTTACTAATATTTCTCACAATATTATATTATGTGCCTATGCCAGGTGACTGGTACTGAGACATTGAATATTTTTTTTCATTGTGCCCAAGGATTCACCGTGTTGCGCTTTTTTGTGGCTGTGCAAACATGTGACACATTCTGTATGTACAGCATAGACTACATTTTGTCTTACTCTTTATTTGTATTAGTCTAAAGAAAGCCAACCATGGTGGCTGAAATATAAACTATTAAAACCACTTAAAAGAACCACAAATGTATATATTTAATAAAGGATAGGACCCAACAATGAGGTGTTTTTTGGCTGTTTAAACATCTTCAACAAGTTATCAGGTCTTGATCCTTACACCTGAAACCTTTTAAGATTTAAACAAATGTTGGGTAATAAATACAACTACTCTGTTGTAACCTAAAATGTACATTTTATAAAATACCCGAACTGCTTGGGGGTTCAATGCAGGGTTATTAGGTCTGGGTCATTGGATTTGGCACTTGTAAGAATCAAACAAATAAAAGAATAGAATGTACTGCCTCCAGTTGAGTTATAATATTGCGACAGTGGACAGAACATTGTATAATTGTATCACATTTTGGATGCCCGTTGTCACATGTTCACCTCTTGGTTTGTTTTTAATCATATTGAATAATATTGTAGCATCAAAAAACAAGTCCCTTGCTTTACACGTAGTCTTGATGTAACCAAGCAAAAAGATCTCTGTTGTAGAAAAATTACACTTTAATCATATGATTATGAGAACAGCACTTCAATCAGCTTCACTCTGATTATTTTGGATTAATCCTCTGATTGGTAGTTTTGACTTTTAGCATTTGTTTTGATTGAATCTCGGTTCTTGTAGACATGTTTAGTTTATTGGAGAAAAGACTGCATTGAAAATTCATGTTGTAAATTGTGTTTTGCATATTGGCATCTGTATCATGGCCTGTTATGCTCTAAAAAGGATTCAGTGAAAACTATGATGTTAAAGCATAGGTCCGACCACCCCTGCAAAAATGAAAAGCCAGCAGCTACGCGTACTGCAGCTGCTGACTTTTAATAATAGGACACTTACCTGTCCTGGAGTCCAGCGATGTCAGCACCGCAGCTGATGTTTCCATCGGCTGTTGGGTTCTGCCACCGCCATTGCCGGTAAGGAAACCCGGTAGTGAAGCATTACGGGTTCACGCCCAGTCCCTACTGCTAATGCGTGAGGCACCGCTGCACTCCCATACTGGCCCAGCGTCAGGGGAAGGAGGAGGGAGCTGAGCAGCTGATGTAATTTGCTGCGGCTCGATCTCCCAGAAGTGGGGACAGGTCAGGGTACCTATCCGCTCCCCCCTCCTCCCGCAAGGTGCCAAATGTGGCACCGGAGGGGGGGGGAGACAAATGAGCAGAAGTTCCACTTTTGGGTGGAACTCCACTTTAAGTAGTCTGCAAAAGCATTTGAACTTGGTCTACTGGTCTTGATGAACCTTTTCAGCCAATATGTGTCGTATTTTCCCTCAACATGGTGCTGGTGGCAGAAGTACCCTGGTAAGTGTATAGCCATGTTTACTCGATGTAGAAGCACAGTTGTCTATGCAATAATTTATTTAAAAAAAAAAAAACACCATTTAGAGGGCAGTTTTAGAGGCACATATATTAACAATGTTAAAGTATAATTAAAGGCAATATTTTTTTTAGTTTTTGATAGAATGGAGAGGGATTACAACAGATGCCAGTTTCTAATCTTTTCTATGCCCCGTTAAGGAGATTCATCCTCTCTATTTGTCCTGTTTTCCATTATCATTGAAAGTAAAAAAAAATCCCAAATTTTGGGTTGTCCTCAAAAAAGTAATATCTTCCAACGGAGACACTAGTTCTGGTTACTTGGGGGTCCCCAAGGAATTCCCCTAATTTCCAGGGATTTCCTCTAACTTCCTGTTTGGCTATGGGACAGGAAGTGAAGGGAAATCTCCGCAATGGGACACAGATGAAAAAAAAAATCTGACAAGGGTTATATCTCTCCCTTTCTCTATCCAAAATGGGGAGAAAAAAGTTTTACCTTTAGTTCTACTGTAAGATTTGGGATTAGGGTACTCTGCAGTTCATTAACCTTTTTCTAACAAACTGCAATGTAATCATCTGGAATGGCTTTCTTATGAATTGTGCCATTATGAATTATGGAATGAATTTATTATGCCTAAACGTTTTGTCTACACTAAAAAATGCAGCAAAATGCATAACAATGTGTCTGGTATAAATGAGCCTTCTGGGTAAAAGAAAATCTTGCAGTTTGGATAAGTTTGGGATATTGGAGAGTATTTGAAACATCTGTTGAGAGGTTTCTGGCTTGCAATCACACTGACTTGTGTGGGGGGGAATAAAAGCACTTTAGATGCAGCAGAGTAGGGTATGAGTTTACTCAAATGCAAAGCAAAGGCAGCAGTACATGTAAGTGAACACTGCTTCATAAGGCTCAGTTCTAATCCCCTAAATACCAAAACTTTTCAAATGGTTTTAGAATATCAGCAAGTTAGAAGCAAAAAATAAACACCTGTGAGTACAAATCTTAAAGAAATTTTCTAGGCAGAATAAAAGTTACTTGGCAATTACCTGCAATGCATTTAGCAAAATCCCTCCCACAAAAGTAGAAAACTTTCTGTAACAAAAGAAGTGGGTGTGGAGCAGTTACTGTTGGATTGATCTGCACTGACTATAATTGCTTCTGTATTGTCTGGAACCAGCACACATAGAACGCTGTCAGCCATAGGCTTTGTTTCCTGCTATAAGTCCAAAATGTTATGTAACAGTATTTTCTTTTTCCAAAGCTTACTGGTAAATTGCCATTTTTCCTTAACATATGTATAAATGAATGTTGTGTTTTCTGGGAATTCTCTTGGTATTGAAACCCTTCAGGAGAGATGATGTGGACTGTCATTACGGTTCTTATGAAAATGCTGATGACCCAGTGGTTACAGTGTTTTTTAAAGTTGTTTGTTCTTTTAACAAAACAAAAAACATGTTATACTTACCTGCTCTGTGCAATGGTTTTGCACAGAGCAGTCCCCATCCTCCTTTTCTCGGGTCCCCCGGTGGCGCTCCTCCCCCCTCCGAGTACTAAGTGGCTTGCATGCATGCTCACTCCTGAGCCCCGTCATCACTGCTGTCATTGACAGCAGCAGGAACCAATGGCTCTCACTGCTGTAACTGAGCCAATGAGGAGGGAGAGAGCTGAGAGCGCCTCGGCTCTCGTGCACACAACTGGATCAAAATTGGGCTCAGGTAAGTATTTAGGTGGGATGTGGGGGAAGCTGCACGTAGAACCTTCTACCTATACAAACACTTTAAATTTAGACTTGGGATAAATAAGTAGCTGAATAGTTTTAAAGCCAGAGAATAAAGTGGATGAGGTGCATGACCAGAACTGAGAATTTCACTAGGAAGATTCTTTTGCGGTAGTCCCAGAAACTGGTAATAATGCATCTACCTGAAACTTAATTTTGAGTGGATCCTTTAAACTTTAGCCTCTTTGAATCTCAGTGGGCTATTCTATAGAAAGCTAAAATGTTAAAACAAATGATCATTTCTCTTGCTGGATTGTTGACACATTAATCCTTCCTGTAATTTCTGCTTCATGTCTTTGCAAGTCCCAAATTATGCCAGCAAATAGTGCAGGTGCATCCTAAGAACAGCACTACTAAAGGGAAATACACCAGTATGAGAGTGATTTGGCAGGTCCCCACAGGGAGGATCATGGGAGCTGCCGGCTCCATACTGGAGCTAACATAGACACTAAGGTTTCCAGGATCCTTATCTTCCAGAGATTTCCCCCTTCGTTTTACTTTTGCTTCTCTTAACTGACAGCTGATATTGCATTGTGTATTGACCGTGCTGCCTGTTTGGATTGACATGTATTTAATGTATTATTATTTATATAGCGCCAACAGTTTGTGCAGCGCTTTACAACATGAGGGAAGACAGTACACTTACAATACAAATTAATACAGGAGGGATCAGAGGGCCCTGCTCGTTAGAGCTTACAATCTAGAAGGGAGGGTCAAGTGGAAACAAAAGGTAATAACTGTGGGGGGTGAGCTGATGGAGTATGCACAGTACTTATACAGTATATGCCTTAAATATTCATACATTACTAACAAACATTGTAATCAAAACTCTAAACAGACTGGTTGCCTTGCAAGTTATTTTGACTGCAAACAATGAAGCAAGTGATCTTTAAAGCAGACTCGATACATCTTTATTAGAAAAATAAATGTCAGACATACAGTGTAGACAAAAAAACGTGCCTGCACATAGTCTTCAGTAGCTTCCAAAACTCTGCTGCTACAATTAATTCCTAGTCTGCAGCTTCAGTGCTTCTTGGTAGTGCTGAAATTTGGCCATCCATTTCTGCCTACTGCACATTTCTATTGGACAGTGCAGCAGCCCATCATATAGATAAGCCAACAGGGATGTGTGTCTGGGGGCAGAATAGAGTAGGAAGCTTGGAAACTACCAGGAAGTTTATGAACTTTTTTGATCAGAACAGCCCAGGATGAGGATGTGGCGGCAAGGTCATGGAGGATGCTGCAGGTAAGACAAAAAAGGTATAAACTCTAATCAGTTTATAACTAGCTTTTTAAAGAAAGGTACAAAGGTACAAAGGCAGTGCACAGAACTCTACAATATATAAAAAAATGCAGCCACTTATAGGTACCTGCCATTTATTCCTGACAGCAACAGAGTACAGTGGAACCTCGGATTATGAGCATAATCCGTTCCAGGAGTATGCTCGTAATCCAAAGTACTCGCATATCAAAGAGAGTTTTCCCATTGGAGTCAATGGAAATGAAAATAATTCGTTCCGCATTGACTTCACTGGGATGCAATACTGCATGCGGCCAGAGGCAGTGGGGCGCCGGAGAGCCTCGGAAATGGCCAAAAAGGCCCGAGAACACTTCGGCAGACCTCGGCAAACCTCGGAAAGGCTCGTAAACAGCCGAACTGTCCTCGGGCCTTTCCGTGCATTTCCGAACGCCAGGGATCGGCGACTTTCGGCTCTGCTCGGTTCCGGCGCCCCCCACTTCAGGCCAAAAGCGGTACTGCACAGCGCTTTTGGCCTAAATCCTGCTCGTTTTGCGAGACAACACTCGCAAACCGAGTTAGGATTTTTAGAAATACAGTGCTCGGTTTGCAAAAAGCTTGTTAACCGCGTTACTCGCAAACTGAGGTTCCTCTGTAAAAGTCAAAAACAGACATTTAAGTCCTACTGCCCCCCACAGTGCCTACATTAAGTTTAAGTGAAAAATCTCCTAAATTATTACCTGAAACCTGGACTGGTACTGCTGCGTGTCTGACATACCCATGATTACTTGCATCTTTCTGCAAGACACTGGTCCAGGAACTGGAAATGTAAGAGACATGGCCATTGAATGAATGCCTCCGGTATAGCAGATTGGATGTGTGGCTTACAGGTAAGTATTTAAAAGCTGGACCTAACTCCAGCCAAAACATTTCAAGTTTTGAATATAGTGGGGATGGCTTAGAACCTGCTTTACTACTTTTTGTGTTTGTCATATATTTCCACTCATTGAGAGGACAGTAGTTCTAACCCATTCTTAACTCTAATATAGGTTCTAACTTTCTCTACTCTATCAAGAATTTTGAAAAGTTTTACCATGTCTATTCCCTCCAATCAGCTCTCAGAGCTTTCCTCACTGAACTCTGCACAGTGTAATTGCAGCTCCCCACCCCCTTTTTTTTTTAACTCTCAGGCAAGCTGTATAGATCCTGCACTTTCAATAGATGTAGAGGAGAGAAGACTGCAGATAGACAAAGCAACTTATGTAGGGAAATTTGTTTCAGCCCTGTGTATCACCTGAGGCCAGTCACTTCACTGGGTATATGTAAGGGTTTACAACCACTTTACCTTCTTCATGACCAGAAGTCATGAAACCTAGATGTTAGACCAAATTTGGCAGGGTTAGCATGCATTTGTTAACATAATAAGAACTGCATGGTTAGTTTGCTTAACTTAATCCTTCCTGATTCCTGTTGAGTACCTTAATGATTTTCACATTATACTTAACCACTTCACACTCGGCCTATAGTAAAATGATGGCCAGGTGGCAGCTTTCCTATTCTGGGTGGACAACGTATGATATCGTCCTAGGCACACAGCGGCACAACCTGTGGCCACTTTGTCCATCAGATACAGCTAAACTAAGCGATCAGTACCTGGATGCTATGACAGCAACAGTTGCCAGGGGATCATTGTGACTAATTACAGCGATACCATGCTCACCAAGTAAATAATTGTAATGAAAAGCAGCCATTTGTGATTCGTTATTTACTATTATGATGCTGTGATTGGTCAAAGTGATCACATGGTGTACAATGCCAATCACAGGAGCCCCTGTACCATGCGATGTGACCAATCATAGCATGGCAATAGTAAACAACAGTAAAACAAGTGCCATGAATGAAAGCCATTAATGACAGTTACAATTATTGCTGTTACAGTCACCAGTCAGGGTTCCTAATCACTGCCGCACACCAGTTGCAGTGTCCCTGATCACTGCCGCACCAGTTACATGGCCCTTGATCACTGCCACACGAGTTACACAATCCCTGAACACTGCCAAAGCATCACACTGTCACCATAAGAACTTGTTCACATGTGTGATGTTCTTTGAGGAGCCATCCATATTCAGATCACTCTTTAGAGTGCATTTGACAGGCAATGAGAAGGCATTGCCTCCTCACCACCTGCTTTAACCCCTTGGACTTCACACAAGCAACCCTATTCACTTGAATGGGTTATGATTGGTGGGGGTACAGGGGTATAATTCCTGCCACAACTACAAAGCATCACAGCCACAGCTTGTACTAACCCTGGCTTGTTTATTGACCACATGTCTGTCTGTTGCCTGGACTGATCCTTTTCCTGTTTGCTGACCATGTCTCTGCCTACTCCTGAGCTAACCTGATGATCTGCACATCCTGCTGACTGCATTCCTACGAGACACCAGTCTTAGTTATTCCCTGTGGACAACTAAATTCCTGGAACCACAGGAACTTTGTTGTTTCCTTCTTTAGCCTGCTGTACTTTCTGGCCAGTAAAGATGGCATTCCTAAGGGCAGCCAAGTACCAGTAGGCTAGACTGGCTTGGCTTATAGGAGCAGGAACTGCTTTAGATGATGCAACACTAAGCTATATTCCTTGGCCACTCATATACAGATGGCAATAAAAGTATATTGGTTTTGATACAATTGGTTGATTTGTGTGATACACAAGGTACAATGTCTGGTATATAATCAGTCCAAACATTGAAAATATATCACACATGGTATTGCCATACCAGAAGAAGTAGCAGAATGTGTTTTGGAGTGTAATTCTGTGTGTGAGAAATATCTTATTAAATTACATAGTTACATAGTAGGTGAGGTTGAAAAAAGACACAAGTCCATCCAATCCAACAAATGTGTGTGATTATATGTCATTATTACTTTGTATATCCCTGTATGTTGTTGGATTGAAAACTTTTGTGGGTGTTTCCACTATGCTGGCGCTCCAGAGCCTTCAAAAATATGATAGGTAGTCGGAAAGATAAATGCATAACTTATGCACCTAGAAAGCCGGAATATACTCCTTGGATTTTGGGCCCCTCTGTGTGGCTAGGCTGTAAAAAGACTCACATATGCTATATGTCCATACTTAGAATGAGCAGCAGAATGTGTTTTTGTGGTGTAATTCTAAGTATTCCAAAGATGTGTGTTAGAAATATTTTATTACTTGAAAACTTTGTGTAAAAAAAATAAATTTTCATTCTCTTTCCTGCATTTTTCAAAACTTGTGGCAAGAAATTACATTTTTAAAAGACTCAAAATGCCTCTTAGAAAATACAGTGAAGTGTTTTCTTCTCAAAATGGGGTAATTTTGTGAGTGTTTCCACTGTCCTAGTGCTCCAGAGCCTCCACAAATGTGATAAGTAGCCAAATAGATGTGTAATTTATGCTCATTGAAAGGTTCTCCTTGGATTTTGAGCCCTTCTATGCATCAAGGCTGGGAAAAAGCATCACGCATGTGATATCCCCATACTTGGAAAGCATAGCAGAATGTGCTTTGTGGTGTTATTCTAAGTTTGCCTGTGCTGTGTGTGACAATTTAATTACTTAATTTTTCCAAAAAAGTGACACACATTACAACTTCAGAAAACTAACCATGTCTCTTACAAAACACCTTGCACTGTCTACTTTCCAAAAATTGGTCATTTAGGGGTATTTGTACTGTTCTGTCATCTTAGGGTCTCAAGAAATGAGATAGGCAGTCAGTAAATCAGGAATGATCAATTATCAAATATATATAACATAGATTGTAGACGCTATAACTTTCACACAGACTAAATAATATGCACTGATTTGGGTTATTTCTCTACCAAAGGAATGTAGCAGAAAACCTTTGGCCTAAATTATTTATTTGCAAACGAAAAAAGTGTTTTTTTTTGTTCAAAGTTGTTGGTTATTTTTTATTTAAATAGCAAAAAATAAAAACACAGTGGTGATTAAATACCACCAAAATAAAGCTCTATCTGTTGCATAACTAAGTAATTATCATTCAAAATGTGACAGTGCTGAAAACTTAAAAATGGCCTGGGCAGGAAAGGGGTAAAAGTGTCCAGTACTGGGGTGGTTAAAAACATATAAGGGTTTTGTTCTATATACATTTAAATAAATACATTCTTATAGGCTGGCAAATGGATAATGCAGTAAATAAAAGTACATTTTTTTTAACGTTACTCAGCCCCCAATGTGCAGCGTTAACCCCTGCAAAAGCCTCTGATTTGTGCCCCGGGTCTTTTCTCACTGTGTAGCAGCAGCCAGGCAAACAGTAGTTTTCACTCTACTGGTTACAAAAAAACAGCCTAGGGGTTGCCTTTTTAAAAGCTTTTGCAGATTAACTCAGATGGGGTTCAGGGAGTTGTGGGATACTCCAGAACATTAAAACAGCAATGTAAGGACACTCTCCCCTGGGCAGCAGCTTCTTAGAATAGTCCCCTCAGCAGTAGGACAGAAAATGGATAGCACTGGGACAGCATTAGCATTGTCCCAGGCCAGGCAAGCTGTAAATTGTTAGATTGTTAAGCCACTCTGACTAATTTATATCATCTGCTCTGTGTCATAATCCTGTGTGTGCTTTATTTAAAAAAATGCTGTTTATACCTAATTCCTACAGCGCCGATCGGTGCTCACGTGACCGGCTGACTCTCTCACCGCCTGACAGCTGCAGCAGGCTGGGGTCGAGATTCCCCCGCTAATGTCAGGTGCTCTGAAATTAGGTATAATCAGAATTTTTTTTTTTATAAATCGCACACACACAGGGGGACACAGCATAAGGACACAGGGCAGATGGTATGAAAATAAAACAGGGATAGGGGGGGAGAGCAAACAGGAGAGAGCAGCTGACGGATGCACGTAAACTGAGCATGGTGTCAGGGCTCAGCAGCCATGATAAACCATGGTCATTTTACAGGGGGGAGGGTAGATACTGGCAGGATCCACCAGGAATTTCAAGTTATACAGGGGGAAAAATTACACAGCACAAGCACTGTGCTGTATAACCTGCTTTAAAGGGACAGGATCCTTTTTTGTTTAAGGTTAACAAATGCTTTAAACACAGCATAGTAGGGGTTAACAGTAACTGAAATCCTTTTCCCTGAAGTCTGTACTCACAATGTCCTCCCAGGGTTTGGATGTCTCCCTCAGACTCAGGCAGGCAGACTCTTCTGTGAAGTTCCCAGGTCAGATCCTCAGTGGCACTCTTCTTTTGGCTCCCATAGGACTTCTAGCAAGATAGCCCCACAAAGTCACGCATAGCTGGGGCCTTGATGAGATAGGCAGAATCCTAAGCAGGAGGGTCAGGAAGGGATGACCACCCTTTTGGCTGGGAACCTCTCCTCCTAGGAAAAGAACCCTGCTCTCTGGGGCTCCAAACTATTTAGTGCGTAAATATTCCTGCTGCTTATGTGACTTTTCCATCCACTATGTTCTGAAAATCTCCAGAACATAGTGGGACAGGGGGAATCACTTAAACTTACAACCTGCAGAACCCAGAGCAGCTTAAAGCAATCACATGCTTCTCTGCTGATTACAGGAGAGTCTCAGAACCAAATTTTCCTCACTAAATCCAGCAGGCTAAATATTGTACAGACTTCATAGATGGCGCTGGAGTAGGCCACATTTTTTACACAGCATACAGCTTTTTATCCAAAAATCCCACATTAAAATGTATGTATTTGACAGATGAAAAATAAAAATTTTGTACAACTTCTACATACTGTGTTAAAGCCCTTTAAGTAGGCCACATTTTGAAACAGACAGTCCACAGCTTTTCATTAAAAAAATAACATTACAGTGTATATATTATACAGAAAAGAAACACCTGCACACCAGCTGTTAGTTGCTGGGTGTTACATGGATCGCAGCAGTCGGGTAGGTGTCCTCAGGTCTAGGTTCACCTTGGGTCCTGTTATTTTTATTCACGTTGTTTTGTTACACTTTTCTTTTTTCACTTCCATTCCATTTTTCTATTTCATGTCATCACCATGTATTAGTCTTCATGCACACACTTAATTAGGTCACTGTCAGTTATTACTTTTAGACACAGGTTAGTTCATTACACACATTCATGTCATATTGTTGACTCATTACATTTCCACACTACCATTTCCATGCTGACTAATTGGTTGTATATTCATATACCAATTCACCATCATATCTAATCATACACACAATTGTTTTTTCTAGACACCCCAGTTTGATGATTGATACACTAACACTTTTTGCCCCATGGTGACTTCCCCTACACCCAGGCACCTCTACATCACCCGATGCTGTCTATATGTACTACGCCGCCTCGGCTCCCGCGGTGTGGCTTTTGCCTCTGATCCGCCGTATGCCATTTTGCCTCATGTCGCATCCGTTGCCGGGGTCGGTGAGTGTGCTTGACCAACTCCAAAAATTATTTTTTATTCCTCTCTATTTTACAGTGTAACATATTACATTTGCATACTTTACAGGTATTTGTTGCATCGGCTCCTGATGAGTGGAGAGAAATCATCCACGAAACGTGTGGAGCCACACTTGATGCTACAGAAACACTTACTACGCCCTAACGTTGTTACCAATGCAAACTTAATGTTTTTTTTTTTTTAATTTATACTATGTGAATATCATTATAGGTGTCGGGCATGCCGCTTCCGGCAGTTGCAGGTTATATTGCTGTTATATACACCAGTTATTTGATCATCATGTATTTATCCTAAAGTTATGTGGTTATTTATATATACCCTTCTACTATCATGTGTACGCTTGTGCCTATATGTTTATATATGGAATTACCTTTTTACTACATTTGATATGTATTAAGCACTTTTATCTCTACCTCCGCAGTTCAACTGCTTCATTTAAAGTCCCAACTTCCTTCTTTTGCAATTGATATAGGGATGGAGGCACCTATCGGGCTTCATTTAAAGTCCCAATTGCCCCTTTTCTCTTTTTTTTATATTATACAGAAAAGAAACAGCAAAATATTATAGTGGGTCCATTCACAGTATTTATAGTGTACCTGTCATCAAAATGGAAATATATAATTTTTATTTTTTTATACGTCGCATTTCTAATTTACTCTTAATAAGAGGAGGAGGTTTAGGAGGTGAAGTCAGTACAGGAATCACTGATTGCAGGCCACCAAATAACAAGGATATGTAGTGCATAGAAATTGAAAATAAACAGTAGAGGAGAAGCTGCAGGCAATCCAAGAAGTTGTGGAATGAGATGTCCAGCAGATAGCTGGTGCTCTGTCAAAATAGCCAACAAGTTGAAATCTCCAATGACATCACTTCTGGGGATTTAGATGAGTTGGCTCTACTGGCCATGCGCACGTGCACCTGACAGAAACCCCAGGCAGCTGTTGGAGAATTTAATGATTTTTCCTCGGATCTACCAATCGCCGCAGTGAGCATGCGCAAGGTACTTCACTAACTTTTGAAAACTCGACAAGTTCTCCAACAGCTGCTGGGGGTTTCTGTTATTCTGTCGGGTGCACGCACGTGCATTGCCAGTAGAGCCAACTCATCAAAATCTGCTGCTGGAGAGTGGCCAGAAGTGAAATTTTGACGAGTTGGCTATTTTGATAGAACAGAGACACTCACAACATGAAAGGAGATTTTTCAAGTAAGCTTATATTGCATTAAGAAATTGTTATTGTTTGTATTGCTATTGCAATGTTGAGATTATAAAGAGAAAAAATATACTGTGTATAGAACTCCTTTAGGAACTTTTATTAGGCCACATTTTCAACTGGAGAGACTGCTTTCAAAAATCAAATTAGAGTCTATTTCACAGAAAAAAGAGCAAATAAAATATTACATATACTTCATGCACAGTACGTAAACCGTATTGCTAAGCCACAGGTTTGAAATGAGAGTACAGGAAGATTTTAATTAAGAGTGTTCTATTGCAGAGAGACAATCATAAATATTTTGGATTTCCAGATCAGTGTAATAGTCCTCAAACTTGGAGGCAGTGAACTAGGTTTACCCTGCAGCAAATGCTCTTTGAAAACTTTGAGGTACAATGCAGAATTAACCCTGTAAAAGAAATCACAAATTTGTAGCTGAGGTCCAGCTGCAGAAAATTGTGTGGCACAGTTACAGTGCCAGAGCATAGAAAAGGGCAGTAGAGACAACATAAGCTGGTAATCATGGCAGTCCATAAACAGTGGCAGGAGATAGTTATAGTAGCAGTCCAGAAGAGATGGAAGGAAAGTAAGCCAGTCAACTTCATCATAGTAAAGAAGGATTTGTCCCTCTGTCACAAAACCACCTGTTTCATAGAATGACCTCTTTGACAACACAATGCCCATAGGGCAGGCCAACATCTCCATTGGATACTATGCCAACTCCAACCAGTGGTTCAGCCTGGACACCCAGTAGTTCATGAGCCCCTCAGTTTGAATGTTGATTAAAATCTTATAGTCAAGCTACTAGCTGTGACAGCTGCCAGCAGTTAGGCTTGAGCTGCATTAATATAATATCAATAGCAATTACTGCTCTCAGCCTGTAGTCCCCTTCAACTATGCTCCTGGTGCTTTCTTCTCAACACCAGATAAAATGTGTGCATCCTCCTGAAGCTTACTGGTGCTGTTTTCAAATAATTCAGCAGACTCCTCTATGCCAGTTTGCAGGGCAATGGCAGAATGAGGTGTATAGGAGGTGGAAGAGGAGGGCTGGGGAAAATGTGCTTCTCTGTACCTGGGAGGCAAATGAGAAAGGCTTATATGCTCCATATGCTTTGACTGTATAACATGCCCAGTGTCAGAAAGAAAAGGCAGACATTCCCTGCTACTCAATGACGGCCAAGCAGGTAAGGAGGTCCTTCCCCTAGCATCGCTGTCACCGGGCATGGTATCTCCAAAGGGCGGCACAGAAAGCAAACATTCCGGTCGCCAGATGAAAACAAAGGGATCCCTGTAGCATGTGCTGGCAGTGCTTTTAGGGCTCAAGCCTATTGTGGGTTTGACCTAGGCTCTAGCGGAATTGCCATATTCAATTGATCCAAGTATTTGATTTTAAAGCATCCGGTAGGCATCTATTCTCAGCTCGGTATTTGATGATTCTATGTAATTATGTTTAACTAAATGCTATGTGTCTCCAATATGACGTTACTGTCACTACACAATTCAATGTTAATATTTACAACTATTTGTTTCTTTTATAGTATCAACTTTATGAAGTACTTTTAAGTCTCCCGAGGAAGCTCCTTTGGGCCAAACATGTAGAGCAGAAGTGGCTGCACTGCTGTATGCATTATGTTATTTGATCTTTCATTTTAAAGAAGCTGATATTTTATAACATTTATATTTTTATAATCAAATATGTTTGTTCTTGCACCTCTAAAGTCCCACCTTTTGCCTTTCTCTATTCCTACTGAATGGGTGGGGTGCCTATTCTGGCTTTTCATTGCCCATATCTTTGTATACACAATAATATATAGCCCACTACAATTAGTAGTGAGCTGAACATATCTGGATTCATTTGAGGGCAGGTTCAGCAAACAGTACTAACAATCTGGAGCTGAATCCAAACTCCGCTGAAATCAATAGGAACCAAACGTTAAAAACAAAATAATGCCCGTTTTATAGCCTAATATGCTAGGGATTGTCAAACAAATGGCATGGGAGGCTGGGCACCACCCTGCAGGACATGTATTAAAAAGGTTTTATTTTTTTTTAAGAATTTAGTTTGGTGGGGAGCAGAAATTTTAGTAATAGTTAAAGGGAAATATTCCTTTATGTAACCTGCTTGGGGACGCTCTGACCCTAACTGTGAAGTGGCGCATCTGTGCAAAGTATACAACCTACTACAGGAACACTGACATTTACAAATAAAAACGTATGTTTAAATTGCCAGCAAAATAACAGCTCCTGTCTACTTCATTTTGTCTGTAAACAAACAGCTGGGGATTCCATTTATCTAGTCTAGACCCTTATCCTAGATGAAAAAAACACAGCATGGTGTTCCGCCCTAATTCATACCAGGCTCTTCAGGTCGGGTATAGTTTGTAAGGGGGAACCCCACACAAATCAAAAAAACCTGAGGCCCCCCCAAACACCACAAAAGAATATGCAGCTTGGTAGGCCAGGAGAGGGTAGATGAGCATGCGCCCTCCATCCTGAACTTTACCATGCCAAGTTCCCTCAACATGTGGGGGGTACCTTGTCAGGGGGAATGCCCCTGGCAAAGCACCTTGTCCCCTTATTAATGAGGACAAGGGCCTCATCCCCACAACCCTGGCCTGGTGGTCGTGGAGATATTCGGAGATTGAGCATCCTTACCAAGTTTTAAAAGTACTATAATGATGGCCTCATTCATAGATGCGGGGAGAGATCCTGTTATAAAAGCCTGATTATAAACTTTTAAAAGGATTGGGATAAGTTGTGACGCATACCGTTTTTATACACTTCCGCGGGGAGTCCATCCTCCCCAGGTGCTTTATTGTTTTGTGTATGCGCTAAGGCTTCCAACAATTCCTCCTCTGTCAAAGGGGCACTAAGTAGGGCAGAATCTGAGTCAGATAGACATAGAATGGGGTACTTGTCTAAAAAAGAGCAAATACCGTCCTGTGAAGGTTGGACCTTTGAGGCGTAGGCATCTTGGAAAAATGATTTAAATACATCCATTATGGATTTGGTGGTGTAGCAAGTCACACCCAATTGGTCAGTTATAGCCCCTATGAGAGAAGAGGACTGCTGTGATTTGGCCAGCATTGCTAACATATGGCCCGTACCCTCCCCTTCTTCAAAGTGGCTTTGTTGTAAAAAGAACCTTTTGTTTTCTGCCAGCTGTAAAGATAAGTCCCTAAGCATAGATTGGGCCGCCATCCATGATCTTTTCCTAACATCTGTGGGGTTAGCTATATAAATTCACTTCTGACCTATGAGTTTCCTCCAATACTGACTGTTCCCATTTTTTTGTAGAGGTTTTGATCTTAGAAATCACATGGATTAACGGTCCTCGTAGGTATGCCTTTGGCGTATCCCAAACCACTTCAATAGTTGTTGAATCAATATTATGTCTGAAAAACTGGGTAAGTGACTCTGATATTGGGTCCGGATCCAGCAAAAGCGCCAACCAGAAGGGGTTAAGCTTCCACATAGTATTACTTTTAACCGCTCCCAACCGTAGATCTATTGAAAATGGAGAGTGGTCTGACACCTGTCTCGTGTGGTATTGGTTTGAATACACCAGTGGAAGCAGGATTTCGTTCCCAAGCCCCATGTCAATTCTAGATAATCCCCCCACTGAAGCAGATTGACATGAATACACCCTAGCCTCCCGATTGCGCATTCTCCAGAGATCGGTAAGACCCATCTCCAAGAGGACACGAGAAAAAGGGTTGATACCCTGATGCCTCTGCGAGTCGTCTTCCCCCCCGGATATGTAGCTTGTCCTTATCATAATCAATATATTTGTTAAAGTCTCCAATAACCAAGACCGGCATCCCCGGGGAAACGAGACATGAATTCTGCAAAACTTTTGAGTACACTGGTTGAGAATGAAGACGGTATGTACAGGCCTGCCATTATACATTTAGTGTCATACAGGGAGCAAGAGAGTAAAATATATCTACCATCTGGATCAACTTTTACTTCTGCAGCCGAAAATTGAACATCCCTTTTCACCAGGAAACTCACCCCCCTCAAGTATGCCGTGTGTGTGGCATGGCATTGATGCCTGAAGTTGCGTAGCGAATTGAGGAGTCGAAGTTGAGGGGAAGTGAGTCTCCTGCAAACAAATTACATCCGCATCAATGCGCCTGATCGTGCGAAGCACAGCCAACCGCTTGACCGGACTATTCAATCCCCAGACATTCCAGGACAAAATTCTGGTTACCTTAGACATATAGTTAGCATAAAGGTATTCTCAAGAGTGTGCTCGATAAGTAATGCAAAATAATCAGGTATATAAGTATTTAAGCAGAGTATAGGAAACCATTGTCCCGAATGACCTGTAAAAAAATGACAATTAGAGGTTGATTGATCCAACCCATAACATACCTCTAAGAAGTGGAGCGAAACAGGCATAGATGTAGTGGGTAAAGCACCGAGTTGCAAAAACAGTAGTGATGTAGAGACCGAGGTGGAGTAGTCCCTGAGGAAAAACAACAAAAGTAAACAGGCCAACATGGCCAAACTGTGTTGCCAAGGGGCAACAGTAGGTGTGAAAAGGACCTTCTTGGGGGCAACATTGGAAGTGCACATAGTGTCTTTACAACTTCTCAGCAGCAAAAACAGGTAGTCCAGAAGGAATTATAGATCCAGCCATTAAAGGCCTTCTCTGCCTTAGCATTTATAATATAAAAAATGAAAAGAAAAGAAACAGAAGAAACCTCTGAAAACAATACTTCATCCAGCCTGAGGATTAGAGTGTCGATTGCGAGCTTCACGAATGGATTGTTCCTCTCTATCCAGCCAGTGTGTAGCCGCAGAAGGTTGATCAAAGAAATGCACTGAGCCCAGTGCTTCCACTCTAAGGCGAGCAGGATATAACATGGCATATTTCAGGTCAAGTAATCTGAGTCTCCGCTTGACATCAAGAAACTTAGTGCGTTGCTTCTGTAATTCAGCAGAAAAATCTGGAAAGAAGGATACTTTGGTATTATCTATTTTTAAGGCTTCTGGTTCGATTCTGGCATTATGCAGGATTGCGTCTCTGCCCTTATAGTGAAGGAGTTTGAATAGGAAGGGTCTTGGGGGGGCCCCAGGTGGTAGAGGCCTTGCAGGTACTCTGTGTGCACGTTCCACAGAGAACACAGGAGTAAACACATCTCTACCAAAAGCAGATACCAGACATTTTTCAATAAGTTCCACTGGGTTTTTTCCTTCAAGACTTTCTGGTAGCCTGATCATTCTGATATTATTACGTCTCATTCTATTCTCTAATTCCTCTAAACGAGAGTAGTGCTGGGTTAGGAGATGGTTGTTGTAAGTGAGATCACGCTGCTTGGGCGCCATGTCATCCTCTATGGAGCTGATACGGCCCTCTAATGCTGATGCTCTTTCCCTTAGTTTTTGTGTATCTTGCCTCAGAAAGGAGATTTCAGCTTTTACCCCTTTTATCTCTGCTGTGAGGTTTGTCAGGGAAGCATTGCATGAGGTTATAGCTGTAAAGATATCCCTGAGAGAGGGCTCTGTGTCAGCAGCAGGGCTGGTAGGTGCTTGAGGCCTAGGAAATCCTCCCTCTGGAGTACTCACTGCATTCCATGCGAAGCCGGATGCACTCGCATCATCCAGGGGCACTGTGTCATCCGCTTCAGAGCTCCCACCGGACGATCCCTCTGGTGTCCCCGGTGCTGCTGCCTCGTCAATTAGAAGGGATTTAGAGAACAGCTTCTCTGTGACTTCTCTATGAAGATCGTTGGCTGAGCGGTGTGTTTGAGCGCCATTTTGGGCCATGCTGTCCACAGTCCGGGACAAGTTCTGTCTCTTTGCGGCTGACATCGTACCCCAATCTTGGTTCCGATTGCCGGGTAATGCCTAGGGGGATGAATGGGAGCCAGTCTGTCTGTTTTGCGAGGCTGTACGACGTGTCATCAGGATAAAAGTAAGGAGAATCGGCGGAGAGGACCGAGTGCACGTCCGACTACATCAGCTGCCTGGCCACGCCCCCCCTTTTCCTGACTTTTACTAAATACCAAAGCATGTAGCTATGCAAAAGCTTGTACGCCAAAACACACGGTAACGTGTTTTAGTGTGTCGTGGTTTTTTTTCTGCAATTTTTCGCTTATATGGAATGATCTACCTAAATGCGAAGTTGTGCAAAAACCTATGGGCATTGTCAAACATGCATAGGTTTAAATGGAGCCTATGCAGGTGTGGTGCCACTTCAATTTTTAACATCAGCATTGTAACAGCAATACAAACAATAGATATATTTTACAATTCAGTATAAGTTTACTTGAAAAATCACCTTTCTAGAGAGTGCAAGAGGGTGTTTTTCAAAGTGGTTTTCTGAACAAAAAAAAAGCATGGAGATATGGATGGATGGGTAAGCTTGCTTTGAATATTAAAAATGAATCAAATATTGTTTTTTATTTGTGGTGCTCAGATGCAGCATAGTTCCACTTCAACACCAGTTTTATCTCTGTTAATATGTATGCCCAGGCAGAACTTTCTTTCATCTTTGACTAAAGTGGAGGGGATGGATTAGAACCCCTGCCAGATTTTACTGCTATCCATAACGCTTAAGAGAGCTTTTCTGTCACTTCCTGTTCTTAGTACGGCTTCTCTAAAGCTGGGTTCACACTTAATTCAAATGCGGCTCACAGCAGGGGTCCGGTGCATCCTTGTTCTCAATTTCAGGGACGGATCAGGACCAATTTTTTGCCTCAATTCGGACCTGAAACAGAACCAAAGATGCACAGGACCTCTATGCAATCCACTCCGCAGCCACGCCGGAGATGTGTGAATTGGCTCTATTTAGAGGCAGTCACAGTCCCCTGTCATGCGAATTCGATCCGCAGAAACCAGCATCCAATTCACATAAATGTGAACCCAGCCTAAAGAGGAAGTGGAGAAATATCTACAACAGGACACCAACAGTAAGGTTGGCCACACATTATACAATTATACAAAGTCCTTTAGATTTACCAAAACCATATAAAATGAGGTCAAACCTGAACACTTTTAATATGTAAGCAATCCGGCAGGCCCTTGTACTACATAGTTAAAGGTAAATCTAAAGGAAATTGAATAAGAAAATTGTATAATGTATGGCCAGTTTAAGACAAGCATTTTTGTTTCTGTCTGGCTTGCCATTGAAGAGTTAATCGATGTCAGCAGGATAATAAGTGAGGGGAAATCTCTCTAAAGGAGTCCTGAATAGCAGTAAATCCTGACAGGACTTCTTACCCTTTCCCACTCAATGCAAAACTTAAAAAAATAAAAACATTTGCTGGACATACATTTTAATAAAGGCAGATAAAACATAATATATATATAAACAGATAAAGGCAACAAAATGATTCTACTACCATAGCAAACTTTTGGTATGGCATGTTATAGTGCAGCATTTAAAGCAGAGCTAATGCTGGGTTCACATGTAATTCGGATGTGGCTCACAGCAGGGGGTCTGGTGTGTCCCTGTTCTCCATTTCTGGGACACATCAGGCCCGAATTTTTGCCTGAATTCAGACCTGAAGCGGACCCAAAAATGCACAGGACCCCTGTGCAATGCGCACCGCAGCCATCCCGGAGATGTGAGAACCGGTGTGTTGCCGAATAAGTTCCTTCGGCGGATAAGTTTCCCCCCTGTACTGCGCAGGCGCAGTGCCTGCGCAGTACGAACTAGTAACAGCCGCCGGAGATAGCCGAAGCTCAAGATCGACAATCAGCTGTACACGGCGCCTGTGCCCTGGGTCCAGGTTCCTTCCCTACCATCCAAGTGGACCTAGAGGGGGAATCTAAAAGAGCCGAGCGAAGCAAGGCTGTGCCCGAAGCGTGGCGAGCGAAGCGAGCCCGCGAGGGGCCCTCTTACAGGCGCTGTGTACAGCTGATTTTCAGCTATTCCGCTTCGGCTATTTCCGCCGGATCCTACTGCGCAGCGCCTGCGCAGTAGAGGGGGGAACTTATCAGCCGAGCGGAACTTTCTCGGCAGAACACCGGCTCCATTGAGAGCCGGTCACAGTCTCCTGTCATGTGAAATGGTAATGATTAAGCACAAGATGTATGTGTGAAACGCGTCTATGTGACCACAGTTTGGTGTCTTTGGTGTTATCTTTGTGAAACAAAATAAAAGGAAACCGGAAGTTCTGGATGTGCAGCCATTTCTTTCTTCTTTCCTGTCATGTGAAACCAGGGGAAACCCGCATCCAATTTGCATAAGTGGGAACCCAGCCAAAAGCAGCAAATACTTACCTCTCCTGTCCACAGACTTCATCACTGGTGCTAACAACTTCACCTGGTCATCTTGATTGACCAGGCTGAGATAACCTAATGCCCCAAACACACGATCAGAAATTCCGTCAGAAAAAACTTGGATTGTTTTTCCAATGGAATTCCGCTCGAGCTTGCCTTGCATACACACGGTCACCCAAAAGTAATCTGAGCTTTCGACCGTCAAGAACGCGGTGCCGTACAACACTACGATGAGCCGAGAAAATGAAGTTCAATGCTTCTGAGCACGCGTCAAATTGTTTCCGAGCATGCGTAATTTTTGCGCTTCCAAATTGTATACAGATGAACGCGTTTTCGGATAACTCTCGTGCATGTGCACAGGATTATTTCAAATTGGCACCTAAGCATGCTATGAATGTGTTTATTCTAAAACTGTTTCTGAGCAGACAGGTAAGAGTTTTATGGCAGAAGAGACCAGGTATGTCTTCTCTGCAACAAAATGCCTCCCTGGTGGCCAATTTTGTGTGCATGGGGAATTCTTTATTTGCACTCATATCTTAAAAGGGTTACTTTGATACCAAAACCTTGAAGTATTTCCTTTTTTCCTGCACTTCCTTTATAAATGTATTTGTTAACAAAATGCTATTATGTAACTGCATTTTATCAAGTCTAAAACAGAACAGCCCTTTTTAACGAAACTTTGACTAGAACTAATGCTTTTCATGCTGCCACAATTTTTTTTTCACAATCTCACTGAGGCTTTTAGTAATGTTTTTAAATTTAGCTATCAGACAATAACCTGAGGCGCTGTAGTCAATTACAGCTTTCAGAGCTCCGCCGCAGACTGTGAGCAGAGAGTGTTTAATCTAGCCTTGTGATTTCTAATGTGATTTAGAACATGACCCCTTACATGGTAAATGTTCTGAGAGTAGCATGAAATCTTTAACACCACTATAAAATCCAGGAGGACTAATGAAAATAAATAACGTAAGCAATTGTTGAGACGTGGGCTTAAAAAATCTTTAGTGTTGTGAGCAGTGAAACTGACACTTGGAGGATAAAGGAGAGAGTTATTATTGGTTTATTTGAGAATCTAGATAAAAGGCCTTCTGTCTTTCAGTGGGATGGTATGTAGTAAAAATGAGTACATAGTTTTGACAAATATACATTTAAATATGATGAGAGAACATTGTGAATGTGGCACTCATTCTTTGAGACTTGCAACTGCTAGTGGTCATTTATGCAGCACAAATTGCTAAAACTTATGTGTTTTAATACATTAAGGCATGTACACAGGATACAGCTGAACTCTGGGCACAAACTTTCTTTAAATATGTTATTCATTAGACATAAATGATATAAATACACTCTGTGTACACAAAATGCCAATGCAAACCCAGATATCACATGGTTAAAGCAGTGGTGACCTTGTTGGATGGATAACTGCACAGATCTAGAAGAATTATGTAAAGAACATCAAGATGTAAAAATACACACCCTCTTTATATATTTAGACAATATTCTCTTATTTCGATGTTTAGCTTAAACCATTGTTTTTAAACGTTCCTAGTTAACAAATGTACAATGTGCTGATGTGTGCTGTCAATTTTGTGATGCATCAATGTGTCTTTGAATGGCTAGGGCAGTGCATGAACCTGTGTATTAACCAGTGGCGGCTGGTAGGTTTTTCTTTTGGGGGGGGCAAACAAGCACTCCCCCCCCCCTCTGGGCAGCCGGTGGCACGGCACTGACACCGACCCCCCCCTTTTCGAGAAGCCAGCGGCGTGGCACTGACTCCTCTTTGTTCCTCCTAAGTGCTAGGCATCCAATAGGATTGCCTGACGCCTTGGCCAATCGGGAAACAGGTCTCACGACCTGCCTCCTGTTTGGTAGAGAGGAACTTTGGCCTCTGGCTCTAATTAGGTGCTTTAACCCTCCCCCCAATTGGATTCCATAGTCTGGCACCCTGATATGTGGATTAGGGGGTCGCACATAAAAACTCAAACAAATGCACATGGAAAAGTTTAATCTAGCCTTGTTTTTTACATTCTATAACAAGTGCCAGTGTTTATTCTTAATTTTCTTTATTGTCCACTGAGAGACAATGGAATTCTAGAATTCTTAGACTGTCTAGTTATCCTACCCTCTACAAGAGACACTGACAACAAAAGAAAAACTTGCTAGGCACCAAAAAAGTCACGTTTGGACAACAAATCAATCCAGTCCACAACCAATTTGCCTCAGTTTTTTTATGAGTCTTCAGGAGAGTGGACATGTTTTCTTTCGCTCAGAAGAATTTTATGGAAAAGATTCTACTATCAACAGCTGCTGTTGGAATTCATGTCAGACATATGAAATCCATACTGGTGTTCTCTCTGCATTGTCCCCACAGTCATAGTAGTGACAACTGTTGTGTTCCAGCTATCACAGGAAACAGTGATTGTCTGGGGTTCCTTGTATGTTGGAACCAGGGCCAGAACATGTCGTGAGTATGTATACCAATCTGTGTTCCAGCTATTACTGGACTTCACATTTAAGGTAAAGCCAGTATTGCCTGGGGATTCTTTGTATGTTGGGACCAGGGCCATCATATATGATGAGTATATGTACTGAATCTGCAGGTGCTCTGCAGGTGCTCTGGGAATTCAGCAGAGCCATGGAAGTGCTTTGTCTATCCCTGTCTCTGTTTTCTCATCCATACTGTAATCTGTGACACTCCATTCCTGCTCTGTCAAGTAGGGAAAA
Organism: Lithobates clamitans; assembly: GCA_037952925.1. Lineage (NCBI taxonomy): Eukaryota > Metazoa > Chordata > Amphibia > Anura > Ranidae > Lithobates > Lithobates clamitans. Next base: position 2,117,832 of record JBBGZY010000724.1, on the reverse strand, counting down.
CCAAATGCAGTTTTTTCCCATACTGGTATTCTCCTGTGATGTCCCTGCATTCCATCTGGTGACAACTCTGTCTGTGCTTCAGCTATTATGTCTTTACCATTTTGGTCAGGTCAGTGTTGTCAATAAAGTCTGTGTTTCATTTTGGGATCAGGGAATATAATGCACAGTTTCTTTTGCTGTAATGGTAATTCGCAATGTACTGCAAATGTCATATGCAGCATACCAGAGATCTCACCATTTTTTATTTGCATGTATACTAGAAACTGGATAGGGGACTAAATTTTTTCCTCCTTTCTTTTTTGTTGGGTGCTGTTTCTGACTTGAGAAGTCTTCTTACTTGTAAGCAGTTTACATTTCCCACTGAGAATTCTTTGTGAGAGACATCAATGTTACTACTGTGCCTACTCATACCCTCTGATGGCCACTCAGGACAATATCTGCTCATGCTCTGCCAGAGGTCTACTTAACCTGGAAGGAGGCACTCATGCAGGCTCGCAACACCATAAACATGGAATCCATCAACCACTGGAGAATAATTAGTAGTTTTGCCATGGTGAGAAAGGTAGTTTAAATTCTGTCCTGGTCTAAACTTCATGTTGCCACTCTTATGTCCTGGAGTAGCCACTTGGTAGCTGCAGGTTCTAGATGTCCTACGGACTGTGTCACGGGTCGTGAACACCAATTATCCATGGAATGAATTATCTCCTCACTGCAACTGGGTCTGGGATGGTGTTTGGCTCTGGACACTTTCAAGAGCTAACTTTCTGCTTTCGTTATATTTTTTCAAACACCATTTTTCTTTTACAGATTGATTAGGCCTTGTACAAGAAGACTCATATCTACCATCTCCTGTTCGTTTCCCTGTGACTCAGTGTGGTCTGAACATGGGTATCTCTCTGCATCAGAATCACCATGTGAACACTCTATTCTCACCCACAAGTTGATGTTTTGGGTGTTTTCTCACCCACAAGGTGATGTTTTGCTATGAGACGAGCATCTGAACTTATCCATCAAGAAAATCTTCTGGCTTTTTATAAAGACAAGTTGTGGTAGGAATCCAGGATTTCCTTCTTATCCAAGTTAGTTTCTATATTTAACCTGACTCAGGATATTGTTTTCCTCTCCCTCTGTCCAGCGCTGTCACCTAAAGGAACTGTTTCTCCATTTTCTGGAAGAGGTTCAGACTGTGGGTCTGTGAGTATTTTTCTCATCCAGTGCTTTCTCAGAAAGGGAAATTATCACAGCTTTTCTTTCTACCATCACAAGCTATCTCAGGCAGACCATCATCCAAACAAACAAATCCTTCAGGCTGTTTGAGCTGCAAGCAGCAAATTTTCTGTTGTCTGTCTTGGGCCTGTAAACCTTGAAGCTATGTCCTCTGACGGACTGCTTTTGGGTACCTCTAGCATTCCTGTGTCCCTCAGTGGGTGATGAAGAACATAGGATTTTTGTACTTGCCTTCAAATCCTTTTATCCTTTGAGAAACACAGGAACCCTTCTCCTTTTTTTTTTCCTTTTTTGTCATGCTCTTCAAACTACTTTCACACAAAACTGAGGCATAGTGGTTGCTAGTGGGGTTATAACAAGATAGTCTGAGAGTTCTAGAATTCCTGTGTACCTCAATAGACTCCATGAATAGGATTGTATGGTAAGTAAAAAAACAATTTTTTTTTCAGATCTGTGAATCACTTTACCATCCATTTTTAGCAGCGGAGAATCTAAAATTTCTGGCTTTAGCAGATTAGGTCAGTTGGTCAATAGGATAAAGAAAGAAATATGAAGGCTACCAATGTTTACTTCTGAAAATGCTAAGATGACTGACATACTGTCCCTCCTGTTTCAGATGTTTGAGATGTTTGAGCTGTAGACCAGGAACAAGTATGCAAATAAGGTCTTATAATTTTCTTCCAATTTTTAGTATCTGCACGCTTGTTTCCAAAAATGGAAATGGATTTTTATTGGGATTTTATGTGATAGACCGACACAAAGTGGCACATAATTTTAAACTGGAAGGAAAATGATAAATAGTTTTCAAAAGTTTTTACAAATGTATGAAAAGTATGGCGTGCATTTGCATTCAGCCCCCTGAGTTAATATTTTGTAGAACCACCTTCTTCTGCAATTACAACTGCATGTCTTTTTGGGTATGTCTCTACTATCTTTGCACATCTAGAGAGTGACAGTTTTGCCAATTCTTCTTTGCAAAATAGCTTAAGCTCTGTCAGATTGGATGGAGAGCGTCTGTCAACAGCAATTTTCAAGTCTTGCCACTGATTCTCAATTGGATTTAGGTCTGGACCTTGACTGGACCATTCTAACACATGAATATGTTTTGATTGAAACCATTCCATTGTAGCTCTGGCTATATGTCTAGGGTCATTGTCCTGCTGGAAGGGGAACCTCTGCCACTGTCTCAAGTCTTTTGCAGACTTAAACAGGTTTTCTTCTAAGATTGCCCTGTATTTGGATCCATGTAGAGGCTTACCTCTGGGGGGGGAGCGGTCCGCCCTGGGTATCACACATTGGGGGGTGTCAGGCCGGCTATCAGAGCCAGGACAAGGCAGTGGCAGGTGCAAGAGGTGAGGGGGGGCAGCTGAGTGTCTACAGGTGTGAGGGGGGCTGATTGCGTACAGGGATGAGGGGGGCTGAGTGCCTACAGGTATGAAGGGGGCTGAGTGCATACAGGCATGATCAGTGAGGGGGGTGCCAGATATAGGATCCGTCCCGGGTGCCAAATGCTCTAGGTACGCCCCTGGCTCCATCCATCTTTCCATCAACTCTGATCAGCTTCTCTGTCCCTGCTGAAGAAAAGCATCCCCACAACAACCAGGATGGTGTGTTCATAGTAATGTGCAGTGTTAGTTTTCTGCCACACATAGTGTGTTGCTTGTAGTCCAAAAAGTTCAATTTTTGGTCTTATCTGACCAGAGCACCTTCTTCCACATGTTTGCTGTTTCCCCCACATGGCTTCTCGCAAACTGCAAACAGGACTTCTTATGGCTTTCTTTCAACAATGGCTTTCTTCTTGCCAGGCTTCCATAAAGGTCAGATTTGTGGAGTGCACAACTAATAGTTGTCCTGTGGACAAATTTTCTCCCACCTGAGCTGTGGATCTCTGCAGCTACTCCAGAGTTACCATAGGCCTTTTGGCTGCTTCTTTGATTAATGTTCTCCTTGCCCAGCCTGTCAGTTTAGGTGGAAGGCCATGTCTTGGTAGGTTTGCAGTTGTGCCATACTCTTTCCATTTTCGGATGATGGATTGAACAATGCTTCGTGCGATGTTCAAAGCTTGCAATATTTTTTTATAACCTAACCCTGCTTTATAGTTCTCCACAACTTTATCCCTGACCTGTCTGGTGTGTTCCTTGGACTTCATGATGCTGTTTGTTCACTAAGGTTTTCTAACAAACCTGAGAGCTTCACAGAACAGCTGTATTTATACTGAGATTAAATTACACACAGGTGGACTATTACTATTTTCTAATAAGGTGACTTCTGAAGGCAATTGGTTCCCCTAGATTTTATTTAGAGGTATAAGAGTAAAGGGGGCTGAATAAAAATGCACGCCACATTTTTCACATATTTATTTAAAAAACATTGAAAACAATTTATCTTTTTTCTTTCTCTTTAGAATTATGTGCCACTTTGTGTTGTCTATCACACAAAATCCCAATAAAATACATTTACTTTTTGGTTGGAACATGACAGAATGTGGAAAATTGCAAGGGGTATGAATACTTTTTCAAGGCACTGTAACTTATTGTTCTACTGTGGTTTGGGCACATGGAATATTTAAAAGTAAGTTGACAAAGCCCAACTTGCTTCGTAAGAGTTGCTGATTTTCTCAGTAACTGCAACATACACTGTCAAAAGTTAGGCAATATTAAGGGTAGTATACATATCTACACAAATGCATTTTCAGGTAACAGTATTTAAGGCAGCTTGTATTTTTCCTTTGATGTCCCTCCCCATTTCAGAAATCACACTCAGTTGTATTACCACCCTACCAGTTCATTAATCCATTGAGGTCATGAAAAAAATTGAATACACTGGATAAGGAGATTTAGATGTCTGGTCCCATGAGAGCCCTATTAGATGACCTCATATTGTGATGATTCTTTGAAGAAAGCTTCTATAAAGAATGTTTTTCCATGCCTGTTACATCTGTGTAAAGGCAGACATTATCATTCAATGAATGCTTGGAGAGGAGAGGAGCCAAGAGAAGAGGTGAAGACATATGGCTACTTGGATTAATAATTCTTTATGCAAGTGGGTTAGAAATAAACCTGTCACTGTGTCTGACATTGATAACTTTATTTTTAAAATTCAAGTTGTTTTTCTTTCTTAAAGTTGAATTTCAGGCTGATATAAGACAAATTAATGTGGATCTTTATTAATAAATCATTAAATGTACTGTTTAGCATTTGTAAGCAGGAGCGTTGCTAAGTCTACAAAAGATCTGGGGCTAGAGCCCATAGTAGCAAAGTAAAGAAAGTCATACACTTGGGCGGGCATACACATGTATATAATATATATGTATGTATGAGTGTGTGTGTGTGTGCATGTGTATGTGTATGTGTATATATATATATATATATATATATATATATATATATATATATATATATATATATATATATATATATATATATATAATATTGTTACATATCTGGGTGCGGTTCCCATGGTTTGTTACATCAGGGTCCCCAGAGAGCCCCCCCTTACATCAGGGTCCCCAGAGAGCCCCTCCTTACATCAGGGTCCTCAGAGAGACCCCCCTTACATCAGGGTCCCCAGAGAGCCCCGGGTATATCAGGGTCCCCAGAGAGCCTCCCTACTTACATCAGGGTCCCCAGAGAGCCTCCCCACTTACATCAGGGTCCCCAGGGAGCCTTAGCCTGTGGGGCAAGTCCAGTCAAGTGGCCCATTGAACCAACCAATTGAAGCAACTAGTGAATGACTACAAGTCCAAGCATTAATGCCTGAGATCTAAGGCTGTGACCCCCCCAACTAGTAAAGGACTACAAGTCTCAGCATGAACCCCTGAGATCTCAGGGGTTTATGTTGTGACTTGTAGTCCTTCACTAGTTGGGGGGGTGACACATCCTAAGCTGTGAGGGGTTCATGCTGGGACCTGTAGTCCTTCACTTTTGGAGGGTCACAAGACACAGCAATAAAAGTTTTCTGAGTTAAGAATATATTGAACTGATTTTTTTCCTAAAGCAGAGTTTGTGTCATTTCAAGTATTCTCACAGAAAATGTTCTAGTTATATGCCTATGTCTCCTTCCTTTCCTACCATTGTCTTCATAGATGCTATGATATAATATTACTAACAATATGGCTGGCACAATAGAACACATATCCATACAGAGTTCAGTATTATTGGAGCCTTATCCATACCAAAGTTTATGAATACCACCAGCAGCCAATGCAAGAGCCTGCTAGTCCTAGTCCCTGTAACAGAGCACACATACCTTCTTCTCACCACTTCAGCAGTTCAGCGTGAGCACCTAGGCTGTGAGTCTCCTGAGGGGCGGGGTTAAACACTCAGCATGGAGCTAGCTTCCTACTGATAACAGGCACGCGAGGAAGATGGGCTGGGAGTGATCTCTGTGGCCAGCCACACCCCCTCCCGCCCACTCACACTGCAGGACAAATCAAGGAGAAGGTAGGCTCCACCTCCAGGATGTTCAAGCAGTCAGAGTCCTCAATGAGAGCAGGGGGAGGAGATTCTTCTCCAATCTGTTCTGGGCAGCCCCCTGCCCCGCAGCATCGCTGTGTCAAACAAATCTGTGCAGGCACGTGCAGCAGCCTCATTACAGGGCATCAGACTCCGGGCTTTGGGCCCCAAATTCAGGGCTATAGCCCCAGTAGCCACCCCCCTAGTGACACCACTGTTTGTAAGTCTCTTTATTCCCCACATACCCTAGGATTGCAGCCATTCCCATGCACAGAGATATTATCCAGGAAGGATGGATCTAGATACCAAAACTGGTATTTAGATGCAATCATCATTTTCACATAAAGTCCAGCTTATCCGCAGTATAAAGAGCCATCTGTAATGGTACAACCTAAAATAGTGCATGCAATATCCCTATTCCTGCCAAGTACTGAAGAAAAGATCCAACAGGTCTGCTGGTTCCAGACTTTGGAAACCATGGCCCTAACTGATAAGCAAGGCCTTAACTTTAAGAATACAAATCTGTATTGCACACCTGACACTGTTTCTGATTGTATTTTAGGTACAACCTAAAACACAGATGAAGCATTATATTTAGGTTTTCTTGTATGCACAGTCTGCTATGTACAATCGTTACCATGCCAATTTCTTATGCTGCGTACACACGAGCAGACTTTTTACGGCAGACTTTGCCCGGCGGACGGGATTTCGTCGGACAATTCGATCGTGTGTGGGCTCCAGCGGACTTTGTTTGCTCAAAAGTTGGAAGGACTTCGATTTGAAACATGTTTTAAATCAATCCGTCGAACTCGAGTCCGGTCGAAAAGTCCGCTCGTCTGTATGCTAGTTTGACGGACAAAAAGCCACGCTAGGGCAGCTATTGGCTACTGGCTACGAACTTCCTTATTTTAGTCCGGTCGTACGTCATCACGTACAAATTTGACAGACTTTGGTGGATTGTGTGTAGGCAAGTCTGTTCATTCAGAAAGTCCGTCGTAAAGTACGTCGAAAAGTCCGCCGGACAAAGTCTGCTGTAAAGTCCGACCGTGTGTATGCGGCATAAGACTATATTCCATTTGCTGAACTAAGTCAAGCATCTTTTTGTGATAGTGGCTGCTGAGCTCTTTTTTGCTAGCTCATAAAGCATTTAATATGGAAGACTAGAAAGCTGACAGACTATTACAGTTATTAGAAGAAAATATATGTTTTTAGTCTAGATAATTTAACAGCATGTGTTATCCACTGATAAATTCAGTCTTAATATCATTCACTGTGAAGTGTGATACAAAATCAGTCTCTGAATTATTAGACAAGTGTGAAACAGAATAACAGACTCTGAATTATAAGATAAGTTGTAATGTGCTCTCATCTTTATTGAAACTTCTTTATTGTGTGCAGTAGGCTTGAAAATTGCAATAGTTCTGTATTCCTGACCTTTTCGAATATTACACCATGTGCCTGTGTTTACGCATCTAGCTATTCCTATTTTCCAGTCCCACAGTCATTGTTGGTTATTCATCTGCTGTTCGTGCTGTGAATTATTTTCACACCTTTTCAACAGTACAACAGTGCTCTTGAAAATAGTTACACGTTTTACACTCATGCAGGTATAAGGAACGTTGAACAAAATAATTTACTTCTACGAATAGCCTGATATTTGGTTGTATCATGAACACTACCAGTGGCAGCTGGTGCTCAAAATTTTTTTGGGGGGCGCAAACAAACTGAAAAATACTGAACCCCCCATCAATTGCAGCCTCACTTTGCCCATCAATTGCAACCTCACTGTGCCCATCAAATGCAGCCATTGTGCCCATCATATGCAGCCACTTGTGCCCGTCATATGCAGCCACTTGTGCCCGTCATATGCAGTCACTTGTGCCCGTCATATGCAGCCACTTGTGCCCATCATATGCAGCCATTTTTGCTTGTCAAATGCAGCCACTTGTGCCCATAAAATGCAGCAACTTACCCTGGCAATAAACAGAACCCCCCTGCTCAGGGCTCGCAGCTGCTGGCACTTGTACACCCCTTCCTTTGGGGCTTGCAGCTCTAGACCCCCCCCACCCCCACGGGAGGTCCGGCACTCACCTGAAGACTCACTTTCTCTGTGTCTCCGTCTACTCTCCTCCACACTCGGGCAACAGCAGCAGTGGAGGTGCCCACTCCTCTCATGCTGCCTCTGCTTCCCAAAGCACCACTAGGCATCCAATAGGTTTGCCTGGTGTTTTGGCCAATCGGGAAATAGGTCTCACCAACTTGCCTCCTGATTGGCGGGGAGGCACTGTAATGTGAAGATAGCTAAAATTAATTCACTATGGTCATACAATTGGGTGGGTTCAAGGCGCACTCTCTGCGTCCTGAGTCCATCCTTTTTCTGAGCCAATTAGAGCCTCTGGCTCTAATCACGTGCTTAAAAAAAAAACACCCCCTCCCACCCCCCCATAGGAATCCATGTGTCCGGCATCCTGAAAGGGGCCGGGCGCATGGATAGGGAGGCGGTGGCAGGGAAAGGGGGCTGGCACCCTCAATGCACGGGCCTCTACTGAACACCACTGAGACATTAAAATGATTTGGGCTGAAGAAAAACAATCTTCTCTATCATTTTGTCATACGTACATACTTTGTCATAAAGTACATTTCCAAAAGTCCAATGTATAGATTGAAACATAAAGAGATAGTCTCTCCTTGCTTGCTCTTTAAAACCTTCAGAATTTATTGGTTCTTCATAATAGACACAGTATCAGACAGCAAATGTCAACGTGTTTCAGCCTTGTGGGCCTTGTTTACTACCTAGTGCAAGCAAAGAGCAATAAAGAGCAAGCGAGGAGTTGCGGACTATCTCTTTTCATAATTGACATTGCAGCTGTGCGACTGCCTTTGCGTACCCAGGTAGCTCTGAAAATTCCCTCATCTTATTTAGTAGTAGCACCCTATCTCTGATTTATTTTATAGATTGAAGCATCTAAGTTCTCAAAAGAACACTCTTCACATATTGAATGGTTTAATCAATGTGTAGTGGACAGTACCTCAAATTTATGTGTTGATAAGGAGCAATATACTTGTTGTTGGTCAAATATGCAGACCACCGTAAAATCATTCAACATGTGTCAGTATTTGTTTTTATGCAATTTCTTTCCAATTGTATGCTTTAGGTTTTAATATTTGTGGGGCGTTCTAATGTAAAGGTATATGCAGACACGTATAGGTGTGGGTGATTTACCACATTTAAAATAAGCACAGGTATACACTAAAGCAGAACTCAGATTATACAATTACCATCTAATTACAAGAGGCATGTTTATTCTTGAATCTTGGAGTACTTGGTGTATTTATTCCAGCTTGAAACAACTCCTACACTTTGCCTTTGTGCAGTGGTTTCCTGCAGTAAATACAAGGCACATCTGCTCTCTTCTTGTGCAGGCTGACTGCTCTTGTAATTCTCCCCCCATATTTTGGCAGAGTCTGTAGTAGGTGGGCCTGCTGGGGCTAGGAAAGCATACAGCATATTCTTGTTGCAGTGTGCTCCAACAGTTGTTGGGGGTTCCCTTTTGTATGCAGCACACCACTATATTACTGTGTGATAACTAATGTGTATCAAATGATTACACATTCACCCCCTATACCATAGTTTCAGTAAAAGCTTGTCATTTAATTCACCCCATATGCATGAAAGTAGTAGAGGGTGAGCAGGTCTGTAGGATATAGCAGTGGTAGGTTCACAGAAACTGGAGGTAGGACATGTGTGATTTTTTTCCCCCCAAAATGGCTGATCAATATAGTCACATCATTCCCTGCAGATTGTTGACTGGCTGACAAAACATTCTACACCCAGGCTCATAGCAGCCAGTTGTCAGCCTTACTAATGTGCCCTTGCCCCCGTCTGCTCCCTGAGGAACATTGTGCTGTTCCATTACACTATGTATAGTTTTAACACTTACCCCAAACCTGTCAGGACCTGAATGACCTGCTGGTGGCACTGTGCTTCTCAGAGTGGGAGGCTGTAGTACTGGTGTCCATCAGAAGCTGTCTCCCACTAGCCAACAGATTTCAGTAATTGATCTCCACTTGATGCTGGGAGGGTATTTAGTCCCTCTTCTACCATTACACTTCATGTCAGTGTTTTAATTTAATGCCAAATACTGCTGACCATTTACCCTTTGCTTGCTCTTGAACATGCTCCCGTACTCATACCCTGAACCCTGCTGTCCTTGTTCCTGATCCCAGCTTTAATTTCCCCTTCCTATATATGTTCCCTGTACCTCTAGTTTACCTTGCTTTCCTGTGTTCCCCATTTGTATATATTTTATATAGTTCATTTGATGGGTTAGGATTCTGTTAGGTCATTTAGTTAGGTATTTTGTCACTGGCTTTTCAGTTAACTCATATTTGTTTGCTGGTGTTTGGTTATCTTTTGTTTTACTATGAATAAATTCACTATATATATATATATAATTTAATGTAGTATGGTCCCACTTTCCTAGTATAACTACATTTAGTCCTTTTTACTGTTAATTCCTGCTGGAACCTGTAGTTTGAAAGATTTGGTTATCTTTATTGTTACCCTCCAAACTTCACAAAAGACCCCCTCAATGCTGCTTATTAATTCTTTTTTTATTTTCATGTCACCCATGACAGTGCCCAGCTCCATATGCCTATTTTTTGACAATAGTTTGTTTATTAGGCCAACAAAAGTAACAAATTGAATCTCAAGATTGACTGACTTAAGGATTTGGGGAAATATTGGATTTTCAGTTTTACAAAATCACTCGTGACTCAAGCCTGTATAGATAAGCTCATCCCTAATTCTCATCAAAGGGAGAGATTTTCTTAATATGTCAGTCAGAAATCATACTGCCAATATTGTCAGAGGATTTCTCTGGTAAACCTTTACTATCTCCTTCTTTAATACAGATTGAAAGCATGTACATCTTAATAAAACAATATAATGCAGTGTGTCTTGTTCTTTAAGGAATGCAGGTATGGAAGCATTTACATGACCATTTTTGGATGGCTTTGGTAGCCCATTTTTCAACTATGGCTTCTTTCACACCATGTGCAGAGATGCAAGTTTTTCTGTGCCTGTTTCTGCAAGGGCACAAAGAAAACGATTGTTCTCTAGGTGCCCTGTGGGCAAAACTGGGTATTTTGTGTATCCCATGTATTGTACTTGTTTTCTGCACCAAAAAAAACTGACATGACATCAACATTGTAGTGTGAACAGGGCACATAGAAAACAACTTTGTTTGCCCTTGCAGATAATTTGTGAGCAGAAAAAAATCTGCATGTGTTTGAACAGGACACATAGAAAACAATTGTTTTCTTTCTGTCCTTGCAGAGACATACATAATAACTACACACATTTCTGCACATGGTGTGAACAAGCCTATGCAAGTAAAGTCTTTGTGTTTTTTCCATCAGTTTTTATGTATTGATGTCAGGATGTCTTGATGGAAAAATCTACATTCAGAGATCCTTACTCCAAATGCTACCTTGCCTGTAAATGAATGTGCAAGCAGGACAAGAGTTCTGAATGGGTATTTCCTGTAAGGAGCTCAAAATAGGTGTACAACTACTTCATTACAAGCTCAGCTTTTACTTCTTTCTCACTTCTAGCTCTGAAAAAAATTCCTCCTTTAACTTCACAAAAAAAAGTGACTATTACTTAAAATCTGGGTAAAAAGGAAAAGCTTTTGCTTTCTGGCTGATAATAGGCAGCAGTAAATATCATTTAAAGCTGATTTTAGTGTACCTTTTCAGGAATTAATGATCTTTAACCACAAGCAGAGTGCATTTGCCTTTTAAAGCTATTTTTGGTCACCATAGTGAGGTTATGGAGCAGCACAAGATGGTATCTGACATGCATTTGTCTTACATTTATGCCCAGAGGAGCTTAAGAGTTCCATTTGTCTAACTTAAGTATCTTCTATCATTTTTTTTCTCAATCCATTTTACCATGTCGTTTTCTTCTGTCATGGTTGGCCTTGTAAAGGAAGCTAAACAACTCCTTTGATCTGATTAGTTTTGATATCTAGAAAGTACACTTTATCATAGGTGGTATATTCTTTGTTTTATTTATTTCTTTATTGAATATTTTTTCTTTCATGTGAAACCTTTACCTCTTCATTGCTATTGATAGCTCCTACAAAGTAATGTATAGCACATCTTTTACATCAAGGTGCATTTTACTTGGCTGATTAATAATAAAACAAGAACTGTTATTGTATATAATTATATTGTCAATATTCTTAAAGAGTTAATCAGTCTGCTGCTAACTTTTAAGGTCAACAGATATTCGTTGATTTTTTTTTTAAAGCTGGGGTGGGAAATGCAGTGCCAGGAAGGCTACACAGGAAGTCCATATAGGATAGTAAACATATTGGTTATATTTACTATATATGTCAATACAAACTAAACACCTTGTGCTCAGTGTACATAAATAAAATACAAATGCAATACAAAAATAGTGCTAAGTGAATTAAATAAAATATAAAAAATAAAGGACGCTGCACAATATAAAATGTTGGGATTGATTTGATGATTTATGTGGACTATTTACTGCACTATTATTTTGCATGATGGTGTTGTATGTACAATATTGTACAATATTGAGTACCATAAAATTTAAAGGGATCGTGCATACAATATATATTTATTTAAAGCAGGGATAGTGAATTAAAATTCATATTCAAAATTTCTTCAAGCAGAGGTCTGAGTGTCATATTGGTGCTATGACTGCACATGATATCCTCCACATCGCAGCCTCCTCTGCACGTCACAGGCCCCCCATCACAGATTGACCCTCCCATCATAGACTGACCCCCCCATCACAGACTGGCCCCCCCATCACAGACTGGCCCCCCCATCACAGACTGGCCCCCCCATCACAGACTGGCCCCCCCATCACAGACTGGCCCCCCCATCACAGACTGGCCCCCCCCATCACAGACTGCCCCCCCCATCACAGACTGGCCCCCCATCACAGACTGGCCCCCCAGCACTCCCCTCTCCCCACAGAGCCCTAACTTATTCACACAAGACATGCAGCATGGCTGCTCTGGATAACAGGCAGGACTTTACACATTAAAGGTGAGTGATTAATTGCTAGGACTGCCCCGCTGCGTAGCAACCAATCACCCGCTTCTTAACTTAAAATGTCCAGCCCTTTCTACAGAGAGACTGCGCTTCTCATCTTGTGTGAATTTTAGACAGACCCGTGCGCGCCGTGCCTGCCATGCTGTAAACATAGCAGCAGCAGGCAGGCAGGCGAGACAGCAGCGGGGAGAGGACACAGGCAACTACCGTGTTTGGCGAGGCTGTGGTCTGGTTAGTATGGCTACTGGGGCCGGAACAGGACAGTGGTCCGCCATTTAGTGATGCCTGTTTTAAAGGGACAGCACATCTATATTTACTATTTATACTGTCTTCTAGATTAGATCTGTTATATAAATGCATGCAAAATGCATGCTTCAACCCAGAGCCTCCCTCAGAATGAAATTCTTCTCTGAAAAGAAGCCAAGCCTCCAATGAAGGTAGCCTAATTTCTTGTTAGTAGCCTTAATATTATGCAAATGCTTTTTGTTTTTCAAATGAAACTTCCAAAAATTAAAAATCAGACTTTGGCATATAAGGAATCTGTGTACATATTTATAATTGCAATTTGTATTTTGCCTGCTGTCTTCTTTAAATCTGTGTACCTTTGTAACCTTCCAGGTTTCTTAGCAAGTTTTGATAATTACTTGATGTTGTTGTGGTCATATAAATATCTCACATTGCTATCTCTCCAATGTAATTTCTATTGATCAGATAGCGCATATATAAAATGTACTTATAAAAGAAATTCCCAAACTATTTTCCAAATCCCTTATGTGGTTCATGGTTATTGATATGCAACACTTATTTCTGTGATATAAGCAGCAGTGACTAACACTTTGTGGCTTCCTCTGCTTAGGGGCCTATTTCAATATGAGAGTGGAATTCACCCGCTACGCATTTCAACACATAAATGATTTTACACAGCATCTGAATTTTACATTACATTCATAAAATGTAGAGTGCAATGTGGAGTCTGTTATGCTGAAAAGTGTTCTATGCTTAGCACTGCAGAGAGCACGCTGGGATAGGAGACCACTTGACCAGTCAGTTAAGTGACACCTGACAGGTTTTCTCCTCATATCACACTCAATAGACTGGATGGGACCTTGTTTGTTTCAGAGTCCCAAAACAAGCAATGCTGTGCACAGCTAAATGTACCAGGAGGTTTTCTTTTTTTTAAAAGCAGTGGTATGGCTGCATTTATGCCATACTGCTGCCTTATAAATGGACACCCTGGTAGTACCATTTTATCCTAGCAGTCCAGCCTATTAGCTTTATTTTATCAATAGCAAGAGCTGAGTGATGGCACTTGTTTTGCTATTTACTATGTGTGTGAATGTCACCTAAATTAATGGAATAGCTACAATCAATTGAGTTTCATAGCAAAATGTTGATGATATTCCCTGGCGACCTCTCTGTGTGGCACTTGGCATGGTCATTTGGGACAATAGTGTAATTAATATTTAGGCTAGGTTCATATTTGAGTGTCCACTTCTTTAGGCACCTCTCCATTCTCCAGCAGCTCCTTTAGACGCCCCAGACTCTTTCATTCCCACCTTTCAAGTTTTCCTCTGTCCAGACTACACTACAACGTCACCTGAATGTGATGCATAGCCCGACCATCTCTTCCCCATTACCTAGGTACCCCTGATATAAGTGAACAACTGAGGTACAGCAGCTCACATTCTTCCAGCTGAAACTTTAAACCATCACCTCCTCAAGGTAGCTCCATTCTCACAACACCCTCCCATCATTTCTTGTTCCCCAGTAACCTACATACACATCAAAGTGACACATACCTGCCCAACACTATCTCTCTTTATTATGGTTAACCCTTAAAACACCTTTTAACACCAAATCTAAAATCCCCCCACTACTCAAACATATAATCCTTGTTAATCTCCTGCCCCACACCTCCATTCTTTAAACTGTCTCTAAAACTTTTTGTGATCATTTACCGACCAATCTCTTATGTATCACCCACAGTACTCAAAGGATCAGACTCGCAGGAGATTTCTGGTTCAAAACATATCCACCATCGCACTTCAGGCTTGCATATTACCTCACACTCTATTTATCATTTTTATCAGTAATTTTTTTTATAATTTACTTTATTTTTAACTTTTTTATATTCTACTCTATATTTTTATCATACAATATTTTACTATGCAATTTGGTTGCTTTAGTGTTTCTCTATAGTATACCGTATATAGTATTCTATATATTTATTGCTATTGTTGATGATACCATATTTCAAGAACATCTGAGTATTTGTGTCCTTCTGTACACTTGTGTCCTCCTGTATATTTATGTTATTTTACTGTCCTATATATTTACAATGTTTTGTATTTTTATTGTATTTATTTATGTTTTTCCATATATTTATGATAATTTACAATATTCATCTATTTTTCTTTGTGATTTTTCCAATATACGAGTTACTTATTAGTGTACACTGTATGCCTGATATAGTTATCAGTTGCTTTTAATTATTTCCTTGTATACTAGCCCAAAACGCGACACCTTTACTTACTACCTGTGAACTAAGTACTTTAATACAACTGCAAGTGTGATGAACCTTTATACTGAGCACGCCTCTGCACTCATGCAAAAAAAGCACCTGTACTTCTTTGGTGATAGACGACAGCACGTCACTCTGATGAGAATGGTCCCCATATAATAAAATGGGAATTTTCGAGTACGGCCATGCTTCTGGAAACACATAACAAACTGCTCAGGCATGAACTAGGGATTAAAGTATAAGTCCAGACAAAATGTTGAAGATAAGTAGTAGGGAAAGATTAAAATCCCTGTCTGGTTTTACTGCTATCAATGGCTTCATTATAGAAATGAAGCGAGGGATGCTCTCCAACAACGTGGACAGAAATAAAAACAAAAAAAAAAATGAGTAAAGTAAGGAAGGATAGAACCCTTGTCAGATCAGTATTTCCATCTGTGTCCCTGTTGCAGATTTTCCCTGACTTCCTGTTTGTTGAAGTGTGGTCAGCATCACAGGATGTGAGGGTAACGTTCTGTAATGGAGCCTCAGATAGGAGAAAAAAACTTGACAGGAGTTCTAAACCTGCCTTAGTATGTTTTTGACTTGATATACACTTTAACATAAAAGTATTCCTAAATCAAGGACAGGTAGCAAACATAGAATGGACACTACTAGGGATCAGAGCTGTTAGAAATAGCCAGATAAGAGCAATCAAAGTTTGAATTTACTAGTTTCCGAGCATTTTTAGCATCAACTGATCTCTTTAGGAGTATTAGATGTCAGGACACACACACACCTACATTAGTACTCCTATGCACAATTACTCTATAGCCCTAATTTAAACTTTGGTTTGATTTGCAGAATTACAAACCTCAAAATATGTTTTAACTTAGAAGATATCCTGTGATTTTTTTTTTTTATTTATTGTTTTGCCTCAGGAAGACTGTTAGGCATGCAGGGTTAAAATTACGGAGCGGGACAAATGGCCAGAAACTCTGAAAGCAATTCATCTATGGACAAATTTGTTAGTACCCTAAGAGCTCTTTGAAACAAATCTTTATTTTGGCTGAAAAGTAAGTCCGTTAAAAGCAAGTGCCTCATGTATGCCTGCACGCCTTTGTTATGTCATAAAGATACATTAATCCTTATTCTACAAAGGTATTCTAAAAAAGCCTGGACAGATTTGTTGGTACATATCCCTAGAGAATATTATAAATTGATCATAGTGATATTTAAAGCTGTTTTCTCTTTTAGTGTTACACATGTCTTAAATCTTATAATTGGTCAGTCAGACAATTTACATGGATAAAAGCAGTCACTCTGATGCTTGTATAATTGTGTGTGTAATGGGGTGTTAGTCCCTTTTAGGGTTTCTTCCATTCCCTTTTCTGCAAGTTTATGCTGCGTGCCCCTGCCCACCTTTTAGGGACATTTTTGGAGGGTGGAGTCAGCTAGTGAGGTGGTCTTGGGAAGTTGGTCTGAAAGTATTATCACAAAAAGGGTATAGATCGCTGGACACGGAAAGCATGTAGCAATGCAATGAAAATTTGTGTCTTTTCAT
Organism: Lithobates clamitans; assembly: GCA_037952925.1. Taxonomy (NCBI): domain Eukaryota; kingdom Metazoa; phylum Chordata; class Amphibia; order Anura; family Ranidae; genus Lithobates; species Lithobates clamitans. The sequence continues at coordinate 2,100,995 of JBBGZY010000724.1, read as the reverse complement.
GTGTCTTTCAGGAATACTTTGGGGGCCCATAAGCTGCCCATGGTGTTATTGATTTTTTTAAATGTAGTTTGACCTAATTATAGCACTGTGCAGCACACAGTAGTACAGTTGCATTATAAACTGCAACTTTTTCAGAGGAAATCATATATTTCTGTGATTTAGGATTTAGTGACACAAAGCCAGCACCTGCACCCCTTTTGCTTGCTTCTATGGCTATTCTTATCCTCTTCTGAGCATCAAGTGATGGATCCCATTCAGATATAAATATGGGTTGTGCCACTGTTGACTTGTTCCAGTTAATTTCTCCTCATCTTTGCCTGACTATTGAAAAGGCACAAGCCACTACCAACCTGTATACATGTACTAGTTAATGACTTACTAGCCAGGATCAACATGAGATCCCCTAAGCCTGCACCCTTAGAAACATGTTGGCAGTGGTAGCTTCCATTTCTGTCCTGACAGGTTTCCTAATCATTTATATACTTAATTTCTCCCAGTATTACATTAATAGATTGAAGATGTAAACTGTCATTTTTAGTGCTAAAAAGCATTTGTCTCATGGCAAGTCATTCTGCACTAACAGGGTTTAGTGAACTTCCTTCCCCCCTTCCCTGTAAGAACCATCAGTGTTGACCAAACCTCTTAACTTTACCCAATATGACATTTGTGTGCTTGGCTCTTCAACTGCACTTATATTGAAAATGAGTTGTATGGTTTATTATAACTGGAGAAAAAGCGAAAATAATCATACCTTATAGACTTGTCCATATGTTCCATTTCCGACAACTTCAACTAACTCAAATATTCCTGCTGGGTCCTGTAGGAATAGAGAGACATTTTTTTTCAGAAGCTTGTATATTCTGTAACAAATTCAAACATATCCATATCTCAATGTAGGCTGGACAAATTCTTGCACAATGTGCACCAATTTTTGTGAAACAATGGGCAAAGTACAGGTTTGCCCTGACAGTCAACTAATTTTGGTCTGTTAAATAATAATTTAAAGTGTTGTTTGTTGAATAAGTGCAAAAATACATGTCAATCCTGCCAGAGACTGCCTGTAGTGAGCTGCCTCTGCTGCATTGAAATCTCCAAACACGTTATCAGCATTGTATTGAGTCACTTCACAATATACATAGACTCCAGAATCTGCCTACATTTGACACTCTTTGGAATGAGTGAAGTGACCATGGCCTAAATACATTTGACAACAAATTATCAGTTTCAATTGCATCCACTTAGCTGCTTGGGAAAAATTGTATTAAAAAATGAACCTTGCCTGAAAATGAAAATGCCTTCCTACGCTCAGCCTTTGAGTGGGAACAAATGTAAATGTAAGCAACAGGTCCCAAATATTCATTGGCATTCAGCACCTGTGTGTACCAAACATAACTCTTTATCCAAAATTTGTAATAGATCATTGTTAGAAGAAAATGAAACTGGGAGTCTTGTGTTCCATTCAAAACCAAACACTGTGATAGTTGTTCCATAGGCTATTGACTACATGATGCTTTAAAGAGGAGTTCCACCCAAAAATTGAACTTCCGCTTTAAGGGAAGGTGACCCCCTGACATGTCATTTTTTGGGGGAGGGGGGGCAAAAACCCTCTTTTTAGAGGGTTCCAGCTCCCACTTCCTCCAGGGGCTCCACCGCGCGGGAAGTCAGTTCATCTCTCCCCCTCCCTCTCGGCAATCATCTGGGACACGTCACAGGTCCCAGATGATTACCCAGCCAGTCACAGCACGCCACGCGGCTCTTGTGTGCGCAGTGTGTGTGCAGTGCGTGCCTTGCTGTGAAGCCACAGCTGGGCACCCATAGTGACAATGCCAGTGCTGCAGAGAGTAGGGGCCGACCAGCAGGGCTTCATTCCCCCGCATCGCTGGACCCTGGGACAGGTAAGTGTCCAATTTATTAAAAGTCAGCAGCTGCAGTATTTGTAGCTGCTGACTTTTATTTATTTATTTTTTTTAAGCGGACTCCGCTTTAAGTATAAATAAAGATACAATGTTTTTATATTTTGCATTAAGTAGAGAGATTGATTAGAACACCTGTCAGGTTTTTATTGCTGTCTGTGCCCCTGTTAGGGAGTGTCACTATTTGTCATATTTATCCTTCTCACTGAAAGTGAACGTAAAGGAAAATCACAAATTTTGGGCTGTCGCTAAAACAGTAATAAAGGGGAAATCATCCAATGGGACACTAGTCCTGGTGACAATCGGCGATTCCCTTACTTTGGAGGGCTTACTTTCACTTCCTGTTTTGGCTAGTGGACAGGAAGTGAAGGGAAATAAACTCAACTAGCAAAAAAAAAATAAATCTGCCAAGGTTTATAACCCTCCCTTACTCTATCCAATATGAAAAAAGTTGCTCCTTTAATTCTTCTTTAAGACTGGGTTCACACTAGTGCGAATTGGATGCAGTATTCTCGCATCCAATTCGCACAGTAGGAGATTGTGACCACCTCTCTCTGGAGCCTGTTCACATATCTCCGAAGCGGCTCTGGTGCGATTTGTATAGGAGCCCTGTGTGTCTTTTGGTCCATTTCAGGTCCGAATTTAGACAAAAATTTGTTCTGAAATCAGACCTGAAACGGTGAATGAGGACACACCGGACTCCTGCTGTGAGCTGTTGCGTGCTTATATGTGAATCCAGCCTAAAGGTTAACTAAACCCAGAAACAAACATGTAATATTTTGCAGCTTACCAGTCCTTAGATGCAGTGGCTTTATTATTTCTCTTTTTTCAGACTAAGAAAATGTTCTGCAAGTACAGAAATTGCCAGAGTCCTTGTGTCTTCCTGTGATTTGAACTGGAAGTGTTATCTTCTATCTTAAAACTACAAAGGTTTCCATCCCTCATTTCTGTTCTTCCTTCAAGGCTAAACCTGGCCATAGGCGGCCAGTTTAGCGGGCACTAAATTGAGCAATTTTCCTTTCTTTCACCTGTGATGGAAAGAAAGAAAATTGCATAATCTATGGGCTGCTTAAATCCACCTTTTTTGCCAAAGCCATGCCAATGTGTTTATCTCCCACTTACCTAGTTCATAGCAGCTATCACTTCCTGTAGCATCATGTGACCATCCAGGAAATTTCTTATCCCATGACACATTGCCTTACTGAATCACATAATAGGGCATGTTTTACCTCTCTGGACCACACCTCCCTCATTACTTGAGCACCTCTTTATTTCCACCTACTTTCCTACTTCTTCCTTTATGGTGGCCATACACTATACAATCTGTTTGTACAATCTTCTTTCGACCTACCGTCAGCTATGTTGCATAGTGCATGGCTTGCTTTATCAAAGAAGGAGTGGGTGGAGACATTCAGCTGTCCTTGTTCTTTTGTAAACACACCAATTTCACTTTCAGGCCCCATTCACGCCTAGTGTAATGGGAGCGCACCTTTTTTTGTTGCATTTTGCACGTCACATACATTGGACAGCCCACTGATTTTCAATGGGCTGACCTACAAGCAGCAATGTAACTTGTGGGACATTTGCTGTTGCATGTTTTTTTACATGCCAAATGTGTGTTTGCATCCACGTTTGGGGTGCCATTGACAACTAATGGCACTGAAAGTGTAACTAGTTCATTTTAGGTGTAGAAAGGTGATCATACACTATGTACAGATATTGTGCAATCAGATTACAATCTCCTTTTAGATTTACCAAAACTATATACTGTAATAAGAGAACAAACCTATCTACCCAATCGCTCTGTACCAGGCCCTTGCAGTACATAGTTGATGGATTTAAAGGAGATTGTACAATCAGATTGTATAGTGAGGTTTACAGACTTCTGTTTTTAATACTGCGGCCCTGCTCCGCATAGGCTGTTATGTGATCCTTCAACTCCAGTACACTCTGCTAAATAACCGATCTATGCAAGATGAAGGTGAGGTACTAAAAAAATCATTAGTGGAGGAAAGCACTGGCTGTGTATTAAGTGGGAATGGTGCTCACTGACAATGTTTGCATGTAAGTACAGAGTTGGGAGGGAACAATCTCCTGGAGGGGGAGGACAGCTGCAGGGTGTGTGTGTGTGTTAATGAGGTCAGCTGCTGAAGTACATCTTTAGTCTCTAAAAGTTTTCACGTCCTAAGGGATGGATAGCAGGAAGGAATGGCGGAGTTTTCTATTGGAGAAACTGGAGGCTGAGGAAATACCTGCCTTCGAATATACAGAAAGTTTTTTCTTTTCTGCAGCAGAGGTACATTAATGGTATATTGGTATATAAGGAAGCTGTAATTTTAGATAAAAAAAGGTCAACTTAGGGATCTATAGTCCTTCAATGGTCAATAATTTTTGTGTAATAAAATCTAGTTGTTGCAGTATTATTTGATTAGAGTGCCACAACAACAAGCAAAGTTCAAGCAAAATGATGACTCAAGCTATTATATTGCTGATTACTAGCCAAGGAGAATAGGCGTTAGATTCCAATGTGCAGAAATGTAGGTTCCAGCTCCTATGGTAAGGAAGGAAGTGAGTCAAGGCACTTTTCCAAAACTGTCAATCCTTGTCATCATTAGTAAAGCACAGTATAATAAAGAAATAAAAGTTAATTAATTTTATCTTAAAAGGCTTCTAGGTTTGCTGTAAACTGTTACCTATAGATAGGCCTCCTTCAGACAGGTGTTAACCTTTGTCACCTGTATGAACAGCGATCTCTCAGATGAGTGTCACCTCCTTACCACCTGTTTTAAACTTGGAAAGGCTGAACCAACACACCACAACCATGCACAATGCATGTGGTTGCAGTGCAGCTCCAATCACTTGATTTGGTGGATACATTTGATAGTGGTACTGCTCGCCAAATGCAAAGGGGGGGGGGGGTAATTATATTCTAAATCTCTTTGAAGACTACAGCATTTCACCATGCAATATGTAAAGTCTCTGCAGAATGTGGATTAACCAAAGCAAGAAGAGACACCAAAACTAATTTTAAGTTGTCTTGTTTTTAACAAAGGCATCTGTTCTATGGAAAACATTCTTAACAGACTTGTATTATTGCACATCAGTGCATTCAGTAGACACAGAGGTACTATTTGTGGATTAAGATCTGTACTGAATAACTTTTCTAAGAGAACAATTACTTTAAATGTTTTGTTTGATTGCCTACATCACCAACCTGACACACACGCATACATGTACACATTAATACTTACCTTTCCTGCTCTCTATATTGCCCTGTTTGCCTGCCGGAAACCAGATTTAAAATTCCTGCACAAGCTGTCAATCTGTGTTGGAGTTTACAGAGGTTAATGACCTTCCTGCTTGGGGCAGACAATGACAATGATAAAAGGAAGAGGAAAATTGTATGCTCTCCCATAACTGGAAATAACGGTAGGAGAAAAGGACCCTTTAAAGAGTTTTTTTTACAGTCTGATTCAACCTTAACTACTGAATTTAAAGGAATCTGGGACTTGTGTGAACTACTTGATATCCCAAATAAGATGAAAACTTTTGTATCCCATTGCTGAAGAAGGATATGTCCATAGTATCTGTCTGCATCAACCTTTGAATACAATGCCTTGAAAATACAGATTTAAGTTTAGTAATAATGGTGTAATTACCTGGTACTCAGTGACTTTTTGTGCAAATTTTGAAAAATAGTCCAATCAGCACGCTACTCCACTCCTTTCTAATATTAAAAATATTCATGGTTAGTAGAAAGCTTAAGCTAAATTAGTCCAGGCATCTGATGAAAGTACAATCTCTTTTGGATAGCTGCCTTGTTTTATTGGCAGACTTCTATCAAATGTCTTAAAGATCTGTGTGTATCTTCCATACCACTTCAAACCTACATTATTTTGCCATTCTAGTTCTGTCCTCTCACAAAACAATGTCATTGACAACTATGGTGGACTGATGCCATCAACGGAATTCCTGTTGTTGCAAGACACTTTTTTTCACTAGGTAATACGCTTTTCCAAAACATCTTGTTATGTTTACCCTCTTTTAACGTTAACCTCTCCCATGTCTTTTAGTATTTAATAACAAAAGGTGCTTGCATGTGCAGCTGTGGCCAAAAATATTGGTATCCCTCCATTTTTTCCAAAGATTCTTAATGTGCCATGGAATAAACTTTTATGTCCAGCCAAAGCTGTGTTGATTTTGCAGAGTTTCCTTCACTTCCTGTCTAGTCAAACAACTATCACTGGGACAGTAAGGGCCAGTTCACACCAAATTGTGGTTCAGGAAAGGCACATTCTGCTTGCGTTTCCCACACCACAGGTGAACGTGCTGCCCTTGCGAGAGCCATGCAGGTGCCAATTAATTGTTATTGGCACCCTAAACACATCTTGCAAATACAGTGCCTTTGGGACACAAAATTAAACGGTATTGCAGTTCTATGCAGTTTGGTGTGAAGCATTATAGAGTTCGCACTACTTTTTTTGCTTTCATTGCAATTTGCAGCCCAATATAATGAAAGGGCTGTCAAAACTGCACCACCTTATTATACATTATTCTGTATACAAAAATAAGCTATAAATAATTATATAATTATTATAATAATTATAATTATAAATAAATATATATTAAATAATAATATATTGTATTATAATAATACAAACGTAAAAATGGGAAAAGATACTTCCACATTCATGCATGTACATACTGTCTAATCATATAAAACAAATTTAAAATATTGATAGATACGTAGTATTACATATATTACATATATTATATTATTATATACATATATTGTTCTGCACCACATTTATCACAGACATAAAGTACAGTAAGCATGGTCTCAACAGTGTTAATATTTAAACAGACTTTTTGCTTTTTGTTTCATGAGAAAGTAATAGACTTTATTGCGATCCTCCTCAGTAAGGCTAGGTACACGCAGGCCTAACGCCGGTCAGAAGCTGGACTAACTGGCTTTTGTCGAAGGGACATGCTGGAAAATCAGCATCCGATCAGCGTTTGCAGCCATTGGCTGCAAGCGGTGATCAGTGTGTTTTGACGGGGGGGGGGGGGGCAGTCCCTCTGTCAGAATACAGAGACACAGTGGGGAAGATCGCCACACTTTCATTGTGTGTGTTAGTATGGTGATCTGTCAGTTTTTTTTGTTTAGCCCGCTGGGTTAATTGAAAAATAACTTTACGTGTGTACCAGACTTAACTTTTACATCCTATCAATTTCTCTCAGCATTCTCTTTACAGTATCTTTCTCTGTAATTGCTTTCACTTGCAATCTGAGATTTAACAGCCCAGTTTGCAAACCACGTGAAAATTGATGCCAGTAAGGTCATGTGAAATGCAGACTAAAGTCATCTTTTTGTAGAGTGGTATGTATTTTCACTTGTAATAGAATGATAAATAAGAGTGCACCAATAAATAAAATCAAATATATACCTATGGTGGGCCCTATTGGTCTTCTGGGTAACACAGTCACTGACTGGCAGCAGTATTCAATGATCTTTACAAATAATTCTTTTGCTAAAATTAATGATTTTTAAATGCCAGAGCTGTATTATTATATGCCCTCCCCCCCCCCCCCGGCACTGCCCACGGGCTCCAGGTGCATAGGGGCATCATGATAATCTTGCATTAGGCTCTGTCATTGACAGGAGATGTGACAGCAATGTCACTCACTACTCCTTTCAGCAGGAAGGAGGAGAAGCACAGCAGCGCAGCCTAGGCTTGAAAAGTATGGCCAGGCAGGGAAAGGCAGCCGCTATTTTTGTAGTATTTTAGTATACCCTGGAAAGCTAACTGTCTTTAAATACTGGACAGCAGAGCTGGAGTGAGCAGTAATGGCCAGAGCTGCCTCCTGAGTCCCAACCTGCCCTGCCCAGCTTCCATGCAGTACTGTGTACACAAGCATCTTAATCGCTGGTCAGCCAGAACAGTAATGCTGGCCATACACTATACAAAAAATTGTCTGAAATTTGGTCATTTAGACAGTTTGTTTGTTTTTCGCCCATTTATTGGGCACAAAATCAATAATCATTGGGATGTTTTTGAGCCGAAAAAACGAAGGACAAGTTTGGAAATTTTCTGCCGAACGAACTATAAATTGAAAGGTTAATGTGTTTCCTGTCCGAACTGTTTACACTAGGTATATGTAAAAAAAGGAACAAAAAATGTTTGACGTGATGACACCATCGTTTGTGCTCACGGCCGAATGTTCATTTTTCGAAAATGGGTTTGGACGATTTTCCGTATAGTGTCTGGCCAGCATAAGCTGCGGTTTTTCAAAAGGGTATGAATGTATGTGAGTGAGTTTGTGTGTATGTTAGTTTGTGTGTATATGTACAGTATGTATATATGTGTATGTATGCGTGTGCATATGTATAATTATATATATATATAAAATGCCTGTGTGTGTATACAGTGCCTTGAAGGGGTATTCATACCCCTTGAAATTTTCCACATTTTGTCATGTTACAACCAAACACATAAATGTATTTTATTGGGATTTTATGTGATGGACCAACACAAATTGGCATATAGTTGTGAAACGGAAGGAGAATTATAAATGGTTTTCAAAATGTTTTACAAATAAACATGTAAAAAGTATGGTGTGCATTTGTATTCAGCCCCCCGAGTCAATTCTTTGTAGAACCACCTTTCGCTGCAATTACAGCTGCAAGTCTTTTTGGGTATGTCTCTACCAACATCTAGAGAGTGACATTTTTGCACATTCTTCTTTGCAAAGTAGCTCAAGCTCTGTCAGATTGGATGGAGAGCATCTGTGAATAGCAATTTTCAAGTCTTGCCACAGATTCTCAATTGGATTTAGGTCTGAACTTTGACTAGGCCATTCTAACACATGAATATGCATTGATCGAAACCATTCCATTGTAGATCTGGCTGTATGTTTAGGGTCGTTGTCGTGCTGGAACGTGAACCTCCACCCCACGCTCAAGTCTTTTGCAGACTCTAAAAGGTTTTCTTCTAAGAGTGCCCTGTATTTGGCTCCAACCATCTTCTCATCAACTCTGACCAGCTTCCCTGTCCCTGCTGAAGAAAAACATCCCGACAACATGATGCTGCTTCCATCATGTTTCACGGTGGGGATGGTGTGTTCAGGGTGATGTGCAGTGTTAGTTTCCCGCCACACATAGAGTTTTGCTTTTAATCCAAAAAGTTACATTTTTGGTCTTATCTGACCAGAGCACCTTCTTCCACATGCTTGCTGTGCCCCCCGCATGGCTTCTCACAAACTGTAAACTGGACTTCTTATGGATTTCTTTCAACAATGGCTTTCTTCTTGCCACTTTTCCATAAAGGCCAGATTTGTGGAGTGCACCAATAATAGTTGTCCTGTGGACAGATTATCCCACATGAGCTGTGGATCTCTGTGGCTCCTCCAGAGTTACCATGGACCTCTTGGCTGCTTCTATGATTAATGCTCTCCTTGCCCAGCCTGTCAGTTTAGGTGGACAGGCATGTCTTATTAAGTTTGCAGTTGTGCCATACTCTTTCTATTTTCAGATGGATTGAACAGTGCTCCGTGAGATGTTCAAAGCTTGGGATTTTTTTTTATAACTTAGCCCTGCTTTAAACGTCTCCACAACTTTATCCCTGCCCTGTCTGATGTGTTCCTTGGCCTTCACGATGCTGTTTTGTTCACTAAGGTTCTCCAACAAACCTCTGAGGGCTTCACAAAATAGCTGTATTTATACGGAGATTAAATTACACATAGGTGGACTCTATTTACTAATTAGGTGACTTCTGAAGGCAATTGGTTCCACTAGATTTTAGACACCATTACATGCCCCTTTAACCTTTAAATAATAGTCCTCTTATCTGCTTATATGCAGATAGATATATATATATATATATATATATATATATATATATATATATATATATATATATATATATATATATATATTCATACTATGTTACTAATACTTACATGATAAATGGGGACTGCACTACCACTGATGCTTCTCATATTACTTTCTATGGCCTCAGTGCGGCCTTGGTTTTGCAGCCTCAGCTCCCAAGGGATGCCAAGGGACAACATTATTATTCGCTAAATATCCAATTTATATACAGGTAAGAGTGCTGGAGAATTTCCATCCATCCTCTGCCCTGTGTCCCCCCGTGTGTCAAACACCTGCTCATTCTGCCTTTTTCTTCTACTATAGAACTATCCCAATTGCTATTGCTCCTGATGAGTGGACATCTCCACGAAACACGTAGAGCCCCAACCTTATGCTACATCATCGCAATCATGTGATTCTGAGATTTAATAACATGAATTTTATTATCACTATTAACATCATTGCCTTTATTATGAATTGGAACTTTTTATTACTATATATTAATGTATCTATTACTATTACTGTGAATCATGTTAAACCGTTAAGGTGTTACCATTGTCTATCATGTTAATTTCAATTATTCAATGTATGTTTCTTTGGAATTTACCATCATGTGATTGCATATCTTATTACTTAGCCTTGCTTCATACAATGTCCCACCCAACACCTTTATTTTAATATATGTCCACTAGATTTTTGTTAGGGGTATCAGAGTAAAGGGGGCTGAATACAAATGCATGCCACACTTTTCGCATATTTATTTGTAAAACATTTTGAAAACCATTTATCATTTTCTTTCCACTTCACAATTATGTGCCACTTTGTGTTGGTCTATCAAATAAAATCCCAGTAAAATACATTTAGGTTTTTGGTTTTGGTTGTAACATGACAAAGTGTGGAAAATGTTAAGGGGTCTGAATACTTATTCAAGGCACTGGTATGTATGTACAGTATCTCACAAAAGTGAGTACACCCCTCACATTTTTGTAAATATTTTATTATATCTTTTCATGTGACAACACTAATGCCGCGTACACACGGTCGGACTTTCCGGCATACTTGGTCCGGCGGACCAGAGTGTGCCGGACAATCCGCCCGTGTGTGGGCGGCGGCGGACTTTTCCGGCGGACTTCTTCCCAAAAGCCCGCCGGACCTATGCCGCGTACACACGGTCGGACTTTCCGGCATACTTGGTCCGGCGGACCAGAGTGTGCCGGACAATCCGCCCGTGTGTGGGCGGCGGCGGACTTTTCCGGCGGACTTCTTCCCAAAAGCCCGCCGGACCTAGATTTGAAGAAAGTTTCAAATCTTTCCGTCGGACTCAGTTTCGGGCGGAAAGTCCGCTCGTGTGTGTGCTGGTCCGACGGAAAGCCCGCTCGTGTGTAGGCTGGTCCGACAGACCAAATACGACACGAGGGCAGGGTATTGCATTTCGCGCTCGCTGCAATAGGAAAAACAAATCTTCCTATTGCGGCGAGCGCGGGGCATACCAGGCCCTTAGGTCTGGTATGGATTATAAAGGGGAACCCCTACGCCGAAAAAACGGCGTGGGGCCCCCCCTAAAATCCATACCAGACCCCGATCCGAGCACGCAGCCTGGCCGGTCAGGAAAGGGGGTGGGGACGAGCGAGCGCCCCCCCCCCTCCTGAACCGTACCAGGCCGCATGCCCTCAACATGGGGGGTGGGTGCTTTGGGGGAGGGGGCGCCCTGCGCCCCCCCCCCAAAGCACCTTGTCCCCATGTTGATGAGCACAAGGGCCTCTTCCCGACAACCCTGGCCGTTGGTTGTCGGGGTCTGCGGGCGGGGGCTTATCGGAATCTGGGAGCCCCCTTTAATAAGGGGGCCCCCAGATCCCGGCCCCCCACCCTATGTAAATGAGTATGGGGTACATGGTACCCCTACCCATTTACCTAGGAAAAAAGTGTAAGTAATAAAACCCACTACACAGGTTTTTAAAATATTTTATTAAACAGCTCCGGGGGGGGGGGATCTTCCTCCGGCTTCGGGGGTCTTCTTCCGGCTTCGGGGGTCCCTCCGCTTCATCTTCTCCCGGCGTCCGGTTGGTTCTTCTCCGCTCTCCGGCCTCTTCTCCCGGTGTCGCAGGTCTTCGGCCGGCCCCTCCGCTGTCTTCATGTAGCTCTATTGCCAGCGGAGGTCCGGACTTCTGGGCTTCTTGGCTTCTTGGCTTCTCTTCTCTTCCCCCAGATGTTGACACGACGCTCTCTCCGGCTGGACTGGTCTCTGAGGGCTGCGTTGTGACTTATATAGGCGGAGACCCCGCCCCCTAAAACGTCACAGTCCCAGCATGCCCAAGGACTGTGACATCATATGGGGGCGGGGTCTCCGCCTATATAAGTCACAACGCAGCCCTCAGAGACCAGTCCAGCCGGAGAGAGCGTCGTGTCAACATCTGGGGGAAGAGAAGAGAAGAGAAGAGAAGCCAAGAAGCCCAGAAGTCCGGACCTCCGCTGGCAATAGAGCTACATGAAGATAGCGGAGGGGCCGGCCGAAGACTTGCGACACCGGGAGAAGAGGCCGGAGAGCGGAGAAGAACCAACCGGACGCCGGGAGAAGATGAAGCGGAGGGACCCCCGAAGCCGGAAGAAGACCCCTGAAGCCGGAGGAAGATCCCCCCCCCGGAGCTGTTTAATAAAATATTTTAAAAACCTGTGTGGTGTGTTTTATTACTTACACTTTTTTCCTAGGTAAATGGGTAGGGGTACCATGTACCCCATACTCATTTACATAGGGTGGGGGGCCGGGATCTGGGGGCCCCCTTATTAAAGGGGGCTCCCAGATTCCGATAAGCCCCCGCCCGCAGACCCCGACAACCAACGGCCAGGGTTGTCGGGAAGAGGCCCTTGTCCTCATCAACATGGGGACAAGGTGCTTTGGGGGGGGCGCAGGGCGCCCCCTCCCCCAAAGCACCCACCCCCCATGTTGAGGGCATGCGGCCTGGTACGGTTCAGGAGGGGGGGGGGGCGCTCGCTCGTCCCCACCCCCTTTCCTGACCGGCCAGGCTGCGTGCTCGGATCAGGGTCTGGTATGGATTTTAGGGGGGGCCCCACGCCGTTTTTTCGGCGTAGGGGTTCCCCTTTATAATCCATACCAGACCTAAGGGCCTGGTATGCCCCGCGACGGGGCTCGCAAGGTGTCAATCTAGCCGATAAAAGCGGCAAGATTGACATCCTTTTCTAGTCCCGTCGCACCTGAGTCACGTTCAAAATGAACAGACTTGTCTGTGTGTGGGCAAGTCCGTTCATTCTAAAAGTCCGCCGGAACTCCGGCGAAAGTCCGTCGGAAAGACGGGCGGACTTAGCCCGCCGGAAAATCCCGGCGTGTGTGGGCAAGTCCGTTCGTTTTAAAGTCCGGCGCACCTGGCGGACAAAGTCCGTCGGAAAGTGTGCCGGACCAAGTAGGATAGAAAGTCCGACCATGTGTACGCGGCACTAGATTTGAAGAAAGTTTCAAATCTTTCCGTCGGACTCAGTTTCGGGCGGAAAGTCCGCTCGTGTGTGTGCTGGTCCGACGGAAAGCCCGCTCGTGTGTAGGCTGGTCCGACAGACCAAATACGACACGAGGGCAGGGTATTGCATTTCGCGCTCGCTGCAATAGGAAAAACAAATCTTCCTATTGCGGCGAGCGCGGGGCATACCAGGCCCTTAGGTCTGGTATGGATTATAAAGGGGAACCCCTACGCCGAAAAAACGGCGTGGGGCCCCCCCTAAAATCCATACCAGACCCCGATCCGAGCACGCAGCCTGGCCGGTCAGGAAAGGGGGTGGGGACGAGCGAGCGCCCCCCCCTCCTGAACCGTACCAGGCCGCATGCCCTCAACATGGGGGGTGGGTGCTTTGGGGGAGGGGGCGCCCTGCGCCCCCCCCCCAAAGCACCTTGTCCCCATGTTGATGAGGACAAGGGCCTCTTCCCGACAACCCTGGCCGTTGGTTGTCGGGGTCTGCGGGCGGGGGCTTATCGGAATCTGGGAGCCCCCTTTAATAAGGGGGCCCCCAGATCCCGGCCCCCCACCCTATGTAAATGAGTATGGGGTACATGGTACCCCTACCCATTTACCTAGGAAAAAAGTGTAAGTAATAAAACACACCACACAGGTTTTTAAAATATTTTATTAAACAGCTCCGGGGGGGGGGATCTTCCTCCGGCTTCGGGGGTCTTCTTCCGGCTTCGGTGGTCCCTCCGCTTCATCTTCTCCCGGCGTCCGGTTGGTTCTTCTCCGCTCTCCGGCCTCTTCTCCCGGTGTCGCAGGTCTTCGGCCGGCCCCTCCGCTATCTTCATGTAGCTCTATTGCCAGCGGAGGTCCGGACTTCTTGGCTTCTTGGCTTCTTGTCTTCTCTTCTCTTCTCTTCCCCCAGATGTTGACACGACGCTCTCTCCGGCTGGACTGGTCTCTGAGGGCTGCGTTGTGACTTATATAGGCGGAGACCCCGCCCCCATATGATGTCACAGTCCTTGGGCATGCTGGGACTGTGACATCATATGGAGGCGGGGTCTCCGCCTATATAAGTCACAACGCAGCCCTCAGAGACCAGTCCAGCCGGAGAGAGCGTCGTGTCAACATCTGGGGGAAGAGAAGAGAAGACAAGAAGCCAAGAAGCCAAGAAGTCCGGACCTCCGCTGGCAATAGAGCTACATGAAGATAGCGGAGGGGCCGGCCGAAGACCTGCGACACCGGGAGAAGAGGCCGGAGAGCGGAGAAGAACCAACCGGACGCCGGGAGAAGATGAAGCGGAGGGACCCCCAAAGCCGGAAGAAGACCCCCGAAGCCGGAGGAAGATTTCCCCCCCCCCCCCGGAGCTGTTTAATAAAATATTTTAAAAACCTGTGTGGTGTGTTTTATTACTTACACTTTTTTCCTAGGTAAATGGGTAGGGGTACCATGTACCCCATACTCATTTACATAGGGTGGGGGGCCGGGATCTGGGGGCCCCCTTATTAAAGGGGGCTCCCAGATTCCGATAAGCCCCCGCCCGCAGACCCCGACAACCAACGGCCAGGGTTGTCGGGAAGAGGCCCTTGTCCTCATCAACATGGGGACAAGGTGCTTTGGGGGGGGGCGCAGGGCGCCCCCTCCCCCAAAGCACCCACCCCCATGTTGAGGGCATGCGGCCTGGTACGGTTCAGGAGGGGGGGGGCGCTCGCTCGTCCCCACCCCCTTTCCTGACCGGCCAGGCTGCGTGCTCGGATCGGGGTCTGGTATGGATTTTAGGGGGGGCCCCACGCCGTTTTTTCAGCGTAGGGGTTCCCCTTTATAATCCATACCAGACCTAAGGGCCTGGTATGCCCCGCGACGGGGCTCGCAAGGTGTCAATCTCGCCGATAAAAGCGGCAAGATTGACATCCTTTTCTAGTCCCGTCGCACCTGAGTCACGTTCAAAATGAACGGACTTGTCCGTGTGTGGGCAAGTCCGTTCATTCTGAAAGTCCGCCGGAACTCCGGCGAAAGTCCGTCAGAAAGACGGGCGGACTTAGCCCGCCGGAAAATCCCAGCGTGTGTGGGCAAGTCCGTTCGTTTTAAAGTCCGGCGCACCTGGCGGACAAAGTCCGTCGGAAAGTGTGCCGGACCAAGTAGGATAGAAAGTCCGACCGTGTGTACGCGGCATAAGAAATGAAACTTTGCTACAATGTAAAGTAGTAAGTGTACAGCTTGTACAACAGTGTAAATGTGTCTCCAGACCTAAACCCTTATGAGCATCTGTGGTACATCCTCAAACAGAAGGTGGAGGAGCACAAGGTCTCTAACATCCACCAGTTCTGTGATGGAGGAGTGGAGGAGGACTCCATTGGCAACCTGTGATGCTCTGGTAAACTCCACGCCCAAGAGGGTTAAGGCAGTGCTGGAAAATAATGGTGACCACACAAAATATTGACACTTTGGGCCCAATTTGGACATTTTCACTTAGGGGTGTACTCAATTTTGTTGCCAGCGGTTTAGACATCAGTGGCTGTGTGTTGAGTTAGTTTGAGGGGACAGAAAATTTACTGTTATACAAGCTGTGCACTCACTACTTTACAGTGTAGCAAAGTGTCATTTCTTCAGTGTTGTCACATGAAAAGATATAATAAAATATTTACAAAAATGTGAGGGGTGTACTCAGTTTTGTGAGATACTGTATGTCTGTACATTGCTGTTAGGCCTTGTTCACATGGGCATACTTAAGCGTACACCCATGTGAGAGCCGTGTTTGCCCACACAGGCATAGGATGTACAGGGGTTGCATACATCCCCATGCAGGCAGTCCAATTTACGTCAATTGGGGTGCAGTGGCTGCATGTACAGAGCCACTACTCCAAATTTGACATTGATGTGGGAGTGGGTCCCCAAACACAGACTGTGTGGATTCAGAGACCCATATTCACACTGGGAACAGGTGCTAGGGGTTACTTTTTCTGCTAAAGCCCATACAAAGATTCTCACCATGTCATTCACATTCTCTATATGTAACAAATACCAGACATCTGGATAATATTTTATGACCCATTGGTATTAAGCTCCTGTTACATTCCATTTATCCAGCCACATGCTAGTGGTGTGAATAAGGTAGAGGTGATATGTTACGTATTTTGTGGTCCTGTTCGCTCCTTGATACTTTATGGAATCGGGTTCAGAAAATCGGCCAAAAATTCACAGATCATCTGCTCCCTAAAACATCAAAATTCTTTCTCATAAATTGTAACTTTATTCTAACAGCTGCCTACAAAAAATCATTACTGTACCACCTGGTCAATACAGCATACGTCTGCATACTGGCTTTGTGGAAAACCTTTCAACCATCAACAATTCAATAGTGGATATGACTGGTGGAGGATATTAGAATTATGGAGAGTCCTACCAGCTCATTGAAAACACCCACGCTAAATTCCAAAATATGTGGTATTATTGGATAAAATATACCTGTACGGATGACAACTGCTCTCTACCTGAGCAGATCCCGCTCTGCGCCTTCTGCCAGCTCCCTATTGGAACAGCGTGGATTTCCTACACCAGGCTTACAACTTTCCCACCCAGCACATCCTTCTCTGCCCCCCCCCCCTCATTTTTTCTTCCACCTTCTGCCTCCCCCCTCATGACTCTTTACCTCTAATTACAATCTCTTTACTGATGCATCTTTGTTTGTCACTTCAGCCCCTCCAGTACATGGGGCTTCCCTACGTCACCTTTGACACCATCATTACTATCGAAATCTCCAGTGACACTCCTGTAGTACAATTGCTCAAACACCCTACAAGCCGTAAAATCCCTCTAAACAAAGGTGCTCCCGGACTTTCATCATACTTTCCCACCATATTGTTGCATGTATGTTTGTATGTTTGGTATTGCAATCTACCTTTCTATACAATGATTTTGTGAATATGTGCATTTACACATGTTAGTATTGAATGTTCAAAACTGGATGCCCAACATTGTTTTCTTTACCACATGCCTTCTTTCTTTAATCAGTGGCATTTATCCTTTTTCTTTTCCCTTTGCTATATAACTGTCAAAAATTTCCACAAATGCCTTGAAAAAAAAAGTAAGAATAAATTACTAAAACTAGAGGCAGACTGGCAGCTAGCATTATCAAGAGGAGGTCAGCAGTGACTGCCTCCATAATTCACTCTATACAGATTTCCTCTAAAGAAAACCTTTCATCAGAAAAATATACAGGTTCCCTTTGCTGCCTCTTTCTCTTGCTCATATTAGCTGTTGATGTTGATCCCTGAGTTTGATGCTGTAAGTCAATATCAGAAGGAGAAGGATGAACAATTGCAGACTTGGCATTACTCAAAGAGAAGGTTTCCTATAAGGCCTCATTCAAACTTGCAAATTGAGCTATTTCCAATTACATGCAGAAGAGTCAGCAGGGTTCTCTCTTATTAGCTGTGGGCAGGAAGCCCATAGAAAGTAATGGGAGCCTGACATTGCCTGCAGCTGTTCACGGCCGTTTGCATGTTATCGCTCATGCAGTGAATACCTGCACATGATTGTCCCTGGTCATAGACTGTCTGCATCAAGGGACAATTATCTGCAGGTAATCGCTGCATGAACATTTTCTTGCAAATGACTGCTAATAGTTTCAGGTGCTTGCAGGCTCCCATAGTATAGTATATGCATCGTGGTGTGCAGCAGTGCATTGGGCTCTACTGCACAATACATTAAGGTGCCTTTCACAATGAATGGCACCGCACATAGAGCAGGTGCATTGTCAATAATTATGGTAAGACATGATAATGTGCGTTTTAGCACACATTGCCACAACTTACAAAAGTTAGTGGGCCAAGAGAGTTTTGGAGCTGCAAGTAAAGGAGATGGGAATTCTGCTTTCATAGTTTTTTTTTTATTTTTTTCAGATGACACCAATTTATATTAAAATATTCTATCCTTATATGCTTTTTTTTTTTTCTCTAGAGTTTTAGAGCATTATTCCAAAAGCAGAGCCAATGTGTGTATTGCTCATATACACAAATAGGTCACATTGGTTGTTTGGCAGACCACAGTAATTCCCTTGAAAACAAAGCACATTTGAAGTGATTTGACTGATCATTTAAGAAACTCAATCCACATGGTGAACTTTGCGCCAGATGATCCATCTGAAAATTAACCAAAGCCATTCTTTTTTGTTTTAGATTGCACAGCCTTGTATCCTACTTATATCCAGGATGCAGGGGAAGTTGAGATACCAGAAGTGTTCTCTTTAGAGGGCCTGATGAAGAGAATAAACCAGCTGCAGGGCCATAAAGCAAACACTTCCTAGTACCTGCACACATTAGCAATTTAATTTATTTCTAGAGCATCCCTGTACCATTAAGATTTCAGATACTTTACAATGCAAAAATCCATCAGTCCTGTATGGTTTCGTTGTGGCTTACCTTGTCCTGGTCCATTTGCCTCCTTGTTGGCTATAAAGTATAATGAATGTTTCCACTTGCCAATAGGGTAAAGAGGGAAACGGGTAAGGGTGGGCCACAGCACAACCATTTAGTCCAGTGGCTATTTATATTTTAGTAGACCTTAGGTTTTACAGGGGTAGGGGGCTAGTAAAGGGATACCAAAAAATGTAAACTAATCATGTCCTGGTGATTGCATTATAATATCCCCACACAGATGGTATACCCTTTTTAATCAAATCCACAGGTATGATTTTATTTCTTTGCAATTGGTCAATAAATATGACCTTACTTGTATATCAAGTATTCGGAAACTGACTGAAAACACAATTTAAATGTAAAATATTTATAATTCCCACTGCCTAAGTAATGTATATATGAATGCTCAAACTGATTTGGTTCAATCCCAACAAAAAACAAACATTTTAAACATGAACTACTACAGGTCTAAAGCAAGGTAAACCTTGTTAACAAATATCATATTATCAATCCCCAATCATGTATATGTATAGTAATTGTAAAGAGTACCTATAGTTTGGCACTGGGCATGTGTGGTCGCAGGGATAAGATGGTGCTTTACCCCTTGCGGTGTTGACTTTTTCCCTCTGTGCCCTGAAGCAGAGGTAGAATTTTTGACCAGAATTCAGGAGAACGTGACAGTCTGTGTATTTCCGTAAATGCTTGTGTATATTTCTACTGGGTGTCCATGTATTGCCACAATTAATTGTGTGTTGATAGTTTGTTATGAGGTTCCCTGTATATTGCTACAATTAAAAATTCTGTTACCAAAATACATGAGTGATAGAATATGGCAGCATTGTCTGTGTTATGAGACTTAATGGTGGCTGTTTTGCAAACAAGTTGTTGCAGCAAGAATAAGCGCACATAACCCCTCTATGTAGAAAATTAATCTTCAGAGCTGTCACTAATAAACCACCTCCCTTGAAACACAAAAATATTGGCCACAGCCTCAATCCAATGCAGCATACATTCACAACTATTGGTTACAAACCATGAGGTTTAAGCACCAATAGTTAAGAGTGATAGTTGTGGGAATCGGGAGGTGATGGGGAACGTCCTAAAGTCTATATTTGCAAATCAAAATTCGCTAGGTATGCAAAGGCTTTGGGAGATATGTACAGGCATCTCAGGGTGCCTATTTTTCATTACTGTTGCATCTTTACACAGTGATTTACAAGTAAATGTTTATTTTGAATGACATGACGTGCTGAAAACCACATCTAATGCGGTCCAAGATTTTGTGTGGGTGTGTTTTTTCTGCTCTGTGTTTTTAGTAACTCAAATGTTCAAATATTTTATGCTGCTGTTTTCCTATATGCAAGGGCATTATTTCTTTATGAACAAGAAAACATAATGTGATAGTGATGGCACAAGGAAAAGGATAAAAAATATACATGAGTGTGATGACCCTGTGTATACTTGCTGATTAGTATCCCTGCTCTACACAGCCTTAATGATAATTCTAGAAATAACCACTGTCTGTCTGTGTTGCACATATCAATTGACTGACAGCCTGCCTTTATCTTGCTTGTAAGATGGATAAAATTGGACTGTAGCACAAGACATTTTTTTTGGATAGTGTTACTAAACGAGCTTATAAGTACACGATACAGAGTTTCCCCAATGACATGTTATTTAGCCACTATTATTTTCAGAATGTTGTGTCTGCTTTACACTAAAATTCCAGTCCAAAGTCTGCCTGACATATGCATAGAGGAAACGCTTAAAAACAATCTTAAAAGCAAAAGCCTGAAATCTTTGCTTTATTGTCCAAATGCGATAAGAACTTCACAAGCTAGTTAATCGCACTCAAAGTTCCCACAGGCATCAGTTTCTGTTTAACCCCTTTTTCCTTGTGTGTCCCTGTTGCTGGAAAATGCTTTAGCATCTTGTGCATCCCCAAATTAACTGTCCTTTAATTGGCAGTCTTAGACCGTACAGACTGCCCAACTAAAAATAGCAACAATCATCAACTTACTCTCAAAGATGCCAAGTCAATATAGTCCAGGCTCTTGGTTGTCAGCATTCTTGCCATCTCTCTTCTGCTCTTCACAGTGCAAAAAAAGTTTTATCCCTTTAACTTTTGTAGCAAGGAAAGCACTGTGGTGGCATGTCGAAGGCTTGTCAGTGTGTGTCAGCCCTTTGCAAAGCTGGAAGTGTGAGTCTTCATGACAAACACAGGAAACTTCACATTCAGCACAACCCGGAAAACACACACTGAGGAAACAAATCTGTTTTTCTTTAAGAAAACAGTAATGCAGAGCTATTTGCTGGGGAAAGTCAGGAAAGGAAATGACGCCGTTGAATTCTGTTGAGCAGCAAAAGAAAAATTTATGAATATGTTTTATTTTTTTTTGTTTTTTTATTTTTTTTTTTGCAATCTGCATCCTTGGCATATATTTAAATGCATGCCTTTTATGTGGTTCATTTGTCAGTTTAATTAATATAGTATATTGAAAAGTATGTGATATTATAGTTTGATATATTTAGACAGTCATAAGTATACAATGTACAAAGTAAGAGCCTGTGCAAAGCATTTTTCTTCAAAAGTACAGCTGACTTGTCAAAGCAATTGACATTCTGAAGAGAGGAATATGCAGAGTGCAGTTATCTGCAGCAGTCAGTCAGTAATTTTTCTTTTATTTCTCCGACTACTTAAAACAAATGAAATTTAAAGGGTAATCCCATTTTTGTTGAGAAAAAAAAACAATCCTCTCTGGGCAATCTATATACAATGCAAGTATTTTACCAAACTTTGTTGCAAAAGCCTACCTGTTTGATCAGAAAAAAAGTTGTTTGATTATAAACATAAAATGTACAAAACACACCAACTTAGTGCAATAATGAAATAATATTAAAAGTCCACTTTAAGTGCATGTAATGAGGATAACTGTCCCAATCCAATAATGCATGCACCACTGTGTGATAGAAGGTGTCTACTTCAGAAAAAATCCACAATCACCACGTGGACCATCACCAATGTAGGCAATGGGCTCTTACCAGAGTGAATGGACTCTATTATGGAGTCAAATCAGCCTGTAAATAATATCCTGTCATAAAGTGCTTGGACCCATGTTGTCTGGTCAGATAATTGTGGTATCTCCTATTCCCCAGTTTTATATTCTATATACATGGAAATGATTATGATGTCAGATTCCACCATTAAATTTTAAATAGAAATGCCCACATAGTGTGAATCTGTAAGAAACTTTAATTAAAAGCAAAGTGTAAAACTAGTCACATGTGAAAACGTTCCCAAGCAGTGTAACAAGTGTCTCCAGATAGTACAAACAATCTAAATAGGCGTGGGAACACTACGTGCGTTGGCTCTGCCCAGCGCATTTCATCATAACTGATGTTAATAATGCTTGACCCCCGCACAGCATCTATAACAGTGATGGCGAACCTTGGCACCCCAGATGTTTTTGAACTACACGGGCAGAATGCATGAGCATCAGATGAAATGTAGTTTCAAAACATCTGGGGTGCCAAGGTTCACCATCACTGGTCTATACCATTGTCTCATCGGAACATCTATACTGTTGTGACCTTTTCCATATTTACTCATTATATTTTTTTCAAATATGTTTTCGTCTGTTCCAAAGATTTTTAGCTGTGTGTCATATAGATGAATTTTTGCTTAACAGTAACATCGAGTCTTGATGTATGTATATGTGCTCAATGCAGCAGGGGGATTAGGGGACACTCATTTTATAGAATTCTTGATGTATTTTTTATCATTTGCTTTATCCCCTTCCCCATGATTGATTTAACCTTTTATTATACACCTTAACCGCTTGCCGACCAGCCGCCCCAGTTTTATTGCGGGCAGAATGGCACAGCTGGGCGAAATGTTACCCCACGTCGCTTTGCCTTTTGGCCACTAGGGGCATGCGTGCAGCATGTGCCCGGAGCAGAGGCTCCCACGAACGCTCCTGACAGAGCGAGAACCAGGATCTGTGTGTGTAAACACACAGATCCCGGTTCTTTCAGCAGAGAGGAGACAGATCATGTGTTCGTACTATGTATGAACATCGATCTCTCTCTCCTCCTAGACAGTCCCATCCCCCCACAGTTAGAAACACACATAGGGAACACAGTTAACCCCTTGATCGCTCCCTAGTGTGTTAACCCTTTCCCTGCCAGTTACATTTACACAGTAATCAGTGCATTTTTATAGCACTAATCGCTGTATAATTGTCAATGGTTTCAAAAATGTGTCTGATGTGTCTGCCATAATGTCGCAGTCCTTATAAAAAAAAAAATCGCAGATAGCCGCCATTACTAGTAAAAAAAATAATAATAATAAAAACACCATAAATCTATCCCTTATTTTGCAGAAGCTATAACTTTTGTGCAAACCAATCAATATACACTTATTGCGATTTTTTTTTTTAACAAAAATATGTAGAAGAATACATATTGGCCTAAACTGAGGAAAAAATTTGTTTTTTTTTTATAAAAAATGCGGGATATTTATTATAGCAAAAAGTAAAAGATATTGTATTTTTTTTTCAAAAATTGTCGCTCTTCTTTTGTTTCTAGAGCAAAAAATAAAAACCGCAGAGGCAATCAAATACCACCAAAAGAAAGCTCTATTTGTGGGAAAAAAGGACAACAAATTTGTTTCGGTATAGCGTCGCACGACCGTGCAATTGTCAGTTAAAGCGATGCAGTGCAGAATCGCAAAAAATGGTCTGGTCATTGAGCAGCCAAATCTTCCGGGGGTGAGGCAGATCTACTATGTTGTGGGCGTTTATAACAAGTCTTTCTTTTTCGACTTTTATAGTTTTAATTTTTGGTTTTTGACCGCTTGTTCGGCCTGCAGAACGCCCCACAATGCACTGCGTGTCGCACAGTGCATTTTAACCCCTGATTGGCTGAAGCAATGAAGGCTATGCTCAATCAGGGCACAGAGCACTGTCAGAGCCATGACTGGAATAAGTCATGATGACTTGGTCCAATCATGGCTCATTGCTCATAGACCCACCCCACACTATAAAAGGTTCTTTCCCAGAGGAGCCATTTGCAGTGTGATGTTGGAGTGGCAATAGATAGCACAAGGCTCTGTTCATTGCTACTAGCAAGTTAGTGTGCTATAGTGTGCTATTGGGATTCTATTGTGAGTGTAGAGTGTCAGTGTAGGGTGAATATAGTGATAGTGCAGCATCAGTGTAGTGCATCAGTGCAGTTTTACTGCAGTATATTGTAGTGCGTCAGTGCAGTTTTACTACAGTATATTGTAATGCGTCAGTGCAGTTTTACTGCTGTATATTGCAGTGCGTCAGTGCAGTTTTACTGCAATATATTGTAGTGTGTCAGTGGAAAGTGTCTGAGTAGTGCTGTGTTTTACATGGCATTACATAACTTTAAAAAAAAAAAAAATCTTTTTATTGTTTTTTATGTCATCAACATGTAACAGATACACACAATAAACATTAGTGTTGCAGTGACCCTCGCAGGGCAATACCTTACACAATGGATGGCAGAGTTATATGTATCAAGACCATAAAAGGGTCACATCACTGGAAAAGGAGGCCTAGCTCTCTTAGGTCAGGTGGTGACACGGGCAACCACTTCTATATATTAAATCAATGCAGGTCTGAACGTAGCAAGTTTAAGACTACCGTTTAATTAGAAAGTGGTGTCCATATAGCACATTAAGCCGAGGGCCCTTCTGTAGCCGCAGAGGGCTCCACCAACCTTTTTCACCATATTTTTTATCATATTTTTTATGACAGCCCCCGGGATTATAGGTGTCTCTGTAAAGTGGTAAACTGTTATTTATCAGCTGTTTCCAAAAGGGGAGGGACGGGGGGGAGGGCTTCTTCCAGTGAAGCACAATGGCCTTCCTGGCGTAAAACAGGAGGCCAATTAGGGTGCGCCCCAATACAGTAGGAACCAAGTTTTCAACAACACCTAGTATACACATGGACATGGATAGCTGTAGGGGTATGGCACTGACCAGGTGAGTGAGCCAATACTTCCACCCAGAGCCCGACAATGACCGTGTAGATCCAGCAAATATGGGCAAAATCTCCTGTAGTACATCTACCTCGCCAGCACTTGGGAAGAGCTGGGATGCATTTTATGCAACCTGTAGGGAGTGAAATATGCCCAATGGACCAGCTTGAATTGGATTAATCGATCCAGTAGGGAGACTAAGGCATGGAAGGGAAAATCCCATATATCATCCCAGTCATTGTCAAGCTTTGGGATGTCTCGTTGCCATCTAGCCCTGAGGCCTTCCAGGACAGGCAAGGATACGAACACAAAGTGAGTTTATAACTGAGAGGTAGTTTTCGTCCAACATTCAGATCTTGAAACGGCCTCCAATGCTGATTGTACCTGAGGACTAGAGTGGGAGAATTGACTACTAAAGGCATGGGAGAGTTGGAACAAGAAATAGGTCTTTGGGATATTAAATTTGGAAGATAATAAGGATAAAGGTGCCAGGGATCGGTTGACTATAATCTGGGGGAGCGTTTTAATGGTGAATTTGGTCCAGGCTTAAGGCTCCAGTAGTTTTTTTGAAGTGGTGTAAGTTGGGATTATGCCACAGGGGGGCGTTGAGGGAAACTGCTTGTTTAGGGTAACTTTCACATTTAAAACCAGCCCCCCAGGCTCGGATAGTGGTGAGCATAGAAGGTGTTAATTGGTGAGGGGTCTGAGGACCACGGAATATAAGGAATTTTTATGCCTCCAGGGAATCCACCACAGCCTCCTCAACCATTACAGATGGTATAGTAACATCAGGGTTTAGCCACCAGACTGCCGTATCAAGCTGGGTGGCCAAAAAAATATTTGCGTAAATCAGGAAGGGCCAGGCCACCTTGAGTTGTAGGATGTATAAGTGTGGACCATCTGTATCTTGGGGTTTGGGGGTCCCAGAGAAAGGTGGAGAATAGTTGATTCAGCTTTACAGAGAAGGATTTGGGTATCCAGGATGGGGAATGGCGAATCAAATAAGGGAATTTTAGTAAGACCTTCATTTTAAGCAGGTTATGGCATCCTAATAGGGATAGGGGAAGAGACTCCCATGCCTTTAGTTTTAACTTGACCTCTTGTATTATCGGGTTAGATTTAAGGACAGGTAGTCTGAGGCTTGTCTGGAAATTTCAACCCCAAGATATTTAACATTTTGAACCCACTTCAGGGGAAGGTCGGGAGGGGCCCCAGAACAAGCTGCAGGGTCTTTGGGAAATAATAGAGATTTGGCCCAATTAACTTTAAGGCCTGTGACCGAGGAGAACAAATTTAGGACTTTTAAAGCCCCCTGTAGGTATGAGCCAACATCGTATAGAAATAATAGTAGGTCATCCGCATACAGTGCCACCCAGCCAACCAATACGTAATCCTTTCATATACGGGGGAAGTACGAATGCTCTCCACCACCGGCTCAATAGCAAATGAGCCTGGAGAGAGGGCAGCCCTGCCGGTTGCCTCTAGATAAGGGGAAGGATTCTGACAGGTCACCCCAAGTCTAATAGCTGGTGTGGGATGTTTGTATAAAACCTGTAGCCATTTGATGAAAACTAGGGAGAAGCCCATCCTGCGAAGCACCTCCCACAGGAAAGGCCTTCTCTATTTCCAGGGAGGCCACCGTCCTGGAGCCTATATTAAGATGACAAGCGTGTATTAAAAATTAGTGGGTAATCACCGCATGTGTAATATACGTTGCTCTATGGGCCATGGTCAGTTTCAATCACAGTAGGTAAAATGGGTTGTAAACGTAACGCAATTAATTTGGTAAGAATTTTAAGGTCGGTATTCAGGAGAGAAATCGGCCTATAGGAGACACAGGAGGTGGGGTCCTTGGGTGGTTTATAGATTAGGACAACACGAGTATGGCTCATGGTGGCTGGGAGGGCTCCATCTGTTGGACATTGGGAGTAACGGGAGGCCAGAATGGGAGCAAGGAGGTCCCCATGAGCTTTGTAGAATATGGGGTAATTGGTCTCACCATGGCCTCACTTTCTGCATCCAACAGCCAGCCAAGGGCCAAAGGATACAGCCAGGGAGCTAGGTCCGCAGGTTGAAAGTTGGAAGACAAAACCAAAGTGTACAGGGAGCTATAGAATTGACTAAAAGCATCTAAAAAAGCAGGCAAGGAAGAGCCCTAATCCCCTGAGGTAGTCCTAAATTTGGGTAACAGTGTCAAGGGCTGCTCCTGTTGTGCTAACATTGCCAGTAGGCGCCTATTACGGTCTCCCTCCTCGAAAAACCTCTGTTTATTATTGTATAGGTCCAATACAGTGACTTCAGCAAAGTATAGGTGAAGCTTGCATTTCTTAGCATGGAGTAAGTCAAATTGAGTCTCAGTCGGGTTCGTATTGTAGGCCTTGGTACGGGTTTTAACTGCATCCTGAAGGGTGGTGGTGACAGTTGCTTATTCCTTACGGACTACGGCTATGGATGAAATGTATTGCCCAGGAGTAAATGCTTTGAAAGCGTCCCAGGTAACTTCTGGAGAGGATGACCCCGAGTTGATCGCCCAGTACTCCATGAGGAGTGGAGGAATGGTATCCGCTAGGTCAGGGT
The DNA here is from genome assembly GCA_037952925.1 of Lithobates clamitans. Lineage (NCBI taxonomy): Eukaryota > Metazoa > Chordata > Amphibia > Anura > Ranidae > Lithobates > Lithobates clamitans. Next base: position 2,073,763 of record JBBGZY010000724.1, on the reverse strand, counting down.
GGGTCACCCAGTGAGATCCCAAGCGCCAATGGGCAGAGTTGTGGGAACAGGGAGATCGGATAGATGGGGCTAACGGACAATGGTCCAAGAGTCCACTGGAGAGATATGAGGCACCCAACACATTTGACATCATGGTCGGGTTTGCAAAGGCCAGATCAATGCAGGAGGCCGTTTTGTATGTAGAGGAAAAAACAAGTGTAAGATCTGGCAGTGGGATGTTTTCATTTCCAAACCTCCATAACACCCAAGCCTGAGCCCAGGCAATAAAATCAGTGGAAAAATGCTTGGGAGGACTGGGCCTATCAAGGTCAGGAGCTAATATTGCGTTAAAATCACCTATGAGCAGCAATTTAGCAGGACAGTACTGGGTGAACCTCTCCAGAATAGTATACAGTACCCCCTGGAGCTAAAGGAGGAGGGATATAAACACTGGCAATAATATAATGTTGACTCCACAAAGTGAACACAACTATAACATATTTGCCCTGGGGGCCCGTATGAACATGCTCAACCACACAAGGAAAGACTTGCTAATCAATGTGGACACCCCCCGGGCAAAGGTGGAGTAGGAAGCATGCTAAGCTTTCTGGATCCAAGGCTTTCTAAGTGCCAGTAATTTGCTGCCTATGAGATGTGTCTCTTTAAGAAGTGTCACATGATGGCAATGGGATTTAAGGTAGCGAAAGAACACAACTCTTTTAAATTTAGATTTTAACCCACAGACATTCCAGGACAGAATGTTGAACTCGGAGAGATCACGAATTGTCATTACAGCTGTAAGATATCATACATATATGGATAAAATAGAAGGGTCCGAGAAAACATCTCAGGACCAGCAAAGACGAAGGGAGCAAGTACCAAAGGAAGTCATAGGCAAACAATATAAATTAGAATGGAAATTAAAACGTACAGCAAAAACAATTTCCCAATAGGCACGGAGGTGCCTCCCTGCCCTAGTCTAACACCGACGACTTAGACCAGGCCTGTACCCAATAACTAAAACAGAAACGGGCAATAGTGTGCTATGTCCAAAAGATCCTCTGTTCTTCGAGGCTCCAAGGAGAGGGAGGGGGGCTGCTGGGTGGAGCACTTTTTAGTGATGTTGCCCATGCTATCCAGCCACAGCATTCAGAGGAGCTGATGGACTGGCTTACTAAACCATCCTCATCCTCTATGACCCAAGCTGAAACTAGTACGCAGTTTACTGCAGCTGCCAAAGTGGCATATTCTGCCTCCTTGTTCACAGCTACTCCTGCCATAGCACCATGCATGGGGGAGTCAGCTGAGTTATTTGAACACAGCATTAGCCACTTGCTCCTTGTCGATGCACAGGCATTGCTTGATTCTGATGATGGTTCTGAGGTTGAGGAAGGTGGAAACATGAGCCTACAGAGAGGGGAGAACACTTATAAACAACATATTGGCAGCCATGTTTCCCCAGCCGCAACATATTGCCAAGTTGGCTGCAGTGATGATGAGGATAGAGGGAATGATGATGATGAGTTCACTGACATAACTTGGGTGCCGGATAGAGCACAGGAGGAAAGTGAGGGTGAGACACAACCCCAACGAGGCAGGATGTCCTCCAGAGGCAGCCATTATGGAAGAGTAGAGAGCAGCCACCCTATTCTATCAGATTTTGGAGCTGTTATCCCCAGGCTCACTTCCCACAGCTCAGCTGTCTGGGCCTTTTTTTAGCACATGTGCAGCTGATCGCACTGTTGCAATTTGCAAACCTTGCCTCAAGCATGGCAAAAACACCAGCCATTTGGGTACCACATGCTTGACAAGGCATTTAACCTCCCACCACTCAGCCCGTTGGCAAGACCACCTGAGAGCAACACAAAAAGGACGCAATTCTTCTCCTCCCCACTCTTCACCTTTCAGGTCTACCCTCGCTATACCTCATCACCTCTCAGTAGCCTTCACTGAAAGGGGATGATGGTATAGCTAAGGGTGTCACAGCAGCACACCACAAAACTGTAGAGTATAGCAGGCAAATTTCTCTGCCCCAGCTTCTACATTAAAAAAAATATATACTCTGCCACCCACATTCCCAGCGTCTAAATTCCAGCTTGTCCAAATTGCTGGCATTACAACTCTTGCTTTTCCGTCTTGTGGATTCTGCCCCCTTCTGTGAATTTGCAGAATGTGCTGTACCACAATGGCAGGTTCCCATTCGCTATTTCTTTGCACATAAGACCCTTCCAGCTCTGTACCATCATGTGAAATCCAATGTTTTGGCATCATTGGGTAAGGCAGTCAGCCATAAAGTCCACATTACTGCTGACATGTGGTCCAGCAAGCATAGTCAGGGACAATTTATTTTGTTCACAGCACGCTGGGTAACTCTGCAGGATGAAATATCTTGAGGACATCTTAACCACTTGCCGACCACTGCACGCGGATATACATTGGCATAATGGCAGCGGTGGGCAAATAGGCGTACATGTACATCCCCTTTAATTGGCGGGGCTAGCGGGCACGTGCCGCGTACAGCGTGACCATGCCCGCAGGACCCATGGACTCGATGTCCACTGCTGTCCCGGCGATCGTGTCACAGAACCGCAGGATGGGTAGATGCCTTTTCTCTGTTCTGCCTAGTGACATGACAGGGATCTACTGCTCCCTGTCATCGGGAGCAGTGATCACTGTCATGTCAGTGGTAGCTCATCCCCCCCACAGTTAGAATCACTCCCTAGGACACACTTAACCCCTTGATCGCCCCCTTGTGTTTAACCCCTTCCCTGCCAGTGTCATTTACACAGTAATCAGTGCATTTTTATAGCACTGATCGCTGTATAAATGACAATGGTCCCAAAATAGTGTCAAAAGTGTCCGATGTGTCCGCCAAAATGTCGCAGTCATGATAAAAATTGCAGATCGCCGTCATTACTAATAATACAAAAAAAAGAATAAAAATGCCATAAAACTATCCCCTATTTTGTAGACTCTATAACTTTAGAGCAAACCAATCAATATACGCTTATTGCGATTTTTTAAAATTTTTTTTACCAAAATTATGTAGATTACATATCGACCTAAACTGAGGAAAAAAAATAGTTTTTTTATACATTTTTGGGGGATATTTATTATAGCAAAAAGTAAAAAATTTTGCTTTTTTTCAAAATTGTCGTTCTTTTTTTGTTTATAGCGCAAAAAATAAAAAACGCAGAGTGATCAAATACCACCAAAAGAAAGCTCTATTTGTGGGAAAAAAAGGACATCAATTTTTCTTTGTAGCAGTAATCCGGAATGTAACTGCAGCACAAGTGTTTTCCCTGCACCAGGTTGTATCCAAACCAGGTATAAACTGAATGTTGCTCTCCAGAGTTAAAAAGCCCCAGGTGCTGGCTAATGCTAATCCATGTTGTGAGGGAAGAAAAAAGTCTGGACAGCCACACACCAGGAGAATATAATCCAACGAAATTTCTTTATTGTAAAATCAGGAACAAATCATGTACAAAGCACCATGGATAGAATGTACAGATAATCAGCTAACGTGTTTCACGCTCTGCGGAGCGCTTACTCATAGCTCAGCTATGCAATACGGACCGTGATCTTTTTATTGACTTGTGAACCTTCAGACCTGGGTGCATAATTTATTATACATACATAGCCCTATATTGAATTCTTGTAAGGAAAAAACAGGGAGGGGGAAGCGCCGATCTGAGTGTAGTATTAAAACAATGACTTTAATAGGATGAGATTAAAAACACTTACAAGATGATAGAAGATGCATGCTCGTCAAAGTAAAGTGCAGTCCTGGCATTCCACATGGCTCTGGGGGTCCCATCGCTGTTTCGGATAGCTGGAAAGGATTGAGCAGCTGGCTAGAATGGATCACAGTGTTTCTCCAGGACCAAAGGAACCAAGCAACTCCACACAGACCAGCATGGACCGTGGAACAGGAAGTGATGTCACCGGCGTCTGATTGGACCTAGGCAGGGCTGGAATCTTGTCAATCGGGGCTGCAGTGATGAAAGGCTATGCACTCGGAGCTGACTGCTCCTTCTATGGGCCTGCTGCCCTCTAGAGGAGGACAGCTATATACACACAATGGAAAGCATGTGGGTGTGGCCATGGAACTGAAACTTCCAGCAGACCAATCAGTAAACAAGAAATTATAGCAAGGGGCAAGGAGAAGCAGGGGTTAGGTCTCGGATTGACAAAAAATAAATAAATATATATATATATATATACCGGTATATTATAAAATCAAAAAAATAAATAATAATAATATATGTATATATAAAAATATTATATAAAATAAAATTGAAGAAAAAAAGAAAGGAAAACATTTTAGAAAAAATGATACACATGAAAATATTTGAAACATAGTTCTCTTCTATGTGTATAGAAGCCTATTGAAGAGGTTGATAATGTATGAAGGGCCAAGCAAGTAAAATAGAAAAAAAGGGGGGTTAGTATGCATGTAAACAAGAAGAGGTGATGGAGGGGGGAACAGGCTGTAGTGTAAAGAATTAATAATAATAATAATGAAAAGTAAAGATGAAGTTGGTGCTGTGTTCCCCCTAGTTGGTATACAAGGGATGTATGTGTGTGTGTGTCCCCTCATGGTGTGGATACCAAGTGGGGTGCACCTAATGATGGATCATGTAACATGCATATATGTCTGCACATACACATATATACATACACACATCCATACACACACACACATCCATATATGCATATATATGAAATATTAATATAATATATTTACTATACCACTCCCGACCAGTAGAGCAGAGACAGACCTGTTTGGGGGGGGGGGGAGAGACAGGGGTAAGAGAGGAAGGAGGGGGGGAGAAACAAACCAGAAATGTTTGTTTGTATGCGTCTAACTAGGGCTTTTTTTCAGCGGGAACGTGGGGGAACGCAGTTCCGGCACCTCCAGCACTGAATGTATGTAAAAGAATGGGGTGTGGGGTGTGCTGGAGGGTATATTGATGTTGGCTGCTGGAGGATCTATTGTCACTGGTGGGGATCTGATTTTGTGTGAGGGTCTATTGTTGATTAAAATTGAGAGCAAGTGGTGGGACTTTATATGAAGCACACAGCAGCACAAAAGGAAGTCAAGTGACTGGGAAATACTGTTTATTCTTGTTGTATAATCTAACATACATCTATTATTGCTGGGGGGGTCTTATGTTGCTGGAAGGAATCTACTGTTGATGGAGAGGTCTATTTTTACTGGCTGCTGGAGGATCTATTGATGCTGGCTGCTGGGAGATCAGTTGTTGCTGCTGTGGGGTAGGGGATCTAATGTTGCTTGGGTGGATATTGTGTTACTGGGTATGATATTTTGTTGTGGGTAGTTCACTGTTGCTACAGGGAATCTATTGTTGTTGGGGTGGAGTCCATTGTTGCTGGGGGAGTCTATTGTGTGGGGATCTATTGCTTGGATTCTATTGTTGCTGGCTTCAGGGGATCTATTTTACTGCTTTTCTTTTTATCATTAACATGTTCCATACAAATGATTTAGCACCACAAAATGATACTTGGTTCTGTATTCTCTAAAAGGTGCAGTACTGGTAAGTGGGTAGGGGGTGGAATCAAGGGATGGTGGTCAGAGATGGGTAGGGGGCAGAGACAAGGGGTGACTCAGACGGTGGGAGTTCCTGCACCTATTCTCCGAGAAAAAAAGGCCTGCGTCTAACTCCTCAATGTGTCCCCCTGTCAAGGGGGAATTGAGGGAATATATCCAGAAAGTCTCCCGTTGGAAGAGTAGTTAGAAGCGCTCCACAGCAGGCAAACCTTCTGAGATGGCCTCTATGACCCACACCTTCAGGCCTTCGGTGGACTTTTGATGTTCAGTCAAAAAATGTCTTGGCATACTGTGCTCATCACATCCCTGTTTGATGAACAGCCTGTGCTTGCCAAACTGTTGGCGGAGGGAACGGATGGTTCTGCCAACATATAGGAGGACAGGTCTGACAGTATACTACATGATCACGAGAGCAATTGGGTCCGACAGTATACTACATGATCACGAGAGCAATTGTGAAACTCTTTTATAGGGTAAGTTTTTCCTTTTGTAGAGAAGCTTTTTTGTCCATGCTGGACAAATTTACACATCATGCAATATTTTTTTTTGCATTGAAACATGCCCACTAGTGGGATCAGGGGGGTGTAGATGGTGGGACCTGGCTTGGGTTTGGGGATCTTACTTTTTGGCCTTGCAGTAGGAAACTTTGGGTTTGGATATTAGGGTGGAACCCAAAAAAGGATCTTCCAGAAGGATGGGCTGGTTCTTGATGACGGTTTTTTTCCATTTGTCTGTAGCAATCATGGAACTGGGTGGTAAACCTTGTTGGCTGGAGCCCTTCGGGTTTGTTGGGTTTAGATGTCAGTTTAGCCTGATACTGATGGAAAGCATCATCTATGAGAGCTGGGGGGTATCCCTTGTCCAGAAATTTTGGGGTTAGGAGTTGGCCTTGGGTCTGGTAATCCTCATCTCTGGTACAATTGCTTCGGATCCTGTGGAACTGACTCTTGGGGATATTGTTCTTCTATCTGGGGTGGTGGCAACTCTGGTAGTGTATGTATGAGTTTCCTGCAGTGGGTTTCACGTAGTTGGTGGCATCTATCTGTGTACCACTGTGGTAGAGTTCTAGATCCAAGAAGGACAGTTTGTCAGGGTCCGCTACGAAGGTGAAAGAGAGTCCCATGTTGTTGTGATTACAATGGGAAACAAACTGTGTGAGGTTCTCCATAGTGCCATCCCAGATGGTTAATAAATCTTCAATGTAACGCCCGTAAAAAAATGTTGGCAGCAAAGGGATTGTTGTGTGTGATGTGGTGGATTTCCCAATAACCCATCATTAGATTTGTGTAGCTTAGGGCGAAGTATGAACCCATGGCAGTGCCTTGGGTTTGTAAATAGAACTGATCTTCAAATTCAAAGTAATTATGCTTGAGGCAAAAAGTTGTTGCCTCAAGTATGAAGTGGGCTTGTCCTGGGTTGATAAGTGGATCGGTGGATAGGAAGTGTTCTACTGCCATCAGACCTACATCATGGGGAATGGATGTGTAAAGGGAGGTGACATCAAGGGATGCCCATATGTACGTGGGTTCCCAGGAGTAGAATGATAACATGTCCAGTAGATGTGTACCGTCTCTGATGTATGATGGAAGATTCTGTGCCAGAGGTTGTGAGAAGCGATCCATATACATGGAAAAGCCACCGGTGACACTTTGCATTGAAGCAACGATGGACCGCCCTGGTGGGTTATTGATATCTTTATGTATTTTTGGCAGGTGATAAGCTTTAATGATGATGTCCTCGTTGTTGGCCAGAGTGTCTAGTGCTGTTCGTTCAGCCTTGGATAGGTTGGATATTTTCTTGGAGTTCGGGTTGGTTTGGCACATCTTGATGAGGTCTGCATACACCACCTGATAAAAGGTGTGTATGTAGGGACCTTTTTTGTGTACTGGGTTGAATATTTATTTTGGTTTGAAGTGGGTATGTTGAACTGGTGGGGGAGGTAGGTAAATGCTGAGTGAGTCAATCCAATTCTAAGAAATGGCTCTCATTATAAAGTTCTGCCAGGTCATTGATGATAGAAAGATCACTGAGATCTAGCAGTGGGGTATTCTAGTGTGGGGGTTCTTTGCCAATTTCTGGGAAATGCAGGTTTTTTGAAGATTGTATGTTGTAAAACCTCTTCACTGTGAGATCCCTGATGAATTTGTTTAGATCTTTGAATAATGTGAATGGGTTGGGGTGGGTGGTGGGTGCAAAGGTGAGACCCTTGCAAAGGAGGGAGGAGTCTTGTGGCAACAAGGTGTGTGAGAAGAGGTTGAAGATTTTGATAGTCTCTGCATTTTTTCTTTTGGGGTGTCTTCCTCTGCCCCCCTCCTTCCTCTCCTGCATGTTTTCTTTTCAAAATGCTGGATGGGGGCATAGGTCTAAAAAATCATCTGGATGGGAAGTGGGGGAATGGGTGGCCGCAGGATCCGGTAGTGGGCATGAATTGCATGATGTCTTGGATCTGATGTTTGTAGTTTCACTGGTGGTGGCACCGGTGCTTGGGCAGGGTGATTTGTTACTAGAGTCTGGGTTGGCCACAGGTGTTGTAGCTGAATCTGTAGCTGAACTGAGAATTGTACATGAAATGTTAGAGGGTGGAATGGGGCTAGCTGTGGCTGGATAGGTGGAGTGGAGGTGCTTACGTGGTTTTGTAAGACGTTTCAGTTTGGGGGTGAGTTTGGAAGGACAGTTATTGGATATCAATGGAGGCTGGACTGTGGGTCCTTAGATCGGTGCAGGAGTGGGTGGGATGGGCAACAAAGGTTCTGGTCGGAACTGGCCGAGTAACGGTTGGGATGTTGTCTGGAGGGGATGTTTGGAATTTTTCCAACAAAACACTATGTTTGTGTTGTAGTCATTGAGATCTCTTCTGAATTTTCCTAATTTGTTAGCGATGAGGTCATCTTTTTTTTAATGGTGTTTCTCTTTAGAGTTCTCAGCCAGGTGTTTGGAAGATGTTTGATGCTCTGTATGCTGCCCTTGCATAGATTAATGATTTTGAGTGTAAAGGTGTCATATTTCCTTTTTCTTTGTTGGATAATGACCTTAATCCATTTAGCAGTACAGAAATCTGATATGTATTCCCACTCTTTTGTTAAATCAGGTTCGAAGAATGAACATTGCTATAATTTCTTGTTTACTGATTGGTCTGCTGGAAGTTCCAGTTCCACAGCCACACCCACATGCTCTCCATTGTGTGTATATATAGCTGTCCTCCTCTAGAGGGCAGCAGGCCAAAAGAAGGAGCAGTCAGCTCCGAACGCGTAGCCTTTCATCACTGCAGCCCTGATTGACAAGATTCCAGCCCTGTCTAGGTCCAATTGGACACCTTGGTGACATCACTTCCTGTTCCACGGTCCATGCTGGTCTGTGTGGAGTTGCTTGATTCCTTTGCCCCTGGAGAAACACTGTGATCCATTCCAGCCAGCTGCTTAATCCTTTTCAGCTGTCCGGAACAGCGGTGGGACCCACAGAGCCATGTGGAATCCCAGGACTGCATTTTACTTTGACGAGCATGCATCTTCTATCATCTTGCAAGTGTTTTTAATGTTATCCTGTTAAAGTCATCATTTTAATACTACACTCAGGTCGGTGCCTCCCCCTCCCTGTTTTTTTCCTTACATGTCTTGCAGAGTTATGGACACACTCTGAAGGAACGCTGCCTTCCTTTTTACCCTTAATACCCCTTTCTATGGATACATCACCATCCAGTTATTACAGCCACAGACTATACCCCTAAGGATTACTCCACCTGGAGCGCCAGATAAACACTGACTATACTGATATATTGAATTCTTGGTGTTCCATCATAAAAACTTTGGATGCACTGTATGAAGATCCCAATAAATAGCCTCTGCCGCAGCCTATCTCCGAGCCCTTAATCAAGGAAGAAGAAATGTTGAGGAATATATTACTTAATTTCGTCATCTGGCAGTAGTGTCTAACTGGAATGAACCCGCTCTACTAGATCAGTTACGCTTCGTACTTTCTGAAACCCTGAAGGATGAGTTGGCCAGAGTTGGTGTTCCATCCACACTTGCAAGCACTGTCGCATTGTGAATACTGATCGATCGCAGATTCTGGGAGAGAAGAAAAGAACGGGCCAATACTTACACTATTCCTCAGAGGCGCAATTTCTTCTCTGCGCCCTGCAATCCTGACATAACCTATGAAGCTCCCACAGATGAACCAGTTCAGATTGGAATAGCCCGAGGACCTCTCTGCGTGTCTGCAAGCAAGTCTCAGCCTAGCACTCATCAGCTACAGGACAATATTATTGCTGTAAATGTTCATACAAACAGCTTATACACTGCCTCTGTATGCATCAACACATGGCTTTTTGTCTGTGTAATCTTATAAGAAAGTCAAAGTAAACCTTTCTCTAACTGCAACCTAGTAAACCTGAGCTCAGACACAGCAAATTGATACATTTCTCTGCTGCTGGAAAACTTTACTATAAACCCTCTCTTTGTTAAAGCAGAGTTCCCCCCAATTTTTTTTAAAAAAGTCAGCAGCTGCAAATACTTCTGCTGCTGACTTTTTAAAATATGGACACTTACCTGTCAAGGGTGCCAATGATGTCCTCACCCGAAGCCGACCTGTCCCTCGGCTCTCGAGTGGAGGGGCCACCATCTTCGGTAAGGAAATCAGGAAGTGAAGCCTCACGGCTTCACATCCTAGTTCCCTACTGCGCATGCGCGTCCTCACTGGTCCCTGCTGTCTTCTAGGACCTGTGTGTCTCCCAGAAGACATGGGGGGGACGGAAGAGGGGCTGGACATGGCGTAGATCACTGTGGAGCCTGCGGCGATCTATGCCTGGAAGTGGGAGCAAATACCTGGATTAGACAGGTATCTTCTCCCCCCTGAAAGGTGCCAAATGTGACACTGGAGGGGGGGGTGGAATCCGATCAGCAGAAGCTCCATTTTTGGGTGAAACTCCGCTTTAACAAGATATTTCAGCAAGACAGTATGCAACCTGGGGATGCACAGCCAGGTTTAGTACTCCTTCCAGTTGAGGAATTAAACCCTGAATCAAACCAAAGGGAAAAATGCTTAACAAAACCAACTTGGAAAGTGAAAGAGAATCTTAAAGCAGACAAAGAATTGCTGTTTAACCACTTCCCGCCCGGCCTATAGCAGATTGACGGTCGGGCGGTGGTTCAGTTATGCTGACTGGGCAGCATATGACGTCCAGCTGGATAACATATCCTCTTGCAGAACCTGAATTGCAAGTTTTAAAAGAATACATTTATGAAAACTTAAAGAAGGGTTTCATAAGGCCATCTACCTCCCCTGCTGGTGTTGGGATTTTATTTTGTAGGGAAAAAAGATGGTTGCCTCCGTCTGTGTGGATTATCGAGCACTGAATGTTATTACCATTAAAAATAATTATCCACTGCCTTTAATACCTGAATTAATGGAAAGAGTGCGTTCTGCTACCATTTACAGCAAGATCGATCTACGAGGAGCTTATAACTTAGGATTAGAACTGGAGATGAATGGAAAACTATATTCCGTTCTCGTTATGTACATTATGAATATTTGGTAATGCCATTTGGATTATGCAATGGTCCTGGCACATTCCAGTGGTTTGTCAATGATGTTCTGTGGCATATTCTATACACCTATGTAGTAGTATACCTGGATGATATATTGATATACTCTACCACAGAGAAAGAACATATTGAACATGTTAAGACAGTGTTTTCCCTACTAGGGATGAGCCGAACACCCCCCGGTTCGGTTCGCACCAGAACCCGCGAACGGACCGCAAGTTCGCACGAACGTTAGAACCCCATTGACGTCTATGGGACTCGAACGTTCGAAATCAAAAGTGCTCATTTTAAAGGCTAATTTGCATGGTATTGTCCTAAAAAGGGTTTGGGGACCCGGGTCCTACCCCAGGGGACATGTATCAATGCAAAAAAAACTTTTAAAAACGGCCGTTTTTTCGGGAGCAGTGATTTTAATGATGCTTAAAGTAAAAAAAAAAAAGTGAAATATTCCTTTAAATATCGTACCTGGGGGGTGTCTATAGTATGCCTGTAAAGTGACGCGTGTTTCCCATGTTTAGAACAGTCCCTGCACCAAATGTCATTTTTAAAGGAAAAAATCTCATTTAAAACTGCTTGCGGGTTTAATGTCATGTCGGGTCATGGCAATATGGATGAAAATCAGTGAGACAAACGGCATGGGTACCCCCCAGTCCATTACCAGGCCCTTTGGGTCTTGTATGGATATTAAGGGGAACCCCGCACCCAAATTAAAATAAGGAAAGGTCCCTATATACTCTGAACAGCAGTATACAGGCGGTGCAAACAAGACAGGGACTGTAGGTTTGTTGTTAAGTAGAATCTGTTTGTAATTTTGAACATTTTTAATGTGTTTAGCTCCAGCCAAAAAATCTTTTCTAAGCTTTTTGGAAAACATAGGGAAGGGTTATCACCCCTGTGACATTTGTTTTGCGTCTTTCCTCCTCTTCAGAAGATTTCACCTCACTTTTTTGTCCCAATGAAAAATGTTTTTTGAAAATTTGTGTTTTTTTGTGGAACAAGGATTGGAAAGCATCAGTGGAAAGGAAAAATTGTTTTCCCATATTAACTCTTACAGGAGAGAATTTCCCTTCCTTAGGGGTAGATTTCATCTCACTTCCTGTTGTCTCCTTCCGTTTGCAAGTAGGAGTCGTTTGTAAGTTAGATGTTTGAAAGTAGGGTCCTGCCCTATATACTCAGCAGAAATTTGGGCCTTAGGTGTTGCTGTGGCCAAAACACTGTAAGCCCTCACAGGGCCCTGCTGTGAAATATTAGATCAAGAATTGTAATTACATGCCCCTGTTGAACAGGAGCTGAAAAATTAGGCCTTAGGCACTGGTGCTGGTGCCACAACACTGCAACCCCTCACAGACACTCTAGTTGGAACGCAGGAACGAGCCCTGCTGCAAAGTATTGCATCAAAAATTGTAATTACACGCCCCTGTTAGACAGGGGCAGAAAAATTGGGTCTTAGGCACTGGTGCTGGTGCCACAACACTGCAACCCCTCACAGACACTCTAGTTGAAACGCAGGAACAAGCCCTGCTGCAAAGTATTGCATCAAAAATTGTAATTACACGCCCCTGTTAGACAGGGGCAGAAAAATTGGGTCTTAGGCACTGGTGCTGGTGCCACAACACTGCAACCCCTCACAGACACTCTAGTTGAAACGCAGGAACAAGCCCTGCTGCAAAGTATTGCATCAAAAATTGTAATTACACGCCCCTGTTAGACAGGGGCTGAAAAATTGTGCCTTAGGCACTGGTGGTGGCGCCCAGAACCAAAAATGTTCTTACAAGCTATCAGCGTGATGATTGAGGAGGAAGAGGATAATTACTCAGGGATAGTCACTCAGCATCAGCATAGGCAGTCTTTGAAGGGATCTGAGATTTCAAAAAAAATTATTCGGTTACATCTGCATCAGGTGCTTGGTAGCTGGTGGTGATCCAAGACTGATTCATTTTTATGAAGGTCAGCCGATCGACCGAGTCGGTGGACAGACGCACCCTGTGATCGGTTACCACGCCTCCAGCAGCACTGAATGTGCGTTCCGAAAGAACGCTGGATGCAGGACAGGCCAGTAGCTCAATTGCATACTGTGCAAGCTCTGGCCAGTGATCCATCCTCAAGACCCAGTAACCCAGAGGATTTTCGGTGGGAAAGGTGTCCAAGTCTGATCTTGCCCCTAGGTATTCCTGCACCATGTAAAACAGACGCTGGCGATGGTTGCTGGAACCGATCATACCTTGGGGCTGCGGACCAAAAAATTGTCTGAACGCATCGGTCAGACGGCCACCTTCTCCACCGCTCCTTCTTTGACTGACCGAAGCCTCAGCAACACGTTGTCCAGAAACAGGAGTTTGTAACCTCCCAGTCTCTGGGAACGCGTTGCACAGACCTTTCTGCAAGGCCTCCCGAAGATGTTTCATCCTCTGCTCCCTCTGCGATGGCAAGATAAGGTCCGCAACCTTACCCTTGTAACGTGGATCAAGGAGGGTTGCCAGCCAGTATTGGTCCTTCTCCTTGATACCTCGAATACGAGGATCCTTACGCAGGCTTTGCAGGATCAGGGAGGCCATGCAGCGTAGGTTTGCTGAGGCATTCGGTCCGGAGTCCTCTGGGTCACTAAGGACAACAACGTCCGCAGCCACCTCCTCCCAGCCACGTACAAGTCCATGTGTTCCTTGGGACTGATCCCTTAAAGACTGCTGATGCTGAGTGCCAGGCTCCACCTCCATACTGACACAATCTTCCTCCTCCTCCTCCTCCTCCTCCTCGTCCTCTTCCTGTGTGATCGGCGGGCACGCAGGAACACTGTCTGGATAAAGGGGGCCTTGAGAGCTAAGGAAGTCCTCCTCTTCCTGCCTCTGTTCTGCCTCAAGTGCCCTGTCCATTATTCCACGCAGCGTGTGCTCCAACAGGTGGACAAGGGGGACAGTGTCACTGATGCATGCACTGTCAGTGCTCACCATCCTCGTGGCCTCCTCGAATGGTGACAGGACAGTGCATGCATCCCTGATCATGGCCCACTGGCGTGGGGAAAAAAAACCAAGGTCCCCTGACCCTGTCCTGGTGCCATAGTCGCACAGGTACTCATTGATGGCCCTCTGCTGCGTGTGCAGCCGCTGCAGCATGGCCAACGTCGAGTTCCACCTGGTGGGCATGTCACAGATTAGGCGGTTCTTGGGCAGGTTAAACTCCTTTTGGAGGTCCGTCAGCCGAGCACTGGCATTATATGACCGGCGGAAATGCACACAGACTTTCCTGGCCTGCCTCAGGACATCCTGTAAGCCCGGGTACCTGCCCAAGAACCGCTGCACCACCAAGTTAAGGACGTGAGCCAAACAGGGCACATGGGTCAGTTGTCCCTGTCGGAGGGCAGAGAGGAGGTTGGTGCCATTGTCGCAAACCACCATTCCTGCCTTAAGTTGGCGTGGCGTCAACCACCTCTGAACCTGCCCCTGCAGAGCTGACAGAACCTCTGCCCCAGTGTGGCTCCTGTCCCCCAAGCACACCAGCTCAAGCACCGCATGGCATCTTTTGGCCTGCGTACTTGCGTAGCCCCTTGAACGCCTACGGAGCACCGCTGGTTCCGAGGAAGAGGCCATGGAGGAAGAAGAAGAGGAGGGGGTGGAGGAGAGAGGTGTGTCACAATCAGCATTTTGGAGGCGTGGTGGCGGAACAACCTCCAACACTACTGCACCTTGTCCTGCATCCTTCCCAGCTGCCAGCAGAGTCACCCAATGCGCCGTGAAACTTAAGTAACGTCCCTGTCCATGCCTGCTGGACCATGAGTCAGCGGTAATATGCACCTTACCGCTGACCGCCCTGTCCAGCGAGGCATGGACATTGCCTTCCACATGCCGGTAGAGAGCCGGAATCGCCTTCCGTGAGAAAAAGTGGCGTTTGGGTACCTGCCACTGAGGAACCGCACATTCCACAAACTCACGGAAGGGGGCAGAGTCTACCAACTGAAAAGGCAGCAGTTGAAGTGCTAGCAATTTTGCCAAGCTAGCATTCAACCGCTGGGCATGTGGATGGCTGGGAGCAAACTTCTTTCGGCGGTGCAGCAGCTGGGGCAGGGAAATTTGCCTGGTACAATCTGACGTCGGTGTACCAAAAGCAGATTGCCCATAAGTACTTGGCTGTGACACACCTAATTCTACACCTTCATTCCTCTCACTGCAGGTCGCAGAGAGGACTGAAGGTCTAGTGGGGTTGGAAATCTCAGCTGATGAGGAGCAAGGAGAGATCGTCTTTGTTCTTTGGTGTGGGTCTTTTAGATACGCTTGCCAACGAACTGCATGGCAGGTCAACATATGTCTGGTCAAGCATGTGGTACCCAAGCGGGAGATGTTTTGGCCACGCGAGATACGCTTGAGACATATATTGCAAATAGCAGCGGTGCGATCTGATGCACTCGTCTCAAAAAAGGCCCACACCAAAGAACTTTTTGAATAACGCGCAGAGACTGCAGCGCCCTGCACATGTGGAGCTTTGGGGTGTGATGCAGTCAATGTGCTGCCCTTAGGCTGGCCCCTGGAGGGCATCCTGCCTAGTTGGTGATGTGCCACCTCCTCCTCCTCCTCCTCCTCCTCCTCCTCCTCTCTCCTATCAGGCACCCACGTTGAGTCAGTGACCTCATCATCCCCTCCCTCCTCATCACTGGAGCAAACCTGGCAGTATGCTGCAGCAGGGGGAGCATGACTGCCAGATTGCTGTCCTTCTTGGGCACCCCCTCTGTCCGTGCTCATGTTACTGCCTTCATTGAGCTCAGTATCATCATCAGAGCCTTCCAAACGCTGGGCATCCTCCTGGAGCATGTACCCAACACTGTGGTCAAACAGTTCGAGGGAATCCTCAGGAGGACATGGTGGGGCTAGGGAAGGAGTCACTGATGACATTGAGCTGAGGGAAGAGGCCGCTGCTTTGCCAGACAAAGCACCCTGGGCATGGGTGAGAGAGGATGAGGAGGATGAGGACGGCTTGGTCATCCACTCGACCAAGTCTTCCGCATGTTGCGGCTCAACACGGCCAGCTGCCGAAAAAAAGGCCAAGCGTGTCCCATGGCCACGTGCTGATGAGGATGCACCGTCTCCACGACCAGCACTAGACACAGAGCCTGCTTGCCCTCTCTTATTGGCTTGTGACTGTCTGCCTCTCCTTCTTGGCCTTCCAGACATACTAATGGCCTGTAGCTGCACTAAGCTGGGATAGAACACCTGTAATTTTCTTCAGGTAGCTTTATATACTGTAACCAGACAAGCCTGCCTGTCAGTAGGAAGATAACAGGAACGGATCTAGCTGAACACTGTGAGCAGGACGTACTGCACTAAATGTATATAGCAGGAACGGATCTAGCTGAACACTGTGAGCAGGACGCACTGCACTGAATGTAAATAGCAGGAACGGATCTAGCTGAACACTGTGAGCAGGACGCACTGCACTGAATGTAAACAGCAGGAACGGATGTAGCTAAACACTGTGAGCAGGACGCACTGCACTGAATGTAAATAGCAGGAACGGATCTAGCTGAACACTGTGAGCAGGACGCACTGCACTGAATGTAAATAGCAGGAACGGATCTAGCTGAACACTGTGAGCAGCACGCACTGCACTGAATGTAAATAGCAGGAACGGATCTAGCTGAACACTGTGAGCAGGACGCACTGCACTGAATGTAAATAGCAGGAACGGATCTAGCTGAACACTGTGAGCAGGACGCACTGCACTGAATGTAAACAGCAGGAACGGATGTAGCTAAACACTGTGAGCAGGACGCACTGCACTGAATGTAAATAGCAGGAACGGATCTAGCTGAACACTGTGAGCAGGACGCACTGCACTGAATGTAAATAGCAGGAACGGATCTAGCTGAACACTGTGAGCAGGACGCACTGCACTGAATGTAAATAGCAGGAACGGATGTAGCTAAACACTGTGAGCAGGACGCACTGCACTGAATGTAAATAGCAGGAACGGATCTAGCTGAACACTGTGAGCAGGACGCACTGCACTGAATGTAAATAGCAGGAACGGATCTAGCTGAACACTGTGAGCAGCACGCACTGCACTGAATGTAAATAGCAGGAACGGATCTAGCTGAACACTGTGAGCAGGACGCACTGCACTGAATGTAAATAGCAGGAACGGATCTAGCTGAACACTGTGAGCAGGACGCACTGCACTGAATGTAAATAGCAGGAACGGATCTAGCTGAACACTGTGAGCAGGACGCACTGCACTGAATGTAAATAACAGGAACGGATCTAGCTGAACACTGTGAGCAGGACACACTGTACTAAATGTAAATAGTCTAGCTGCCTGACCGTGGTACTAATAGGATCAAAAAGAACACCTGTAATTTTCTTCAGGTAGCTTTATATACTGTAACCAGACAAGCCTGCCTGTCAGTAGGAAGATAACAGGAACGGATCTAGCTGAACACTGTGAGCAGGACGTACTGCACTAAATGTATATAGCAGGAACGGATCTAGCTGAACACTGTGAGCAGGACGCACTGCACTGAATGTAAATAGCAGCAACGGATCTAGCTGAACACTGTGAGCAGGACGCACTGCACTGAATGTAAATAGCAGGAACGGATCTAGCTGAACACTGTGAGCAGGACGCACTGCACTGAATGTAAACAGCAGGAACGGATGTAGCTAAACACTGTGAGCAGGACGCACTGCACTGAATGTAAATAGCAGGAACGGATCTAGCTGAACACTGTGAGCAGGACGCACTGCACTGAATGTAAATAACAGGAACGGATCTAGCTGAACACTGTGAGCAGGACACACTGTACTAAATGTAAATAGTCTAGCTGCCTGACCGTGGTACTAATAGGATCAAAAAGAACACCTGTAATTTTCTTCAGGTAGCTTTATATACTGTAACCAGACAAGCCTGCCTGTCAGTAGGAAGATAACAGGAACGGATCTAGCTGAACACTGTGAGCAGGACGTACTGCACTAAATGTATATAGCAGGAACGGATCTAGCTGAACACTGTGAGCAGGACGCACTGCACTGAATGTAAATAGCAGGAACGGATCTAGCTGAACACTGTGAGCAGGACGCACTGCACTGAATGTAAATAGCAGGAACGGATCTAGCTGAACACTGTGAGCAGGACGCACTGCACTGAATGTAAACAGCAGGAACGGATGTAGCTAAACACTGTGAGCAGGACGCACTGCACTGAATGTAAATAGCAGGAACGGATCTAGCTGAACACTGTGAGCAGGACGCACTGCACTGAATGTAAATAGCAGGAACGGATCTAGCTGAACACTGTGAGCAGCACGCACTGCACTGAATGTAAATAGCAGGAACGGATCTAGCTGAACACTGTGAGCAGGACGCACTGCACTGAATGTAAATAGCAGGAACGGATCTAGCTGAACACTGTGAGCAGGACGCACTGCACTAAATGTAAATACCAGGAACGGATCTAGCTGAACACTGTGAGCAGGACGCACTGCACTGAATGTAAATAGCAGGAACGGATCTAGCTGAACACTGTGAGCAGGACGCACTGCACTGAATGTAAATAGCAGGAACGGATCTAGCTGAACACTGTGAGCAGCACGCACTGCACTGAATGTAAATAGCAGGAACGGATCTAGCTGAACACTGTGAGCAGGAAGCACTGTACTGAATGTAAATAGCAGGAACGGATCTAGCTGAACACTGTGAGCAGGACACACTGCACTGAATGTAAATAGTCTAGATAGAAGATAACAGGAACGGATCTAGCTAAACTGAATACAGTGTATATATATATATGCAACACCTGGGATGCATATATATACACAATACACTGTAAGTGCAGCTAACTGACTGACTGTTCTGCCTAATCTATCTAACTCAAATCAAATGACACTGTCTCTCTCTCTCTCTATCGCTCAGCACACCGGAACACACACTACACAGGGCCGCCGTGCAGGCGGCCTTATATAGTGTGGGGTGTGTACTAAATCCCCTGAGCCATAATTGGCCAAAGCCACCCTGGCTTTGGCCAATTACAGCTCTCTCTACTGACGGCGCTGTGATTGGCCAAGCATGCGGGTCATAGTGCATGCTTGGCCAATCATCAGCCAGCAATGCACTGCGATGCCGCAGTGAATTATGGGCCGTGACGCGCCACACGAATTTGGCGCGAACGGCCCATATCGTTCGCAATTCGACGGACGGTCGAACAGCCGATGTTCGAGTCGAACATGGGTTCGACTCGAACACGAAGCTCATCCCTATTCCCTACTAAGGACTCATTGTTGGTATGCAAAACTAGGAAAACTGTAGATTTCCTGGGGTCCATTATTTCACCTGAAAAAAATATTACAGCGCACACATGCAAAAAAGACATTTACCTCCTGCAAGGCTATTTAAAACACCTAGACATTTTCAAAAATCATTATCAAAAAATATGGGGATTTGGTCACATCATATTGCTATATGGTGCTTAAGCCCACTTACTGCGACAAAGTACCCCATGGTTAGTGGGTCCTACACTATCCATAGACTGGGAGATCCTGCTTCTCTGAACCATGGGAGCCATACACTCCTCTATATGGGAGAAATAAAGGTCTCCACCTATGACACAGGTGGACACTAATGCCCCCCCCCCCAAAAAAAAAAATATCTTGTTTTTCTATTGTATGGATTCTGACCAAATCCTAATGATCGTTTGGAAGAAATTGTGAAGGGCTTTTCAGTACTAAAGAAGACCATAACTCATACCCAGATTAGGTATAAGGCTTATGTGGACGGACACTATGATCCTGCCCCTCAGTACCAACCATGTAATCAAGTATGGTTGTCCACCTTGTTCCTAAAATGTGTCCTACCTGAAAAATGT
This sequence comes from Lithobates clamitans, assembly GCA_037952925.1. Classification (NCBI taxonomy): domain Eukaryota; kingdom Metazoa; phylum Chordata; class Amphibia; order Anura; family Ranidae; genus Lithobates; species Lithobates clamitans. The sequence continues at coordinate 2,053,831 of JBBGZY010000724.1, read as the reverse complement.
CCTACCCGAAAATTAGAACCGAGATATGTTGGACCCTTTGCTATTGAACGTGTCATTTCCCCCGCTGCAATGAAATTGAGTCTTCCTGATTTCTATTGGGTTCATCCTGTCTTTCATACTTCTCTGTAAAACCTGCTGTCCCAGATCCTTGTCCCTCTTGCTACCTATCTACTGCTGATCCTATTATTGTAAATGGAGAGGAAGAATATGAGGTGGAGGACATCTTAGATACTAGATTGCGCTATGGTCGCCTGGAATACTTGATTCACTGGAAAGGCTACAGTGCTGAAGATTGTTCCTGCTTCTGATGTGAATGCTCCTGCACTTGTACGCTCTTTTCATAGACTTCATCCTAGATGTCTTGTCCTTTTGCACTCCCAGAGGTCACGCCTTTTGGGGGGGCACTGTCACAACCCACAACCTACCTGTACCCACCGCAGGGGTCCTCGCACTCGCAGCATGTCAATCCTTGCCACTCTTGTTGGTGTCCTGTGGTACCCCCATGTTTGTATAGTGAGGCCTCTAGCACATGTCTGATGGCATCCTCACATCAAGATGGTAGCACCGAAGTGCTTCTGGTTATAGACAGCAATTGCTTCACTTCCACCACACCCTGGAGATCATTTTCTGTTTAATCACTATAAAGCTGAGAGGTTCCAGAGAGAGAGTGCTCAGTTGTTTTAGAGCTACCCACAGTGTGTACCTGTTCCTTGCCGTGTGATATTGCTACCTGACCTTTGCTACGTTTATTGACTCTGATCCTTTGCTGCCTGCCCTAACTTTCTGCTACATTTGAATTTAATTATTGGACTTTCCCTTTTGTACCATGTTTTTGGATTCTCCTTCTAAGTATCCTTATCCAAGGTGTGTACCCATGCTATTGGGCTCCCCATACCCAAACAAAGACACCAGCTGACATTTGTCAAAATGAATTTGGATCTAGATTAGCAGCAGCTATCAAGCCCCTGATGCCCATGTCACTGATTAAGTGTTATTAGGATCTAGAATCTCTGCAAGACTGTCTAGGCTGACTAGCTTTGTGGATGTTGATTTTATCTTGAAGTCATTTTTTGGTATAGGTTTCATGGGCACAATTAACACCTAATGACCATTTTTTTCACATCTGCTTGACAGGTGCATCCAATTTCAATTTTTTACAGCAAGGCCTATACTATATTTTGGGTTCTTCACATAAGGCTTGTTCACTGTGGTGCAAAAATGTGTTATTTCCATCCAAAGTCTGTAATGAGACACCGGAATTTATCCAAAAAAACTTTAATCTTGTTCCGGGTGCACTAAATTTTAATTTTTTTTAAGTTTTTTTTTGCATTGGTACATGTCCCCCAGGGCAATATCTGGACCCCATACCCTTTTTATGGCCAATAACTTGCATATAAGCCTTCAAAATGGGGACTTTTGATTTTTCAAGTACAGGTCCCATAGATTTCAAGGGGTTTACTGTTCAGGTCTGAACTTTTGCAATGTTCAAGATTACGAACCCAATCGGGGGGGTGTTTGGCCCATCCCTAATACAGTGTATTCCAGCTGGACTGATAATGTTGTATGACTGTGGATCTTAGGTTCTTATGTAGACTTGGTGGCTACTACCAGTTTCTGCCCTTTCTGTTTGTGTCTTTAGTGCAGGATGGAAAGTCACAAATTGTTTGACACAGTTGTACTTCTGGCGTTTCTTTCATGCAACTCAAGTCCCTTAGATAGGTCTTTTCCATATCCGAAAGTTCAAGGATCAACACTAATGCTAAATGGCATTTTAATAAATTGATTTTGCTGTCTGAATCCTCCTTCTCGCTAGTCAATTGCTTTGCTGGTACCTAGAGGAAGAGTACGTTATTTGAATTTGAAGAGGTTGTCTTTTTGATGGAAGAAAATAATCCTGTATGAAATGGTTTGAGATTGTAGGCCACACTCACCCCGCCAAAAACCTACCCCAGATTCAAACAATTGAAAAACGTATGAAATGTACATTTGGCAAAAATATTGGCCGCAGCACCTTTATTGGTTTAAACAATGTATTGTCCATAACTATTTTTAATATCACATCACATCATAACTTTAACGAAAAAGTTTACTTTCTGCTCAGTTTTTAGAACTCAAGCAGCAATCCACATATTTAAATATAAATAACAGTCCCCCTAGAAATCCAGGGTGACCCTACCACATAAATGTGCTCATGACTGAGGCGGGAGGGAGGGAGCTCCTGACTTCTTCTCTGGTCACAGAAAAAGAGGGAAAATCCCTCTCCTACTGCCCTTATATAGACCAACGGGCCTTTTCCAGAATCTTCCCAGCCCTCCTATTGGCTCTTCCTGACTCCCCTCATACTATCCCTTAAAGGGGCAGCATCCTTAATAAGGAAAGCCTAATAGCCCTAAAACCTGCTTCAGTTAGCCCAGGATGGGGAGGCCACAATCTCAAGAAAGTGGGCACATTTTGTGCCCCCTTTGTTCATTCCTTGCAAAAGTCATGACGTCCAAATACCAAGTTTGGCAGTCATGACCTCACAGGATTTACTTGGTCAGTGTACTATTTTCAGATATTTTGAAAAAAAAAATCTACAATCATCAAGAATGCATGTCCTATGAAATCAAGGATATCCATGGATTAGCTTGAGTTCACTTATGTCATGTGACAGCGAAGTCTCTTTGGCTGGTTTACAAACCAAGCTATAGATTTTATTTGATTATTATCTGAATATTATCATGCAAAACATTAATATTGCTTGCCAGGACTTAGAAAAGACTGTCTGGAAGACTTCTGAATGTAACTGGCAGTATCTGGGGTCTACATGAGCAAATGTCCTGGGCATTCCCCAGACACTTGTTGGTACCTGTTTTAGCCTCCCAAAGCTGCTTACTGCGATAGCCAGCTATAAATGAGAGTGGTGGCAAGTTTGTGTTATCACGTGAGTGTTTGTATTGGTCCAGCAGTGCACCAGCACCTTTGCAGCCATTGTGCTCTTGCTGGGTGTTTGGTGTGCTCCTGTACCTTTAAGGTGGGGTGGGCTCCCCTCCAGCCACCTGCTCTCATTTATCCATTAAATGCATATGCCTCCACTGCGGGGACACTTATACTTTAGTGTTAGGACCACAGATACAAGGGTGCCGTGACGTGGCTCTGTGGCTCACGCATGCGTTTGCAAATGCGTGCGGACTAAACCCCTTTTTTAACGCATACTGTTAGATAGGTCAATTTGGTTGTCTGCAAGCTGGTGGTAAGTAGACTTTGGCTTTTTCCTGGGCATTCCCCAGACACTTGTTGGTACCTGTTTTAGCCTCCCAAAGCTGCTTACTGCGATAGCCAGCTATAAATGAGAGTGGTGGCAAGTTTGTGTTATCACGTGAGTGTTTGTATTGGTCCAGCAGTGCACCAGCACCTTTGCAGCCATTGTGCTCTTGCTGGGTGTTTGGTGTGCTCCTGTACCTTTAAGGTGGGGTGGGCTCCCCTCCAGCCACCTGCTCTCATTTATCCATTAAATGCATGTGCCTCCACTGCGGGGACACTTATACTTTAGTGTTAGGACCACAGATACAAGGGTGCCGTGACGTGGCTCTGTGGCTCACGCATGCGTTTGCAAATGCGTGCGGACTAAACCCCTTTTTTAACGCATACTGTTAGATAGGTCAATTTGGTTGTCTGCAAGCTGGTGGTAAGTAGACTTTGGCTTTTTCCTGGGCATTCCCCAGACACTTGTTGGTACCTGTTTTAGCCTCCCAAAGCTGCTTACTGCGATAGCCAGCTATAAATGAGAGTGGTGGCAAGTTTGTGTTATCACGTGAGTGTTTGTATTGGTCCAGCAGTGCACCAGCACCTTTGCAGCCATTGTGCTCTTGCTGGGTGTTTGGTGTGCTCCTGTACCTTTAGGGGGGGTGGGCTCCCCTCCAGCCACCTGCTCTCATTTATCCATTAAATGCATGTGCCTCCACTGCGGGGACACTTATACTTTAGTGTTAGGACCACAGATACAAGGGTGCCGTGACGTGGCTCTGTGGCTCACGCATGCGTTTGCAAATGCGTGCGGACTAAACCCCTTTTTTAACGCATACTGTTAGATAGGTCAATTTGGTTGTCTGCAAGCTGGTGGTAAGTAGACTTTGGCTTTTTCCTGGGCATTCCCCAGACACTTGTTGGTACCTGTTTTAGCCTCCCAAAGCTGCTTACTGCGATAGCCAGCTATAAATGAGAGTGGTGGCAAGTTTGTGTTATCACGTGAGTGTTTGTATTGGTCCAGCAGTGCACCAGCACCTTTGCAGCCATTGTGCTCTTGCTGGGTGTTTGGTGTGCTCCTGTACCTTTAAGGTGGGGTGGGCTCCCCTCCAGCCACCTGCTCTCATTTATCCATTAAATGCATGTGCCTCCACTGCGGGGACACTTATACTTTAGTGTTAGGACCACAGATACAAGGGTGCCGTGACGTGGCTCTGTGGCTCACGCATGCGTTTGCAAATGCGTGCGGACTAAACCCCTTTTTTAACGCATACTGTTAGATAGGTCAATTTGGTTGTCTGCAAGCTGGTGGTAAGTAGACTTTGGCTTTTTCCTGGGCATTCCCCAGACACTTGTTGGTATCTACATGAGCAAATGTGCACCTCATTACATGCTCTTTTGGTACTTTAACTGTTTATGAACATTTTGCACTTGGTTAACAATACTTGTCAAAGCTAGTACTGTGTTTTTTATGTCAAAATCGTTAACTGTTAAATTGTTAACTGTTTGTCTGTGCTTAGCAAAGTTTGGTTTTACACAATCCCTATTGACTTTCTATATAGCACATACATTTGGGCCAAAGCGATCAGGTTTAAAGCCAAACTCCAGCAAAAAAATATTTTTGTATTAATGGAACAGCCATCCCAAGGTTTTACCTTCATTCTGCTGTAGTCTCTCCAATATTGCCTTTGCTGTGAAATACATCTTATTATGCCCCATCAGTACTTTAAAAAGACCTTTATTTCTGCTAAACACAACTGGTCACTTTTGCTTTTTCCCTTTCAGCAGAGCAATAGGTCCTGTACATACATCTTATGACTTTGGGCAATGAGGTAATGAGGAGGTAATGCTGATAAAAAGTATTGCTGATGAAGTTCAGCTTTAAGACTGACGTGAATAATGACTTGTGGAGAACTAAGTCTGAATGTAATTGGTGCTGTGGGTCAAAGAATCTTCTTATTTTAGACACTTTGACAGTTGCTGCCAGTAGCAATACACATATCATATCATTTTTTTTTGGTTTTTCCTTTCGGACAAAAGACTGTAAAATCCTAACTTATGAGATGCAAAAAAGATTTGCACATGTCAAAACCTATTGCTCCACTATGTTTTACATTTTCTTGATCTTTTGCACTGGACATTAATTAGTAAGTAACACATTTCCAGTAAAGTGTAAGTGTTCATATGAGTGAGTAGGTGAGCGGTATTACACTATATCCTGCCTTCTGTGGCTCTTTGTTGGGGAGCCATTTCACAGACCTATTTGATGCAAGTTGATATATGCAGTGGAGTGATGTTATAAGGTGAAGACACCTACATTTGTTTACCTGCAAAGTGGATTGGGACCCAGCTTCCTCCATATATGATTGCTTGATTGGAATGGGATGCATAAAGGAGCTACAGCATTGAATGAAGGAGTCCTTCCCATTAGTCAGGCTTCGAGGTCACTTTGTGGCAGAGGAGATCTGGTGAGGGCATTTTGTTATCACTTTGGGTGAAGCACTTTTAGCAGGTTTATTGAAGCACTGTGCACTCTATTTTCACATTGTTGGAGCATACACAAGAAGATTTGTTCACATATAATTATTATGGACATTTTTGATGGTTTGTTTTTGCACTTAAATTATTAATATACAATGTATATCTAATTAATAGATATTTAATTTCTGTATTGTTTCCTTTGCTCCCTTTATATATATTTTTGCATGAGTGAGTAGGTGGCAATGCCATTCAGTTAAGCACATTTTCTGACAATTGCAAATGTATGCCCAATCAATTGATTAATTCAGTTGGGTCTAGAAACCACCCTATAAAGACTTATGAATTTTTCTCCAGCCTTTAGTGCTAGGTAGGAGACATGGTGCTAGACAAATAATGCTTTTTTACATTTAATGTTTTGCACCATTGCGATTATAAGAATGGTACTGAACTTTACTTAACCTAAACTCATTAAATATTTTGGATTACAGCTGGTGAAAACCATTTCTCAATTTTTTCCACATCTTCTACAATGAGATGTATTGTTACTGCATGCAGTTTCAGCCATTTCTAAATAGTAAAAATGACCAGCAATTTTCAGTAAATTACTGGAGATATAAAGTGAAATAAGCCATTATTTTTTGGAACCCTATAAACAGGGCTTTAACCACATGCTGACCAGGACACGACGATATGCGTACGCACAATGGCACGGCTGGAAAAATGGGCGTACAGGTACGTCCCCTTTAAGAAGCGGCATTTTGGGCGTAAACAAGGTATTTTCCCATTCTGCCTAGTGACATGACAGAGATCACTGCTCCCCATCATTGGGAAGAGTGATCGCTGTCATGTGAGTAGTAGCCCAAACCCCCTCAGTTAGAACCACTCCCTAGGACACACTTAACCCCTTGATCACCCCCTAGTGTTTAACCCCTTCCCTGCCAGTGTCATTTACACAGTAATTAGTGCATTTTTATAGCACTGATCGCTGTATAAATGACAATGGTCCCAAAATAGTGGGATATTTATTATAGCAAAAAGGAAAAAATTTTGCTTTTTTTTTCAAAATTGTCACTCTTTTTTTGTTTATAGCGCAAAAAATAAAAACCACTGAGATGATCAAATACCGCCAAAAGAAAGCTCTATTTGTGGGGAAAAAGGATGTCAATTTTGTTTGGGTGCAACGTTGCATGACCACGTAATTGTCAGTTAAACCAAAGCAGTGCCGAATCGAAAAAAGTGTTCTGGTCAGGAAGTGGTTAATAAACTATTATTGAAGAGTACATTCACAATGGATTCTTCTTGACAATCCGTTGAACATTTGGAAGAATATTATAGTACTGTTAAGTCTGATGATAAGTAACAAAGTGTCTCTTATATTGTCTTCTAAGGACCATATTCTGCAGCAATTTCAGATTTCTTTTTTGAAGAATATCTTTTGGGGTATAAAAACTGAGTATTTTATAATTAACGTGGTATTATATCACACAAGTTCCTGCAATTTTCTTTTGCCCTATACAGTAAAACCTTGGTTTGAGAGTAACTTGGTTTGAGAGCATTTTACAAGACAAGCAAAAATTTTAAATAAACTTTGACTTGATATACAAGCGATGTCATGATATACAAGTAGCGTCACGTCACAACTGAGTATAAAAGAGAAAAGAGGTGCCTCTAAGTGTAGCTATATGGTTACAATCAATAAAGGTACAACATTTAGCAACTCAGATGGTTGATGATTAAAAAAGGCACATCTAAGTATGTGGTCATCCGGGGTAAAGCTGTCCACATAGACCATCCCCTGCACCACCATCAATATCATCCCTTCCACACTACGCTCCTGTTTCAAGCCACGCTTTCAGATCGATCTACTGCAGGATAGTCTTCCTGGTCACGATTGCAGACTGACAGCGTTGAGAGCCGGCTGTGCGAAGGAAGGTCTATCTGGACAGCTTTAACCCGGATGCCTGCATACTTAGATGTGCATGTGAGTTGCTAAATGTTGTACCTTCATTAAATGTAACCATATTGCTACACTTAGAGGCGCCTCTCTTCTCTTTTATACTCTGTAGCTCCTGCTGGATTTTGCTTCTAATCCCCTTGTAGAGGCTTCTATTTGTGGATGGACATTGTATGGTTACACACATTGCTATAATCTTTTTATATGGGCTATAAACTGAAAGACTTATAAGTAAATGGTTGTGGTATGAATTATCTGAGTTTCCATTATTTCTTATGGGGAAATTCGCTTTGATATACAAGTGCTTTAAACATAATTTAAGTAAACAAAATTAAGAATGCCTGCCACCAAGTAAAGTTGAATTGGCTTCATTCAATTCAACAATTGTCAGTTATTTATTTATTTTTTACAACTTTTCAATCTGATGCTGTGTGGTCAGTGCTGTATTTACCACATGGCATGGGTGGGCATCGTGCTTAGGGCAGTAGTGTTAAAGGAGGCAGTAGCAAGCCATCGCTAAAAACAAAAATCCAGGCGCACAGACCAGAGGCCAAGTGAAAAGTCAAAAAAAAAATTAAATGTAGCTGTGGCCGCTGCTGTCCAAAACTCATAGACAAATGAGGACAGAAGATATAATCAAGGGGCTGAACAGCACTGATCCTGAAGAAGATAAGCTGAAGAAGGGGCTTGTCCCCGAAACATGTACTGTCTCCAGTCGGCGATGTGTGACTCTCTTTGCTCCCTTGGCATGGGCAGTTCCTAATTGGCTCCAGCAGCAGGGTTTGCCCATACTCTTCAGATTCCTTTGGCTGACTTCCGCCAGGCTGCGACATCACTTCCGGGCTTCGTACACAGTGTGAGAGGCCGCTGTATATTGGCTCCAACAGTTCCTGTGCCTGCAGTTTGGTTCCCCCTTCATTGGACCCCTGGCCTTACGGTCCTGGACGGGCCCCCCTTCAGTGGTGCTCCTGTGTTTGTCCAACAGCTTTGTGCTGGGTTTCCTTAAGCCCCTGTGTCATCCATGCGGCTCCAGCTTCCAGGTACTGTCAGTTTTTTAATCCAAGTCTCTGCATGACCATAAATTGACTGCTATATGCCCTGGTGAACATTTTATTATTTTTTTTAACAATAATAAAAAGTTTTTACTTTGCCTCTGAGGGTCCTATTTATGTCTGCTGATCAGCGCTGTTCACCCCTTTGATTATATAGTAGCAAGCCATCAACTTTAATTTTATTTCCATCCTCTATCTACTGCTAGACATACTGTATATGGTGCGTAGAGTCAGCCTGGGGCAGGGTCAGGAAGGGCTTAATTGAGGAGGGCAGGTGCTTCCCTTCAGATCTGCTTATTAATCAGGTGCTCTAAAAATGTCAGTGGAGCTGTGTGCTTGGAGTGAGAGAGACATCAGCACCTTGGGAGAAGAGCTCCATTGCTGGACTGTGGCCTGCTGGGGTAAACTAAACATAATGAAAGACTGTAGCTCTGGTTAGAGTTGTGAACTGTGCACATAAACCCGTTTGCTACATAGACTGAACTTTACCAGTGTGTGCAAATGTGTTACAAGGCAAGCCTCTCATTTTTCTGTTTAACTTTCCTGTTACTGAATAAAGCTTACTTTAATTTTACTGGACTATCTCTGAGCCAGCTGTTCACCCCTCTAATCCCTTACAATGGCCAAGTACAGCAAGAGATCTCTAGAGGGAACAGATGCATGGTACAGTATGTTCAAAAGAGTCAGCAGGCCCTTTGGTGCTCAACAAACATGAACCGTCTCTTGTGTCTTGTGTTTGATGGTCTCTATAGTTAAATCATTCTGAATATAAAGCAGACCCAATGCTGCTTCCAGTTGTGCATTCTAGCACCCATTTTACTAATGTTATCCAAAAATACAGAGTGGCCAAACTAATTCAAGCGTATATATGGCGGGATAGTCTTTGGTGTGGGCACTTCATCACAAGACTGGTTAGGGCACCATTTGTCACTCATGTGCCATAGATAAAAAATGGTATGCAACGTTGCAGGTGAGGGCAAATTTCTGTTTATAAATAAAACATTTCTGATCAAGGTGGACATTCCTGTGTTTCAACACTTGTCCTTTAGCTTAACGTGGGACATCTTATGGTTCACTCTTCAAGTAAGCGTTCATTTTAGGCCAAACTTATAGTTGCCAGCAGGGTCCCCTCAAATTATTTTAGGTTGTCTTTTCTTGACAAAAGAGGAATTCTCTAAAAAGTGAGAAGTAGGACAAGCCAACGTATCAGATTTAATTTATTTTGGGGGATGCAAGCAAAAATCTGGTTGTAATGGGAAAGCCATATTGCTATTGGCACAGTATTTTTTTGGTGCTGGTCATGAGATCACTGCTCTGATTTTAGGCATTTTAGTTCAGTGTCACTGAGAACAATCAAAGCATATGGAATAGCGGTGTAAGTGTTTGAATAATCCAGGAACACAGCCAAAAATGAATGTAGTAAAACAAAAAGCAATAACCTATGAAAGATGTGAAATGCAACAACCAGCTTTACTACAACTGCTGCTTTTCTTTCTGTATACGTTTTTAGAATACACTTTATACACAAAGTTATGAACAGTTGGTAAATAATGCATTTTCTTCTGATTCACTGCATACTAATAAACTTTTGTTTCCTTGTACAATGATTTAAATGATATTTTAACTGTTTTTAAATAAATCAGTCAAAAGTCTTTGCACTAAATTTCTATTTTTTTTGATTGGTTAAAAGGTTAACAAACAATACAATATTCAGATCACTGTGTTCTTCCTCACCCACTCTCTCTCTTCCTTACCGTTCTGTCTTCTGCTAAATAAAGGATCATCTATAGGAACAAATATTCTGCGTCCCCATTCTTGCAGAGTTGAATAACAATCCTTCACCCAGAAACATATTCGTCACTTAATGTATCCAGCTCCAGTGTATGTGTTATTAAAATTTCTCATTACTACCACTCTAGTGCTTTTACATGCTTTTTTTATTTGCTTAATGCTTCCACAGTTCAGTTGTTTTCTTGGTCAGGTGGCTCCCAACACACTGCAGTAATTAGTTTACTCTCGGAGATGTCCCTGTCTGAATATTTATGACAGTATAGTGTCTGCTTCTTGATAATTTATGTTCACTTGCAGTAGAGGTAGTGCCACTCTTTAGTATCTCCTCCTGGCTCCCAGTTTGTCACAGAAGAGTGAATATTCAATTCTTCTTTTGATGACCTTATAAATCTTGAGAAAATCAGTGAGGCTCCAGTAAATGCTATCACTAGTCATGTGGTATGTCAAGAATGGATATACAGGGAAGCTAAATGTTTAAATCTTGTCTAAGATTTTTGGTGCCTCTTTATTGGATGATGGCCATTGCTCTCTCTCTGCAGTAACCATGGGTGTAAGCTCACACTGGTGCTCATTACCATTTATAGTTCTCCCTATAATGGCCATATGTACAAAGGACAAAGATAGTTCTCATGGAGATGGGGGTTCTGTATTTTACATTACATGAAATAACATAGCAGTATGCATGCAAATCATTTTTCATGTACTTCTATACCATACTGTTATAGCTAAAAGTTTGAACTAAGAATCAAATCTCCTATGATACAGCAGGAACTTTCCATGTTTCAAGGTTTTCAAGGTCTTGAACTGCGTAGTGCTGACTCACTAGTTAGAAGGAAAATAGGTACAAATGTTCACTGGTTATTTGATATCAGCAGATCCAAACTTCCAGATCCAAATAGCAGATCCAAACCCAAACTATAACCATACCTTCTTGCATGCTGGCCAGGGAAAGACAGAATATAAAACCCACCACAATCCCCTCATAGAAAAAATCAGCTGCACTGTTCATGTAAAACATATATCATATAATAAATGCCAGAATATAAGAAAACTTAACACCCTAACCCCTAAAACACTTAAAAACAACATACAACTCATTCAGGAGGCCTCTGAAATATAAATACCTGTTGAAATTGGCTTATAAACCAACAAGCAACTACAAAAAGAGTCCCTTTTTCACAGTTGCAATAACACTATACATTGACTGGTCTTGTAAATAGGGATGAGCCGAACACACCCCGATTCGGTTCGCACCAGAACCTGCGAACGGACCGAAAATTTGCGCAAACTTTAGAACCCCATTAAAGTCTATGGGACTCGAACGTTTGAAAACAATAGTGCTAATTTTTAAAGGTTAATATGCAAGTTATTGTCCTAAAAAGGGTTTGGGGACCTGGGTCCTGTCCCAGGGGACATGTATGAATGCAAAAAAAAGTTTTAAAACCGTCAGTTTTTCAGTGATTTTAATGATGCTTAAAGTGAAAAAAAAGTGAAATATTCCTTTAAATATCAAACCTGGGGGGTGTCTATAGTATGCCTGTAAAGTGGCGTGTGTTTCCCATGCTTGGAACAGTCCCTGCACAAAATGACATTTTTAAAGGAATGAAAGTCATTTAAAACTGCTTGTGGCTTTAATGTAATGTCGGGTCCCGGCAATATGGATGAAAATCAGTGAGACAAACGGCATGGGTACCCCCCCCAGTCCATTGCCAGGCCCTTTGGGTCTTGTATGGATATTAAGGGGCACTCCGCACCCAAATTAAAAAAAGGAAAGGCGTGGGGCCCCCATACTCTGAACAGCAGTATACAGGTGGTGCAAACAAGACAGGGACTGTAGGTTTGTTGTTAAGTAGAATCTGTTTGTAATCTTGAACTGGTACATTTTTAAAGTGTAGCTCCAGCCAAAAAATCTATTTTTAAGCCTTTTGGAAAACATAGTGAAGGGTTATCACCCCTGTAACATTTGTTTTGCTGTCTGTGTACCTCTTCAGAAGATTTCACCTCACTTTCTGTCCCAATGACAAATGTTTTTTGAAAATTTGTTTTTTTTTTTAGTGAAACAAGGATTTATGATAAAGCATCAGTGAAGAGGAGACACGTTTTTCCCATATTAACTCTTACAGGAGATAATTTCCCTTCCTAGGGGTAGATTTCATCTCACTTCCTATTGTCTCCTTCCGTTTGCAAGTAGGAGTCGTTTGTAAGTTGGATGTTTGAAAGTAGGGGCCTGCCCTATATACTCTGCAGAAATTGGGGCCTTAGGTGTTGGTGTGGCCACAACACTGTAAGCCCTCACAGTTACTCTTGGTGGGCGCAGGAATGGGCCCTGCTGTGAAATATTAGATCAAGAATTGTAATTACATGCCATTGTTGAACAGTGGTAGAAAAATTGGGCCTTTGGTGGTGGTGCTGGTGCCACAACACTGTAAGTCCTCAGTTACTCTTGGTGGGCACTGGAATGGGCCCTGCTGTGAAATATTAGATCAAGAATTGTAATTACATGTCCCTGTTAAACAGGGGCAGAAAAAATGGGCCTTAGGCACTGGTGCCACAACACTGCAACCCCTCACAGATGCTATAGTTGGAGCGTAGGAATGTGCCCTGCTGCAAAGTATTGCATCAAAAATTGTAATTATACACCCCTGTTAAAAGGGGCTGAAAATTTGGGCCCTGGGGACTGGTGCTGGTGCCACAACACTGCGATCCCTCACAGATACTCTAGTTGGAGCGCAGGAATGAGCCCTGCTGCAAAGTATTTTATCAAAAATTGTGATTACACGCCCCTGTTAAACAGGGGCAGAAAAATTGGGCCTTGGTCACTGGTGGCAGTACCCAGTACCAAAAATGTTCTTACAAGCTATCAGCATGAAAATTGAGAAGGAAGAGAATTGTCGCTCAGCATAACAGGATCTCACATTAAAAAAAAAATCAATCGGTTACATCAGCATCAGGTGCTTGGTGGCTGGTGATCCAAGACTGATTCATTTTTATGAAGGTCAGCAGATCGACCGATTCGGTGGACAGGCGCACCCTGTGATCGGTTACAAAGCCTCCAGCAGCACTGAATGTGCATTCCGAAAAGAAAACTGTATGCAGGACAGGCCAGTAGCTCAATTGCGTACTGTGCAAGCTCTGGCCAGTGATCCATCCTCAAGATCCAGTAACCCAGAGGATTTTCTGTGGGAAAGGTGTCCAAGTCTGATCTTGCCCCTAGGTAATCCTGCACCATGTGAATCAGGCGCTGGCAATGGTTGCTGGAACCGATCAGACCCCGGGGCTGCGGACTAAAAAATTGTCTGCACGCATCGGTCAGGTGGCCACCTTCTCCACCGCTCCTTCTGTGACTGACTGAAGCCTCAGCAGCACGTTGTCCAGGAGGACCAGGAAATTGTAACCCCCCGGGCTCTGGAAACGCGTTGCACAAACCTTTTTGCGAGGCCTCCCGAAGAGGTTTCATCCTCTGCAATGGCAAGATAAGGTCTGCAACCTTACCCTTGTAACGTGGATCAAGGAGGGTTGCCAGCCTTGATCCCACGAATATGAGGATCCTTCCGCAGGCTTTGCAGGATCAGGGAGGCCTGCAGCGTAGATTTGCTGAGGCATTCGGTCCAGAGTCCTCTGGGTCACTAAGGATGACATGATCCGCAGCCACGTCCTCCCAGCCACGCACAAGTCCATGGATTTCTTTGGACTGTAAATGATCCTTTGAAGACTTCTGCTGATTCTGAGTGCCAGGCTTCACCTCCATGCTGACACAATCCTCCTCGTCCTCTTCCTGTGTGATCGGTGGGCACGCAGGAACACTGTCTGGATAAAGGGGGCCTTGAGAGATAAGGAAGTCCTCCTCTTCCTCCCTCTGTTCTGCCTCAAGTGCCCTGTCCATTATTCCATGCAGCATGTGCTCCAACAGGTGGACAAGAGGGACAGTGTCACTGATGCATGCACTGTCACTGCTCACCATCTTCGTGGCCTCCTCAAATGGTGACAGGACAGTGCATGCATCCCTGATCATAGCCCACTGGCGTAGGGGAAAAAAACCAAGGTCCCCTGACCCTGTCCTGGTGCCGTAGTCGCATAGGTACTCATTGATGGCCCTCTGCTGCGTGTGCAGCCGCTGCATCATGGTCAATGTTGAGTTCCACCTGGTGGGCATGTCACAGATTAGGCGGTTCTTGGGCAGGTTAAATTCCTTTTAGAGGTCAGCCAGCCGAGCACTGGCATTATATGACCTGCGGAAATGCACACAGACTTGCCTGGCCTGCCTCAGGACATCCCGTAAGCCCGAGTACCTGCCCAAGAACCGCTGCACCACCAAGTTAAGGACGTGAGCCAAACAGGGCACATGGGTCAGTTGTCCCTGTCGGAGGGCGGAGAGGAGGTTGGTGCCATTGTCGCAAACCACCATACCTGCCTTAAGCTGGCTTGTTGTCAACCACCTCTGAACCTGCCCCTGCAGAGCTGACAGAATCTCTGCCCCAGTGTGGCTCCTGTCCCCCAAGCACACCAGCTCAAGCACCGCAAGGCATCTTTTTGCCTGCGTGCTTGCGTAGCCCCTTGAACGCCTACGGAGCACCACTGGTTCAGAGGACAAATCAGCACAGGAAGAGGCCATGGAGGAAGAAGAAGAGGAGGGGGTGACGGAGAGAGGTGTGGCAGAATCACATCTAGTAGCATTTTGGAGGCGTGCTGGCGGAACAACCTCCAACACTACTGCACCCTGTCCTGCATCCTTCCCAGCTGCCAGAAGTCACCCAGTGCGCGGTGAAAGATAGGTAACATCCCTGTCCATGCCTGCTGGACCATGAGTCAGTGGTAATATGCACCTTACCGCTGACTGCCCTGTCGAGCGAGGCCAAGACATTGCCTTCCACATGCCGGTAGAGAGCCGGAATCACCTTCCGTGAAGGGGGCAGAGTCTACCAACTGAAAAGGCAGCAGTTGAAGTGCTAGCAATTTAGCCAAGCTAGCATTCAACCGCTGGGCATATGAATGGCTGGGTGCGAGCTTCTTTCGGCGGGGCAGCAGCTGGGGCAGGGAAATCTGCCTGGTACAATCTGACGTCGGTGTAACAATAGCAGATTGCCCACAAGTACTAATTCTACACCTTCATACCTCTCAGTGCAGGTTTCAGAGAGGACTGAAGGTATAGTGGGGTTGGAGATCCCAGCTGATGAGGAGCAAGGAGAGGTCCGCTTTGTTCTTTGTTGTGGGTCTTTTAGGTACGCTTGCCAAAAAACTGCATGGCAGGTCAATATATGTCTGGTCAAACATGTGGTGCCCAAGAGGGTGATGTTTTGGCCACGCAAGATACGCTTGAGACATATGTTGCAAATAGCAGTGGTGGGATCTGATGCACTCGTCTCAAAAAAGGCCCACACCAAAGAACTTTTGGAATAACGCGCAGAGACAGCAGCGCCCTGCACATGCGGAGCTCTGCGATGTGATGCATTCGGTGTGCTGCCCTTAAGCTGGCCCCTAGAGGGCATCCTGCCTCGTTGGGGATGTGCCTCCTCCTCCTCTCTCCTATCAGGCACCCATGTGGAGTCAGTGACCTCATCATCCCCTCCCTCCTCATCACTGGAGCAAAGCTGGCAGTATGCTGCAGCTTTGGGAACATGACTGCCAGATTGCTGTCCTTCTTGGGCACCCCCTCTCTGGGCTCACATTACTGCCTTCCTCTAGCTGGGTACCATCATCGGAGCCTTCAAAATGCTGGGCATCCTCCTGGAGCATGTACCCAACACTGTGATCAAACAGTTCGGGGGACTCCTCAGGAGGACATGGTGGGGCTAGGAAAGGAGTGACTGATGCCATTGAGCCGAGGGAAGAGGCTGCGTTGGCAGCTGCTTTGCCAAAGTACCCTGAGCCTGGGTGAGAGAGGATGAGGAGGATGAGGACGGCTTGGCCATCCACTCTACCAAGTCTTCCGCATGTTGCGCTCAACACGGCCAGCTGCCGAAAAAAAGGACAAGCGTGTCCCACGGCCACGTGCTGATGAGGATCCACCGTCTCCACGACCATCACTGTTGCCTCTAGACACAGAGCCTGCTTGCCCTCCTTTATTGGCTTGTGACTGTCTGCCTCTCCTTGTTGGCCTTCCAGACATACTAATGGCCTGCAGTGAGATGTAGCTGCACAAAGCTGGGATGTATATATATACTGATACTGCAGCTAGCAGAATCAACTGCCTGCCTGTGGTACTTATAGGATCAAAAGAACACCACCAATTTGCTTCTGGTAGCTTTAGGTGCACACTGTGCAGAGGACACAGTACACTAGCTGTAAATACTGTAGCTGCCTGCCTGTGGTATTAATAGGATGAGAACAACAGCAATTGTCTTCAGGTAGCTTTAGGTGCACACTGTGCAGAGGATGCACTACACTAACTTGTAAATACTACAGCTGCCTGCGGTACTAATAGGATCAGAAGACCGCCACCAATTTTCTTTAGGTAGTTTTAGGTGCACACTGTGCAAAGGACACAGTACACTAATGTCCTGTACACACGGTCGGACATTGATCAGACATTCCGACAACAAAATCCATGGATTTTTTCTGACGGATGTTGGCTCAAACTTGTCTTGCATACACACGGTCACACAAAGTTGGCGGAAAATCTGATCGTTCTAAACGCGGTGACGTAAAACACATACGTCGGGACTATAAACGGGGCAGTAGCCAATAGCTTTCGTCTCTTAATTTATTCTGAGCATGCGTGGCACTTTGTGCATTGGATTTGTGTACACACGATCGGAATTTCCGACAACGGATTTTGTTGTCGGATTTTTTTTTAGCAAGCTCTCAAACTTTGTGTGTCGGAAATTCCGGTGGAAAATGTGTGATGGAGCCCACACACGGTCGGAATTTCTGACAACAAGGTCCTATCACACATTTTCCGTCGGAAAATCCGACCGTGTGTACAGGGCATAACTTTAAATACTGTAGCTGTCTGCCTGTGGTATTAATAGGAGCAGAACAACAGTAATTGTCTTCAGGTAGCTTTAGGTTCACACTGTGCAGAGGACGCACTACACTAACTTGTAAATACTACAGCTGCCTGCGGTACTAATAGGATCAGAAGAACACCACCAATTTTCTTCTGGTAGCTTTAGGTGGACACTGTGCAGAGGACGCACTTCACTAATGCCGCGTACACATGAGCGGACTTTACGGCAGACTTTGCCCGGCGGACTTTTCAACGTACTTTACGATGGACTTTCTGAATGAACGGACTTGCCTACACACAATCCACCAAAGTCCGTCAAATTCGTACGTGATGATGTACGACCGGACTAAAACAAGGAAGTTCATAGCCAGTAGCCAATAGCTGCCCTAGCGTGGCTTTTTGTCCATCGAACTAGCATACAGATGGCAGACTTTTTGACCGGACTTGATTTCAACGGATTCATTTAAAACATGTTTCAAATCTAAGTCCGTCAAACTTTTGAGAAAACAAAGTCCGCTGGAGCCCACACACGATCGAATTATCGAATTGTCCGACGAAATCCAGTCCGCCGGGCAAAGTCTGCCATAAAGTCCGCTCGTGTGTACGCGGCATAACTGTAAATACTGTAGCTAATAGGACTAATAGGATCAGAAGAACACCAGCAATTTTCTTCAGGTAGCTGTAAATACTGGAAAAACACCTGCCTGCCTGTTAGTAGGAAGAGAATAACAGGAACAGATCTAGCTAAACTGAATACAGTGTGTATATATATATATATATATATATATATATATATATATATATATATAAAAACAAGGAAGAAGGACGCCACTGAATATATATCAAATTAAATTTATTGTTAAAAACAATATCCACTCACATGTAAAACTGAAGTGTAGATCTCAGATACATCTCGT
Organism: Lithobates clamitans; assembly: GCA_037952925.1. NCBI lineage: Eukaryota > Metazoa > Chordata > Amphibia > Anura > Ranidae > Lithobates > Lithobates clamitans. The sequence continues at coordinate 2,035,465 of JBBGZY010000724.1, read as the reverse complement.
GACATAAAAAGGAGCGGAGGACTACAAGTGGCAGCAAGTCCAGATGCGCTGACATCACCTCTCATAGACTGAAGATGAACTGTACTGAGCCAATATTGTAGTCTGTGAGCACACCACAAAACAGGAGAGCAGAAGACCAGTCTAGGGTGGTGTGGGTTCCAGGAAGAGAGGGCGTGAGGGCGTCTAAGCTGGTGCTTGGTGTAAAGCGAGATGTCCCAGCGTCTCGTCCGGCATCCGTGATGGAAGTAAAGCACGGCCGTGTGATCGGAGCCAGAACGAGGCTTGGATCGCAAACACTGTGGCGCCGAGCAGTGACGTCACTCCTGTGCGACGCGTTTCCGAGATAGCTCGCTATCGATGGAGGAGATAGCGGCACTCCTTTATCAAGCATAGGGGAGTGATGTTAAACAAGGATATTATATAGTCCATCAGGGGGGAGGGCCTTAATAGGGAGCATTTAATACACATAGTAAAAAAAGGGTATCAAACGGACATATGGTAAGATGAAAAATAATAATAATAAAAAAACAATAATAATAAAAAAAAAAACTGCATGATACTATAAAGCAATAAAACAATAAATATTACAGATACTGATTGTAAGAAAAGAGGGAGAAGTTTCTGCGTACATATTAAATGAGACTAAGGGACGCATAGGCCCTGGGAAAGAAAATATATGCTATCAAATAGAGGATGTGGGATGAGAAGGCTACAGTTCATTAAGATGAAAATATATTAGGAAGGACCTCCCTAACTAGAGAGTAAATGAACATAAACAATATTGTAAAATGGTCTGAAATAATAATGTATAATACCTAATAAATAGAGAGGATGATAATGATATAAATTAAATTAAATAGAAAATGTGTATTCTGAACTCCAAGCATATCAGGACTATGAAAATAATAATAACAATAAACATAAATGTTTGTTAGGCATGTTGGGTAAAAAGACTAATGTAAAATGTATCTATATTTTGTTGTTCATATCTAGAAAATAAGTTGATATTAGTAGTGGTTCAATAATAATAATAGAACCACACACAATATCAACATCTGAAAGTAGCACTAAAGGGCAGAATATGAATATATTGTCTCCAGAAAGAAAAAATAATAAAAATGAAATAAAATTAGTGTATGTGTGTGAAACACACTCACATCTATATAAAAATGATATACAAAAGGATATCTGGTCTTTTAAAAACTTTTTATGAAATTTTTATAAAATTATATTATAAAACAGTGGAAATTTCTATACTCTCTCGTTAAGGCCACCAGGCGAAAGAACATCGAGAGTATAGATCCAAAAAGTCTCCCTGGCACAAAGCTTTTTGAAACGTTCTGCTGCATTGGAACATTCTGGAATTTGTTCAATGACCCACACGCGGAGGCCAGTGGTGGATTTTTTATGGAATTCTGCATAATGTCGCGGGACGCTATGCATGTCCTTACCTCCCTCTATGAGTCGGCGATGTTGTCCGAATCGCTGTCTCAGAGGGCAGATGGTTCGGCCCACATAAATGAGGCCGCAGGGGCAGGTAAGGGCGTACACCACAAAATTAGAGGAACAGTTGTAAAAATGGTCCAGCTGATACATTTTGCCCTTACAATGAAAGGATTTTTGTCCATGTGTAATATAGGGACAAGTTTTGCACAGCACCTTTTTGCATTGAAACATGCCAACTAGAGGTATTAGAGTGATGGAATGGTTTATGGACTGGCTGGATGAAGAAGTTGGTAGTTTGCTGGGAGCAATTTTATTCTTTAAATTAGGGGCTTTACGGTATGTGACTCTGGGTTTGGTGGGAAGAATGGCATTCAAAAGGGGGTCCTGTAATAGGATATCCCAATGTTTACTCATTATTTTTTCCATTTTCCTATATTGAAAATGGAAGGTGGTGAGGAATCGCATGGAGTGGTCAATTTCACTTTTTTTGGGTCTCGCGGGTTTGCCTTTAGAATAGTAGGTACATGCTTCATCTACCAAATCATTAGGATATGATTTATCTGCAAATTTTTTCTTTAAAGAAACACTAGATGCAGCATAATCAATATCACGGGTGCAGTTCTGTCTAAGGCGACAGAACTGCCCTTTCGGTATATTTCTAATCCACTTGGGATAATGGCAGCTGCGGAAGTGCAAATAAGAATTGCCAGCCGTGGGTTTGGTATGATTTCGGGCAATGATACTTCCCTCTTGATGGCTTAATTACAAGTCCAAAAAAATCAAATTGATGGAGTCAAAAACATGAGTAAAAGCAAGGCCATATGGATTACGATTACAATGTTCTACAAAAAGGGAAATTGAGTCAACAGGGCCATTCCAGATCACGATAATATCGTCGATGTATCGCCCAAAAAATATAATGTTAGCTGAATAGGGATTGTTGTGCCAGATGTAATTTTTCTCCCAATAGCCCATGGCCAAATTGGCGTATGAAGGGGCAAAATTAGCTCCCATGGCAGTTCCCTGCAGCTGTAAGAAGAAATCGCCATTAAAATATATTATATACGAAATAATTGTGACACAGGCAGAAATCCGTGGCCTCCAAAATAAACTTGGCTTGCCTGGCATTTAGCATAGGGTCTTGAGCTAAAAAGAATTCCAGAGCTTGAAGCCCAAATTGGTGTGGAATTGAGGTATATAAGGACGTAACGTCCAGAGAGAGCCACATATAAGTAGATTCCCACCTATAAGGTGCCAAAAGCTCCAACAGATGCAGTCCATCTCTAATGAAAGATGGTAGTTGCTGTACTATGGGCTGTAGATACAAATCAATGTATTGGCTGAGGCCAGTTGTTACACTGTCCATAGCAGCCACAATCGGCCTGCCAGGAGGGGATGTGGAGTTTTTATGGACCTTTGGCAGATGGTAGAAATAAGGTACCTGATGAAAATTTTTTAGAAAAAATGAAGCTTCCATTTTAGTGATGACTCCACTAGTAAGGGCAGATTGGACCACACAACTGGCTTCGAGGGCGAATTCGTTGGTAGGGCCTTTAGATAGTTTGGTATACGTGGTCTTATCTGAGAGAAGTCTATATGCCTCTGCGATATAGTTGTCCCTATTTTGGACAACTATACCCCCTTCCTTATCTGCTGATTTAACCACAATATCAGTGGCATGAATCAAAGTATCTAATGCTTTTGTTTCTGCGACGGTGAGATTGTGAACATGAGCAGGGATGGTGGAGGAAGACTGGCAGAGTTTCACAAAGTCGGCATAGACGACCCTGTAGAAACTCTCAAGATAGGGTCCTTTGGACTGGGCAGGGTAAAAAACAGATTTGGGTTTTAACGATGAATGTGCTATAGGGGGAGAAGTAGCCAAATGCTGTGTAAACAGCATAAGCATATCATCTTCCTCTGTATGAGACTCCAACATATCTATGATGTCGCCATCATACTCAAACGCATCAGGAGAAGAATTAGGCTGGACACTAGAATTAAGATCAGCATTAGCTGTGGTGGGTTTAAGGGATTTAGCTTGAAAGAATCTCTTGAGGGTAAGGTTACGAATGTACCTGTTGAGATCCTTAAACAACAGAAAAGGGTTTGGTTTATTAATAGGGGCAAAATTTAATCCTCTACTAAGGAGACTGATATCTGCAGTAGAAAGTACTCGAGAGGATAAATTAAAAATCTTTATAGTTTCCGGAACTTCAGTTGGTAATTTTTTGGACTTGTTTCGTCCCCCTCTGCAACCTCTCCGGTGAACTTTCTTTTTCCCGGGTTTGTCCGAGGGGGGCTGTGAACTAAAAAAGGACAATCAGTAGACAGGGGAGAACTAGAGATGTTACTGGGATTGATCTGTAGAGAAGGGGGAGATGTATGGGGGGGACCAGAGGAATGTGTAATGGAAAGGTGAGAATTATCACTGGGATCGGATCTAGTGGGATGCTTAACACTCGATGGATCCTCAGTATTTGTTGGTCGAGTATCCATAGTCTCTACCTGGGCCATCGCCTGCATGGACATGCGGGATGGAGCAGCCAAAACCCTGGGCTCAGTATCATGAAATATGACTGTAGGCCCAGTATCAGGGGCAAGGCTGGACACGGGCTTGGGAGCCAGAGTGACAGTGGTACTATTCCTACCAATGTGGGAAGGTCTATTGTAGAATCTATTGAGATCGGCCAATAAGTGCAGAGTTTTGGAATTGGTAGTTTTTTTGGGGAGTGATTTATGAGTTTTGACATGGGGCTGAGAGCAGTGTCCATTGTTGTAAGGAATGGACAGACTCATAAGGGGAGGGGGATAAGGTAGTGTCGTGGAGTGAGGGAGTAACTGAGTATGGCTCCGTGTGGATTCATTGGAAGACAGAAATGGTGGTTGGGGATCAGAAGCAGGGAAGGGGTGTGTGGTTTTCTTATCATCAGTAGGTAGTCTATTTTTAGTTTTCCAATTAAAAACACAATCAGAATTGAAATCGTCTAAATCCCTTTTGAATTTGCCTATCTTGGTCTGGATAACCAAATCCTCCTCAGATTTAGTGTTAGTCTTAAGTATCATCAACCAGGAAAGCGGGACGGTGATATTCTGATCCACGATCCCTTGGGCCAAAAGAGTAGCCTCGGATTTGAGTTTTTCAAAAAGATGTTGTCTATGTTCCATGAGAATTTCCATCCACTTGGACGTACAGAATTCGGAAATGGTTTCCCATTCCTTGGTGTGGGTAGCATTTAAAAAGGGGCAATCTTTAGTTATCCTTAAACCTCTAGGGGAAATTTTGGTGGATATGTATTTTTCCAGAAAGAATCTGTCCCACCATTGTTGGTTTAGATGTTTAATGATCCTTTCTAAATGTTTGAATTTCCCACATAATGAGTATCTAGTGGAGCCTGTAAGTTTAGTATTTGCAGAAAAGATATGGCTAGGTAACAGGGTGTACCTTTGGCAGATGGTAAAAATAAGGTACCTGATAAAAAATTTTTTTAGAAAAAATGAAGCTTCCATTTTAGTGATGACTCCACTAGTAAGGGCAGATTGGACCACACAACTGGCTTCGAGGGCAAATTCGTTGGTAGGGTCCTTAGATAGTTTGGTATACGTGGTCTTATCTGAGAGAAGTCTATATGCCTCTGCGATATAGTCATCCCTATTTTGGACAACTATACCCCCTCCCTTATCTGCTGATTTAACCACAATATCAGTGGCATGAATCAAAGTATCTAATGCTTTTGTTTCTGCGACGGTGAGATTGTGAACATGAGCAGGGATGGTGGAGGAAGACTGGCAGAGTTTCACAAAGTCGGCATAGACGACCCTGTAGAAACTCTCAAGATAGGGTCCTTTGGACTGGGCAGGGTAAAAAACAGATTTGGGTTTTAACGATGAATGTGCTATAGGGGGAGAAGTAGCCAAATGCTGTGTAAGCAGCATAAGCATATCATCTTCCTCTGTATGAGACTCCAACATATCTATGATGTCGCCATCATACTCAAACGCATCAGGAGAAGAATTAGGCTGGACACTAGAATTAAGATCAGCATTAGCTGTGGTGGGTTTAAGGGATTTAGCTTGAAAGAATCTCTTGAGGGTAAGGTTACGAATGTACCTGTTGAGATCCTTAAACAACAGAAAAGGGTTTGGTTTATTAATAGGGGCAAAATTTAATCCTCTACTAAGGAGACTGATATCTGCAGTAGAAAGTACTCGAGAGGATAAATTAAAAATCTTTATAGTTTCCGGAACTTCAGTTGGTAATTTTTTGGACTTGTTTCGTCCCCCTTACTATGTGTATTGAATGCTCCTTATTAAGGCCCCTCCCCCTGATGGACTATATAATATCCTTGTTTAACATCACTCCCCTATGCTTGATAAAGGAGTGCCGCTATCTCCTCCATCGATAGCGAGCTATCTCGGAAACGCGTCGCACAGGAGTGACGTCACAGCTCGGCGCCACAGTGTTTGCGATCCAAGCCTCGTTCTGGCTCCGATCACACGGCCGTGCTTTTACTTCCATCACGGATGCCGGACGAGACGCTGGGACATCTCGCTTTACACCAAGCACCAGCTTAGACGCCCTCACGCCCTCTCTTCCTGGAACCCACACCACCCTAGACTGGTCTTCTGCTCTCCTGTTTTGTGGTGTGCTCACAGACTACAATATTGGCTCAGTACAGTTCATCTTCAGTCTATGAGAGGTGATGTCAGCGCATCTGGACTTGCTGCCACTTGTAGTCCTCCGCTCCTTTTTATGTCACGAGATGTATCTGAGATCTACACTTCAGTTTTACATGTGAGGGGATATTGTTTTTAACAATAAATTTAATTTGATATATATTCAGTGGCGCCCTTCTTCCTTGTTTTTCTCTAGCACATTGGACCTGGCTTTTTGGTTCCTTCCGGTGGCTGCCTTGAATGACTCTTACTGTACCCATATATATATATCATATATGTGTTTGTATGGACCCTGCCCTTGTGTACATAGGCAATGGGATGTAAGGTATATTGTATTGCGCCTTTTTTTACTTGTTTTACTGTTTCCTCCAAATAGCTTTTTTGTGCTGCATACCTATATCTTAATTATACTGCCTGTTCTGTATATATTGCATTTGTCATTGCATTTTATATCATTACTCTCTTTTTTAATATAACAACTGGTTCCTTGTTCTAGCCCATTTCATTAGACTTATTGCATCTGCACTGTCATTTTGGATGAAGTATATCGTTCAGATTTGAATATGGTCCAAATGATCTTTTAGTGCACTTTCATCCTTCCATTTTTTCGCCAGTTTTTCTTCCCCCCCCCCTTTCCCCCCCCCTCCCCTTCCCCCTCCCCCTCCCCTTCCCCCTCCCCTCTCCCATTTTTTTTTTTTTTCTCCTTTTTTATCATCACTCATGATCATTTTAACATTTTTTTAGTATGGATTTTCTCACGGACATAGAGGCACATAGGCATGGTATTTTAGAGGAATCGTACACCCTGTTACCTAGCCATATCTTTTCTGCAAATACTAAACTTACAGGCTCCACTAGATACTCATTATGTGGGAAATTCAAACATTTAGAAAGGATCATTAAACATCTAAACCAACAATGGTGGGACAGATTCTTTCTGGAAAAATACATATCCACCAAAATTTCCCCTAGAGGTTTAAGGATAACTAAAGATTGCCCCTTTTTAAATGCTACCCACACCAAGGAATGGGAAACCATTTCCGAATTCTGTACGTCCAAGTGGATGGAAATTCTCATGGAACATAGACAACATCTTTTTGAAAAACTCAAATCCGAGGCTACTCTTTTGGCCCAAGGGATCGTGGATCAGAATATCACCGTCCCGCTTTCCTGGTTGATGATACTTAAGACTAACACTAAATCTGAGGAGGATTTGGTTATCCAGACCAAGATAGGCAAATTCAAAAGGGATTTAGACGATTTCAATTCTGATTGTGTTTTTAATTGGAAAACTAAAAATAGACTACCTACTGATGATAAGAAAACCACACACCCCTTCCCTGCTTCTGATCCCCAACCACCATTTCTGTCTTCCAATGAATCCACACGGAGCCATACTCAGTTACTCCCTCACTCCACGACACTACCTTATCCCCCTCCCCTTATGAGTCTGTCCATTCCTTACAACAATGGACACTGCTCTCAGCCCCATGTCAAAACTCATAAATCACTCCCCAAAAAAACTACCAATTCCAAAACTCTGCACTTATTGGCCGATCTCAATAGATTCTACAATAGACCTTCCCACATTGGTAGGAATAGTACCACTGTCACTCTGGCTCCCAAGCCCGTGTCCAGCCTTGCCCCTGATACTGGGCCTACAGTCATATTTCATGATACTGAGCCCAGGGTTTTGGCTGCTCCATCCCGCATGTCCATGCAGGCGATGGCCCAGGTAGAGACTATGGATACTCGACCAACAAATACTGAGGATCCATCGAGTGTTAAGCATCCCACTAGATCCGATCCCAGTGATAATTCTCACCTTTCCATTACACATTCCTCTGGTCCCCCCCATACATCTCCCCCTTCTCTACAGATCAATCCCAGTAACATCTCTAGTTCTCCCCTGTCTACTGATTGTCCTTTTTTAGTTCACAGCCCCCCTCGGACAAACCCGGGAAAAAGAAAGTTCACCGGAGAGGTTGCAGAGGGGGACGAAACAAGTCCAAAAAATTACCAACTGAAGTTCCGGAAACTATAAAGATTTTTAATTTATCCTCTCGAGTACTTTCTACTGCAGATATCAGTCTCCTTAGTAGAGGATTAAATTTTGCCCCTATTAATAAACCAAACCCTTTTCTGTTGTTTAAGGATCTCAACAGGTACATTCGTAACCTTACCCTCAAGAGATTCTTTCAAGCTAAATCCCTTAAACCCACCACAGCTAATGCTGATCTTAATTCTAGTGTCCAGCCTAATTCTTCTCCTGATGCGTTTGAGTATGATGGCGACATCATAGATATGTTGGAGTCTCATACAGAGGAAGATGATATGCTTATGCTGTTTACACAGCATTTGGCTACTTCTCCCCCTATAGCACATTCATCGTTAAAACCCAAATCTGTTTTTTACCCTGCCCAGTCCAAAGGACCCTATCTTGAGAGTTTCTACAGGGTCGTCTATGCCGACTTTGTGAAACTCTGCCAGTCTTCCTCCACCATCCCTGCTCATGTTCACAATCTCACCGTCGCAGAAACAAAAGCATTAGATACTTTGATTCATGCCACTGATATTGTGGTTAAATCAGCAGATAAGGAAGGGGGTATAGTTGTCCAAAATAGGGACAACTATATCGCAGAGGCATATAGACTTCTCTCAGATAAGACCACGTATACCAAACTATCTAAAGGCCCTACCAACGAATTCGCCCTCGAAGCCAGTTGTGTGGTCCAATCTGCCCTTACTAGTGGAGTCATCACTAAAATGGAAGCTTCATTTTTTCTAAAAAATTTTCATCAGGTACCTTATTTCTACCATCTGCCAAAGGTCCATAAAAACTCCACATCCCCTCCTGGCAGGCCGATTGTGGCTGCTATGGACAGTGTAACAACTGGCCTCAGCCAATACATTGATTTGTATCTACAGCCCATAGTACAGCAACTACCATCTTTCATTAGAGATGGACTGCATCTGTTGGAGCTTTTGGCACCTTATAGGTGGGAATCTACTTATATGTGGCTCTCTCTGGACGTTACGTCCTTATATACCTCAATTCCACACCAATTTGGGCTTCAAGCTCTGGAATTCTTTTTAGCTCAAGACCCTATGCTAAATGCCAGGCAAGCCAAGTTTATTTTGGAGGCCACGGATTTCTGCCTGTGTCACAATTATTTCGTATATAATATATTTTAATGGCGATTTCTTCTTACAGCTGCAGGGAACTGCCATGGGAGCTAATTTTGCCCCTTCATACGCCAATTTGGCCATGGGCTATTGGGAGAAAAATTACATCTGGCACAACAATCCCTATTCAGCTAACATTATATTTTTTGGGCGATACATCGACGATATTATCGTGATCTGGAATGGCCCTGTTGACTCAATTTCCCTTTTTGTAGAACATTGTAATCGTAATCCATATGGCCTTGCTTTTACTCATGTTTTTGACTCCATCAATTTGATTTTTTTAGACTTGGAATTAAGCCATCAAGAGGGAAGTATCATTGCCCGAAATCATACCAAACCCACGGCTGGCAATTCTTATTTGCACTTCCGCAGCTGCCATTATCCCAAGTGGATTAGAAATATACCGAAAGGGCAGTTCTGTCGCCTTAGACAGAACTGCACCCGTGATATTGATTATGCTGCATCTAGTGTTTCTTTAAAGAAAAAAATTGCAGATAAATCATATCCTAATGATTTGGTAGATGAAGCATGTACCTACTATTCTAAAGGCAAACCCGCGAGACCCAAAAAAAGTGAAATTGACCACTCCATGCGATTCCTCACCACCTTCCATTTTCAATATAGGAAAATGGAAAAAATAATGAGTAAACATTGGGATATCCTATTACAGGACCCCCTTTTGAATGCCATTCTGCCCACCAAACCCAGAGTCACATACCGTAAAGCCCCTAATTTAAAGAATAAAATTGCTCCCAGCAAACTACCAACTTCTTCATCCAGCCAGTCCATAAACCATTCCATCACTCTAATACCTCTAGTTGGCATGTTTCAATGCAAAAAGGTGCTGTGCAAAACTTGTCCCTATATTACACATGGACAAAAATCCTTTCATTGTAAGGGCAAAATGTATCAGCTGGACCATTTTTACAACTGTTCCTCTAATTTTGTGGTGTACGCCACCCTGGCTTTTGCCAATTACGGCTCTCTGTACAGACGATGCTTTGATTGGCCAAGCATAAGGGTCATAGTGCATGCTTGGCCAATCATCAGCCAGCAATGCACTGCGATGCCGCAGTGAATTATGGGCTGTGACGCACCACTCGAATTTGGCGCGAACGGCCCATATCGTTCACAATTCGACGAACGGTCGAACATGCGATGTTCGTGTCAAACATGGGTTCGACTCGAACTCGAAGCTCATCCCTACTTGTTAACCCCAAAGGGAGCTCTACAAGGGCAAGTATCTGGGGAGAACCCTTTATGTTTAACACAAATGTATGTAAAAGTAACACCAATAGTATTCACAAGGATAAACAAACTCAAAGTGTGCACCAATCCGCTATATGCTAAACAAACTATGGACATCTTAACCAATATTGCAAAATGATTGCAAATATATATATATATATATATATATATAAAATATTGCTGCTAACTAGGAACGAACCGAGTGGTCCAAAACATAAGATGGCCTCAGGTTTTTGTCAGTGTGTTAGGAGTTTAGTGAAGGGGCTGCTGACATTGCTTTTAGGGAGAGAGAGAGTTGGTTTATGTAGTGTGCCACTACTGCTTTGTTATTTGTACAATACTCAGTGCTATAGACAGTACTATATTCAGTACTGTATATTTGCTACTGAAACTTTGCTGTGAATTGCAGTTTGTGTTGTAAGGTATAGTGGTGTTTAAGCCCACCTGCATTTATTGTGATTGCCCAAGACCCTTTTTAGGACTACTTTGTGTGTCAGCAACAGGTTCTGTTGCTGTGTTGCGCCCCCCCCCCCCTTTTCCCCCCTTATTTTGGGGTGTTTATTTCCTTTTTTTTGGGTGGATGTTCGGGATTATTGTTTGACTTTGACTATTTGACTTACTTTGGTTTTTGATTTTTATTTTGTTAAGAACTTTTTATTGTTTTTTTTTCCTTTTTAATGGGGTCAGCAGCAGCAGTGTAAATCTGTTGGTGTCACCACAACAGCTGGACTTTGCAGCAGATCAATGAGTTGCTGTTTTGTGTATCACTGCACTGCAGTTTACAGTGCACTCAAGCACCACAGTTTACAGTGCTTTAAATCACCTCAGTTTATAGTGCACCCAAGCACCACAGTTTACATTGCACTCAAGCAAAACTTCCTTCCCCTGCAGCTCTTACAACATCTGCAAATAAAAGTATGGAATACACCCCACATTATCAGCATCATGTCAGGCCTACAGGGAGAGGCAGAAGTTCCTGTGCAGTTATGAGGGGGGAAAGCAGATTCTGTATTCACAGGCCAAAGCGGTGGTTGTGGATGTGTTGCATCATCTGCCGGCAGGGCACATTTACTGTTTTTCTTTCGGATGCTGGATGTGCTATAGAGCCATAGTATGCAGAGGAGTAGCTTACCATGCCTTCATCAATCCTCATCTGTGACTGAGGTGATGACTAACTTGCAGTCCACCACAGCTGCCAAAGTGCTCTCTTTCGCCTCCCCATGCACAGCTATTCCTGCTGTTTCCCCGCCAACATTCAAAGAGGAGTTTACTGAATGATTTGAGCACAGTTTGAGCCACTTACTGCAGGAGGAAGCAGAGCAATTATTGGGATCTTAGGTAGAGATTGAGAGTAGTGGGAGCCTAGATTAAGGAGACACAAAGCGGGAAGGACCAATTGCCAGTGATGTTGCCGGAGCATATTGCAAAGTTGGCTCCAGCAATAAGGAGGAAGGGGATGATGATGTCTATGACCGTACCTGGGTGCCCGATAGAGCATTAGAAGAAAGTGATGTAGAGGCACAACCCCAGCAGATGCAGCATGACATCCAGGGGCAGCTCTCGGAGAGGTGGAAAGAGTAGCCTTCCTGTTTCTCTAGATGTCAAATGCCGCGTACACACGAGCGGACTTTACGGCAGACTTTGCCCGGCGGACTTTTCGACGTACTTTATGACGGACTTTCTGAATGAACTGACTTGCCTACACACAATCCACCAAAGTCCGTCGAATTTGTACGTGATGACGTACGACCGGACTAAAACAAGGAAGTTCATAGCCAGTAGCCAATAGCTGCCCTAGCGTGGCTTTTTGTCCGTCGAACTAGCATACAGACAGCGGACTTTTCGACCGGACTCGATATCAACAGATTAATTTAAAACATGTTTCAAATCTAAGTCCGTCCAATTTTTGAGAAAACAAAGTCCGCTGGAGCCCACACACGATCGAATTGTCCGACCAAATCCCGTCCGCCGGGCAAAGTCTGCCGTAAAGTCCGCTCGTGTGTACGCGGCAAAAGCTTCACAGATGCATGGAACCTTTGTCCCCTGGTTCACTCCCTAGACTTCATCTGTGTGGGCATTTTTTAACATATGTGTACTATTTTTATTCACAGTCTTTTCCTCCATCGTATCAAGAGCGGCAATACCATAGATCACTTGGGTACCATGTCTATGAAAAGACAACTGACCTCTCCCTGCACAGCTTGTTGGGAACAGCGCAAGAATTCTGGTTGTCAGGAAAAGGGCTGCGATCCTTGTTCCAGCTCAACCATTTCCACTCCAACCCCCACTATATATCATTCCCTTATAGAAGCTTCCAGTGTTAGGGATGATGGTATATCAAGTGGTTTCAGAAGTCTACCTTTCGGTTCCTCCAGCAGGGAAAGAGGTTCTGCATGGGGTCATGCAGAGTAGATTCAAGTGTAGGCTGCAACTTTGATTTGTTTCTGCCAACTTCATTAGCTGTAGCATTGAGCGGGCACATTTCACTGCTCCATCTGGCAGAGTGAGAAAAAGATACACTCCCAGCCACCCCCATGCACAGAACTTAAATTCCAGCTTGGCCAAATTGCTTGCTTTACATCTTTTGCTTTTTCAGCTGGATGAAGAGAAATATATAGACGTCAGCAGTATAAAAAGCAGTGTATAGGAATCAGTAAGGCAGAGGACAGGGGAGTCAGGAGGGTATGGTTCACGGGGGGTCAGGAGGGTATGGTTCTGGGGGGCATGGTGCAGGGAGTTCGGGAGAGCATGGTGCAGGCAGGTCAGGAGGGCATGGTGCATGGGGGTCAGGAGGGCCTGGTGCATGGAGGTAAGGAGGGCATGGTGCGGGCAGGTCAGGAGGGCCTGGTGCAGGGAGGGTATGGTGCAGGGAGGTCAGGAGGGCATGGTGCGGGCAGGTCAGGAGGACATGGTGCAGGGAGGTAAGGAGGGCATGGTGTGGGCAGGTCAGAAGGGCATGGTGCAGGGAGGGCATGGTGCAGGAAGGTCAGGAGGGCAATGTGCGGGCAGGTCAGGAGAGCATGGTGAAGGCAGGTCAGGAGGGCATGGTGAAGGGAGGGCATGGTGCACGGAGGTCAGGAGGGCATGGTGCAGGCAGGTCTGGAGGGCATGGTTCAGGCAGGCCAGGAGGGCATAGTTCAGGAAGATCAGTAGGGCATGGTGCAGGCAGACCAGGAGGGCATGGTGAGGGCATGGTGCAGGGAGGACATGGTGTAGGGAAGTCAGGAGTACATGGTGCAGGCAGGCCTGGAGGGCATGGTGCAGAGAGGTCAAGAGGGCATGGTTCAGGCAGGTCAGGAGGGCATAGTGCAGGAAGATCAGGAGGGCATGGTGCAGGCAGGCCAGGAGGGCATGGTGGGGGCATGGTGAAGGGAGGGCATGGAGTAGGGAAGTCAGGAGTACATGGTGCAGGCGGGTCAGGAGGGCATGGTGTGAGGGTGGTGAGGGCATGGTGCAGGGAAGTCAGGAGTACATGGCGTGGGCAGGTCAGGAGGGCATGGTGCAGAGAGATCAGGAGGGCATGCTGCAAAGAGGTAAGGAGGCCATGGAGCGGGCAGGTCAGGAGAGCATGGTGCAGGGAGGGCGTGGTGCAGGCAGGTCAGGAGAACATTTATGCAGGGAGATAAGGAGGGCATGGTGCAGGGAGGTCAGGAGGGCATGGTGTGGGCAGGTCAGGAGGGCATGGTGCAGGGAGGGCATGGTGCATGGGGATGAGGAGGGCATGGTGCAGGGAGGGCATGGTGCAGGGAGGTAAGGGGGCATGGTACAGGGAGGTCAGAAGGGCATGGTGCGGGCAGGTCAGGAGGGCATGATGCAGGGAGTTTGGGAGGGCATGGTGCAGGGAGGCCAGGAGGGCATGGTGCGAGCAGGTCAGAAGGGCTTGGTGCAGGGAGGGTATGGTGCAGGGAAGGCATGGTTCGGGCAGGTCAGGAGGGTATGGTGTTGGGGGAGTCAGAAACATTCTTTACTTATGCAAAGTGGTGCAGCGAAGCTGTCATGGTAAAGCTGCATATTCTGATCCTGACCGGCCCTCCTCTCACATGTCACCTGCAGACGCAAGTGCCTTGAATGGATCAGAGGGGGAAGGCCGATGCGGAGGCGCGCACTTCAGTCTGTGGAAGAGCTCAGGCATGTTCAGTCACAAGCTATTTCCAAGGCTTCCCCTGCCCCGCAGCTGTGCCTATGCAAGGGGCGGGGTTTTCTGTGCAGTCTGATATTGAAGCTGTCAGGGGACACCAGTATCGGCAACCTGGGGATCTGTTCACAGTCCACCTGTCACCTGCCCATGGTCCACAGGTGGATCACGGTCGAAGGTTTGCCGACCCAGGCCTTAATGGATGGAACTTCATATGATGCAGAGCTTTACTGATGCATTGGTTGTTCTATAGTCTTGTATAACAAAATTAAAGTACTGCGCTATCTGTAAACAATAAGTGATTGAAACTAGAAAAAAATATATCAAATCGAAAAACTCTGCTTCAACTTCATGTGAGACACACACAATACCATACAAAATAAAATTTAAGTTGCACAGATTGAAAATTCAAAATGATGCCTTAAATATGTGACATAAATGAATCCATATATAACTTGTGAAAAACTGTTGGTGATTTGCAAGTAATAAAATTGTTGCAAATATCAGTCGTTAGTCCTAATGAATGGAGAACCAATAGTCTATATATTGTGAATAGTACTTCAATGTGTTCATCCATGGTGACACACGAACGCAACACTACAGAAGAAGTGAAAAAGCAGATAGGATACTGCCTTCACCTATGTACACACTGTCACTTACCAGCTGTAAATGATCCCCTATTACGGGAGATCAGAAGCGCCTGTGGCTTGTTACCCAGCCTCGGGTCTCTGTGTTGTACACCAAATCACTTAGCATCTTCCCCTGTTCTATGCACTTGATGTATGGTAATATTTAATCTTTGTCAATTAAGTGTATATTTTACAACATTTTCTTTTACTAGTAAGTTTGGTACAGCTTAAGTCCCATTGTGAAACTCCAGATTTTTAGCAGTTGTTTTATATAAGGGTCCATCCTTTGCTCTGAAAGATTTTCTGTGTTGGGCGCCACCAACACTCTAAACCAATTTATTTGCAGCCATGTTACAGTTGCAGATACAGTGAATATTTGTTAAAGGAAGGTCCATCCTCAACTCTGCAGAGATTTTTCTACAGTGTTTAGGCACCACAAACACCATCTGTAGCTCTCTTTTAGGGGCAGGGGTTATGGGAAATGGTCCTCTCCAAATAGGATATTGCACTAAACCTGTAGGTAAATAAGAGAACCAGAAACTTTGCTAAATGAAAGCGTGGGTTTGATAATAAAGTTGGCAGTGCCTCAATCCAGGACAGGGCCTCTGTGAACAGGAAATTACCAGTAATATAATCAAAGTAATTAGGGGCAGAAGAACTACTGCAATCAGCATATAACTTTACTATAAGTATATAGATGTTATTAGTATGGAAATAATACAAGCCATGTATAAGAAAGATTAATAATAGTACATTTATCCAGTGTACAAACAGGTACAGGCGGTCCCAGGGGTGAAATCAAGATTCTGTAGGTTTGTTCTTAAGTTGAATCTGTTTGTAAGTTGGAACAGGTACAATTTTTCTGGCCCAATGACAATTGGATTTTGAAAATTTTGGGTTGTTGTGAAAACAAGCCTTGGTGATAAAGTATCAGCGTAGGTACCTTTTTCCCATAATAACTCTTACAGGAGTGAATTTCCCTTTCTAGGGGTACATTTCCTCTCACTGTTGTCTCCCTGCATTTGTAAGTAGGAGTCATTTGTAAGTCGGATGTTTGTAACTAGGGGACCGCCTGTATTATCAGCAAAGGGTCCATCAAGAGTCCTGGTGGAATTGTGCACATATACCCTGGTATATATCATTCATCAATAGAGATACCACCAGATAACTGGTGCAGCTCAGTTACAGGGGCCCCTGAGGTTGATCACAATGCAGCATTTGTTTTGGTGTCAGAGACCTGATGACAAGATCTTCGGTGATGAGGAAACCTTCCAGTCATTGCCCAACCAGCCTGGAATGCAACTTTTCACTGGTAGGAACTGTTTGTGGTGCTGGAACTCAGAATCAGCCTATCCACTCTTCACTTTAGTCCCTCCCTAGTAGTTTCTAATGACATGCTCCCAGACCTCTAATGACCAGAAGTGGTCATCGGATGCCAAACCTGGCACTAGCCTTAGCTAGTTTTAGCTTAGGGCTTAATAACCAGCAATCGAATCCCAGACTAGAAGGAATTGAGAAAACTAAATTAAAAGGAGCTGCATATAACTAAAACACCAGGAGCTGCAAATAAATGATATTTCAATAAACAGGTTCACCTACTAAAATACAGTAAGGTGACCACTACATATACACCATATTACCAAAAGTATTGGGACTCCTGCCTTTACACGCACATGAACTTTAATGGCATCCCAGTCTTAGTCCATAGAGTTGAGTATTGATTTGGCCCACCATTTGCAGCTATAACAGCTTCAACTCTTCCAGGAAGGCTGTCCATAAGGTTTAGGAGTGTGTCTATGGGAATGTTTGACCATTCTTCCAGAAGCGCATTTGTGAGTTCAGGCACTGATGTTGGACAAGAAGGTCTGGCTCGCAGTTTCCATTCTAATACATCCCAAAGGTGTTCTATCGGGTTGAGGACTGTGCAGGCCAGTCAAGTTCATCCACCCCAAACTTGCTCATCTATGTCTTTATTGACCTTGCTTTGTGCACTGGTTCATATCATTTGGTGGAGGGGGGATTATGGTGTGGGGTTGTTTTTCAGGGGTTGGGCTTGGCCCCTTAGTTCCAGTGAAGGGAACTCTCTAGGCATCAGCATACCAAGACATTTTTAACAATTTCACGCTCCCAACATTGTAGGAGCAGTTTGGGGATGGCCATTTCCTGTTCTAACATGACTGCGCACCAGTGCGCAAAGCAAGGTCCATAAAGACATGAATGAGCGAGTTTGGGGTGGAGGAACTTGACTGTGCCTGCACAGAGTCCTGACCTCAACCCGATAGAACACCTTTGGGATGAATTTGAGTGGAGAATGCGAGCCAGGCCTTCTCGTTCAACATCAGTGCCTGAACTCACAAATGCGCTTCTGGAAGAATGGTCTAACTTTCCCATAGACACTCTCCTAAACCTTATGAACAGACTTCCCAGAAGAGTTGAAACGGTTATAGCTGCAATGGGTGGGCCAACGCAGTATTGAACCCTACCAACTAAGACTGGGATGCCATTTATAGTTCATGTGCGTGTAAAGGCAGGCGTCCCAATACTTTTGGTAATATAGTGTATACAGTAGCACAGACCTAGCTTTCTGGCAATGTGCAGGTGAGATAACAATAGGACAGAGACATTCTGTCACAAGGATTCAGATACACACTCCACCACTACAGTTAGACTATAAGAACATAGGAATACTTGCATAATAGTTGCTTCTGGCTTGGGTGAAAATACAACTGCAGTAATTCCATTGGACAAGACATTTATCTGATACGTTCTCCCTCTCTTTCCACTTCCTCCTCCTGGGTTTTTTTACCTAACAACCCAGGGACAGGAGTTGCATATAAAACATATTTACAGGCATTAACAAATACAGACAGTAGAGGGCAGTAGAACTCCACACTTCTTTTATAGAGTAAGAATTGTTCCTTTTTTTGGGGGGCTTAGTAAATAAAGTGTAATTGTTTTGGTTGAATTGTAGTGCATCACATTAAAAAAGGACAACACTTATTATTTCCTAATGCTACTCCTCTGTGAACTTTACAACACAAACTCCTTAACCACTTCAATACTGGGCACTTATACACCTTCCTGCCCAGACCAATTTTCAGCTTTCAGCGCTGTTGCACTTTGAATGACAACTGCGCGGTCATGCTACACTGTACCCAAACTACATTTTTATATTTTTGTTCCCACAAATAGAGCTTTCTTTTGGTGGTAATTGATCACCTCTGGGATTTTTATTTTCTGCTAAACAAATAAAAAAAGACAGAAAATTTTGAAAAATTTTTTTTCTTTGTTTCTGTTACAAAACTTTGTAAATAAGTACGTTTTCTCCTTCACTGATGGGCACTGATGGGGCTGCACTGACAGGCACTGATAAGGTGGCACTGATGGGCACTGATAGGCAGCACTGATAGGTGGCACTGATGTGCAGCACTGATGGGTACACATAGGTGGCACTGATGGGCACCGAAAGGTTTCACAGATGGGCACTGATAGACGGCACGGATGGGCACTGATAGGTGGCACTGATGTACACTAATGGATGGTATTGATGGATGCCAATTAGTGCCAAACTAATGACTGCCAATCAGTGATGCCCATTGTGGCATTGGCACTGATTGGTATCCATTGTGGGCACTGATTGGCATCCCTGGCGGTCTAGGGTGGCATACCTAGAGGTGACTAGTGGTGGCATCCCTGGTGGTCCAGTGTGGGCATCCCGGGGGGGGGCTGTGCTGATGATCAGCTGATCGGCTCTCCTCTACTCGCGTCTGGCAGACCCGAGTGAGGAAAAGCCAATCAACGGCTCTTCCTGTTTACACTGCGCTCAGCCGTGATTAGATGCGGCTGATCGCATGGTAAAGAGTCTCTGTCAGAGACTCTTTACCTAGATCGATGTTGCGGTGTGACACACTGCACAGTGTGTCAGACTGACACACTGCAACAACGATCGCCGCGATGTGCGCACCTGGGCGCGCGCAGCGGCTTGATATCCTGGCGACATCATATGAAGTCCAGTCAGGATATCGCAAACACTTTGATGACCTCATCTTGCTATATGGCAGGCGGCAACTGGTTAAAGTAGTGTGGCCTAACAGTGATTCTCACCTTTTAAATTCTGGCATACATTGGGGAAAATAATTATTTGATCCCCTGCAGATTTTGTAAATTTGTCCACTTACAAAGAAATTAAGGGTCTATCATTTTTATCATAGGTGTATTTTAAATGATCGAGACAGAATATAAACCAAAAAACACATGATACAAATGAGTTGTAGTTTAGTGAGTAAAATAATTATTGATCCCCAAGCAAAACATAGCGTGATACTAGGTGCAGAAACTGTTGTTGGCAAGCACAGAGGTAATATGTTTCTTGTAGTTAAAGTGGATGTAAACCCAAAAATGTTTTTGTTTTTTTTGTTTGATATCATACTGTAGAGTATAAGATTTCCTATCATTTGAGCCCAGTCTTGCTACACAGAGTTAATCCATCTCTGAGCAATCCTCTTTTATTGTTCAGTGAGAAAAATCTTGACAAACTGAGAAAAACTTTGTCAGATCCTCCCCCTTGCTGTGAGTGACAGCCCAAGACACAGGCATTATTTTTTAATTCCCTCCCCCACTCCTTTCTTCAGCAGCTCTGCAAGAATAGGCTGTTCCACACCTCAGCATGATTTGGCATGCGGAAGTCATGTGGTTACTTTCCTGTCTTTTCACTGGATGTTAGAGATCATAGCAGAAGTTCAGCAGAAGTTCAATGTTAGAAATACAACAGGAGAAATGCATATTGACAAGGAGTGTAGAGGTGGGCGGGGAGTCTACTGACATCACAACTCCACCCACCGAGCTCCAGACAACAGACCCACCCACAGAATATGCAGTTTTTCGGGTCTAATAATAGAGAGAGGGGAGACATTTGACAGGTAAAGATACATGCAGGAGGCATGTATATCCTTATAGATAACCCCTATGGCCGTAGTTTAGAAAGGATGACATTGGGTTTACATCCACTTTAATGACCAGGTTTGCACACATCTCAGGAGGTATTATAGCCAATTGAGATCTCCAAGATGATTCTGTGCAGGCTTATAGAGGCAATTCTTGGGCATGATCTTTTAGATTCTTACAATAAAAAATATTCAAAGTGAAGTCAATATAACAACTTGGTTAAAATGCAGTGAATGTATACACAAATGTAGGAATAACGTGAACATATACAGTATTTAAAACGGAGTGTCAATACCAAAATTATACAATTGTATGCATATGTTGCACTAGTGATGGTATAGCAAGTGATGTAAACTGCACAACAAAACAGTGACAACAATGCAAAAAGGAAGTGTGAAAACACTGTAAATGTTACTTATCTTATGGGTGCCATCTTCGTACCAAATTATTTTTAGTGTTTTCACCCAATGTGAAAATACCCCAAGCACAATCTGTACACAAAGATAAGCCTTTATCCCAGAACACCTGTGAATAGAACGTCATTATATCTCCAGGATTCACTGTATCTAGTTTGAAAATCCTTGTCTCTAAAGTAGAATCCTGGTGAGATCTCCACCTCAAGGATTTTCTTTGAGTTGTTCCACTCTGCATACCATAGGTCCAATTAAAGAACCAGATATGAGAAATGCTAAAAAGCCAAAGGATGATGAAAACACCAGCATCCAAGAAGAGAACTCCTCTATGGTGACCAGGGTGCTCAAGACGATCGTAAACCGCATTTTTCTCTGTGCTTCCACCACCATAAGTATAGGTCGCTCACCTTAGTCTATGGACCTCTGATTTAACAGAAAGGTCATGCAAGCAGTCCCCTCTGGTGTAATCATAAGCGGCAAATCTGTTTAACGGTTGATCCAGCGATCAAAATCCAGCGTCAATAATGCAGCAGCAATATGGCAAATCTCTTATGCAGTCATGGTTCATGTAAAATCAATGAGACCTATATAGTGCTCTCTGTTTTGACTAAAACCAGCTTTAATATCGATAAAAAATGTTACTTACAAAGATAGCACTGCAAACCCAATGCTAGGATGTGAGGCATACAGCATAACACGCATGAATCAAGGAAGGTGGCTGTAGTGATGTCACGGTACCCTTTTGTTGCACGCGTATCGTCCTGTGGGCTGGACTGTTCGCTGATAAAGTTCCGCCCACAGGATGATACGCGTGCGACAAAAGGGTACCGTGACGTCACTACAGCCACCTTCCTTGATTCATGCATGTTATGCTGTATGCCTCACATCCTAGCACTGGGTTTGCAGTGCTATGTTTGTAAGTAATATTTTTTATCAATATTAACCACTTGACAACTGGGCACTTAAACCCCCTTCCTAACCAGACCAAATTTCAGCTTTCGGTGCTCTAACATTTTGAATGACAATTACTCAGTCATGCAACACTGTACCCATATGAAATATTCGTCCTTTTTTTCACACAAATAGAGCTTTCTTTTGGTGGTATTTGATCACCTCTGGGTTTTTTATTTTCTGTGCTACAAATGAAAAAAGACCGAAAATTTTGTAAAAAAATGCGTTTTTCTTCATTTGTATTATAAAATTTTGCAAATAAGTAATTTTTCTTCATAAATTTGGGCCAAAATTTATACTGCTACATATCTTTGGTAAAAATAACCCAAATTAGTGGATATTATTTAGTCTGTGTGAAAGTTATAGAGTCTACAAGCTATGGTGCCAATCACTGAAAATTGATCACATCTGATCACACCTGATGTACTGAGGCCTCTCATTTCTTGAGACCCTAACAAGCCAGGAAAGTACAAATACCCACAAAATGACCCCTTTTTGGAAAGTAGACATTCCAAGGTATTTAGTAAGAGGCATGGTGAGTTTTTCGAAGTTGTTATTTTTTCCCACAATTCTTTGCATGAAATGAATATTTTTTTTTACACCAAATTGTCATCATAACAGGTTATTTCTCTCACATGGCATGTACATTACACAAATGACACCCCAAAATATATTCTGCTACTCCTCCTGAGTATGGGGATACCACATGTGTGAGACTTTTATACAACCTGGCCACATAAAGAGGCGCAACATTGAAGTAGCACATTCAGGCGTTCTAGGAGCATAAATTACGCATCTAATCTCTCAACCACCTATTACATTTTTGAAGGCCCTGGAGCACCAGGACAATGGAAACGCCCACAAAGTGACCCCATTTTGGAAAGCAAACACCCCAACGTATAATCTATGAGGCATAATGAGTCTTTCGAATGGTTCATTTTTTCCACAAGTTTTTGGAAAATGTGGAAAAAAAATGAAAACGCTTTTTTTACACAAAGTTGTCCATTTCTAAGACATTTCCAACACATAGCATGTACATAGAAAAAATGACACCCCAAAATATATTCTGCTACTCCTCCCAAGTATGGCGATACCATATGTGTGAGACTTTTACACAACCTGGCCACATACAGAGGCGCAACATTGAAGTAGCACATTCAGGCGTTCTAGGAACATAAATTACACATCTAATATCTCAACCACCTATTACACTTTTGAAGGCCCTGGAGCACCAGGACAATGGAAATGCCCACAAAGTGACCCCATTTTGGAAAGCAAATATCCCAACGTATAATCTATGAGGCATAATGAGTCTTTTGAATGGATCATTTTTTTCCAGAAGTTTTTGGAAAATGTGGAAAAAAATGAAAATGTATATTTTTTTTACACAAAGTTGTCCATTTCTAAGATATTTCCAACACGTAGCATGTACATAGCAAAAATGACACCCCAAAATATATTCCGCTACTCCTCCTACGTATGGCGATACCACATGTGTGAGACTTTTACACAGCCTGGCCACATACAGAGGCCCAACATTGAAGTAGCACATTCAGGCGTTCTAGGAGCATAAATTACACATCTAATTTCCTTACAATCTATCACATTTTTGAAGGCCCTTCATATTTCTAACACATAGCATGAACATACCAAGAATTACACCCTAAAATACATTCTGCTGAGCAAAGGGTAAACAAAAGATTACCTATGGTTTTAGTAGTGCAGTTGTCCACAGGAGGAGAGCCCTGATCCAGGCAGCAGGCAGGGACGTAGTCAGCCACAGTGAATGGAATAGTCCAGGCAGCAGGCAAGAATATTGTCCATAGTACAGGCAGGGATACTGTCCTTATACAGTCCAGGGTCAGTGCAGGTAGAGACATTGCCAGCAGTGCCAAAATATTGGTCCTGGTAGTAAGCAGGACCATGGTCCAAGTAGCAGGCCAGGAAAGAATGGGGACAGGGGTGGAGGCTTCTCCCACCCAAATCTCTTTGAAGCCTCCGAGTCTCCAGACCCTAAATCTGGGAATGAGAAAACTAAAAAATTAGATTTCTTCATCCAGAAAAACATTTCTGGAGCCCCTCACATATGTGAGACCCCTGTGTTCCCACTAGCATAGCAGCAATAATACGTGGTGTCTCTTCTAATTCCTCTTCTGGAGCACACCTGGCATTTCTTCTGACGTCTGTGGCCTGTTTCACGAGGGGGGATTTTGTCAGGAAAGTGGCGTTCGTGGAGTCTGCTCACGGAATCAGAGCGAATATTTTCTGGTGGGCTTTTAGGGTACAAAAGGGAGGAGATTACTTGTTCCTGGTATTGCAGATAGGATACGGGGGTCTCAGTAGATTTTTGGTAAATAACATAAGTGTTATACATGGCCAAACTGAAAAAATAAATGGACACTTTTTTATACCAATGACGGGATTTTCTTGTGGGAAGGTCGGGTTCAATCATCTGATCGTTGAAGTCCTCTCCCCCCATAAACAAATTGTAATCATAAACACAAGCAGGTTTCTGGACTGGGCCGTTTCTTCTTGGGACTTCCACGTAGGTGTCATTATGGATTCTCGTGAACATGTGAACATTTCGTCTGTCCCTCCACTTGACAGCCAATAGCTCCTGGTTCCGCAAAGCCACCGTATCCCCTCGGTGTAGCCTTTCATTGACCAGTTTTTGCGGGAAGCCTTTTCTATTGGTTCTTACGGTACCACATGCCGGGGTATCCCTCCGGTGAAGATTGCGGAAGAGGGGCAAGCTAGTATAAAAATTATCCACATAAAGGTGGTACCACTTTCCAAAGAGTGGATAAACGAGCTCCCAGACAACGTTGCCGCTGGTTCCAATATATTCTGGACATTCAGGGGGATGCAGTTGGGTGTCCTTCCCTTCGTACACCCGGAAGGCGTAAATGTACCCCGTGGCTCGGTCACAAAGTTTATACATTTTAACCCCATATCGGGCCCTTTTGCTGGGGATAAACTGTTTGATGCCAAGCCTGCCTGTAAATTTTACAAGGGACTCATCAACAGAAATATTCTGGTCGGGGGTATATAGCTGGGGAAATTTTTCAGAGAAATAATTCAGGAGTGACCGAATTTTGAATAATTTGTCAAAGGCTGGGTCATTTCGGGGAGGGCACTGGGTGTTGTCATTGTAGTGAAGAAAGCGCAAAATCATAAGGTATCTTGATCTTGGCATTATTGAAGAGAAGAGTGGCATGTGGTGGACGGGGTTAGTTGACCAATATGAGTACATTTCGTTTTTTTTTGACCTTTTGACCCATTGTAAAAGTTAGGCCTAAGAAAATTTTAAATTCCGCTATGGTAAGCTCTCTCCACTCAAAGGGACGGGCATAACTAGAGCCAGGGTTGCTTACTATGTACTGCTGTGCGTAAAGGTTGCACTGGGCCACAATCGACGATAGTAAGTCTTCGGTGAAAATCAAATAAAAAAAAATCAAGCATGAAAAAATTATCAGTGTTCACCTGGACACCTGGCTGGGCGGTAAAAGGGGGGATATTTGCTGCTCCGGAATTAGGGGGAAGCCACAGGGGGTTTTGAAGGGCATAGGGTAGGCTGGCATGGCCTCTATCCCTTTGGGGCTGAGATGACACCCTACTGGTGCCTGGCCTTTGTTACAGTGGCTCTTCGCTTGAGGTGGACGGCACTGCGCTTGAGGTGGACGGCACTGCGCTTGAGGTGGACGGCACTGCCCTGGAGGTGGACGGCACTGCCCTGGAGGTGGACGGCACTGCTCTCGAGGTGGTAGTAGGCTGCTGCTCCACGCCAGAACGCCTTCTTTTCAGGGGCAAACGTTCCTCTTCTGATTCTGTATTGGACCCGCTGCTTGTCATGGGTTCATAGGCCGAATCGGACAGAGACTCAGAGAGCTCCCCGCTGCTCTCATCGGTCATGCTGAGACGCTGGTAGGCCTCCTCGGCCGTAAATAATTTTTTTGCCATACTGGTAGCTGGTGAGGTTGATGTGGCGCAGATGAGCACTGATGGGCACAGGTGGCACTGGTGTGGCTTTGGCTGCACTGGTGTGGCTTTGGCTGCACTGATGTTTCTCTGGTGGGCACAGAGGTGGCTCTGGTGGGCACAGAGGTGGCTCTGGTGGGCACAGGCGGCACTGGTGGGCACAGGCGGCACTGATGTGGCACTGGCGGCACTGATGTGGCACTGATGGGCACAGGTGGCACTGATGGGCACAGGTGGCATTGATGGGCACAGGTGGTACTGGTTGGGCACAGGTGGCACTGGTGTGCACTGTAGTGGCACTGGTGTGGCTCTGGTGGTACAGAGGTGGCACTGTTGGGCACAGGCGGCACTGATGGGCACTGGTGGGCACTGGCGGCACTGATGTGGTACTGCAGTGGCGCAGATGAGCACAAGTGGCATTGATGGGCACAGGTGGCACTGATGGGCACAGGTGGCACTGGTGGGGCACTGGTGGTACTGGTGTGCACTGGTGGTACTGGTGTGGTTCTGGTGGCACAGAGGTGGCACAGAGGTGGCACAGGTGGCACAGAGGTGGCACAGATGTGGCACAGATGTGGCACAGATGGCACTTGTGGCACAGATGACACTGTTGTGGCACAGATGACACTGTTGTGGCACTGTTGGGCACTGTTGTGGCACTGTTGGGCACTGCTGTGGCACTGTTGGGCACTGATAATAGATAAAAGACTCACAGTTTGGCACTATGAAGCTCTCCTCACCTCTCACGCTGCATCGGTGTGAGGAGAGGAGAGCGATGAACTTGTGATGACCCTGCAGCACAGCCTTTGTTGACATTTGTGATCGCTCAGTCATTGGACGGAGCGATCACATGGTAAAGGGCCGCTGTCATTGGCCCTTTACCGCGATCCGTGTTGCACCGGGTCCCGTGGACCCGGCGAACATGGAAGTTCCCGTGTGCGCGCCCGGGGGGCACGCGGGACCGTTTCTCCGGGAGGACGTCATAGTACGCCCTCCCAGAGTTATCCAACCGCCCTGCAGCCGTCATTCGGCTATGGGCCGGTTGGTAAGTGGTTAAAGCTGGTTTTAGTCTCATTGATTTTACACGAACCATGACTGCATAAGAGATTTGCCATATTGCTGCTGCATTATTCATGCTGGATTTCGATTGTTGGATCAACCGTTAAACAGATTTGCATGCTTGCATGAACTTTCTGTTAAATCAGAGGTCCATAGACTAAGGTGAGCGGCCTGTACTTATGGTGGTGGAATATACACAGTTTACAATCGTCTTGAGCACCCTGGTCACCATAGAGGAGTTCTCGGCTGCTGGTGTTTTCCTCATACTTTGGCTTTTTAGCATTTCTCATATCTGGGACTTTTATGCGTTTCTGTAGCAGTTATTTATAATTTTTATGCAATTTTTAGCGCTGCACTATTTTTGTATTTTATGTCTATTTAAGGATTGCAATATATTGTCCTTAAGTGTTCAGCTGCTTAGATTAGGATTTACATTGTGGTTTTGCACTGACTGAATCTATTTTAAGTTTTAACAATTAAAGAACCACCATGCTGTTTCAAAAAGTGATTTGCTGCTGTGGATAGTGGTTTCTTCCTTTCCAAGTTTCTGCCTCCTAGATTATTGAGAGACTATGTTGTATTATAACATGTAATTTATTTTTAATCTGTCCTATGAATTTCTTTCCACTGGGACAAGTACATAAATTACTCTTTTGAAACGACAGTTGATATAATTCCAAATGTGATATTTGTTCCATAACTGTTTTCATTCTGATAAGTAGAGTTCATATGTTTCAAATGTCCCAGAAGGATGGCTATGCTGTAGACACTTAACTCTTTTTGTCCTTTATTCTTTCCCCCAAAAAAGGCTTTGACACAACATGTCTCTCAGATTAAGTGTTCTCTTTACAATAATGGACAGTTTACAGTGCCTTGAAAAAGTATTCATACCCCTTGAAATTTTCCACATTTTGGTATGTTGCAACCAAAAACGTAAATGTATTTTATTGGGATTTTATGTGATAGACCAACACAAAGTGGCACATATTTGTGAAGTGGAAGGAAAATGATAAATGGTTTTCAATTTTTTTTTACAACTATATACAAGTTTGGCGTGCATTTGTATTCAGCCCTCCTGAGTCAATACTTTGTAGAACCATCTTTCGCTGCAATTGCAGCTGCTAGTCTTTTTGGGGATGTCTTTACCAGCTTTGCACATATAGAGAGTGACGTTTGCCCATTCTTCTTTGCAAAAATAGGATTTTTAAAACCGCTTACCTGTAAACTTTCCTGTTGCTCTCCTTTTCTTTGAAGTACATCACGGGACACAGAGCCTTTGATAATTACCAAGTGGGTTAGATAGTCACCATCAGGTGATTGGACACTGGCAACCCTAATTACAAGGTGTGTTCCTCCCCTATATACCCCCTCCCATATGGAGAGTTCCTCAGTTTTGTAGCAAAGCAATAAGTATCCCAACGTATAATCCCAAAGAGGGGCGGGAGTTCTGTGTCCCATGATGTACTCCCAAGAAAAGGATTTCACAGGTAAGCTGTTTTAAAAATCCTATTTTCTTGTTCATACATCACGGGACAAAGAGCCTTTGATAATTACTAAGTGGGATGTCCCAGAGCAATGCCCAAATTTGAGGGGAGGGAGACACAGATCAGAAACACAGACCGCCATCGGACATGAGGACCTATACTGCTGCCTGCAGCACACTGCGCCGGAAGGTGGCATCCTCATGCCCTCTTACATCCACCTGATAGAATCTAGTGAATGTATGGAC
Organism: Lithobates clamitans; assembly: GCA_037952925.1. Taxonomy (NCBI): domain Eukaryota; kingdom Metazoa; phylum Chordata; class Amphibia; order Anura; family Ranidae; genus Lithobates; species Lithobates clamitans. The sequence goes on along the minus strand of JBBGZY010000724.1, from coordinate 2,007,067 downwards.
CGAAGACCAAGTTGCAGCCTTGCAGATCTGAGCCATGGAGGCCTGGTGATGCACTGCCCAAGAAGCACTAACTGCTCTAGTCAAGTGCGCTTTAACCTGAAAAGGAGGAATTTTCTTCTTCAAACCATAAGCCTGAATAATAACCTGTCAAATCCCTTTAGAGGTAGTGGACTTCGACGCTGCCTGGCCCTTTTTGGGGCCTTCTGGCAGTATAAATATACAATGAGTCTTTCGTATCTGAGTCATTGCCTGCAGATAGATTTTGACTGCTCTTACAACATCTAAAGAGTGTAACAACTTCTCCGCGGACTGCGGATATGGAAAAAAGGATGGTAGTACCACATCTTGATTCAAATGGACTCCTGAAACCACTTTAGGCAAAAAGGTCGGGTGAGGACGCAACACCACCCTGTCTTCGTGAAAAATCAAATATAGCTCCTTACATGAAAGAGCTGCTAATTCCGATACCCTCCTAGCTGAGGATATGGCTACAAGAAAAAACAATTTCTTTGTCAAAAGAACCAAAGGAGCATGGTGCAATGGTTCAAAAGGTTGTTTCTGTAAAACAGACAAAACCAAATTTAAATCCCACGGGCACACGGGAGGCTTAACCGGCGGATTTAAGCGCAGTGCCCCTTGAACAAAGGCATGGATCAGGGAATGAGAGGCAAGCGATCTTTGAAAAAATACCGACAAGGCCGAGATCTGGCCCTTGATAGTGCTCAAGGCCAGCCTCATTTCTATGCCTAATTGAAGAAGGGCAAGAATCCTGCTAATGGCATACCTTCTAGGATGCCACCCCCTGGATTCACACCATGAAACATATGCTTTTCAGATTCTGTAATAGATGAGCCTGGAGGCCGGCTTCCTAGCATTAACCAGAGTGGATAGGACTGGACCCGAGAGCCCACGGCTCTTCAGGATGTGGGTCTCAACAGCCCAACCATCAAATTCAGACTTTGTAAGGCAGGATGGAATATTAGGCTCTGTGAGAGTAGATCTGAACGTAGCGGAAGAACCCAAGATCTTCCCTCTGCCATCTTTACGATCTCTGCATACCAAGGTCGCCTGGGCCAAGCCGGGGCCACCAGAATTACTGGCTTCCCTTCCCTTTTGACCCTCTGAAGGAATCGTGGGAGAAGCAGAACTGGAGGGAATGCATAGATCAGAAAGTGCTGATCCCACAGAATCGCAAAGGCATCTGCCCTTGTGCCAGAAGATCCCTTATTCTTGACACAAAGTTGTCCAGTTTCTTGTTGAACTTGGAAGCCAACAGGTCTACATCTGGGGTTCCCCATTTCTGACATATGGCCCAAAATATGTTGGGGTGTAGAGACCATTCTCCTGAACACAGCTGCTGGTGGCTCAGGAAATCCGCCTGCCAATTTTCTACCCCTGGAATGAAGACTGCAGACAGGCAGGGAACATGCCTTTCTGCCCAAGCAAAAATGTGATTCACCTCCTTCTGGACATCCAGACTCCTGGTGCCCCCTTGGTGATTGATATAGGCCACCGCTGTAGCGTTGTCTGACGGTATCCGGACAGAACAGCCTTGCAACCTGTAAGTTCAGGCCCTGAGGGCCAGATAAATTGCCCGAAACTCCAGAATGTTGATAGGCAAGAGCCCTTCGGCTCTGGACCATCTTCCCTAGGAAGAGGCTTCTTCCAGAACTGCTCCCCAGCCTACAAAGCTGGCATCTGTGGTTACAACCCTCCAGGTAACTGGAACAAAGGATTTTCCTTTCAGTAGATTCTAGGTTAGTAACCACCAATTGAGGCTCTGGCGTACCCATGGTGACAGGCACATTGGAGGATCCAAGGCTTGAACTCTCTTGTTCCAGGCAGATAGGATGCTGCTCTGTAAAGGTCTTGAGTGAAACTGGGCGTAAGGAACAGTCTTGAATGAGGCTACCATTTTCCCTAATAACCTCATATGTAGTCGAATGGAAGGATTTTTCCTTGTTTTGACTACTCGGACCAAATCCTTTATGGCTTTGGCTTTTGACTTGGTTAAGAATACTCTGCTTTGGACAGTATCTATGACCATGCCCAAATATTCCAGCCTTTTTAGGGACTGTAAGGAGGATTTTTCTAGATTGAGGACCCAGCCTAAGTACTCTAAATACTTCACTGTGCTGAGTACATTGCGGTCTAAGCGTGCTACGGACTGTTCTACAAGTAGCAAATCATCCTGATAACCTGTTACTGCTATGCCTCGAGCCCTTAGCTTTGCCAGGAGCAGAGCTAGAACCTTTGTAAACACTGAGGTGCGGTAGCAAGACCGAAAGGTAAGGCCACAAACTGGAAGTGACGCTGCTCCACCGCAAACCTTAGAAACCTTTGGTGAGCGGGGAAAATTGGCACATGTAAATATGCATCTTTGATGTCTATCGATGCCAGAAATTCTCCTCCCTGAAGGGTGGAAACCACTGAGTGGATTGACTCCATGCGGAAAGAACGAATGTTTATGAACTGATTCAGGTCTTTTAGATCTAGAATAAGTCTGACATCCCTGTTTGGTTTTGGAACCGTAAAGAGGTTTGAGTAGAACCCCGAGCCTTGCTCTTCTGGGGCTACTTCTATAATCGCCCCTTGGGATAACAGGTGTTCTAAGGCCAGACGCAAGGGCCTCCTTTTTTTCTGGATCTTTGGAGACTCTTGACCTTAGAAAGTGGGATGGTGGAAGCTCCTGAAACTCCAGCTTGTAGCCCAGAGACACCGTGGAGGTTACCCATTTGTCCTGAACCTCTTTCCGCCATGCGTCTGCAAACCGCAGCAGCCTTCCCCCCACACAGCTGAGCGGGGGGCACCTCATCATAAGGAGGCTTTGGGGTTCTGCTTAAAAGATCTTGGACCCCAAGACTTTTGGACCTGGCCTTTCCCCTAGTATTGGACTGGGCAGGCCATCACCACTGCCTGGAGATCGAGGCTCCAGGGGCTGGGGAAAGAGAATGTCTAAATGAGGAGCGTTTACTCTTCCTCTTAACCGGCAACAAAGTGGTCTTGCCCGGTAATGATTTGTCCAAATCACCCCCAAACAAGCTTTCCCATGTAACGGGATCCCATTCAAAAATCTTTTGCATGAAGCCTCAACTGCCCAATGCTTAAGCCAAAGGGACCTGCGCATGTGTACCAGCAGGAGAGTAAAGCGGGATGCTTGCTGAACAGAATCCATAATGGCATCAACCGCAAAACATAAGACCTTAGGAAGGTCTGTATAAACCTCGACCTGTTCAGTTGGGAGGAGGTTAACCACCTGCTTCATTTGTTCCTTTAGGAATTGGCACATGCCAACTGCTGCGACTGCAGGTTGGACCACAGTGCCAGCCATAGAAAAGGAGGCTTTAAATAAAGATTCCAGCTCTTTGTCAGTTGGATCTTTGAACCCCTGAGCATTGTCCACAGGGCAGGTCAGGCTTTTATTCACACAGGAAACATCCGCATCAATTGCTGGCACCCCCCATTTCTTGGTGAATTTTTCCTCTACCGGATAAGGAAGGGAAAACTTCTTAAGAGGAGCAAATAGCTTATCTGGGTGAACCCAGTCCTCATACAACATATTCTCCAGCAAGGGATGAATTGGGAAGGTATACGCAGCCTGTGGGGACTTCCGGGATCCCAAGGAGGAAACAGAGGATATGGCAGCCTTAGCAGAGGGCAATTTGTATGTGGCACACACCAACTCAGTATAATATTGCACCTGCACCTTGAGGGCCTGAGAGCAAGAAGAGACCTTCTCCTCATCCTCTGAATCATCCGACTGCTCCTGATCCCCATCTCTGGATAAGGATACTTCATCATTATCAGATTGCACATCCAATAAGGAAACTAGAGCAGAGGCAGGGGATCTATCCTGTTTTCTGCTACTCTTTAAAGTAGAGTTCCACCCCAAAAAAAAAAATAGTAAAGTGCTTGAAAAAAATAAAAAAAAAACATTTGGAGAAATGCCTGTTACTAGGGGGTCCCTCGTAGTCTGCCTCCTTCAGTGCCTGGCGCTCCTAACGTCACTTCCCTCAGCACAGGAAGGGAGATTGCCTCTCCACCCTCCCTCTTGTCAATCATCTGGGACATGTGACTGTCCCAGATGATTGCGGGGCCAGTGACGGCGCATGCATGCGCAGTGGGTGCCCAGCTGTGAAGCCACAGCTGGGCACCCACAGTTAAAATGCCAGCGCCTCCGAGCGGAGGGGGGATGAGCGGGGCTTCGATCCTCCGCATCGCTGGACCCTGGGACAGGTAAGTGTCCGATTAAAAGTCAGCAGCTGCAGTATTTGTAGCTGCTGACATTTATTTATTTATTTTTTTAATGGGAACCCCGCTTAAAAGAAGTTGTGATTAAGGTAGCAGTCCTTCCTTCTAAACCATCCAATGCAGCTTTCACAGTGTCTTCAGTGACATACACAGGGGCTGCAACATTGGGAGAGGCTGCAAAGCCTGACAGGGGTGATGACTCATCCTGTGAGGCTGCCTCCAGTCTTTCGGGGGGGGGGGGGGGGGTGGTTGTATCCTGCAGGCATGTCCAGGACACCTAGACCTAGGCGGTGACTTCTTAGTGCCTCTTTTACCTGCCCCTGAAGCCCTCTTACGGGGAGACATAGTCCTAAGCTGCAAAAGCAGAGGTACTAGTATAGATGCAATCACTGTTGTGCCTCAGTCTTACAATATAATCATTAGCTTAGTCTGCAAAACCTGATGCAGAATAGGTGTCTTAGGTATGCCTGGATCCGAATACACTGAGATGCTTACTGCCCACAGCTCTGTGTCCCACCACTTACAGGGGCTCCGGCGTCCTGGGCTTAGTTGTCCTGTGGACAGAATTTCCCACTTGAGCTGTGGATCTCTGCAGCTCCTCCAGAGTTGCCATGGGCCTCTTGGCTGCTTCTCTGATTAATGCTCTCCTTGCCTCGCCTGTCAGTTTAGGTGGATGGCCATGTCTTGGTAGGTTTACAGTTGTGCCATACTCTTTATATTTTCGGATGGTGGATTGAACAGTGCTCCGTGGGATGTTCAAAGCTTGGGATGTTTCTTTATAACCTAACCCTGATTTAAACTTCTCCACAACTTTATCCCTGACCTGTCTGTTGTGTTCCTTGGCCTTTATGATGCTGTTTGTTCACTAAGGTTCTCTAACAAACCTCTGAGGGCTTTACAGAACAGCTGTACTTATACTGAGATTAAATTGCACACAGGTGGACTCTATTTACTAATTAAGTGACTTTTGAAGGCGATTTGTTCCACTAGATTTTAGATAGGGGCATTACAGTAAAGGGGGCTGAATATAAATGTACACCACACTTGTCACATATTTATTTGTAAAGAAATTTGAAAACCATTTATCATTTTCCTTTCACTTCACAATTATGTACCATTTTGCGTTAGTCCAGTACATACAATCCAAATAAAATACATTTACGTTTTAGTTTGCAACATGACAAAATGTGGTACATTTCAAGGGGTATGAATACTTTTTCAAGTCACTGTATCTGTGATGTTTTTCTTTACAGTATTGTTCATGCATAATTAGACACGTGCAATTCGTTATGGTCCAAATCTGAACCGGATTAATTTTTGGTTAGTCTGAGTGTCGGGTGTATCTGAATCTCCAAATGGCAACAGTAACAAATTTTGTTAAAATTAGTTTAGTTTCTATTTGTTTATTTGTTTTCTATCGAATTACAAATTTTTGGAACAATTCAATTTCGAAATAGGTCGAAAAATGGTCAACGGCTTTGAATTCTCTGTGAAGATCAGCTGGTTGTTAAGGGGCGGTTTGGGAAACTGGCCGCCACATCCTTAAAGAGGAAGTAAACCCTGATGGGTGTTACTTCCTCTTTGTTTCCCTGCAAAGGTAAAGCATAATGGGCTACTATGCATTGCATAGTAGCTCATTATGTGACACTTACTTGCAGGAGAAGCTTGCAATGTCTCCGTCTTCCTCGCTAGTAGCAAGCGTCCATTCTTCACCCCTCTTCCTTCTGGGGTCATGAACTCCGGCTCTGTGACTGGCAGGAGTCGCGTGATGTCACTCCCGCGAATGCGCGCGGGAGCCGCCTTTAACGGCATGACCCGAGCTGGAAACGGCACAGCGTGCAGGTCTGGAAGATATTTCAAGCACCTACAGGTAAGCCTTAATCTAGGCTTACCTGTAGGTTAAAGTGGTTGTAAAGGGTTTACAACCACTTTAACAACCGATGACTCATCAGCTCATCTGTGAGTGTGGGGGGTGACTTATCGGAAACTGGAAGCCCTCTTTAACAAGGGGGCCCCCTGATCCCAGCCCCTACTCACTCACCAAAAAAAGTAAAAGTTAATAAAAACACAACACCAGTTTTTGACAAGCTCTTAATTAAAAACAAACACTGACGAAAAAAAAAAGTTGCCTGCAGAACATGATTGCTCCTTACAAGGGACACAGCCAAAATACAGGTAAACATAGGGGCGGGGGTTACCCGGTGATGTAACTAGATGACCTCGCCCCCATGTCTACCTCTCATTGGGCAAGTAAGCGCTTGGTATAAGCGCGAAACGCGTTAGCTGATTGCTTGTACTTTCTGCCACAGTGTTTTGTATACTGTATGCTCAAGAATCTATTACAATAAATAATTTTTGAACCACATCCTCCTGGAGTGCGGCTGTCCGGATTTTCTCATTCACCTTCAACATGTCTCATTGGGCGAGTGTCGTTACGGGGCTGGATTACTCTGTGGTGTCACATGGTAACCTACCCCATGTTTGTCATTTGGGAATGACACTCACCAAATTAGAGGTAGACATGGGGGCACCGTCACCCAGTTATGTCGCCGAGTAACCTCCTCATCCCTATGTGTACCTGTCATTCAGCTGTGTCCCTGGATAGGGACATTCATGTTCGGCGGGTAACAGGGATATTTTTTCGTCCGGGTTGGTCGTTTTTTTGTTGTCCAGCTTGAAGTGCTGCCCAGCTTGAAGTGCCTGCTGCCCAGCTTGAAGTGCCTGTGCCTGCTGCCCAGCCTGATGTGCCTGCTGCCCCGCTTGATGTGCCTGCTGCCCAGCTTGAAGTGCCCGTGCCTGCTGCCCAGCTTGAAGTGCCCGTGCCTGCTGCCCAGCTTGAAGTGCCTGCTGCCCAGCTTGAAGTGCCCGTGCCTGCTGCCCAGCTTGAAGTGCCCGTGCCTGCTGCCCAGCTTGAAGTGCCCATGCCTGCTGCCCAGCTTGGTGTGTTCCTGTCCGCTGCCCAGCTTGGTGTGTTCCTGTCCGCTGCCCAGCCTGGTGTGTTCCTGTCCGCTGCTCAGCCTGGTGGGTGTGTTCCTGTCTGCTGCCCAGCCTGGTGTGTTCCTGTCTGCTGCCCAGCCTGGCGTGTTCCTGCTCGCTTCCCAGCCTGATGTGTTCCTGCCCGCTCCCCAGCCTGATGTGCCACTGCTTGCTGCCCAGCTTGAGGTGCCCGCTGCCCGGCTGGACACCATGGACTTTCCCAAGCAACGGCTAGTTGGAGTGTCCGGAGGTCACTCCTTCAAGGGGGGGTACTGTCAGGAAAGGTCCCCTCCGCTGGTGATATCGATCATTTGGCGTGCAGTACTGAGGTCCACCAGCAGGTGTCTCCTGGCAGTTTGGAGCTGTCAGAAGAGCTTTTTCCTGCTGGTATTCTGTCACCTTTGGGCTGCAGTACTGGCGTCCACCAGCGGAGGAATCCTGGCAGTATGGAGCAGGTATTCCCCTCTGCAGACAGGTGTCACCTGACCTTAATTAGCAGCTGCAGTATAAATACCCGGCAAGTGCACACTCATCTTGCCCTGGTATTTTCCTTGAGCCCTGACCTGCAGCCTGCATCCTGTTTACCTGATTCCTGAAACCTGATTCCTGTTGTCCTTCTTTATCGACCTGATTCCTGGAGCCTGTTGTTCCTGTTCCCTGTCTGTTTCCTTGCTCTGGACCCTGAGCCTTGTATCTGACCCGTCCCTCCTGTGAGCCATCCATCCGCTCTTGTCCTGTTTGTTTTCCTTCCCCAGCTGCTGATCTCCCGTTGACGACCCTGGCCTGGCTCTGTTTATGATCTCGGTATTTCCCTTATTTGTATATATTCGTTCTGTTATTATTATTATTTGTGGGGTTCTGTTTTGTATTGGTTGTGGTGCACTAGTGATATTGGAGGTGGTTGTGTTACATTTATTCATTTATCTTTAATAAATCATTTATATTTTCACTTATACACGTCTGGGTTTCCTCTGTTGCAGTCCACACAGTTCTGGTCTTATCTGGTACATGACAGCATCCATGGCAATTGTTAAATTATGGGTCAAACACGATCTTCCTCTCCCACCAACCCAAAACAGGTTGGCAATTGAAGGGGCACATCTCTCCTCCATGGCTACTCCTGATTGCTGCAAATAGCATTCACTATTAAAAAGGAAGTCACTGTGAAGTAATATAAACATCAATAAATCCACAAGGATGTGATCTTGTGAAAGTATTTTACAACCAAAATTGTCAAATGATGGAATATGTTAGAGTATAATGATTCCATATCACATCTGATTACTAGTGTAATTTGGTTCATGCACCCCTTGTAGTTTGTGTAAAAGTTGCATTCCATCTTTAACATAATATGTTAGACTTCCAACATGTAAAAGACAATGCCCAAGACACCCAACATTTCTCAGTCAGGATTTTCATGCCTGAAACTATAGGTCAGCCCAGGGGCCTAGTGATATTTTTGGGTAAGATGTAAAATATCAGAAGTAGCAATATGGGGTGGGAGACAGACTAATGTTCATTTTTTTGTGTAATAATTTCACTCATTTGAGGTTTATCTGTAAATCTTCCAAAAAAAAAAAAATTAAGATTTCTGAAGAATTAGAAGACTGGATTTTGTAAGGTTGTGTGAATTGCAACTGTCACAACACTTCTTTCAAGTACATCTCCACTGGTCACAAAATAATATTTCCATACTAATCTGCTTCTTTGATAATTATACTACAGTCATTTTATAGTGAATCTAGAGCCTCTTTTTCTATATTTGTCATATTTCCATAATATTTGGTCTGCTTTTTCATATACATGATGTCCTTATTTATCGGCTCACAGAAAATGTTAACCTCAGGATAAATATGAAAGAGGAGTACCAACTAATTTGTCTACTATTATATTGTTTACCTCCTTTGTTATTATCAAAGTGGTCCTTCAAATGAATACTTCTCTAGCAGTTTCCTTCATATTAATGTGCAGAGTATCCAGTGGGTAAAGCTTGTTTCTCTTTTTTAAAAATCTGAGGAAAATCATGAACACATTTCAAAAACAGAAAGTTACTAAAATATTTTGGAGAGAAGAACAATCCTTTTTGAAGTACCAACCTTTCTGATTAGAAGATACATATGGACACGTTTTTGAGGTCAAGTTCAGATGTTAATTTCTGCCTTACTTGTGTTTAGATAATCCTTTCCTTTGCAGTCACCAAAATTATTTAGTTTGGCACATCTATAGTTAATGCTTCATTAATTTTGTGTTTCAGCATTGAAACTATGTCATTTTTGCTTTCTTGAGCTCACTTCCTGCTTTGCTCCCTTCATGTTATGTTTTAGTGTGGGTATCATAAAAACTCTCTTTTCTAAGATCATTTCCTGTTTTGAGCTCACTTTTTGGGCACCATTTATTTATCCTTTTGGCGTACACATAATTGCACACCGCATTTATAAAACATTTTATGCCATTAGCAAATTAGCTTCTGATAAAGTGGTTACATACCATGATATGCATTAAGCCATTCTGTAGATGCCCTCAATAACCTATTGTAATATTACAGTATATGGTTATGAACTCCTAATATTTTTTTCTTTTTTTTGTAATGCCAGCACGTATTACTTTTGTGTTGTTATTATAGGTTTGCAGCATATTGGCTAAATATGCTCCCATATAATATAAAACAAATGGGACCAATAGCGACCTCTACAGACTCATTCGAGTTAAAGGATACATTTGTTCAAAATACAATACATACAAATAATACAAATCAGACAGTAGCAATTATATTATGGGAAGAAGGCTGCTCCATCCCTGATACACTAGACAAAATATATCTCCCATGGGACTTTTCCGCAGCAATAGAAATTACACAATTACAAATTAGTGTATAAAAAATAAAAAAAAGTTTTAGTGAACAGGTTTAAATATGGCTGGTCTAAACACTTAAAATAAATTGCATATTCACCAAGTCAACCCAACGCTTTTGTTTTCTTGATGTATGTAGGATTGCTTCCACTTCCTTATTCCCTGATAAAGACTTTAAATAATTTGAAACGCATTGGGTTGACTTGGTGGATATGCAATTTATTTTAATAATTTCATGTATCCCTATATGTATATTGTAGTAATGGTATAAGATCAGGACGTGAAGTGTCTAGACCAGCCATATTTAAACCTGTTGTTCAGTAAAAAAAAATATTTATTTTTATACGCCAATTTGTAATTGTTTGATTTCTATTGCTGCAACAAAGTCCCATGGGAGATCTTTTGTCACAAATACAAATATATATAATTGATGAAAATTAAAATTACCTATCTGATTTTAATATGTCTATGTAGGGATAGTTGGAGAACTTAAAAATATTATTTTCGAACTGAGCCTGTAATGCATGTCTAAATTCGAGATACCTATAGACGTTTGTACAATGGAGTTCAAGTTTCTGCTGCAAATCTTCAAATTACATGAGAACAGTGGCCGTATAGGTATCAGCCAAGGTGTTTAATCCTCTCTGTTCTCAGAAGGAAAAATCTATAAAATGTAACAGTTGGGAGAACATAGGGTTATACCAAAGAGGAAGTGCAGCTTCAATGTCCTTGAACCCCGCAATATGTGACACCAATCGTGCCAAGTTTAATATCGGTAGCATTTTTTCTAAAACTGATTTTGGGGCCTCCAATGCAATCAGCAGACTATTTAGTTGAAGGACATGGGCTAGATGGTACTCTACCACTGCGGGTGTCACAGGTGACAGCCAATCAGGAAGGTGCCGTAGTTGTCTGACTAGAAAATAATAATATAAGTTCGGAAGAGCCATACCTGCTTCCAATTTCGGAGATTGCAGAGTAGAAAGCTTGAGTTTCCGGCTATTCTGGGCCCATATAAATGAGCTAAACTGAGCATCTAAGATTTTAAAATGGAACTTGGGCACCAGCACAGGCATATGGCAGGACACATACAGGCATTTCAGCAAGATGACTATTTTTATGAGATTGATTCTACCTGCTACTAATAGAGGGAGTTCTGCCCACGCGGTAAGCTTGGTTTTTGTTACTTGCCTGAGGGGGTCCATATCTGCATTTAATACCTCTGAGGAGGATAATGTGATATGTATTCCCAGATATTTGAACAAAGTAACCACTTTAAGGGGAGTCACAGCCCCATTTTCAGAAACTACCTGAGGTTGAAGAGGCTTCAGAGCAGACTTTTTCCAATTAATTTTAAGGCCCGAAAACGCACCAAAGATATCAATTATTTGCATTGTGGCATTCGGTGACTGTGACGCATCCTGTAAGTACAAAATTAGGTCATCTGCGTATAGATCATCTGCGTATAAACCTATCACATCAGTTCTGTCTGCCAAGGAGATTCCTTTCACCAGAGGAGACTGCTTAAATCTTGGGGGATAATGGGGGATTTTAACTATCCAGACATAGACTGGGTGGAGGGAACCGCGCATTCATCTAAGGCTTGCCAGTTCCTAAATGTCTTGCAGGACAATTTTATGGGTCAGATGGTAGACGCACCAACTAGAAATAAAGCATTACTGGATCTACTGATTACCAACAATACAAACCTGGTGACAGATGTGGAAATACGGGGCAATTTAGGTAACAGCGATCACAGGTCAATTGGCTTCAGTATAAATCACCCAAATAGGAAACATAAGGGGAATACAAAGACACTGAATTTCAAGAGAGCCAACTTCCCTAAACTACGAACCTTGCTAGAAGGCATAAATTGGGATAAAATCTTAGGAACAAAGAACACGGAGCAGAGATGGGTTTGCTTTAAGAGCATATTAAATAAGGACATTAGCCAATGCATCCCATTGGGTAATAAATTTAAAAGAGCGAACAAAAGTCCTGGATGGCTTAACTCAATGTAAAAATGCATATAAAAGCAAAAGAGAAGGCCTTAAAAAAATACACGGTTGAGGGATCATCATCAGCATTCAGACTTTATAAAGAATGCAACAAGAAATGTAAGGGTGCAATAAGGACGGCTAAGATAGAACATGAAAGACACACAGCGGAGGAGAGCCAAGAAATTCTTTAAGTATGTAAACAGTAAAAAAGGGAGGACAGAACATATTGGCCCCATAAAAAATGAGGAAGGGCATCTGGTTACAAAGGATGGGGAGATGGCGAAGGTATTGAATTTATTCTTCTCCTCAGTCTTCACGAGGGAATCGGTGGCGTCAGTAACCAAAACTGCAGTGTTTATCCTCATGACACATCACAGGAAGCACCTCCATGGTTAACAGAGAACAGAATTAAAATTAGACTTGGGAAACGTAACATTAATAAATCTCCGGGACGAGATGGCTTGCACCCGAGGGTACTTGGGGAACTCAGTCAAGTAATTGCCAGACTATTGTTCCTAATTTTTACTGACAGTCTACTGACTGGAATAGTACCAGCTGATTGAAGAAAAGCCAATGTAGCATCACTATTTAAAAAGGGCCCAAAATACATCCCTGGGAATTACACAGACCAGTTAGCCTAACATCAATAGTATGTAAACTCTTGGAGGGGATGATAAGGGACTATATACAAGATTTTAGTAATGAGAACGGTATCATTAGCAGTAATCAGCATGGATTCATGAAGAATCGTTCTTGCCGAACCAATCTATTAACTTTCTATGAGGAGGTGAGTTGCCAACTAGATAAAGGAAGGCCGTAGACGTGGTGTATCTGGATTTTGCAAAAACATTTGACACAGTTCCCCATAAACATTTACTGTACAAAATAAGGTCCGTTGGCATGGACCATAGGGTGAGGAAATGGATTGAAAACTGGGTACAAGGGCGAGTTCAGAGGGTGGTAATAAATGGAGAGTACTCTGAATGGCCAGGGGTGGGTAGTGGGGTCCCCCAGGGTTCTGTGCTGGGACCAATCCTATTTAAGTTGAAACACGTTGGGTTAATTAATCTCTGTATTTGCAGATGATACTAAGCTAAGCAGGGCAATAACTTCTCCGCAGGATGTGGAAACCTTTCAAAAAGATCTAAACAAATGAATGGGGTGGGCAACTACATGGCAAATGAGGTTCAATGTAGAAAAATGTAAAATAATGCATTTGGGTGGCAAAAATATGAATGCAATCTATACACTGGGGGGAGAACCTCTGGGGGAATCTAGGATAGAAAAGGACCTGGGGGTCCTAGTAGATGATAGGCTCAGCAATGGCATGCAATGCCAAGCTGCTGCTAACAAAGCAAACAGAATATTGGCACGCATTAAAAACTATGTAATTATGTAGCACCAATGCCTCTGCCACCGCAAAAAGGAGTGGCGACAGAGGGCAGCCCTGACAAGTGCCTCTATGGAGTGGGATGGGTGTAGAGTGAAGTCCATTAACCAACAGTTGTGAGGTGGGATTGGTATATAAAATTGAGACCCATGTGCAAAAATTCTCGCCAAATCCAAAAAATTGGAGGGCAGCTAATAGGAAGGGCCACCCGACAGAGTCGAAGGCCTTAGCCGTGTCTAAGGAGGCCACAGGAGTCAGGCAAATATTCTCAGAATTGGACAATTAGTTGGGTTCTACGTATATTATTGGAGGTAGATTTCCCAGGGATGAAACCAGTTTGGTCCAGGTGAATTATACTAAAGATGGCACAGTTAGGATGTTTAGCTAAGATTTTTGTGAGTATTTTGTAATCTATATTTACAAGTAAGATTGGACGATATGAGGCACAGTCAAAAGGGTCTTTGTCAGGCTTCGGTATAAGTACCATGTTGGTGTCGTACATGGAAGGTGGCAGTCTCCTCTCCTGAAATGCCTTAGAATATATCTGTGGGAGAACTGGTGCCAACACATCAATTTTGACCAGCTGGGCCAGAGGCCTTTCCTGCCACCAGTGAGGCAACAACCTCCCTGACGTCATCCTCAGTATTGTTAGCGTCTAAAGCCAGTACTTGCTCTTGTGTCAGAAGAGGGAGTTACAGTTCAGATAAGTACACATCTATATCTTCCCTAGTATGAGTAAGGGTGGTAGCATACATATTTACATAGAATGTGTGAAAACAATCGAGATGATGGTGTCCAGTTTTTCCTCCATGCTGATGCCACCTACTGATGGTGTCCAGTCCTCCTCCATGCTGATGCCACCTGCTGATGGTGTCCAGTCCTCCTCCATGCTGGTGCCGCCTGCTAATAGTGTCCATTCCTCCACCATGCTGCCGCCTTCCGATGGGGTCCATTCCTCCTCCATGCTGCCGCCTGCCAATGGGGTCCATTCCTCCTCCATGCTATCGCCTGCCGATGGGGTCCATTCCTCCTCCATGCTGCCACCTGCCGATGGGGTCCATTCCTCAACCATGCTACTGCCTGCCGTTTTGACCTACCATCTGCTGCCACCCAGCCGAACCATTTCGGATTCCTGGGCTGCCGCCCAGCTGGACTATGCGGATTCTTGGGCTGACACCCAGCCAGACTATGCTGATCCCAGGGCTGCTGCCCAGCTGGACTATGCCGATACGTGTGCCGGCCTTATGTGCCTCATCCTGCTGATCCGGTGCCTGTTTCCCAGCCTGCCTCTGGACATCCTGTGCCCAACAACCTGCCCGTCTCTGAAGGTCTGCTGTCCGATGACAAGTCTACCATTGATGATCTTATATTATCTTCTCCCTACCACCCTGCCGGGTACTATTGACTCTATGCCAGCTGCTCAGTTTGATTGTTATGCAAAGGCTGAGTGTACACCTGCTAATGGGTTGGAAAGCTCAGAGTCTGACTCCTCACATGCCTTATATGGGTCACCTGCTTGGCCTGAGATTCATTTGACGGTTGCCTAGATTGATTCCCTCTGGCAGTGTGTTGCTCCTATGGTGCCAAAGCCTGGTGGTCCGCACATACCCTTGGTAACTGGTAGCTGCATCTGCCTTCATGACCTTGGTTGTGGTAAGCTTCTGCGGAATGACAGAGTCCGATCTGGGCCTTGCCATGATCCGGATGCGATTGCCACAGCTCTGGGTGTACTAGGGGACCCGGGTCAGGTAACCAGTGCCTCAGGGAGACCTCGGTGGCTTTTGGTATGCAGAGCAAGTCCTGGAAACCAGGCAAGCTACAAGGTTATGATGAGACACTTCGTGTCTGGGTTCCGGTACTGTCACATGACCCCAGGGCTAAGTCTGCAGATAACCTGTGGAACCCCAGCATTGGGGTACCTGCTGTCTTGAGGGACTCAAAGTGCCAAATACTGTACATCTCAGAGGATCTGACCAGCAGAAAACCCAGCCAGTTTTGGGACCCCAGCGGGGTTCTCACCAAGCATTGGCAGAGGAGTATTCAGTCTGCCCTATAGAGCGTCCAGAGGCCGTTCCTTAAGGAGGGGTCTGTCAGGATTGAGTTCACCTGCTTGTGACACTGTGGTGCTCTGGGCCGATGGCTGCAGCTCCAGTGTCCACCAGGAGGTGTCTCCCAGAAGCCAGCAGGTTTTGATCAGCCACTCTTGGCTTCAGCTGGCAGGAGGATATTTAAGGCTGCTCCTCACTTCTCCCAGCACGTCACTATCCTGTTGATTGCCCACTTGCTACCTGATCCTTGTGCTTCCTGTATCCTAATCCTTCCTGCACCCCTCTGCCTTGCGCCAGCTCTTGTATTAGTTATTTTTTTTATGTTCTTGTTTACTGGAGTAGTTTAGGTTTTCGCTGGTTGCTGTGTATATTTATTGGTGTGTGTTCACTAATGTGTGTGCACCCCTCTGCCTTGCTCCAGCTCTTGTATTAGTTTTTTTTGTTCTTGTTTGCTGGAGTGGTTTAGTTTTTCGCTGGTTGCTGTATATGTTTATTGGTGTGTGTTCACTAATAATAAATATCACTTTAAGGATATATACGTTTGGTCTCAGTTTCTGGGTGTAGCTACATGTCTGGTCTCCTTGCCGCTGATCCCTGACAGAAATATTGTACACATTTAATGCACAGTAATTTCAAAGGGAGAGACCAGGCAGTTTATAATTAAGCAATCACTGTTGGACTACATTATTTTAGAGAAAGTATACCCACAAATATTCTTGGTTGAGCTAGTGCACTAAAAATGGTCCAAAAAATTAGCCAAAGAGAATAATTTAGCCCGCATCAAAGCAAAATATTTTTCCACTAAGGAGCAGCATACAGAAATGTTAGAGGTACTTTTTTGTGCCAAAGCACCATAATGCCGCTCAAACTTTAACAGGCATTGCAAAAAAATAAACAGAGAAACCGCTGCTGAAACATTTGGTTTAAGGTATTTTTAGTGCTGAAGCACTGTAATTTAACACAAATATTAATGAATGCAGGATTGACCCTACAAAAATACAAGTTTTTAAAACTCAGGTGGCAGGAGATGGTTATGGTGTTAGGCGAGCAGTAAAAATAATTGTTGACAATGGCAAGATGTGGTTATGGTGACAAGAGACAGAATTTGTTACACCCCTTTAAAAGAGATGCTTTCACTGTACTGTATAATAATGTTGTTCACTTAGGCAGCCACCTTCCATCACCAGCAAGAGGTTCCAAGCCATATTGGCCAGGAAACCGCATATTGCTCATCTCTTGAATGAATGTTAGGAGGTTCCTCCTTAGCACGTTTCCCCTCATAATGTGGATTCAAAAAGGTACCCAACCAGTATTGGTCCCTGTCCTTTATGGCTTAATTCCTGTGGTCCGTTTGCAGATACTACAGCATGAATAAGCCCAACCATCACAAATTTCCCAGTTCTCTGGGTTACTGAGGACAATGTTGTCCTCCCTCCTACTATACGTTTCACATCTGAGGTTTTAGGGGAGGTTGAACTGTACCCCTGAAAACCTGCCAATGTCCTCTCCTCCTTACCAGCACGTGCAACCCTCCTCCTCCTTATGTGACTGTTGCTGCCTCACAAGAATGGAGACGGGATAAAGTGGGACCTGAGACACCAGGAAGTCCCCCTCTTCCTCTTGCAGCTGTGCTTCCAGTCACAGTGCACAGTTTGATGCCTTTGTCACACACAACTTTTTCTGGCAAAAAATAGCAATGGGTTGCCACCTCTGGGCCTGCTACTGCATAGCTAACAGAATCTCTGCCCCACTGTGGCTCCTGTTTCCAAAACATAGCAATTGCAAAACAGCATGGCAGAGTTTCCCCTAAGCCACTGCATAGTCTCCTCATTGCTTGGAAGGGACTGGTGGTTCTGACGACTCACCAGATAGGGCCATTGAGTAGGAGAGGGTGGAGGTGACTGTCACTATCACAAAGTTTCAGGATGCAAGGCAGCAACACCAACTCCATAGGTTTTCCTTGTCCTGCATCCTTCCTGGCCATCTGCAAAGTTACCCAGCTGTCCATAAAGAAGATATAATGTCCCTGCCTAAGCCTGCAGGACCTGGTGGCTGTGCACCCTGCCACTGACCACATGGTCTAGCGACTTGAAGACATTAATTTCCTCATGACGGTGGCGGGCAGAGATGGCCTTCTGTGTGGAGAAAATGGCGAGTGGGCACTTGCCACTGTGGTACAACACAAGCTGCAAAGTCACAGAGGAGGACAGATCTAACAGATAGATCAAGATCAGCTGTAAAGCCAGCAATTTTTGACAAACTGCCGTTAAGATGCTGGGTATGGAGGTGATTTGGGGCATATTTTTTCCTATGTAAAGAGAAACCTGTCTGGTTAAAGATACAGCTAGAGATGACAGAGTGGGGTTTGAAGACTCAGGACAAGGTTGAAGTCTGTGCTGTGTGGCCCCATACTGACCCTCCTCCATGCTGAATGGCAAGCTTCTCAAACCTCTTGTAAGGCATTCATTCTTATTGCTTGAGGCAGATTATGGACATTCTTGTGTAGTGAAGGGAGAGGTGGAAAGGAAGGAGTGAGGAGGAGTGTGGGCCTTTTTGTTTTCATGTGCTGCTTCCACAGAACTTTCTGGTGAACAGGGATGTGTCTCCTCATGCATGTTGTACCCAAATGACTGATAGATTTACAGTGCTTGATGTACTGCAGGTAGAAACCATAAATCTCTTTGGTGCTGTCTGCAGCACATGTGTGAAAAGAAGCCCAGCTGTGCAGAGCAGACCTGGCAATACCAGTGGCCTGCACCTGTGGAGCAGTGACATTCAGGGGAATGTGATATATGCTCCCTCTGCCCCCCTAAATGCTACCTATGAATGACTTTATGCCTTGCTGATGTGCCTCTCCCTCACTTTTCTCCTAGTCTATCTCTGCTACCCAGGTATGGTCTAAGACCTCAACATCATCTGCACCCTTCTCCTCAGCTGCAGAAACATCACTGGCAATTGGTGTTCCCTGCCCGCTGTCCCCTCCATCTATGTTCCCATTGCTTCCTCAACCTCTGATGAAATTATTACTGCACATCCTGCAGAAGCAAACGATGGAAGATGTGCTGATATAATTCAGCAAATTCCTCCATGCCAATCTGCAGATCATTGAAAGGATTAGTTGTGGGTGAGGAGGAGGAACAGAGTACATTTGCCTCTGCTTATAACATTGTGCCACTCTGCACCTAGAAGGAGAAGGAGGGTAATGAAGGCTTGGTTATCTGCTTCATCACCTTCTCCACATTCTCTTTTGTATTGTGTTCCCACTGCCAGAGGAGAAAGGCAGATATGCTCTGGCCTGAGGATACAGAAAGCCACCTGTAGAGGGTGGTGCGCTAGCAGCCGCTGCTGCACTTGATGAGCAGAATAATCACTCATGTATGTGGTAGAGTGAGGTGGCGAACTGCAGATTGCTCACTCACTTCCGTATTACCTGCCAGAAGTAAACACGGTGATCATATGACTGACTGACTTGTCCTCTGCACTAAACTCCTGGTGGCCATCTTGAGGAAGATAATTGGACACAGCTCTCCTGTGATTTTGTCAGCTTTCTCGAATCCAGAGAGGCAATAACGAACCCTTGCTTGGTCATTTTGGAGCACCCTCAGTGAGGAGAGTTCTGAGGTAGAAACAGACATCTGCTGGCTATGGAAGGCATAGACTTAGCCTTAGGGACAGGTTCTAGGGAAAGGAGCTGAGTTAAGGATAGACCTGGATACTACTGCAGACAAGGGTGGCACTAGGGGATATTTGGGTATGCTGTAGCACCCCCAAAAATTCTTTCAGCACCCTATACATGAACCTGTCTGGACCACTTACATTGCATCAATCCACTTTGGATTGATGCAAACTTGCAAAGTATTTTGAACTAGCAGAGACTTGCTTCTCAGTGATACAATGGCTCCCTTCCATGGGTCCAGAAATATTTTGTTTAGTTCTGACTGCCCAGGCTCTCCACAGCCAGTGCTACCACACTGGTAAATTGGCCTGCAGTTAGGGGCATCAAGAGTAAGAGCAGCTTTCAGCGTTATTTTATTAAATAATGGAGAGAAGTCGGCTGCTGGTCACCTACCAGCAGACAAAGACTGTATCTAGAGAATGAGAGACCCAGTGCACTGACCATTGTTGTACAGAGGGAAATGACCACCAGTATTCAGCAGCACTAACAGTATGCAGAAACACAAACCACCAGTGTACAGCAGCACTGACCACTAGTATGCAAGTGAACAAACCACTAGCTTGAGGAGGCACCAACCAACTGTATTCAGGGGGAACTGGCCACCAGTATGCAGGGGTACCGACTTCCAGTATACAGGGGTCCTGCCCTCCGGTATAAAGGGGTACTGACCACCAGTATACAGGGGGACACTGACCCTGGCAGCCACAGTCCATGAAGAAACATGTTTTTTGGCCACGCCCAAACTTTGGCAGCTCGTTGCATTAGGACCCCTCTTTATACTTGCAATATCAACACAGCACCCCTCAAAAATTGTCTGAAGCAGCCTCTGCCTGGAAACCTGTGTTGGTTTGGAAAAAATATTTTTTTTGTTATCTAAACTAGGGCAAGGTGTGATTTGAGACTTTATCTGTGGCTATCCCCAAATGCTATCCACAATTAGAAAAACGAGAATCTAGCAGGTGGAGGGGATTTTTTTGGCCACCAAAACAATATGTTAATACCGGGTAATTTTAACCCCTTCCTGCCCAGGACGATTTTCAGCGCTGTCGCACTTTGAATTACAATTGTGCCTTCTATGGTATAATAAAAATCTGGTTGAAATAAGAGGTATAGAGAGCCCCCGGGAATGGGAAAGACAGAGCATTATCCAGTTAATCCAATTATATGAGGGCAACCTCCATGAAGACATTCCTAGATTTAAGACGGGAATTTAACATTTCAAACAAGGTGTTCTATAAATACCTCCAGATTAGGCATGCTATTCAAGCTCAATTCAGTTCTCAAACTATTGAATGGATCCAGATTCCGGTACTCTTAAAAATAATTAAATCAGTTTCAACTAAAGGCTTAATTTCCACGTTATACGCCAACTTGGGGGAAAGAATTATGAGTGGAGCGGGACCCCTGAAGAGCAGAGCGGGGTGGGAGAGAGACATAGGGACAATAACTACGGAACAATGGGATAAGATCATAGCACAAGGAGCCCTGGTCTCGATTTCCCCCTCACAGAAAGTCTCTTACCTGTTCCTAATCCATAGTCTACTATACCCCCCAAAAATGTTTAAATTTGGATAGAAACCAAACAATGAATGTCCCAGATGTAAGGCGACAGGTGATCTTATCCACATGGTGTGGAAGTGTCCAAAATTATTTAGATACTGGGTAGTGATAGTTGACAAGATAAATAAAATCTTCAGGACTACATTAGAACCTGTGGCCAAGACATGTCTATTAGGGAGCTTGGAGGAAGATAGAGTTCCACCTGGTACTGCTGTACCAGTGCTGAGATGTCTGTTCCAAGCGAGGAGACTCATAGCACAGAAATGGCAAGCACAGGCTCCCCCTACAGTGAAGCTTTGGATTGAGACTATTAATTCAATGATTTGGAGTGAAAGAGTGATGTATATCAGACAAAACAACCTCAGGAAGTTTGCGAGATTGTGGGGACCTTGGCTAGAGGAAATGGGTTGCCCCTTATGAGGGGAAGGGGGGAGCTGGGGGGACCCCACTCCCCACCATACTACCGGCTCCTCCATCAATTTCCCCACAATGGTCGTTGTTCTATTTTATTTCTTTCTCTTTAGAGTAGTTTTCTTCTCTCCCTTCGCCTGTTTTTGTTGGATGATAGATAACTAGGTTTGTATAACCAAAGACTAGTTGGTGTGTGGTGAAGAGGTGGGAGTAGTAGAGGGGGGAGGGAGTGGTAATATAAAATAATAATAGTTTTTTTTCCTCTTTTTTTGTACCAAGCGATAATTTATGTCAATTTATGTTCTTGTATGTTTTTAAATTTTGCAATATGAAAATGAATAAAAAAGTATTTAAACAAAAAACCTATTGTGCGGTCATGCAACACAGTACCCAAACTAAATTTTTATAATTTTGTTCACACTACTAGAGATTTATTTTGGTGGTATTTAATCACCACTGGGTTGTTTTTTTTTCTGCTAAATAAACTAAAAAAGACTGAAAATGTATTTTTTTTAAAAAATGCATTTTTCTTTGTTTCTGTTATAAAATTTAGCAAATAAATAGTTGTTCATCATAAATTTAGGCCAAAATTTTTTTTCTGTTACATTTCTTTGGTGAAAGTAACTCAAATTAGTGTATATTGTATTGTCTGTAGGAAAGTTATAGAGTCCATAAACTATGGTATATATAGTGTCTGAAAACTGATCAATTCTGATGTACTAACAGCCTCAAAATAAGGCCCAAAAATGTCAGGACAGTACAAATATCCCCCAAATTACCCCTTTTTGAAAAGTAGACAGTCCAAGGTATTTAGTAAGAGGCATAGCAAGTTGAAGTTTCATTTTGTCATATTTTTGGGAAAAATTAAGAAATAAAAAAAAAAATTCACAATGTTTTTCTCCCATACTGTCACCAGTGCACTAACTATATATATATATATATATATATATATATATATATATACAATTATTTCTTCAATTTTTTTTTAGCTTTTAGTAAATATTTTTTCTTATTTTTTACGATACCACAATGCCGTGGTAGTTCATTGAGAGGTAGAATCTGACAGCCACATAAGCTGTCGGGACTTGCAGTTTTCCATTCACAGAAAACAGGTCTTTCTAAAAATGTTGACAGCTAGTGGGGGTGGTGGAGGTGAAAATCAATGCTAGTTGCCAGAGCAGCGGAGTGGGGGCTGGTCCTTTCATAATATGTTACACCCTGAATATGGATGTTACATGTAGCCTGTTATGAAAGGTGAACTTATCCTTTAACTGCAGCTTCCCTTAGCTTCTTGAGTGTGTATCTAAATTCTTGTGACAGACTTATCTCTAATCCATTGTTATCTCACATGCACATTTCCAGATAGCTAGGTCTGTGCTACTGTATGTGTGTAATGGTCACCTTCCAGTATATTAGTAGGTGAACTTGTTTGTTCCAATAGAGTTTATATTCTGCTCCTGGCATTTTAGTAACCCTGTCCCCCCTGGTCTGGCATTCTGTAACTAGTTTAGCTCAGGGCTCAATAACCAGCTGACATGAATCTGCAGTAATGTTTCATGCCCTGTCTGCTTACCTCTCTAGTCTGTGTATCGGCTTTGGGTCACCGTGCTCGGCGACCCTGTGTAGCTGCTTCTCAGCGCCCCTCAGCATTCAGCCGTTGGGTAAACAACCTCCGCAGTGCGCTCCTAGTCACTTGGTCCCACAGGTGACCTGACACCATCATAGGCTAGTGTCAGGCATCCAATGGCCACTTCTGTTAGAGGTTTGGTTGCAGGACAGGTTAAAAACTATTAGGGACTAAGACACAGAGTAGATAGGCTGACTTTGAGTTTCAGTGCCACACGTCAGTTTCTGTTGGTGGAAATCTGCACTCCAGGCTGATTCCCGGCCATCACCGCTGATCTTGTCTTCAGGTCTCTGACACACAGGTGGATGCCACTATGTGATTATCCTTGGGGCCACTGCAATTGAACCATCTTGCAACATTGATCTGGAGGTAATTATACCCATACACAAATACACCAGTACTCTCCCAGGGCCCTTTGCTGATGATAACTATTTGTACATTGAATGTATGTACTATTATTATTCTTTTCCTGTTATTTCCATGCTGGTGTGCATATATATACTTATGGCTAATGCTGATTGCAATAGTTCCTCTGCTCCCATTTACTTTGTTTAGATTACTGGTTAATTTCCCAGGATGGTAAATCCCTCTTTCCACAGAGGTCCTTTCTTGGGTGTAGGCACTGCCAATTTTATTATCAAAACCACTCTTCCATGTAGCTTAGGTTTTAGTACTCTTACCTACAGGCTTGGTGCAATATCTGTTGTGTTTGTAACCCCCCCCCCCCCCAAAAAAAAGAAGAGGTCTACATGTGTCCGCACAGACACTTGTAATCTCAATTGGGGGCTCTTGTGAAAGGATGACCATGCATGGGTAGCAAGGGCCATCATGACAGCTTTACCCAGTATTTTTTAATGCTGCAGATTCAAAAATTCAAAAAACAACTTCAGGAATTACATTGTTGTCAATGCGACACCACATTGTTATTATTTTTTTTTTTTTAGAACGGCTTAATAATTCAATAGTATGCCTGTATTTAATGGCCAGCAGGAAACAGAGGACCAAATTCCATTCACATAAAGTGCAAGTGTTTGAAAACAATGGCTCATCCCTAGGTTAACTATTCATAAAAGGCATATGTTGTGAAAATTATTTTGGCAATCATTGGAAAGTACATTCATACATCGTATTGTCATAAATGATTACTGCAAGAACAGCTAAACAGGCTGGGTCTTAATTCAATTTCTCTATCCCCTAGACTCATTGGCAATCTGCTAAAATGTCCTGTCTTTTCTTTACCTTTTAGTAATTGTTTAAGCTAAAACTATTTATCACTGTGTTTTGCTTCCTAATATGTTTGAAGTGGACATCCCTCATATCATTACACATGCATGATATACAACCTTATAAAAAGTGTCTAAGAGATTTGTTTGGGACTCTCCAAAGTAATCTATATGCAAAATTCATCTTTTTCCCCCCTTCCTTACATAATGAGTCACAGATACATTCAACTGTGCACTATTTTATCTTCTTTTCAGTGAGATTTATCCAGCAGAGACTGATTGTTCTTTGCTTGAAATATGTATGTCTGTTCAGCCAGATAATTTTTCTTTGCTTTGTTTGCATGAGTAATTTAATGTGTCTCTTGGTATTTGTGCGAACTGGAAAAGTTTGCTTTCCGTATACAATTTTGGTTCGCTGAAGGCCGTTGAAGCATATTTGAAGATTTAATAAAATAATGAAAGCATCTCTGAGTAAGATGGATTAAAGTGTATTCATCCTTACAAGATGACATGCAGATGTAGAAATACTGTTGTACCTCAGCACAAAAGTAGGTCTTGCAAATGGCTGTATACTTGTACAAGAATGGCTTTTTTTTAAAACGAAAAAAGAAAAAGTTTTCTTTTACTTCCATGTTTTTACTTATTTGAGTCATTAGAATGTTATAATGTTATCAAAAATGGATTCCAGCATTTTATGTAAGTCAGCTCATTAGGTTCATGTCATATAATTTTCAGTATATGCATATCACCACTAAAAGTTGCAACAGTGGATCAGAGAGCACTGGAAATTCTTTTTTGGAACTAGAGGGTCCCTGCAATGTATATGAGGGTACACTTTGCTTTGTGTGACCCTGCAACAGGTTTATGGTATAGGTTAGGCGTAGGGGTGTATATGCAGGTTCAAGGACAGCAAGTAAAACCTGATTTATTGTGACCTGTACATTTTTTACAGATAAAGGTGTAGCACACCCTGTAAGGACTGCAGATGAACTTGGATTCCCCACTCCTACACAGCCAGGCACACCACATTTTCACAAGCACCCCAGAGTCAGAGAGCAAAGTCTGTGACTTTGTTTTTTTCTATTTTTTATTAAAGGGTTAATAACTTGTATAGGGATGGGAGATTATGGGTTGCCCACTTGACTTCAGCAAACTTCAGGGACATCTTCCTATATATACAGTCTATATACAGCCTCCTTCACTTGCCTTCTACACACACTTGCTTGCTCCAGCTGAAATACTATGGAAAAATCTGACAGGCTCCCAGTCAGATTGTAGCAATAGACATTTACAGGCAAGAACTCGTAGTGTAGCAAAATGTAGTGAAACAGCTTGCACTTCTCCTCTGTGGCCACTGATCCCAGCGCAACCTCTTCGGGTACTGCCAACCCACCTGGCTGCAGCTCCCCTTTCTCTAGCCCTCCAGGCTAACTCTCCACACCAGTCCACCTGACTGACTCTTCACTAGCCCACCTGGCTGACTCTCAGGAGATCTCTCAGGGAAGGATAAAGACTTAAGCACACCTCTGTCTTCAGGGAGACTGGCTACATGCGGCAGTACCTCACCTTTTTAGTTTCCAGAAGTGCTGATCTTCTCACTCTCCTGTGCCTCCAGGAAGGGCTTTCTCCTGTGTGTTATGGTAGGATCCTTCCAGCACCCGAGTCCCAGACCAAGGCAAGACTGCTGGGATTGGCCGAGGCCTCATAAATGTTCAAGGCAGCTCCTCTTAACCTCCACCCACTAAATCTAGAAGATTCTCCTACTTTCTAGACCAGGAGAAGGTACTAGAGTTGTTGTCAGGCTGAGTCATCAAGCCCTGAACTTCACTGAACCCTGACCCATATTCCATGGCTCAGCCTTAGCTCTGAGCCAAACTAAAATTGACCTACTCTAAACTCTAACATATCCTACACTACTTCTAGTCCTTGAGTTCTTGAAGTGAAGGTATCTAGAATCTTCAGCTAGCTATGAAGGGGCCCAAAGATGTTGCTGTGCAATGTCAACCAGCAAAGGTGAATAGCATAAGGAAAGTGTTTCCCAGCAGAAGGCCTTTAATATAGAAAGGGTAGGGTAAAGGTGTCTACATACAGTGTCTTTGAAATTAATACTTGGGGTGGGTTTCTGCCCACTCCCCAATCCTGAGGGTACCAAGGGTCAGGGAGACAGGGTGTCCCGGAACAGGCAATCAGTTAAGGATGCCTGGCTGTCCACCTGACGACCCAGCGATTCAGCAGCACCTGTGGGGCCATAGGTGAGAATGGCCCCGGATAGCCACTCTGCCATTGAGAAGCCGATGACTATGGATCTGCCTCCAGGAATAAGGCCTGCTCACGGAAAACCCTCCACACCATCCAGGTTGTGGCACCCGCTCTCACCAACCAGGAGAGCCTAGCCTCTTGCTCCTGTAGCTGCAGGCCTTGCGTTCCAAGACAGCGAGCTGCTCCCCGGACCGTTCTATTTATCTGTTCACCCAGAATTCCTCCTACTACATTTTACAGAATTATTACTAGTCCCACGATCACCTACTTTCACTGGTGGTTTCTTTCTCTGCAGTCAGGAAATTATGCCATAATCCCCATTCTGGACACTAAAAGGAACAAAGCTAATGCAATCTTTGTCAAGGAATGTCCCATGATGGCAAAAGCGATTTAACCAGCACTTGGCTACATCTTTTTTTAAATAGACCCTATCAAGTCTCTATATAAATCACCCTATCAAGTCTCTATATAAATCAAAAAGCCAATTTTAATTTCATGCATGAAAAGGGGTAGTATAATCACCTACCCAGCAGCAGATGTCCCTCCCACCTTAGAAGGCATCTGACACTCTCAGAAATGTTACATTTGACCTCTAGACAGACACAAATCAGTTCAGTTTAATCAATAAATGTATGTTGTATGTATGCAAGCAATTTAAAGCGTAACTCCACTTTGGTGAGAATAAAAATAGCAAATAAAAAAAAGCGTATACAAATGCGACACAAGTCCTATTGTAATTGAATGTTATTAAAAATGACCTTTCCTTTTCAATCTGCAGCTCTGTAATTTTTGCAATATGGCTACCTGGAGGTGTTCTGTACACAGACTGCCCCCAGAAACATAATTTCCTGCTTGTATGATTGGTTTGTTGCTTTTCCCAGAAGTCTACACAAAGATATAAGTCCCAATAGAAAATCATGTCTAAAGGCATGCGGACCCTGCAATTTTCCTCATTAATGCTCTTCTGGTGCAGCAGCTAGTTGATAATTATGAAACCACTCTCATACATATTCACTCACCACATGGACACAGACAAACACACATTGATTTCTTCAGAACAGGGCCGCCATCAGGGGGGTACAAGCAGTTCTCCTGTAAGGGGCCCGAGCGTCCCAAGGGGCCCACCTGACTGCCCCCCCTTCCCCCCTCCGGGGCCTGCTACCGAGAGGGAGAGGGGAGCATACACATTCTGTTGCTGATATAACAGCCAGCACAGCCAGGGAATGGGATGGGCGAGCAAGCCAGCTGGATGTCCACTGTGCAGCGTGGATGAGAGACTTCACCTGTTAGATGAGAGCTGTGATGTCGGGTATGGGCGGGACTACTACCCATACCCACCCCCTTTGTCAAGCAACCAGTGTATAGGTGAAGAGGCATTCCTACATTGCTGGCTGGGGAAAAGGTACCAAGGCATGTTTTTTCAGCTTTCAGTTTCTGCAGTAGTTGAAAGTGGGGGGTAGAGCAGCTCTCCCACGGCTCCTTCAACAGCCTCCCTGCTCTGTACCACGATCCTTATCTCCTATCTGGTCGGGGAGTTCAGAAGCTGAAAAGGAGTTCACAGAAAAGTTATTTTACAAAGGTAATCATGTGGAGGATGGTGGAGCTTTGCAGGATTGGAAGATGAGGGGAGAGGAGAGGTGTGTGTATTGCAGAGGTTATTAGCAGTGGAGGAGAGGTGCAGTATTGGGATGTACATGGATGAATGGACTCTGTACCTAGTGTTCTCTTGAACCCTGTACATAACATACACAAGAACCCACCTTCCCGTATATAACATACACCAGAACCCACCTTCCTGTACATAACATACACCAGAACCCACCTTCCTGTACATAACGCACGCCAGAACACACCTTCCTGTACATAACATACACCAGAACCCATCTTCCTGTACATAACATATGCCAGAACCCACCTTCCTGTACATAACATACGCCAGAACCCATCTTCCTGTAAATAACATACACCAGAACCCACCTTCCTGTACATAACGCACACCTGAACCCTCCATCCTGTACATAACGCACGCAAGAACCCTCTATCCTGTACATAACGCACGCCAAAACCTGCCATCCTGTACATAACGCACGCCAGAACCCTCCATCCTGTACATAACGCACGCCAGAACCCTCCATCCTGTGCATAACGCACACCAGAACCCACCTTCCTGTACATAACGCATGCCAGAACCCACCTTCCTGTACATAACGCACGCCAGAACCCAACTTCCTGTACATAACGCACGCCAGAACCCTGCTTCCTGTACATAACACATGCCAGAACCCACCTTCCTTCCTGTACATAACGCACTCCAGAATCCTGCACTCTGTACCTAGCATGTGCCTGAACCCTACACTCTGTACCTCACACTTTCCTGAACCCTGCACTCGTACTGTACGTAAGTGTCAGCAGGGTACAGACTGGTCTGCATATAATGTACAGTACGGTGTCAGTGTATAAGACCAGTCTGTACCCTAATGACACTGTACTGTATTGGAGTGGGGGTTTGCATTGTGGATGGTAGGGGTTGGTAGGAGAACGGTTGGGGGGACACCAAAATGCATACTCGCCTAAGTAGACAAAATTCCTTGCACTGGCCCTGCCTATCCACATCCACACACAGCATCATCCATCCATTCATCCCTCCAGTCTCCACAATGTATCCACATCCACGCCCAGCACCATCCATCTATCCATTCCTCCAATCTCCACAATGTGGGCGGATTCGGTGGGACGGCCAGTGGGCAGGCCCTGGGGAATGTTGGTGATCAGGCCCCGGGGAGGCTCAGGCCTAAAGCTGTGTAAGGAGCCCCAAAATGTCTGATGGCTGCCCTGCTTCAGAATAACAAAAGGTAGGATTCTGCAACAAAGTTTGTAAAAAAAAAAAAAAACTTTTTCTTTGTACATAGATCACCCAGAGGGGAATGTTTGTTCCCAACAATAGTGGAGTTACTCTTTAAGTACTTGAATTTGACCTGGTATCAGCCTCTTGCAGTCCCTGTACAGCAGGGCTAGAGTGGAAGAGGAAGCAGCAACACAAGTAACCAATGAGCGCAGCTGATGACAAGGAGCATGCTGGTAGGGATAGAAAGCATAATAACATTATGACAGGCTTATCACCGTAATGATTCTTTTTCCTGTCCAGTCCCAGGCTGCATTAGATCCAGGAAGACTTGGGCTCAGAGATGGGTTGAATAATGCTGACCTTTAGACTAAGGATATCTAGTGTCAGAAAAAGCTACTATCTGGATTAAAATTGAATAATTTTTTTAAATGGTCTAACCATTTTATCCTGTTATTATTGGCTAAACTTCTAATTTAAGGATGAATTTACACTTGCGAATGCACCCTGACTGTGATTATATGTGAGAACCCCAGTGTGGGTTCCCATGATTAGCTGCGTGCAGCAGCCCAATTGAAAACAATGGGAGGCAACTGGCTCTCACAGCTAATCAGGCCCACTTGCATGCGATCGCTCATGCTGCGATCACATGTGATGAGCAGATACATGCAAGTGGGTGCGATTAGCTGTGGGAGCTGGCAGCCTCTCATTGGTTTCAATGGGGCTGCTGCTCTCAGCTAATTGCGGGAAACCCCTCTGGTGTTCTCTCATATGACTGCACCAAAATGTCTGGTAGAGGCTGTTACGAAGGGGATGTGTGAGCAAAGGCCACTTTAAGGAAGGGCGGTATCTCTTCTCTTATAAGAAACTGTCCTTTTTATTAATTTAAAGACCTGACCGGGTCTTCT
Organism: Lithobates clamitans; assembly: GCA_037952925.1. Lineage (NCBI taxonomy): Eukaryota > Metazoa > Chordata > Amphibia > Anura > Ranidae > Lithobates > Lithobates clamitans. The sequence goes on along the minus strand of JBBGZY010000724.1, from coordinate 1,977,046 downwards.
CTTTTAACCCAAACTTAATTTTCCCCTTTCCCTTAGCTGAGCTTAGAAAACTGGATGAAGTTTAAAGGTTAAATTTAGGGATGCATTTAAGTTAAGGGTTATGTTTTCAGGTGTGATCATTGGTGTTTTTTTTTGTTTTTTTTGTTCGGTGTAATATATTTATTTAAGAGTGAGAAGTTTTGTTTCAAAACTGTCACGCCCAGCAATACCAGAACTACTATGCCAATACTATTTAGTCAGAGAAACGTATCACCACCCACAACAGTTACAAGCTGCTTAAAAATGTACTTTGCTGGCAACAGACAAACCACAGAGAGCAAAACACAATCCAAAATCAATTTTATTAAGCACATCAGGATTGATAGACTGAGAATTGTGATAGATAAGCATTCAGGCATCAGGCAATACTTGTCATATCCCTCCCTATTAAATACCAACATCTAGAGCGCAGTGACAGCTGTTGAATATGTTGCCCCTTCTTTTTTCACTCTGTGGAACAGTCTTACTGTATTTCTATAAGACATGTTGGTTTATATGAAAAAGATATTAATACCTGTATACATTGTAGTCCATGGGAAACAGATGAAGAAAGAACTTTTTTTGTTCATTTATTTTTTAAAGTTTTTGTTTCGTTTTCATACCACCTTTTTTTAATAGCGTGCAGTGACCACTGACAAAACAACAAAAAAAGTACAGAAAATTGAATGGAGACTGAATGATACTGCCACCATTGTTTTAAATCTATAAGGTTGGAGACCACGCTGGACTGACTCACTCATTTGAGGGTCTATGAGTGGGTGAGGATGGGGGTGGGTTGTAGGAGTTTTGCACCCAATGAATCCAACTTAACAGAAGGATGGTGGTGAGCCCTTTTAAGGGGCTTGGGCTGCTACCTCTGGGTATGGCCTTGAGGTTGTTTCCACAAATATTTGTGAGCGTAGTTAAAAGTAGCGCCCAGTATCCAATTAGAAGCTAAATGAAGGTTAATATGTAGTCGTTTTATTGAAAGTAGCTAAACATGATAAATCCAATGCATTTCGGGGGAACAAAGACTCCCCCTTCTTCTGGGGTTGCTGCTGTATGCTAGTGGTGGGTGAAAATGTATCCCAAACTGGTGTGTCTGTGACACCGAAGACTGGAATGTTGCTGTTTATTCCAGCGGTGGCAACATGTTCACCTTCATTTCGCTTCTAATTGGATACTGGGTGCTCCTTTTACCTACCGTCACAACCATTGTTTGAAAGAAAGATTAGGACTCCTTTACACTGCAATCCCAGTGTGCAGTTCTGCATGTGCATTTGTAATGCATTTAAAGTATGTTAGTGGTGCGGTTTCTGTGTGCTTTGTTGCATTGCATTCTTCAGGCATTATTTAGGATTTTTCTAAGTTGCATTCACATGCATTTGCATATAATGCACATGAACGTCCTGCAAACAAATGAAGCATGCTATACCTTTTTTTTAAAGCACATGAAATTATTGCAATGGTGTAAACTAGGCTCATTGAGATACAGTCATTTTTCTTCCATATGCATTCCTACTGAGTCTAAAAATGCATTCAACTACATCTGGTGTAAATGAACCCTTGTGAAAGGCTCATTTTGAAGTGACTGTAGTTGTATTAGTGCACTTGCAATAAAAGCAACGTAGTGCTGTCTGTAATACTTTTTTATTTGTACTTGCATTTAAATTTTCAGGACAAGGTTTCAGGGTGTTCCCTTCTTACCAACTTACCAACTTCAACATTGTGTTTTTGGCAGGGGGGGGCTGTGCTGTGCAGAGAGTTAGGGTTCCAACTGGCCAGAACTAGCCCCCATTCCTCCATCTACATGATACTACTTTTTCAGCTTGTTGTACAGGTGCAGGTTGTATTTACCAGTTTTAACATCCAAGTGTAAAGTGTAGCAAAAACTTGTTCCCTAATGCCCCATACACACGAGTGGATTTTCCGTAGGAAAAAACTTGGATGGTTTTTCCGACGGAATTCCGCTCAAGCTTGGCTTGCATACACACGGTCACACAAAAGTTCTCTGAACTTTCGACCGTCAAGAACGCGGTGACGTACAACACTATGACGAGCCGAGAAAATTAAGTTCAATGCTTCCGAGCATGCGTCGAATTGTTTCCGAGCATGCGTAGGAATTTTTGCGCATTGGAATTTGTACAGGCGATTGCATTTCCGGATAGGAACTTTTCCCGACCGAAAAATAGAGAACATGCTCTCAATCTTTTGCTGGCTGGAATTCCGCCAGCAAAAGACCGATGGAGCATACACACGGTCGCATTTTCCGACAAAAAGCTCTCATCTGAGTTTTGCTGGCGGAATTTTCGATCGTGTGTACGCGGCATAAGAGTGTCAATGCTCAAATCGCACTGTGAATTGCACAATAATGCATAGTGCACCCACGTGTGATTCCTGATGTAAACCGGCTGTGACAGAGATCCTTGACTTCTCCACTCCAGTTTATAAAAATGTGTTAAACACCTTTTGCTCTAGATTTTGCTCACTTCTAGCCTGACCACACACAGAGCGAGGACAAAAACCCAACAGGTACAGAAATGTTAACTAATCTGTGCCAAACAAAATATGTTTTAGCTGGAGTTCTGCTTTGAAATCCAGAATGTAATATTACTTGTTTGTAAAAATAGTTTGGTCTCCTCTGCATTGCCGTTGGTTGTGGTGTCCCTGCCATTTTTTTCCAGTAAGTTGGGTTGCTTTGTTTCACCTCTAAGCTGAGCTATTAAGTAGGAGAGTGTAATTGACATAAGTTTCTGCGTGGTATGTTCAATATAGATAACAGGTGTTTTTTTTCTCTTCTCTTGGCAGGCTCCCTATAACAGGCAATCAGGCAATTAACTGGGATAGAAATGGGAGATGAGCTACATCAGCTGATAAAAAGGTGAGCTACACTAATTTTGAAATGGCATGCAGTATCGCAGCAAACCTGCCTTTATAGCTCATGTAGTAGAGGGATTGTAGCAGTTACACCAATATGTGGATTGGTTATTGTTGAGGCTTGAGTGGTTTATGTTTTACTAGTGATATGTCTTTCAATGTTGCCAGTATTTTGGATCTTTTCAGTAAGCCACTTAAAAAGACAAAAAAAAACCTCATTGTTGCATTGTAAAAGTGGGGTATAGAAGAAGTTGAAAAGTACTGCGTTAAACAAAGTAATTATGGTGCAAAGATTAGTGAAATACCAAAGAAGCGATTTCATATTAAAACATACAAAACATATAAACGTAAGAAAATGTCCACTTGTAACTCAAAGTCCATATGATCCCATTCTTCACTGAAAAATCAAATGAATCAGTGCATCCTCCAACAGTGTAATGAACTGTCACCAAAATGAATGTTTGAAGGCTTACCAGAGTTCCATTACCTCCTAAATTAATAGAAAGGTCATCTTGAATAGAAGCTCCCTTGCACGCTCTAGGACACACAACTTTATGGTAGATCAGATGTAAACTGCCAAAAGATATTCGATTATTCTCACATTAAGGGTAAAAGGGGCTGCTTGACAGGACTTTCTCTGGCGCCAAATTCTCTTGCACTTTCTGTAATGATGCATGCCCCACATCTGTCAGGCAGCTGGCTCCTGTAAAAACCTTTTGTGCAGGGATGTCAGGTCCTCTTCCTGCTGCTGAGCTTCTGGCCCAGCCGGAAGTTGTTCTGTCCCCGTTCCTTGGGCCATCATCTGCACACAGATCCCCTCACCTGACTTGTGCTATTAGCGCTACCACCGCCATGGTGCCTGCACTCTCGGCATACAGAAAGCCTTTTACTTACGCAATCTACGTAATTGCTGCCAACTGTTGTTGAACTACTATCAAGTTGTTTTTCCTACAGTGCACCAGGGAGCTTCTATTCATGCGCGTTATGACATTTCTATTAATTTAAGAGGTCATGGAACTCTAGTATGCCTTCATATAATCATTTTGGCGACAGTTAATTACACTGGTGGAGGATGCACTGATTCATTTGATTTTTCAGTGAAACATGGGATTATTAATTAGACTTTGAGTTACAAGTGGACATTTTCATATTTTTTTTATGTTTTTTTTTTTTTTGTTAAATAGCTTCTTTGGTATTTCACTAATCTTTGTACCATAATTACTTTGTTTAGAGCAGCACAGTATTTTTTTTTTTTGTGATTAAATGGATATCACTGAGTGGACCTTCAGATGTTTTTCAAAATTATATTTCTTTGGTTTAATTGACCACTTGCACTTGCGTAGTCTACTATTTCTAGTTTTTTTGTTATTGAAGAATAGGGATGAGCTTCGAGTTCGAGTCGAACTCATGTTCGACTCGAACATTGGCTGTTCGCAAGTTCGCCGAACACCGAACAATTTGGGGTGTTCGCGGCAAATTCGAATGCCGCGGAACACCCTTTAAAAGTCTATGGGAGAAATCAAAAGTGCTAATTTTAAAGGCTTATATGCAAGTTATTGTCATAAAAAGTGTTTGGGGACCCGGGTCCTGCCCCAGGGGACATGTATCAATGCAAAAAAAAGTTTTAAAAACGAACGTTTTTTCAGGAGCAGTGATTTTAATAATGCTTAAAGTCAAACAATAAAAGTGTAATATCCCTTTAAATTTCATACCTGGGGGGTGTCTATAGTATGCCTGTAAAGGGGCGCATGTTTCCCGTGTTTAGAACAGTCTGACAGCAAAATGACATTTCGAAGGAAAAAACTCATTTAAAACTACCCGCGGCTATTAATGAATTACCGGTCCGACAATACACATAAAAGTTCATTGATAAAAACGGCATGGGAATTCCCCACAGGGAAACCCCGAACCAAAATTAAAAAAAAAAAAAATGACGTGGGGGGTCCCCCTAAATTCCATACCAGGCTCTTCAGGTCTGGTATGGATATTAAGGGGAACCCTGGCCAAAATTTAAAAAAAAAATGATGTGGGGTTCCCCCTAAATTCCAT